>OY757318.1:66714448-69114448 GCA_963583905.1 Stenurella melanura
TTTGCAAACTGACTGATTAATATTAGCCTGTTAAATTAGTTCCGCAACCCACTGCACATTGAAGCATTGCTGGTTGCATAAAGTTAAACACAAAGTAACGAATTTGTATAAGTTAATTTACCAAATTATAAAACAAATAACATGGAGTGTTATAAAAGTAAACTGCACATATTAGGTATCATTTTCGAGCTATTTTTATTTTTATATACTAATAGATAAATCAAAAATGGAAACACAAAACAGTATTTTATATCCCCTTTAAAACTTATTTTGATTTTTCTTCCTAGCATGTTTGGTTATCGAGCATTTCAATTTTTTCTATAGGCCGCGCGCAAAAATTTCAAATAAACGAAAATTCGTGCGCATTAAAAAATACAAATTTTGCAATTTTTTTCCATATGGATTTTCTCGAAAACCATGGCATCTACAAGAAAATTGCAAAAGGACTTTTTTTTAGGCAATTAGTCAATCTTTCTTTTTTATAATGTGCAATTTTTTATATCTTCAACGGTTAACGAGTTATCAGTAATATAAGGCTTTTTTCATCGAAGGGGTGGTTTTTTGGGAGGGTTGCGCGGTATTTAGAGTACGTTCCACATTTGTCGCAATGAAAATTGATTTTGTTATGCATCTTAATATTTTTTATTTATGTACTTTTAGCATGTCATACTTTATTTTCGTTCTTAAATTTCTTTAAAATTTTGCTAAAATATGTTTTAACTACTCTTTCATTTTCTTCTCTGTAGCTATAGGACTCTATTAGTATTTGTTTCTAGTATAACTCTTTGATAAATAGCCTTTCATTGAAAATAATTTATTAATGTTTGTAATTTATTAATAATATATAATATTAAATAAATCTATCGCAAAAATAGAAGTTTATGAAAATACATATACTTTTGCGTATTATGCATTTGATCTAAACTTTTGTTACTTTTGAAAAAATAAATAAACTTTGAAAATATGTGTAAACTTCTGAATAAAGTAGACCATAGATTTTCTGAAAGTCGTTAGGAACATATTCTCTAACGAAGGAAATGTAACAATAAATGAATTATGTAAAATTAAACCCCATCTTTCTGTTATCATTTTAGCTATATAAAGAATACGGGTCATAAGTTCCATTTGTCACAAATATATCATTGAGTATATGTACCATATCAGCTCATGAGCTGATACCCGTTAGTAATATATTTGAAGATGATGTTAATAGATTTGAAAAATAAAAGAGGTTTATTTCATGTTTAGGCATTTTGCTTTAATATTACGGTTAATAAAAAATGAGAGAAGAGTTGTATCTTTGTTTTTTTTCTGTTTGAACGCTCTTGTCAAAAATAAGTTTTATATTTTTTATGCTTCCGAAAACGGATGCACATATTAATAATTTAATTAATATCAGTGGTGACATCCTTGCCAAAAACTGACTCTCAAAATGTGCACATCATTATCGTATTCATGTATTCATTGATACGTAGATAAAAGTATTGTTCATACAAAATATGATGAACTTAAAATTCATAAGGCCACGTCATAGTCAAAACATTACTTTCTTAAGATTTACAATAGAGCATATTGATTCAACGATATATATGTACATTGTACATTGTATCACTGTGGATAATGACAGGATGTTAATACCTCCAGAGATATGGCAACTTTGCTATATGTAACAACGAACTATCAGTATCTTCTCATATATATATTTGGGATGTGGGAACGTATCTTCAGTATCCTACAAAAACGAACAAAAAAAAAATAAGAAATCGTTTCCCCTCTCCTGAAATTTGGATTCTGGAGATTCCCCTCAGCATATATAGATGAAATTAATGGCGATATATAAACGGGAAGACTCGGATATGGGGACGCCTCTTGTATATGGCGGAGGTGACAACTTAACTACATATTGTTTGCATGTAATTCTACATATTTATTGTTGTAGGCCTCCTCTTAAAGCGACAACTAAATGTAGCACCGTGCCACCTTTCAGCGTATAGTTATGTACAGTTTTATCATCTTCAAGTTGTTTTTCTTGGAATATTAATCTCTGTTTCTCTGGAGGAATGCCTTCTTTTTCTTCCAATTTTTCTTTTACAACCAAAATTTTGTCTAAGGGTTCGACATCTATCATTCGTTCTTCTCCTGTTAAAGTAACAACTTTTACTAACATGGATTTCTTACCAAAGAACTGGGAATTTTTTATGTTTGATTTATGATTGAACACTTTAAAAAAATAGTATCTTTATATATATATATATATATATATATATATATATATATATATATATATATATATATATATATATATGTATATATATATATATATATATATATTGTTTTGATTTCAACAGGCAGCTGTCGCTAGATGGAGCCTCCCCCATTTCGTCGTTTTACAACGTCGATCTGGCCACTTGGTTAACCAGGCTCTTGTACTAGTCGTCTCGGGCTCGCCTTGCACTGATGAGCACCAGGAAGTGCGAAACTGCAGTATGCAAGTTAGTCTGAGACGGCTGGTACGAGAGTTTCCTTTAATTAGGAATAATTCTTTCGGCTGGTGCTTGTTTAAATCAAAACAAAGCGTTTTGTTTGTAGAATGTGATTTCTATACTTAACGCGCCCAGGCTCG
The DNA here is from genome assembly GCA_963583905.1 of Stenurella melanura. NCBI lineage: Eukaryota > Metazoa > Arthropoda > Insecta > Coleoptera > Cerambycidae > Stenurella > Stenurella melanura. Next base: position 66,717,072 of record OY757318.1, read on the forward strand.
CAATTATTTGCAGTTTGGTTTATTATCCTTATGAAAATAAGGATTCACAGAGGTGATTGACAGAAATATTTTATTTTAATATATATATATATATATATATATATATATATATATATATACATAAAAACATAGTGTATAAAAAAAATTCAGATAAGTAACGAACTCTGTATCGTTTGCAAAAAAATGTGAGGGCTTCATAAAATCGAAAAAAATATCAAAATATACACCTTTAGTTCCAATGCTTCAGCGGTAGGGGGTGTAAGAGTCAAATGCGAGTATATACACTACTATATATGTCACACGAACAACACGAATCCCGCCAAATCTGGCAACCTGTCACGCAGTAGCGGTTTTGTTTATACGCTGAATAAGCGCCAAAATACCTAGTGTTTATGGCCTCGGGTTATCTAAAACGGCCCCGCTGTCACGTACAATTAAAACATGAAAAATTAATTAGTAATTAATACATATTGTTTATTAACATGGTGTTCAAATACAGAAAAATAAAACTAAAATAAAGGAATCATCATCCTGGTTATAGTAAAATATGAAAAATAAAAATATATACTAGGTGATATTAACAATCACCGATTTAACTAAAATCTAATCTTAATCTAAACAGTATAAAAACAAAATACGACCATAAGGAGAATAATCAGGTAAAATGAAGTTATAGTGTCATAAGTATTAGTATAATCAATCTATCTTTTCAGATCGAAAAAATTGCTACCCACAATTTTTTTCGATCTATTCCCTTGAGACTTATTGTGTAGTTCAGCTGCGTTAACCCTTATATCAGGTTTATTTGCTTATCATTGTAATGAACTTTAAAATAAAAATAAAGTAAGAAGTTATTCCACAAATCTCTGTATTTAGAAAGAAATTCAAATCTGATAACTAAGACTAAAGCACAAAAAAATGTGCAATGTGTTTGGTTAATTTTGCAATAGTTTCAAATGACTACAATATTTTTTCAGTTAGAAGATTCATCCAGAAAACAAATTTTAGGTTTTGGTCTAGATGTTTATCCCACTGAGTCAGATAACATTATCTGGTGAATGTCAAGCTTATTGACATTACTCTCCTTTTTTACAGAGGTGTTTTTTTACTGCATTTTTGAAATCCATGTGCAATATTAAGTATATATATATACGTATACAGGCAGATGTCCACCGGGAACTGCACCGATGGTATGGAGGGAGAAGTACGCAACGGAAAATATTGAAAATTTAGGTTACTAATATCAGTGTGACCAATTCAACGAAAATAATTACAAGCATCTGGCACTTCCGGTTATACCGAAGTCAATACCAACTAGCTTACTTTAAATTGAACATCCTGTATATTTCAGGATTCTCGAAAAGAGTATAAAATTCTGGAGCATACCCTATACCTAGACCCAGGTGCTTCAGAGGTATTATTTGACATTTTATAACAAATTTGGCAGGTGTAATAGCTTCCAATAACCTTCATCACTTTCTTTGTGTAAAATATCTTCATTTGATTCTTGACACGTAGAAAGAACACTACACTTGAAATAAATTCAACAATAGTATACCAATTGATCCGTTTTTCACGTTATATTTTGTCGATCTCAAAGCGTAAAAACTTGTTTAGTTGAAATAGATCATTCTGTATTTTTTACATCAAGTTATGTAAAATTAAACTTTTTCTGATATAAGTATGGGGATTTAAGTTTCAACTTTATATATATCTCCGGGGATATAAGGCAGCACTGGCGTTTGGTCTATCTCATACGAGTGCCGTAAATGATAATACAGCACCCTTAATGCCGCGTTGTGTCTGTGGATGTAGGCCGAACTCGCATTCACGGGACACGCGGATAGCAAATGCGTGAGCGATTCCGGCGCCTGACGGCAGATCCTGCAATTAGTGTTAGGGACCTCCACAATAAATCCCTCGGTCTCTGACTTAAGCCCAGCTGACCTTAAGAAGGCGAAGGTCAGTTTTGTCGATAAACCCAGTGTTTCTATGTTATTGTAGAATGCACCGTGCAGGGGTTTATCAACATGCTGCCGGAACAGATTCCTCTGTTCGGCAGCTTTAATCTGGGCTATCAGACGATTTGGTGGAAGCTCAGTTACTGATTCTGCGTTAGCACCTCGCCGACCTCCTCGTCTGAAGTCAAATACCAGACCGAGTTCATCTGCGGCCCGTTTAGCTGCCTTGAATTATCCTGCGCCCACCCCCGCGATCTCGTGATCTCTCACAAACAGCAGGAGTGGGTCGGAGCTCCTAAGGATGTCGTCACATGCCATACTCAATGACACTCTGCCATGCATGCACTCCAGGCTCAAGAGTCCTCGGCCTCCTCGTTGTCGTGGGAGGTACACCCGAGGAACGGTCGATCTCGGATGAATGCTACCATGAATGTGCATCATCTTGCGAGTTTCTCTGTCTAATTGGTGCAGCTCATCTCTGTTCCACTTGACTGCTCCGAAGGAGTAGAGCAGAATCGGAACGGCAAGCATATTCGTTGCAGACACCTTGTTCTTCCCCGACAGTTCGGACGACCAAATTTGTCGGAGCCGGTGTCTGTAATTGCCACGGAGAGACTCTTTAATCTGTTTTACATCCTGGATATGGTGTTGCTGTACACCCAGATATGTATAGGTCTCTCCGGCATCCAGATGTCTTAGGATGCTTCCGTCTGCGAGCTGCACGTCTTCAGAGAATTCCCCACATCGTCCTCTCTTGAGGTGGACGACTGCGCATTTGTCCAACCCAAACTCCATTCCAATTGCCCGCGTGTACTCTTGAACCACCCTTAGAGCGTTCTTGAGTTCGCGTTCTCCGGAGGCATACAGTTTGACGTCATCCATATAAAATAGATGAGTGACCTTGTGCCTCCGGTTATTCGGTGGCCCACATTGATACCCACGGGTTTGGCGGAGACCAGCAGATAAGCAGAGAGATGCAGAACAGGAGAGGGCTCAGGGAGTCACCCTGGAACACTCCTTTCCTGAATGTGACCAGCTCTGTCGAAACCCGCTGAGCACCTGAAGTAATGGTGAAGCGGGTTTTCCAGAGAGCATCAGCTGTTCAATGCATCTCACTAGTGTATACTACTAGTGTATGTATATATATATATATATATATATATATATATATATATATATATATATATATATATATATATATATATATATGTTGTTTCTTAGGTTTTCACGGGTGTTAAATGAAGTGTTGGTGTTCTTCCGGGTGTTTTCCCGTGTAGTTGGTAGGCTCCTGTGGGAACCACGCTTGTCTGAACGACGTTTCGGCGGAATCTCATCTGCCATCCTCAGGTTCTAGCTGGAAGCTGCCTATTGCTGCCGCCGCTACTGCTGCTACTGCTGCCGGTGCTACTGCTGCTCCTCGTTGCTCGAACTGAACTGTTCAGTTCGAGCAACGAGGAGCAGCAGTAGCACCGGCAGCAGCAGCAGCAGCAGCAGTAGCAGCGGCAGCAATAGGCAGCTTCCAGCTAGAACCTGAGGATGGCAGATGAGATTCCGCCGAAACGTCGTTCAGACAAGCGTGGCTCTCACAGGAGCCTACCAACTACACGGGAAAACACCCGGAAGAACACCAACACTTCATATATATATATATATATATATATTGCTGTGTGTCCACACTGTGGAACACTACCCAAGTATCGTGTTTGAAATCATAAATAAAATTCACAAAATTGTATGTATTTTAGAAAATAACCATAACAGTTTTACTTTAACGGATCATCCAGAAGCAGGAGTATCTGTGGTTTATTTAATTGATTCAAGTTCACTTATTCTCAGCGATTAGGATGCAGAGAATGAAACTTGATATTGAATACGAACAAAATATTTAAATAAACATAAAATGAAGTAAATTTAGTTTAACAAGGTTATTCTAAATACCATATGATAAAACATGAACTTGCAGAGACTCACAGTCTCATTTAAAATGATTTAGAATTAATTTGAAAAACAATAAAGTCAATTTTATAAAATCTGACATTCATGTCAAAACTTAGGGCTGAAAATTTTAAATTGTGTAGAAACACTGTAAATCTACACAAAATGAATATTGAATGAAAGACTATTAACAGTAGTTGCATTGCAGCGTGATTATTTTAGAAATAGTAAGTCCATATATTACAAAACACTGAATGACATTTTAAGTTTTCAGATATTTTCAAATATCATTGCAGAAAGGTGTTTTGTGAATGATATTATTGATATTTCACATCATGCAGAAAGAAAGGACTAATAGTATGATGTTAAATGTTTGTTGGCGTATCAATTTCTTGTTTTAGTTTATTATATTACTATTCTGTCAGTATGAAAAACTGCAGTACGTTTTTAACTACTAGCATTTTGTGTTCATCATTGCTATTCATCTAAATGTATGAATTAGTATTTATTTGAGATTGGAATTGTTAATTGTAGTTATAAGTAGATTTTAAGAACGTGTATGTAATATGTCAATATATTTCGAGTAATTACAATTATTCACTTAATCCTGAAAAGTAGAATAAGAAACTTATCAGGAAAATTAAAGAATTAAAAACAGTATTCAATTAAGGTAAAGAACAAACAAAACTGAATAGTTTAAATTTTAAATTAAAATTAAATTTTGAAATATTAGATCAAAATAGAAAAAAACAATTGAAATATTGGAAATTAACCCATTGAAACGACTAAAAACAACAAATCAGTTGATCATACACCGCTGAACAGCGAGCTGCGAAAAATATTCATCCAAGAATAAATAAATAAATTGAAAAGAAAAGAAAAGTGGTGAATAATTTGAAGGTTAGGATATTACAATCCAGATATATTGATATCAAGAATAAATTGTAAAAGTTGATTAAATATAAGAAGTGAGTATACTTTGAAAGTATTAAGAAGTAGATTATCCGGAAAGCAGATTTAGAAGAGGGAAGTATTTGTTAATCCAGATAGCAAATTTATATGGTGAAGAAATTTCAAACGTCAATCAAGTGATAGAAATATTTCAAGGAAATCAGTTGAAAACAAATTGGAGGTTATAAACAAACGTCAATTCAGTAAAGAAGAAGAAGAAGAAGCCTTGAGAGGTTTAAAAAGTCAGTCAAGTCACATTATATTTCAAGGATCATAATAACCAGTTAGAGGTTATAATTTAACATTACTCGAGTCGAAAGAAAGACAAGGTAAAGCTTTACAATATCCCAAATCCATGGTACATATTTATTTTAAATAAGGCCATAGTTATCATTTTAGTTAAGTTAGATTTTGTTATTTAATTTTGTTAATTACATTCCAAGTTCAAATTTGTTAATAAATTAATACTTTGTTCGTTCAATAATGAGTTTGATTTATTTAGATTGTTATCTTGATCGATGAGCATTTATTGAACCGACTTCGTTGGACCTTGAGTAAGAGTCATTCTATAGATTGTAGATAGTCATGCTAATGGTGTTCTATAGTCTATAATATTAACAGCTTTTAAGAAACTGTTTGGCGCCCAGTAAACTCATTTCAATTTATTTTCAAAAGTAAATTCGAACGTAATAAAAAAATAAAATAGTATCAGATAATAGAACAATATATATATATATATATATATATATATATATATATATATATATATATATATATATATATATATATGTTGTTTCTTAGGTTTTCACGGGTGTTAAATGAAGTGTTGGTGTTCTTCCGGGTGTTTTCCCGTGTAGTTGGTAGGCTCCTGTGGGAGCCACGCTTGTCTAAACGACGTTTCGGCGGAATCTCATCTGCCATCTTCAGGTTCTAGCTGAATGCTGCCTGCTGCTGCGGCTGCTGCTGCTGCTGTTGCTGCTGCTGCTGCTGCTGCTACTGCTGCTCCTCGTTGCTCGAACTGAACCAGTTCAGCAGTAGCAGCAGCAGGCAGCATTCAGCTAGAACCTGAAGATGGCAGATGAGATTCCGCCGAAACGTCGTTTAGACAAGCGTGGCTCCCACAGGAGCCTACCAACTACACGGGAAAACACCCGGAAGAACACCAACACTTCATATATATATATATATATATATATATATATATATATATATATATATATATATATATATATATATATATTAAAACAAAATATTTCTGTCTATCACCTCTACGAATCCTTATTTTCATAAGGATAGTAAACCAAACTGCAGCGAATTGCTAGCCTGGCCGCGTTAAGGATAAAAATCACATTTTATCACAAAACGCTTGGTTTTGATTGAAACAAATACCAGCCGAAAGATTTATACCTAATTAAAGGCAACTCTCGCACCAGTCATCTCGGGCCACTTGCAGACTGCAGTTTCGCGCTGGTGGCGCTCGTCAGCAAGGCTTCCCGAGACGACTGACACGAGGTTTTATTGTTGCTCCATCTAGCGGTCAATATCTGTCTCAATCAAAACAATATCCCGACATGGGGTGCATGTAATAGTTCAAGAGCATGCTTCTAGAGGGCAGAATATATTAAAACAAAATATTTCTGTCTATCACCTCTATGAATCCTTATTTTCATAAGGATAGTAAACCAAACTGCAACGAATTGCTAGTCTGGCCGCGTTAAGGATAAAAATCACATTTTATCACAAAACGCTTGGTTTTGATTGAAACAAGTACCAGCCGAAAGATTTATACCTAATTAAAGGCAACTCTCGCACCAGGTATAAATCTTTCGGCTGGTATTTGTTTCAATCAAAACCAAGCGTTTTGTGATAAAATGTGATTTTTATCCTTAACGCGGCCAGACTAGCAATTCGTTGCAGTTTGGTTTACTATCCTTATGAAAATAAGGATTCATAGAGGTGATAGACAGAAATATTTTGTTTTAATATATTCTGCCCTCTAGAAGCATGCTCTTGAGCTATTACATGCACCCCATGTCGGGATATTGTTTTGATTGAGACAGATATTGACCATCATGAAGGATCATCAATTTAGAAGATAAACTAATGGGGACGGCTTATGAAATGTTTCAATCAACAAAATCTACAGAGTTCTTCTTTTCAATAACGAAGAAATATTGAAGCAGAAAATCCATGACAAAGTTACTCCATATTTAAATATATACAATAAACACCCTGTATATTGAAATAAACAACTAAAATTATAAAGCAGTGTTTTTCAATACTTCCTTTTTCGGACCGGGTTTGTGGCTAAAAATTGCTGTTCTCTCCAGAATCTGTACAGCTATAGCTTTTAGCGCGATACATGTTAATACCACTGTAGTACATAACGAAATAACGTCAGCCAAAGCGCTCTTAGTTGATTGCTAGTTCACATTCGCATATTGTTTCTTCCGCTACGATACACACCGTGTCCCAATAAAACAACACCCCCAATTTTTTTCGTTGTCTATTAAAACGACAACATGCACCATATACATTCATTTTAATTTGGACAGTGATATGATGCAGTTGATAATTCCCGGCTGTCTGTTTCAAATAGCCTTAGCCTTCGAACGCGAATGGGCTATACAATGTCTGCAGAATTATGTGTACCTTGAAAGAGCACCGAATCAAACATCCACCGCGGCTATACTTGAGGATTAGGCTCTCATAAATTTTCAAAAATTTTTTGGTTTACTCGCCAATTGGGCTTTAAATGACGAAACAAAGGAGTTGATGAAAAAACCTCGGTGCGGTATGCGCGATAAGATAGACAATTTTTCGTTACATCATGAACGATGGCATAAATCGACTTTGTCTTGGTGCCTCCCACAGGCCGATGGAAATTCTAAGATATCCAGATATTGCCATTACATATGCGAATCAGCCTATTCATCATAAAAATCATGAGCAATGCCATCGAGGCAATTGTCAATATGATTTTGACGGACGCGGGGGTGTACTAGCTAATGGATTTTATCCTGATAACGATCTATGTGTTGAAATTCACCTGGACAAAAGCGAGGATTGGTATGCTGGTCTAGATATAGCCCCGACGTTAAAAACCAGCCTGTTTGCAATTATATTGCATGAGATTGGACACACGACGATATCATTGGAATTCAGGTGGTGTTCCGTAAACAACCACCGCTACTACTATACTACTACCGCAGGAGATTTGAAGCCAGACTTTTGCCAAATTACTTCAAATACATTTTTAATAGCTAATAAATCTGTATATATTTAGCAATAAATATGTGTGGGAATTAGGGTTGAGCAGTCGAAAACCCATTATTCACAAGCGATTGCCATTTTCGCCGATTTCTCACATGTATCAAAGACCCTCTGGTGATATTGTAGCAGTTAGGAGAAATTTGGTTTATGTACTTAATTTTCCCAGCTCTACAATTAAAAATATTCTAAATCCTTTGGAGGCTGAAAATATTAAAGTCATATTTGCCACATATTCCAGTAAAACATACACTTTTTACGATAACCAAAACTTTGTAGAATTTGATGAGTGTTTGTTAAAAGTTAAAACGCGCGGGGAAATTACAGATTTATTTCCAGGAATACCAGCTGATATAAACGGGGCGTTTAGGTACATCGATGGAAACCTGTATTTTTTCAGGAATCAAACTTATTACGCATATAACGAATTTTTGGGCAAACTAACATCTGCTGGCCCCTTCAATATGGACCTGTTTGGAATTAATTGTCTGAATGATAATACCATTGTCAAAATCAGGAATATGTTACTAGACCACTGTGTAAAATAAAAACTTTTTCGTAGCCGGTATTCAGATTATACTATGGTAATTAGCATTATCAAACCACATTTTTCCGCCCGAGCTCGTATCGTTGCAGAGTGTAACTGTTTGTCTTATCACACTTCCTGTGTCAGCAACCGATGCCCTGTTATCATCAGAAATCTGTTGTCTAAATCTGGATGATGGCCCCGTCGTATTTTTCATCTTTTGATTAGTTGTATCGCCCAACACTATTTTCATCAAAACACGAATTGGTTTGAAAAATTATGTTTTTTTAACCGGCAAAGCGATACCTAGTAGATTACTATCCGTACGGGATAAAGAGCCGTTTTTACCACCAAGTTCATATCAGCATATGAAATTACGGATTTGAGGCTTTCAGTCCTGGACGAGAGCTATTTACGCAATATGTAATATATCCTTTGAGGTTACGATAAGGGCTATTTAGGCGCGAAGTAATATCCCAACGCGGTTTTTGTAAATTACGGTTTTGAGGTTTTTGTTCGCCTATATAAATGAACCCTCTGAGAATGATTGATAGTTAAAAAAAATGTCGAGCTGGTGCTTTGGTCGCCAGCTATCAGATTTGGGGATGTACACAGAGAAGCGAGTGAATTACAATACATTTCTTATAAAATACTTCAATTATAAATTACTTTTAGCGACATTGAGCTATTCTGCGTCGCGGGCTGCTGCTGTGATGGCGGCCTTTGATTATGCCCGTGGGGAAAGACGTAAGTATTTTTTATTTAAAAAGTGCGAGAGTTATCTATTTATTTATTTATTTATTTATTGCATACACTGTTCAACAGGTAAGATACCCAATTACAGAACAGGAATAAAAGCATACAAAGCATTAACTACATAATATACAACAATATAGAAAGAAAGTAAAATGAAGAAAAAATTACTTAAATGTACGAACTATGAATAACTATGATACGAAGAAAGAGAAAAAAATAACATGGGAAATGTTTAAATATAAAAACTATATATACATATATACACATATGTGATTCAAAGTAAATTAAGAAAAACAAAGACACTCACTGGTTATTTAATTTACAACATTTTGTTTTATGTCGCTAAGGCTGAAATTAAAAATATCGAAGTCGTTACATAATTTGTTAGAAGTACTGCAAATCGTATTATTATTTCACTTTCTGTTTCAGTGATAAGATGCCGCTCCTAGAGCCACCTGATAGGTATTATTATTACTTATTTTCGTTGGTTCGTGCTACTAATTTTTTTGTTTCAGCTATGAGGTACCGTCGCCACCGTCGCCACCGTCGCCGCTGCTCCAGGACCCAATCATTATTGGAAGGTATTTTTCATGCTTATTTCGCCGACTCGTAGTAAATTGTCTCTGTTTCAGCGATGACGAGGAGTTGCCGCCGGCCCTGGAATCGATCATTATTGAGAGGTATTTTTCATGCCTGTTTCACCGCCTTGTAGTAAATTTTCTGTTTCAGCGATGACGAGGAGTTATCGCCGGCCCTGGAACAGATCGTTATTGAGAGGTATTTTTCATGCCTGTTTCACCGACTTGTAGTAAATTTTTCTCTGTTTCAGCGATGACGAGGAGTTACCCCCAACCCGGGAGAGGTATTATTTTCTTACTTATTCTCGTTGGTATGTGCTACTAATTTTTTCTCTGTTTCAGTAAAGAGACGCTGCCACCGCCTCTTATCCCCCTCAGACCCGGGGTGATTAACTGGATCGGTAGTGTCAGTAGTAGTACGCCTATTTTTTAAAAGTAGTTTTAGGAGTATTATATTTATATATATTTAATAAATTATAAATATTTTTATTTTTCTTTATTTACTGTAATTATCCCGAGTCCCCTTTCAACAGAGTGTTTACCGCATGTCTAGTAACCGCCGTTTTGTTATTATCGCACTTCCTGTGTTTTAGCAGCAGCCGATACACTCTCTACTAGCAAAAATATGCAAGTTTTTACTTAAGGCGCCCATTCCCTAGAAAGAGATATGCGGTAGGTAAATATTTTTGCCCATAACTTTTTTCTTAGTACGTATATTTACAAAAACCACAAGAATACCTAAGTACAACCATAACAAGACTATTACTATGAATTTTCTCTCATCAATTTCAGTGGTTTGCAAAATAGCTAGATTTAAATTTAAAAATTATGTTAATCTTCCTATTTCGTAGTTTTAAATCAAGCTATTTTGCAAACCACTGAAATTATTGAGTGAAAATTCATAGTGCCACGACCTGGGGGAGCCTAGGAAGAAGAGGTTGCTCTTTTTGATAAATGAATTATTATAACTTTTACATGTGTTTATTTAATACACCAAATCATGGTAAAAATCAAAGAGAAATAAAATGGAACTGGCAAATAAAATCATTAAAAATAAGACATAATAAAATTGTTCAAAAATAATACATATAATAAAAGTGTTCTTACCCAATCATCATAGCAGAGGTGTTGTGTCTGGACGCCAATGGACTGACTATCATTAATTGATTCGAGTATTTATATAAATGCTACTTGCTTAATCGGCATATTCCATATGGGTAGAATACAATTTATAGTTAAATGAACTTTATTAATTATCATGTCTTTGAAATATGACACTAAGCTTCCTTTAAATATTGTAATATGCTATAAGTTAAATAAAATACATAAAATTAATTTGGGAAAGATACGAAAATTATTTTACTAGATTTAGGAATCAATTAAGCCTACCTACAGAGAACACGCCAATAAGTAATTTTGAAAACTTAACGGTCCTCGTGGCACATTTCACCCACCTGACAAAGCTGAACTCCAGATTTTAAAACAAAAAAATACATTGTACACACATTTAGTAAAAAAAGGAAAAAAAATATCAAGAAAGGTACAATATCTCCATACAAAAAGACAAATAAATAAATATACACATTAGTATACTTTCTACTTTTTTTTTCTTGTATACATATGGTACTACTATTATTATATACGAATGTGGATAAATAAAAAATAAAGATAAAAAACAAACACAGAGTAAGTTCATGTAAATAAATTATAGTTTTTTGGCACACGTTTTGAAACACTGATTTCACCTGAGTCCGGTCCTGCGTTAACCGCACACCACTAAATAGCAATTTGTTGACCTAGTTACTTTCGGTTCTCAACCGGGAGAGTTTTGTTTCTTAGCTTGAAGTTGGCAGAGAAGGGAATGTCATTTGTCATTTCATTTAGTACAACTACAACTGTTCTTAACAAAATGCTGAATAAGCAACGCGGTTTTTCGTTTGATCCCTTGGATGAAAATATTACTTGTGTGCTGTAATAAGTGTAAGTCATGCCAATTATTTTTTGTGTTGCTTGTAACTGGGAGCCCTCGGTGAAGTTTTGGTCTGGTAAGGAGGTACTTATTTACTTGGTTTGCTTCGAGTGAGTCGCTAACAATTGTATAAAGCTTTATCACCTGTTTTCTAGGGAACGTTTACGAAGACCAGGGTAAACTTTTCAATAGGTGACAATTTGGCTTCTCGATTAAAATTTGGTCCCACTCCATCTCGGTTGAAATGTGCTCCTGTTAGACTAGGACGTAGGAAAATATGGCGAAATTGATTTGCAGAATGTGCAAAATTAGGAAAATAGCCAATAATTTTGTCCCTTTACAGTTGCCTAACAGAAAGCGAAGCTCGTACTTTAGTGGAAACTGGCTCATCCTCCGTGTGTACATCGGAACTCCATTTTAAGCTTTGGGCTTCTGGTATCCTATGACAGCATTATGATCACTATTATGGGTTTGTGAGGCCCTTCCTAGGTCGATTTGTTGTGTGGTGATGTTTGGCACGGCACTGGTTAGTGCTCCGCGTGCCTCAGAGTAATTCACATGAAAAAGACAATAAGGCTTTGGTAAGTAAAAAAATGATAAACTATTTAAAATCTATAAGTACAATTTTATCTCGTAATTATCGACTTAAAAGAAATATTTCCTAATTATTATAGAATCTTGTGACGTTTTGTTCACTCGTCAGGTGAGTGAAAGGACGTCACTTTGGCACTCGAGCTTTAGTCAGCGGTTGACGGTATGCTCGGGCGCCACCTTTAGTTACTTTACGTGGTGTAAAGGTCCCACACTAACCTCCTAACGCAGCCTGTTACAGTAGGGCTGGGATAGCGTCAGTGGAGACACGGTACGTCCAGGGGTCTAGGGATAGTAGACTTCACACACACACAGTAAAAGTCACCTTTAGAGAATATATAAACTATTTATTTTTGCTATTCCTAACAAGTACAATTCTATTGAAACTAAACTACCTAAAGTTACGCTACTACAGAAAATATAAACAAAAAAAAAGCAAGAAAGCGGGGTTAGGCGGTGCAAGAGGGGCGGCTCATGAACGGTAAAAATACGATAGGCAACAATGGTAATGCGGCGGGGTATGAGTCGGTGCAGAAAGCAAAACTACGGTCAGTACAGTACAACTACCAGGCGGGAGGAAGCAATACGAGAATAAGTTACATGCAACAAACTACTAACGCAACTTGGCTAGGGTGCAGTACCAGAATCTATGCATATATACACATATATATTAAATAATAAATATATTAACCTATTCCTGGGTCCAGTTCCCTTTTGGTAAAGTCACCCCTTGAGATGACTGTCCCTTCAAGGTTGGTGTATACCAGCACCGACAATCCCTCAAGTGTCACGGGTTCACGTAGGGAATTAGTCGCAGGGGACTACCTAGAACACTGTTACGTGACCCGATTAGCCAGAGTATTGTCCGGGCGCTATGGTTACACAATCACTCGTTTGCTACAGAGATATCTGAGGTGTCCAAAAGGTTCACGTGGGGAGCTAGTCGCAGGGGACTACCTAGCCCACTGTCACGAGACCCGTTTTTGCCTGCAATATTTCTGTACTCACCCGGTGAGTTGCCTAAAAAGCTGAAAGAAAGGTATGATTATTACGGTTAGTGGTGTTAGTACACAAATGGTACTTAACTCCGGCCAAGTTGCTTATCAATTATTACTAATTTTGACTTACTCCTTGTTGGGCGGTGACGGCGGTGTTTCCTGGGTACTGCGGCAGTGCGGCGATCCTCCTGAATTCCTTGAACGGATCCAAGTGAATGGACCCAACGGAATTCAATAATTCCCTGGATTGGCTGAGAGATCGGATAAAGGGAGTCAAATCTGGTCGGTAGTGGGGCATTAGCTCCATCTAGCGGTTTCGCAATGAGTATTCCGCTGGCTTGGCCAAGTGACCGATTACAAGGAAACAAGCCATGCGGCGGTGGGTCACTTGCTTTGCTTAACGGATATTTCTACCTAGAATTAATGCTTATTCCCACAGTAATAAAATAAAATACCAAGTTGTGCCTTTCATATAAAGTATAAAATATAATATTAATATCCTATATTTTAACTACTAAAATAAATAATGAATTAGGAGTGCAATTTCCCTAGCAAATTTTGCTTCATTACAATCTTCTGTTTTTAACAACAAAAAACAATGTTTTAATCAATAAACTAACATCCCTTGATGTTTTTATTAGATATGATATAACGCATACAATTAGTACAACTATGGTCCCTCATTCTTAACATTAAGGTTATAAGTTATTTTGTCTATTTGTCCCTCTTCTCTTTCCTATTATAACTTATATTTTCGAAAAGTAAAATGTATAAAACTTATTTTTGTCTCTCCCTGTTCCTTGAAACAAGTCTTTCTATTGTTGGTTTAAATAAATTTATCAATACTCACAGGAGAAAAAATTGATGTGAAATTTACGTGGAACGACATATTAATTTCATTTTAGAAAATTACTTGTATCTTGCATGATTTATTTATTTCTTTTTGTTTCTTATTAAATAGATAGTATAGCACGGTTAAGCGTCTGGCATACCTATTCTGGGCGATGCATCACCTTTTTTTATAAAAATCATTTTACTTTAGTAAAACACACAGAAAACAGAAATCTTATTCTTTTATCTACTTCATTTTATGTACTAGTACTTTCTGAGCTGTATTAATATAGCAATAATTCAAGTTACCAATGGTCTAGGATATTTATTTAATAATCTAAGAAATTATTAACCTGAATAACCCAACGATGTGGTATTTTTGAATTTGAAATGGGCCCTATTTTGGTAGCTCAGCTTTAATCATATAGAGTATTTTACTCAATTCTCATTTTAACGTATAGTACGTACCTATTAAAAAAAATCAACTTTAATATACTATTTATTAACTACTTATCATCATTCACTACATCGTACAAAACGCAGTTAATTTGATCACCTGGTGCGAGTGTTGAAATATCTTCTTCAACCTCTATAATGTACCAGCAAATACAAATACATTGTGAATTTCCTGCAAGTGTGTTTACTTCATTATATATATATATTTTTTCTATTCTAGATTTTTTAATGCGATTGCACCAATAAAGGAAATATTTAACCAGAAAATATGCAATGAATAATACCAATGCGGTTGGTTGGCGTGACTACTACCCCTGGAGGAGTACCAGGCCTCTTCTTTCTTGAACTAACTCGACTCATAAATCAATGGGATAGTAGCTGGTTTCCTATACCACCGTGGCTGGGAGAGCTTTTCAGAAAGCTCCTGCTGTTATTTCTCAATAATGAAAATAGTAGGGACAAAACAATGTACCTGTACTAAATATTAATATTATTAAAGAGATTTACTGCTTGTGCTTTGCATTGCAAGAAATTGCTAAGACTTAATCTCCTGTATATACTCTATACATACATGCCCATACGGGGGTCCATGTATACTGAGGTCCAGGCACAACTCCTCTTTTGGTGATCTCTCCTCCCAGGCTTTATTCGTGGCGTTTAAAAGTATACTTTAAATTACTGGGAGAAACGAAGTACAACAAAATAAAATAAATTAAAAGGGTGCTATGAGGGTTAAGTCAAGGAAACAAAAAAAATACTATCCTGTACAACCAGTTGACACGGGCTGAAATATGAATAATACTTTCTATTTTTGTTCTATTGTTTTGTTTCTAGCCAGTTCCCACGAGCAATAGAAATACGACAATTGGAGGATACGTTAGTACCACCTACTAATCAGTTGACACGGGCTAAAATACTTTTATTTTACCAATTTTTAATAAATATTTTTCATCATATTTCCAGCCAGTTGGCACGGGCGATGGAAATACCATAAAAAAACATTGGTTTTATTATGGAGAATAAAACCCTAGAAACGAAGCTAGGCGCCTCCACCATGTGCCACGACCTGGGGGAGCCTAGGGAGAAGAGGTTGCTTTTTTTCATAAATAAATTATTATAACTTTTACATATATTTATTTAATACACTAAATCATGGTAAAAATCAAAGAGAAATAAAATGGAACTGGCAAATAAAATAATTAAAAATAAGACATAATAAAATTGGTCAAAAATAATACATATAATAAAAGTGTTCTTACCCAATCATCATAGCAGAGGAGTTGTGCCTGGACGCCAATGGACTGACTATCATTAATTGATTCGAGTATTTATATAAATGATACTTGCTTAGTCGGCATATTCCATATAGGTAGAACATAATTTATAGTTAAATGAACTTTATTAATTATTATGTGTTTGAAATATGACACTAAGCTTCCTTTAAATATTGTAATATGCTATAAGTTAAATAAAATACATAAAATTAATTTGGGAAAAATTAAGCCTACCGACAGAGAACATGCCAATAAGTAATTTTGAAAACTTAACGGTCCTCGTGGCAATAGTAGTAATTTTGTTATGGTTGTACTTAGATATTCTTATGGTTTTTGTAATATACGTACTATAATAAAAAAGTTATGCCCAAAAATATTTATCAACCGGATGTCTCTTTCTAGGGAATGGCCACCTTAATTTCTGAAGACAATATTCTGCTTTTTTATTTGACTCTAATATTACTTCCTTTAAAGTACATTTGCGTCAGCGGTAACTTCTAACGAATGAAAAATTTCGGAGTTCTATTTCATTGTTAATTCTTGCGTTGTACCTATTTGGATTTTAATATATTTCCATTATGAAATATCAGACGGTAAGGCCTAAAACACACTAGGCGGTTTTCGCAGAATCGGCAGCCGACTCGACACATGCTGTAATGGAAACAAATGGAGCTGTTCACACTATGACGTGCTGCGAGAAAGCAGAATCCACCACCGCGCGTACCGTCGCGCGTCGTTTGATTCATGTGCCGAATCGTTTTTATTGCTTCGAGCGGCGTATGCTGCAATGTAAACAAATGGACCTGTTCACACATTCACTTATTTGTCGAGCGGTTTGAGCTTGCATTGGAGCCAAATTGCACGTTAAAAGTATTGTATTTACGCATCTAAAATAGGTCCCATTACTATAATACTGAACTATTAATAAATGTAATTCAAGAACGACCTGCTATATGGGATATAAGAAACAATAATTATGGTGACAGAAATAAAAGAAAAGAGCTGGGAAGAAGTAGTTATTATACTGTTTTATTATATTGTTTCTCATTCGGGTATTCTTCTTTATTAAATCATTTTCCAAAATATACAGTCATTCGTAAAATGATGTTTTCGACATTCTAATGAAATTGAAAAATTTCATTAAATATACCTAGTATTAAATAAATTTTTGTTTCGAGTTCTTTAACAATAGGATATGTTCCCCGATGCGCCTATGATTTCTTTTTTTATTTTTGATGGACAGTATATAATAAATTTAACAAAATTAATTCTTTCTTTCGTCGGACAAATTCATTTTTGTCCCTGTATTATCAGCACTACTGAAAACAGTGACAACGTTGCCTTCCTACGAGAAGTGGTTAACCGCTTAGTGTGTTGTAACAAGCGGCTGCCGATTCGGCGGCCGAATCGGCGAAAACCGCCTAATGTGTTTTAGGCCTAATTATTGTGCTTCCGGTGCAACCACCTCAACGACAATAAGGCCTAAAACACACTAGGCGGTTTTCGCCGAATCGGCAGCCGACTCTACACATGCTGTAATGGAATCAAATTGAGCTATTCACACTAAAACGCGCTGCGGGGCAGCGGCATCCAACACCGCGCGTACTGTCGTTCGATTGATGTGCCCAAGCGTTTTTGTTTTTATTGCTTTGAGCGGCGCATGCTGCAATGTTAACAAATGGGTCTGTTCACACATTCAGTTATTTTTCGAGCGGTTTAGCTTTGCATAGAAGCCAAGTTGCATAAAAATATTGTATTTGCTTCTAAAATGGATCCCATTATTAACAATGAACAACTAATAAATGTAATTCGAGAACGACCTGCTATATGGGATATGAGAAATAAAGACTATGGTGACAGAATAAAAAAAAGCGCAGCTGGGAAGAAGTAGTTATTATATTTGCTAAGGAGAATTGTACAGAAGAAGAGAAAAAAGTCTTGGTAAGTTATTTCAAATTATAATATAAAATAAATACGCACACAGGGTGTGCCATGCCGAGATGCATAATTGTGATCTAAATACGATATTAGTGGAGTAAAAAAAGGACTTTGATGTGCATAGTCTTGTAACAGCAATATTATGATTTCATACCTTCTGGGGTATCCCCAGGAGTATATATCTGAGTTTTGAAGTTCCAAAGCCTATTGCGATTTTTTTGGGGGGCAATTTTCTTTTTTGAAAAGTAAAAAGGTGAATATCTCCGGTTCTAGAGGTCCGATCGGGACAAACTAAAAACCAAAAACCTTCGCAATTAAAATTCCAATAAATCTGCGTTGGTTTTGGGTCATTTGAGTACGTACATAACATACAAAATGGAATAGATTGGATAAAAAGCGATTTTTTTTCATTTTAACGCCCAAGAACATCTAGTTCCGATCGGCTTCGCATTTTCAGAACATATACTTTTTGTTGAAAACAAAACATCCTGAAATTTTGGTGCCCAAATATTGAACCTTATGGACACAAATGAATTTGTTATCTGATATCTGAATTGCCCGCTATTTTGTGCCATTGAGTCCAAAATGGATCATTTTTTTTCAAAATGTAGTTCTGGACGCCACATTTCCGATGGCATTAAAAAAAATGTTTTATAGTCATTTTAGCCGTTTTTTTGGCATTTATTTATAAACCGAATGACAACAAAAAAATTTCTCGACCATTTTGAAAAATTTTTATCGGTAAAGAAAGAGAATTGCGAGAACTTTAATTTAAAAAAAAGGGTGAATTTTTGTCCATCTGAACTCGAGATATGGCACAAAATGGCGGGCAGTTCAAATTTCAGATAACAAATTCATTTGTGTTCACAAGGGTCAATATTTGGGCACCAAAATTTTAGGATATTTTGTTTTCAACAAAAGGTATATTTTCTGAAAGTGTGAGGCCGATCGGAACTCTTGGCATCCCTGGGCGTAAAAATGAAAAAAAAATCGCTTTTTATCCACTTTATTCCATTTTGTATGTTATGGACGTACTCAAATGACACAAAATCAACGCAGATTTGTTGGAATTTTAATTGCGAAATATTTTGGTTTAAGTTTGTCCCGATCGGACCTCTAGAGTCGGAGATAATCACCTTTTTACCTAAAAAGACTCTTTTCAAAAAACAAAATTATTCATAACAAAAACGCAATAGACTTTGGAACTTCAAAGCTCAGATGTACATATACTCCTGGTGATACCCCAGAAGGTATGAAATCATAATATTACTGTTACAAGATTATGCATATCTTACCATTTATTTCGCCTTTTTTTACTGCACTATATGCGAACTGTAGATAAATGTGTTTACAAATATTTATCTTGCCAAGGCAAGGGGGCAATATTAACGAAGTATTGTGTAAATGTCTCTCTGGAATTAAGAGCACGTGGATTTCCTCTGCTTGTTGCATCTCTTCTCACAGTTTCTATACTGCAAATTGATGTAAGATCTTCGTCTGAAAGTCCATCTCTTTGTCTTACGAAGTTATGGAGTACACAAAGTGCTTTTATTATTTTTTCTGCTAAATCAATATCAACATTCAATGGTCTGTGAAGTATTCGCCATTTGTTAGCTAATATACCAAAACAACTTTCAATATATCTTCGGGCCCTCGACAGTCTGTAGTTAAAATTTTTTTTTTCATACGACAAATTTTTACCCCCATATGGTCTCAGTAAGTTTTCTGTCCGAAGGCTTCATCCCCAACTATGACGTACGGATATTTCGTCGTTGCAACTCCTATTGATCTCGGTGACGCAATGTTTAGTGAATTATTAATAAGCTTTCCATATAGTTTTGAATTTTTAAAAATTCCAGAATCACTTGATTTTCCATAAGATCCAACGTCAACAAATGTAAACAAATAGTTTCTGTCACACATTGAAAAACAGCACCGTTGAAAAGTAGTTTTTATAGTTGAAATACATTGAGCCGCTGTTGGGAGGGCAAATAGTTCTTATATGTTTGCCGTCAATTGCACCTATGCAATGTGGAAAATTAGATTTTTTTTCGAATCCTTCCGCAATTTCTGTCCATCTTTCTTCGGAAAATTCAGTTATTACAAGAGATGCAACACGAGTCCAAATTGCTGTGCAAACATCGTTAATAATCCCGCCAGCTGTTGATTTACCTATGCGGAAAGTGTAATGCAAGTCGGCGAAAGAGCATCCACTAGCCAGATACCTAAAACAAAAACATTTAATTACAGTGGCGTATGCGTGACTGTGTTGTAGATGCAAATTTTTTGAAGAGACTTTAAAAAAATCTTGACCTCCAATTAAACCTCTTTTAGAGTCCGTTCGATCGCCAAAGTCAAAAACTAAATAAAAACACAACTAGTATTTTTCAAACCATTTTTAAACTTGACGTACAGCAACAAAAGTACTAAGACCCGAGGCCGTACAACGCTGTTCAGTTCCCGTTCTACCTTCCTATTTGACGTTCACGACTTCATCATTTCAGGATAAGATCGATAATATGGATCCACCCTGTATTAGCAAACTGCATCCTAATAAATTACTTTCACGTGTCAATCCAGTTTATTACCACCCCTCGAAGCCGCCGTCGCGCGTGCAGACAAAGAACAACTAAATCTAATGTGCTATTCATATCAATATTGCACCACTTCATACAAGAACAAGCCTGCAGAATCGCCGGCGCCTTTGCCATCAAGTCTCGATTTTACGTAAATCACGTAAAACAAGCATCTATTTATATCATCGACATCCCTTTGTACCACAAAGAAATTCGCCGCCACCTTTCATAAAAAATAATTAATTTTCAAAGCCAAAGCCGACTACCCTTTGCCGCAAGGTTAATAAATTTGTATTACAAATTACTGACAGCGAAAAAAAACAGATTTTCAAAGAACCATTCACGTTCAAAGAAACAAAGAGAATCAAACACCCCATTATTCCGATTTCGTATAAAAACCAAGGTCATCCTCGTCTCGAGGACAGTCGACAGTTAGACAAGCAGTAGTCCCGCGACAGTAGACAGTGATCTACCCGCGTTAAATAGTGGTATAGTGGCGGCCCGATCATCGGAAAAAGCAAGTAGTTCGCGACCGCGAAATTCTCGGCAACAGAAACTTAAAATTCAAACATCCGCGTTTAACTAAAAATCGTGTAAAGTTTATACTGGACATTTTCGTGTTGTGTGTTTAATCCACAGTAACTTGTCATTAGTGTTAAGAAGTCAAACACACTATGTTCCCATTAAGGCTGTGAAAAGTCGAACTTGTAAAGAAATAAATAAATAATCTCGTTGAACTTCGTCGTTAAACTAAAACAAGTGCCTTTCATTTCTGAAATCTCCGCAAAACCTCTTTTATTGTGATACAAGCAACCGGCTGATAGCTAGCTTAGCCGCCTGAGGTAACTTATGGTGGTTCACCCCTATTTGTGAACAACCCTCAGGTCGAAATTCCTCTCACCAGAAAATCTCAACCCCATCCAAGCATAAATAAGGGAGTTAGAGGCGTCTTTCTGAAAATAAGTAACAGGAGAGCAGGACTGACGGTGTCCCAAAACACCCCTGGAGGGGCTGATCATCCCTTCAGACGACCATCACCGCCCCTAGAAGTCATCAGAGAACTCGCCGAAACAAGGTAGGGTTATATTTACCTATTATCTACCCCCTTAAAGTGCTACGGATAGAATTCGAACCAGAAACCTACCACCCAAAACCCAGTCAACGTTTACAAAAAACAATCTTTTATTTATTAAATCTGCTTCGTATTACAATAACTGTAGGTAAACGTGTTTGACCGTTTCTTTTTTTCAGGAACTTTACTCCAAAAAAAATGGAAAAACCTGAGGGATCGATATTCAAGAGAGATACAGCAAAGGAAGGGCAAATCTGGACAAGGAGTTAGAAAAAAAGCTCCATATGTATATGCTCAGCAACTGTCATTTCTTGAAGATACAATAAAAAAAATCGTCACACGAGCAATTCAATAGACAATAATGAAGAAGAATCGCAAGAAGCAGAAGATCCTCATAATAACCTGCCTACTCCTTCGTCATTACGTCAAAACCTATCAACTGAGACACCAAGTAGAAATATAGGGAAAAAAAGAAAACTAAATCTAGTAGAAACGAAATTTGTTGAGGCCTTAGATAGAAAAGCTGCGCAACGTGAAAAAAGAGACAAATTAGATGATGACGATGATAAGTTTTTCTTGCTATCACTACTGCCATCGTTGAAATCAATTCCTCCTCATTTTAAATTATACGCAAGAATGGACATCATGCAATGCATTCACAAGTATTTATTTCATTCTACAACTATAGTACCTCCTTCAAATGTACAATATCACCAATTTATTCCATCCACAAGTCATCAACCAACTAACAGCGCCCAGTTGCAGATACCTGTACAACAACAAATGCAACCCCAATCACAAACCACACCTCTTATAACTAAGCAATTTACTGGAAATTCTCGAGCGAAACTTGAATCGCAGCGTCAGCCACATGAAATGCAATCTAATTTTTTTATGGAGCATGAGATTCAACATCAGCATTCACCACAAAGCCAACTGCAAAGTCTAAGTCCTATTCTATCACCAACAGAATCAATACAGAGCTATGTGACGAATTTTTCTGCAGAAGATTCAGAAGTTAGCCTATTTTAATCACTTACTTTTATAAGGAACATATTATGTTTACATATTGTTAATAAATATACCTATATTTCTTACCTAAGTGTTATAACAAGTTTCTCCTCCGGTGGAATACTGTTTCTCATTTGGGTATTTTTCTTTATTAAATCATTTTCCAAAAGATGTAGGAGTTCGTAAAATGATGTTTTAGACATTCTCATGAAATTGAAAAATTTCGCATCATCACTTTTAATTTCATTAAATATTGTATTAAATAAACTTTTTTTTTGCGTTGTTTAACAATAGGATGTTCCCATATACGCCTATTTCTTTTTTTTTTTTCGATTGACAGTATAATAAACCTAGAAAAATTAGTTCTTCCTCTGAGTCAGACGAATCCATGTTTGTTCCTGTACTATCATCAGCACTACTGACAACGTGACAACGTTGCCTTCCTGCGACAATTGGTTCACCGCTTCGTGTGTTTTGTACAGGCGGCTGCCGATTCGGCGAAAACCGCCTAGTGTGTTTTAGGCCTAAAAACGGAGATTTCTCCGGTGGCGACGTCACACCCCGAAGTCAGCCGGGCAGTTAGTGTATGGGAGTCAAAACCGCAGTGATTACACAGTATTACGCAAACAGTTTGTGTTACTTATTCTTTCATTATATTTAGATTTTAATATATTTCTGTTATGAAAATTTTACTGTAATTAATTCCAAACCCCCCAGACGGTATGTCATGGCTTACTCTGGTGCAGTCAACGACAATGGAGAAGATTTCTCCGGTTGTGATGTCACAGCCTGAAGTTAGCCAGTAGTGTGTGTGTGGGCAAGTGACGCCGCAAACAATTTGTATTACTTATTCCTTCATTTAGATTTCCGTTATGAAAATTAATTCCAAGCCCCCCAGCCGGTTTGTATTTCTGTTATGAAAATTTTTACTTCCGGTGCACTCAACGAGAATGTCGGGCGGTGACATGTATATCAGAATTAGACAGCCTGATGTCGGGTATTTCAATAGTCGAGGAATTGGAAATTCAGAGGTGCTGAAGGGGAAAAATTAGTTACCAAATTGGGGCATACCGAAAATTAGGAGGTGGGGCCTACCGAAAATTAGGGGGTGGACCATCTTCAAAGGCGGCTTCCTTTGATTATCTTGTCCTGCGCATCTTCAAAGTTCCCACGGTCTTCAAAATTTTCCCAGGCTCAACCGACCCCATACCTACTGGCCTAACCTCCGCGAAGGACTGAGCTAGGGGAAATTTCGTGTACACTGCTTTCGGCTCTGCAGTGTGCACACCCACACAGTATTCGCTGCTGTGGGATTTGAACACATCCAAATATTTAAATATGAATTTCACCCGGAAGGTGGAATCGCCGCAGCATTTAACAACAGCAGCAATCAATGGGGTTACCGACGTGGGGGACGTTCGTACATTCAGTTGGGCAGACGGGTATCTGCGGGTGCGACGCCACCGCCAACTACTTCGTGCCACTTCTCTCGGCGATACCGCCTCCTGGTTTCGTCGAAGGGGCTGGTTTTGGGCCTTCAGGAGCCCAGAGCCGTGGACTGTCATCGGGCCCTAAGCCCAAAGGCTAGAAAAAGCCGGAAAATTTCACAAATTTTCACTTAGGACTTATGCAAGCATACCCCCTTTTAATCTAATGTAAATAATTTCTACTTGTGGCTAACTTTACCACTCAGTAATAACATGTCAGGCTTTCAGCCAAAACAATGCAGTAGTTTTAGATAATTTTCTTATTTTATTAGCATAACAAGTGCAAAACCCTATAATAAATCATTTTAAGCCATCAGCATTCACCTCCGATGTGCACTAGGAGGTATAAGCTCCCTCTGAGCACGTTATCCTAGATGTGTACAGTTCCGATGTCGACGGACAAATGGAGTCGCACAGTTTCGCGATTCATATAAGTATGAATCGGCGCAGCCCAGTTAGGCTCCGCCCACCGTTGCTTGCAACATTGCGCGCTCCTCATTGGTCCGACTGGAATCTATTTAATAAACGCGTTGTCATCGCCAGCACTGCTCACAATCAAATGAACGGATGGCGCTATCCACGAAGCGACGAACGGGCCTTCGGCTTCGGGTTCTAAGTTTTTGGTAATTTTTTTATTTATGTATAGCTTATTTTTTTGTATGAGTCGTCTCGGGCTTAGAGTACGACTTGTTTGAGGATGGCTAGCAAATTTGTTTAATGATGTGCGCCAGCTAGCTCTTTTGAGACTCTGAGACTTGGACACTATCACGTAGGCTTGGTTACACTTTGGTTTAAGGTTAGTATGAATAAAACGATGAATTATGAGTAAACGATGACGAGTATAAACCTTATTTATTAACGATAGTTACAGTCTTGGATTTATTTATAATACGTATGAACACTTATTATTAGATTTTGTACACTTATTTGGTATGATAATTCAACTATTGAGAAAGTCACTTATAGATTGAACGCGAAATTTAATTATTTAAGAGCAACCCGGAGAGAGAGTAGCGCGGGGATGTGAACTGTTAATACGATGTGGAGATACTGCCTGCCTACTGCACGCTCTCCGTGGCGGTGGTGGCGGTGGACGTGTCCTGCATGATGGGGGACCAGCGTGGTTGGTTGCGGTGAGACGTACCCTGCATGATGGGGGGCCAGCGTGGTACGTTGCGGTGAGACGTGCCCTGCATGATGGGGGCCACCCTAGCCAGGTTCGCCGTGGCGATGGCCAGTAAGTGGGCCAGTTGCTCGTAGCTTGGCAGGGCAGCCATGGTCGTCGCTGCCTGCGTAGTAGTGGTGGTCCGGGTACTTGAAGGATCTTTGCTGGGAATAGACAGTTGTCGGATCCTGGTGTCCGTCGTAGAAGCCTGGGTACGTCGTCGGTCCGCCGCCGGTGTGAGTCGGTGCGACGGTGGCGTCAGTTCCAGGTGTTCGGCGATTATTTTCCCCACAGCCTCCCGGGCTACGTCGGAGGGTGGCGTCGATTCTTCTGAGAACCCCTGACCTTCCTGTAATATGGAGCCGGGGCGAGGCGTCGCTGCGTCGGACGTCGTGGTGGTAGCTTCAGTGAGCGTCAGAGCGGGGTTGAAAGCCTTGCCACTTGTGGCCATAGTGTTACTATTTATTTATTATTTAGATAATTATTATTAATATACTATTAATAAAACAACTGATTAAACAAGAAAGTACCAGGGGAGCACTGTTATCGTTGCTGCTACTGAAGTTAAGTGGTGAACTGCTGGCGATCGACTGATGCCTGGCTGACTCCGCAGGCGAATTTTTATATTATCGCGGCTGCGAAAGCCGCGCGCTGATTGGTTGGCGGTTGGCGCACCGAGGTATTAAATATTACCACGGCGCGCCACCCGTTCATTGTTCGTTGTGTGTGAATATTTTTGCACACTCAACCTCGCTTGTAAACTAGTAATTATTTTAGTTTTCTGTCTTGACCTGTGAAAGCAAAAAGAGTACGACTGTAAGCTGCACATAGCCCATTACACAATGGGTCGTAGACCCAACGAAAAGAAGAAAAGCAAGCCGCCTGATTCTACAAAAAACACACATAAGAACACAAACAAGAAACATACACAAACACAAACAGATACATCAGACACAGATTCAGACACCTCTCACACCCAACAGGTAATCATTAAAAACAAACTTGGGGATTATTTAAAACAAACTAACCCAAATTTAACACAATCCACAGCTCCCAACACTAACAATACTAATCAGAATAACACTAATAATGAAAATAACTCAAATAATTCTACCATATATTCAACTTGTTCTTTTAATGATTGAGCCCCAAATTCCCCGTCCATTACAATAGTTCAGAACAGTAATAGCCCCCAATTTATCCATCATATTTAAACCTTACCCCTACAACAACCACCACCATCACCACGATTGCAACCAGCACAATCCAGGAAACGGCGATACTACACTCGCCGCCAAAATTTACTTCCTCTCCAATCTGCTTCATAATTTTACCTAATTATGAACAGCCAAGACAATCTGATGACTCAGAATGTCCCACCCTCCAGTCTGAAAGTTCATCATTATCACGTTCTTCCATGGATATCACCCCGGCACCTACCACCCCTAATGTATACAAAAGGAAAGACATCTCTCCAGAGACATCTGACTAGTCTAACAACTCCATCGAAATAGTTGATACAGACTCACAGCCTCAACTTTTCCCCAACCCTATCGAAATTATAATTATAGTTTCTGCACAAGTTCATGTAGCCAGTACATCCAATCCAAGCCAAGTAATCTCTCAATTTACCAGTCCTTATGTGTACACAGCGAAAAGCACCCCCAAACCAAAACCAGCCCCTAAAAATAACCCCAATAAAAAGAAAAAAATAAGTCAAACACAAAATCTAGACACTATCGAAGTAATCACTGAACAAACATATTCGAACATTTCACCCCCAATACCACCCCCCACCCTTTCAAACACACAACTACCAACCACTGCAAATAAGCCACAAAATTCAAACAGCAACACACAGCAATCCACAAGCACAGCGACACAACCAATAGTACCCCGTGCACCACCCCCTATACACATATACACCACAAATTTGAATGGTACGGTTACAGCGATAAAGTCTGTTATCATACCAGCCCCAAGCTTTAAATTTAACAATAATTATCTCATTTGTTATCCTAAGAACATACAAGACCATAACTATATCAGAAACTTATTATCAAAAAATATTATCTTAAAATCAAAGTTTCTCTATGTAACAAATTTAATGTGCCACAGTGCCATAAGTGCCAGCATTTCGGACATTCGTCCGAAATATGCAATAGAATACCTAGGTGCCTTAGGTGTGGTAAAACACACAACGGCGCCTCATGCCTAGCACAGGCGTGCAAGTGTGCTAATTGCGGGGGCGATCACCCCGCTAATTATAGAGGTTGTCCGGCTTTTGTTCAGGCTAAGATCAGATACGCACCCAAAAAACCTGGACTAAACACAACTACACAACCCCCAATAGCCGCACAAAGAACCAGTACCAACAATAAACCACCACAGACTACTCGACCTAATATTGCAGACCTGCCTCCCCTCTCGCAGGAGGTGGCAGAAGCTATTACCACTCAAAATGTCCGGGCCTGGCAACAGTTCCGGGCAAGGAAAACCAAAGCACCCCACCAAACACAGGCATAAACGCAGACATAAACACAGACGATACCTACGAAAAAGCAAAGAGTACAACCGCATACCACGCATAGAACATTTATTACACAATGGGTCACAGACCCAGTGATAAGAAGAAAGGCAAGCCGCCTGATTCTAAAAAACACAGCCATAAGAACACACACAAAAACACAGACAAGTAGCACACGCAAACACAAACCGACACTTCAGATTCAGATACAGACACTTCTCATACACAACAGGTAATACTGAAACACAATCTTGGGGACTATTTAAAAAATACTAACCGAACTATTAACCATACCACACCCCCTGTAACTGTAACTAATAACACTAATCCTAATAATACTAATAATGTAAACTCTAATTCAAACAACCCTAGCTCAAACAACTCATCCATAAATTCAACATGTTCTTTTAATAATTCTGCACCCAACTCTCCATCTATAACAGTAGTGCATAACAGCAGCCCTCCAGTGTACCCTTCATATATGAATTTAACCCCAACCACCACTATTGTCACCACTACTTCTACAACCACCACTATCACAGACATAATTCATATGAACACATCCCCTAAATTTACATCATCCCCCCATCTGCTCAGTAATAAGCCCCAATATGGAAGAACCTAGACATTCGGATGACTCAGATAGCCGAATGGGATCATCCGATGGAAATTCCCAGTCCTCTATGGAAATTACCCCTGTACCCACCCCTAGTTCACAAATTAACAAAAGGAAAATTAGTACCCCAGACATTTCTGAGAATAACACAGCTGATTCAAACGAAAATAATTCACAAGATATACGATATACCCAAACCACCCCCCTACACTCTTCAGCTCTCATTGAGCAAATCACAGCGTCAACTGACGCACAAATACACAGAGTCAACACTAGTCAGGCAATTTCACAATTCAATAGTGAATACAACATCCCCACAAGCGTCAACCCCCCAATTACCCCCCAAAACAACCCTAATAAGAGAAAGAAAACTACACAAAAAAGATAAATTATTCAAAATTTCGATGCCATTGAAAATTGCCCAGAGCAACCCTACTCTAAAACTGCACCCACTGCTCCACCCTCTAATTCAAATAAATTCATACCAGATAACCAACAACCCTCAACCAGCACTAGTCAGACTATTGCACCCCGTCCACCACAACCTATACACATTTACACTGATAATCACAACGGCAAAGTGACAGCCATAAAAAATTTAATTAAAACATCTCCATACTTGATATTGAAGATGAATTAAATCATAAAAGTTTACCATTCATCAGAATTGCTAGGGTGATGACAAATAAAGATGGCAATAAGCAGGCCACTAATATCCTGCTATTGATCATCCTAAAACAGTCTTTGGAAGCATATCTTAAACTAACAAATTTATGCCATTATCATGTCAAAGTAGCTACTTATAACAGATTTAACGTACCGCAGTGCCACAAGTGACAACACTTTGGGCACTCATCAGATATTTGTAATCGAGTCCCAAGATGCCTCAGGTGCGGCACCACGCACACTGCGGGATCTTGTACTGCACAAGTTTGCAAATGTGCCAATTGCGGGGGCGAACACCCAGCAAACTATAGAGGCTGTCCTGCCTACGTACAGGCCAAAGTAAGATATGCCAGAGACAACCACGAGACGCCCAACTCCATGTAAAATTTGGTATCGCCAATATTGCACTGGTCCGCTATGTAGGAAGGTGAGCATAGATGGCGTGCATGTCTCTTGGAGGCGATTTAAAAATGCGCGGCATACCCTTCTATATCTATTATTAATTATTATATTATTTTCAATTAAATTTTAAGGAGAAAATGAAACAAACAGATAAAATAAATCGTTTATTAATATAATGCTGCACATAATTTATGTAATGTTGTCTCCACCTCATGTATACTGAATCCAAAAACAAGACAGTGTTTTTGGGGCATTAGAATATCAACAGCGAACACCCTTAACTAACCTAACACTACATTAATACAAGATCCGAATATTTATAAAAGTAAAATTTTACAATTCACAATTCTGCACTAAAATTATTACCTAACACCCACAATTTTGGATGAAATTGATTTAAAAAAAAACAATAAACAAACCCAACCTAACCTAATACCGCTACACTAAAAAGTCCCAATGAAATAATATATGCAAAAGTAGGAAATGATTTACAGTTCACATTTCGGCAATAACCACAATTTTGCACAAAAATAATTACAATAGGCACAAACTTTACAAATTCATTATCGAAACCATAGATAAAATACAAAATCAAAACAACAAATATGGCGACATGACACATGATTTCGTCCTTGATTTCGTCCAATAGTTAATAGGTAAGTATATGTCCAATAGCAACAAGGCGCTGCTAGCGCCATCCAACTCCACCTTCCCTAACTATGAGACAAGGATGGCTTGATGGGATAGCAGTATGTACAACAAGGGCGTAAGTATATAATTATTTTCTTGGTTGTTCCAGCAAAAAGCGATCCAATTTCCGTATGGTAGTCAGCCGTCTCATGGTTGTCTCTGGATATGCTCCAAAACCTAAACCCCCCACTACAAACAACACACTACCCCGGCAGCACAAAGGACCAACCCTAACAGACCACCACAGACACAAAGACCGGCCAACATAGCTGACATAAATCTACCCCCGCTTTCGCAAGAAGCGGCTGATGCTATCACGACGCAAAATGTCCGGGCCTGGCAACAGTTCCGGGCAAAAGACACAAACAAAACACAGCAGACTCTACCAACGCCACCCAATACACAAGACAATGACCACACAGAGGATAACCCCCTCAGGGAAATATTTAACGTAATTAAAACATTTAACATTAGAAAAATATGGGATGAATTAAATGACTAATGATTAAACTCAAAAGTATTTCTGACCCATTAGAAAAAATATTTTTAATATTAGAATTCGTTACTTCATTCTTTTAATGGCAAATAAAAATACTAACAAAAGTGCATTTATTAAGCTGCTGCAATTTAATGCGTGCGGAATAATCAGGCAGAAAACAGAATTTCAAAATTTATTATACACACACAACATAGACATTTGCTGTCTATGTGAGACATTCCTTAAAAATAATATGTCATTTACTGTTCCCGGATACCAGATAATAAGATCAGACAGACTCGGCAGACCTGGAGGCGGTACTGCCATACTAATAAAAAATAACATTCACTAATCAAATATTACTTCCTCCATTAAAGTCTTTAGAAGCTTGTGCGTTAGACATAAATCTAAACAATAAAAATACTACAATTATCTCTACTTATAGAAGTTACAGAAAAGCACTAGACCCGTCTGATCTCGATCAAATAGCTAAAATAAATAAATATTACATATTACTAGGAGACCTAAACGCTAAGCATGGTAGTTGGAATATTAATTCTATCCAATCTAATAGTTCAGACTATGTACTTCACAATTATATATTAAACAATCCAGAAATAAATCTCATAACACCAATAGAGCCTACCAGACCGGTACCAGCTCAATCTATAATAGACATTTGCATTATAAAAAACTTAAATCTACAATAGGATTGCGCAGTAATAAATGCACTAAATAGCGACCACTATCCGGTAAAAATTACTTTAACATTAAATTGTAAAATGCCACGTATAGATAAAACACTTAGAGAACACGATTATAATTGGGAATTTTTCAGCACATATCACCAAAAATATACCATTCAATCCCGATTGTAATATTACCAATGACATAGACCTACTTATAGACGACTTAACAACACATATCGACATCGCACTGCGGGTAAGCCAGAAAGGAATCCCTAATACTTCCTACCGCCTACAACTTCCAAGGCAACTAGTCGATACAATTAAAGCCAAAAATAGGGTGCGAAAACAATATAACAGAACACATTGCCCCACTATTAAAACCCTACTTAATAAACTTAAAAAAGAGTTAGACTCTGAAATAAAAATATTTAGGCAAAATAATTTTAGCGAACTAGTTGCTTCCCATCCTGAAGATCCGTACTTTGTCACCCGCCTACTTAAAAAACCCCAATACCACCCCTGGAAACCCCACAGGGAATATTAGTAACCGACGCGGAAAAGGCTGAAGCCTTTGCCACTCATCTTTCGACGGTTTTTACACCTAATAATATACCGCAGCACTTCTGAAACTGTTACTCCGCTAGTTGAACGTCTAACAAAGCTTAAACTACAACCGGATAATGATCCGCAATTTTTCACCCCAGCACAAATAAGAGCGGCCATTGTTCGTGTACATTCGAACAAATCTCCAGGTGTAGATAATATGCCTAATTTCGTACTCAAACATCTACCACCCAGGACCTATTTATTCCTTACTAAGTTGTTTAATTCATGTCTCAGATATACTTATTTTCCTAGTAAATGGAGAACTGCGAAAATCATCAACGTACCAAAACCAAAAAATGAACCGCGTAAGAACATAGTGTTATGAATTACACCCCCTTGGAACTGAAGATGATACGCCTATGCCTACTAATAATATTATTAAGTAAACAAGTATTGTACAGGGTGTTTCCTAAAAATAATCACTACTAATATTAATCGAGGTCATCTCACGGGGTTTGTCGCCCTTGACCTCGAACGTGCATTCGACAAAGTCTGGCACCCCGGACTGCTATATAAACTCCTCATCTCGGGCATATCCGCACGTATTGTGAAACCAATACAGTCATATCTATCCGACAGAAAATTCCGAGTAGCAGTCAAGGCGTGCTCTCCCACCACTTCCATCCTTTCTGGTGTCCCACAAGGCTCAGCTTTGGAACCAGTACTTTTCACAACATACATCCACGACATACCACCACCACAAGACCACCGCAACACTATATGCCTTTACGCTGACGACACAGCACTTATCACCACGTCCAAAAATCCCCAAATATTAACAAATCTACTTCAGCAACAAACAGACATCACAATTGAATATTATAAAAAATGGGACCTACTAGTTAATACTACTAAAACACAGGCAGTGTGCTTCACACGCAAGTTTGTCACACCCAGCGTAAAAATAAATATTAATGGTATAGAACTTGACTGGTCCAAGTCGATATTATATTTAGGACTAAATTTAGATTGTAGATTTTATTTCATTAAACTCATTGATAAAATAATTAAAAAATTTCATATAAAATTAAGAGAACTTTTCAATACTTTACTTCAAGCGCCTAATCATATTTCCACATTAATTTATAAGTCTAATCTCAGACCAATAATTACCTATGCTGCACCGGTATGGTACCCTATTGTATCTAATACGCAACAAAAAAGATTGCAAATTCTACAGAACAAAGCACTTCGAACTGCAGCAAATATCTCTAGAATAGTACCCATCAAACAAATTCATAATCTAACAGGAACACCCTTATTATCCAAATTCATATTACAGCACCTTATACCAAACTTTTCGGAAAAACTAATTCAATCAACCAATCCCACACTAAATGACCCTCTCATACCTAACTTTTTACATGCACTAAAACACCCTTCACTCAATTACATCTACACGCCCACGCCCACTTAACTAACACAAATACTAACTTGTATTTTGAAAAAAATATACAAATCTAAAATAACAAAAACACAAAAAATACAAAAAAAAAACATTAAAAAAACACAAAAATGCAAAAATAACTACAAAAAACACAAAAACATAATCACACTTAAAATATATTATTAAACGAAAAGATCCGATGAAAAGAGCCATAAGTCATCATATAACACCACTAACACAACTGTACAAAAGACGCCACTAAAAAACGAGAATACATGTACACATCAACATAATACTAATACTAACCAACTAACATTAATAAACCTACGGAATATCATCAATAAGAAGAATTTCAAATCAACAGAATAGTCAGCCCGCAGAAGGGCAAGCCCAGAAGTAAAAAGATACTAATCCACACAACGGAAAGCGCCTGCATAGGAGGAAGCCGTGGAGCATCCCTGCCGGGAGCCCATACTAAAGTAGCCGGCATCCAGTCGATCGCCAGCTCTTCTAGAGTTAACAAGCAGCAGCTACGATACCAGTGCCCCCCTGGCACTCTTTACTTAAACAGTTGTTTTATTTTAGTGAAAAGTATTAATAATAAATAATCTCAATTTTAATAATAACAAAAGTGAAACTATGGCCACCAGAAGCGGCAAGCTCTTCAACCCCGTCTTGACCGACACAGAGGGGGATTTGTTCTCCCAGGAGGCACCCCCGCTCACCGAAGCTGCCCCAGCGACGTCCGACGCAGCGACGCCTCGCCCCGACTCCGAGTTCCAGGAAGGCCAGGGATTCTCTGGGGTATCCACACCTCCCTCCGATGCACTCTGGGAAACGATAGTCTCCGAGCACCTGGAGCTGACGCCGCCGTCGCATCGGCTAACGCCGGCGTCAGAGCGACGACGCACTACGGATACCCGGATTCATCATTCGACGCTGTCTGAGGAAGAACACACGAGGGTCAGGTCCACTACCACGACGGAGGCAACGGCGAACACTCTGCTATGAACACCTAGCTATGAACAGCTAGCCCACTTACTGGCCATCGCCACGGCCAAACTGGCCCGGGTGGTCCCCCTTCAGCAGCTCACCACGTTGGACCCCTTCATGACAGGAGCGTCGCACCGCAACCAACCACGCTGGCCCCCCTTCACGACAGGAACGTCGCACCGCAGCCAACCACGTTGGACCCCTTTCACGTCAGGAGCGTCGCACCACAACCAACCACGCTGGCCTCCCTTCACGACAGAGACGTCGCACCGCAGCCAGCCACAATGATCCCCCTTCATGCAGGGTACGTCACGAAGCAGCTCACCGCCCCGGCCTCCATTTCATGCCGGGCACGTCTCGCCAGACCCTGGCACCCAACAAGGAAAACACGACTTCCAGCAGCCAGGGACCTCAAGACCAACGCACCAGTCTCCAACCATCATCACTACCACGGTCCCCTACGCTGTAGGGCAATCTTCACCACAACCGGCCACTATGGCCCCCATTCATGCAGGGAACGTCTGGCAGCCGCCAACCACGATGATCCCACTTCACACACGGAACGTCTCGCAGCCGGAAGCCAATCAAACAGACTTTTTCCGTGGACAGTATGGCTGAATTATAGAATTAATGCATGTTACTTATTGTTTTGAATTCATTGGATCTCACATTTCAGAATTTTATGTGCATTTTATTTGCTGTATTTTTCTAGAGAAAATTAAAATAATGGCTGAAACGAGATTTACAAGGATACGTGAGTGCTAATTTAGGTATATAGGGAAAAACGAGCAAAACCCTACTAAAGACAATGTCAGGCGATAAAAACTGGGGCGCTTAACTGTCAGTTCAGTGTAGTGTTGCTGTCAGCGGAGTAGGGGGTGGAATGGAAAAGCGGGAAAATGGAAGTTTGTTGTTTGTGTGGTTTGTTGCGTTACGTGGGGTTGTCAGGGTGTTGTTGATGTCACCGTCTTTCGTAAAAGACGGATAGTCGTTGGTGAAGGAATTTGGTCGTATATGTGTATGTTTGTTATGTCGGCTGTGACCTCCGACAATTGAATTTTGTTGGAGAAAAAGGCCTGAGCCGTTTCGTCGATGTAATCTTGTATATATGAAATATTAGTGGCCCTATGTAATTCAATTATCGTTCGGAAGTAGTCGTAGTATTTTATTCTGCGTAACTTGTAACCTCTTGCGCTGAGTGGCGGAGATTAAGTTCCAGGCCGCGCACCCATATGTCATGAGCGGCCGGATAAGGCGAGCTTGTTTGATATTGAAGCTTACTCCGCCGATTGACAAGCGGGTACAAGCGGCTCAAGTTAGTATAAGTCCTGTTAATAGTTTGTGTAATATGAAGGGCAAAACACAGCCTCTTATCTAGGGTTACCCCCAGATATTTGACAGTGTTCCGCTCCTCAATTAGCTGTTCGTTGATTTTTAGTTTGGTGAAAGTGCGTATGTTGGTAAATTTGCAGTGAAATATAATTGTCTGTGTTTTTGAGTTATTTATTTTAATTTTCCACTTGTGGAAAAATTTGAGGAGTTCTGCGAGATTACGCCGTACTTTGGAGGTTGCGGTCTGTTCATAAAATGATTGTCCGTAGAGCACGGTGTCATCTGCATATACAGAGCCTTCATTAATAATCGTAAGACACGTGACCAGTTAGTTTGAATTTTATCTCTGTCATGTTTATCTCAGGTTTTTTAGGGATTTATCATGAATTTGTTGAATCCTACGTAGATCGCTCATTACATCTTTACGGAGATTAAGAAGCAAGCAGCGTCGCCCGACTTGACAATTCTCGAGCAGTCTATAAACTATGAGTCTGTGACATGACATCTAGTTATTTTCTAGGGCATAGACGTACACACGGAAAGTGCTTATTTCGTTATTTACAGTCCTTTTTCATTTCCAAGTGTTTTTAATTGTAATTTGCGTATATATCAGTTCTTTTCAGAACTACCTAATATACATTTGCTATTTTTGGTAGTAAGTAATAGTAAAGGAAATGATAATTTTAGGTTAAGTGTATTTCTAATGTTTCAGACGTGTGCAATTTCCAATGGCTTTTACGCCGGAACAATGCCTTTTAATGGCCCATTTTCGAAGTGGATCTCGCAAGGCAGATGGATCGCGGATATATTTATTTCAATCGTGAACTGATCAATTTCCTAATGCAAATATTCCATATGACACATTGGCCCATCGTAAGCACATAGTCCTCAAACGTTTTGCAGATAAACATTGCATTTGAGAAGGAAAGCCAACTGGGAGGAAAACTATTTTAACTGAGATGGTTATGAATGACGTTCGGGAAAGAACGGATCAAAGCCCAACAAAGTATGTATCAAAGTTATCTGCCCAAACAGGTAATTTATCTCTTTTTTTATCAATTTGATTACCTACGTTAAGTTACTGATTGCTAAAACTTTTGCTTTACACATGAAATCAAAATTAGAATAAAAATAAATTAGTGGGGTTCTCTTAATAGTCGAAGAGCTCACAATATTTTTCCAGTGTCATTTCAGCATATGTAAGGACAATTCGGAATTTTTACTGTTACATTAAAGTTGGCCATTGCATTTCACAGTTTGCCGATGAGGAATAGGGAAGTTAAACATTTTTCTTATTGCACAAAAATGTTCAAATATGTAAGAAAATAAGATATGTAATATATGAGGCTTTAAATGTGAGTAATTAATTTGCTGTAAATAATTAAAGTGTTAAGCTTCAGCGGATCGATTAGTTCAGATGCGTATGACGTTACACCATATGTAGAAGGCAATGATACGAGGCCTATGCTGCAGTGTTAGTAATGCGATCTGACGTCACGGCCGTAGATAGTATAGTAATTTTTTTATACAAATTCTTTATAGGGTACTGTATAATAAGATCGCATTCAATAAATTTATGGTTAGCAGACAGTCCGTGTCACAAAACATATAGGCAGCTCTCTGATTATCATACACGTAATCTTGCCATATGTAATGATTTATTTTTGTATTAATCTTTGTTTAATAAATAGAAATAGCTTCAAAAAGTTTAACAATTATTTTGTGCTGCTGGCTTTAGGGATGAGCTGATGTACCCTCTAGTAGTAAGTTGCCGGAAACTTTCATGATAGCCAACCTTAGTGTTATAATAAAAATTACAAATTATTTTTGCTCAATTGACATTGAAAAAAATATTGCTGGCTTTTCGACTATAAAATGATCTACTGCAAACAACAAATCAATGAATTTGAACTATTTCAGGTCTTTCAGTTGGTACAGCCCATGAAGCTTTAAAAAGCTACATTTACATCCCTACAAGGTACCAGTTGTGCAAGAACTACTACCCCTTGACTTTGGTAAATGAGGAAGATATTGTCGTTGGTTTAACGAAAAGTAAAATGATGATGATGTGCTGGATTTGACCTTGTTCACTGACGAAGCGTGGTTCCACCCAAGTGGTTATATCAATAGCCAAAATTATAGGACATGGGCTACAGAAAACTCTCACTGTTATGTGGAAACAACTTTACATCCATTAAAAATAGGTGTATGGGTCGCAATATCTAGGAGAAGAATAATAGGCCCAATATTTTTTCAAGAAACCATAAATGGTGAAAGATATCGAAATCTAATTTTAGAACCCTTTCTGATTCAGCTACATGACGATGAATTGCAACTTGGTTACTTCCAACAAGATGGTGCTACTGCCCATACAGCAAGAGCTACTATGCAATTTTTAAAGTAATTCTATGATGATAGATAGATCAGCCAGGGACTTTGGCCTGCACGTTCTCCAGATTTGACACCCCTTGATTATTTTTTATTTGCACACATTTGGAGCAACATTTTTAAAAATCGATTACATGATCTTAACGAATTACAACAAGCAGTGGAAAGAGAAATTCACAGTATAACAGTTGGCCAGCTGCAAAATGTATTTGATAATATGAAACGAAGAGTGCATATGCTTAAGGCGATCATTTTGAACAATTATTGTAATTCTTTCATAATTTGTATTAAAATTTGTTTATCATCTTCTAAATTAGTACTTTTTTGTACTATAAAAAGACAATAGAATTCTCATGAAATATTTTTTTATCAAGTAACTGTTTTTACCTACTATCCAAGTTGTGTGATTCATATATTAAACTCATTGGTTGTTAACGTAGATTCAATACTTGTAATTTTACGTTTATTATTGTTTTTGAACATGTTTTGTTATTTCATTGTATTGATTAATCTTATTAAATATTATAATTTTATAAATAATACGCGTATAGGAGTTTGTGGAATTAAAGGTTATTAATTTATTTTGAATTCTATATAATAAATTCATTCTTACGAGTAATTTTTTGTTTACATTTACAGGTCTTGAAAGTCATTTGTTGACAAATCTGCAAATAATTTACTCTATCCTTTGTAGACTATGCCAAGTTTCAAAAAGTTGCATATTAAAAAAATTATGAGACATACGACATAAGACTTTTATTTCCCTCTTTACGTTATTTTTTTTCATTGACATAAAAGGCATCTACCATTCTACTTTATTATTGTCAAAAACATATCGCTTGGTAGAGAAGCCAGCATGCAATTTGTAACAGCTAGACATTGTTAATCCTTAGAGCATGGCAGACAAGAAAAGTGATATGAGAATGTTTCTTATATTGTCTATAATTGTTTATTTGTGGCATATTCAGGTTTTCTTATTTTTTAATGAAAAAACCTCCATCAAACGGATCAGACAGAGGTTGGTTCTTGAGTACTTGTTTATCACAAAATGTCTCACACCTAAAAATATATAAACTAGAACAATGTTATAAACTAAAAAAATGAATGCTAAAGTCAGTTAACGTTTCAGAAGATTGTCTACATCCGTTCTCAAAATTTTTTGGTCGTCAACCACAGTTCGTTGTTTATATATTTCCATAGTCACGTGAAACATTAAATTATATTTATCTTATTTTTACTTACTTTGTTTCTAAGGATGGGCACTCAACTAGTACAGAAATCTATTGAATAATTTGAAGCGCATCTATCCTCGTTTAATAAAATAATCGCGGATTCTTTAAGTTTTCTTTTAGTTCCGTTGCTCTCTTTTTCCAAAATCTTTTACGTTTCCGCACTCATACGGAACACTATAAATACAATTTTATGAATTTTGTACAATATTTAAAGGTTTGATTTTTGATAAAACCGATCTTAGCATGGACCCCGTTTGAAAATTCGTTCGTTCGGAAAACCTATTCCCAACTTTTCGTAATTTATCCGATAAACCATGTATATATGGAATTACTGTCATAGGCCTAAAGATCTCAGGTAAAAAAAGAAAAGAATGTTTCTTAGTGGTGCAAACTTAATTTATAAATGAAGTTAATTATTTAACAAAAAATCAACTTGACATTTACTAATCATGCATAAAAAGTAGACCCCTTGCTGGTTCAACATATCTCTGAACTCCACTAACAGCGTAAGTCAATCGTATGTTTATAATTATTAAGTGGTAAATAATCCACCACAAAGAAATCAGATGATATTTCTTTGTCATGCCTAGTGACGTAGCTTGTCGGTTTAGAATGTCTGTCGCTGGACCTCCAGTAACCGGGACGTATGCCAGTTGTATTTTTGTATTTTGTATTCACTTAGTGGCATTGTTACAATAAAAAAAAATATTAAAAAAAATGAAAATATGAAAAAAAAAATGAAAGTTAGTATGATATATTTTGTAATAAATAAAATTGTTTAAAAATAATTAAATAAAAAAATTGAAACGACTAATTTGGTCAACAAAAGGGCAAAACTTGTAACAAAAATTTATTTTTGAGTGCGCCAACTCAATGGCCCTCATCCACGAATCGGCCCACTGCTCGACTAGCTCTAGCTGGGGTGGGTTTCCTTGAGTTTTGAGGTTGGTGGTCGGGCTCACACACAGTACATGACAGAAAACACGATTTAGAAAAATATAAATTTAATTAAGTAATATTGGACTACACAAAAATCACTATAACCTAGTATTATATAAGGCGGTCACTTAGAACACTAGTAATAATGTAATAAATAATTACTAATAATAATGTGTAAGATGCGCACGGGCGGTGCATAAAAAAATATGTATAAATATATGTCTACAAAAATAATTACGGCACGACTATTATACCTACATACATATGTACACAAATTTAAGGAAAAGGAAGAAAATAACTTATCTGTATCCAGCGGTGGTAGCGTAGACAAGGATAAATAACAATTGCAGATTACGTAAGATCCGTTGGAGGCTATACTATTATGGTTGATGGTCTGGTGGTACGAGGGGGACAGCTGCAATTTATCCACTGGAAGACGAAGACCTTCCTGATCACTGCAATTGCAACTGCAACGTCTAGTCTCCGGAATAGAACGGATTCTTCCGGGGGAAGAAAGAGTATCACCAAACCCAAGTGTAGTGAATATTACGGGGTAGACAAGCCAATAATGTTAACAAAAACCTAACATAAGAACCCTGTAAAGGAGGAAAAATATCCCTATGATAAAAAAACAAAATAAAACAGTTACATCACTTACGCATAGATTGCGGTTCCTCTGCAGATCGTTAATTGGTGCTTTATTGGTTCCAGAGATGGACATATACTACTGTAAGGGAGAAGAGCTCAAATAAGAAACGCGAAAGGGGAAGTAAAAAAAGACGTGAACTCACCGGGGTGGGTTTTAAGCAACAAATCCGACACTGTCGATAGTTGGGTTCGTGCACACAAAACAAAATAGAAATCACAACAACGAGACCCAACGGGTACTCCAAGGAAAAATCCCAAAATAAAACTGGACGTTAAGAGACACAACGTCAATCCTTGGGAGCAACCAGCTTAAAACTAACTCCCCAAAATGGCTCTCCGGAAATTGAGACCTTGAAAGGAACCTTCTAGAGCAACCAAAAATTGGATAGATATATCTATTACTCTCAGTCGAGTATGCGTGGTCGGGTAACTAGATTGAACATCGAATTGGCGGACGGATTTCTATGCCTCACTTCACGCGAATTTACCATTTACTTCGAACTGACGAGTACGTTTAAGGCTTCATGCCCGTATTATTGGCGTGCATATTGATCCGCAATAAATACTTCGATGTACGTACTTTTATATGATTGATAACGATCAATTTAATTAAAGAAATAATTTCTATTGACATTTTTCCCCGTAACAATCCCCCCTTTTCCTCAAAAAAAGAAAAAAAAACTATATACACACATGCATCTACCTATCTCGTTTTTTTTTCTCTCCTAAACGTATTAGTCAGAACCTACTCCCCTTCAGAGTCCGTCGGGGCGAATGACGTGTCCGGCTTTAAATCTTTTACGTGCCAAGTTCCCGAACACTTCCCGGTTTCGGTTTTAAGTTTATACGCATATGGAGATATCTTCTTGGATATTATGAACGGACCAAGAAATTTTGGGGACAACTTAGAAGTAATATATTTGGCCTTATCCGACTTAGCATAATTTTTCCGCCAAACTCGATCGCCGATATTGTATTGCACAGGTCGTCTGCGTAAGTTATATCTTTTGGCGCCTATTTGTTGAGCATTTCGTAATCGCGCTTTGACATCATTAAAAACCTTCTCCAAAATTTCTGATCTGCTGTTTGGACTCGGTTTATTTTCTTCGGTGTTGGGGTCGTTGACAATATTAGGTGGGATGTGATCGGACCCGTTCAATTTCATCTCGCGTCCAAAATTGATGAAATAAGGAGTAAAACCGGTACTTTCGTTTATTCCTGAGCGCATCGCACACGCAACCTTTGGAAGTACCGCATCCCAATTCCGATGGTTTTCTCCAACAACGGATGATATCATCGTTTTTAAAGTGCCATGTTGTCGCTCACAAGCATTAGCTTGAGGGTGATAAAATGGTGTGGTGAGGTGTTGAATATTATAACATTGCATAAGTGCTTTAAATCCCTTGCTCACAAACTGCTTTCCATTATCAGTTTGTAATAGTCTGGGGA
This sequence comes from Stenurella melanura, assembly GCA_963583905.1. Taxonomy (NCBI): domain Eukaryota; kingdom Metazoa; phylum Arthropoda; class Insecta; order Coleoptera; family Cerambycidae; genus Stenurella; species Stenurella melanura. The sequence continues at coordinate 66,759,459 of OY757318.1, forward strand.
CACCAAACATCAAAAACACATGATCCTCCAACAATTTGACAATTTTAGGGGTGGTGACCGCACGCATAGGGAAGAATAAACAAAACTTCGAGAAGTAATCCTGGACACTAAGGATGTACATATTACCGCTTGTAGATCTAGGCAATGGCCCTACTACATCAACGGATACAAATTCCCAAGGCCTCGATATTTCTGGACGCCCAACAATATGTCCGGCAGGTGCCTTATGTTCTGGTTTTTGTGCCAAACATACCTGACATTTACGGATATATGTAGCAATGTCTGACTCCATCTTAGGCCAGAAAAATTTACGAGTTATACGATAAAAGGTTTTGTGAATGCCCGCATGGCCAGACACAGCATTGTCGTGATGGGAAGATATGATTCCCGTTCGGTATTTCTTTGGTACAACAATTTTCCAGTCAAACAAGGGGTCATCTAACCCAGGATAAGTATTACGACATCTTTTAAAAATATTGGTGCCATCAGTACGCCACAGAGGGTATTTTAGGGGGTAACGCTCTATATGCTTTAGCATCTTCGAGTACCACGCATCTTCGTGATTCGGGAAGGTCCAAACTTGATCATTTACGTCATGTATCACCGGTACTGATCGAGATAAAGCATCGGGCACGACATTTTCCTTACCGCGCCGGTGTACTACTTCGAAGTCGTACTGCTGTAAGCGGACACTCCATCGCGCAAGCCGCCCAGATGGGTCCTTTAGGTTATGAAGCCAAAGGAGCGCGAAATGGTCAGTTACCACGGTAAAGCGGGTCGCTTCAACATAAGGCCTCAGTTTTTCTATGGCCCATAAAACCCCAAGACATTCTTTCTCAGTGGTACTAAATTTCCTTTCATTCGAATTTAATGATCGACTTATAAAGCATACGACACGTTCGCCTTCGGGATAGGATTGAGTTAATACTGCCCCAAGACCGTAGTCGCTCGAATCGGTCTGTATAACAAACGGCCTATCGAAATCGGGACAGCTCATAATTGGAGCAGAAATGAGATGTTGTTTGACAGTCTCCCAAGCCATTTTACACTCTTCTGACCAACAAAATTTTGTATGCTTCCGCAGCAAATTTGTGATCGGAGCTACGAGAGTAGAAAAATTTGGCAGGAAACGCCGGTACCATCCCGCCATTCCCAGGATTCTGCGTACTTCGGCTACATTCTTAGGATCGGGAATATCCAATATTGCCGATACCTTTTCTGGATCGACATGTAAACCGTTCCTGTCGACCACGTATCCCAGATATCTTAATTCAGGTCTACAAAAATGACATTTATCGCGCCCGACCGTAAGACCTGCCTGCTTTAGGCGACGGAATACTTCTCGCAATATCTCAAGATGTTTTTCGTATGTTTGAGTGACGATGACGATGTCATCCAAATATACAAATACATATGGCTCCAGGTCCAAGCCAAGGACGCCATCAATGAGTCTCTGCCATCTGGCAGGAGCATTGTGTAATCCAAAAGGCATACGACAGAACTGGAATAGCCCTCGTCCCGGGACTGTGAAAGCTGTTAATGGTTTACTATCGGCTGCCATTTTTATTTGCCAATAGGCACTCTTTATGTCTAAGGATGAGAGATATTTTGCGTCCCGTAGTTTATCTAGGGTACTACCCACTAACGGTAGAGGGTATGCATCCCTTTCTGTGACCTGATTAAGTTTTCTATAATCGACACAAAAACGATAAGTTCCGTCTTTCTTCTTCACCATCACGATGGGTGAAGCCCACGGTGAGGTGGAAGGTTCTACGATACCTTGCGCTAACATCTCATCGAGTTGAGTGTTTACATGTTTTTGGAGCGCTGGGGAAATAGGGTAAAAACGCTGCTTGATTGGCTCTGCTTGAGTTTTAATAGAGTGCTCCGTAAGTGAAGTACATCCGAGTTTGTCAGGCATATCGGAAAATAGTTCTGAAATCAAATTCGCTAATTCTTTAGCCTGTTCTGGTGTAAGTAGTTTGTCGTCAGTTATTGTTGATATATTTGGTTCTGGTAAGTTGGAAAAACACCACGAACCGGTTCGTATGTTGGGAACAATTCCCATGCTGCGCCAGAAATCTGTGCCCAAGATAATGAGATGGGGCAGACTTGGCGTTACCAACACATTTATTGCTACTACTCTACCCTCGACACAAATTGGAATATTATAGCTGCCAATGACTGGGCACGATTGCCCATTGGCAACACTGCAATTCTGGACGCTACTAGGTAATAATGGAAGATTGAAACGCTTAAATGACTCAAAACCCTTCAAACCAAGCACAGTCCTCGAGGCGCCAGAATCTAACAGGCCCAAGAAACTAACTCCAAAAATACTAATATTTAAGTATGGCCGTTCGTCGCCTGTCACACTGGCCAGTACGTAATCCAAAACTATGTTTAGCTTATTCTCGGAATGAGCATTTTGGGTCGAGGTGCCTATACTTTGGTTCAAGGTTCGACCCGACCTTGAGCCAATCTGGCGTTTCCCGAACAAGTTGGACACGTACGGACCGTATGATTGGGAGTATTGCATTTATAACATCGAAGTACAAAAGGCTGAGGACAAACTTTCCTGTGATGACCTGACTGATTACAATTATAACATATTATAGTGTGATTAGGACGTTGAGTATTAATGATGGACGAAAGCGGTGCCTGAGATTCCACCGAGCTCGAGTTTGTGGCTGTTGTTATTCGTGGTTGAATATTATCAGTACTCGGACAGTCGTCCAGTGATATTAAATCCACGTCTTCGGTATACAAGACATGAATGGGGTCCGCAAGTTGACGATTTCCCATACTTCGCTGTGTAACCATCGTACGAAATTTCTGGGTATGCGAGAAGGTATTTTCAATATGTCTAACGGCTGATGTTAAGTCTGCGATGGTCTTTATACCACTTTCATGCATGACTAGTTTATTTTGGAGATAAGGGAGGAGCCTCCTTCGAATGGTACAAAGGCGATCAGATTCCGAAGGTTTATTCGACAATTGACTAAAATAATTCTCCATCACAGCGATGTAGATCGCTGATTTCTCTCCGGGTTTCTGAGTGCGATTACGAATGGTTTCCATGAGGGACTCTTCGTAATCGTCTGTTAGATAAAGTACTTTGAGATGATGAACTAAGTCATCCCAAGTAGGAAGCACTGACCTGTTCGCCCTATACCACTCTAAGGTCGATCCACTAAACAAAATTGAGGCACAGTTCAACAATTGGGGTTTCGACACTCCACTAGCAATGCGAAGCTCTTCAATACGTTGTAAAAAGCTTGTCACACACGTTTTACCATCAAAATTGACTTGCCACCTAGAAACAGTTACGAAACATGAACGAGAAGATTCCCCAACCGGTTCGCGATCTTGTGTACATACCGGATAATATACCGAGGAAGATGGCGCGTTGTATAAATTCAAATTTCCCCCCAAGTTATGATCCTGTTGTATGTTATTTGAGGGTAAATTCGGCCTGAATATATTTGCGTGTGGTCGTGGAGATCCGCTAATAGATGGAAAAGGTTCGATCAACGTTGGTAATGACCTATTCTCATTATTGCGCAGTGGTGTTGTGGCATGCGCAATAGGTACTTGAGACGTAGGAGGCAGCAGAGGGAGTATAGGACTTTGAATGTCACCACTCTCAAATCTCACACGGCTCGCCTCGGCCTGATTTACGTTCGCAGTTGCATTAGCCGCTGTTATTTGAGACACCGAAGGGTTATTATGAACCGGGGGTTGATGTATAACCTCTGGGAGCAAATCAATTGGTGCATCCATCAACGATACGTTATTCTGAAGTAATGATGGAGAGTTATCTTTATCTTTTTGATTTATAATATCTTCTAGCTTGGACATCAAGTTTGCACATTGAGAAATTAATTGACTCTTATAAGGCATTGCTTTTGAGTCCGTTATACGATTAAGTCTATTTGTAACATGTATAATACGCGTTTGAATACGACTATGTTCATTTGCAGAATTTTCATCATCAAAATTGTGTACGAGTAACGTTAACTCATTTATTTTAATTCGGCATGTTTCTAACTCTTCATCTACCTCCAGAATAGGGATTGCCGAAAATGAACCACCTAGTTTTTCTATTCTTAAAAGTCCACGCAACCGCGACCGCTTTTCCTGAACCGTACCGTCATCAGGCGCATTGCGTATTCTTAATTCATATGAAAGTTCATCACCTAACAATCGGTTCACCTCCATTACTATTTATGTTCACTCGTAACTAACTAATACGTATGAACTGGAATAATAAAAAAAAGGAGAGAAAAAAAACAATACTTGAATCCGACTTGCAATCTCAGCTTTATCGAGTGCAACAGCCCGATTATTAAAAAAAAATTAAAAATGGATATGTATATCATATAGATTAAAGCATAGGTATATGACACGCCACTGCCATAAAATAATAATATGAACTTATTATATGAAGTTAAATTAAAAATTTAAAAGACAAGTATAAGAACCAAAAATAAAATAAAATATCCTACAGAACAAGTATGGGTATTTATTAGGTCAGTATCCGGTATGCGAGTCCGTATAGCATCCAATAAGAACACTTAACGTTTTAAGACCAAATGTGTTGTGTTTTAATTTGCTACAATCTCAATATTTCGTGAAGTGACTTAAATGAAAATATTTATTAGTATGCAGTATGCGGTGCAGCTTGATCTAAATCGATCTCATGTTTGGCGAAGGGGGAAAAATTGTGCATTCAACAATTTCAAAAATTGAAAAATAATTAATGGTATAAAAGGTGATTTCAACTTGAACGAAAAAAAAAAAAATAGTATTACCACTTTATTTTGAATATTAAGGCAAACCTGTATTAACTTATTTGCATCCTAACTGTATGCACCGAGTGATAATATATAATTACTTACTGAAATGAAAATGTTTAAATTCCCTAAGGAATTTACTCTCCCCCCTACCGAAAAGATGAGCCGTCAGCGCCAAGTGAAATAGCCCAGGATATTGTAAGAGCCCAGAACAAAAAACGGAAGTGTGACAATAAAAATCCGATGCCCACTGAATATCCAAATCTATGTATTTCAACTATAGCTAATATTCTCAAAAAAAAAGTATCACACGACCACGCAAATAAAATCAACAAAAGAAATATGTCTAATCTATACCAATTAACCTGTGGTCTCAACAAAATAATACTATGTATAGCGTGATAGACTGACCCAATGTGAGTAAAATTATATCAGGTAAATAACGCTGTAAAATAAATCAATTATCAAGTGTCAATTATTCTACTCCTATGGTAAACCAGCCTGTTCTTATAGAAGCTATGTGAAAAACAATCAGTTAACACTGGCTAGAATAATAACTAAATACTAAACCCAATAAGATTAAAATCAGTTGAAATATACATATATGAAATGTTTTTATCACCGGGACGACAAAAACAAAATCGTACCTAATACCTAAAAAAAGGGATCGATAATTCGATAATAACGTTTAAACAACTAAAGTGCTAAATAACCAGAATAATTAAATTAAGAGTGCTCACATAATCGAAAAGAAAGTAATCGAAATTTAAAAAAAAATGTGGCACCAAATAAATCTTACACCAGAACCATCAACTGGTTCAAGCCAACAAAAACTATTATAAATAGCCGCTGCAATTTTATTCAACCTCACCTACTCATATACCACTGTTAATAATATAGAGAAAATGAATTCTGCATATACCGGGTGTGAGAAACCATCCCTAACAAAAAAATTCCAAAACGGTTATTTTCGTAAGTATAAACCGGATAACCAAACCGAAATTTCCGATAACCAACCAACAAGAACTAATAGTGATTGGGCGCCATTTTGTTACAATAAAAAAAAATATTAAAACAAATGAAAATATGAAAAAAAAAATGAAAGTTAGTATGATATATTTTGTAATAAATAAAATTGTTTAAAAATAATTAAATAAAAAAATTGAAACGACTAATTTGGTCAACAAAAGGGCAAAACTTGTAACAAAAATTTATTTTTGAGTGCGCCAACTCAATGGCCCTCATCCACGAATCGGCCCACTGCTCGACTAGCTCTAGCTGGGGTGGGTTTCCTTGAGTTTTGAGGTTGGTGGTCGGGCTCACACACAGTACATGACAGAAAACACGATTTAGAAAAATATAAATTTAATTAAGTAATATTGGACTACACAAAAATCACTATAACCTAGTATTATATAAGGCGGTCACTTAGAACACTAGTAATAATGTAATAAATAATTACTAATAATAATGTGTAAGATGCGCACGGGCGGTGCATAAAAAAATATGTATAAATATATGCCTACAAAAATAATTACGGCACGACTATTATACCTACATACATATGTACACAAATTTAAGGAAAAGGAAGAAAATAACTTATCTGTATCCAGCGGTGGTAGCGTAGACAAGGATAAATAACAATTGCAGATTACGTAAGATCCGTTGGAGGCTATACTATTATGGTTGATGGTCTGGTGGTACGAGGGGGACAGCTGCAATTTATCCACTGGAAGACGAAGACCTTCCTGATCACTGCAATTGCAACTGCAACGTCTAGTCTCCGGAATAGAACGGATTCTTCCGGGGGAAGAAAGAGTATCACCAAACCCAAGTGTAGTGAATATTACGGGGTAGACAAGCCAATAATGTTAACAAAAACCTAACATAAGAACCCTGTAAAGGAGGAAAAATATCCCTATGATAAAAAAACAAAATAAAACAGTTACATCACTTACGCATAGATTGCGGTTCCTCTGCAGATCGTTAATTGGTGCTTTATTGGTTCCAGAGATGGACATATACTACTGTAAGGGAGAAGAGCTCAAATAAGAAACACGAAAGGGGAAGTAAAAAAAGACGTGAACTCACCGGGGTGGGTTTTAAGCAACAAATCCGACACTGTCGATAGTTGGGTTCGTGCACACAAAACAAAATAGAAATCACAACAACGAGACCCAACGGGTACTCCAAGGAAAAATCCCAAAATAAAACTGGACGTTAAGAGACACAACGTCAATCCTTGGGAGCAACCAGCTTAAAACTAACTCCCCAAAATGGCTCTCCGGAAATTGAGACCTTGAAAGGAACCTTCTAGAGCAACCAAAAATTGGATAGATATATCTATTACTCTCAGTCGAGTATGCGTGGTCGGGTAACTAGATTGAACATCGAATTGGCGGACGGATTTCTATGCCTCACTTCACGCGAATTTACCATTTACTTCGAACTGACGAGTACGTTTAAGGCTTCATGCCCGTATTATTGGCGTGCATATTGATCCGCAATAAATACTTCGATGTACGTACTTTTATATGATTGATAACGATCAATTTAATTAAAGAAATAATTTCTATTGACATTTTTCCCCGTAACAGCATGTAATCGATAAAAAAATATTCGCTTGAAACAAATACTTGCACCAATTGGAAAAGACATTTCGAGTTATTTACTGAAGTTTCCACCACTAAGAAAATGTATCGTATCACTTTTGTTGTCTGCTAAACTCCAATGAACAGGATTAATAATGTCTTTAGCGGTTACAAATGTCTCAGGTAATTGCATTCGGCTCCTGTACCAGTGATGTTGCTTCTTTTCTTAAATTCGGTAGATAAATTAGTGACACATGAAGATTATCACGTGAAAAACTGAAAATTTCGAAACCAGTCTCTGCAAATAAAAACACAAAAGTATCTCACAATTAAATTTGTTTTTGATTTAATTCAATCACCTATCGTATGTTTAAAATATAATTAGTAAATTAATATATTGCCCGTGCAGATGTGACTAACATAACCCATAACCTCAAATTATAAGTGTTTGCTAGTTTATTTTTATATTTTTAATGTTTTTATTCACATTTCTAGATTAGAATCAGTGTAACATTAACAAACTCTTTCAGTTAAAATACATATTATTTTTCAATATTGTTGAATATTGATTCTAACTCAATGTTGAAAACAGACCGCTAATAATTATAGGTTGGATTTCCAACTTGTAAATATGAGTGCTTACATCTTTAAAATTCAACAATATTAATAAATTATATGTATTTACCTAAGAGAGTTTATTAATGTTACACTGCTTCCAATTTAGAAATGAGAATAAAATTACAAAAACGTATAATTTGAGCTTAATTAAATTTATCCAACCAGTAAACTTTCAAGTCGACGCCACTGGATTTAGGGATTTCTGTTAAACAGGCGCGCCAACGGTGTTTAGTGGGTTGCATACATTTTGTGGTCACGTGTCTTACGGTTATTAATGAAGGCCCTGTAGTAGGAGATTAGAGGTTGGGCAGGTGAGGATGTCGGATGTGTATAAGTTGTAGAGTAGAGGGGAGAGGATGGCCCCCTGGGGGACGCCCGCTGACATGAGTCTGTGTGTGGATTGTGTGTTGTTTATTGAGACAGTTATGGATCGTGGAGCTTCAAGTCTATATTTTTCAAATATGTCTCCACTACGTTATATAATGTACCATTTTTAAAACAAAATTATAAATTTTGTTTTTCTTTGAGAACAGCAAATGTACCTTTAATTTATTATAGAAGGAACAAATCACATTACTGCTAGCTCAGAGTCTCGGTTGACGAGTTATGGGTAAATAAACGTAATTCGAATGATGTAATGATAGATGTGAAACGTTGTTAATATTTTCCTAGAAGGAAATCAATTATTTTGAAAATATTTACTTAAGTAGAAATTTGATTATTAAAAGGATACGAATTAAGAAGAAGAATTATTATAAGTTTGAATATTGTAAAAAAAGGTAAACTTGTAAATTTTGTGAGAATCAAAATAAAAATATTTCACAATAAGTCCAGGACAGAAGTCAGTATCACCAAAAAATGAAGTAAGTCAACAAACCTTCTTTATTTAAAATTAATTTTATTAGAAACCAATCAAACTGTTGCCTTAACTATATTTTAAAATTGGTTTTGTTAGAAACCAATCAAACTGATACCTTAATTATTAATAAAATTGCATTATTTACGATGGAAGATCTTTAAATTGATAATAAGATGCTCTTATGTGATATAAAATTAAAGATACAGCTCTGTTAGGATTTCTGACTGCACTGTGTTGGCAAAGAAATTGAAAATATTAAAATATGTTATGGACAACCCTTTTCCTAGAAACTGTGATCACAAATTTCACACAAACAGTTCCTTTCATATAACCTTAAATTTAAACGCTAAGTACATAAATAACTCAGTTATTAATAATATCTTTAAAATTTAAGATTTATTTGTTTAACCAAATTTAGAATATGTTAGAATTTGAAATATTTAAAGATTGATTGATTGATTGATTTGCCAGCGTAAGGTGGGCATTGCTGACGATTCCGGTGCATGGAGATTTGTTCCACCACGCAACCCGATCGCCCACCGATCATCCCACAGTGTGCCGGAACAACCCCCCGGTGCTTCTATATACCGCCGGACCAGCTGCATACGCTGGATTGGACATTGGACAATTGGACATGCTTGTTGTCAGCAGCGAGAGCCACATGACGCATGGGGTAGGAGTATAGGATGGAGCGTGTAGGTGTTTGTGAGATGTTTCTTCTTGTTTTTCTTCTGTCTTCATCGGATGGAAAGTGTAGGCGTTTGTGAGATGCTTCTTTTAGGTTTTCGTGCTTCTTTTTACTTTCAGGTTTTTGTGATATGCTTCTTCTTAGTTTCTGTCTGTGATCATCTTCTCTCCTATTCTACTTCTGAGTTTTCTGTTTCTGAGCCAGGCAGTGTGTATATCCTTGATATTTCTTTATTGTATTCCATTTTTTGTTGTGCCAGCTTTTCCCAGTGTGTATAATCCTTTCCTAGCTTATTCATAATCCTCTCGATTGTTGTTATATGTGTAGCATGGCCTCCCTATTTTCAGTTTGTTGCTGTTCATTCGCAGCGCTTTCTTTAGTAGGTGTGTCGAGTCCCGTCTTTGGACGTGTCCCCAGTATTTCATTGCGTATGATTCTATTCTTTTGATTATTGTTCTTCCCTCTAGTAATGTTGACGTTTTCTGTCGTTTTTGTGGTTTTCCTGTTTTTGCTAGCAGTTGGATAATGTCCCTTTCAGCTCTTCTCAGGCTTCTTCTGTTGGTCTTTGTCGTTGCTGCGTTCTTGACTCCATATATCCTCGTAGGCATTATGATGGTCGTGTATATCTTTTTGGTTAGGCACCATGGTGGTTTGTTGTCCTCAATGAAGGGTAGTAGAGCTCTTGTGACTCTGTAGGCTGTTTTGATTCTTCCCCTTACTGTTTCCCTCCTTTTTAGTTGATTCGTTAGGTATGTTCCTAGGTATTTCATTCTATTCGTGGTTCTCAGGGTGTAGTCTCCTATTTTGTATTCTTCCCCACTTGTTGTTTTTGTCAATGGGTCTCGAACCATTATTAGGCTCTTCTTGAAGTTTATTTTCATTCCAGAGGAATCCAGATGTGGTGTCATGTTTCTTAGAAATTTAACGATGTCTTGTTCTTCCTCGGTGATGATGAGTATATCGTCGGCGTATGCAAGTACGATGGGGGGCTTTATCGTTCCATCGTTTCCAATGAAATTCTGATTCTCCTTTATTGTTCTTTCTATTACTTGGTCCAGGACTGTGGTGAATAGTCGGGGGGATAGGGGACATCCTTGTTTGACTCCTATATTCTTCATTTTTTATTCCGTCGTCTGTCCAAACCATTGTATTGCAGGTTTTCGTGTAGGCATGCTTTTATTATTCTATTTATTAAGTAGTGCGGTACTACCCTGTTGAGCAAAGTGTTGACTATAGCCTCATGCCTTATGGTATCAAATGCCTTTTGGAGGTCAATTGAGACTATATAAGGTTTGGTTCCTTCTTTCCACTATTCTTCCAGGATCCGTCTGGTGGTGTACATATGGTCGTCTGTTGATCTACCCTTGATAAATGCCGTTTAATAATCTGGTAGTTCGCCGATGTATTTTTCCATTTATAACAAAACCGAATGTCTTTAACGCAGATTCAGTAATTGAGTTAATGTGTCCTGAATTCCAATCTGGAGTCAAACAGTATACCCAAATCTTTAATACTCTCACAGTGTGTTAAAGAGATGTCGTTTAATCTGCATGAACGTTCAACCGGATTTACCTTTCGTGAATAATTCGTAACTTTACATTTTGATACATTCATTGACAAATTTATTCACTAGGCACCAATTCTCAGCCACATTTAATATTGTTATAATCATGCACAATTTTCTATGGTAGTAATTACACTAAATAGTTTCAGATTATCCGCAAAGAGAAGATTGTTGCAATTCAATCCATCACATAAGTCATTAATGAATACCTAAAATAAGAGTGGACCCAAGTTTGAACCCTGAGGTACGCCAGAGGGTGCGACTTATACACTTGATTTAAAACTACTGTACTGAACATACTGTAACCGGCTTTGTAAATAAGACTAAAAAAATTTAACAAGTGTATCACTAAAACCAAAGTTGTGAAGTTTATTAATTAAAAGTATATGGTCGATGCGACCAAAAGCCTTCGAGAAGCGAGTGTACACCACGCCCATCTGCTCTCGCTTGTATAGTATATTAGAAATAAAATGGGTTAGACACACTAAGATCGGTATTGTAGAGTGTTTTTCCAAAAATCCATGTTGAGATATAGAAATTAATTTTTTTACAGCAGGGTATATTACGTTATACACCGACACCTCGAAAACCTTTGCAAAATTGGATGAAATAGAAATACCTCTGTAGTTAAGCATATCGTTTGTCACCATTTTTATGTATGGGACACACTCTTGCCAGTTTCCAGCATTGAGGAAATGTTGAAGTTTTTAGCGATGGATTGAATAAGATTAACAGTGGAATAATAATCACAGAGTCCTTTATTGGGAGGTCATTTTATTTCTTTATTTTTTATTAGCTTCCGATATATCAAATTCTGACAGATGTATAAGATTAATGTACGGATAATTAGATATATTATTTGGAGTTAATAATTCGATTGACAGTCTCAAGTATACACTACTAAAATAGCTAATAAATCCACCAACAATATTTTGAGGTGTGCCATAAATTACGCCATCACAATGCATTTTCTCCGGTATCCTTGTTTCACCTTTCTTATTATGTATATAGGAATCGTTTGGGATTGGCTGTTACGTTAACTTCGACTTTAGATATATACAATTTATTTGCTTCTCAAATTTGAGTTTTGACCAATGCTCTAATGTGCTTAAAATCTTCCGAATCATTTTCTCTATGAAATTTATTGTACTTTTTGCGATATTTGTTTTTCGGTGATATATTTTTTATTATATCAGATGTATACCATACATAGGTAGAGAGCTGGCGGTACAGATTTCCTATGAATAAGATACATGAAAAACTTTGCATGAGTGAGTAAGTACTACCACAGACCTACAGGAAGCCACATTTCATATAAGCAAATTTTGCCCGCATCATGGAATTTTACCGAGTGACGTCAAAACGGGAGGATGCGGGCAAATAAGAGGCAGACTATTTTTTTAATAACTAGAAGGCTTGTACTTTAACTTAAATAAAATCATTCATGTATTCGATGACTTAAGAAAACACACAAAAAAAAAACTTTAATCGAGGGTGTCTTAGATATGTGGGCAAATTAAGCCTGGCACCCGACTACAATCTCATTGTATACCTCAAAACCTACATTTTGACGTAAGTATCATTCATGTATTCGATGGCATACTCACACAAAGTTTTTCATGTATCTTATTCATGGGAAATCTGTACAGCCGGCTCTCCACCTAACAGGATATTTGCGTTTCTTTTTCGAGAAAACCGCAACGTGCATGTTAATTATTGAATACAGCCTTTGATATAAATGTTCACAAGCTACGTTAACATCGGAAAAGTTATTCCGAAAGTTTGTGACGTTTTATTCGATCTCTCGAGCAGTGAATCGTCACTTTGACACTCGAGCCTTTAGTCGGCGGTGACGGTAAGCTCGTGCGCCACCTTTACACTAGCCTCTTAACACAGCCTGTTTCGGTAGGGCTGGGATAGCGTCAGAGGAGACACGGTATGTCCAGGGGTCTAGGGATACAAGACTTCACACACACACAGTAAAAGGCACGGTTTAAATAACATACATATTTATTATTTCCAATATACTACTCTCTACAATTCTCTTCTACCACCCTAACGTATTTGCATAAAAACTAACAAAACAAAATAACCACTGATTGAAACGGAGTGCCAGATGATGACAGCAATCACGGTTATTGTTACGGGCGGTGATTACCAAGCGGGGAGGAAGCAATTACCAAATCTACATGCGACACAATACAATATTTACGCAACTTGGCTAGTGCGCTGCGGAAAAAAAGATACAAGATTCAGAATGCACGCGTAAATGAACTACCCACTCCTGGTCACGGTTCCCCGTTAGCCAATTTATACGTAGGCATAAATTGCCCTCTAGGATATACTCTGTCCACGTAAGTTAGCCTCTTCCGTGGCGTACGGCTGTGATTCGTTACGTGCAGTAATGGGTGGCCGGCAATTTTCTTGTTGCCGGATAATGGAGGCTAGGTTTGAAGTGGTCAGAGCCAGGAGTTGCGCTAATTGTTCATAAGTGGGTAGTCCCAAGCTCGGTTGGGGTTGGTCCGTTATGGCGGCAGAGGGGACTGGGATCGTTCCAGTCGTTTGGTTTTGGAGCACTATTTGTCTTTGGGGCGTAGCACTAGGTCTTGCCGTCTGGTACGGCGGGGTGACGTGGTAGGCGCCGGCCGACGAGGTAGGCGTGACGAAGTACTGTGCGTTGGGCGGCGTGCTTGGACTTGGGCTGGTTGCTGTTGGTGGTACCATGCAGTGAGGGGTGGCCAGCTGGCGGCGAGGTGTCAGCGAGGCGTCGCTGAAGAGTTGGGGCCAGTCGGGTGTGGCAGCGATGGTGTACTGACCGCTGGGCAGCCCTGAGCCTGAGTAGGAGGCTTCCCCATGTGTGGAAGCGAATCCAGCGAAGCGGCGATCTCCCAGCGTCGAGGAATCGTCGTTGGCCCGGGATGCTGTTGGGTCCACCATACAGCGAGGGGGCATCACCATGTCATCATCACCATCTAATCCCTGTTCCATCGCCGAGTTTTCGTGCCACGATGCTGCGTTGCGCTCCATGCAGTAAGGGGGCATCGCCTGGGAATCGTTGCTACTCCATTCCATATTTGTTGCCTGGGTTCCATGCCAGGTGGCTGCGCTGCGTGCCATGCAGCGAGGGGGCACCGTCGTGATGACGTCATGCGTGACCCCAGTGTCGTGTCCTATGTTGGTGGCGAGTCCTGACTCGCTATGCCTAGGCGCGGAGCCCGGCGACGCACAGTAGTGGGGCGCCGTCGTCGCGACGCCATGCGTAGCACTTGTGCCTGTGGAGAAATCAGAGGACATGCTTACCTCGCCGAGCCGGGTTGCTGTGTTGCTTGCTGTGCAGTGTGGGGCCACCGTCGTGGAGACGTCGGGCGTGACCCCCGTACCCCTTGTCAGGGCGTCGTGTTGGCGGAGCACTTCGTGGTCAGATGCTGTGAGGGGCGTCGTGCAGTGAGGGGGGGCCGACGTGGAGACGTCGCTCTCGACCCCAGTGCCTACTGCCTTGCCACTCCGGGTATGCATTGCCACTTGACACTCAACACAATAAAACTCAATTAAAACACACTGTCTGGTTACAACACAAGAGGAAGGGATAACCTCATCAGCATTGGCGTTGGCGTCTGTGCTCAAATGACTTCTGTTTCGGCAGAAGACTATTAGTTGCTGAAGGCTGGAACATTACTACTTGAAGGATCGATCACTACTTGCTCGCTGAGAAAAAGTGTTTTCTTATATAGACTTTTTTGTGCTCAAATGACTTCTGCTTCGGCAGAAGACTATTTTTTGTGCTCAAATGACTTCTGTTTCGGCAGAAGACTAAAACATGAGCACAGCGCGCTAGACAAGTCATAACTTGTTCGCGACGCCGACGCCGATGACACCACCCCCCTTTTTTGTGACTTTATTGAACATTAATAAAGGCATACAGGTTATGTTTCAGTTCAATAATTTCAATTATATAATGTAAGAGTGAGTGGATACAATATTTTCAAAACTATAAACTAAGAGTAAGTGTTAAGATATTTCAACAACTAAGATATTTTAACATATATAGACTAAGATTAAGTGTGGTAAGATATTTTATATAAGTAACTAATAATAGGTCCATTAAGATATTTTAGGTAAAACAAGATATTTAAAATTAAAGTATTTTATGTGACAAATCATAAATGTATTCTAGTTTGAACAAAGTTTTCGCCCTGTGGCGTTGAATTATTTACAATGGTATATTATCGCACGTTTCGTTTTTCTGGACGTCGTCTCCGCGACGCCCGGGGCTGCCTGATCCTGTTGTGAATTGGGGGCTGCTAAGTCCTGCTGTGTTGCTCGCTAAGGCAACGGGATTCTGGAGCGAACCTGTGAGGCTGCAACGTCCTGCTGTGTTGCTTGCTAAGGCAACGGGAGACTGGAGCGATTTATTGAGGCTGCAACGTCCTGCTGTACTGCGGGCTAAGGCAGTGAGATACTGGAGCGCCTCGTGGGGGCTGCTAGGTCCTGCTGTGCTACGTGCTAAGGTAGCGGGATCCTGGAGCGGTGCGCCGGAGCCGGCTGAGCTCGGGCTGGCGTTCGAGTTGACGAATACTCGTGTCCGGACTGGGACAGGCATCTGGCTGGCGGATGGCTGCTGTCGGTCGTGGCCAGGCGTGGTCACGGCCTTCGCCCAGAACGGCATCGGGAACAGTATGGGCGTCGTGTCGAGCGGCTGCTCTTGTCTTGACGTAGAAGGCCCAGGGTCTGCTGGCGGCGGCGGTGCGGCTGACAGCGCCGGGGACTTCTCATTCTTGTTTGTTTGTTTCCTCTTGGCTGAGGTAGATGGGCCAGGCACGACTGGGGGCAGTCGGCGGGCTGGAAATTTTGGTTTAGCGGCGGCTGTGGTGCTATGTCCACGTAGATAGTCGCCATGTCCACGGAAGTAGGTACCAGGTCCACGGATGTAGACTTGTGCGTTGGCATCTGGCTTTGGGGCAGCGGGCACTACTGATCCTGTGATAGTAGGCGTGACTGGCTTCTGGGCAACGGGCGCTACTGGTCCTGTGACAGTAGGCGTGGTTGGCTGTTGGGCAGCGGGCACTACTGATCCTGTGATAGTAGGCGTGACTGGCTTCTGGGCAACGGGCGCTACTGGTCCTGTGACAGTAGGCGTGGTTGGCTGTTGGGCAGCGGGCACTACTGATCCTGTGATAGTAGGCGTGACTGGCTTCTGGACAACGGGCACTACTGGTCCTGTGACAGTAGGCGTGGTTGGCTGTTGGGCAGCGGGTGCTGCTGGCTCTGGGGCAGCGGGCTGGTGTCCTGTGACAGCAGGTGCTGCTGGTTCTGGCGGGGTTGGACGGCCTGGATCCTCGGGATCGTCATCGTCATCTTCGGTATCGTCATCTTCGGGATCGTCATCCTCGTCATTGTTGTCATCATCGTCGGTATTGTCATCTTCGGTATCGTCATCTTTGGTATCGTCATCTTCGGGATCGTCATCTTTGGTATCGTCATCATCGGTATCGTCATCATCGATGTCGGTGGTCTGTTGCAGAGATTGTCTGGGTAGGTCAGTCTGGCTGGACTGAATCCTGGGAGGCGGCTCGGGGCCTGGCAGGCCGAGTGGAGGTGACCTCGGGGGAGATGGCTTCGTGCTGACATCTCGGGTATGAGTTGGCGGGAATACCTTGTCGAAAAATACAGAGGCTATTAGTGGGGCAGTGGTTGGCAATACTGACCTTTTATCCTTCCAGGAAGGTCCAGCGTCCTGCTGTTCCGGGAAGGCGTCCATACTCGCCACTTCCTTGGGTTCCTGTTCACCTGTCTTCGGCTGAGGAATGAGCGTGGTTGACTGGTCTGAGCTGAGGGAGGTAGCATCTTGCGTCACGGTGTTGACTGGTGACCGCCTGTCCAGGCGGCCCGGGCAAAGGAAAGCAAAGGCGGCGGCTCTGTTGCTTTGTTGCCGTGGTGTCAACGGGCGTGGTTGATGCGTGTCCTGCTCCTGCTTGGCTGTAGCTTCGTCAATCTCATTCTTCTTGGTCGGTGGCGGAGACACCAAGGTTGTGGCTTGTAGCTGGGCTTGTAGTTGCAGCACTGCGTCCTCTGTCTGGGTTGCTAATTCTAGGCTGTTAATTTCCAGCTGTGGGGCCGGGCGCCCTAGTTCTGCCCGACCCATTGGGAGTTTCCCGATGGCGGTGCGTTGCGGGGTTCTTGCCGTGTGGTTGACTGACTTTGTTGCTGCGGTGGTGCCGTGGATGTCTGTCCTGGGCCCGGATTATTGGTTGGACCTGCTTGTTTGGTAGGGTTGTTTAAGTTGGTGCCATGCCCTCGGAAGTTGTTACCCCCTGTCTGGACATTTTGTTGGCGGAAGTTAGGGTTTCCCTGTTGGTTGGAGTCGTGTCCACGGAAATTGGGGTTGGCTCGCTGGTTGGAGTCGTGTCCGCGGAAATTGGAGTTGCCTTGCTGGGGCTCTGACTGAATTTGGTTGGTGGGGCAGTCTCGGTGATAGTGAAATCCCGGGCACTTGCGGCACTTTGGTAGACTATTGGTAGTATTACTCGCAGGCGGGATGGTGGCTGGCCTCGGCAGCGGTCGGAGTTGCCTCTGAAATTCCCTGTAGTCACCCTCGGCGTTTTCAGCCACTCGGCTCAAGCTTTCCATCGTGGCCACTGGGACATTTCTAGTTGCGAATCTTAGTTCCGGTCGCAGGAGCTCGCGCACCTCCATAACCATCTCTTCTTCCGGCGTATACCGTTCTACTCTCAGCCAGAGTCCAATTTTGCGTTGTATAAAAACGGCGGCAGGTTCGTCGTCTTTCTGTCTCTCCCCGTGTAACCTGGAGCGTAGCTTCCCCAGGGTGGCAGTGTCGTTGAACTGCCGCAGGAGCTTTTCCTTTAGGAACTCGTATGTGATGTTGTGGGACTTCCACATCTCCAGGGTGCGTCTGGCCTGACCCTCGAGCTGTTCAATGGCCACTCTCACTTTATCTCGGCCGTGGATGTCTTCATGGAGCATCGCCTCCTCGAGCTCATCCAGGAAGTTGACTGGATCCTCCCATTCCAGGCCTGAGTAAGTGGGCAGCGCTCTCGTCCTTCTTGTGGGCATCCTGTGATGACCTTGTATTGCGTGTATTGCGGCTTGAACGCTTCCCTCCATTAGTCTTGTCATGCTCTCTGCTAGGTTTTGTGTTGGGCGCCACTGGGGGTCCATTTCCCGAGAATCTGTATAGTCGGGTCTTCGTGGATCCTCTTCCCTCCGGAAAGATCTGGCCTCACGTTGTTGGTCGCCATGTCCACGTAAGTTAGCCTCTTCCGTGGCGTACGGCTGTGATTCGTTACGTGCAGTAATGGGTGGCCGGCAATTTTCTTGTTGCCGGATAATGGAGGCTAGGTTTGAAGTGGTCAGAGCCAGGAGTTGCGCTAATTGTTCATAAGTGGGTAGTCCCAAGCTCGGTTGGGGTTGGTCCGTTATGGCGGCAGAGGGGACTGGGATCGTTCCAGTCGTTTGGTTTTGGAGCACTATTTGTCTTTGGGGCGTAGCACTAGGTCTTGCCGTCTGGTACGGCGGGGTGACGTGGTAGGCGCCGGCCGACGAGGTAGGCGTGACGAAGTACTGTGCGTTGGGCGGCGTGCTTGGACTTGGGCTGGTTGCTGTTGGTGGTACCATGCAGTGAGGGGTGGCCAGCTGGCGGCGAGGTGTCAGCGAGGCGTCGCTGAAGAGTTGGGGCCAGTCGGGTGTGGCAGCGATGGTGTACTGACCGCTGGGCAGCCCTGAGCCTGAGTAGGAGGCTTCCCCATGTGTGGAAGCGAATCCAGCGAAGCGGCGATCTCCCAGCGTCGAGGAATCGTCGTTGGCCCGGGATGCTGTTGGGTCCACCATACAGCGAGGGGGCATCACCATGTCATCATCACCATCTAATCCCTGTTCCATCGCCGAGTTTTCGTGCCACGATGCTGCGTTGCGCTCCATGCAGTAAGGGGGCATCGCCTGGGAATCGTTGCTACTCCATTCCATATTTGTTGCCTGGGTTCCATGCCAGGTGGCTGCGCTGCGTGCCATGCAGCGAGGGGGCACCGTCGTGATGACGTCATGCGTGACCCCAGTGTCGTGTCCTATGTTGGTGGCGAGTCCTGACTCGCTATGCCTAGGCGCGGAGCCCGGCGACGCACAGTAGTGGGGCGCCGTCGTCGCGACGCCATGCGTAGCACTTGTGCCTGTGGAGAAATCAGAGGACATGCTTACCTCGCCGAGCCGGGTTGCTGTGTTGCTTGCTGTGCAGTGTGGGGCCACCGTCGTGGAGACGTCGGGCGTGACCCCCGTACCCCTTGTCAGGGCGTCGTGTTGGCGGAGCACTTCGTGGTCAGATGCTGTGAGGGGCGTCGTGCAGTGAGGGGGGGCCGACGTGGAGACGTCGCTCTCGACCCCAGTGCCTACTGCCTTGCCACTCCGGGTATGCATTGCCACTTGACACTCAACACAATAAAACTCAATTAAAACACACTGTCTGGTTACAACACAAGAGGAAGGGATAACCTCATCAGCATTGGCGTTGGCGTCTGTGCTCAAATGACTTCTGTTTCGGCAGAAGACTATTAGTTGCTGAAGGCTGGAACATTACTACTTGAAGGATCGATCACTACTTGCTCGCT
Organism: Stenurella melanura; assembly: GCA_963583905.1. NCBI lineage: Eukaryota > Metazoa > Arthropoda > Insecta > Coleoptera > Cerambycidae > Stenurella > Stenurella melanura. The sequence continues at coordinate 66,779,190 of OY757318.1, forward strand.
GAGAAAAAGTGTTTTCTTATATAGACTTTTTTGTGCTCAAATGACTTCTGCTTCGGCAGAAGACTATTTTTTGTGCTCAAATGACTTCTGTTTCGGCAGAAGACTAAAACATGAGCACAGCGCGCTAGACAAGTCATAACTTGTTCGCGACGCCGACGCCGATGACAACTCACTCCAGTACGGGGGATATTTTGGGTAGCTGAGGGCTTATGTGATGAACCGGCTGAAGGGACTAGGCTAGCAAGTCACCCTATCTACCCAAAACACCTCAGAACCAGGCGTGCGTACCCAACAGTGAGTTAGAAAGAAATATCTCAGGTGATTAACCAGCTGAAGGGACTAGGCCAGTGAACCACTCAAGATATCCCCTTCGACAATCTGCACACAGAAACACTCCTGCTTACGGTTCCCTGTGGGTTAATCTATCCGAAGGGATAAACCAACCTCCAGGGTTTAGGGACACGAGAGTGGAGGAGATGCGGGGTATCCGCAGGCTCGTGCGATCTACCAGCTGAAGGGATTAGGCGAGCAAACCACACCCGAATCTACCCAGGATACCTCCACCCTGCGTACATACGCTCCGGGCAATAAGGATAGATAATATCCGAGATATCCAAAGGCTGTTGGTATCTGACCAGCTGAAGGGACTAGGCCAGCCAGAAACCTCAGAATTTTTTCTGTCCTGCATATTCCTATACTTACTAGAACGTCCGTGGGTGTACCAGACACACAACTGGAAAATAAAGTATAATTAGTGGGCCTGTGCTTAACATGGGCCAAGTTGTTTTCCAAAGTTCTTAATATACTCACTTCCTTACCGGTGGCTTTCTTGAATTGACGGATCTCGGCGGATGGTATCGGTATTTCCTTCTTGCTGGTATTCCCTTGCTTTTTAGGCTCCTCAATGAGGATGCCTTACGGTGTCCGCCTCTTTTGGCGCTTACCGTAGCTTATTTTTCTGCTTTAATTCTAGGCTTGCCCTCTTCGAGGCTGGGCTCCCGTTGGTGTGATGTACTTCTCTCTGGTTGATTCCTTTGGTTTGATAAATACACTTGGGGATTATGTTTAGTGGTTAGTGTTAGCTGTGGGGTGTAAACGTGTACATATGTTCATTTTTGTTTGGTGGCGTCTTTTATACAATTTCTGTTAGTTATGTTAGGATGTGTATTGCTCTTTTGTTAACGGTCTTCTAATGTTTTTGTTGTAATCAATATTTTTTGTTCTTTTTGCTATGATATGCTTTTTGTGTATATTTGATTTTTTCAAACTTCAAGTTAGTAATTTATTAGTTAGGGGTGGGTGTGAAAATATAGTTAATAGATGAATGCTTCGGAGCATGATAAAATTTCGGTGTAAGTGGATCTATAAGTGTGGAGTTGGTGGATTGTAGAAGTGAGTTGGCGAAGTCGGGAAGTAGTTTTTGTAGTATGTAGTTTGAAAGTAGTGGGGTGCCAGTGAAGTTGTGTAAATTTCTATTGTTAGTTATTTTTGGAAGATATTTTTTGTTGTGTATTGGATATTAATGGATACCATGCTGGTGATGCATATGTGATAGTTGGGCGTAAGTATGTTTTGTAAATAAAAGTTGCAATATGTGTGGGTGAGTTTTCCAGGGTGTAATATAAGTTTCTAAGTTTGATGTGAAAGTTTTTAATGACTTTGTATATATGTTCCATGAAGTGAACTCTACGATTGAATACTACTCCTAGATAATTAATTGTTTTTAGCCAGTCTGTGTCTCTGCCGTTTAAGTTAATTTTGTTGGTAGGAGTAATGAATCTCCTGGCAAAGCATACCGTTTGGTTTTTGTCGACGTTAACCATTAAGCCCCATTTTTCGTAGAACTCAATGGTTACGTCAGTTTTCTCCTGTAGTAAATTAGTAAGTACTTCCGGATTTTTGGAAGTAGTGATTAAAGCGGTGTCATCCGCGTATAGACAAATGCTATTGCGGTAATCGAGGGGTGGTGGTAGATCATGGATGTACACTGTAAATAATACTGGTCCCAGTGCTGAGCCTTGGGGTACGCCAGAAAATATGGACGTGGTAGGAGAGCACTCCTTGTTGACTGCTACTCTGAATTTTCTGTCGGAGAGATAGGACTCTATTGTTTTAACAATACGAGTGGAGATACCCGAGATTAGGAGTTTGTACAGCAGTCCGGGGTGCCAGACTTTGTCGAAGGCTTGCTCGAGGTCAAGGGCGACAAACCCCGAGAGTTGACCTCGGTTGATGTTGGTTGTAATGGCTTCGCTGACGCGGAATATCTGTTGGGATGTTGAGTCGCTTTGTCTGAAGCCGAATTGAAATATGTTCTCAGTCTCGACTTTGACGAGCTGTGTTTGTATTTTATCTAGTAACAAAGTATCCAGCACTTTAGCTAGTGTTGGTACTAAACTGAGTGGCCTATAGTTATTAACATTTTTTGGGGATTTGTTGGGTTTGGGAATGGTAATTATTTTAGCCGTTCTCCATTTAGCAGGATAATATGTATATTGAAGGCATGAGTTGAACAACTTGGTAAGAAATAAATATGTTCTATGTGGGAGGTGCCTAAGTACATAATTAGGTATATTATTAAGTCCTGGTGACTTGTTGGAGTGGACTTTTATTATGGTGACTCTAACTTGGGAGGGCTTAAAATTGTGCGGGTCGTTTTGTGGTTGAAACTTGAAGTTAGTAAGTAGTTCAATTAAGGGGCTGACAAGAGTTTTAGTTTCCTCTGGGATAGGATTTGGCTGAAAAACTTTGGAAAGATGGTAAGCAAGAGCTTCAGCTTTTTCCGCGTCAGTGTTTGCTGTTCCCTGGGGGGTTTCCAGAGATGGTATGGTATGGTGTTTTTTACTAAGAAGTCGAGGGGCAAAATGGGGATCGTTGCAGTGGGAAACAACTAGTTGAGTAAAATCAGCTCGTCTGAATAACTTAATTTCGGAGTCTATCGAGGAGTCTATTTCTTTTTTAAGTTTATTGAGTACTCTTTTTAGTTCAGGGCAACGTGTTCTGTTATATCGTTTTCTATGCTTGTTCTTAAGTTTGATTTTATCAACTAGCTGCCTTGGAAGTTGTAGACAATAGGATGTGGTAAGGGCTCTTTTTTGGCTGATTGTTAAGGCATGGGTGATGTGCTCAGTAGTTAAGGTGTCTACCAGTGTATCGATATCGTTAGGGCTATTGCACACAGGGTTAAATTCAATATTGTTAATGAGATATTGACTAAATAGACTTCAATCGTACTCTTTTTATTTTGGCTTTCTATTAGTGATGTTAAGTTTTTGGTTTAACGTGAGTGTAGTTTTGACTGGTAAATGGTCTCTATCTAATGCAATTATGGCACAATTATCATAAGGCAGGTTGACGTTTTTGGTTATGCATATATCTAAAATACTCTGCGCTGGTAGCGGTCGCGTTGACTCGATCGGTACTGCAGAAATCTCCAAAGACATTAAAAAAGGGTTCTACATTAAGTATGCTCCCAAAAGTACCCTAATATATATAAATGACCCCCAAGAATATAAATTATTTAAAAACATATTATCAGAACAAGAAGATTTGGAATACCATACTTACACGTCGTCTGATGAAAAGACGCACGCTTTCGTACTCCGTGGACTCCAGGGTGACCTAAACATAGACGACATAACCGCTGATCTAGAATCTAAAGTCGAAGTCAAACAAATCTTCAAAATGAAAACTAAGTGTAGTTCTCTGTATCTTGTCGTAACCACTAACGATGTCACGTTGAAATTTCTTCAGCAAGAAATTAGATTTGTCCTTCATACCAAGGTGGACTGGGAACGTAGAAGGAATGAAAGAATTATTAGCCAATGCAGAAAATGTCAATCTTGGGGCCATGAGACATCAAATTGCCATCGATGACCAAAGTGTGTCAAGTGTGCCGGCGAACACCTTTCCTTTGAATGTGACAAACCTATTGAAGAGGCACCCAAATGCATAAATTGCAATGCAGCACATACTGCTAGCAATACTGAGTGCCCGGTGTATCAGTTCAGGATTCAACAAATAAATAAAAATATCGAAAAACAACCGTCCGCACCTCAGAGGCAACAATTCGTTCCTGCCCCCCTGCCTCAACAAAATGCGTGGATTAACCGTAGACACAACAACGAAGTAGCAGCAACAGCACCTGCTGTGTCACAGCAAGTCCCGTTACGTAATCCACCGACCAGTTCCAATTCCAGGCCAAGTCAACAAAGAAATACACAACAAACATCGTCAACAGGTATGACTGGAGATTTCAAAGAGCTTATTAATGAAGTAAATAAATTAAATACTCTTGTAGATTTAAAAGAAACCATTGCAGCCATAAGGCACTTAAATAACATGTTAGAACCCGCGGCTGACGCCATGGAAAAAATTACAATAATACAAGACTTCATAGTTAATGTTTTGCCTTGTTATAAAATCAATGTTTAGAGTTTCTTGTTGGAACGCAAACGGCTTAATTAATAAAGCTGCAGAAATCTCCTCCTATTTGCTTAAAGAAAAAATTCAAAGCATGGTTATTAGTGAAACACGTTTGCGTGAAAACCACAAACTTAAAATACCAAATTTTAATATTTATAGAGCCGGCAGAACACGAAATCGCGGAGGGGGCGTGGCTATGCTGGTTCACTCCGGCATTAGACACACCCTCTCCCTACTATTCCATCTAATATTGATAATATCTCTATTCAATTACAGAATCACCGGACTCTCTTAAAGAATTGTTTACACAGCGAAGTGTACTGGTATTTGGTGATCTAAATGCCAGATACGTATCCTGGTATAATTCTCGGAGTAATAAGAATGGTCGCACTGTTTTTAACTTCTCAGTCGAACAGAATATTGCCATAATTGCCCCCGAAACTCCTACCCATTTCCCTCTCAACAATATGACTCCTTCTACCATTGACATCATACTAAACAAAGACTTTCCCTACAAACCCCATTTCTATGCCACTCCTATCCTCCGACCATAATCCTGTACATTTTCACCTCCCACACCCCGACACAGACAAAAATGAAAGGGTTAATAAAACATACAACTATAAAGGTACAAATTGGCGTGTTTTTCGTCAATATATTAATGAAAATCTAATAATTAACAACAATATAAGTTCACCGGCAGAAATCGACGAAGAGGTCACCCGTATAACAAACATAATCAAAAAAGCACGTGACAAATTCACCAAATTAATGTCACAAAAACCTAAAAACGAAATTTTACCTCAAGAAATCCTGGATTTAATCACTTTTAAAAATAGGATACGGCGAAGATGGCAAGTAGGTAGGCGAGACATTGATAGACTAAGAATGCTCGACCTACAGAAAACCATAAAACAAAAAATAGCTACCCACAGAGAGAAGTCCTGGAATGATAGGATTCAGGCCCTATCAAGAAAGGACAACTCTCTGTGGAGAATGTATCGCCTACTTAAAAGACCTTTCGCCGCTATCCCACCATTACTTAAAATAACGTAATCTATAACGACGATTTAGAAAAAGCAGAAATTCTTGCTAATCATCTTCAGTTTAACAACACTTCAACCCCTAATTCTCAACCCTGTCATGACCAAGTAACTCACAAGGCGAGGACGACTGCAGACAGAGTACCCATCTCCCCAAATAAACTTCCAAAACTTTTTACAAACCCAACAGAATTAAAAAACATCGTAAAGACTTTCCCCAACAACAAAGCCCCCGGACACGACACAATTCCTAATATCCTCCTTAAAAACCTCCCTCAGAAAATGTTTTGCCAATTCACCTACCTCATTAACTCCATAATAAAATGGCAATATTTCCCAGTAGACTGGAAGATAGGTATCATCATCCCTATCCTGAAACCGAGAAAACCGCCTACTTGTCCAACAAGTTACCGTCCGATTTGCCTGCTTAATATCCTCTCCAAATTAACGGAGAGGGTAATTCTCAGGATTCTCAACAAAATAGTGGACAAAAGACGGTTAATTAATAGTTTTCAGTTCGGCTTCAGGAAGGGCCACAGCACAACTCATGCGTTGTGCATGTCACGCATACAATAAGAAACAGTGTACAGTCTTATTACTCCTCGACATCGAGCAAGCCTACGATACTGTCTGGCATAACGGGCTGCTATACAAGCTCGATAGCATCCTAGGATTGCCAAAATACCTAGTCGCACTCATTAAATCATATCTTAGGGGCAGATATATTACTGTCTGTGTAAACAATTCATATTCAACACATACACGTTTATCGGCGGGTGTCCCCCAGGGGGCAATCCTCTCACCCCTCCTTTACAACCTTTATACCTCCGATGCCCTTCCCATTCAACATCTAACATTTTATTATGCGCGGATGATACCGTGCTTTACGCCCAGTCATTTTATGCGCAGACCGCGACTGCTAAAGTGCGGTATCATCTCGATAAGCTCCTAAACTTTTTTAGACAATGGAAAATTACAATCAACCAGACAAAAACGCAGACAATAAACTTTAATAGAAAATTTACAAACATCAAGACGCTTAACAAACTTAAAATAGACGGACAGACAATTGAGGAGCAGAAGTCGGTCAGATATCTGGGGGTAACCCTGGATAAAAGACTGAGTTTTGCTCCTCATGTGACACAGATACTTAACAGGACTTACGCAACATTAAATAAAATGTACAATATCTCCGCCACCCAATGTAAGAGGATACATACAGCACAGAACAAACTAATTAGACTACTGACAGACGCTGATCGCTACACGCCGATAGCTGAACTTCACCGGGCCACGAATCTCCCAATGATTCAATATTACATCGACGAACTCTCACAAGAGTTCTTTGCCAATAAATCTCAGCTATCGGCACTGATATCTGATCTTACAAACATACGTATACACGACGAACCTACAAATACTCATAGACTTATACACCAAAGACTCACAATATTTTTTCAAAGGTGACCTTAACTATAACCCGACAAGACACATTACCCGACAAATCAACAAACCCCCCACCCCCAAATCTCATATCCCACCATCAACCCCTGCCCCCTACCCGTCGATACCTCATAACTTTATTTTTAATAAATAAATAATCACATAAAATCCATAATTTTATACCTTGACAATGAGTTAAAGCAGGTTTTAAATTTTATTTTTCCTGTATTTAGAATTAAATTGTTTTCGTTCCGCCCAGAAACTCTCGAACTAATGAGCTTTAAGCTCGATTGAAGCCAAGGCAGAATATTATCTTTAATTGATATAAATTTATAAGAAATATCAGAATAAAAACTAATAATAAAAAGAGCTGTTTTTAACTGAGGTCACAGAATAATAAAACAATCAGAATGGAATCTTTCAGGGAAGGGGAAGTTTCGCGCATTTCTAGGCGCGCATCCAATTCGCCATGTTCCTGAGGTAAAACAACTGATAATCGTGTGCTCTATACAGAGTTGCCAGATGTACAATAATTTCTGATGAACTAGGAATAAATAATTGTATAGTTTTGTCACAAAAGCATATTAATATTCATGTGATACATTTTCCAGTAATCAAATGTCTTCAAATTCAATTTCTTGAGAAATGAGATAGTTGGTTACATGAAAAAAATTATGTACTAAAATTAATAATTTTCATGTACCTCATATAGTAATTTCAAAAACTCATCTGGCAACATTACTTATAACCTATTGGTCATAAGTTGACAGATATTATTTATTTATTTATTTCGCTTGTTTTGCTGTTTATTTACATTGATCAATACCTAACTGCATTTGTTTTGTATAATACTCTCATTTAAAATAACTCAATAATATTTTAAAGTAATATCGTCGTATATGACATATCGTCTAATACACTTATAATTCGTTCGAGCTTGGATACACAGGCGTAGGTATACTCTGGTATACACTATAATGTTTCCACGTCGATCTCGTACATCTTCACATTTTTGTGTGCCTAATCAATCCCGTCAGTAATGTTTTGCACTAAAATTATAATATAACATAGTCAATACATATATTCCTTTACACGCATAATGAAACAATTTATACACACCTCTCATATGACTTAATTCCAGTATAGGGTATATATTCGTTATTGTATTGTATTGTATTTTAGAAACAATTTTATATTGAAATTTCAGGACTGTATATTTACTACTATTTAATTAATCATTGGCATTAAAATATATAGATTTATTAATAAAACAAAATATACGTGTAATTATTACACAGGGATAAAGTCAATCGTATAGAATAAACATAGACATTTATTGTCCCATGACATTGAGTTAAAATCTTCAACAGTTTTGTAGAAAAATATTGTAATATGGTTAGGCATTTAAATATTCCTCTACAGAATACTTATAATTATCACACAAAATGAATTGAGGTACACCAAAGACAAGAAAAACTTCATTCTCCATAAACCTAACCACGTTTTGCGCAGTAGCCTTACGCATAGGCAAACTAATGTGTACTTGGTGAACCAATCACCTACCACAAGTAAATGAGTGTTTCCCTTCGAAGATCGTGGGAATGGGCCCATAATATCAACAGACACTATCTGCCAAGGATAACTTGCAGATTTTTCGCCACCCATAAGTCCCATTCTAGCCGTGTTTGCAATTTTCTGAGAAGCGCAAATTTGACACTTTCGCACATACTTCATGACATCCTGACGCATTTTTGGCCAGTAATAATGTTCTTGCAGACGAGCCAATGTCTTGAAGAACCCAAAATGTGCACAAACTGCAGGATCATGGCATGAACTCATGATTTGCTGCCTTTGTCCCTTCGGAACAAGTAACTTCCACTCCGTAAGATTTGTTTGCACCGATACACGAGATGGAATGAGCTTATAGACTAAACCATTTACTACTTTCCATTGAGGATAACGTTTTGGAAAAGAAGAAATATTTTCACGCATGGATAGATACCAATCATCCAAATTTTCCAAAGAAATTTCCAACAAAAGAACTTCCGGATTGGACGGAGGAATGCGAGACAGTGCATCTGAAACTACATTGCAAGAACCTTTTCGATGAACCATATCAAAAGTATGTTGGCGCAGTCGAACTGCCCAACGTGCCAATTTTCCCGTCGGATTCTTTAAGTTGTTCAACCATAGCAGCGAATGATGATCAGTGACCACTGTGAATCGAGTTCCTTCGACATAAGGCCTGAACTTCTCGGTGCAAAACAAAACACTCAGACATTCTCGCTGTGTCACTGAATAGTTTCTCTCCGCTCGAGACAACGATCTGCTTGCATAAGCAATAACTCTTTCCTCACCATCCAAAAATTGTGTCAGAACACCACCTATCCCCGTATCACTCGCATCACTCTGAATCGTGAAAGGTTTAGAGAAATCAGGTTGCGACAATATAGGGGCGGAAACCAATGCTTCCTTGATTCTTAGAAAAGATGTTTCTGCTTCTGCAGACCATGAGATAGGCTGTTTCTTCTTCTTTCCCTTCGTGAGATCACTCAAAGGAACTACCAAGGTAGAAAAGTTGCTTATGAATCTCCTGTACCATGAACAAAGACCAAGAAATCTTTTGACTTCTGTTACATTCGTAGGACGAGGATAGTTCACCATAGAAGAAACCTTATCAGGATCTGTACTCAGACCATTTGAACCCACGACAGAACCTAGAAATTTCAAGGACGTCTTGAAAAATTCGCACTTTTTCAGATTAATAGTGAGATTGGCCTCTTTCAAAAGGTCTCTCACTTCTGAAAGCAACTGAACATGTTCCTCAAAGGTGGAACTCGTAATGATCACATCATCCAAGTATGCAAAGATCTTAGGCTCATACTTGGGACCGAAGATTGCGTCAACCAATCTTTGCTGTGTTTGACTAGCATTACACAAACCAAATGGCATGACCGTAAAATGAAATAGACCTCTACCAGCTACACTAAATGCTGTCTTTTCCTTGGATGACTCATCCAATGGAATTTTCCAAAAAGCTTTCCTCAAGTCTATTGACGAGATGTATTTAGCATCACGCAGCAGATTAAGTATTCTGTCGATATTCGGCAGAGGGTAGGAATCATGCTTGGTTATCTCATTGAGAGGACGACCATCAAAACAAAAACGATACTCTCCACAACTCTTTTTGACCAGGAGCACAGGAGAGCTCCAAGGGCTGTGAGAAGGTTCCACAACACCTAACTTAAGCATGTCATCTAACTCAGAATTTAATATTTTCATCATGTACGGAGACATGTGATACTGTTTCTTCTTAAATGGCTTAGCATCTCCAGTGTCAATTGTTAAAGTTATTTTGTTAGTGCGCCCCAATGTGGTCTCACTACTAACTTCCTCAAAAGATTTAATAACTTCATCAGCTTTTCTCCGCTGATGAACACTAAGCTCCTCAAGTGTCATTAAATCATAGACTCTGTCAACTTTTCTCGAACTTTGAGCTAACTCAACATTAGCATGACCCAATGTGCTTTGCACATACCAGTGGTCTGCTTTGAAATCTACCATAATTTCAAACTGCTTCGCAAAGTCGCTACCAAAAATAAAAGACTGAGGCAAAGAAGGCACTACTAAAGCTTTCACAATTTGACAGACATTTCCTATACATATGGGCAAATCAACCAAACCTGTTACTGTTTGCTGATTCCCATTCGCAACAAATACGCTTTGAGTATGAGACGGATTAATCTCTAAGTTCAATTGTCTCAATAACTCAAGGCCACCTGAACCAATTATAGAAGCATTTGCTCCTGAATCAAGCAGAGCCACTATGTCCCTACCATACAATTTTACGGAAACGTAAGGCCTGTTGTCAGTACCTTTCTTAACAAACAATGGCGCAGCTTGCTCATGCAAGTCTGTCTTACCCGAAAACTTATAAAAATTCTTAACATATGAGAGCCAAGACTGCCACTCTCTCTTACTGAGATACGAAAGTTTTCGTTTGGCCAACTTACTGGGAACAGTGTGGCGGCCAGAACACACCTCCTTTACTGGTTTTTTGAACAATTCTTGCAATTAGCTAACCTAACATTAGGCATTCCACAACGAAAACAAAATATTTTCCTCTTAGCCTTGCAAGACGAAAAAGTGTGGTTCGACTTACCACAATTCCAACAAATTTTTCTACTCCGAGCCTGTGCTGAAATACTGACGCCATTCCCGTTTCCTGAAGTACTTGCGACTACCTGCTCTACCTTGGCAACAACCTGTTCAACCTTAGGAGTCGTGCTCCCTACATGACCAGGGTGACTATTACTCTTTACATTCTGTTTAGCATTACACGAACAACAACATCGACTAACTGAAGGTGAGTCTTCAACTGACAAGTTAGAAATCTGCGGTACATAACTATGCCTAGACTTTAAGTTTACTCTGGAACCGTTTATGATATTGACTTGAAATTTGGTACACTTATGTATTATAACGAAATATGGAGCTAGATTATATTTTGATCTAATTCCGTTGAAGGGTTCGGGGGTAAATGGGGTAGATAAGGGTAAATAGGCAAAGCAAGCAAGTAACAGTACATAAAATTGCGATTTAGTGTGTATACAAGAACGAAATGCCTCGAAAAATTTTTTTGGCATTAGTTATCTCTCTACCACCCACACCCTATTGATAAGAATAAGATGTGGAAGTACTGATTCCTTGGGCAGCGATTTTTAGGCCATAAAATAATAATTTATCCGAATTCGCGTGCGTGCGTGCATGTGTGTGTATGTGTGCGTCTGTGTATTTAATACTTATGTGCGATACGATTCTGTCGAACATGATAAAAAGTATAAACCTAAAATTTGTAGGTGAGTCCACCTGGAAACTCCAGAAATAAATTCTATTGAGTATTGCTGGAATCAGTTTTCAACCAGGTCAGCAAATGCAAATCGGCGAAGTCAGAAACTTTTCATATATAATTACTGTCAAATAATAAAATATAGCATATGAAAGTTTTATTCGGAATAATAAATCGTTTGGTAAAAGTCTTTTGCAAATTTCTTGTCTGTGCTAAAACTATTGCTTCCCTCACTTACATAAGGGAAGTATTGTATTCGTGAAAAAATCAGATAGGAAAATCACATTCATTTCCGTCAGTCTGTCTGTCTGTCAGTGTGTTGGCGCTGTAACTCAAAAACTATTTGACGGAGAATAATAATATTTGGTGGATAGTTGGCCCTATTGCTAAGGAAGACCTGGTAACATTTTCAATGAAAAATATACAGGTTGGACATCTTACAAACAAAAATTAAAAAATTAAAAATTATATTTTTTTTAATTATTAACTTTACAAGCGAAGTGTTTTGGCCACAAAAAAAACTCAAATTATTAGCTTTACAATTTTGGATAAAAAAAATGATACAAAATTGTGAGGGAAGTTTTGTGTAAATAAATTTACCGATTTTTTTTTTATAATTGGATTGAACTGAAATATTGTATCTACTTATTTATGATTATTAGGTATTCAAATAAATTTGGGGGTTCAGTCGACAAATTAATGAAATTTTTCTTAACAGTGTGCCTATAAAAGTGTTACATAAAAGCAGATAGAAAAATATGTGTTTTTGTTTTTGTACATATACAAGAAGAGTCAGTTACAACTTGTCAAAATTTAAACTTTTTAAATATAAAACGGAAAAAATTAAATGAGTATGCACTTTCTAAATGAGATACAGGGTGTTAAAGTAGTGAGAAAGATATAATACTTTTTAAATAACTTAAAATAATTAAACAAAAAAAAAAATAGTTGAACAGCTACCCGTCACGGAAAACAAACAAAAACCCTTTTTATTTATTCGATATATTTCGACTTATTTAAAAATTATTATGTTTTTTTGAAGCTTTAACGCCTTGTGATTTCATTAGAAGGTAAAATAGAGATTTATTTTTTGTATGTTTCATATTATCAAAATTATTCGATTCTTAACGTTGGCATATTTAAACTAACTTACCTTATATAACTTAAAATTACAATGAATACAACATGTCAGCTGTTAAAATAAAAATTGCATTATTTTGTTCAATCAATTCGTAATTTTTTTAAACTATAATTAAAACTGGGCTTGCTAAATAAAAGGTTTCAAATAAAAAATATTCAGATTGTTTCCTATTTATAGTAACATTATTACAAGATAACTTTAATAAAAATAATGTTGAAAATATTTCTGAACTTTTTTATTATTCCAATAGTTAGTTAGTTCATTCCAATGTTAAAAATTGTGTTTATACTTGTGTTTGTCCAAACGATAGAATTTTAGATAAAAAAAATGTAAATGAAGAATTATTTATAAATTTTGATAAGGAAAATACAAAAATTGCTAACAAGATTTTTGTCAGTCTACTTTAATAAAAAAACAAATGTATTTTTATTTCAGATAGATCCAGAAATAGTTTGTATGATGACTGATGAGGCCTTAGAAAAATTTATTAAGAAGTATGGCGATAGGGTGGCTCTGAAACAATTTTGTGAACGAAAATGTGGAAAAAAGAAAACTGACAAAAAGAGTTCATTATTAGAAAACCTAAGAAACAAAATTAGAAAGAAGAATAAGCGTCTTGATGATTCATCGTCCGAAGAAGACAATATGCAAACAAAAAAAATACATGGTAATTTAAAAAATACACGACAAATTGAAATTGGATGGTTGTGCAGTCTAGACGGAAGTAAATACCGTCAAGTCAGATACAAGACAGGTGGGGGTGCTAGAAAGGTATCTGTACCAAAAACTGCCTGAAGAAGTGATATACTTAAAAAAGCGTTGGACCTTTTTTTTCCGGATGAAAAATCCACTAGAGGAGAACTAAGCAAATTCTCCATCGACTTATGGGACTTCAAAAGTTGCATAGTAAATAATGAAATCACAGTCGAAGAGATGCTGAAACTATCGGGACTGCCCCGTTTAAGATTTTATTTGGCTACTAAAGAAAAAATTGAAACCATATCAAGAGCGTCTAGCTCAGAGCCTATCATCGCTTGCGAAGAAAATTCATATGACACTGTTAATAACTATCCGCCCGAACATAGAATGTTGAACTTGGACAATCCCATTGAAGAGCTTTTAATTTTTCATAGTCAGCCAACACATGAATCTTCAAAACCAGAAGCAACATGTACATATAATTCTGAAGAAGTGGTAATCATTACAAATGTAGAAGATGAGTTAAGAGACGTACTAAATGATTATAGTAACAGTTCCCAGGGTATTATGTCTCCTTTTAGTCCAAATTCTATTGATGTTAATGCTAAGGAAACAATCATTTATCTCCATAGAGGTCACGTTTTCAACGAATTAATTGACGCCTTTTTATATAATACAGACATAAATAGTGGACCCATATCCATAAAAATGATTTTACCCAATGGAGAAGAAGAGATGGGTGTAGACTCTGGAGGTGTATTTAGAGACACATTGTCTGAATTTTGGAATGATTTTTTTGAAATGTGTACGGTAGGAACATACAGAAAAGTTCCATATATCCGACATGATTTTGACTCTAAGAAATGGATAGCAATAGCTTCAATATTATTAAGAGGATATAAGGAAGTTGGATATTTTCCAATTGAATTATGTAGCAGTTTCTTAGAAATGTGTATTTTTTCTTCATTACAAACTAATTTACTGGACTCTTTTTTTAATTACTTGAGTGAAACAGATAAGGATTTGTTAAAAAGTGCCATTGAAGACTTTAATAGTGTTAAAATTAAAGATTTACTGGAACTGTTGGGAAATTTAGAGTGCAAAGTAGTCCCAACTTCTGAAAATTTAATAAAAATAATGACTGATATAGCCCACAAAGAATTCATACAAAAACCAATGTTTGTTATAAATTGTTGGAAAACAATTTTAAAGGGTATGATATCTGAAACAGATATAATTGAAATATATAAAACACGCGAAGTCACTTCCAAAAATATTATTTCTTTGCTTGTTTATGATGGCGAGTTATCTGCGGAGCAAAGGAAAATTTTCAATTTTTTGAAAAAATATATTAAAGAATCTGAAAAAAAACTGTTGAAATCATTTTTAAGATTTTCTACTGGAGCTAACGTAATAACAAACTATAAAATTTGGGTTAATTTTAATTTAAATGAAGGAATATTAAGAATGCCAAAATCTCATACTACTTGTACATTTACATTAGACTTATCTGTTAACTATGAAAACTTTCCTGAATTTAGGGCAGAGATGAACTCTGTTCTGAGTTCTAATGTCTGGGTAATGGACTATGCTTAAGTCGAGCTTAAGTTTTACTTTCTTAAACAACACTATTTTTTTATAGAATCTATTGTTTTCGTTATTTTCGTTATTTTAAAAATTTAAAACATTTAGAGAGGAGAGGACTAAGATTTATTACAGTATTTCTAGTTATTAATATATATTAATATGTGTATTACTGTATTTCAAATAAATAATATATTTAGTTTTTTTCTGAATTATAGAAGTTGATGTATCTACATCATTATTTTTTATTTTATATGTATGTATACATTTATAATATAAAAATAGACACATTACCTATAACTTTCGTTTGTTTCATTTTACGTTGTTTGCCCATTCTTACTAGTCCATTTGTTTATATATCTTTCCCACATTTATTATCACTCTTTTCATTCTTTCTCATCAGAAATAAAATTCAATGCAGGTTTTTGATATACAGAATGTAATAGAATAACATTTATTTACACTAACTAAAAAAAAAAAACTTGTTATGACGATTAGAATATTATACTGTTTATTACAACTGTTATAATTTAAATCGGACCTAAATTTTCCAATAGATTGAATCAAATCAACTAAACAAATAAAATCACAATACATAGTAATTTATTATAATGTATTAAAGAGAAGAGAGGATTTGTCTTCTTAACGAAATATATAAATTAAGGGCATCATATGGATCGCCAGTTTTAATATAATCCATTTCCATTAGTAAAAATTCGCAAAGTTTAAAAACATCTTCATCACAAGGGTCTTTTAAAAATAAACATTCTTCTTCACAGTGGTAAATATTTTCTTCCTCAATGTTTATTATATAATCTTCGCAGTCATATAACTCAGGTAAGCTATACATAACTATAGGACGTCCACTTGGTGATATACTATTTCTTGACTTTCTTATAAAATGTGTGTTCCATTCCTGAACAACAGAATTCAATTCTACCTGAAATTGAAAAATAAGTAATGTTAATATATTTCTTTATAATACAGATTTATATATTTCAGAATGTCCCATGTAGGATCTATAACAAGATTCTAATGTTGCTATTTCATAAATTTTAAATATAGAAAACGCATGTGACAATGCTTTTTGTGGTCTATTCATTTCAAATTTTTATTTACATAGATACAAAAAAAAGTTCAAATAAACATGATTGTCCTAATTTTCTTCGTTTTCTTACTTTAGTTATTATTGTATCCCCCAAAAACCGACTCAGGGCTGGTTTTTCAATGCAAGTATAACAATGCAAGTATACTTTATTCTACAGACAAGCTAACTAAAAGTTTAGAATGTGAAGTTAAAATAGTAAAATGGTCAGCAGCGAAGCACATTCTAAACTTTTAGTTAGTTTATCTATAGGATAAAGTGCTTATACTTGTATTGAAAAACCGGCCCTTAATGGCTGGGTACTTATATGTTGGTTCAAATCCTATCTAGGGTATGGATATTTAATGACATTTAAGGGCTAGACACAGTTGTGTGAGAGACAATACGACCAGTCACTGTTATATCTCTTAAGTTCGAGTCTCAACTGCTGCAGATGGCAATGTTGCAGGGAATGGTTGTTGTGTAATTTGCATGTGCGTGTCTTTTGATTGAGTGGTGGAATATAGATGTAGCTAAACTCCTCTAGAACGTTAATATACATAAGATACTGAAAAAAAAATACCGACACATATTTATAATATGAACTTTATCCAATTCTGGGTCATGAAACAGTTTCTGGCGTGTATCATATATGATGTTACTCCCTGTATAATATATTGTTTGTTAAGTACTTACCTGAATAATATCCATAAAACAATATTGAATTAATGATTTGTCTAAAAATGTTCCATTAAAATACCCGTCATCTTTTAACATTTGAAAAAGGTTCATCCAAAACTGAGAGTGATGTTTTCTCAACATAGACCACCACGCTTCAATACGTTGATTTGCTTGACTTGTTCCATAGATAAATGGTGGATTGGAGATATTCATTTCAGACACTTGGTGAAAATAAATTTGCATGTTTTCTAAATACATATTTTCGGTACCCATATCAGTACGTACTGTTCTTGGACAACCTTTAAGCTGTTTAACACTTTTAATAAAATAACCAGCAATTACTAAAGTAAAGGATTGTTACTTGTGTAGGATGCCTTTAGCCAAATTATTTTCCTAGAAAACCCATCAATACAACCATTTATACAGATTCCATAAGGTTTCAGTTTGTCGTAAGAATCTATATGCCATAAGTAGTTGGGGCCCCTGTTACTGTATTGTCTTCTACGTAGTCTTCTTTTTCTTCTAATCGAAACCCCAATCGGGTCAAGAAGTTGTAACAATAATCGTACAGTGTTTTGTTGCACTCTTAAACCTGATTGAATACATTTTAGATGCATCCATTTATATCCATGTAGTTGTCCTGATATCTGAATATGTGATTCAAGAAACGAAATCACTCTTTCAATATTTGTGTAATTTTTATTGCGATATAAACGTAGTCGCTTTAAATGTCTTTTTAAAGATCGTTTGCTAACTTGAATGTTATGGTTTTTCAGTAGAAATAAAAGAATTTCATTTTGTTGAAGTCCCAACAAAAAATAATAGGAAATTAAATTATCACTTACACTTAAATTCATTTTCGAAAATAATAACGAAGTACTTCCCAAAATGAATCGATTATGGGCACGTAACAACAACGAAATGTCTAACTTAACATATAATAAGCACTAGTACTGCTACTATTTATTTATCGACGCTGTGTGAAGTTTGAGATTATCGTGAAATTAATTTCAACATAATTAAGGTGAAATTAATTTCATGTTAAGTAAATTATCATGAAATTAATTTCAAGATAAATTTTTTTCTATGTGGCCTCTCTGCGCTTCCGTAAGAATATAAATAGAAATAAATTCAATATTTTATTGTCTTATGCTTCGAGCGATATTGTTTATACTTCAGACACGTATCCTTACTTGAGCTATATGAATAAGCTTATAGCTTATATAGAGAGTAGTCGAGCACCGCCTGCTATGCAAGGTGGATATGTAACAATGTTAATGTTTATGTAATTGTTTAAATAAAGTACTCATTTCAACTTTACATTGACCAAATTAATTCCACCAAACAACCTAACAGTAATATTTTAATTAATAAAATTATATTTAAATGGAAATGGTGCTATTAAATTAGTCTAGGGGTTATTGATCATGTAATTATACAATGTATTGCCGGATGTGTTAGCTAATGGCTTGTTGATATTCCAACTAACGTGTTTGGAATTAAAATCTCCGAGCACAATGAAATGTTTATTAATTTTGGTTAGGTTGTCTAAATCGATGATGTCTAAATTTTTACTGGGTCTGATATATGCCGAGAGTATCATCGTCATTTTAGTATTTAAATTTATATTAATTGCACATGCCTCAATTACGTTTAATGGCGGTAATAATATCTTGTCAAATGAAATGTTTCTTTTAATAAGTATGGCAGTGCCACCCCCGTTGCCTTGTCCCCATCTGAACGTATGGTGTGATAGCCTGGTATTGTAAAGGATGTCCGCGTTTTAAGAAATGTTTCGCACAGACAGCAAATGTCGATATTCTCGGCATACAAGAGTGTTTGGAGTTCCGTCTTCTGACGGATGACCCCGCGCGCATTAAATTATAAAAGATTTATAGATTTTATAGACTTTTGTTTTTGATTAGCCATTAAAATAGAGAGATAAGGAATTCTAAGATGGTAAATATCTTTTCTAAAGAATCGGGGGTGTTCTTAAGTTTTATAATTAGAAATTTTAGTTCATCCCACATTTTTTTAAGATTTAAATTCTTTATCATATTGAATATGTCTCTGAAGGGGTTGTCATTTGGGGTATCGTTGTCGAGTGGGTTGGCGGCTGGAGGGGTGCTTTGTGTATGCCTTGCTCGGAACTGCTGCCAGGCCCGGACATTTTGCGTGGTTATGGCGTCGGCTGCCTCTTATGAAAGAGGGGGCGGGTTGATGTCAGCAATATTCGGTTGTTTGGTTGGTGGAGGTTTATTTTTATTGGTAGTGTTTTGTGCGGCAGTTGGCAATTGTGTGACATTGTTGGTGCCCGGTTTTTTAGGGGCGTATCTGATTTTGGCCTGCATAAATGCAGGGCAGCCTCTATAATTTGCAGGGTGTTCGCCCCCGCAATTGGCGCATTTGCACGTCTGTGCGAGGCACGATTTACCGTTGTGTGATTTGCCACACCAGAGGCATCTAGGGATGCGATTGAAAGCATCTTAGGAATGACTGAAATATTGACACCTGTGGCATTGCGGAACATTAAACCTATTGTATAGTGAGACTTTAACTCTGTAGTGACACAGACTGGTTAATTTTTGATAACACTCTAATGAGTCCTTGGGGATGGTTAATAATAGTATATTTGAAGCTAATTTTTTACCGTCTTTATTTATCATCACTCTCGCGATGCGAATAAAGGGGAGACCATTAAAATTCAATTCCTCCTCGATATCCTGCGTGGGGGTATCGAGTGGGTATTTTATTACTATTTTTATTGGTTTAAGTTTTTCTATATCATATGAGTAGTACTCGATTTTGTTTTTAGATAGTAATGTTCTGATGTGGTTGTGGTCTTGGATATTTTTTGGATAACAAATAAGAGAATTATTATTAAATTTAAATCCTGGTGCGGGTTTGACAATAGAATTGATGGCTGTGACTGTGCTATGGGTTGAGATGTGGTGTTTGTGGGTTGTTGTGTGTTCGTTGTTGTGTTCTGGGCTGACTTGGATGTTGTTGTTGTTTGTGTATTTTTGGGGGTGGAAACCGGTATGAAATATTAGAGTATTCCTGATCTGGACAAATTTCGATGGCATCAAGATTTTGAGCTTTTTGTCTTTTTTCTCTTGTTCGGATTAATTTTAAGGGTTGGTTTATGGGTAGTTGGTTTGGGGGTAGTTTTACAGGTTTCCATGTAAGCGCTGGTAAATTGTGAAATTACTTGACTCATATTACTTACATGAATTTGAGCTGTTGACTCTATGGTTGGTGGGCCGTTGGGGATAAGGGTGGGTCGGTGGGTGGTTTGAGTAGAACGTGGATCGGGAGAAATGTCTTCAATTATGGTGTCTGTATTATTTTCTGAGTTGTCTGGGCTGGAAAATTTGCGTTTTTGGACGTTGAGATTGGAGTTGGCATAGGGGTGATTTCCATTGAAGTTTGTGTGGATTCATCAGATATCTCACCTTGGCTATCTGATTCATCAGAGTGCCTCGGCTGTTCCGGATTGGGGATGAGAATTGAGCTGATTGGGGATGATGTAAATTTTGGTGGTGTATGTATTTGGGCTATTTCAATGATGGTGGTAGTTGTAGAAGTGGTGGTGATGGTTGTGGTTGTTGGAGTTAAATTTAGATACGAAGGGTAGATTGGAGGGCTGCTGTTATGTACTACGGTAATTGACGGAGAATTAGGTGCAGAGTTATTGAATGAGCAAGTCGAATTTATTGAAGAATTATTTGAATTGGGGTTATTTGAATTAGGGTTGCTTACACTGTTTGCATTATTAGTACTGTTAAAGTTAGTATTATTTATTTCAGGGGGTGTGGGATGGTTAATGGCTGGAGTAGTAAGTTTTAAGTATTCCCCAAGTGTATTATTGATATGTACCTGCTGTGTGTGTGTAGTTTCGGATTCTGTATCTGACGTGTCTGTTTGGGTTTGTGAATGTTTCTGTTTGTGTTTCTTTTGTGTGTGTATGGTGGTAGACTCAGGAGGTTTTCCTTTATCTTTGCCTTTCGGCGGCGACCCATGCTGTGTAATGATGGTTTTGTGTTTCTATTAGTGTGAGCTGTCTACAGTCGTATCTTTCGATTTCTGAGGTTAGCACAGAACTAGAAAAATATTCGATTAATTCGCACACAACGAAATGTTCGACGTCTCAAACTGAAAATGCTATATCCGTGAACTGTGTTGCTCCCCTGTGGGGATGCATCGGTTTCCGCCTGTAATAGGCGCTTGCCGTAGATTGGAAACGTTTCTCTTCTTAACTTGCTCTCGTTGAGCTGACTGGTTTTATTAAGTGATAATTTAAATTGTGTGATCTATGCTTATTTGCAATTTCTTGTGGAATTTCTGGTTTATTTTGTTATGTATGTTGGTGATGGTTTGATTAATCGTTATGTTTTGTTTATGGTGTTTCTGTGGTTGGTGAGTGTTTTTGTGGCTGGCACATGTGTCTGCTTGTGATAGTGTTTGTTGTGAACA
This sequence comes from Stenurella melanura, assembly GCA_963583905.1. Lineage (NCBI taxonomy): Eukaryota > Metazoa > Arthropoda > Insecta > Coleoptera > Cerambycidae > Stenurella > Stenurella melanura. The sequence continues at coordinate 66,800,615 of OY757318.1, forward strand.
TGCAGTGGTATTCAGTGGGGTGTTAGGGGGAGGATGTGTTGGTTTCGGAGGTTGTGTGATTATAGACATTATGTGGTGAATAGTTGTATAAATGATTCTATGGCTATGAGGATTTTTTCAAATGTGTCGTTAGTGTTTTGAATTCGGTTGTTTTTTTTCCTATTCTTGTTAATATTCTTTTAAGATCAAATTGTCTTAATAGGTTTAATATGTCCCTAAGGGGGTTGAGTATATCATTTTCATTGTGTGTTTCTGTGAGGGTTTGTCTTATTTGAGTGTGTGGCCATGTAGGCGGTTGACTATTGTTTGCTGGGGTGGTGGTTAGTGGTGGCAATTCTTTGTCTGTTGTATTGGTGTAGTTGTAGGGCCGTGTGGAGGTATTCTGTGAATGTGTGCTCGTGTATTTGTTTGCGTATTTTAGTTTTGTCTCCTTGCCACCGCTGTTTTGTAGGCCGGACGTCCTCTATAGCTGGAAGGGTGCGCTGCTCCACAGTTAGCGCATTTGCACGTATCTGTGTCGCAGGTCGCTCCCGTATGTGTAAGACCGCATCTCACACAATGTGGGACACGGTTACACAGCTGCGAGGAATGCCCGAACTTCTGGCAGCAGTGACATTGTGAGACTGCTGGTCCGAAATAATCCTCGACGGTGACTCTGTATTGGCAGAGCTCCGTCAAGGAGCGTACACTTGCTTCCTGTTCCTAAAAACAGGGTTAAGATTACTACCGGAGTGACAGTTTTAGTGCCATTACGGGTAGAGATAATTCTTGAGATATTAATAGATATGATATTCTTAGATTCTAGGTCAGCTTGTATATATTCGTTTGTGATTTCTCTCGGTATATATTTGATAACTAATTTTACTGGTCTATCCTGTAGCGAGTAGAATGAATGAAATTCGATATCTCGTCTTTTTAATATATCCATGACGGTTAAAAAGTCAGTTTTAGTGCTGGGATAGCAGGATAGAGATCTAGAATTGTATTTGTATATTGGTTTTTATCTTGTGTTTGTATTGATTAAATGTATTAAGTCGTTATGATTTTCGGTATATATCGGGGGTGTTTTGTCTCTTGGGGGAGTGAATATTTGGGACATTAGTTAGTGTGGGAGGGGATGGTTGTTTGGGTTGGAGACGGCTCAGCAGAGTATTCGATATAGATGGAACATTATTGATTGGTGTTGGAGAACTAGCGCCATCGGAGTTCACTCCAACCTGATAATACTTAAATTCTAACAACTATTTGCTTTCTGTGCTTAGAAATAGTATATAATAAATGTGCGGTTTCAAAAATAAAATATGCTTCGTTACAAGTCGCAATCAATATTGAGTAGTGAACTATATAATACATGGCTTTCTTGAAATTGTGACTTTTATTATATACGTTAATAGGAAATATAATGTTGTCAATAAATTCTGGTAAGAAGCAAATTTTTAGAGCTGGGTGAAAAGCATCTTCTGTTATAAGGGGACCCATTACATTTTACCAAATATACCTAATAGTCGCCCATTCACGTTTACAATATTGTTTAATTGTGACATGTTAAGAAATTCTACAAAGGATAGCATCATTTGACGTCTTCTGTCACTTATGTTATTATTAAAAGTTATGCTTATCATTTTTTCAAATATATTAAGGGTTAACTTGAAATCGGTAAGAGAGATATGAGGAGGGATGTATGTATATAGCATATACATACAGGGTACAACAACTGTTGAACATACATTTGCAACCAACAATATCTACACAAGAAATATTATTTCTAATATAAAATAAATCAATAATTTCTAGAAACAACTCACTTTTTATGACCATCAGTGAGCCTCCACCAGTAGAAAATTTAGTTAGCTCAAAATTACGATCTCAAGGCACTAGTGTACAGATTCCTGGAAAGTATTCAGAACTGAGCACATTGACTGAGAGCCAAGTTTCCACTAGTGCCACTAATTCATACTCACAATCACTAACTGACATGAGTAGTTTATCTACCTTGGTCCGCAAGTCTCTCACATTTTGAAACTAACATAAAGCGTCGTCATTGTTCTCGGTGTATTCGTTGGGCAAAATTAGTTTAACGCAGAATTAATTATTTTTGGAATACCTCTTATGTATTTATTTCTAATATTATTTCCTCCTTCACTGACTCTCTCGTCGTATTCCGCTTTGACATTTTAAATTTGTTTCGGTGTGCGATCCAGTGAAAGGCCCATATTATTATATTGTTGCATATCTTTAATATTTATATATAGAGGAATGGATGTGCCATTATGTGGTGTGGGAATGCTGTTAGTTTCACGCAAGCACTCCTCTCAATTAAATGGTTGATAAGCCTCATATTGAAAAGGTCCAAGAGATCATTCTAATGGTGTTGTAGGAGCAATGAGTGCTACCCATGTCTAAAGTTTCTTTTTTTGGTACTTATTCATGCAATACGTTGAGCAATAATCCATAAAGGGACTGTTATTGTCTTCTTTACGGAGTTTCGCTAGACAAGTCTGAAAAAAAATTCTTTTTACCGTTTGTTGTCGGATACACATATTTTAAGGGTAGTTTTGTTTCATTACACCAGGTACATGATATTATTCTCTTGGGTGGTCTTCCTGGACCCCTAACTTTCCCAGGTGTTACACCGTGCTGTTAGTTTCACGCAAGCACTCCTCTCAATTAAATGGTTGACAAGCCTCCTATTGAAAAGGTTCAAGAGATCATTCTAATGGTGTTGTTGGAGCAATGACTGCTACTCGTGTCTGGAGTTTCTTTCTTTGGTACTTATTCATGCAATACGTTGTGCAATACTCCATAGAGGGACTGTTATTGCCTTCTTTACGGAATTTCGTTAGAAAAGTCTGAAAAAAAATCCTTTTTACCGTTTGTTGTCGGATACAAATAATTTAAGGGTAGTTTTGTTTCATTACACCAGGTACATGATATTATTCCCTTGGGTGGTCTTCCTGGACCCCTAACTTTCCCAGGTGTTACACCGTTGTTAGTCATATTTTTTTAAATAATTTTCTTATGCCTATCAGTAGAAAGTTTAGTTAGCTCAAAATCATCACAACGTACTACTGTGTAGATTCCTGGAAAGCATTCAGAACTGAGGACAACGACTGAGAGCCAAATTTTCACTAGTGCCACTAAGTCATACACACAATCACTAATTGAGGCAAGTAGTTCATCTATTTTGGTCCGTAAGTCATTTAGTAAGTAACATAAAACGTCGTCGTTGTCCTCAGTGTATTCGTTGGGCAAAATTAGTTTAACGCAGAATTAATTATCTTTGGAATACCTTTTATGTATTTAATTCTAATATTATTCGCTCCTTCACTGAATCTTTTGTCGTATTCTGTCTTGAATTTTAAAAATGCGCAATTTGCTTTCGTGTGCGATCCAGTGAAATGTTGATATTATTATATTGTTGCATATCTTTAATATTTATATTTATATTTATAGGAACAGATGTGCTATTATGTGGTACGGGAATGCTGTTAGTTTCACGCAGGTACTCCTTCCAATCAAATGGTTGATACGTATCACATTGGAAAAGTACAGGAAATCATTCTAATGGTGGCTGTTACTCATGACTGAGCTATCATTTTTGTGCTTATTCATCCAATACGTTGAGCAATAATCCTTAGAGGGGCTGTTATTGCCTCTTATAATATTATCACATGGTATACACGCCCCTTTTATATAGGCTTTGCGGAATTCCGCTAGACAAGTCTCTTAACAAAATACCTTTTTACCGTTTGTTGTCGAAAACACATATTTTAAGGGTAGTTTTGTCTTATTGCACTAGGTACATGATATTATTTACTTAGGTGGTCTTCCTGGCCCACTTAACTTCCTAGGTGTTGCACTGTTCTTAGACAATTTTTCAAAATTTACATAGGTTTACCAAAAATAACTTTAAAATGCTCCCCGCAATAGGAAAATACAACTGTTTTCATATGTACTGATTCTAGATACAGTGTCTTTGTGCTTTCGTTAAGCAATAATCACTATTGCCTCTTATAATATTATCACACTGTATACACGCCCCTTTTATATAGGCTTTGCGGAATTCCGCTAGACAAGTCTCTTAACAAAATACCTTTTTACCGTTTATTGTCGGAAACACATATTTTATGGGTATTTTGTCTTATTGCACTAGGTACATGATATTATTTACTTAGGTGGTCTTCCTGGCCCACTTAACTTCCTAGGTGTTGCACTGTGCTTAGACAATTTTTCATAATTTACATAGGTGTACCAAAGATAACTTTAAAATGCTCCCCGCAATAGGAAAATACAACTGTTTTCATATGTACTGATTCTAGATACAGTGTCTTTGTGCCTTCGTTGAGCAATAATCACTATTGCCTCTTATAATATTATCACACTGTATACACGCCCCTTTTATATAAACTTTGCGCAATTCCACTGAACAAAATTCCTTTTTACCTTTTGTTTTCGGATACACATATTTTAAGGGTAGTTTTGTTTCATTACACCAGGTATATATTTTCTTGGGTGGTGATGGGTGGTATTCAGAACTGAGCACATCGACTAAGAGACAAATTTCCACTAGTGCCACTAAGTCATACTCACAATCACTAACTGACATGAGTAGTTTATCTACCTTGGTCCGCAAGTCTCTTACATTTTGAAACTAGCATAAAGCGTCGTCATTATTCTCGGTGTATTCGTTGGGCAAAATTAGTTTAATGCAGACTCAATTATTTTTGGAAAACCTCTTATGTATTTATTTCTAATATTATTTCCTACTTCACTGACTCTCTCGTCGTATTCTGCTTTGACTTTTTAAATCTGTTTCGGTGTGCGATCCAGTGAAATGGTCATATTATTATATTGTTGCATATCTTTAATATTTATATATATAGAGCAATGGATATGCTATTATGTGGTGCGGGGATGCTGTCAGTATCACGCAAGCACTCTTCTCAATCAACTGGTTGATAAGCCTCATATTGAAAAGGTCCAAGAGATCATTCTAATGGTGTTGTAGGTGCAATGATTGCTACTCGTGTCTGGAGTTTCTCTTTTTGGTACTTATTCATGCAATACGTTGAGCAATAATCCGTAAAGGGACTGTTATTGCCTTCTTTACGGAATTTCGTTAGACAAGTCTGAAAAAAATCCTTTTTACCGTTTGTTGTCGGATACACATATTTTAAGGGTAGTTTTGTTTCATTACACCAGGTACATGATATTATTCTCTTGGATGGTCTTCCTGGACCCCTAACTTTCCCAAGTGTTACACCGTGCTGTTAGTTTCACGCAAGCACTTCTCTCAATTAAATGGTTGATAAGCCTCATATTGAAAAGGTCCAAGAGATCATTCTAATGGTGTTGTTGGAGCAATGACTGCTATTCGTGTCTGGAGTTTCTTTCTTTTGTACTTATTCATGCAATACGTTGAGCAATAATCCATAGAGGGACTGTTATTGCCTGCTTTACGGAATATCGTTATACAAGTCTTTGAAAAAAAATTCTCCACTAGTAGAAAATTTAGTTGGCCCAAAATTACGATCACAAGGAACTACTGTATAGATTCCTGGAAAGTATTCAGAACTGAGCACATCGACTGAGAGCCAAGTTTCTACTAGTGCCACTAAGTCATACTCACAATAACTAACTGACATGAGTAGTTTATCTACTTTAGTCCGCAAGTCTCTCACATTTTGAAACTAGCATAAAGCGTCATCATTGTTCTCGGTGTATTCGTTGGGCAAAATTAGTTTAACGCAGAATTAATTATTTTTGGAAAACCTCTTATGAATTTATTTCTAATATTATTTCCTCCTTCACTGACTCTCTCGTCGTATTCTGCTTTGACTTTTTAAATTTGTTTCGGTGTGCGATCCGGTGAAATGGTCATATTATTATATTGTTGCATATCTTTAATATTTATATATATAGAGCAATGGATATGCTATTATGTGGTGCGGGAATGCTGTCAGTATCACGCAAGCACTCCTCTCAATCAAATGGTTGATAAGCCTCATATTGAAAAGGTCCAAGAGATCATTCTAATGGTGTTGTAGGAGCAATGATTGCTACTCGTGTCTGGAGTTTCATTTTTTGGTACTTATTCATGCAATACGTTGAGCAATAATCCATAAAGGGACTGTTATTGCCTTCTTTACGGAATTTCGTTAGACAAATCTGAAAAAAAATCCTTTTTACCGTTTGTTGTCGGATACACATATTTTAAGGGTAGTTTTGTTTCATTAAATTACACCAGGTACATGATATATTCTCTTGGGTGGTCTTCCTGGACCCCTAACTTTCCCAGGTGTTACACCGTTGTTAGTCATATTTTTTAAAATAATTTTCTTATGCCTACCAGTAGAGAGTTTAGTTAGCTCAAAATTATCACAACGTAGTACTGTGTAGATTCCTGGAAAGCATTCAGAACTGCGGACATCGACTGAGAGCCAAATTTCCACTAGTGCCACTAAGTCATACTCACAATCACTAATTGAGGCAAGTAGTTCATCTATTTTGGTCCGTAAGTCATTTAGTAAGTAACATAAAACGTCGTCGTTGTCCTCAGTGTATTCATTGGGCAAAATTAGTTTAACGCAGAATTAATTATTTTTGGAATACCTTTTGTGTATTTAATTCTAATATTATTCGCTCCTTCACTAAATCTTTTGTCGTATTCTGTCTTGACTTTTAATATTTATATTTATAGGAATAGAGGTGCTATTATGTGGTGAGGGAATGCAGTTAGTTTCACGCAGGTACTCCTTCCAATCAAATGGTTGATACGTATCACATTGGAAAGGTCCAGGAAATCATTCTAATGGTGGCTGCTACTCATGACTGAGATTTCCTTTTTGTGCTTATTCATCCAATACGTTGAGCAATAATCCTTAGAGGGGCTGTTATTTCCTCTTATATTACCACACGGTATACACGCCCCTTTTATATAGGCTTTGCGGAATTCCGCTAGACAAGTCTTTTAACAAAATACCTTTTTACCGTTTGTTGTCGGAAACACATATTTTATGGGTAGTTTTGTCTTATTGCACTAGGTACATGATATTATTTACTTAGGTGGTCTTCCTGACCCACTTAACTTCCTAGGTGTTGCACTGTTCTTAGACAATTTTGCATAATTTACATAGGTTTACAAAAAATTACTTTAAAGTGCTCCCCGCAATAGGAAAATACAACTGTTTTCATATGTACTAATTCTAGATACATTGTCTTTGTGGCTTCGTTGAGCAATAATCACTATTGCCTCTTATAATATTATCGTTATACACGCCCCTTTTATATAAACTTTGCGCAATTCCACTGAACAAAATTCCTTTTTACCTTTTGTTTTCGGATACACATATTTTAAGGGTAGTTTTGTTTCATTACACCAGGTATATGATATTTTCTTGGGTGGTGGTGGGTGGTATTCAGAACTGAGCACATCGACTGAGAGCCAAGTTTCCACTAGTGCCACTAAGTCATACTCACAATCACTAATTGGGGTAAGTAGTTCATCTATTTTGATCCGTAGGTCATTTGGTAAGTAACATAAAACGTCGTCTTTGTGCTCAGTGTATTCGTTGGGCAAAATTAGTTTAACGCGGAATTAATTATCAGTATCACGCAAGCACTCCTCTCAATCAAATGGTTGATAAGCCTCATATTGAAAAGGTCCAAGAGATCATTCTAATGGTCTTGTAGGAGCAATGATTGCTACTCGTGCCTGGAGTTTCTTTTTTTGGTACTTGTTCATGCAATACGTTGAGCAATAATCCATAAAGGAAATGTTATTGTCTTCTTTACGGAATTTCGTTAGACAAGTCTGAAACAAAAATCCTTTTTACCGTTTGTTGTCGGATACACATATTTTAAGGGTAGTTTTGTTTCATTACACCAGGTACAAGATATTATTCTCTTGGGTAGTCTTCCTGGACCCCTAATTTTCCAGGTGTTACACCGTTGTTTGTCATATTTTTTTAAATAATTTTCTTATGCCTATCAGTAGAGAGTTTAGTTAGCTCAAAATTATCACAACGTACTACTGTGTAGATTCCTGGAAAGCATTCAGAACTGAGGACATCGAGTGAGACCCAAGTTTCCACTAGTGCCACTAAGTCAAACTCACAATCACTAACTGAGGTAAGTAGTTCATCTATCTTGGTCCGCAAGCCATTTAGGAAGTAACATAAAACGTCATCGTCGTCCTCGGTGTATTCGTTGGGCCAAATTAGTTTAACGCAGAATTAATTATTTTTGGAATAACTTTTATGTATTTAATTCTAATATTATTCGCTCCTTCACTGTCACTTGTCGTATTCTGTCTTGATTTTTTTTAAATGCGCAATTTGTTTCCTTGTGCGATCCAGCGAAATGCTGACTTTGTTATATTGTTGCATATGTTTAATATTTATACTTATAGGAATAGAGGCGCTATTAAGTGCTGCGGGAATGCTGCTAGTTTCATGCAGGTACTCCTTCCAGTCAAATGGTTGATACGCCTCACATTGGAAGGGTCCAGGAAATCATTCTCATGGTGGCTGCATCTCATGACTGAGGTTTCTTTTTTGTGCTTATTCATCCCCTATGTTGAGCAATAATCCTTAGAGGGGTTGTTATTGCCTCTTATAATATTATTACACTGTATACACGCCCCTTTTATATAGGCTTTGCGGAATTCCGCTAGACAAGTCTCTTAACAGAATTCTTTTTTACCGTTTGTTGTCGGAAACACATATTTTAAGGGTACTTTTGCCTTATTACACCAGGTACATTATATTATTTACTTGGGTGGTCTTCCTGGTCCACTTACCTTCCTAGGTGTTGCTCTGTTCTTAGACAATTTTTCATAATTTACATAGGTTTACCAATATTAATTTTAAAATGCTCCCTGCAATAGTAAAATAGAACTGTTTTCATATGTACTAATTCTAGATGCACAGTCTTTGTGCCTTCGTGACGTTAGCCAATAATCTTATTAATTGCCTCTTATAATATTATCACACTGTATACACGCCCCTTTTATATAGATTTTGCGGAACTCTGTCTAGTGGAGTTTCGCAAAGTCTCTGAACAAAATTCCTTTTTACCGTTTGTTTTCGGATACACATATTTTAAGAGTAGTTTTGTTTCATTACACCAGGTATATGATATTATTTTCTTGGGTGGTCTTCCTGGCCCCCCTACTTTCCCAGACGTTGCACCGTTGTTAGACACACTTTTTTCTTACAATTTACATAGATATACCATGTAGGTCACATGTATGTATCTAGGAGCTTGAATCAACTTTACTTGTCACCAAAACTTTCCTCACATTGACATTGTTTATCTCAGAATTTTATTTTTATTCTTATTCATTTTATTCTGTTTCTATGTAATCCATTTTCATCAAATAATAATTCGAAATGTCAAACACTAACTGTTTTGTTGTATGTAATCGTCTGGTTCCTTTGGCGATGAAGTGACGATATTGCAAAGATTTTTTATTTGCCGAAACTAGGTTAGGCTAGCTCCCTCTGAGAGTGGGGGAGAAATTGCTTATACATCCTATTTACTGAATTCTGAACATAATTCACCATTTGAGGACAACGCCTTGAAGAAAAAAGGAAACATACAGAAGTATTATATTAAGAGAAACAAAACTACGAAAAGTATATATACATATGAAGTGTTGACGTGCTTCCGGGTATTTTCCCGTGTAGTTGGTAGGCTCCTGTTGGAACCATGGTTGTCTGAACGACGTTTCGGCGGAATCTCATCTGCGATCATCAGGTTCTAGCTGAAAGCTGCCTGCTCCTGCTGCTGCTGCTGCTACTGCTGCTCCTCGTTGCTCGAACTAAACTGACTAGTTCAGTTCGAGATGTCGCACAGCTTATTGTATTCTACTTTAAATACCCTTTCGTTGGATACTCATGCCGAGGGGGTTGTAAAAAAATAAGTGATCGCCATTTTATGGCGGCTGCCATATTGAATATAGAATGACGTCATACAGCTTATTGTATTCTACTTGTCATACCCTTTGATTTGATACCCATTCCGAGGGGGTATAAAAATATAGGTGATCCGCCAGTTTGTGTCGTCCGCCATATTGGATTTAGGATGACATCACACAGGTTATTGTATTCTACTTTAAATACCCTTTCATTTGATACCCATGTCGAAGGGGTTGTTAAGAAAAAGGTAATCCGCCATTTTGCGGTGGCCGCCATATCGAGACGATTATCAAGAAAATGGTAATTCGCCAGTTTGTTGTGGGCGCCATATTGGATCTACCATAACATTGAATATACTGTATTGTACTATCTTCAGAACCAAAGTTTTATGCACAATTTTAGCTTGATTGTATATCGGGAAGTGGTAAAAAATCTCTGCGCCAAATGGTTCAGACAGAAGTTGGTTCTTTAATAAAAATATATAAAATAGAACAACTTCGTCTCTAAGGATGGGCGACTAGCTAGTACAAAAATCTATTAAATAATTTGTAATACATCTATCCTCGTTTAACAAAATAATCACGGACTCCTTAAGCTTTTTTAGTTTCTGCAAAATACCCACTTACTTGTAAGAGAATCTGAATGTGCCACAATTAAACAATTATAGACAATATCTGTAGCCCTTTAATAATTTGATATAATCATGTAAACTCTAGCAATAGAGCAGAAATTAGAGATTACGGTTATAGAGTAAAGATCAGGTCAGTAATTAACTCCTTTTCTGAGAAGTAGGTAATTTTCAATGAATTTAATTTAATGATCTGGTCCGCAATAATACAAAAGGGGGCATAATTTCAACATAAAATGAGTTCAGATTTGTATGAGTCAGGCGTAGTACGCTCAACAATTTTAAAGTGTCCAGTATTATTTCATAGTTAGTGGAAACTTAGTAGTGTGAAAGTTGGTAGCTACAATTCAGACAAGACAATTCAGTAAAGCCCAGGAGGAGACTCATGAAAATGACGAAAGCAGAACCAAGCTAGTTGGAAGGTGTGGGGATTGGCGATTATAGATTGCAGATAATTATTGGAATGGGAAAATTCGCCAAAGTAATGCTGGCAAATGACGTAGATACTAAGGAAAAGGTGGCTGTAAAGGTCACAAACAAGAGACGTTTCAATCCTGAATTTTTGGAGACATTCTATATGGAGGCCAAAGGTAAAAAAAACTCTAAACCATCCAAATATTCTGAAGTTCACAGAAATTATTGATAGCTCTTCAGCCATATATTTATTCATGGAATATGCCTTTGGGGGTGACATCTGGCTACATCGAAAAGCACGGTCATTTGACTGAGAAGGAGGCAAGACCCATGATTAGGCAAATCGTATCGGCACTTGAATACTGCCATCAAAAAAATTTCGGTCACGGGCATGTAAAAGACGAAAATATTTTATTAGATCACTAAATGAATATCAAACTCGCAGATTTTGGATTTCCAACTGAATTCACAGACCTAAATACTTTGGAAACATACTGCGGTTTTACACCATATATTTCACGAGAACTCTTCCGTGGGGAAAAATACGGACCGGAAGGTGACGTGTGGTCGCTAGGGATCCTCTTATATGTGTTGCTGACGGGGGCTGTTCCTTTTAAAGGGTCAACGGAAGATGTTGAAAGGCAAGTACTAGTTTTTGCCATAATCTTCCTCATTCCATGAGCGCAGAATGTAAGCAACTGTTAAAGAAAATCCTAGTCTTGGCGCCAGAGAGGCAACCTGTCTTACAGTAAGTCATGCAAGATAGGTGGATCAAACACAGCTATGAAGAGATATTGACACCGAATGTAGAACCATAATAATTATTGATCCAACGGTTCAAAAGTGAATTTACAATTCCAGTTTGTGATGCCCGGTGCCAATACCCAGTGGTTTTTCCCTTTAAATAAATTTAGTTTTCTATGTAAATAAATAGTGTATTTTATAATAAATAAATATTTTTTTTGTTATTTGATGATTTTTGTTGTGATGCCTTATGAGTGTTTATGTACAAATACTTTGAACCAGCACATTTATGATTCGCCGGTAAAGCCAAAAATACCCCTCCCCCGCAAATTGTTTTATCCAAAAAGAGTGGAAGGAAAATAATTTTCAATTATGTAAAAATACATGGCTGACTAAAACTTTGCATCTGTATAGATAATGTATATCTTATGAAAATAAATTGTTTAAATAAATCACCTACCTACTGTAGGGGGTGGAAGAAGTGAAGTTGACAATGTGTTTTTGTACGCTTTAACTGTCTCTTTAAATGTTAATTTGCATAGACATTACATGGAGCGGTTAGGTGTAAGTGATAACATTGTCTTTGGTTTAATTTTTTCTTTGTTTGTCTACTATAAAAATTGAACTAAACACAAATATTTGAATAAACGCATGCATTATTCTCCTATGTCATTTTTTAATTAATAATATTTTAGAATGAGCAACCTGTATAAAAAAATGGAAAGTTCTGTGTAAATAGCTCTACTATTTGTTTTCTAAAATAAAAAAATTGAAACATCATGAAGTTTTAACTTTATTGTTGTTGAAAAAATAAAGGTATGAATATGCTTAATGGTAAAAATATGCTGTCTGGTAAAAAACTTTGACTGATAATTTTATAGCACAAGAAAGTGTACCTATTTAGAAATAAATTTTATTCCTGCTCTTCCTGCTATTTTTCAATAGCTCCTGCACTTAAAACCGATTTTAAAAAATTATATTAATTTTAACGTTTTTACTTTAATTTTAGTAAGAACCATTGACAAGTGCGTTATTATAAAAAAATCTAAACTCCGCAACTTTAACTCACTTCCAGAGGAGCTGGAGAATTATAATTTGAATCGACCATTGATAATATAATGCGTCAAGAGCAATAGGAAAAATTCATAAATGGAAAAATTTTAAAAGGTAAATTCTGTAAGTCTTCATGAGAATTAATTAAACATGATGAAATAAATTACTAACATTTTAGTTTGTCACCACTGACTTACTGTAACATGCGCTGACATCAGTGTATGAATAATAAACGATTCAAGAAGCTAACAAACTTGCAAAGGTGATTACAAAATATTTATGCTAATTTTATGGTTATTATCTTGCATTAGATGTTATAGGAATAAATATATTAACAAAGATGCTGTAGGTAGTCTTAATTAGGGTATTATAGGAAATATTATAAATATGCTAAATAAGAGCAGACCCGGATTTATATTGTACCCAAAAATTATTTGCATGTATCAAAAAGTATAGTTTGAAATAATAGGTCATTAAGTAAGGAAAGTAAAAAGAAATATTTAATATTTCATTTAAAATTTCTATAGATTCTAGTACCTACATTTAAATTAAGAAATTGAATAAACCGCAGCTATGCAAATAAATTAAAAAGGATTCAAAAATAATCTAAAGTCTAATAAAAAAAAATGCAGTGCTAGAGTGTGATAATGCGTCTTCGTAGTATTTTTTAAAGTTATTTGAACATTATATTTTTCCCTGAAATCGCGTAATGTGTCATTAAAAGTTAATTTTAAAATAATATGAGTTACTTGGTTGTTGTCCTTTTTTTAGAGGTTTAATATGGATGTACTTTTCCAATAGAAATATATTTTTTTAAACTCTCTTCTGTCAATACTGGCTTCATCGAAATAAATAACCAGTGGCGGCTCGTGATATTGTCTGCAGAGGAGGCTTGATATTCTGAATGACAACTGATGTGCAATATGACTACAATTTGTACATTTCCCCACCACCCCTGAGGTATTACAACGGCCCGTTACATTTTGATAGAATGAAAAGGAAATAGAAAATATGATGAGATGAAAAAATCATTCTCATGAAATTCTCGTTCCTACGACTCGAGTATCGGTATCCAAAGGAGTCCTACTATCCCACTTGTAATTAAATTATATAACTTTTAATAAAAATAAAAATAGTTTTGGTAAAAAAATTAAAGTATTTTTCTACAAACAAAAAATTGTATTCATTATCACTGCCAGGCGTGTAAAATTATAAGTTTTAATAGAAATTAAAATAGTTTTGAGAAAGAAGTTATATAAAAAAATATATAACCGCGGAACTCTATATTATGGAGAATTATAAAAAATATTTCCTAAAAAATAAATAACAAATAAATATTTTTTCTAAAATAGCAACTACCTAACCTGCGATTTTTGGAACTAGCAAAATGGTTGATTATTTCATCATAAAATGAATCGCGTTTACTCAATTCTGACAAAAAACGTTTTTCTATTGAAATAAGCGATACATTTGAAAGGCAGTCTTGACTCATTTTGTTTCTAGTAAAAATGTTTTTATGCGTTTAAGTGCTGAAAATGATCATTCTACAGAAGCTTACCGGAATTTTCTCAAAAAATAGTGGCATTCAAAAAGTTCTCTAATTTTGGGTCATAAGTTTTTAAAAAATCTACCAGCTCTTTGAAATTTCCTTTATTGCACGATTCTCGTTTTTCGTCACGTCCTCGGAAAGAATTTTCTTGTGAAGATAACTATATAACGGCATCTATTAACCTCTTTAATATTTCCCTATTCTCACGGACCTTTTCGTTAACATTTTCTATTTCTCTCTTATGTGCAGAATCCAAGAAATTTACAATATTTTGTTTACCAAACATTTCGAATTTAATGCAAGATGAAATGTGCTCCTGGGATTTTTCGTGCCTTTCTAAACCTCGCGACAAATTTTGCAAATTATTAAACCCGGCCCTGCCCCAAATTGAGGATTGATCATTAGTAAATAATAAACATCTCAGTAGGTAATCCGGCGGTTGAGCCAGACAGTACGTCACGCGTGACGTCATTATCGTTAAGTAGGGAATCTGCATTATCGGCAGGAATTCAAACACAACAAATAGATGTGATTATTAATTAGCGGTGAGTTATGTTAATTAGGTAAGAAAAACACAAAATTAGATTAAATTTACGCTACTGACACCCCAATGCATCGCTGTAGGCCCGGGCCGGTGCAAGAATGTATACGTGTAACCCAAATCCAAAATATAAGCAGCATTTGCGGCTTCCTTTATTCTTATTTTTAAATAGGTGTTCGTTTGCAAGCGCGTGGCTCTCGAGGCGGCTCTCTTTGTGATGTAATTCTTAAGGGATGCCGCTTTGAATGTTATATTTTGCGCACAACTTTACTTTAATTGAGACGACAATATGCAGCGTTATTCAACGGAGACGTTTGCCAGGTACCCACACCCAGGTATTGCAAACTAAAGAAATTTAGTGCCTCTGCCTCGGTTGCGTTCGGGATATGAACGAGTGCCCAACAGTTACGTGATGTTATTATAAAATAAAAAAGAGTGCTCTCGAAGGGTGGAGGCCAGTGGAGGGATGAATTGCTAACGCGGCCGTCCTGTGGCTGTGATCTGAGCGTCCTATTGTTATCTAGGTGTCTGAAATGGTAAGAAATAACGAAACAAAATTTCAAATAAATTATGGCTAATTGTTTGTCCTTATGCATTGCCTACATATATTTAGTCAGTTATAAGAGACTGAGATCTGAGTGGAAATAAAAACACTAATGTCCTGAAAATGTAATTGCATAGGTACCTACGTAAACAAAGTAACAATAGAGAGAAAATAATATGCAAAATTAGACTTTATAATAATGTTACCTATAATTCTAATAATTATTTTGATCTACTTACACACTTCGCAATTAATTGCAAGTGACACTGAATAATTTACTCATTCATCTTATATACGCCAAGAAGCCCTTTACAGGCAAGAAATATGTGAAAACACAATAAAAACTATTACTTGTAAAATACCTTTTACCACTTCAAGATAAAATAAAAGATATGAGGACGGTAGGTAGGTATTTAGAAAATATAAAAGGTGATTGCCGCAAAAGCGACGTACTAGGTGGATATATGTATTGACAAATTGACAATGCAAAAATTTCCTTGTTTTTATCAAATAATTGAATGTGCTTATTCTAAATGAAGAACACTACTTATATAAATGGATACAATTTATATTTTATGAGTTATGTGATATTTTTAGGGATTTCCACTGACTAGGTACGCTTGTAAATGTCTACTTATTCTCACCCTGTTTTAATAATTTATAACTTTCAGATAATTAATTCTAATTTCTTCAGCAAAAAGTAATTTTTTAACAATCTTATCTCATATTGAGAAGTTCTATCATTTTTTTGTATACTTTAGTCGGATCTCGGGGAAATATATTGTGTAGTTGAGTTCTTTTCCTACATCACCTTTCTCTTATATTTTTCCCTTCTGATTTCTTTTTATATATGACCATTTTGTCTATAGAAGAAGTAAAATATTTTCTGATTCAGATAATGACACCAGGGGAATGGAAATATTTGATATTTTGTTTTAAAACAAGTGGTGGAATAGCTTCGGCTATGCTCGGCCAGGACGTTAATTTATATAAGGCGATTTAAAGAAAAGCATACTAAATACGAAACTTTAAACTTAAGCTCATATGGGTATTCTTAAAATATTTAATTAGATGTAAAAATATTTAACCCAATTCACTAATTTAATAGCCTATATTCTTGCATTTTAATATAAAATGAATAGAATTTACTGGGTACCCTGTGTATTTGATAAATTATGCAAGTATGTAACGTTAATCTCGGGACCCAGAATGCATCGAATGCAGTACTTTATTTTAAGCATTTGCAAAAAATCAATTCTCTCTCTTAATATAAGTATCCTTTTATTTTTTATAAATGTATAGGACACTGGGACCCCGAATAAATTTCTACATCTTATTTATATTAAATTTCGTCAAGTGTATTGATTCTGGATGATACAAAATGGATTTTTAAGAAATTACGATATTCCTGCATTATTCTCATGAAACTATTTAACAGAATGCTATTTCAATAAGAAGCTAACTATTAAGTAAAAGGCTTTTATTTTCAGTTTTTGTATATTTTCTACTTGAAACCTGCAAAAATAACTCCATAAAACTCCAATGGGGGAAATGTTTCTATTGATAAGTCGCCACAAAATAATCAATACTTCTGCTGGAAGACAAACATTTTTACAATTGAAACCGCAAGTAATTATATTTTGGCTAAAATACTGAGACCGGAATTTTTGAAATTAATCTGTATTTTTGAACATTTACTGGTAAAAAAAATAGACTAGTATACAGTTACAATATAGAAATATTGTACGTTAATGAAGTAAATTAAATCACAATCATGGTGTGTCAGAACTCTAACTAAGTAACAAATACTGAAGATTTTGAATCAATTCTTTTAGATATATCCCAATTTATTCACCATTTAGTGGAGGAGCGGACAGTGTCACGCTCATTGTACTTCTTCCTACAGACATATAACAATAATAATAATAATTATTATTATATAACCTAGAACTCTATAATACATGGAAAATAAGTCACTCCAGGTTATATAAGGCGCTTGGTTTAGTGTCCCCAAAGACCTGTATGGCCATATATGGGACCTGTGTAACTACACAAGTTTTACAATAGATGACAATAATTATAAAGTGTACGAAAAGTGTGCACAAAATACAATTACCTTAGTTTTTACAACCTTTTATGATTTTCTTATAAATATATCTAACTTTATGTCTATGAGGTACAGGAAAACATTTTAAAAGGAAGAGAGTTCTCATATTTAAAATACACGAGTATATGGATGAGTACAACATATACAGATACTCTTGGGGATGCTAATGATTTAATGAATGCGTCTGCCAGTTGTTCGCCTGTGGGTTAGTGTTATAATTTAAGAGTTAGGAAATTTATATTGGAATATTTAAAGCCGGAAAGAAGGTTGGATATGTTTGCCGTGTATAGTAAATAATAATAAAAAAAAAACATATTATGAAGAGTGGTCACTATTTTAGAAATAACCGCCATCTTGAACAATGCCTGAATTAAAACAAATATTTGATGCACAGGATATATAGTAATCGAACTATTGTACATCAATTCATTTGATATTAGGTAGGTAAGTCTAAAAATACAAATAAGTGTGCAAATACCACATCGTGTTTGGAATCTTTTTTCTATACAAAATTCTCAAATAAACCAGTTACAACGAAGAAAGAAAACAATATGATATAAATAATTCTTTTAGTTTCACTTTTGTATAAACATTTAAATATAGATTCGCTTCTTTAAATCTACAAAATAGACAGTAGGGTACGTTTTCAACTGTACAATTAGCTCTTCTACATACATTTCTGTTAGGTGCAAGAACAAAGGCCACAGATCTTAAATGTTCCATCCAAGGCAAAAGTTTCGTCTTCTTCTGTCTAACCATGTTGTAGTGGATTCACATATTTGGTTACATTCAGCATATT
The DNA here is from genome assembly GCA_963583905.1 of Stenurella melanura. Lineage (NCBI taxonomy): Eukaryota > Metazoa > Arthropoda > Insecta > Coleoptera > Cerambycidae > Stenurella > Stenurella melanura. The sequence continues at coordinate 66,818,914 of OY757318.1, forward strand.
TAATCATATGCAGGTATATACGCTTTATGTGAAACAGCATTGCAATGTATAGTCCTGGTTTAGTGTACCGCTGAAATCGTACCACACCACAGTTTGTTTTTCATGAATCAATAGGACGTAGTAATAAACAGTTCAGCATTTGGCAACATTTCTCATTACGAGGGGCAATATCTCAAAATTTATTGAAATGAACGTCGTGTATATTTTCCACCGTTTCGCATGGATTGGACAGATGCTCATTATATTTTTTATCATCCACAGTTCTTTATGGCCATCTGTTTAAAAGCTTTCCTTAAAATGGCATAGTACATAAACCATAACATTTATTTCAGCTGACTATTTCAACAGTCGATTTCAGAATATATCGTCACATTCACAATAAAGCTACTTACAGAGCTTTTTCACTCATCTCATGCATAATTTTAGGTTATGTTTGTGACCTCCTACCAAGTTCAAAGGTTTTTTTTGTTGTTTCTCCGATTTATAACCCAGTTAATGAATGATTCTTAATAATAAATTTTAATCTGACTTGAACTCTATAGAAGGTCCTCGTTGACAGGAAACGGTGGTGCACTTGGATTGTTGGGAGTTACATTACCTTGTGTCCTCTCGAATTGTTCTCAATTTATAACACTATTTACTATACTATTTTTCCTCCTCATACAAGACAATATCAACGCGCAAATAGCATTCTAAAACTCTTAAGAATTCCTTTCTTCTAAATGGTCAAAGCTGTCTCCAAATATTTTTTTACAGAAGAGGCGTTTGATGTACACTTTTCGCGCATATAAAGTCAAACTCAACTTACTCGAAGAAATGAAAAATTGAAAAATTTGGATGCAGGCTGTTCTACGCGTCGTATTTGCCAAATTCCGAAGAAAGAAGTGTTAGAGTGGGAATCTGATATTGATCCACGTGAAATTATCGAGCTAATGAAAATGAATATTCGTCTGGGTCTAGAATACGATGCATGCGTAAATAAATTGCGAGACATGGGGGTTATTGTATAAACACTACCGTTAACCTGCAAACTTTGAGTACCCATCGTTGGAATATTGAATATATGCGACATAGGAATTTGGTACCAATTATCCCTCACCCAACCTTCTCTGCATCTCATGCGTTAAAATATATGTGTTAAGATGTAACGTTCAAATAAACTATTTAGAAATATTGTTTTATTATTATTATTTAACCCCATTACATATTATAGAAGTTATTCCCTAAAAATTAAATAATATAAATTATGGATAATTTGAACATTACTTTTCACCTTTACCAATGGGATTCCAGAAAAAAAATACAGGTTTATAAGTATTGAAAACGCACTATAGATAAGTGAAAACTAGCTTTTCTAAATACTTAATGGCAAAAGTGACGATGTATGTATTGAACACCGCAGTCTGCCAAATTACAGAAAAATGGTTTATAAAACAATATTTATCCTCACTGTACTCCTCTGTTTCCTTTATTATACACATACTGTACTCCTATTTTTACTGTACGCCTATTCTATCCATATCTATTCTGGTTTATAATTTTAAAATGTTATGTAAACTTTTTATAATTGATACCAATACAGAATAAACGGTTTAGAATAGAAATCACTCGCAAAGCTTACTGATTTTACGAACGCACTATCGGGGTCAACCACAAGCTAAGACTTATTGAGAAAAGCTTCGTAAGTTGTGTGCATCTTTCATTAGAGACAATGTAATTTTAGATTTAGTGGTGGCATGTGAAGAATATTGTGATAGAATTATTATTTAACCAATCTAATCAGGCTTAGCTCGGCGTTATTAACAAATTAAAAAAAAAATGAGGACTGAAGAAGTAGTAGAGGTTATGTACAACATATATGTAAAACATTACGAAAGCTCCATTTGAGCTTTCCAACAGAACACAAGTAAATTACATAATTTTTATGTAGGTGTTTATTTGGTTTTAATTAAAAATAAAAAACGCTGCACGTGTACAAAATTTCAACTCAATATCTTAAACCGTTCGAAAATTTAAAATCTTGACGTCTCATGACATTTTAGACCTATTCAACAAGAAAAATGTTTGAAATTTGTTTGACGATTATTATACTTACTTTCACTGCATTACGTGGTGTGGAAGTAAAATTACCATAAGTATTGTGCAGTGTCTTATGACTTCTTGTGTACCTACTTATTTATAATGTTACGTGTATTTGGCTAAAACACGTTAACAATTGAAATATGTATAAGCCCTTGGTTCGCTCAGCGGCTGCGGTAGGGCGTGGGCAGTAGTTTTAAGTTTTTAGAGGCGCCAAGTAATTTGTAAGTCCCTATACATATCCCTCCAGGTAGCTGAGATACAAATTACTAAATTATCCCTGAAAATGATTAGCCAAATATTCCTAATATATAAATAAAAGAGAGAGAGAGCGATATAGATATATACTAATAATTTATTAACACATTTGAAAAGACAAAAATAGAGGATACCTAGCTCTGGCCAGAGAGACAGAACTACAATAAAAATAAACACATATACACATACTTAAATGGCTATTTGATGGCATGTAAAATTAAAATTATATGGCTTTGGCATAAAGTTTAAGTGATTATAAGCCCAAAAGCAACTAATCGTAATAAAACTTTCAAATAAATAATATAAAAGAAAATGCCCACGTTCGGGGGTACTTATATTTTTTTCCAGCGCCGGGTGTAGCTCTGTGGGGGCGATCAGCTTTATCCAAATCAATTGGCCTGGCGCGGCGGTAGCCGTCGAAGTAGAACTCCGGGGTAACAGGTAAAAACAAAGGGGGAAAAGAAAACGCCTAATGAACGAGAAAAAAAACGTATTACCTTACGGAATGTAATAAATTAACTATAAATTAATTTTTACTATATAAAAATTTGATATGTAACTACTGTCCATTCTAAAATGAATACTGCATAATTTTTATACTAACCTCTAACACAGAATCCTTATTGTTGGAGGCGTTTCACTGTGTCATCAAAGAAAATCCGTGATTTCACGACTAAAGACGTAATTTAATATATTCAACAAAAATCCTAAACATTACGTCTTTTGGGCGACTCAAACATAGATCCGTCTACCACGGGAGAAAACTTTAAAACAAAAATTTGTTTGTAGTCGCTGGACACAAGACAGTCAAACGGCGAATGCTAATATCCCGATTTTTATTTCTAATCAATCGACGATAAGTTTTTTCTGTTACAATGACTCCACGCACTGCGCGTTAATTAGAATTGAAAGCTAGACACACACGTTACTTTCTGATTTAGATACGAAAATGTTTATAACGAAATATTCGTATCAATAATCCTGCTTAAACTTAATAATAATAGTAATATATGTTTCTTTTGTGGTCATTTTTTTTTTCTATTTAGGTACCTGCATGCTATTGTAGAGGCCACAATAATACTGCGGATGTTTCTCAGTTTCCACTATATCTCTCTCACAAGCTTACAATACAATGATATCTATAATAGAACCTTTTCATTACTAATCTATTGCCCTCTTGTTATATATGAACCTGTTTGGGTGCACATGTAACACTTGATAATCTTATATACATACCTACTTACCAGACCAAAGACTAGTACGTTCTGTAAAAAGTTAGGTACATATCTAAATTTCTAGTCTTCGTTTTGGACGCGGTAACCTGTAACTATAAATGTAAGATTATTTTATATATGAATGTTACCCCTTTTTCGAGGATTCAATACGCATGTAAACCTCTACGAGGGTTCAATTGGTAGCGTTATAAGCTATACTTATATAGTATAGGTACGTAATCTGATATAGTATATCGAATTATATATTCACACAATTTATTAGTTTTTAATGGAACAAATCCCTAGACCCTGTATGTCGTACATTCTTTGTTGTATAGACAATCTTTAAAGATGCATAATCTGTTTTTCGTAAAGTACTGACACCTATTACTTCTATAAGTATCGATCAGGGGTTGAATTCAGCAGTACGGTATATATGCCAAACTTGTGAGAAATAAGGATGAAACGATTATATTTCAAGGGTTTTGCATTCGGCACCATACTTAATCCGATCCTTGCATTACGTGTATCGATAAATCTTTAAACAAATCAACATATTTTGACGCAAATCAAATTACCATTTTTATTTTTCTTACTTCTTGTGCATAAATATGCTAGAACCGCCCACGTGCCTTACCTAACTTTATTATATATATCATGGTATCCTATTGAAAGTTTGAGAGCCAGAACGATCTGTTTATTTTGACATCGCTTACTACGCGCAAAGTTTGGAAAAAAGATGATCACATATTTAGAGTATAGCAGTCATTTTTGAGTAATTGCCGTTATTTTGATATATCTCCGACTGTTTCTTGAAAAATTCTAACATATAATACATTATTTGGCATGTTTTGAGGTAAGTTCAAATTCATTAAAAATTTACCAAAAGCGGTGAAAGTGTAAAGTTCATAAGAGCTCTTGAGAAACTAGTTACTATTATGTTTTTCTTAAGAAATCAAATATAATTCAGCTAGATTACCCTGAAGAAGTTGAGTTTGACTTTATATGCGCGAAAAGTGTACATCAAACGCCTCTTCTGTAAAAAAATATTTGGAGACAGCTTTGACCATTTAGAAGAAAGGAATTCTTAAGAGTTTTAGAATGCTATTTGCGCGTTGATATTGTCTTGTATGAGGAGGAAAAATAGTATAGTAAATAGTGTTATAAATTGAGAACAATTCGAGAGGACACAAGGTAATGTAACTCCCAACAATCCAAGTGCACCACCGTTTCCTGTCAACGAGGACCTTCTATAGAGTTCAAGTCAGATTAAAATTTATTATTAAGAATCATTCATTAACTGGGTTATAAATCGGAGAAACAACAAAAAAAAACCTTTGAACTTGGTAGGAGGTCACAAACATAACCTAAAATTATGCATGAGATGAGTGAAAAAGCTCTGTAAGTAGCTTTATTGTGAATGTGACGATATATTCTGAAATCGACTGTTGAAATAGTCAGCTGAAATAAATGTTATGGTTTATGTACTATGCCATTTTAAGGAAAGCTTTTAAACAGATGGCCATAAAGAACTGTGGATGATAAAAAATATAATGAGCATCTGTCCAATCCATGCGAAACGGTGGAAAATATACACGACGTTCATTTCAATAAATTTTGAGATATTGCCCCTCGTAATGAGAAATGTTGCCAAATGCTGAACTGTTTATTACTACGTCTTATTGATTCATGAAAAACAAACTGTGGTGTGGTACGATTTCAGCGGTACACTAAACCAGGACTATACATTGCAATGCTGTTTCACATAAAGCGTATATACCTGCATATGATTAAATATGCTGAATGTAACCAAATATGTGAATCCACTACAACATGGTTAGACAGAAGAAGACGAAACTTTTGCCTTGGATGGAACATTTAAGATCTGTGGCCTTTGTTCTTGCACCTAACAGAAATGTATGTAGAAGAGCTAATTGTACAGTTGAAAACGTACCCTACTGTCTATTTTGTAGATTTAAAGAAGCGAATCTATATTTAAATGTTTATACAAAAGTGAAACTAAAAGAATTATTTATATCATATTGTTTTCTTTCTTCGTTGTAACTGGTTTATTTGAGAATTTTGTATAGAAAAAAGATTCCAAACATGATGTGGTATTTGCACACTTATTTGTATTTTTAGACTTACCTACCTAATATCAAATGAATTGATGTACAATAGTTCGATTACTATATATCCTGTGCATCAAATATTTGTTTTAATTCAGGCATTGTTCAAGATGGCGGTTATTTCTAAAATAGTGACCACTCTTCATAATATGTTTTTTTTTATTATTATTTACTATACACGGCAAACATATCCAACCTTCTTTCCGGCTTTAAATATTCCAATATAAATTTCCTAACTCTTAAATTATAACACTAACCCACAGGCGAACAACTGGCAGACGCATTCATTAAATCATTAGCATCCCCAAGAGTATCTGTATATGTTGTACTCATCCATATACTCGTGTATTTTAAATATGAGAACTCTCTTCCTTTTAAAATGTTTTCCTGTACCTCATAGACATAAAGTTAGATATATTTATAAGAAAATCATAAAAGGTTGTAAAAACTAAGGTAATTGTATTTTGTGCACACTTTTCGTACACTTTATAATTATTGTCATCTATTGTAAAACTTGTGTAGTTACACAGGTCCCATATATGGCCATACAGGTCTTTGGGGACACTAAACCAAGCGCCTTATATAACCTGGAGTGACTTATTTTCCATGTATTATAGAGTTCTAGGTTATATAATAATAATAATTATTATTATTGTTATATGTCTGTAGGAAGAAGTACAATGAGCGTGACACTGTCCGCTCCTCCACTAAATGGTGAATAAATTGGGATATATCTAAAAGAATTGATTCAAAATCTTCAGTATTTGTTACTTAGTTAGAGTTCTGACACACCATGATTGTGATTTAATTTACTTCATTAACGTACAATATTTCTATATTGTAACTGTATACTAGTCTATTTTTTTTACCAGTAAATGTTCAAAAATACAGATTAATTTCAAAAATTCCGGTCTCAGTATTTTAGCCAAAATATAATTACTTGCGGTTTCAATTGTAAAAATGTTTGTCTTCCAGCAGAAGTATTGATTATTTTGTGGCGACTTATCAATAGAAACATTTCCCCCATTGGAGTTTTATGGAGTTATTTTTGCAGGTTTCAAGTAGAAAATATACAAAAACTGAAAATAAAAGCCTTTTACTTAATAGTTAGCTTCTTATTGAAATAGCATTCTGTTAAATAGTTTCATGAGAATAATGCAGGAATATCGTAATTTCTTAAAAATCCATTTTGTATCATCCAGAATCAATACACTTGACGAAATTTAATATAAATAAGATGTAGAAATTTATTGGGGGTCCCAGTGTCCTATACATTTATAAAAAATAAAAGGATACTTATATTAAGAGAGAAAATTGATTTTTTGCAAATGCTTAAAATAAAGTACTGCATTCGATGCATTCTGGGTCCCGAGATTAACGTTACATACTTGCATAATTTATCAAATACACAGGGTACCCAGTAAATTCTATTCATTTTATATTAAAAGGCAAGAATATAGGCTATTAAATTAGTGAATTGGGTTAAATATTTTTACATCTAATTAAATATTTTAAGAATACCCATATGAGCTTAAGTTTAAAGTTTCGTATTTAGTATGCTTTTCTTTAAATCGCCTTATATAAATTAACGTCCTGGCCGAGCATAGCCGAAGCTATTCCACCACTTGTTTTAAAACAAAATATCAAATATTTCCATTCCCCTGGTGTCATTATCTGAATCAGAAAATATTTTACTTCTTCTATAGACAAAATGGTCATATATAAAAAGAAATCAGAAGGGAAAAATATAAGAGAAAGGTGATGTAGGAAAAGAACTCAACTACACAATATATTTCCCCGAGATCCGACTAAAGTATACAAAAAAATGATAGAACTTCTCAATATGAGATAAGATTGTTAAAAAATTACTTTTTGCTGAAGAAATTAGAATTAATTATCTGAAAGTTATAAATTATTAAAACAGGGTGAGAATAAGTAGACATTTACAAGCGTACCTAGTCAGTGGAAATCCCTAAAAATATCACATAACTCATAAAATATAAATTGTGTCCATTTATATAAGTAGTGTTCTTCATTTAGAATAAGCACATTCAATTATTTGATAAAAACAAGGAAATTTTTGCATTGTCAATTTGTCAATACATATATCCACCTAGTACGTCGCTTTTGCGGCAATCACCTTTTATATTTTCTAAATACCTACCTACCGTCCTCATATCTTTTATTTTATCTTGAAGTGGTAAAAGGTATTTTACAAGTAATAGTTTTTATTGTGTTTTCACATATTTCTTGCCTGTAAAGGGCTTCTTGGCGTATATAAGATGAATGAGTAAATTATTCAGTGTCACTTGCAATTAATTGCGAAGTGTGTAAGTAGATCAAAATAATTATTAGAATTATAGGTAACATTATTATAAAGTCTAATTTTGCATATTATTTTCTCTCTATTGTTACTTTGTTTACGTAGGTACCTATGCAATTACATTTTCAGGACATTAGTGTTTTTATTTCCACTCAGATCTCAGTCTCTTATAACTGACTAAATATATGTAGGCAATGCATAAGGACAAACAATTAGCCATAATTTATTTGAAATTTGGTTTCGTTATTTCTTACCATTTCAGACACCTAGATAACAATAGGACGCTCAGATCACAGCCACAGGACGGCCGCGTTAGCAATTCATCCCTCCACTGGCCTCCACCCTTCGAGAGCACTCTTTTTTATTTTATAATAACATCACGTAACTGTTGGGCACTCGTTCATATCCCGAACGCAACCGAGGCAGAGGCACTAAATTTCTTTAGTTTGCAATACCTGGGTGTGGGTACCTGGCAAACGTCTCCGTTGAATAACGCTGCATATTGTCGTCTCAATTAAAGTAAAGTTGTGCGCAAAATATAACATTCAAAGCGGCATCCCTTAAGAATTACATCACAAAGAGAGCCGCCTCGAGAGCCACGCGCTTGCAAACGAACACCTATTTAAAAATAAGAATAAAGGAAGCCGCAAATGCTGCTTATATTTTGGATTTGGGTTACACGTATACATTCTTGCACCGGCCCGGGCCTACAGCGATGCATTGGGGTGTCAGTAGCGTAAATTTAATCTAATTTTGTGTTTTTCTTACCTAATTAACATAACTCACCGCTAATTAATAATCACATCTATTTGTTGTGTTTGAATTCCTGCCGATAATGCAGATTCCCTACTTAACGATAATGACGTCACGCGTGACGTACTGTCTGGCTCAACCGCCGGATTACCTACTCATCTCCAACAATATAATTTGTTTCTAACTGTTGATGCCGTTAACCACTCGACTTTTTTATAATTGTTATCACAAAACCCTCTGTTTTGTTTACCACTTTTAAAAACTAACGAAAGCATTGCTGGTGTAGGCCTGGCATTTCTTTTAATTCTTACCTTTTCGTCATAAATAAGAGTAGTAAATCCATTTAGTAACAAATAATCCACCACGTCTGGACAACAAGACATGTTGTTGGGAATATTTTCACCTAGAGCACTTATTTCTAGCCCGCCTATCAAATGTTTTATGTATTTATACGTCAAGTTGTTCTTATAACCGGCTAAACGCAACTGTCAGACGTCAGTTCGTTTTCTTTGTGAATCACCTGACTTGAATGACCTGTGCACATGCGCTATAAAGAACTGAGATCTGGAGGCTAGCCTCATACTTGGCTATTCCAAGTGTTGCTATTTTACACAGCGCAAAGAAATTTAAGGTCATTCATGTTATAAGTAAATGCGGTAAAGTTGGAAGCTATTTCGTATTAGCCTCCAGCGAACCGCAGTGTAAATAACTGTAAATAACTGTGTAAAACATTGCAATAATGTGGGTAAAAATGCATATTTTATGAAAAGAAATCATTTAAGTAGGTAATAAAATGATCTTTAATTAGTTTAGAGATGCAGCTATTTGAAAAGATACAAGATGTTCTTCACTTGAGGAATTCTCTCTTTATCAAGAAATATTACTCTTTGCATTTTGCACGTAATCAATGTACCTCTAACTTATGTTTAATTAAAAAAAGACTGTATATGACAAGAAACACCTAATTATCCAGCACTAACTGAACGAAAAATAAAATAGCAAAAAAGTAGAGGAAATATTTTATGGATTATAAAATCATAAATTCTATGGTGAATTAAATTACGAGTATAATTATATGTGCAATTACTTTTATTAGTGAATTACTACTGAGAAATAGTTTATTTTCGAACAATCTATTTCAAAGTCATCGCCTGAACAAATAAGTATTTAAATATTTGTAGGTACTAAACTTTAGCCCGCATAGTATAACTTGAAATATAGGTCAGTTAGATCAAGTTCTGACAACAACAGTGGATAAAATTGGCACTTATCACATACATGGAAAATGTTCAATTTTCTTTAACAAGGTAACCCAGTCGTCAGGGGTTTTAAAGCGTCGCTAAATGCTGTATGGCTGAATTTTTCAGAATAAGTAGTTTTGTTGGTGTAAAATACGACAAAAAAACTTTACAGCTGTAAGGTGCCGGCGACCCCTAAAAAAATTGAAAATATTAGCCGAAATTCAGTTTCTCGCCAATAACTCGAAAAATAAAAAAATATATATCAAAAAACTAATAGCACTTGGCGATAAAGGGGAAAATTTCATATCAAAAACGTATATGAAATTTTTTTGTATGATCGAAAATGTAGGCTCCAGATGTTTTTGTTTAATGCACGAGAATGGAACGTGGCGACGCATAAGTACGGCTAGTGAAGCATGCGCGGTCACGGACGCGCTACACTAAATTTGTTGTAACTTTTGAACTAATTAATGAAATTGAACTCAACAAAGCTTAAATAAAACGAGAAACATGCGGCTATTGGATTATCATATTTTCAAATATGGAAATGGATGTATGTAAGAATAGTACATATATGAAGTCAGAACATAAAGAGATTTCCGATGAAATCGGTAGAAGCTCTACCATTTTTACAATTGTTAAGATGAAAATCTGAGACTTTCACACATTACTCTTGAAGTAATGTATAGAAAGATTCGACGAGTGAAACAAATCTCAAAAATTTATTTTTGAAGATGTATTCTTCCAAAACTTCAAAAACTTGAGAAAGTGATAAAATTTGATGTAACTAATTTTAATCACCTATTACTCTGGTTTAAATCACGTTATTAGATTTCTGTAGGTGCGATTTTTAAAGCTTGAAATGTGTACTTTAAGATGTATAAGAGGATTTGCCTTAAATATTGAATTAACCTTCTTCATTTTAAGAAAATGAAATAAAAATGTTTCTTTGCTCCTAAATTTGTGAAAGTAGGGGTAAAATAAACGTTAATAACTTTTATTATAAAAATTATTGGGCATACCTATCTATTGCATCTTTTTATACATTACTTCAATTGTAATATGTGAAAGCTTCAGATTTATACTTAAAAATTGTAGAAATGGTAGGTTTTACCGATTTCATCAGAAATCTCTGTATGTTCTGACATCATATATGTACTATTCTTACATACATTTATTTTTATATTTGAAAATATAATAATCCAATAGCCACATGTTTCTTGTGTCATTTAAGCTTTCTTGATCAATTTCAGTAATTAGTTCAAAAGTTGCAACAAATTTATTGTAGCGCGTCCTAGACCGCGCACGCTTCGCGAGCCGTATTTATGCGCCGCCACGTTCCATTCTCGTGAGTTAAACAAAAAATCGGAGCCTATATTTTTGATCATAAAAAAAATCATACACGTTTTTTATGTGAAATTTCCCCCTACATTACCTAGTGCTATTAGTTTTTTCTATACATATTTTTTATTTTTCGAGTTATTGGCCAAAAATAGAATTTAGGCCAATATTTACGACTTTTTAGGGGTGAACTTTTTTTTGTTAACTAAAAATACATCCCGTTTAATGACATACTAAATGTTATTCACATGATATTGTAAATATAGCGCTAACAAACGCCAACAGGCCAGACGACCGACAGACAGACAGGCAAATAGACTAATTACATAGAAAGACATCAACTTTCGCAAGTACTTAGTCTTAAACTTGAAAATACGAGAAATATTAAAGAAATATTTCTTCACGATTAAACAATTCCCTTATTGTTCAATCAATCCACACAAGCCCTTGCAAAAATTGTTAGTAGGATAAAAAGATATAGTCATGTTGAAAAATAAATAAGGAAGATAGCGTTTTATTTCCCCAAATTTTTAATGGCGATGTAATAACTGGGGTTTTATTCCCCTAATTATATGAATTAATCAGACATTACCATTGGCAGAATACGGAGTGTCCCAATTACTTTTGCAGACTCCGTCGATATCATAGTATATCCATCGAAATCAAAACTGTGCTTACTCTTTTCCTTCTATGTGATGTTATCCTTTTTGGGTGTCGCTCAACCAGGTTACTTCACAAACAAACTTTACTGAATATAGAATGAACTCAATTGCATAACAAGCAAACTAAACAACCACTATATTTACAGAACAAAATGAAAACAAATGAAAATGACAATCACAAATATTTCACGAATAAATAAATTAACAAACAGTAATTACACTATATCTAGAAATGAAATGGGCCGCGGCAAGTTCAAATCTTCAGCTGAATCGCGGCCGAATACTCTTAGTTCAATTTCAACACATTCATTTATGCTTATTATAACCGACAAGATAGTGAACAAATGTATTTAAACTTTAAGATTCAAAAAGGTTTGCATGAGAATTGACTATAACCTGTAGGTAGATGACGACCGATCAGACGTTAAGCCAAGTGTCCAACAAGGATTTAGAAATCTTTCTTTGTTGTTAAACAGGGTAAACAAAAATTCGAGACAGAAACGAGGTAAGAAGTTGCTGATAAGGAATTTGCAGTCTCAGGTGTTCTACCTCTAGACAATTTAGAGTTTAGACAATATGAATAAAGGCAATCTTAAGTGCAATAAGCTTTACAGGTGTACTAAACGTTTACAGGGGCGTGCCAATACAGGCAATTTGGTCACAGAAAGCTTGGATAGAATGTTGTACGTAACCCCAATTATGATAGACAGTAATAAATTAGAGGCCAATACATTAAAATAGTACATGCGAGTAAATTAAATTTTATAAATTAAATAATACAGAGTACATTTTTGGAAATAAGACAATACAGAGAGCCCATCATTTTCGAATTATACCATTAGAATATTTACGGTTTGAACAAAATATCAGAGACGATAGAAAGAAAAGCAAAGAAAAGAGAAATTAAATTTAATTTTTTTCTATTCACATTTTGATTTTAGTTTTAGGGGAGTAAAACCCCAGTTATTACAGTGGCGCAGTCTAAATAGGATGTTTTTAAGCCATAGCCAATTTTTATTCAAGTTAATTAATTGAGTCACTGCATTTTTTAGAATTTTCAAAATTCGTCTTTTAAAATGAACCTACGTATTAACATATGTCATTTTTCGTTGTTGATGTTGTATTAGAAGTTTCCTAAGAAAAATTTTGATTAGTGGTATCAAAAGTAAAAGTTTTTGAACCCGTAAAATGATACCAATACGTATCAAATGTCTTAGAGTTAATTTATTTTGGTAGAGTAACGATTCGTGAAAGAGTCAAGTAAAGTAAATTAAAATTAGTGAAGAAAGTAGAACTAAACAGGTGGGGCATATTATAGTATACGTAAGAACGGCAATTCATAGAGTTATATGTGTATAAAGGAATTAAGGTTGTGTCAAAGCAATAAACAAAGTATATATAGAAATTAGTGCTCCTATTTACCGAGTGTTGAGAATAAAAAGGGAATATTACTGATCTGTTGTGAAGCAGGGGATTTAGAGAAACGATATTTAGAGATACATTGTCGAGTAAAATTTAAAAATACGAATCTAGCGTTAAATTATTGCAGTAGACGAGGTCATTGCACCCTCGATCGGACACAGCCCTATTTAGAAACTTAGGTACCTGTAGGAAATGGTTATCACAAAGAGTAAATACCGAGCCAATTGCATTATAATAATAATCAGCAACTACATTAGCCAAGGAAAGTTGCACGAGATAAACAAGGTTTTATTTAAAAATAAAAGCGCAATTAGTTCAGATATTATTATGATATATTTATTATTATTTATATATATATTATTATAGGTATTATTATGATATACGGCAATCCACAATAAATAGGTAGAAATGTATAGTAAAGCATAACAGGGGAAACACGTTATAAAATAATTTATGCACAGAAATAAAATAAAAGTGTCGTACAGGTAACGTAGACAAGGTAATTCGAAATAGGGACTTTTCGCGGGAATACACATTTTAGGTAGTATACCGGGTGCCACAAGTAAGTGGCTCACCCTAATATTTCCTTTATTTTTTAACTTATTCATTTAAAATTTGGGATGCATAAACTACCTGTAAAAATGGATTTTTGGACATGAAAAATAGTATGAGACCATTTCCGGTTTACCCGGAAATGACCGTAGCTTTCGAATTTTAAATGGAACACCCTGTATATTTTTACATATTTGGATTCAAGACAACATTCTGAGTATACCATGAGAATTTCGCGAATTTTTGAGTCGATGTTCAGTTTTTTTAAGCATTTTAAGATATTCGTCTAGAGTGCTTTGGAGTAACAAAATTTGTTCTACGGCATGTAAAGTCCAAGGGAAGAATATAATTTTTCATTTAATTTCATTAATAACCATTTACGAAGCCTCCAAAGTTGAACATATCACTTTTTTTATCGAAAACTTTTTTTCAAATGGGAAGGTGGTGGCTCATTCTGTTCAATAAATTATAGATTTTTTTCTGAATTCATTGATATCCATTTCAAATCTATGCTATTTGTTTTTCTATTTTATTTAATTTGTTTAAAAATAAAAAACCTACAGAAAGTAGTGCCTCACCCCTATAACTTTTTAACCCCTTCATTTTTTAACATATCAAAATGAAACTAGGGGGCCTGGGGTCATACAGAAAACTGCATTTTTTGACATGTGAAGTAATTTTCTATCAGTTCCGGTTTCGTAGGAAATAACCCTATCTTCTGATTTTCAGATGGAACACCCTGTATATTATTACATTTTTGGAGTCAGAATAAATTTTTGAACATGTGCGGTGATTTTTATAAATTTATAGCAAGTTGTTATTTTTTATAGCAATTATAAATTTTAATCTAGACTGCTATGAAATAAAAAAATACGTACTTTGTCATTTTAGATTGTACAAAAAAAATATTTATACATAGTTACTATTATTAACCATTTTGTAGGCATTTTAATGCAAGTGATTCAGTTTTTTTTAAATAACTCTTTTTTTTTCAAATGGGACGGTGGTGGCTCCTTATATCCATTATTAAATTATTCTTTTCTACAAATCCATTAATATCACTATGCTTGGGTTTTTATTAACATTTATTTAAAAAACTGTAAAAACAGATTGTATTTGTGGTATTTTACATCTACAGTTATTATTATACGGCTATCAAAAAAATTCGCATCAAGTTACCTTTGCATTTTAAAAGAGAAACAAAATAAATGAAATGACATTTCTCTAATTGAAACTTTTAGTTAAATATTGTAATAATGGTGTATACAAATAATGAAAAAGTTGACATGCTTCTTATTTACAGGGAATATCGTAAACATAGAAAGCGTACACACGAAATTTATAATGAAAGATTTCCAGAAAGAATATGTCCATCCCGACATTATTTAAGAAGTTGGAAAGGAAAATGCGGCGGGAACCAATGGTACGCAACCCAACGTTCCATCTGAAAATCAGAAGTTAGGGTTATTTCCTGTGAAACCGGAAGTGGTATTAAATTACTTCATATGTCAAAAAATGCAGTTTTCTGTATGACCCTAGACCCCCTAGTTTCTTTTTGATATGTTCAAAAATAAAAAAGTTATAGGGGTGAGGCACTTTTTTATTGTTAAACAAATTAAATAAAATAGAAAAACAAATAGCATAGATTTGAAATGGATATCAATGAATTCAGAAAAAAATCTATAATTTATTGAACACAATGAGCCACCACCTTCCCATTTGAAAAAAAAAATTTCGATAAAAAAGTGATATGTTCAACTTTGGAGGCTTCGTAAATGGTTATTAATAATAATAATAATAATAATAATAAACACCACAGGTAATACAACCCCCTTTATCCCTGAAAGCTCTGACAGAGCCCTGTGCGGGAGAGGGCTACACATTAAGAGACAAGGGACACACATCCAATATCCGAGTATACTAGGATTAATTTCTTTCGGAAAAAATCCCAGTGCCACGACCGGGAATCGAACCCAGAACTCCTGGCTGAGAGTCAAGCGCGCTTGCCACTCATCCAAACAGTCATTAATGAAATTAAATGAAAAATTATAATTTTCCCTTGGACTTTACATGCCGTAGAACAAATTTTGTTATTCCAAAGCACTCTAGACGAATATCTTAAAATGCCTAAAAAACTGAACATCGACTTAAAAATTCGCGAAATTCTCATGGTATACTCAGAATGTTGTCTTGAATCCAAATATGTAAAAGTATACAGGGTATTCCATTTAAAATTTGGGTCATTTTCGGGTAAACCGGAATTGGTCTCATACCATTTTTCATGTCCAAAAATCCATTTTTATAGGTAGTTTATGCACCCAAAATTTCAAATGAATAAGTTCAAAAATAAAGGAAATATAAGGGCGAGCCACTTACTTGTGGCACCCGGTATAGTTCATTTAACAGAAAAAAATTTCGGTTATTTTCCAAATTTATGATATACGTAAAATCTAAGTTACGTAAGCGATAACCGTATTTTTCATGGTGTTTATGATATTTTGTTGTAAATTGAAATATATGCATTTCCAAATTAAATTACTATGTCAGAATAAATTGATATAACTTCACGTAAAGAGCAAGTATATGAAAGAAAGTAGACTTTAAGTAGGCCATTCAGGGCAGAAAGCAAGAGCTATCTACAATATTTTCGTAAAATTCAGAGTAAATAAAGAATAAAATGCTTCATTAAAAATTTTGCCGACGGTACTAGAGTCTGTCAATTTTGCGACGGTAATGTTTTCACGTATAAATTAAAGTCGGTACCTCGGACGTAACGTTGTTCGAATAGGCTAGAAACAAGAAACCCAGCTATGGCTACTAATTGAAAGATGTCGGCGAATAGACAGAAAAGTAGAAACGAATTATTTATATAGTTGTTTAAAGTGAGAACCGAAAGAATTTACTTACATGATCTACGATTTTTACTTAATTTAATGTAAATAAATTTCCTTCTGGCTCCACATTCAGGCCAAGATATAGTTTTTCCAATAGTTCGGTTGCTTGTTTTCCAATTGTGTAATTGATAAATAATATGGACTTAAAAATATTTTTATACAACTTTGGTTACAGTATCCCTTATCATTTTTTGGTTGTTGTGACGTAGCATGCACAAAGGGTTACAGGTAAAGTAGTTTGCTTTTGTATTTGGGTTAATAGAATTGGTTAGGATAGTTAGAAAATTTGCCCTTTCGCTTTCAAAGTAACCGAAGGGTTTTTTTTTTGTTGAAACCTTTCTCGAATTAATTTACATTAACGATATGAAATGGTACAAATTAAATTTTTTAAGATTCATTGGTTTTATGAAACCGAGTTATTCGATGTACATTTATATATTTTGATCAAAATTACACAGAGAATTTAGCCAATTCACGACTGGTTAGGTCTTTTTGGGGAATATGACAAGTTCTAGAATATATCTTATGAGTAATTAAGCAATGTTAATTGTTTTAAATATAAAGAACTAGAAAGAAAAATCGCAAATTTTAATGTACCTTCGATGGTTAAATTAAAAGAGGGCACGTACGATATTTTCCGCTAAGCTTTGCGTAATAACTACAGGTAGAAATTTACGGATAAGTTTGAGCCTCTCAATTTGGAGAAATTAGTCAAATTTCCGAAGCATGATTACCTGCCTTTTCTTTCGAAATGCGGGAAGCAAGAAAATTACCTAGGGTTTTGTTGTTTCTGAACCATTTACGGGGGAGACAGTGCTGGTACTGCTTATTGATTGGCGAGTCTGTATATGTATATGGGCATATGTGTACGTATATGTGTGTGTACATGTCGAGTATATAGATATGTGGAAATGTATGAATTTTTACGTAGGTAGATGAGGATGTATATCTATAGGTAAATAGGCATGGAGGCGTACTGATGTATGTGTGAGTATACATATATAGATGAGCAAATACATAATTTTTCTTTATTAGACAAGTAGAATGAACCCAGTAGAGACCCAGAAATTGCGACAGTTCAGGGGGCATATAAACCCAGCGTTATAGAGTAGAAATGCACCATATGAGTCGAGTATTCTCGAAGTGAACGAAATTGGCGCGTTGTTGTTATCAGAGAAATTAATTAAATAAATAGTACACCTATAGTTATAGTACAGGGTCATGGTGATATAAAAAAAAGCAGAGATACGCAGAGAAAGTTAAGGTTTTACCTGAAGGGCACTTCTGAGATAACTTTGTGAATTGAATATTGTTAGTGGATAAAAAGATAGATGATGATCGTAGAGGGGAGTTATGCCGAGAGTCCAACAAGAATTTAGAAATCTTTCTTTGTTGTTAAACAGGGTAAACAAAAATTCGAGACAGAAACGGGGTAAGAAGTAGCTGATAAGAAATTTGCAGTCTCAGGTGTTCCACCTCTAGAAAATTTAGAGTTTGGACAATATGAATAAAGGCAATCTTAAGTGCAATAAGCTTTACAGGTATAATAAACGTTTACAGGGGCATGCCGATAGGCAATTTGGTCACAGAAAGCTTGGATAGAATGTTGTACGTAACCCCAATTATGATAGACTAATAAATTAGAGGCCAATACATTAAAATAGTGCATGCGAGTAAATTAAATTTTATAAATTAAATAATACAGAGTACATTTTTGGAAATAAGACAATACAGAGAGCCCATCATTTTCGAATTATACCATTAGAATATTTGCGGTTTAAATAAAATATCAGAGACGATAGAAAGAAAAGAAAAGAAAAATTCAATTTAATATTTTTTTATTCACATTTTCATTTTAGTTTTAGGGGAATAAAACCCCAGTTATTACAGTGAACCTAACCTAAAAAAATCGTTAAAGTAATAAACACGGTTTTTCGCTAATAAAAAAAATTGAGCTCGAATCAAAAAAAGTTAAGTGAGAAAGTTGTAGGTATTAAAACTCTTTCGATTGATGTATATATAATAAGTTATAGGTTTGTGCACAAACCAGAGAGAAAAAATGAGAAAAACCGTTAAAAATCACGTTTTTATATTTGTTAATTACTTCAAGTGCTTTTTAGCAAGAACCTATATTCTTACCACATAACTTTGTAAGTCGCGTTGACAAGAAAGTATTTAATAAATTTAAAAAATCTGATTTTTAATTGTTTTCCCCATTTTTCTTTAACTTATTTTAGACCAATCGAAAGATAATAATAATTGTGAAGAAAAAAAGTTTTCTTCCCAATTATTATCTTGGATTTTCATCAAGTAACGGCCCAATCTGTTCAACATTCGAAAGATAATAATTGTAATACCTAAAACTTTCACATTTAACTTTTTTCAATTCGAGCTAAATTTCTTTTATTTTTCCTTCAAATCCAAATTGTTGTATTTCCTTTTACGAATATTCTAGGTTAAGTTCACCATTAAAAATTTGGGGAAGTAAAATTCTATCTTCCTTAGATATTCTTTTTCTACATGACCATATTTGTCTTATCCTTCTAACAATTTTTGCATAATTACCAATGAGTTTTCGTGGATTGATTGGACTATTATAATACGGTAGCTGGGCGACTTTTTCGGCACGTCAAAGTTTTCTGCTTTGACAGATATATTTATTGTTTTATGAATGTTAACGATTCACAGAGTCGACTTCTGGCGATGCCTCTCCAGTCATGTACCTCACGAATTTTTAAAGTTTAAAAACAAAATACAGTTATATCACGCCATCGTTACAAAATTTTTTCAGGTTAGGAATATTTATTTAAACTTTTTTAATACCGAAAATTATTCCCAAAGAGAATATTCAGTCATTAAATTATAATGCAATAATGTATATTTTATCTCAGAACTCTAAACTCGCCTTTACAAGTTTTTCTCTTTTTTAAAACGTAAATAGATGCTTCCTTAACATCAAAATAAACTTACCAGAAAGTTATAGTTGTAAACAAAAGCACTGCATGCCCTTAACTGTAGAGGAATTTAGCCATATTCATGGAATATACCCCTGGGTGTGACTTATCTGGCTACGTCGAAAAGCACGGTCATTTGACTCAGAAGGAGGCAAGCCCATGATTAGGCAAATCGTATCGGCACTTGAATACTGCCATCAAAGAATTTCGTTCGAGGGGGTGAAAGACGAAAATGTTTTATTAGATCACCAAATGAATATCAAACTCGCAGATTTTGGATTTGCAACAGAATTCACAGACCTAAATACTCTGGAAACATACTGCGGTTTTACACCATATGTTCCACCAGAACTCTTCCGTGGGGAAAATACGGACCGGAAGGTGACATGTGGTCGCTGGGATCCTATTATATGTTTTGCTGAACGGGGCTGTTCCTTTTAAAGGATCAGCGGAAGATGTTGAAAGGCAAGTACTAGTTTTTAGCTATAATCTTCCTCATTCCATGAGCGCAGAATGTAAGCAACTGTTAAAGAAAATTCTAGTCTTTGCGCCAGAGAGGCGACCTATCTTACAACAAATCATGCAAGATAGGTGGATCAACCACGGCTATGAAGATATATATAGAACCATAATAATTATTGATCCAACGGTTCAAAAATGTATTTACAATTATAGTTTGTGATGCCCGGTGCCAATACCCAGTGGTTTTTCCTTTCAAATAAATTTAGTTTTCTATGTAAATGAGACATTATTAAAATACACTATATAATAAATAAATATATTGTTTTTGTTATTTGATGATTTTTGTTGTGATGCATTATGTTTATGTACATATACTTTGAAACTGCACAAATCGGGTAAAGCTAAAAATACACACCCCCGCAAATTGTTTTATCCAACAAGAGTGGAGGAAAAATTATGTTCAATTATGTAAAAATACATGGCTGACTAAAATTTTTGCAGCTGTATAGATAATGTATATCTTATGAAAATAAATTGTTTAAATAAATCACCTACATACTGTAGGGGGTGGAAGAAATGAAGTTGGAAATGGGTTTTTGTACGCTCTAACTGTCTCTTTAAATGTGAATTTGTATAGACAGTACAAGTAGCGGTTTGGTGTAAGTGATAACATTGTCTTCAATTTGATTTTTTCTTTGTTTGTTTACTATAAAAATTGAACGAAATACAATTATATGAATAAACGGATGTATTATTCTCGTATGTCGATTTTTAATTAATATTATTTTGGAATGAGCAACCTATATAAAAAATCGGAAAGTTCTGTATAAATACCTCTACCAATTTTTTTCTAAAATAATAAAGTTGAAACATCATGACGTTTCACTTTATTATTTTTGAAAAATTAAAATATGAATATGCTTAACCCTTTCAGGACGGATTTTTTAAATATTTAATAAAAGAACTTTTGCTTTGAAAATATTTAATTAAAACTGTTCTAAAGTACAAATAAGGTTATAAAAATACAAAAGGTAACTCTATAAGGGTAGGGGGTGGTGGTCACCGGAAGTCACCAGTAGTCAAATGGTCAGCACTATTTTCTGTGAAAAAGGCTGAAACAATTTCTTTTCTCATTCAGACATAAACCGACGTTGCATGTTGTACATTTCCATATTGTTCTATGGGGTTCCTTGGATGTGCTACATTGAGCACATCTAAGTGATGTTCCTCTGAGTGGCATATGTGAATTTTTATCATATCTTATTTCTAGCGGTACAACAGTTTTAAATTTGTTGATGGGTTTTTCATTACTTCTTCGACCACGTTTTGCTACTTCAGGATCTGCCCCAATTAACCCAGTTACAACAGCCAGTCGAAATTGTTTCAAAATCACGTGTTTGGGGTTTGGTGATCTCAGTTTGTATATTATATAACTATTTACTACAGTAGCGTCTAAAAAATACCAGAAAATTCGGTGCCACCATTTATGTGACTTTCGATTTATTTCGTAAATGGATTTCAACATGTCAAATTTGTCAACAGAGCCCATGTGTCTGTTGTAGTCATTTACCAAAGCCAGGCACGAAACATTTTCTCTTGAACCATCTTTTTTCTTTCTTGATGCTGTTTCTAAATCATTAGGGTTGTGAAAATTAGAGGCGAATAAAATGGCTTTCCTATCCTTCCACTTGAGAGCTACAATTCCATCTCTAGAAACTCTCCAATCTGATTCTCCACGCTTTAGTGATTTATCATCTCGAAAATCCGTGGGTAAATTTTTCCGTTTTTTCCTTGCTGTTCCACATGCATAAATTTTATCAGTTGCACAGAATTAAAATAATTATCAAAATATACTTTATGTGCTTTTCCTACTAGTGGCCTTGTAAGGTCTTTTATCACCCTCTCTCCTAAAGCCTGCTCAGCACCATCGTTTGTTTTTCCTGTGTATATTTGAAATTGACACATATAACCCGTTTGGTCACACCGTACCCACACCTTGTATCCCCTTTTGATAGGTTTCATGGGCATATATTGACGTAAACTCGATCTTCCATTGAACCTGATCATAGATTCGTCCCCGGATTGATGTTCATTTGGTTGAAATGAATTTTTGAAGCTTTCAGACAATTTGTTTAGAAGCGGTCTGACCTTGTAAAGTGTATCAAAATTCTGATGTCCTCGTTGAGGCTGGGTGGAATTGTCGCTCAGGTGCAGATTACTAAGTAGCCAACTAAAACGGTCCCGTGACATTGCCGAACTGATATAAGTATCCCTTAGTTCTATCCTTGAAGACCAATAGTCTCTGTAGCTGGGCAATGGCTTTATTCCCATTAGAAGATTTATTCCAAGAAAAACTTTTATTTCTAAAGCGGTGGTTGGAACAAATGATTTGTTAGGATTTTGTTGAACGTAATACAGGTTTGTGTGAAAAACAATCGTGTCAATCAAATCCTCTGTAAAGAGGTAAAGGAATACATCTGTAGGTGTTTCCAAGTCATCCGGCAAAACAGGACCTGTTTCTTGTACGAATGCATCGGGTACGGTGCAATATTTTGTATCATTTGTCCATACAGTGAAAAGTTTTGTCAATGGAATTTCATCTTCTGAAACCCAAGCATCCTCGATTATGTCCTTTTCATCTTCAGCCTTTTCCACTACTTCCTTGTCTTCATCTTGAGCCATTTCCTCTGCTTCCTCGTCTTCTAAAATTTCTATTTCCATTGCATTTATATCGAAAAGATTTTCCATTTCACTATCGCTTTCATCACCCTCATCAGATACTACGGATTCACAATCAGAGGGAATATCCGCAAATAACACATCAAAATCTTCTACTTGCAGGTTTTCCAAATCTCTATATGACCATTTGGATCGACCTAAAATATTAATTTACTTACTATATGCATATGCCTTGTGGTTATCTACGGAAACCACCAATTTAATCATGAATTATATGAGTGTTGTAAGTAAAATTGTGAAAAATATTTTATTGACTCTTTTTATAGTATTTTAGCAATATATTAAAGTATATACTTACGTGCCATTTCAAAATTTAATCACAGAAATCACAGAAAATGTACAGATCCGAACATAACCTAACTACGAGATATCTTGTACTGAGTTTATAGCGGATGCGCGTATTTTATTACATATGCAGAGTACAAAGGAATTCTTTGCAATGTAGGCAACACAATTTACAGTGCGGTTGCACTGCCTCACCAGTAGGAATTTAAAAGACGAATATAGTAAGTGTGGTTTCGGGGGGTAACCAGTTGTCCTGAAAGGGTTAATGGTAAAAACATGGTGTCTGGTAAAAAACTTTGCCTGATAATTTTATAGCACATGAAAGTGTACCTATTTAGAAATAAATTTTATTCCTGCTCTTCCTGCTATGCTTCAATAGCTCCTGCACTTAACACAGATTTAAAAAAATATGTATTATTTTTAACGTTTTTAAGTTAATTTTAGTAAGAACCATTGACAAGTACGTTATAAAAAAAATCAAATCTCCGCAACTTTAACTCACTTCCAGAGGAGCTGGTGAATTATAATTTGAATCGACCATTGATAATATAATGCCTAAAGAGCAATAGGAAAAATTCAGAAAAAAAATTAAATTCTGTCTTCATGAGAATTAATTAAACATGATGAAATATATTACTAACATTTTAGTTTGTCACCATTGACTTATTGTAACATGCGCTGACATCGGTGTATGAATATTAAACGATCCAAGAAACTAACAAACTTGCAAAGGGGATTACAGAATATTTATGTTAATTTTATAGTTATTATCTTGCATTAGATGGAAATTGAAAATTTATTATGCATGTTATAGGAATAAATATATTAACAAAGATGCAGTAGGTAATCTTAATTAGGGTATTATAGGAAATATTATAAATATGCTAAATAAGAGCAGACCCGGATTTATAGTGTACCCAAAAGTTATTTGCATGTATCAAATAGTATAGTTTGAAATAATAGGTCATTAAGTAAGGAAAGTAAAAAGAAATATTTAATATTTCATTTAAAATTTCTAGATTCTTGTACCTACATTTAAATTAAGAAATTTGAATAAACCACAGCTATGCAAATAAATTAAAAAGGATTCCAAAACATTCTAAAGTCTAATAAAAAAAAATGGAGTGCTAGAGTGTGATAATGCTTCTGCCTAGTGTTTTTTTTAAAGTTATGTGAACGCTGTTTTTTCTCCGAAATCGTGTAATGCGTCATTATAAGTTAACTTTAAAATAATATGAGTTACTTGGTAGTTGTATTTTTTTAGAGGTTTAATATGGATGTACTTGGATGTACAATAGAAATATTTTTTTAAACTCTCTTCTGCTAATACCGGTTTCATTGAAATATATAACTGTATAAAATGTTGCCATAATGTGGGTAAAAATGTATATTTCATGAATAGAAATCATTTAAGTAGGTAATAAAATGATCTTTAATTAGTTTTCTGATAGTTTCTCTACGATAGAATGGACCGAGATGCAGTCATTTGAAAGTATGCAAGATGTTCTTCACTTGAGGGATACTCTCTTTATCAAGAAGTATTACTCTTTGCATTTTGCACATTATCAAAATAACTCTAACATGTGTTTAACTACAAAAACTGCATATGACAAGAAACACCTAATTATCCAGCACTAACTGAACGAAATATAAAATAGCAAAAATTAATGAAAATATTTTATGGATTATAAAATCAGAAAATCTATGGTGAATTAAATTACGAATATAATTACATGTGTAATTACTTTTATTAGTGAATTACTACTGAGAACTGGTTTATTTTCGAACAATTTATTTCAAAGTCATCATCTGAACAAATAAGTATTTAAATTTTTGTAGGTACTAAACTTTAGCACACATAACATAACTTGAAATAAATGGCAGTTAAATCAAGATCTGACAACCACAGTGGATAAAATTGGCACTTATCACAATGACGTATACATGGAAAATGTTCAATCTTCTTTATCAAGGTAGCCAAGTCGTCAGGGGTTTTAAGGCGTCACTAAATGTTATATGGTTGAATTTTTCAAAATAAGTAGTTTTGTTGGTGTAGAATACAACAAAAAAAGTTTACAGCTCTAAGGTGCCGGCGACACCTAAAAAAATTGAAAATATTTGCCGAAATTCGGTTTGACTCCAATAACTCGAAATATATAAAAAATATATCAAAAAATTGATAGCACTAGGCGATAGAAGGGAAAATTTCATATCAAAAACGTATTTGAAATTTTTTTGTGTGATCAAAAATGTAGGCTCCAGATTTTTTGTTTAACGCACGAGAATGGAACGTTTCCACGCATTAGTACGGCTAGTGAAGCATGCACGGTCACGGACGCGCTACACTAAATTTGTAGTAACTGGGTGACTTATTCGGCACGTCAAAGTTTTCTGCTTTGCCAGATATTTTTATTGTTTTATGAATGTTAACGATTCACAGAGTCGACTTCTGGCGGGGCCTCTCCCGTCAGGTACCTCACGAATTGTCAAAGTTTAAAAACAAAATACAGTTATAGCACGTCATCTTTACAATTTTTTTTCAGATTAGGAATATTTATTTTAACATTTTTAATACCGAAAATTATTCCCAAATAGAATATCTTGTCATTCAATTATAATACAATCATGTATATTTTATATCAGAACCCTAAACTCGCCTTTGCAAGTTATTCTCTTTTTCAAAACGTAAATAGATGCTTCCTTAACATCAAAATAAACTTACCAGGAAGTTATAGTTGTAAACAAGAGTACTGCATGCCCTTAACTGTAGAGGAATTTAATATTTTCCGCTAAGTTCAGTTTATGCCGCATCTTTGATGTATCCTTATTAAAAGGTCATTCTTATTTGTAATAATTTGTTATTAGTTTCTCGGGTCAAAAGTTATGCATCAGAATAATTTCTATACGTATTAAAAAACAAGAAAATGTACGGTTTTATGCAAAAAAATAAGTTAATCTTGAACTATGGCTAAACCAACGGAATTGCATATGCCAGAAGTCTATTTTATGACAGTTTATGTTCATCAGAATTAATAAACTCACACAAAGCTCTCGGCACGATGCGTCTCCAGAAAGCTTACTAGTTCAAAGTTATTTCAAATGTTGCCCTTTTATTTTTTTTACTTTTTATTGGGTATTTTGCGACTGAAAAATGTTTAAAAATTTTAACGAAAAAATCTCTGCGCCAAATGGTTCAGACAGAGGTTGGTTCTTTAATAAAAATATATAAAATAGAACAACTTCGTCTGTAAGGATGGGCGACTAGCTATTACAAAAATCTATTAAATAATTTGTAATACATCTACCCTCGTTTAATAAAATAATCACGGACTCCTTAAGCTTTTTTAGTTCTCTAGAAATAAAGCAGAAATTAGAGATTACCATTACCGCGTAAAGATCAGGTCAGTAATTAACTCCTCTTCCGAGAAGCAGGTAATTTTCAATGAATTTAATTTAATGATCTGGTCCGCAATAATACAAAATGGGGCACAATTTCAACATAAAATCAGTTCAGATTTGTATGAGTCAGGCGTAGTACGCTCAACAATTTTAAAGTGTCCAGTATTATTTCATAGTTAGCGTAAACTTAGTACTGTGAAAGTTGGTAGCTACAATTCAGACAAGACAATTCAGAGAAGCTCAGGAGGAGACTCGTGAAAATGACGAAAGCAAAACCAAGCTTGTTGGAAGGTATGGGGATTGGCGATTATAGATTGCAGATAATTATTGGAATGGGAAAATTCACCAAAGTAACGCTGGCAAATGACGTTGATACTAAGGAAGAGGTGGCTGTAAAGGTCTCAAACAAGAGACGTTTCAATCCTGAATTTTTGGAGACATTCTATATGGAGGCCAAAGGTAAAAAAAAAAAACTCTAAACCACCCAAATATTGTGAAGTTCACAGAAATTATTGATACCAATTCAGTCATATATTTATTCATGGAATATGCCCCTGGGAGTGACTTATCTGGCTACATCGAAAAGCACGGTCATTTGACTGAGAAGGAGGCAAGACCTATGATTAGGCAAATCGTATCGGCACTTGAATACTGCCATCAAAAAAATTTCGGTCAGGGCATGTAAAAGACGAAAATGTTTTATTAGATCACCAAATGAATATCAAACTCGCAGATTTTGGATTGCCAACTGAATTCACAGACCTAAATACTCTGGAAATATACTGCGGTTTTACACCATATATTTCACGAGAACTCTTCCGTGGGGAAAATACGGACCGGAAGGTGACGCGTGGTCGCTAGGGATCCTCTTATATGTGTTGCTGACGTGGGCTGTACCTTTTAAAGGGTCAACGGAAGATGTTGAAAGGCAAGTACTAGTTTTTAGCCATAATCTTCCTCATTCCATGAGCGCAGAATGTAAGCAACTGTTAAAGAAACTCCTAGTCTTGGCGCCAGAGAGGCGACCTGTCTTACAGTAAGTCATGCAAGATAGGTGGATCAAACACGGCTATGAAGAGATATTGACACCGAATGTAGAACCATAATTATTATTGATCCAACGGTTCAAAAATGTATTTACAATTCCAGTTTGTGCTGCCCGGTGCTAATACCCAGTGGTTTTTTCCTTTAAATAAATTTAGTTTTCTATGTAAATTTGATATTATTAAAGCATATTTTATAATAAATAATTTTTTTTTGTTATTTGATTTTTGTTGTAATGCGTTATGAGTGTTCATGTATAAATACTTTGAACCTGCACATTTATGATTCGCCGGTAAAGCCAAAAATACCCTCCCCCGCAAATTGTTTTATCCAAAAAGAGTGGAAGAAAAATAATTTTCAATAATGTAAAAGTACATGGCTGACTAAAACTTTACAGCTGTATAGATAATGAATATCTTATGAAAATAAATTGTTTAAATAAATCACCTACCTACTGTAGGGGGTGGAAGAAATAAAGTTGGCAATGCGTTTTTGTACGCTTTAACTGTCTTTTTAAATGATAATTTGTATATACAGTACAAGTAGCGGTTTGGTGTAAGTGATAGCATTGTTTTCAATTTGATTTTTTCTTTGTTTGTCTACTATAAGAATTGAACGAAATACAATTATTTCAAGAAACGCATGCATTATTCTCCTGTCATTTTTTAATTAATAATATTTTAGAATGAGCAACCTGTATAAAAAAAACGGAAAGTTCCGTGTAAATACCTCTACAAATTTTTTTCTAAAATAATCAAGTTGAAACATCATGATGTTTTAACTTTATTAATTTTGAAAAATTAAAGTATGAATATGCTTAATGGTAAAAATATGCTGTCTGGTAAAAAACTTTGCCTGATAATTTTATAGCACAAGAAATTGTACCTATTTAGAAATCAATTTTATTCCTGCTCTTCTCGCTATGTTTCAATAGCTCCTGCACTTAACACAGATTTTAAAAAAATATGTATTATTTTTAACGTTTTTAAGTTAATTTTAGTAACAACCATTGATAAATGCGTTATTATAAAAAAAAATCTAATCTCCGCAACTTTAACTCACAAACTCACTTCCAGAGGAGCTGGAGAAATATAATTTGAATCGACCATTGATAATATGCTTCAAGAGCAATAGGAAAAATTCAGAAACGGAAAAATTTCAAAAAGTAAATTTTGTAAGTCTTCATGAGAATTAATTAAACATGATGAAATAAATTACTAACATTTTAGTTTGTTACCAATGACTTATTGTAACATGCGCTGACATCGGTGTACGAATATTAAACGATCCAAGAAGCTAACAAACTTGCAAAGGGGATTACAAAATATTTATGCTAATTCTATGGTTATTATCTTGCATTAGATGGAAATTGAAAATTTATTATGCATGTTATAGGAATAAATATATTAATAAAGGTGCAGTAGGTAGTCTTAATTAGGGTATTATAGGAAATATTATAAATATGCTAAATAAGAGCAGACCCGGATTTAAATTGTATCCAAAAGTTATTTGCACGTATCAAATAGTGTAGTTTGAAATAATAGGTCATTAAGTAAGGAAAAATTGTTTTAATATTTCACTTAAAATTACTATAGATTCTAGTACCTACATTTAAATTAAGAAATTTAAATAAACCACAGCTATGCAAATAAATTAAAAAGGATTCAAAAACATTCTAAAGTCTAATAAAAATAAGTGGAGTGCGAGAGTGTGATAATGCGTCTGCCTAGTATTTTTTTGAAGTTATTTGAACGCTGTCTTTTTTTCCTGAAATCGCGTAATGCGTCATTAAAAGTTAATTTTAAAATAATATGAGTTACTTGGTTGTTGTCTTTTTTTAGAGGTTTAATATGGATGTACTTGGATGTACAATAGAAATATTGTTTTAAACTCTCTTCTGCCAATACTGGTTTCATCGAAATATATAGCTGTGTAAAACGTTGCAATAATGTGGATAAAAATGTATATTTCATGAAAAGAAGTCATTTAAGTAGGTCATAAAATGATCTTTAATTAGTTTTCTGTTAGTTTCTCTACGATAGAATTGACCGAGATACAGTTATTTGGAAGGATGCAAGATGTTTTTCACTTGAGGGATACTCTCTTTATCAAGAAGTATTACTCTTTGCATTTTGCACGTTATCAAAGTACATCTAACGTGTGTTTAATTAAAAAAAACTGTATGTGACAAGAAACGCCTAATTATCCAGCACGAACTGAACGAAATATAAAATAGCAAAAAAGTAAATGAAATATTTTATGGGTTATAAAATCAGAAAATCTATGGTGAATTAAATTACGAGTATAATAACATGTGTAATTACTTTTATTAGTTAGATCAAGTTCTGACAACAACAGTGGATAAAATTGGCACTTATCACAATGGCGTATACATGGAAAATGTTCGATTTTCATAACAACGTAGCTTTAAGGTGCCGGCGTCGCTTAAAAAAATTGAAAATATTTGCAGAAATTCGGTTTCTCGCTAATAACTCGAAATATAAAAAATATATATCAAAGACCTACTAGCACTAGGCGATAGAGGGGAAAATTTTATACCAAAAACTTACATGAAATTTTTTTGTATGATCAAAAATGTAGGCTCCTGATTTTTTTGTTTAACGCACGAGAATGGAACGTGGCCACGACTTAGTACGGCTAGTGAATCATGCGCGGTCACGGACGCGCTACACTAAATTTGATGTAACTTTTGAATTAATTAATGAAATTGAGCTTAACAGGGCTTAAATGAAACGAAAAACATGTGGCTATTGGATTATCATATTAGAAATGGATGTGTGTAGGAATAGTACATATATGAAGTCGGAACATAAAGAGATTTCCGATGAAAGCTCTACCATTTCTACATTTCTTAAGATGGCAATCTGAGACTTTCACATATTACTCTTGAAGTGATGTATAAAAAGATTTGATGAGTGAAAGAAATCTCAAAAATTTATTTTTGAAGATGTACATTTCCAAAATTTCAAAAATTTGAGAAAGTGACAAAATTTGATATGTATAACTAATTTTAATCACAAATTACTCTGGTTTAAATCGCGTTATTAGATTTCTGTAGGTGCGATTTTTAAAGCTTGAAATGTGTAGTTTAAGATGTCTTAAGGGGATTTACCTTAAAAGTTGAACTAACC
Organism: Stenurella melanura; assembly: GCA_963583905.1. Lineage (NCBI taxonomy): Eukaryota > Metazoa > Arthropoda > Insecta > Coleoptera > Cerambycidae > Stenurella > Stenurella melanura. The sequence goes on from OY757318.1 coordinate 66,849,817, forward strand.
TTCTTCATTTATTATTATTATTATTACTATTATTATCACAATTATTATTTTAAGAGAATAAAATAAAAATGTTTCTTTGCTCCTAAATTCGTGAAACTATGGTTAAAATAAACGTTAATAACTTTTATTACAAAAATTATTTGGCATACCTATTCATTGAATTTTTTTATACATTGCTTGAATTGTAATATGTGAAAGCTTCAGATTCTTATATTAAAAATTGTAGAAATGGTAGAGCTTTTGCCGATTTCATCGGAAATCTCTTTATGTTCTGACTTCATCTATGTACTATTCCTGCATACCTTCATTTTTATAATAGAAAATATGATAATCCAATAGCCACATGTTTCTAGTTTCATTTAAACTTTGTTGATCAATTTCATTAGTTAGTTCAAAAGTTGCAACAAATTTATTGTAGCGCGCCCGAGACCGCGCGCACGCTTCGCGAGTCGTATTTATGCGTAGCCACGTCCATTCTTGTGCGTTAAACAAAAAAAATCTGGAGCCTACATTTTTGATGATACAAAAAAACTGCATACACGTTCTTGATGAGGAATTTCCCCCTCTCTCGCCTAGTGCTATTAGTTTTATTATATATTTTTTATTTTTCTAGTTAATGGCCAAAAACAATATTTCGGCCAATATTTTCGATTTTTTTAGGGGTAGGTACACTTTTTTTATCGGTTGATTCTTAACTAAAAATACATCCCGTTCAATGACATACCAAATAATATTATTCACATGATGTTGTAAATATAGCGCTAACAAGCGGCAACAGACCGGACGACCGACAGACAGACAGGCAAATAGACTAATAGAATAGAAAGACATCAACTTCCGCAAGTACTTAGTCTTAAACTTAAAAATAGGAGAAATATTGGAGAGTGATTTTTTCCCGATTAAACAGTCCACTTATTGTTCCATCAATCTACACAAGCCCCATGCAAAAATTGTTAGTAGGATAAAAAATATGGTCATGTAGAAAAAGAAAATCTAAGGAAGATAGCGTGGTATTTCTCCAAATTTTTAATGGCAAACCTAACCTAAAAAAATCGTTAGTAAAGTAATAAAATCGGTTCTTCGCTAATAAAAAAAAATTGAGCTCGCATCAAAAAATGTTAAGTGAGGAAGTTGTAGGTTTTAAAATTATCTTTCGATTGATGTATAATAAGTTACAGGTTAGTGCACAAACCAGAGGGAAAAAATGGAAAAAAACCGTTAAAAATGTATTTGTACTACAATCTGCAATTAATTAAAAGTTGACTTTTCAATTTTCGATGTTAAAAATGGCACCCAAATAAGGAGATGATTTTGAGGTTAAGGTTTTTTTAAAACTTAATATTTATCGAAACCCGACTAGCGACAAACAATAGTCGCCATATTTTTCCGTATTTAAAACAAAATTATCGTACGACCATTTGGAGCTCAGATAATTTTTTATTCTAAAAATTCCTTTCGTTTTTCTCGTTTCCTCAAGCACGTAACAGGTGTTTCCGTTGATTTCCTCGATTTTTTTTTATTTCCTCTTTTAACATGGTGGTTTGGTGGCCATTACTCGATTTTCGTGTGTAGGTGTTAATTGTGGGATTTCGATTTTGGTCTGAAGGTGGGTTTAAAAAAAAATGTTCATTGATTTATTTCAGAAATGCGTGATAGTGATGTTTAGGTTGGTAAAATGATCCTCCCTTCATGTTAATTTATCTTCCATTACATATGCACGCCGCATATGTGCACTCAATATCTACGCTGTTACTTTGATGGATTTTACCAATCAAATGATTGTGAATATTTTTTTATTGTAGACTAAGTATTGAGCTACAAATTGTGTACATTGTAAACATCTGCAATAAATAGAAGCGACTGAGGAATTTCTAGAAAATAAAAATTATCTCAGCTCCAGATGATCGTGCGATAACTTTTTTCAATACGGAAAAAATGGCGACTATCGACTGTCACTAGTCCGGTTTCGACAAATATTAAATTTTAAAACAGACAACGGAAAAACTTAACCGCAATATCGGTGCCATCTGTAACATCGAAATTATAAAAAATCAACTTTTATTTAATTGCACATGGTAGTACAAGTCAGAATTAATTAACTCACATAAAGCTCTCGTAACGACGCGTCTCCAGAAAGCGAGGGAAATAAAATAAGTGAGTTTTATCTTCAACATCCTTTTTTCTGGCTTCAATTTTGCAAGACATAACTATAAAAAAATAGGGTGTGTTAGACTTTCAACACTTCTTTTACGCAGAATCATCAGCGTTAAAGAAAGACTGCTTAGTGACAAGAATGGTAATTTTGGTGTATTAAGAGTTGAAGAAATATTTCAGACATTTCTTATCAGCTCCTAGTATTAGCAACCTTATTTCTTGCAAGGCAACATATTTTAATCGATTCAATATTTTTCAAAATGGTGGGGTTTCTCGATTAATCCCGTGTTTCTCTTTTTTGTATTCAATCAGAACCCAAAAATGACTTAAGATATTTCTATGAAAGTTTTTGCGAACTGAAAAGTATAGCTTGGCGGAAATCACATATTACTTTCACGAAACTATGCTGTACATCGTAAATATGCAGCTAGCAATGTCATTTTTATTTCATAGTGGCTCAGGCTTTTAAACTTATTTGAAATGCTGCCCTTTTATTTTTTTTTACTTTTTATTGGGTATTTTGCCTCTGAAAAAGATTTCAAAATTTTAACGAAAAAACCTCTGCGCCAAATGGATCAGACAAAGGTTGGTCCTTCAATAAAAATATATAAACTAGAACAACTCGTGTGTTGTCTGTGAATGTGTGTGGATGTACCGAGTGACGCTCCTACTATTTTAGTGAAATAAATCGGTAAAACATTAAAGTAAATAGACAAGATTAAGGTGATCTATGGACAATTTTTCGACGTTTAACGAGTGGTATTTCAATATGTGTTAAACCTAATATGAAACTAGATATTAATAAAATACATTTTAAATAGTAACATTCAATTCGTTATTAGGTGGTCAGGCCATAGGAAATAGAAAAGGTTAGGGACTAGCGCAATAAACCAAGCATCTGGCATGCATTAGGTTCAGTGCAAGAGGAGAGCCTATAAAATGACGGGTGGCCCGGATGATCCATCATCAACCTGCAAAATACGTTCGAAGGTACTCGAAAGACGGGCCCTAAAGCATGCTATAAAGTGTAAAACAATAACAAAGTGTGGAGTTATAATTCATGAAGAGTGCTTTGATTCCATTTCAAAAATATTTGTTATTCAACAGGCAAATTGGCGTTGTAAAACATGCATTAATACAGCCCAATATAGCGAAGATGGCCTAGATAGTGAATCTACAGTGTTAAAAAAGGAAAACGAATGCTTAATAAGAGAAAAGGAATTACTAAATAAATTACTAGAGGACAAAGACTATACGCTAAATTTGCAGAAAATTATAATCGATGATATTTACAAGAAAACTTTAAGTACTTCTCTATCGCTAAATACTGTAGAAAAGCCTCAATGCTCCTCGTATAGTGATATTGTAAAAACGCAAACTAATAAGAGTTCGGTATCCAAAGCCTTGCTAATAAAAACTGCCGATAACTCGCTAAGTAACGAAATGGTTGAAAAAGAAGTCAAATCTAGTGTAACTCCTGGCTCAATAAATGTAAACGTAAAAAATACTAAATTAATTAAAGATGGTCTGCTAATAAACTGTGAAAATCAAGAGTCCCTGAATATTCTAAAGGAGAACTTGGAATCAAAACTTAGTTCAAAATTAAAAATTAGTGAGCCCTCCAAAATTAATCCTAGACTTTTAATACGCAACGTAAATAAAGATTGTGTTGATTTTGACAAATTTAGATAGATAATAGCTGACAACAATTTACACGCACAACCGGAGGATTTCAAGTATGTTACAAAATTTGCCTACAAATCTGTATACAACGTTGTTTTAGAAGTCATTTCACCGTTATTTAAACAAATTATGAAAAATGAATTCCTATATATTGGATGGATTATAGTCTGCCGCGGTGCTTTAAATGTTGCAAATTTGGACATTACATGAACAACTGCCGAAGTTCCTCTCTAGTTTGTTCCATCTGTTCTGGAGCACACGAAAAAAAGGACTGCAAATCAAGCTTTAAATCTTGTAATAACTGCACAAACTTTAATACAAAATACAAAGCAAATATGCCAACAGACCATACTGCTAGTGATGTAAATTGTGGCTTTTTTAAATATAAAATTGAGCAACTGAAACTAAAAATTAATTATGAATCATAGAAATAATACATTTTTAAAAATAGGACACTTAAATGTGCGATCTTTATTTACAGGCTTTTTGATCATTTTGTAAACTTAATAACCGATAATAATCTTAATATTATGTGTGTAAGTGAGACATGGTTAAATTCAAGTATCTCTTCTGATGCGGTGCATATTAATGGTTACAATTTCTTCAGAAAAGATCGAGAAGGTAGAGGAGGCGGAGTAGGTGTGTATGTTCAACATGATTTAATTTGTAAGATAGTTTTTAGTGATTTTGTCTCCATTGAAGGTGTAGACCATCTGTTATTTGAAATAAAAATAAGAAACACAACATTCCTCTTTTGCACAATATATAGAGCTCCGTCCTCTAACATATTGAATATAGAACACATGGACAATCTTTTGTGGTTTATTACTCCCCAATATGATAACATATGTTACTAGGCGACATGAATATAGACCAAACAACACACTACATATTTTCAAATTGCCTATGAAACTATGATTTTAATCCTCATATCCACGAACCAACTCAAATTACTGCTACACGTCAAAGCAGTATTGACGTTATTTTTTCAAATTGTAGTGATTTAGTCGCCGGTTCAGGCACAGTCAACGCAGACCTCATATCTGATTATCACCGCATTTATTTCACGGTTAATCTGTCTTTGCCTAAGATCACTCCCAAAATGGTTACTTTTAGATGTTTTAAGCAATTCAATAATAACAGCTTTCTCGGTGATCTTCAATCAATTCCATGGAATGACATTTTTTATATAAATGACCTAGAAGGTAAAATAAAATTTTTGTCTACAAATATTGTACAAATTTTTGATAAGCATGCTCCTGTAGTTAGAACTCGTATTACAAAGCCATACGCACCATGGATTACTGATAATATAAATAAATTAAAAAGAGAGAGACAAAAGGCCTTAAGTACATATAAAAAAATCAAAAAATATTCGTGACTGGATTTACTATAAAGAGTTAAGAAATCTTACCCTCGGTGCTATTAGATCCGTGAAATCTGCATATCTTGAGTTTCACCAAAATCGGTCTAGTAAAGAGCTATGGGCTGCCATAAAAAGCTTAAACATAAAACGCAAACACAGGCCAGATATTCCTCCACATTTACGAAACGTAAATGAAATAAACTCATATTTTAGCTCCGTATTTAGGCCACCAATGAACTGTCCAGATACTGTACGTTACTTTTTGTCACATACATTTGATGCGAACTTACATTTTCAATTTAAACTGAGCAGTGTTGATGAAATTACATCCATAATTATGTCCCTTAAGTCAAATGCGGAATGTTGTGACAGCATTTCGGCACTAATGTTAAAATATTGTTTGCCTACTATTTCTTTACATGTAACACATATTATCAATTGCTGCTTGGAGGTAGGCTATTTTCCTACGAGTTGGAAACACTCGTTAGTTATACCATTGCCGAAGGTTAATACTCCTCAAGAGTATAAGGATCTAAGGCCCATTACTATTATTCCAGCATTGTCATAGGTTCTGGAGAAAGTAATTAAGGTCCAAATAAATGAATACATTTTAGAAAATAACATTATATCAAAATTTCAATCAGGTTTTAGAAAAGGCTTTAGCACAACTTCAGCCTTAGCTGACATTTCCCAAAACATTCTTTCTGCCTTAGATAACGATGATGCTGCTGCACTTATTCTTCTTGACTTTTCTAAGGCTTTTGATACGCTGGATCACGATTTACTTTGTGCAAAACTCTCTTTTTATGGCTTTGATGAAACTTCAGTAAACTTTTTCAGATCATATTTAATTAATAGATTTCAAACCGTTTCACTAAATAATGAGCGATCAAATATCTGCCCAATTACATCAGGTGTGCCACAAGGGTCAGTTTTAGGACCTTTTTGTTCTTAATTTACACAACCGATATTATCCAACATGTAAGCCATGGTAAAGTTCAGTGCTACGCCGATGATACTCAACTGTTTTATCATTTTCCCTCTGAAAATACTATAAACTCTTGTAATTTAATTAATGCGGACCTAGACTCTATTCATAATTATGCTAATCAAAATAATCTCAAACTAAATGCAACCAAAAGTGCAGTATTGTGCTTTACTTCCAATAGAACGCAGGAATATACGAAAGAAAATCTAGCTGTTGCTATAAATGGTCAATACTTGCCTGTTGCAAATGAAGCAAAAAACTTAGGTCTAATCTTTGATAATAAGATGCGTTGTACGGAACACGTGGCAGTTTTATTAAAAAAAGCGTACCTTGAAAATGCTGTATTGTAATATAAGTATTTTAAATTTCAAAGTGAGGAAAAAATTATGTGAAAGTCTTGTGTTACCAATCTTGAATTATTGCAATATAGTATATTTCCCCTGTCTAGATAAGCTTACACAACATCGTTTGCAAAAAATGCAAAATGGCTGTTGCAAGTTTGTATTCAAACTAAAGAGGTATAGTCACGTGTCTGCGAAAATAAATGATTTGCAATGGCTCTGGCTTGATAATTTGTATAAATACAACATATCTGTTTTTGTTCATAACCTGCTCTCAACCCAATCACCTTCTTATCTTTATGAAAAATTTACCTTCAGGCGAGATATTCAAAACGGTAATCTAAGACACGCAGATAAACTTATAATTCCTAGATATTCAAAATCTTTATTTCGACGTTCATTTGTATACAACGCTATTTCGATCTACAATAATATTGATCCTCATCTAAAACGAGCTTCTGTAAATAAATTTCGCACAGTAATAAAATGTAATTTTCTCCGTCAGCAACTTATGTAAATTAGCAGCTAGTTTTTCTGTAGTTCATAACCTTATCAGCCTTAAGATATATTATGTCTGTGTGCATTGGGCTTTATTGTATAGTATGGACATATATACATTTGTTTTTACTTTTACTTAATTTTTAGCTTCAATTATTGTCACCCGCATTACTATATTTAATCTTTATATGTATCTGTATATGTAAGTATATGTATGTATGTATGTATGTATGTATGTATGTATGTATGTATGTATGTATGTATGTATGTATGTATGTATGTACGTATGTACATGGGTGTATATATATATTATTTTTATCTACGTACTTTACATTAGATAGATTAGCTATAAACTATTATTATAAAGTAAAAGGTTAAGTTGAGTAGCTATTAAGCTAGACTTCGCCTTAATTTAGGAATGTATTGTAATTTTATATTTTTATATTTTTATATTTGTTCCTAAATAAAGCCATTTTATTATTATTATTATTATTATTATTATTAATTTCATCTCTAGGGAAGGGCAAATAGCTAGTACAAAAATCTATTAAATGATTTGAAACACATCTACCCTCGTGTGATAAAATAATCGCGGATTCCTTAAGTATTTTTTAGTTTGTTCAAAATACCCAATTAAAAGTAAGAGAATCTGAATATGCCACAGTTAAACAATTATAGACAATATCTGTAGCCCTTTAATACTTTGATATAATCAAGTACTCTACAATAAAGCAGAAATTAGAGATTACGCTTACCAGTTAAAGATCAGGTCAGTAGTTAACTCTTTTTCCGAGGAGCAGGTAATTTTCAATGAATTTAATTTAATGATCTGGTTCGTAATATTACTAAAGGGGGCATAATTTCAACATCCAATTTAAAATCTCTACTAAATACAAAAATAATACACTATATATCCGAGTTAAGGAAAGCTAAAGTTAATGCTCATGACAAGTACATTTCCCAAAGTAAAAACCGAAACAAAACAATATGGAATGTCATTAAAAACAACAAATCGCAAAGAAATAATACACACACAAATTCTGCTGTCATAAATTCCGAGAAACTAAACTATGTTGGAACGATTGCTGAAAAATAATAAATATGTTACCACCTTCTAACAAAAATTTTGAAGACTACTTAATTAACACAAACATAGGTGACATAGCACTGAATTTAATTTCGCCGAAGTTTCTTACGTACAGATTCTTGACATACTAAATAACTTAAAAAAGACTGACAGTAAAGACGCGCACGATATAAACCTGAAAATCCTTAATTCCATTAAGCACATTATATACATTCCATTAGCCAAACTTATAAATCAGTGTATTAGAAATAATGTATTTCCGGAAATCCCCAAATCAAAAGTTATTCCAATCCACAAACAAGGCGACATTGATGATCTTGCCAATTATAGACCAATCTTCATATTACCTTTTCTTGCAAAAATCTTTGAAACCGTACTAAAGTTGCAAATGTCATCTTATTTTGAGAATTTTAATTTATTTAACAGCTACCAGTTCGGGTTTAGAGCTAAAATGTCCACTACCACAGCTATAAATACACTGGCGGATATCGTAAATAGGGGATTTGAAAGTAGAAAAATAATATACGCTCAGTTTTACTTCCACATCCACGAAGTGGATTGTTACTTCCACATCCACGAAGTGGATTGGAAGTATAGTAATCGCAAAAAAAATGTTCAAAAATTTTTATTCGTGAAATAGGTTTAAAATGTCATGAAACGTCGAGATTTTAAATTTGAGCGAAAACAAATTTTCTGTCTGTCGGTCTGTCGGTCTGTCTGTCTGTAACTTTTTTTGTCCGCACGTTTTCTCCGGAACGGTTTAAGATATTGACTTGAAATTTTGTACACGTATATATCATAACGAGATCTGGAACTGGATTGTTTTTTGAGGATATACGGTGAAGGGTTGGGGGTTAAATATGGGTAAATATGGGAAAATAAGTAAAGCAAGCTTGTAAGAGTACAGAAACTTGAAATTCGGTGTATGTACTAGAAGTTAAGGCCTCAGATTTTTTTATAATATTTTTCAACCCCCCACCACCCCTACCCCATTAATGGGGTTGATAAAATAAAGTTGAGATATTCATTTGAAATTTCATACACGTATGTATCATAACGACGTCTGGAATTAGATTATATTTTGAGATGATTTCGTTGAAGGGTTGGAGGTTAATTTGGGGTAAATAGGGGAATATAAGTTAAACAAGTTGGTAAGAGCACAGAGACTTGAAATTCGATGTATGTACTAGAAGCCAAAGCGTCAGATTTTTTTATACCATTTTTTCACCCCCAGCCACCCCTACTCCAATATGAAAAGGGTTGATAAAATAAAATTGAGATATTCATTTGAAATTTGGTACACGTATGTATTATAACGACATCTGGAACTAGATTATATTTTGAGATGATTCCGTTGAAGGATTGGGGGTTAAATAGGGGTAAATAGGGGAAAATAAGTAAAACAAGCTGGTAAGACTACAGAAACTTGAAATTCGGTGTATGTACTAGAAGCCAAAATGTCAGATTTTTTTTATAATATTATTCAACCCCCACCACCCCTACTCCAATATGAAAAGGGTTGATAAAATAAAATTGAAATATTCATTTAAAATTTGGTACACGTATGAATTATAACGACATCTGGAATTAGATTGTACTTTGAGATGATTCCGTTGAAGGGTTGGGGGTTATTTAGGGGTAAATAGGGGGAAATAAGTAAAACAAGCTGGTATGAGTACAGAAACTTGAAATTCAGTGTATGTACTAGAAGCCAAGGCCTCAGATTTTTTAATAATATATTTTAGCCCCCCATCACCCCTACTCCATTATTCAGGGGGTTGATAAAATAAAACTGAGATGTTCACATGAAATTTAGTACGCATATGTATTATAACGACATCTGGAACTAGATTATATTTTGAGATGATTCCGTTGCAGGGTTGGGGGTTAAATAGGGGTAAATAGGGGAAAATAAGTAAAGCACGCTGGTAAGACTACAGAAACTTGAAATTCGGTGTATGTACTAGAAGCCAAGGTCTCAGATTATTTATAATATTTTTCAACCCCCACCACCCCTACTTCATTATTAAAAGGGTTAATAAAATAAAATTGAGATATTCATTTGAAATTTGGACACATATGAATTATAACGACATCTGGAACTAGATTATATTTTGAGATGATTCCGTTGAAGCGCTCGGGGTTAAATAGGGGTATATAGGGGAAAATAAGTAAAGCAAGCTAGTAAAAGTACAGAAATTTGGGATTTGGTGTATATACTAGAAGCGAAGGTCTCAGGTTTTTTAATTTGTATTTTCCATCTCCCCATCACCCCCACTCCCTTATTAAAACAGTTGATAAAATTAAATTTAAATTTTCACTTGAAATTTGGTACATTTATGTATTATAACTATATCTGAAACTAGATTATATTTTGACATGATTGCGTTGAGGGAGTGGGGGTAAGTAGAGGTAAATAGGGAAAAATAAGTAAAGCAAGCTGGTAAGAGTACTGCAACTTGAAATTAGGTGTCTGTGTCCTAGAAGCCAAGGCCTCAGATTTTGTGATAATATTTTCCAACCCTTCCACTACCATTACTACATTATTAAAGGGATTGATAAAATAAAATCGAGATATTCACTTGTAATTTGGTAGACGTATGTATTATAACGACATCTGGAACTAGATTATATTTTGGGATGATTCCGTAGAAGAGTTGGGGTTAATAGGAGTAACTAGGGGAAAATAAGTAAATCAAGCTGGTAAGAGTACAGAAATTTGGAATTCGGTGTATATACTAGAAACCAAGGCCTCAGATTTCTTTCTAATATTTTTCAAACTCCACCACCTCCCCTTCATTATTAATGGGATTGATAACATCAAATTGAGATATTCACTTGAAAGTTAGTACACGTATGTATTGTAGTGACATCCGACTGAGATAACTCCATTGAAGAGGTGGGAGGTGGTAGATTGTGAATAGTGGAAAATAAGTAGGGTAAACTAGAAACTTCATTTTTAACGTATATGGTAGAAACCAACGCCTCAAACTTCTCTACGACATCTGCCCCAAATATTAAAATTCTATGACCAATAATTTCCACATACTAGTGCAAATATAGTCAAGATGTTTCCTTTAAGGTAACTTGGATGAAGAATCTGGATGTGGAAGTAGTGATTCCTTGGGCAGCGGTTTTTAGATTTAGATTTAAGTAAGGCGTTTGATTGCGTTTCATATCATATATATTGATAAACATGTTAGCCTTTTATAAATTTTCTATTACTAGCCAAAAGTTATTGTCATCGTACCTCCAAGACAGATCTCAGTTTGTCAACTATAGAAGCATAAATTCTCAACTCATAAATGTAAAATATAGTGTACCTCAGGGCTCTGTATTGCACCCAATTCGTTTTCTTATCTTTATAAATGAGTTGCCATACAACATCGCCGCAGCCAGATCTGTCCTTTTTGCGGACGACACTACACTAATATATATAGCAACAAGGACTTCACCAGATTGCTATCAATGGTAAGCGACACACAATCCACTATCCAAGACTGGTTTCTGTCAAATAATTTAAAAATAAATGAAAATAAAAACTACAACGACGATTTTTACCTTAAGAAAACACATAACAGATAACATGATATCCACGGATTGGGTTAAATTCCTAGGTGTTTATCTGGATAGTAAATTAACATGGGAGAAACATGCCATCTGTGGCAAAATGTACAAAAATATTTACTTATTGCCTAATCTTGTGAATAGTGCCTCACAGACGACTTTAATAACAGCATATTTCGGTTTAATACACTCGGTACTAATCTACGCGATTTTGGTTTGGAGCCACTCTCCACATGCCGCAGTTGCCTTTGCGGTCCAGAGAAAGGTAGTAAGGGTAATTGCGGGTTTGAGTTGGAGGGAGGAGTGCAATGAATATTTGAAAAAACTCAAAATTCCAACATTATATAGCATCTACATTTTGCAATGCCCTCTAATTGTAAAACAAAATGAAACAAAATACTTATCACGTGCCCAGCTACATTCCCATTCCACCCGAAGCAATAGAAACTTACACTTTGAATTTTTGCGCTATCGAAAACACGCAACGGTACAGTGTTCTATGAAATAAAGTTTTTCAACGCATTACCGTGCAATATCAGGGAACTAGACTATAAACGTTTTATAGTGGTCGTAAATTCATTTTTGGTTGAAAACGCATTTTTTTCATTGAATGAGTATTTTGCAGCTGATTTCTCCAATTTATGTAACTTAAATATATGTATGTTTATTGAAAATTACCTGTGCGTTGTTTACATTTTCTTACTATACAATTTTATAATTCTCTGTACATTACCCTCCTTATCATCTTTTATTTTTGACTTGTGTAAATACTTTTTGTATAATGCATTAATAAATACTCACTCACTTACATAAAATCAGTTCAGATTTTAAATTGTCCGGTATTATTTCATAGTTAGTGGAAGAGTTGGTAGCTACAACGTCAACGAATAAAGACAATTCAGTGAAGCCCAGGAGAAGGCTCGTGAAAATGACGAAAGCAAAACCAAGCTTGTTGGAAGGTATGGGGATTGGCGATTATATATTGCAGAAAATTATTGGAATGGGAAAATCCGCCAAAGTCATGCTGGAAAATGACGTTGATAGTAAGGAAGAGGTGGCTGTAAAGGTCACAAGCAAGAGACGTTTCAATCCTGAATTTTTGGAGACATTCTGTATGGAGGCAAAGGTAATAAAAACTCTAAACCACCCAAATATTGTGAAGTTCAGAGAAATGATCGAAACCTATTCAATCATTCATTCATGGAATATGCCCCTGGGGGTGACTTATCTGGCTACGACGAAAAGCACGGTCATTTGACTAAGAAGAAGGCAAGACTCATGATTAGGCAAATCCCATCGGCACTTGAATACTGCCATCTAAAAAATTTCGTTGGGGATGTAAAAGACGAAAATGTTTTATTAGATCACCAAATGAACATCAGGCTCGCAGATTTTGGATTGGCAACAGAATTCACAGACGTAAATACCCTGAGGGGGAAAACACGGACCGGAAGGTGACGTGTGGTCGCTGGGGATCCTCTTATATGTTTTGCTGATGGGGGCTGTTCCTTTTAAAGGGCCAACGGAAGATGTTGAAATGCAAGTATTAGTTTTTAGTTATAATCTTTCTCAGTCCATGAGCGCAGAATGTAAGCAACTGTTAAAGAAAATCCTAGTCTTGGCGCCAGAGAGGCGATCTGTCTTAAAGCAAGTCATGCAAGATAGGTGGATCAACCACGGCTAAGAGATATTGACACCGTATGTAGAACCATAATAATTATTGATCCAGCGTTCAAAAATGTATTACAATTCTAGTTTGTGATGCCCGGTGCCAATACTCAGTGGTTTTTCCTTTCAAATAAATTCAGTTTTCTATGTAAAAGGGATATTATTAAAATATATTTTATAATAAATAAATATATTGTTTTTGTTATTTGATCACTTTTGTTGTGATACATAATGAGTGCTTATGTACAAATACTTTGAACCGGCACCAATATAAATCGCCGGTAAAGCCAAAAATACACACCCCCGCAAATTGTTTTATCCAAAAAGAGTGGAGGAAAAATAATTTTCAATTATGTAAAAGTACATGGCTGACTAAAACTATGCAGTTGTATAGATAATGTATATCTTATGAAAATAAATTGTTTAAATAAATCACCTACCTACTGTAGGGGGTGGAAGAAGTGAAGTTGGCAATGTGTTTTTGTACGCTTTAACTGTCTCTTTAAATGTTATTTTGTATAGACATTACATGGAGCGGTTAGGTGTAAGTGATAACATTGTCTTTGGTTTAATTTTTTCTTTGTTTGTCTACTATAAAAATTGAACTAAATACAAATATTTGAATAAACGCATGCATTATTCTCCTATGTCATTTTTTAATTAATAATATTTTAGAATGAGCAACCTGTATAAAAAAAATGGAAAGTTCTGTGTAAATAGCTCTACTATTTGTTTTCTAAAATAATAAAATTGAAACATCATGAAGTTTTAACTTTATTGTTGTTGAAAAAATAAAGGTATGAATATGCTTAATGGTAAAAATATGCTGTCTGGTAAAAAACTTTGACTGATAATTTTATAGCACAAGAAAGTGTACCTATTTAGAAATAAATTTTATTCCTGCTCTTCCTGCTATTTTTCAATAGCTCCTGCACTTAAAACCGATTTTAAAAAATTATATTAATTTTAACGTTTTTACTTTAATTTTAGTAAGAACCATTGACAAGTGCGTTATTATAAAAAAATCTAAATTCCGCAACTTTAACTCACTTCCAGAGGAGCTGGAGAATTATAATTTGAATCGACCATTGATAATATAATGCGTCAAGAGCAATAGGAAAAATTCATAAATGGAAAAATTTTAAAAGGTAAATTCTGTAAGTCTTCATGAGAATTAATTAAAAATGATGAAATAAATTACTAACATTTTAGTTTGTCACCACTGACTTACTGTAACATGCGCTGACATCAGTGTACGAATATTAAACGATCCAAGAAGCTAACAAACTTGCAAAGGTGATTACAAAATATTTATGCTAATTTTATGGTTATTATCTTGCATTAGATGGAAATTGAAAATTTATTATGCATGTTATAGGAATAAATATATTAACAAAGATGCTGTAGGTAGTCTTAATTAGGGTATTATAGGAAATATTATAAATATGCTAAATAAGAGCAGACACGGATTTATATTGTACCCAAAAATTATTTGCATGTATCAAAAAGTATAGTTTGAAATAATAGGTCATTAAGTAGGGAAAGTAAAAAGAAATATTTAATATTTCATTTAAAATTTCTATAGATTCTAGTACCTACATTTAAATTAAGAAATTTGAATAAACCGCAGCTATGCAAATAAATTAAAAAGGATTCAAAAATACTCTAAAGTCTAATAAAAAAAAATGCAGTGCTAGAGTGTGATAATGCGTCTTCGTAGTATTTTTTAAAGTTATTTGAACATTATATTTTTCCCTGAAATCGCGTAATGTGTCATTAAAAGTTAATTTTAAAATAATATGAGTTACTTGGTTGTTGTCCTTTTTTTAGAGGTTTAATATGGATGTACTTTTCCAATAGAAATATATTTTTTTAAACTCTCTTCTGTCAATACTGGCTTCATCGAAATAAATAACTGTGTAAAACGTTGCAATAATGTGGGTAAGAATGCATATTTTATGAAAAGAAATCATTTAAGTAGGTAATAAAATGATCTTTAATTAGTTTTCTGATAGTTTCTCTACGATAGAATTAACCGAGATGCAGCTATTTGAAAACATACTTTCTTCACTTGAGGAATACTCTCTTTATCAAGAAATATTACTCTTTGCATTTTGCACGTAATCAATGTACCTCTAACTTATGTTTAATTAAAAAAAGACTGTATATGACAAGAAACACATAATTATCCAGCACTAACTGAACGAAAAATAAAATAGCAAAAAAGTAGAGGAAATATTTTATGGATTATAAAATCTGAAAGTCATCGCCTGAACAAATAAGTATTTAAATATTTGTAGGTACTAAACTTTAGCCCGCATAGTATAACTTGAAATATAGGGCAGTTAGATCAAGTTCTGACAACAGGATAAAATTGGCACTTATCACATACATGGAAAATGTTCAATTTTCTTTAACAAGGTAACCCAGTCGTCAGGGGTTTTAAAGCGTCACTAAATGCTGTATGGCTGAATTTTTCAGAATAAGTAGTTTTGTTGGTGTAGAATACGACAAAAAAACTTTACAGCTGTAAGGTGCTGGCGACCCCTAAAAAAATTGAAAATATTAGCCGAAATTCAGTTTCTCGCCAATAACTCGAAAAATAAAAAAAATATATCAAAAAACTAATAGCACTTGGCGATAAAGGGGAAAATTTCATATCAAAAACGTATATGAAATTTTTTTGTATGATCGAAAATGTAGGCTCCAGATGTTTTTGTTTAATGCACGAGAATGGAACGTGGCGACGCATAAGTACGGCTAGTGAAGCATGCGCGGTCACGGACGCGCTACACTAAATTTGTTGTAACTTTTGAACTAATTAATGAAATTGAACTCAACAAAGCTTAAATAAAACGAGAAACATGCGGCTATTGGATTATCATATTTTCAAATATGGAAATGGATGTATGTAAGAATAGTACATATATGAAGTCAGAACATAAAGAGATTTCCGATGAAATCGGTAGAAGCTCTACCATTTTTACAATTGTTAAGATGAAAATCTGAGACTTTCACACATTACTCTTGAAGTAATGTATAGAAAGATTCGACGAGTGAAACAAATCTCAAAAATTTATTTTTGAAGATGTACTCTTCCAAAACTTCAAAAACTTGAGAAAGTGATAAAATTTGATGTAACTAATTTTAATCACCTATTACTCTGGTTTAAATCACGTTATTAGATTTCTGTAGGTGCGATTTTTAAAGCTTGAAATGTGTACTTTAAGATGTATAAGAGGATTTGCCTTAAATATTGAATTAACCTTCTTCATTTTAAGAAAATGAAATAAAAATGTTTCTTTGCTCCTAAATTTGTGAAAGTAGGGGTAAAATAAACGTTAATAACTTTTATTATAAAAATTATTGGGCATACCTATCTATTGCATCTTTTTATACATTACTTCAATTGTAATATGTGAAAGTTTCAGATTTATATCTTAAAAATTGTAGAAATTGTAGGTTTTACCGATTTCATCAGAAATCTCTGTATGTTCTGACATCATATATGTACTATTCTTATATACATTTATTTTTATATTTGAAAATATAATAATCCAATAGCCACATGTTTGTTGTGTCATTTAAGCTTTCTGATCAATTTCAGTAATTAGTTCAAAAGTTGCAACAAATTTATTGTAGCGCGTCCGAGACCGCGCACGCTTCGCGAGCCATATTTATGCGTCGCCACATTCCATTCTCGTGAGTTAAACAAAAAATCGGAGCCTACATTTTTTATCATAAAAAAAAATTCATACACGTTTTTGATGTGAAATTTCCCCCTACATTACCTAGTGCTATTAGTTTTTTCTATATATATTTTTTATTTTTCGAGTTATTGGCCAAAAATAGAATTTAGGCCAATATTTTCGATTTTTTAGGGGTGAACTTTTTTTTGTTAACTAAAAATACATCCCGTTTAATGACATACCAAATGTTATTCGCATGATATTGTAAATATAGCGCTAACAAACGCCAACAGACCAGACGACCGACAGACAGACAGGCAAATAGACTAATGGAACAGAAAGACATCAACTTTCGCAAGTACTTAGTCTTAAACTTGAAAATACGAGAAATATTGAAGAAATATTTCTTCACGATTAAACAGTTCCCTTATTGTTCAATCAATCCACACAAGCCCTTGCAAAAATTGTTAGTAGGATAAAAAGATATAGTCATGTTGTAAAAGAAATAAGGAAGATAGCGTTTTATTTCTCCAAATTTTTAATGGCGATGTAATATCTGGGGTTTTATTCCCCTAATTATATGAATTAATCAGACATTACATTAGTATATCCATCGAAATCAAAACTGTGCTTACTCTTTTCCTTCTATGTGATTTTATCCTTTTTGGGTGTCCCTCAACCAGGTTACTTCACAAACAAACTTTACTGAATATAGAATGAACTCAATTACATAACAATCAAACTAAACAACCACTATATTTACAGAACAAAATGAAAACAAATGAAAATGACAATCACAAATATTTAACGAATAAATAAATTAACAAACAGTAATTACACTATATCAAGAAATGAAATGGTCCGCGGCAAGTTCAAATCTTTAACTGAATCGCGGCCGAACACTCTTAGTTCAATTTCAACACATTAATTTATGCTTATTATAACCGACAAGATAGTGAACAAATGTATTTAAACTTTAAGATTCAAAAAGGTTTGCACGAGAATTGACTATAACCTGTAGGTAGATGACGACCGATCAGACGTTAAGCCAAGTGTCCAACAAGGATTTATAAATCTTTCTTTGTTGTTAAACAGGGTGTGCAATAAGCTTTACAGGTATAATAAACGTTTACAGGGGCGTGCCAATACAGGCAATTTGGTCACAGAAAGCTTGGATAGAATGTTGTACGTAACCCCAATTATGATAGACAGTAATAAATTAGAGGCCAATACATTAAAATAGTACATGCGAGTAAATTAAATTTTATAAATTAAATAATACAGAGTACATTTTTGGAAAGGGGACAATACAGAGAGCCCATCATTTTCGAATTATACCACTAGAATATTTGCGGTTTGAACAAAATATCAGAGACGATAGAAAGAAAAGTAAAGAAAAGAGAAATTGAATTTAATTTTTTTCTATTCACATTTTGATTTTAGTTTTAGGGGAGTAAAACCCCAGTTATTACAGTGGCGCAGTCTAAATAGGATGTTTTTAAGCCATAGCCAATTTTTATTCAAGTTAATTAATTGAGTCACTGCATTTTTTAGAATTTCCAAAATTCGTCTTTTAAAATGAACCTACGTATTAACATGTCATTTTTCGTTGTTGATGTTGTATTAGAAGTTTCTTAAGAAAAATTTTTATTAGTGGTTTCAAAAGTAAAAGTTTTTGAACCCGTAAAATGATACCAATACGTATCAAATGTCTTAGAGTTAATTTAGTTTGGTAGAGCAACGATTCGTGAAAGAGTCAAGTAAAGTAAATTAAAATTAGTAAAGAAAGTAGAACTAAACATATAAGATACTATCATTGGTGGGGCATATTATAGTATACGTAAGAACGGCTTGTTTAATTCCTTGATAGCAAAGTAGAAATACTCGGAGACTTAACTACAATGGGCAATTCATAGAGTTATATGTGTATAAAGGAATTAAGGTTGTGTCAAAGCAATAAACAAAGTATATATAGAAATTAGTGCTCCTATTTACCGAGTGTTGAGAATAAAAAGGGAATTTTACAGATCTGTTGTGAAGCAGGGGATTTAGAGAAACGATATTTAGAGATATATTGTCGAGTAAAATTTAAAAATACGAATCTAGCGTTAAATTATTGCAGTAGACGAGGTCATTGCACCCTCGATCGGACACAGCCCTATTTAGAAATTTAGGTACCTGTAGGAAATGGTTATCACAAAGAATAAATACCGAGCCAATTGCATTATAATAATCAGTAAATACATTAACCAAGGAAAGTTGCACGAGATAAACAAGGTTTTATTTAAAAATAAAAGCGCAATTAGTTCAGATATTATTATGATATATTTATTATTATTTATATATATATTATTATAGGTATTATTATGATATACGGCAATCCACAATAAATAGGTAGAAATGTTGTATAGTAAAGCATAACAGGGGAAACACGTTATAAAATAATTTATGCACAAAAATAAAATAACAGTGTCGTACAGGTAACGTAGACAAGGTAATTCGAAATAGGGACTTTTCGCGGGAATACACATTTTAGGTAGTTAGAGTATGCCGGGTGCCACAAGTAAGTGGCTCAGAATGAATTTTTGAACATGTGCGGTGATTTTTATAAATTTATAGCAAGTTGTTATTTTTTATAGCAATTATAAATTTTAATCTAGACTGCTATGAAATAAAAAAATACGTACTTTGTCATTTTAGATTGTACAAAAAAAATATTTATACATAGTTACCATTATTAACCATTTTGTAGGCATTTTAATGCAAGTAATTCATTTTTTTTGAAATAACTCTTTTTTTTTCAAATGGGACGGTGGTGGCTCCTTATATCCATTAAATTGTTCTTTTCTACGAATCCATTAATATAACTATGCTTGGGTTTTTATTAACATTTATTTAAAAAACTGTAAAAACAGATTGTATTTGTGGTATTTTACGGCTATACGGCTATCAAAAAATTTCGCATCAAGTTACCTTTGCATTTTAAAAGAGAAACAAAATAAACGAAATGGCAGTTCTCTAACTGAAACTTTTAGTTAACTATTGCAATTTCGCATCAAGTTACCCTTGCATTTTAAAAGAGAAACAAAATAAATGAAATGACAGTTCTCTAATTGAAACTTTTAGTTAAATATTGCAATAATGGTGTATACAAATAATGAAAAAGTTGACATGCTTCTTATTTACAGGGAATATCGTAAAAATGGAAAGCGTACACACGAAATTTATAATGAAAGATTTCCAGAAAGAATATGTCCATCCCGACATTATTTTAAGAAGTTGGAAAGGAAAATGCGGCGGGAACCAATGGTACGCAACCCAACGTTCCATCTGAAAATCAGAAGTTAGGGTTATTTCCTGTGAAACCGGAAGAGGTATTAAATTACTTCATATGTCAAAAAATGCAGTTTTCTGTATGACCCTAGACCCCCTAGTTTCTTTTTGATATGTTCAAAAATAAAAAAGTGATAGGGGTGAGGCACTTTTTTATTTTTAAACAAATTAAATAAAATAGAAAAACAAATAGCATAGATTTGAAATGGATATCAATGAATTCAGAAAAAAATCTATAATTTATTGAACACAATGAGCCACCACCTTCCCATTTGAAAAAAAAAATTTCGATAAAAAAGTGATATGTTCAACTTTGGAGGCTTCGTAAATGGTTATTAATGAAATTAAATGAAAAATTATAATTTTCCCTTGGACTTTACATGCCGTAGAACAAATTTTGTTATTCCAAAGCACTCTAGACGAATATCTTAAAATGCCTAAAAAACTGAACATCAACTTAAAAATTTGCGAAATTCTCATGGTATACTCAGAATGTTGTCTTGAATCCAAATATGTAAAAGTATACAGGGTATTCCATTTAAAATTTGCGGTCATTTTCGGGTAAACCGGAATTGGTCTCATACCATTTTTCATGTCCAAAAATCCATTTTTACAGGTAGTTTATGCACCCCAAATTTCAAATGAATAAGTTCAAAAATAAAGGAAATATAAGGGTGAGCCACTTACTTGTGGCACCCGGTATAGTTCATTTAACAGAAAAAAATTTCGGTTATTTTCCAAATTTATGATATACGTAAAATCTAAGTTACGTAAGCGATAACCGTATTTTTCATGGTGTTTATGATATTTTGTTGTAAATTGAAATATGTGCATTCCCAAATTAAATTACTATGTCAGAATAAATTGATATAACTTCACGTAAAGAGCAAGTATATGAAAGAAAGTAGACTTTAAGTAGGCCATTCAGGGCAGAAAGCAAGAGCTATCTACAATATTTTCGTAAAATTCAGAGTAAATAAAGAATAAAATGCTTCATTAAAAATTTTTCCGACGGTTAAAGTCGGTACCTCGGACGCAACGTTGTTCGAATAGGCTAGAAACAAGAAACCCAGCTATGGCTACTAACTGAAAGATGTGGGCGAATAGACAGAAAAGTAGAAACGAATTATTTATATAGTTGTTTAAAGTGAGAACCGAAAACCGGCTATAATTTGTTGAAAGAATTTACTTACATGATCTGCGATTTTTACTTAATTTAATGTAAATAAATTTCCTTCTGGCTCCACATTCAGGCCAAGATATAGTTTTTCCAATAGTTCGGTTGCTTGTTTTCCAATTGTGTAATTGATAAATAATATGGACTTAAAGATATTTTTATACAACTTTGGTTACAGTATCCCTTATCATTTTTTGGTTGTTGTGACGTAGCATGCACAAAGGGTTACAGGTAAAGTAGTTTGCTTTTGTATTTGGGTTAATAGAATTGGTTAGGATAGTTAGAAAATTTGCCCTTTCGCTTTCAAAGTAACCGAAGTGCTTTTTTTGTTGAAACCTTTCTCGAATTAATTTACATTAACGATATGAAATGGTACGAATTAAATTTTTTAAGATTCATTGGTTTTATGAAACCGAGTTATTCGATGCACATTTATATATTTTGATCAAAATTACACAGAGAATTTAGCCAATTCACGACTGGTTAGGTCTTTTTGAGGAATATGACAAGTTCTAGAATATATCTTATGAGTAATTAAGCAATGTTAATTGTTTTAAATATAAAGAACTAGAAAGAAAATTCGCAAATTTTAATGTACCTTCGATGGTTAAATTAAAAGAGGGCACGTACGAAATTTTCCGCCAAGCTTTGCATAATAACTACAGGTAGAAAGTTGCGGATAAGCTTGAGCCTCTCAATTTGGAAAAATTAGTCAAATTTCCAAAGCATGATTACCTGTCTTTTCTTTCGAAATGCGGGAAGCAAGAAAATTACCTAGGGTTTTGTTGTTTCTGAACCATTTACGGGGGAGACAGTGCTGGTACTGCTTATTGATTGGCGAGTCTGTATATGTATATGGGCATATGTGTACGTATATGTGTGTGTACGTGTCGAGTATATAGGATATGTGGAAATGTATGAATTTTTACGTAGGTAGATGAGGATGTATATCTATAGGTAAATAGGCATGGAGGCGTACTGATGTGAGTATACATATATAGATGAGCAAATACATAATTTTTCTTTATTAGACAAGTGGAATGAACCGAAATGAATTAATACCCAAATTTAGAGACCCAGAAATTGCGACAGAAGAGAAAGAAAAGTATACACTGCAGTTCAGGGGGCATATAAACCCAGCGCTATAGAGTAGAAATGCACCATATGGGTCGAGTCAACAATTTGACGCGAGGTATTCTCGAAGTGAACGAAATTGGCGCGTTATTGTTATCAGAGAAATTAATTAAATAAATAGTACACCTATAGTTATAGTACAGGGTCATGGTGGTATAAAAAAAAGCAGAGATACGCAGAGAAAGTTAAGGTTTTACCTGAAGGGCACTTCTGAGATAACTTTGTGAATTGAATATTGTTAGTGGATAAAAAGATAGATGATGATCGTAGAGGGGAGTTATGCCGAGAGTCCAACGAGGATTTAGAAATCTTTCTTAGTTGTTAAAGAGGGTAAACAAAAATTCGAGACAGAAACAAGGTAAGAAGTTGCTGATAAGGAATTTGCAGTCTTAGGTGTTCCACCTCTAGAAAATTTAGAGTTTAGACAATATGAATAAAGGCAATCTTAAGTGCAATAAGCTTTACAGGTGTAATAAACGTTTACAGGGGCGTGCGAATACAGGCAATTTGGTCACAGAAAGATTGGATAGAATGTTGTACGTAACCCCAATTATGATAGACAGTAATAAATTAGAGGCCAATACATTAAAATAGTACATGCGAGTAAATTAAATTTTATAAATTAAATAATACAGAGTACATTTTTGGAAATAAGACAATACAGAGGGCTCATCATTTTCGAATTATACCATTAGAATATTTACGGTTTGAATAAAATATCAGACACGATAGAAAGAAAAGAAAAGAAAAATTCAATTTAATTTTTTTTTATTCTCATTTTGATTTTAGTTTTAGGGGAATAAAACCCCAGTTATTACAGCGAACCTAACCTAAAAAAATCGTAAAAGTAATAAACACGGTTTTTCGCTAATAAAAAAATTGAGCTCGAATCAAAAAAAGTTAAGTGAGAAAGTCGTAGGTATTAAAACTTTTTCGATTGATGTATATATAAGTTATAGGTTTGTGCACAAACCAGAGAGAAAAAATAAGAAAAACCGTTAAAAATCATGTTTTTATATTTGTTAATTACTTTTTTTAACGCAACTTACAAATTTGTTATATAGTAAAAATATGTTCTTGCTAGCAAAAAAAGAAGTTTTTCTTTTGTTGCGAAATTTTTCATATTTTTCTTTAAATTTCACTTTTTGTAAAGAAAAAGTTGTTCTAAAAATGACGCTCTTGGTTGGGGAATTATCGTAGAGTAACGCTTAAAAGCTCAAAATCCTATTTAAGACTAGTACTACCATCTGCAATTAAATAAAAGTTGACTTTTTCAATTTTCGATGTTAAAAATGGCACCCAAAAATGGTGATGATTTTGAGGTTAAGGTTATTTTTAACTTAATATTTATCGAAACCGGACTAGCGACAATCAATAGTCGCCAAATTTTTCACTCATTTAAAAAAAATATCGTACGATTATTTGGATCTCAGATAATTTTTTATTCTAAAAATTCCTTCCCCTTCCCTCGTTTCCTCAAGCACGTAACAGGTGTTTTCGTTGATTTCCTCGAGTTTTTTTGTTTCCTCATTTAATATTCGTGATTTGGTGAACAATACTCGATTTTGGTGTGTAGGTGTTAATTGTGGGATTTCGATTTTGGTCTGAAGGAAATCATAATCGAGTGGGTTTTAACAAAATGTTCATTGATTTATTTTAGAATTGCGTGATAATGATGTTAAGGTTGGTAACATGATCCTTCCTTCATGTTAATTTATCTTCCATTACATATGCACGCCGCGTATGTACACTCAATATCTACGCTGTTACTTTGATGGATTTAATACGTAAAAAAATGGCGGCCATCGACATTCACTTGTCCGGTTTCGATAAATAATAAATTTCAATATCGGCACCATTTTTGGGTGCCATTTGTAACATCGAAATTTTAAAAAATCAACTTTTATTTAATCGCACATGGTAGTACAAGTCTTGAAGAAGATTTTGAGTTTCTAAGCGTCACTCTACGATAATTCCCCGACCAACAGCGAGCATCATTTTTAGAAAAAGATTTTTTTTACAAAAACTAAAATTTCTAGAAAAATATGCAAAATTTAGCAACAGAAATAAAGTGCTTTTTAGCAAGAACCTATATTCTTACTACATAACTTTGTAAGTCGCGTTGAAAAAAAAGTATTTAATAAATTTAAAAAACGTGATTTCTAACTGATTTCTCCATTTTTCTTTAACTTATTATATACCAATCGAGAGATAATAATAATTGCGAAGAGAAAAAAGTTTTCTTCCCAATTATTATCATGGATTTTCATCAAGTAACGGCCCAATTTGTTCAACATTCGAAAGATAATAATTGTAATACCTAAAACTTTCACATTTAACTTTTTCAATTCGAGCTAATTTCTTTTATTTCTCCTTCAAATCCAAATTGTTGTATTTACTTTTACGAATATTCTAGGTTAAGTTCGCCATTAAAAATTTGGAGAAGTAAAATTCTATCTTCCTTAGATATTCTTTTTCTACATGACCATATTTGTCTTATCCTTCTAACAATTTTTGCATAATTAACAATGAGTTTTCGTGGATTGATTGGACTATTATAATACGGTAGCTGGGCGACTTTTTCGGCATGTCAAAGTTTTCTGCTTTGCCAGATATTTTTATTGTTTCATGAATGTTAACGATTCACATAGTCGACTTCTGGCGAGGTCTCTTCAGTCACGTACTTCACGAATTTTTAAAGTTTAAAAACAAAATACAGTTGTAGCACGTCATCGCTACAAGATTTTTTCAGATTAGGAATATTTATTTAAACATTTTTAATACCGAAAATTATTCCCAGATAGAATATCCTGTCATTCAATTATAATACAATATTGTATATTTTATCTCAGAACTCTAAACTCGCCCTTACAAGTTTTTCAATTTTTTTAAACGTAAATAGATGCTTCCTTAACATCAGAATAAACTTACCAGAAAGTTATAGTTGTAAACAAAAGTACTGCATTCCCTTAACTGTAGAGGAATTTAATATTTTCCGCTAAGTTCAGTTAATGCTGCATCTTAGATGCATCATTATTAAAAGGTCGTTCTTGTTTTTTATTATTCGCTATTAGTTTTTCGGGTCAAAAGTTATGTATCAAAATAATTTCTATACGCATTGAAAAACAAGAAAATGTACGGTTTTATGCGAAAAATAAGTTAATCTTGAACTATGGCTAAACCAACGGAATTGCATATGCCAGAAGTCTATTTTAAGACGGTTTATGTTCGTCAAAATTAATTAACTCATATAAAGCTCTCATAACGATGCGTCTCCAGAAAGCTACCTAGTTCCCGGTTCAATGGGTAAGCGAGAAAAATAAAATAAGTGACTTCTATCTTCAACATTATTTTTCCTGGCTTCAATTTTGCCAGACATAACTATAAAAAATATCGAGGGTTAGACATTCAACGCTTTTTTCACGCCGGATCATCAGCATTAAAAAAAATGCTAGTAACAAGAATGGTAATTTTGGTCTATTAAGTGTTGAAGAAATATTTAAGACATTTCGTATCAGCTCTTAGTATTCAAGTTAATCAGCAACCTTATTTCTTGCAAAGCAACATCTTTTCATCGATTCTAAATTTTTCAAACAGGTTTCTCGATTAATCCCGTGTTTCTTTTTTGCGTATTCAATCAGAACCCAAAAATGACAGATATTTCTATGAAAGTTTTTGCGAACTGTAAAGTATAGCTTGTCGGTGAGCACATACTACTTCCACCAAATTATGCAGTACATCGTAAATATGCATCTAGCAATGTCATTTTTATTTCGTTGTGACTCGGAGTTTTAAACTTATTTGAAATGTTGCCTTTTTTTTTTTTACTTTTTATTGGGTATGTTGCCACTAAAAAATATTTCAAAATTTTAACGAGAAAACCTCTGCACCACATGGTTCAGACAGAGGTTGGTTCTTCAATAAAAACATATAAATTAGAACAACTTCGTCTCTAAGGGTGGGTAACTAGCTAGTACTAAAATCTATTAAATGATTTGAAGCACATTTACCCTCGTTTAATAAAATTAATCGCGGTATCCTTAAGTTCTTTTTAGTTTCTGCAAAATACCCAGAATCTGAATATGCCACAGTTAAACAATTATAGACAATATATGTAGCCCTTTAATAATAGGATATAATCAAAAAAACTCTAGCAATAAGGCAGAAATTGGAGATTATGGTCACCGAGTAAATATCAGTTCAGTAGTTAACTCCTCTTCCGAGAAGCAGGTAATTTTCAATGAATTTAATTTAATGATCTGGTCCGCAATAATACAAAAGGGGGCATAATTTCAACATAAAATCAGTTCAGATTTGTATGAGGTAAGCTTAGTACGTTCAACAATTTTAAAGTGTCCAGTATTATTTCATAGAGGAAACTTAGTAGTGTGAGTGTTGGTATCTACAATGTTAACGAACAAAGATAATTCAGTGAAGCCCAGGAGAAGACTCGTGAAAATTACGAAAGCAATACCAAGCTGGCTGGAAGGTATGGGGATTGGCGATTATAGATTGCAGAAAATTATTGGAATGGGAAAATTAGCATAAGTAATGCTTGCAAGTAACGTTGAGGTTAAGGAAGAGGCGGCTGTAAAGGTCACAAGCAAGAGACGTTTCAATCCTGAATTTTTGGAGACATTCTATATGGAGGCAAAGATAAATAAAAACTCTAAACCACCCAAATATTGTAAAGTTCACAGAAATGGTCGAAAGCTATTCAACCATATATTTATTCATGGAATATACCCCTGGGTGTGACTTATCTGGCTACGTCGAAAAGCACGGTCATTTGACTGAGAAGGAGGCAAGCCCATGATTAGGCAAATCGTATCGGCACTTGAATACTGCCACCAAAGAATTTCGTTCACGGGGGTAAAAGACGAAAATGTTTTATTAGATCACCAAATGAATATCAAACTCGCAGATTTTGGATTGGCAACAGAATTCACAGACCTAAATACTCTGGAAACATACTGCGGTTTTACACCATATATTCCACCAGAACTCTTCCGTGGGGAAAAATACGGACCTCAAGGTGACGTGTGGTCGCCAGGGATTCTATAATATGTTTTGCTCAACGGGACTGTTCATTTTAAAGGATCAACGGAAGATGTTGAAAGGCAAGTACTAGTTTTTAGGTATAATCTTCCTCATTCCATGAGCGCAGAATGTAAGCAACTATTAAAGAAAATCCTAATCTTGGCGGCAGAGAGGCGACCTGTCTTAAAGCAAGTCATGCAAGATAGGTGGATCAAACACGGCTATGAAGAGATATTGACACCGAATGTAGAACCATAATAATTATATTATTGATCGAACGGTTCAAAAATGTATTTACAATTATAATTTGTGATGCCCGGTGCCAATACCCAGTGGTTTTTCGTTTCAAATAAATTTGGTTTTCTATGTAAATGTAATATTATTAAAGTATATTTTATAATAATTTTTTTTTTTTGTTACTTGATGATTTTTGTTGTGATGCATTATGAGTGTTTATGTACAAATACGTTGAACCTGCACATTTATGATTCGCAGGTAAAGCCAAAAATACACACCCCCGCAAATTGTTTTATCCAAAAAGAGTGGAAAGAAAATAATTTTCAATTGTGTAAAAGTACATAGCTGACTAAAACTTTGCAGTCGTATAGATAATGCATATCTTATGAAAATAAATTGTTTAAATAAATCACCTACATACTGTAAGGGGTGGAAGAAATAAAGTTGGCAATAGGTTTTTGTACGCTCTAACTGTCTCTTTAAATGTGAATTTGTATAGACAGTACAAGTAGCGGTTTGGTGTAAGTGATAACATTGTCTTCAATTTGATTTTTTCTTTGTTTGTTTACTATAAAAATTGAACGAAATACAATTATTTGAATAAACGCATGCATTATTCTCGTATGTCGATTTTTAATTAATATTATTTTGGAATGAGCAACCTATATAAAAAATCGGAAAGTTCTGTGTAAATACCTCTACCAATTTTTTTCTAAAATAATAAAGTAGAAACATCATGACGTTTCACTTTATTATTATTGAAAAATTAAAATATGAATATGCTTAATGGTAAAAATATGGTGTCTGGTAAAAAACTTTGCCTGATAATTTTAAAGCACATGAAAGTGTACCTATTTAGAAATAAATTTTATTCCTGCTCTTCCTGCTATGCTTCAATAGCTCCTGTACTTAACACAGATTTTAAAAAAATATGTATTATTTTTAACGTTTTTAAGTTAATTTTAGTAAGAACCATTGACAAGTACGTTATAAAAAAAATCCAATCTCCGCAACTTTAACTCACTTCCAGAGGAGCTGGTGAATTATAATTTGAATCGACCATTGATAATATAATGCCTAAAGAGCAATAGGAAAAATTCAGAAAAAAAAGTAAATTCTGTCTTCATGAGAATTAATTAAATATGATGAAATATATTACTAACATTTTAGTTTGTCACCATTGACTTATTGTAACATGCACAGACATCGGTGTACGAATATTAAACGATCCAAGAAACTAACAAACTTGCAAAGGGGATTACAAAATATTTATGTTAATTTTATAGTTATTATCTTGTATTAGATGGAAATTGAAAATTTATTATGCATGTTATAGGAATAAATATATTAACAAAGATGCAGTAGGTAATCTTAATTAGGGTATTATAGGAAATATTATAAATATGCTAAATAAGAGCAGACCCGGATTTATAGTGTACCCAAAAGTTATTTGCATGTATCAAATAGTATAGTTTGAAATAATAGGTCATTAAGTAAGGAAAGTAAAAAGAAATATTTAATATTTCATTTAAAATTTATAGATTCTAGTACCTACATTTAAATTAAGAAATTTGAATAAACCACAGCTATGCAAATTTGCTAAAAAGGATTCCAAAACATTCTAAAGTCTAATAAAAAAAAATGGAGT
Organism: Stenurella melanura; assembly: GCA_963583905.1. Classification (NCBI taxonomy): domain Eukaryota; kingdom Metazoa; phylum Arthropoda; class Insecta; order Coleoptera; family Cerambycidae; genus Stenurella; species Stenurella melanura. The sequence goes on from OY757318.1 coordinate 66,879,427, forward strand.
GCTAGAGTGAGATAATGCTTCTGCCTAGTGTTTTTTTTAAAGTTATGTGAACGCTGTTTTTTCTCTGAAATCGTGTAATGCGTCATTATAAGTTAACTTTAAAATAATATGAGTTACTTGGTAGTTGTATTTTTTTAGAGGTTTAATATGGATGTACTTGGATGTACAATAGAAATATTTTTTTAAACTCTCTTCTGCTAATACCGGTTTCATCGAAATATATAACTGTGTAAAATGTTGCCATAATGTGGGTAAAAATGTATATTTCATGAATAGAAATCATTTAAGTAGGTAATAAAATGATCTTTAATTAGTTTTCTGATAGTTTCTCTACGATAGAATGGACCGAGATGCAGTCATTTGAAAGTATGCAAGATGTTCTTCACTTGAGGGATACTCTCTTTATCAAGAAGTATTACTATTTGCATTTTGCACATTATCAAAATAACTCTAACGTGTGTTTAACTACAAAAACTGCATATGACAAGAAACACCTAATTATCCAGCACTAACTGAACGAAATATAAAATAGCAAAAATTAATGAAAATATTTTATGGATTATAAAATCAGAAAATCTATGGTGAATTAAATTACGAATATAATTACATGTGTAATTACTTTTATTAGTGAATTACTACCGAGAAATGCTTTATTTTCGAACAATTTATTTCAAATTCATCATCTGAACAAATAAGTATTTAAATTTTTGTAGGTACTAAACTTTAGCATACATAACATAACTTGAAATAAATGGCAGTTAAATCAAGATCTGACAACCACAGTGGATAAAATTGGCACTTATCACAATGACGTATACATGGAAAATGTTCAATTTTCTTTATCAAGGTAGCCAAGTCGTCAGGGGTTTTAAGGCGTCACTAAATGTTATATGGTTGAATTTTTCAAAATAAGTAGTTTTGTTGGTGTAGAATACAACAAAAAAAGTTTACAGCTCTAAGGTGCCGGCGACACCTAAAAAAATTGAAAATATTTGCCGAAATTCGGTTTGACTCCAATAACTCGAAATATATAAAAAATATATCAAAAAATTGATAGCACTAGGCGATAGAAGGGAAAATTTCATATCAAAAACGTATTTGAAATTTTTTTGTGTGATCAAAAATGTAGGTTCCAGATTTTTTGTTTAACGCACGAGAATGGAACGTTTCCACGCATTAGTACGGCTAGTGAAGCATGCACGGTCACGGACGCGCTACACTAAATTTGTAGTAACTGGGTGACTTTTTCGGCACGTCAAAGTTTTCTGCTTTGCCAGATATTTTTATTGTTTTATGAATGTTAACGATTCACAGAGTCGACTTCTGGCGGGGCCTCTCCCGTCAGGTACCTCACGAATTGTTACAGTTATAGCACGTCATCTTTACAATTTTTTTTCAGATTAGGAATATTTATTTTAACATTTTTAATACCGAAAATTATTCCCAAATAGAATATCTTGTCATTCAATTATAATACAATAATGTATATTTTATCTCAGAACCCTAAACTCGCCTTTGCAAGTTATTCTCTTTTTTAAAACGTAAATAGATGCTTCCTTAATATCAAAATAAACTTACCAGAATATTATAGTTGTAAACAAAAGTACTGCAGGCCCTTAACTGTAGAGGAATTTAATATTTTCCGCTAAGTTCAGTTTATGCCGCATATTTGATGTATCCTTATTAAAAGGTCATTCTTATTTGTAATAATTTGTTATTAGTTTCTCGGGTCAAAAGTTATGCATCAGAATAATTTCTATACGTATTAAAAAACAAGGAAATGTACGGTTTTCTGCAAAAAATAAGTTAATCTTGAACTATGGCTAAACCAACGGAATTGCATATGCCAGAAGTCTATTTTTATGACAGTTTATGTTCATCAGAATTAATAAACTCACACAAAGCTCTCTGCACGATGCGTCTCCAGAAAGCTTACTAGTTCAGAGTTATTTCAAATGTTGCCCTTTTATTTTTTTTAGTTTTTATTGGGTATTTTGCAACTGAAAAATGTTTGAAAATTTTAACGAAAAAATCTCTGAGCCAAATGGTTCAGACAGAGGTTGGTTCTTTAATAAAAATATATAAAATAGAACAACTTCGTCTGTAAGGATGGGCGACTAGCTATTACAAAAATCTATTAAATAATTTGTAATACATCTACCCTCGTTTAATAAAATAATCACGGACTCCTTAAGCTTTTTTAGTTCTCTAGAAATAAAGCAGAAATTAGAGATTACCATTACCGCGTAAAGTCAGGTCAGTAATTAACTCCTCTTCCGAGAAGCAGGTAATTTTCAATGAATTTAATTTAATGATCTGGTCCGCAATAATACAAAATGGGGCACAATTTCAACATAAAATCAGTTCAGATTTGTATGAGTCAGGCGTAGTACGCTCAACAATTTTAAAGTGTCCAGTATTATTTCATAGTTAGCGTAAACTTAGTATTGTGAAAGTTGGTAGCTACAATTCAGACAAGACAATTCAGAGAAGCTCAGGAGGAGACTCGTGAAAATGACGAAAGCAAAACCAAGCTTGTTGGAAGGTATGGGGATTGGCGATTATAGATTGCAGATAATTATTGGAATGGGAAAATTCGCCAAAATAATGCTGGCAAATGACGTTGATACTAAGGAAGAGGTGGCTGTAAGGGTCACAAACAAGAGACGTTTCAATCCTGAATTTTTGGAGACATTCTATATGGAGGCCAAAGGTAAAAAAAAAAACTCTAAACCACCCAAATATTGTGAAGTTCACAGAAATTATTGATACCAATTCAGCCATATATTTATTCATGGAATATGACCCTGGGGGTGACTTATCTGGCTACATCGAAAAGCACGGTCATTTGACTGAGAAGGAGGCAAGACCTATGATTAGGCAAATCGTATCGGCACTTGAATACTGCCATCAAAAAAATTTCGGTCACGGGCATGTAAAAGACGAAAATGTTTTATTAGATCACCAAATGAATATCAAACTCGCAGATTTTGGATTGCCAACTGAATTCACAGACCTAAATATTGCGGTTTTACACCATATATTTCACGAGAACTCTTCCGTGGGGAAAATACGGACCGGAAGGTGATGCGTGGTCGCTAGGGATCCTCTTATATGTGTTGCTGACGGGGGCTCTTCCTTTTAAAGGGTCAACGGAAGATGTTGAAAGGCAAGTACTAGTTTTTAGCCACAATCTTCCTCATTCCATGAGCGCAGAATATAAGCAACTGTTAAAGAAAATCCTAGTCTTGGCGCCAGAGAGGCGACCTGTCTTACAGTAAGTCATGCAAGATAGGTGGATCAAACACGGCTATGAAGAGATATTGACACCGAATGTAGAACCATAATAATTATTGATCCAACGGTTCAAAAATGTATTTACAATTCCAGTTTGTGCTGCCCGGTGCCAATACCCAGTGGTTTTTTCCTTTAAATAAATTTAGTTTTCTATGTAAATTTGATATTATTAAAGCATATTTTATAATAAATAATTTTTTTTTGTTATTTGATGATTTTTGTTGTGATGCGTTATGAGTGTTTATGTATTAATACTTTGAACCTGCACATTTATGATTCGCCGGTAAAGCCAAAAATACACACCCCCGCAAATTGTTTTATCCAAAAAGAGTGGAAAGAAAATAATTTTCAATTGTGTAAAAGTACATAGCTGACTAAAACTTTACAGCTGTATAGATAATGTATATCTTATGAAAATAAATTGTTTAAATAAATCACCTACATACTGTAGGGGGTGGAAGAAATAAAGTTGGCAATGTGTTTTTGTACGCTCTAGCTGTCTCTTTAAATGTGAATTTGTATAGACAGTACAGGTAGCGGTTTGGTGTAAGTGATAACATTGTCTTCAATTTGATTTTTTCTTTGTTTGTTTACTATAAAAATTGAACGAAATACAATTATTTGAATAAACGCATGCATTATTCTCGTATGTCGATTTTTAATTAATATTATTTTGGAATGAGCAACCTATATAAAAAATCGGAAAGTTCTGTGTAAATACCTCTACTAATTTTTTTCTCAAATAATGAAGTTGAAACATCATGACGTTTCACTTTATTATTTTTGAAAAAATAGTGTACCTATTTAGAAATAATTTTTTTTCCTGCTATGCTTCAATAGCTCCTGCACTTAACACAGATTTTAAAAAAATATGTACTATTTTTAACGTTTTTAAGTTAATTTTAGTAAGAACCATTGACAAGTACGTTATAAAAAAAATCCAATCTCCGCAACTTTAACTCACTTCCAGAGGAGCTGGTGAATTATAATTTGAATCGACCACTGATAATATGATGCCTAAAGAGCAATAGGAAAAATTCAGAAAAAAAAGTAAATTCTGTCTTCATGAGAATTAATTAAACATGATGAAATATATTACTAACATTTTAGTTTGTCACCATTGACTTATTGTAACATGCGCTGACATCGGTGTACGAATATTAAACGATCCAAGAAACTGACAAACTTGCAAAGGGGATTACAAAATATTTATGCTAATTTTATAGTTATTATCTTGCATTAGATGGAAATTGAAAATTTATTATACATGTTATAGGAATAAATATATTAACAAAGATGCAGTAGGTAGTCTTAATTAGGGTATTATAGGAAATATTATAAATATGCTAAATAAGAGCAGACCCGGATTTATAGTGTACCCAAAAGTTATTTGCATGTATCAAATAGTATAGTTTGAAATAATAGGTCAAGTAAGGAAAGTAAAAAGAAATATTTAATATTTCATTTAAAATTTCTTGATTCTGGTACCTACATTAAAATTAAGAAGTTTGAATAAACCACAGCTATGCAAATACATTAAAAAGTATTCCAAAACATTCTAAAGTCTAATAAAAAAAATGGAGTGCTAGAGTGTGATAATGCTTCTGCATAGTGTTTTTTTAAAGTTATTTGAACGCTGTTTTTTCTCTGAAATCGTGTAATGCGTCATTATAAGTTAACTTTAAAATAATATGAGTTACATGGTAGTTGTCTTTTTTAGAGGTTTATTATGGATGTAATTGGACAATAGAAATATTGTTTTAAGCTCTCTTCTGCTAATACTGGTTTCATCGAAATATATAACTGTGTAAAACGTTGCCATAATGTGGATAAAAATGTATATTTCATGTAAAGAAATCATTTAAGTAGGTAATAAAATGATCTTTAATTAGTTTTCTGATAGTTTCTCTACGTTAGAATGGACCGAGATGCAGTCATTTGAAAGTATGCAAAATGTTCTTCACTTGAGGAATACTCTCTTTATCAAGAAGTATTACTATTTGCATTTTGCACATTATCAAAATAACTCTAACGTGTGTTTAACTACAAAAACTGCATATGACAAGAAACACCTAATTATCCAGCACTAACTGAACGAAATATAAAACAGCAAAAATTAATGAAAATATTTTATGGATTATAAAATCAGAAAATCTATGGTGAATTAAATTACGAATATAATTACATGTGTAATTACTTTTATTAGTGAATTACTACTGAGAAATGGTTTATTTTCGAACAATTTATTTCAAAGTCATCATCTGAACAAATAAGTATTTACATTTTTGTAGGTACTAAACTTTAGCACACATAACATAACTTGAAATAAATGGCAGTTAAATCAAGATCTGACAACCACAGTGGATAAAATTGGCACTTATCACAATGACGTATACATGGAAAATGTTCAATTTTCTTTATCAAGGTAGCCAAGTCGTCGCGGGATTTAAGGCGTCACTAAATGCTATATGGTTGAAATAAGTAGTTTTGTTGGTGTAGAATACAACAAAAAAAGTTTACAGCTCTAAGGTGCCGGCGTCACCTAAAAAAATTGAAAATATTTGCCGAAATTCGGTTTGACCCCAATAACTCGAAATATATAAAAAATATATCAAAAAATTAATAGTACTAGGCGATAGAAGGGAAAATTTCATATCAAAAACGTATATGAAATTTTTTTGTATGATCAAAAATGTAGGCTCCAGATTTTTTATTTAACGCACGAGAATGGAACGTTTCCTCGCATTAGTACGGCTAGTGAAGCATGCACGGTCACGGACGCGCTACACTAAATTTGTAGTAACTGGGTGACTTTTTCGGCACGTCAAAGTTTTCTGCTTTGCCAGATATTTTTATTGTTTTATGAATGTTAACGATTCACAGAGTCGACTTCTGACGGGGCCTCTCCCGTCAGGTACCTCACGAATTGTCAAAGTTTAAAAAAAAAAATACAGTTATAGCACGTCATCTTTACAATTTTTTTTCAGATTAGGAATATTTATTTTAACATTTTTAATACCGAAAATTATTCCCAAATAGAATATCTTGTCATTCAATTATAATACAATAATGTATATTTTATATCAGAACCCTAAACTCGCCTTTGCAAGTTATTCTCTTTTTTAAAACGTAAATAGATGCTTCCTTAACATCAAAATAAACTTACCAGAAAGTTATAGTTGTAAACAAAAGTACTGCATGCCCTTAACTGTAGAGGAATTTAATATTTTCCGCTAAGTTCAGTTTATGCCGCATCTTTGATGTATCCTTATTAAAAGGTCATTCTTATTTGTAATAATTTGTTATTAGCTTCTCGGGTCAAAAGTTATGCATCAGAATAATTTCTATACGTATTAAAAAACAAGAAAATGTACGGTTTTATGCAAAAAATAAGTTAATCTTGAACTATGGCTAAACCAACGGAATTGCATATGCCAGAAGTCTATTTTTATGACAGTTTATGTTCATCAGAATTAATAAACTCACACAAAGCTCTTGGCACGATGCGTCTCCAGAAAGCTTACTAGTTCAAAGTTATTTCAAATGTTGTCCTTTTATTTTTTTTACTTTTTATTGGGTATTTTGCGACTGAAAAATGTTTGAAAATTTTAACGAAAAAATCTCTGCGCCAAATGGTTCAGACAGAGGTTGGTTCTTTAATAAAAATATATAAAATAGAACAACTTCGTCTGTAAGGATGAGCGACTAGCTATTACAAAAATCTATTAAATAATTTGTAATACATCTACCCTCGTTTAATGAAATAATCACGGACTCCTTAAGCTTTTTTAGTTCTCTAGAAATAAAGCAGAAATTAGAGATTACCATTACCGCGTAAAGATCAGGTCAGTAATTAACTCCTCTTCCGAGAAGCAGGTAATTTTCAATGAATTTAATTTAATGATCTGGTCCGCAATAATACAAAATGGGGCACAATTTCAACATAAAATCAGTTCAGATTTGTATGAGTCAGGCGTAGTACGCTCAACAATTTTAAAGTGTCCAGTATTATTTCATAGTTAGCGTAAACTTAGTATTGTGAAAGTTGATAGCTACAATTCAGACAAGACAATTCAGAGAAGCTCAGGAGGAGACTCGTGAAAATGACGAAAGCAAAACCAAGCTTGTTGGAAGGTATGGGGATTTGCGATTATAGATTGCAGATAATTATTGGAATGGGAAAATTCGCCAAAGTAATGCTGGCAAATGACGTTGATACTAAGGAAGAGGTGGCTGTAAAGGTCACAAACAAGAGACGTTTCAATCCTGAATTTTTGGAGACATTCTATATGGAGGCCAAAGGTAAAAAAAAAACTCTAAACCACCCAAATATTGTGAAGTTCACAGAAATTATTGATACCAATTCAGCCATATATTTATTCATGGAATATGCCCCTGGGGGTGACTTATCTGGCTACATCGAAAAGCACGGTCATTTGACTGAGAAGGAGGCAAGACCTATGATTAGGCAAATCGTATCGGCACTTGAATACTGCCATCAAAAAAACTTCGGTCACGGGCATGTAAAAGACGAAAATGTTTTATTAGATCACCAAATGAATATCAAACTCGCAGATTTTGGATTGCCAACTGAATTCACAGACCTAAATACCCTGGAAACATACTGCGGTTTTACACCATATATTTTACGAGAACTCTTCCGTGGGGAAAATACGGACCGGAAGGTGATGCGTGGTCGCTAGGGATCCTCTTATATGTGTTGCTGACGGGGGCTCTTCCTTTTAAAGGGTCAACGGAAGATGTTGAAAGGCAAGTACTAGTTTTTAGCCATAATCTTCCTCATTCCATGAGCGCAGAATGTAAGCAACTGTTAAAGAAAATCCTAGTCTTGGCGCCAGAGGCGACCTGTCTTACAGTAAGTCATGCAAGATAGGTGGATCAAACACGGCTATGAAGAGATATTGACACCGAATGTAGAACCATAATAATTATTGATCCAACGGTTCAAAAATGTATTTACAATTCCAGTTTGTGCTGCCCGGTGCCAATACCCAGTGGTTTTTTCCTTTAAACAAATTTAGTTTTCTATGTAAATTTGATATTATTAAAGCATATTTTATAATAAATAATTTTTTTTTGTTATTTGATGATTTTTGTTGTGATGCGTTATGAGTGTTTATGTATTAATACTTTGAACCTGCACATTTATGATTCGCCGGTAAAGCCAAAAATACCCTCCCCCGCAAATTGTTTTATCCAAAAAGAGTGGAAGAAAAATAATTTTCAATAATGTAAAAGTACATGGCTGACTAAAACTTTGCAGCTGTATAGATAATGTATATCTTATGAAAATAATTTGTTTAAATAAATCACCTACCTACTGTAGGGGGTGGAAGAAATAAAGTTGGCAATGTGTTTTTGTACTCTTTAACTGTCTTTTTAAATGTTAATTTGTATAGACAGTACAAGTAGCGGTTTGGTGTAAGTGATAACATTGTTTTCAATTTGATTTTTTCTTTGTCTGTCTACTATAGGAATTGAACGAAATACAATTATTTCAAGAAACGAATGCATTATTCTCCTATGTCATTTTTTAATTAATACTATTTTAGAATGAGCAACCTGTATAAAAAAACGGAAAGTTCCGTGTAAATACCTCTACAAATTTTTTTCTAAAATAATAAAGTTGAAACATCATGTTGTTTTAACTTTATTATTTTTGAAAAATTAAAGTATGAATATGCTTAATGGTAAAAATATGCTGTCTGGTAAAAACTTTGCCTGATAATTTTATAGCACAAGAAATTGTACCTATTTCGAAATCAATTTTATTCCTGCTCTTCCCGCTATGTTTCAGTAGCTCCTGCACTTAACACAGATTTTTAAAAAATATGTATTATTTTTAATGTTAAGTTAATTTTAGTAACAACCATTGACAAATGCAAAAAATCGAATCTCCGCAACTTTAACTCACAAACTCTCTTCCAGAGGAGCTGGAGAAATATAATTTGAATCGACCATTGATAATATAATGCTTCAAGAGCAATAGGAAAAATTCAGAAACGGAAAAATTTCAAAAACTAAATTTTGTAAGTCTTCATGAGAATTAATTAAACATGATGAAATAAATTACTAACATTTTAGTTTGTCACCAATGACTTATTGTAACATGCGCTGACATCGGTGTACGAATATTAAACGATCCAAGAAGCTAACAAACTTGCAAAGGGGATTACAAAATATTTATGCTATTCTATGGTTATTATCTTGCATTAGATGGAAATTGAAAATTTATTATGCATGTTATAGGAATAAATATATTAACAAAGGTGCAGTAGGTAGTCTTAATTAGGGTATTATAGGAAATATTATAAATATGCTAAATAAGAGCAGCCCCGGATTTAAATTGTATCCAAAAGTTATTTGCACGTATCAAATAGTGTAATTTGAAATAATAGGTCATTAAGTAAGGAAAAAATTGTTTTAATATTTTACTTAAAATTACTATAGATTCTAATACGTACATTTAAATTAAGAAATTAGAATAAACCACAGCTATGCAAATAAATTAAAAAGGATTCAAAAACATTCTAAAGTGGAGTGCGAGAGTGTGATAATGCGTCTGCCTAGTATTTTTTTGAAGTTATCTGAACGCTGTTTTTTTCCTGAAATCGCGTAATGCGGCATTAAAAGTTAATTTTAAAATAGTATGAGTTACTTGGTTGTTGTCTTTTTTTAGAGGTTTAATATGGATGTACTTGGATATACAATAGAAATATTGTTTTAAACTCTCTTCTGCCAATACTCGTTTCATCGAAATATATAACTGTGTAAAACGTTGCAATAATGTGGGTAAAAATGTATATTTCATGAAAAGAAATCATTTAAGTAGGTAATAAAATGATCTTTAATTAGTTTTCTGATAGTTTCTCTACGATAGAATTGACCGAGATGCAGTTATTTGGAAGGATGCAAGATGTTTTTCACTTGAAGGATACTCTCTTTATCAAGAAGTATTACTCTTTGTATTTTGCACGTTATCAAAATACATCTAACGTATGTTTAGTTAAAAAAACTGTATATGACAAGAAACACCTAATTATCCAGCACTAACTGAACGAAATATAAAATAGTAAAAAAGTAAAGGAAATATTTTATGGATTATAAAATCAGAAAATCTATGATGAATTAAATTACGAGTATAATAACATGTGTAATTACTTTTATTAGTTAGATCAAGTTCTGACAACAACAGTGGATAAAATTGGCACTTATCACAATGACGTATACATGGAAAATGTTCGATTTTCATTACCAACGTAGCCCAGTCGTAAGGGGTTTTAAGGTGTCATTAAATGTTATATGTAGAATACGATAAAAAAAGTTTACAGCTCTAAGGTGCCGGCGTCGCCAAAAAAAATAGAAAATATTTGCAGAAATTCGGTTCTCGCCAATAACTCGAAATATAAAAAAAATATATCAAAGAACTACTAGCACTAGGCGATAGAGGGGAAAATTTCGTATCAAAAACGTATATGAAATTTTTTTGTATGATAAAAAATGTAGGCTCCAGATTTTTTTGTTTAACGCACGAGAATGGAACGTGGCCATGCATTAGTACGGCTAGTGAATCATGCGCGGTCACGGACGCGCTACACTAAATTTGTTGTAACTTTTGAACTAATTAATCAAATTGAGCTTAACAAGGCTTAAATGAAACGAGAAACATGTGGCTATTGGATTATCATATTAGAAATGGATGTGTGTAGAAATAGTACATATATGAAGTCGGAACATAAAGAGACTTCCGATGAAAGCTCTACCATTTCTACATTTTTTGAGATGGAAATCTGAGACTTTCACATTACTCTTGAAGTGATGTATAAAAAGTTCCGATGAGTGAAAGAAATCTCAAAAATTTATTTTTGAAGATGTACATTTCCCAAAATTTCAAAAACTTGAGAAAGTGATAAAATTTGATATGTATAACTAATTTTAATCACAAATTACTCTGGTTTAAATCGCGTTATTAGATTTCTGTAGGTGTGATTTTTAAAGCTTGAAATGTGTAGTTTAAGATGTCTTAACCTTTCAGTGGTCGCGCACGGTGTAGGAGACCGGCGCAACGGTTAATTTGTGATATTTCAAATAATCGAATAAACCCATCCGTTTCCGTTGGTGTACCTTTCATAAAGTTTCTCGTCTATACATTGCTGTAGTTATTATTATGCCATGTGTCCATATAACTGCTGTAATCGCACACACGGTGTCTTAGACCGGGTGCGACCACTAGTGAGATAAAATTTCTGTCATTTGTTTTGGGTTATTCATTGAAAAATATAAATTTCGGTAAGTATTTACCTTCTATTTCCCTAACTTTATATAAATATTGACTCTAACAAAGAGCAAGAAAGGATATTGAGGCTGTTCGAAGAAGTACCCAGTGGAGGAGAATGATGACGAAGAAGAAACGGGGAGGAAGACAACATATATGAAAGATCAAAGGTAGCGATACAGAACAGGAATTTGATGAAAATGAAGGTGCGGAAATGAATGGAAGTGCACCATATTTTATGGGGAGAGATAAAAAAAACGAAATGGAGCAAACATTGTCCACCCAAAAATGCAAGAACAAGGAAAGAAAATTATAAATATTTTTATGATTTTTATAACCTGCATGCTTTTTTTTGGAAGGAACCCAAAGACTTTTATGTACAAAAATAGATTCCCTTATGTTTCTAGAAAACAAGTTTACTTTAACACAGGTTTGATGAGAATTTTTATTTCTGTTATTCAAGTATATATAGGGTTAGCCAGTATTTTGTTAATTTTTTTTGTACATTGGAAAATTAAGGTTTACTTAAATAAACATTTCGAAAATACTTAACATTTATTAATTACACATATATAGCTTCGAGGTCCCTTCAAAATTATTTCTGAATTTTTGCTTTTAAACTTATTTTTTTAAGCCGGTGTCTGAGACCGTGTGCGACCACTAAAGTAAAAAAAAATCGCGCTACCACTGAAAGGTTAAGGGGATTTACCTTAAAAGTTGAACAAACCTTCTTCATTTATTATTATTATTATCATTATTATTATTATTTTAAGAGAATAAAATAAAAATGTTTCTTTGCTCCTAAATTCGTGAAACTATGGTTAAAATAAACGTTAATAACGTTTATTACAAAAATTATTTGGTATACCTATTCATTGAATCTTTTTATACATTGCTTCAATTGTAAATTGTAATATGTGAAAGCTTCAGATTCTTATCTTAAAAATTGTAGAAATGGTAGAGCTTTTACCGATTTCATCAGAAATCTCTTTATGTTCTGACTTCATAGATGTGCTATTCCTGCATACCTTCATTTTTATATTTGAAAATATGATAATCCAATAGCCACATGTTTCTCGTTTCATTTAAACTTTGTTGATCAATTTCATTAGTTAGTTCAAAAGTTGCAACAAATTTATTGTAGCGCGCCCGAGACCGCGGCTTCGCGAGTCGTATTTATGCGTAGCCACGTCCATTCTTGTGCGTTAAACAAAAAAAATCTGGAGCCTACATTTTTGATGATACAAAAAAACTTCATACACGTTCTTGATGAGGAATTTTCCCCTCTATCGCCTAGTGCTATTAGTTTTTTTTATATATTTTTTATTTTTCGAGTTAATGGCCAAAAACAATATTTCGGCCAATATTTTCGATTTTTTTAGGGGTACACTTTTTTTTATCGGTTGATTTTTAACTAAAAATACATCCCGTTCAATGACATACCAAATAATATTATTCACATGATGTTGTAAATATAGCGCTAACAAACGGCAACAGACCGGACGACCAACAGACAGACAGGCAAATAGACTAATAGAATAGAAAGACATCAACTTTCGCAAGTACTTAGTCTTAAACTTAAAAATAGGAGAAATATTGGAGAGTGATTTTTTCACGATTAAACAGTCCCCTTATTGTTCCATCAATCTACACAAGCCCTTGCAAAAATTGTTAGTAGGATAAAAAAATGTGGGTATGTAGAAAAAGAAAATCTAAGCAAGATAGCGTGGTATTTCTCCAAATTTTTAATGGCAAACCTAACCTTAAAAAAATCGCTAGTAAAGTAATAAAATCGGTTTTTCGCTAATAAAAAAAAAATGAGCTCGAATAAAAAAATGTTAAGTGAGGAAGTTGTAGGTTTTAAAATTATCTTTCGATTGATGTATAATAAGTTACAGGTTGGTGCACAAACCAGAGGGAAAAAATGGAAAAAAACCGTTAAAAATGTATTTGTACTACCATCTGCAATTAATTAAAAGTTGACTTTTCAATTTTCTATGTTAAAAATGGCACCCAAATAAGGTGATGATTTTGAGGTTAAGGTTTTTTTAAAACTTAATATTTATCAAACCTAACCTAAAAAAATCGTTAAAGTAATAAAAACGGTTTTTCGCTAATAAAAAAAATTGAGCTCGAATCAAAAAATGTTAAGTGAGGAAGTTGTAGGTTTTAAAATTATCTTTCGATTAATGTATAATAAGTTACAGGTTAGTGCACAAACCAGAGGGAAAAAAACCGTTAAAAATGTATTTGTACTACCATCTGCAATTAATTAAAAGTTGACTTCAATTTTCGATGTTAAAAATGGCACCCCAATAAGGTGATGATTTTGAGGTTAAGGTTTTTTTTAAACTTAATATTTATCGAAACCGGACTAGCGACAAACAATAGTCGCCATATTTTTATGTATTTAAAACAAAATTATCGTACGACCATTTGGAGCTCAGATAATTTTTTATTCTAAAAATTCCTTTCGTTTTTCTCGTTTCCTCAAGCACGTAACAGGTGTTTCCGTTGATTTCCTCGAGTTTTTTTTATTTCCTCTTTTAACATTCATGATTTGGTGGCCATTACTCGATTTTCGTGTGTAGGTGTTAATTGTGGGATTTCGATTTTGGTCTGAAAGTGGGTTCTAAAAAAATGTTCATTGATTTATTTCATAAATGCGTGACAATGATATTTAGGTTGGTAAAATGATCCTTCCTTCATGTTAATTTATCTTCCATTACATATGCACGCCGCATATGTGCACTCAATATCTACGCTGTTACTTTGATGGATTTTACCAATCAAATGATTGCGAATATTTTTTTATTGTAGACTAAGTATTGAGCTACAAATTGTGTACATTGTAAACATCTGCAATAAATAGAAACGACTGAGGAATTTCTAGAAAATAAAAATTATCTCAGCTCCAGATGATCGTGCGATAACTTTTTTCAATACGTAAAAAAATGGCGACTATCGACTGTCACTAGTCCGGTTTCGACAAATATTAAATTTTAAAAAAGACAACGGAAATACTTAACCTCAATATCGGTGCCATCTGTAACATCGAAATTATAAAAAATCAACTTTTATTTAATTGCACATGGTAGTACAAGTCAGAATTAATTAACTCACATAAAGCTCTTGTAACGATGCGTCTCCAGAAAGCGAGGGAAATAAAATAAGTGACTTTTATCTTCAACATTCTTTTTTCTGGCTTCAATTTTGCAAGACATAACTATAAAAAAACAGGGTGTGTTAGACTTTCAACGCTTTTACGCAGAATCATCAGCTTTAAAGAAAGACTGCTAGTGACAAGAATGGTAATTTTGGTGTATTAAGAGTTGAAGAAATACATTTCTTATCAGCTCTTAGTATTAGCAACCTTATTTCTTGCAAGGCAACATATTTTAATCGATTCAATATTTTTCAAAATGGTGGGGTTTCTCGATTAATCCCGTGTTTCTCTTTTGTGTATTCAATCAGAACCCAAAAATGACTTATTTTTATTTTTTTATATTTCTATGAAAGTTTTTGCGAACTGAAAAGTATAGCTTGGCGGAAATCACATATTACTTTCACCAAACTATGCTGTACATCGTAAATATGCAGCTGACAATGTCATTTTTATTTCATAGAGACTCAGGCTTTTAAACTTATTTGAAATGTTGCCCTTTTATTTTTTTTTACTTTTTATTGGGTATTTTTCCACTGAAAAATATTTCAAAATTTTAACGAAAAAACCTCTGCGCCAAATGGATCAGACAGAGGTTGGTTCTCCAATAAAAATGTATAAACTAGAACAACTTCGTCTCTAAGGAAGGGCAACTAGCTAGTACAAAAATCTATTAAATGATTTGAAACACATCTACCCTCGTGTAATAAAATAATCGCGGATTCCTTAAGTATTTTTTAGTTTGTGCAAAATACCCAATTAAAAGTAAGAGAATCTGAATATGCCACAGTTAAACAATTATAGACAATATCTGTAGCCCTTTAAGAGTAGGTATGCCTCGACAAGCTGCTAAAATTTGCAACAGGGGAGGTGAAAGGCAAACTCCAGTGGGCGGTCCTTTAAAAACGATAAAATATTATTTTATGTATTTATAGTACTATGTACACTAAGTAGTAAATAAAAATGAATGACCGTGATTCAACTTACGTAGAAGCTCGTAATTAGTTCATGATTGTATATAAATTGTACCTGCCAAAGCTCAAAGGTTATGCCGACACATCTATCCTATCATTCTAACCTAAATGCGTTTTTAACATATTATTCCTTCAATAAATACAGTATTTATAATTTAAACGGCTAGGTATTATACTTCCCTAGAATTTTAATTTGTAATATGGAGTATACCAGTATATCTATATTTTTGCATAATGGAAAAGATATTCAATAATTAGTAACCTGCATTAATTAATAATAATCATCAATAAGGAAATAATGATATTAAATAATAAGAATGAAAGAGTTGATGAGGACCGATAAAAATTATAAACAAAAATTAGTGGTATGCAATATTGCACCTACGGACACTCGTTTCAGAGTTATTGCTCTTCATCAGTGTAACATGGCATAAATAATATTGTTATATTGTTAAAAGCAAGACCAACAAAGATAGAAAAGCACAGTATATTGTAGGTACTCTATTTTGTACCTTCGTATCTCATGTGCCATATATGAAGAGCAATAACTCCGAAATACGTGTCCGTAGCTGCAGTCTTGTTTGTTATTGGGGGTATAGTACTAATTCTTGTTTATAACTAAATAGAAAAGTTAACACTTTAATGTCGTTTAGTTTTCGTATGTGTAAAGCTTTAGCTGTCACATCATTCAACAAATCAAAATTTAAACTCTTGGATCCTCAGGGGATTCCTCAGGACTTCTTGAATTTTTATTTTGTAGTCTCCCTCAAATTATGGTAGTTTACCAATAAACAAAAATTAGCAACCATTGTTAAAATCAAAAATATACATCACGCAAGTTGTTTTATCCAATAAGTGTTATGCGTATAGTATTAGTTATTTATTGGTCTAATTTGTCTATACGCGATATTCTTAGAAACTGTTGAACTTAGAAAAAAAGTTTCAAATAAAAAAGGTGTCTCCATCTTTATTTTTTCTCAGCATAGACTTAAAGGGTTTTCCGTTCGTTAACTCATCCCTGCAAATACTCACATTTTATCGACATGGGTTTTGAAAAAAAATCATATTTTTTATAATTATTAAAATTTGACCTTCATATTACCACAGTTCAGTAATAAATATGTAGTGATGACATAGTAAAATTGAGATCCATTAATGTTTTCGTTTTTTGAATTATGGCAAGTTAAACAAAAAAATAATGTTAATTATTATTGTTATACATCCAATAGACGCCGAGAATAAAAGAAATGGTTCGCAGAAAGTCAGTGATAATTAATTATTTATAATCATTAAACTATTCAACGGATCATTATGAAATTCAGTAGTTGTCTATCGAGAGGTAAACCACCGTCGGCACTCGTTCTCCGAATTTTAGGCAGGCTGTCGGCAGCCATGGCAGTGGTGGTAATATAATTGAAAGCCTCGCAAGTGCGTCTGGTTGGAGTTACGCAGGCGCCGCAGGCAAGGCAGTCTCCGCAGTTCGTGTAATTTCTACAAGTGGTTGACCTCTCAGGTACTGTTTTGATAGTACATACTATAAAATAAGAATTTCTTTTCAACCCTAACCTGAAATTTGCAGAAGTAAATGTCGCAAGCAAATGCCAATTTTTCGAAGTCACTAACAAGTAAGTATATCGAGAATAAATAAAGATCAAGGATAGAGGCAACCTTTTATTTGAAATTTTACTTTCTAGGAGTAGTAGTTCTCGATTTGACCAATGAACTAGTATTATATACTTAGCACATATCACACATTAGCACATATTATATAAAATAACTTGCCTGGTGTACACTTTTAGTTTTACGAATTATTATTCACATTTTCTTAAAAAATATGTGGATGGGGTGAACTTACAAATTTGCTTTTATAGTAGACAAAAGTTTAATGGTGGATGTTTTAAACTAAACCCCGCATCAAAATATCATTAATAACTTTAGACATAATAGGTTATTTTTCAAAAATATGGATATCTCTGGTTTTACTGGTTAGATTTAAAAAATCAAAAGCATCAATTATTTGTATCAATGAAATTTAACAGTGCATTTTTTAAAAATACGAATGTCAGAGCGATTTTAAAAATTTGCAAAATTTTCAAAGTAAAAAAGATGGCTATAATTTGTATTAAAAAATGTGTTCTCTACAAATTTTGAAAGCAGAGATAAAAACCTGCAACTTGAGTCTTAGGTGCGCGATCTCAACAAGAAAATATTTTCAACATCGGTCCACATCACCTTCTGGACAATACTTTTAGCTCTGATTTGTTAAATTTTCACGAAAGTTGCTTTTTTCTGGAAAATATTTTCGGGTTTAAAGGAGTAAGTTGGTTCCTCTGTTTCTTTTTACATTTTGAACCTAGATTTCACTATTTTGACAGATCGATAGATAACTTTACTGCCCACAGTTTTTATTCCAAACATTTCTTTCTATTTTTTCCAGAAATAAAAGTTATTATGAAAAAAATTCTGTTGCTTGGACTAATGCAACAAACTGATGCGTGTGACTTGATGAGAAAATGGGAAAATGTGCTCTTTACTTTTGTGTTTCTAACTCCTTTCATTGCAAATCGCATTGCCCCTTATAATTCTATATTCATGTGTTTACGACAAGAACACATCTTTAAAATTTAATGTCAATTGTATTGTCCAATAAATGTTTTCAAATATACCAGCATACCACCATTTTAAAAAGAAGAATTGAAATACAATTACACATTATTGTTAGTGCATGGGTGTCTACATATAACTAGTTACTATATTGTTATAATTCGGTACTTGTAGTATAATCAAAGAGTAAAGTACCTGTTAAGTATAATAATAAATTAAGGGAATTTGATATTTTATTGGGCGTTCCGTGTTATTAGAAATGGTTCGGTTTAATTTCTTATTTCGTTCCCTCGTTATATTTTCTCATTCATAAAATAATTCTGGGTGAAGGGCGCAGCTTAAACTATAATAAATCCAGAGGGAGCTCGTATCAGTGTAACATTTGTTGCAAAATGTGCCTTTACACGGTACCGTGCTATACATGTTTTTGCAAAAAGTATTATGTTTTTTGGAAAAATAAAAATAGTACGATACACAGAAAACATGAATGAAGGTTTGTATCAAGTCCTTTTTCTCATATTTTGATTCTAAATATTTAAAAAATAATAATAAAATCTCGAAATTTACTGCTAATTAAAACAAATCTTATTAATTAACACCATTTTTTTTTCAAAATATTAAAACGATACAAACCTAGATTAATATGTTTTCTTCTATTTTTCGCTTGTACAAATTTCGTAATTGCAATGGTCTAATTATAATTTGTCGCGGACGGTGCGGCGTTTTAGACTAATTTATTTCTGATTTTTAGACGGCATACCCACTCTTAATTGATATAATCAAGTAAACTCTACAATAAAGCAGAAATTAGAGATTACGCTTGCCAATTAAAGATCAGGTCAGTAGTTAACTCCTTTTCCGAGGAGCAGGTAATTTTCAATGAATTTAATTTAATGAGCTGGTTCGCAATATTACTAAAGGGGGCATAATTTCAACATCCAATTTAAAATCTCTACGAAATACAAAAAGAATACACTATATATCCGAGTTAAGGAAAGCTAAAGTTAATGCTCATGACAAGTACATTTCCCAAAGTAAAAACCGAAACAAAGCAATGTGGAATGTCATTAAAAATAACAAATCGCGAAGAAATAATACACACACAGATTCTGCGGTCATAAATTCCGATAAACTAAACAACTACGTTGGAAGATTGCTGAAAAATAATAAATATGTTACCACCTTCTAACAAAAATTTTGAAGACTACTTAATTAACACAAACATAGGTGACATAGCACTGAATTTAGTTTCACCGAAGTTTCTTACGTACAGATTCTTGACATACTAAATAACTTAAAAAAGACTGACAGTAAAGACGCGCACGATATAAACATGAAAATCCTTAATTCCATTAAGCACATAATAGACATTCCATTAACCAAACTTATAAATCAGTGTATTAGAAATAATGTATTTCCGGAAATCCTCAAATCAAAAGTTATTCCAATCCACAAACAAGGCGACATTGATTATATTGTCAATTATAAACCAATCCTCATAATATCTTTTCTTGCAAAAATCTTTGAAACCGTGTTAAAATTGCAAATGTCATCTTATTTTGAGAAATTTAATGTATTTAACAGCTACCAGCTCAGGTTTAGAGCTAAAATGTCCACTACCACAGCTATCAATACACTGGCGGATATCGTAAATAGGGGATTTGAAAGTAGAAAAATAATATACGCTCAGTTTTTAGATTTAGATTTAAGTAAGGCGTTTGATTGCATTTCATATGATATATTGATAAAAATGTTAGCCTTTTATAAATTTTCTATTACTAGCCAAAAGTTATTGTCATCGTACCTCCAAGACAGATCTCAGTTTGTCAACTATAGAAGCATAAATTCCCAACTCATAAATGTAAAATATAGTGTACCTCAGGGCTCTGTATTGCACCCAATTCGTTTTCTTATCTTTATAAATGAGTTGCCATACAATATCGCCGCAGCCAGATCTGTCCTTTTTGCGGATGACACTACACTAATATATATAGCAACAAGGACTTCACCAGATTGCTATCAATGGTAAGCGACGCACAATCCACTATCCAAGACTGGTTTCTGTCAAATAATTTAAAAGTAAATGAAAATAAAAACTACAACGACGATTTTTACCTTAAGAAAACACATAACAGATAACATGATATCCACGGATTGGGTTAAATTCCTAGGTGTTCATCTGGATAGTAAATTAACATGGGAGAAACATGTATATGCCATCTGTGGCAAAATGTACAAAAATATTTACTTATTGCCTAGTCTTGTGAATAGTGCCTCACAGACGAGTTTGATAACAGCATATTTCGGTTTAATACACTCGGTACTAATCTACGCAATTTTGGTTTGGAGCCACTCTCAACATGCCGCAATTGCTTTTGCGGTCCAAAGAAAGGCAGTAAGGGTAATTGCGGGTTTGAGTTGGAGAGCGGAGTGCAATGAATATTTGAAAAAACTCAAAATTCCAACATTATATAGCATCTACATTTTGCAATGCCCTCTATTTGTAAAACAAAACAAAATACTTATCACGTGCCCAGCTACATTCTCATTCCACCCGAAGCAATAGGAACTTACACTTTGAATTTTTGCACTATCGAAAACACGCAACGGTACAGTGTTCTATGAAATAAAGTTTTTCAACGGATTACCGTGCAATATCAGGGAACTAGACTATAAACGTTTTATAGCGGTCGTAAAGTAATTTTTGGTTGAAAACGCATTTTTTTCATTGAACGAGTATTTTGCAGCTGATTTCTCCAATTTATGTAACTTAAATATATGTATGTTTATTGAAAATTACCTGTGCGTTGTTTACATTTTCTTACTATACAATTTTATAATTCTCTGTACATTGGAAGAACAGGATGCCTTTAGGCTTTACTGAACCTCGCCCAGTAAAATCGTTATTATAAATTGAAATATTAATTTGGTTAATAAAGTCCTTTTTTATTATTATTATTATTATTGCCCTGCTTATCACCTTGTATTTTTGACTTGTGTAAATACTTTTTGTATAATGCATTACTAAATACTTACTTTCTTACTTACATAAAATCAGTTCAGATTTTAAATTGTCCAGTATTATTTCATAGTTATTGGAAGAGTTGGTAGCTACAATGTCAAAGAATAAAGACAATTCAGTGAAGCCCAGGAGAAGACTCGTGAAAATGACGAAAGCAAAGCCAAGCTTGTTGGAAGGTATGGGGATTGGCGATTATATATTACAGAAAAGTATTGGAATGGGAAAATTCGCCAAAGTAATACTGGAAAGTGACGTTGATAGTAAGGAAGAGGTGGCTGTAAAGGTCACAAGCAAGAGACGTTTCAATCTTGAATTTTTGCAGATATTCTATATGGAAGCAAAGGTAATAAAAACTCTAAACCACCCAAATATTGTGAAGTTCAGAGAAATTATCGAAACCTATTCAGCCATATATTTATTCATGGAATATACCCCTGGGGGTGACTTATCTGGCTACGACGAAAAGCACGGTCATTTGACAAATCGCATCGACACTTGAATACTGCCATCTAAAAAATTTCGTTCGCGGGGATGTAAAAGACGAAAATGTTTTATTAGATCACCAAATGAACATCAGGCTCGCAGATTTTGGATTGGCAACAGAACTCACAGACCTAAATACTAGGGGGGGGGGGGGGACAAGGACCGGAAGGTGACTTGTGGTCGCTGGGAATCCTCTTATATGTTTTGCTGGCGGGGGCTGTTCCTTTTAAAGGATCAACGGAAGATGTTGAAAGGCAAGCATTAGTTTTTAGCCATAATCTTCCTCATTCCATGAGCGCAGAATGTAAGCAACTGTTAAAGAAAATCCTAGTCTTGGCGCCAGAGAGGCGATCTGTCTTAATGCAAGTCATGCAAGATAGGTGGATCAACCACGGCTGAGAAATATTGACACCGTATATAGAACCATAATAATTATTGATCCAGCGGTTCAAACATTTATTTATAATTCTAGTTTGTGATGTCCGGTGCCAATACTCAGTGGTTTTTCCTTTCAAATAAATTTAGTTTTCTATGTAAAAGGGATATTATTAAAATATATTTTATAATAAATAAATATATTGTTTTTGTTATTTGACCACTTTTGTTGTGATACATTATGAGTGTTTATGTACAAATACTTTGAACCTGCACAAATATAAATGGCCGGTAAAGCCAAAAATACACACCCCCCGGAAATTGTTTTATCCAAAAAGAGTGGAGGAAAAATAATTTTCAATTATGTAAAAGTACATGCTGACTAAAAGTATGCAGTTGTATAGATAATGTATATCTTATGAAAATAAATTGTTTAAATAAGTCACCTACCTACTGTAGGGGGTGGAAGAAGTGAAGTTGGCGATGTGTTTTTGTACGCTTTAACTGTCTCTTTAAATGTTAATTTGTATAGACATTACATGGAGCGGTTTGGTGTAAGTGAGAACATTGTCTTTATTTTTATTTTTTCTTTGTTTGTCTGCTATAAAAATTGAACGAAATACAATTATTTGAATAAACGCATGCATTATTCTCCTATGTAATTTTTTAATTAATAATATTTTAGAATGAGCAACCTGTATAAAAAAACGGAAAGTTCCATAGGCGTAATTTCAGCATTTTTATTGGGGAGGCAGGGATTTTTCACAGATAACCCAGTAGATGGAAGCAAAGCCAACCCTGTATTTTTAAACGATAACCCTATAAACCCAAATGACCGAGAGGGAAAGCGAATTTATCATTGCACGTGTAACATTAAACTCAAAAGAGGGAAAGGGAGTGGTGTGAAAAAACAATTTGGTAAATAAGGCTCGCGCAAAAATTGGAAGACTTGGCGATCGTTGACCAAACGGTTGTGCGAACGTTCTCCAGATGATTGTCGTTCGCATACGTTTGCTGATATGTTGGCTAATGTGTACAATTAGATTTTCTTGCAATAACTCCGTGAGCATTCACAGTTTTATAAACAAATTGTAAATAACCCAATTTTCAATTCCAAACTATTTCTTTCGTAAAGTATGAGTCAAAATAAGAAAACGTCATGTATGTTATGTCGAAAAGGTTTTAGATTTATACATTGAAAAAATCCGTTTTTTAACCTTTTTACCTTCAATAACTTTGGAACGGAAAGAAATTTTTAGATTCTGAAAAAATATTCTGAGAGTGTACTTAATTAAGGCTTTAACATCAAAATGCCGAAGGAATTATAAAAATTACATTGAAATTAAAACTTAAACGAGGTTTTAGAAACTGCTTCTGGATATAGAAAAAGCCTACGACACAGTCTGGCATAACGGGCTGTTGTATAAATTAGAAAAATTTGTAAATTGCCCAATTACATAATACCGCTAATTAAAAGCTTCTTCAGAACCCGCCGCATCACTGTGAGGGTAAACGACACTTTCCACCCAAAAATTACTCTCAGCGGGTGTCCCACAGGGCGCAATCCTTTCCCCACTATTGTATAATCTATACACCTCAGATATCCCCACCCATCTCACCTCAAACCTTATACCCTACGCAGATGATACCGTACTACGGTCAGTCGTTTTACGCCCAAACCGCGACGCAAAAAGTACGGTATCATCTTGCAAAACTCATCCAACTCTTCCAAAAATGGAAAATAAAAATTAACAATAACAAGACACAGACAATTACGTTCAACAGGAAGTTCACTAGCATCAAAACATTTACAAAATTACAGATAGACGGACAGACAATTGAGAAGCGAAACTCAGTCAAATACCTAGGGGTAACCCTGGATAAAAGACTGAGTTTTGCTCCTCATATTACGCAAACTTTAAACAGAACCTACGCAACACTAAACAGACTTTACCCACTTATCAACAGGCGTAGCAAACTATCGACTAATAATAAGCTCACTTTATACAAGGTCATTTTTAGACCTATAATCACTTATGCCTGTGCGGCGTGGAATGTAATCTCCGCCGCACAGTGCAAAAGACTCCAAACCACGCAAAATAAGCTTATTAGACTATTAACTAACGCTGACAGATACACTCCGATAGCTGAATTGCATCGGGCCACTAATCTGATGATTGATCAGAGATGATCATAGATGAAACTACTCAAAGTTTTTTTACTACAAAAATTCAGCTATCGGAAATGACAACGGACATAACACGAGTTAGAGCGCACGACGACCCTAGACATACCCACAAACTTATTCACCAAAGACTACTCGTCTATTACGATAGACGGTGACAATAACGAACCACACAAAACTCTCGTGACGGACAAACCACACAACCCCCAACCCTTTTCTCCCCTGCCCCTTTCCAAGCCCCCTAACCCGCTGATATCTCATAATATCACAAAACTTAAATTGCAAACATAAACAGCAATAAAAATATTGCTCCAGTTTTTAAAGAACCCGACCCATTATCTATAGCAGGTTTTGTTTATTTTTTCCTGTAAATCTGAAACGCTACTTTCTGGTCCATTATATTTTCTCTTAACTTACCATTATCTAAATTTCTTAGGAAAATAATTTAAATATAATACATATAGATCTCAACAAGTGTGTTTTTGTAGCTCATAGATTTAAACAAGCTTGGCAAGGTCCCCAGCCATAACAGCGGCACTCTGTGTATTGTTTTACATCCGTAAATTAAATACATAGAATACTATATATTATTTTATAATATACTACTTTTTATTACCTTAGTTATAAGCTTGAAATGTATAATAGCTAAAGAAAATAAAAACAATTAAATGGTATGGTATAAAAATTAGTAAAACACCCTAAGCAAACCGTTCGCCCATTGCAACCCTAAACCTATTAAACCTTAAAGTATACTATATGATCAATAGTGGCATTTTGAAAGAATCTAAAAATT
This sequence comes from Stenurella melanura, assembly GCA_963583905.1. NCBI lineage: Eukaryota > Metazoa > Arthropoda > Insecta > Coleoptera > Cerambycidae > Stenurella > Stenurella melanura. The sequence continues at coordinate 66,904,619 of OY757318.1, forward strand.
TCTTTCATTCAAAAGTTATTAAAGGTCAAAAATACTAAAAATCGCATCTTTTCAACGTTTAAACGTTAACTTACTAAATTATATGAAGAAAACCAAAAAACCATAATAGGCATTTTTTAATCAAAAAATTTTGTTAGAAAACTTGTTCGATATTATTCAAAAACCCTGAATCCGCAGTTGAGTCAAATTCTGCAACCCTCCGAAAAGTTATGAACAGTAATAGAAAGCGAATTGATGCAATTATATAGTGTTGATGGAGGTTTGATAGAACATATTTAATTCTTTTGGTTGTATTTATTAGTCATTTGTGTAAATTAAGTCAAAAAATAAATTTAGAAATAATTTTAATTTAAATGCCTCAGGATTTTTTTCATCAAGATCTCATTTTTTAGAAATTAACTAAAGTTTGGATATGGGGTTCTTGAATTTAGTATCGTAGATGGTCTTGCATTTAAAGATGAAAAGTGGTAGGGTGGTCTTAAATAGACCTCTATCTTTTAAGATCAGACAAAAAAACAAAACAATTATTATGCTGTTACACTCTTAAGTGAGACACACTGTATATATAGGACTTTTTTTCTTATATTAACCCATACTCTACGACAGGAGTGTATTAGAATCGAAAATTGCGTTATTTATGATTTGTTTATAAAGTTGTTATTAAGAAAATGGATTCCCAATGGACGATTTCGCTAATAATTTAAATTTAAAACAAGTTTTAGAAACTGGTATAAAAATTAGTAAAACATTCTAAGTAAATCGTTCGCCTAGAAAAGAACCCTAAACCCATTAGACCTTAAAGTATACTATACGATTATATTCTTTCAAAATATTGGGGGGACAGTTGCCCCCTCTTGCCTCCCCCGAATTACGCCTATGGAAAATTTCGTTCAAATAGCTCTACTATTTGTTTTCTAAAATAATAAAGTTGAAACATCATGAAGTTTTAACTTTATTATTTTTGAAAAAATAAAGGTATGAATTTAATATGAAATTAATTAAAAACCCATATGGATAATAAAACCTTAGCCAATCAAGCGGCAGAGCGGCCACGCTCGCCGCACCAACCAGTGGATGACTCACCACAATATGCACAGTCTGCGGCAGAGCGACAATGCTCGCTACAGAACGAGCCAACAGCCGAATCCACCTCTGAGGGATGGATAAAATCTCGAAGAGGCAAAAGACTCAGCGGGGCCGAGGCCAAAAGGAGGAGGAGAGCGCGCGAGGAGGAACAACGTGCCGCTATAGCGCACCCCTCGTCGTCGTCGCTCCCACCTCCGGGACAGCCTCCAACCAAAGCTGTGCACCCCAAAGGTGCCACCTTCCGGAAGGCACCCACATCCGTTCGGGAAAGGTGGGTCGCCCGCAAAGAAGGCTGAGCACCCAAAAACGGTGCCAGCTAAAAAGAGAAACCGATCGGGGACAACTTCGGAGCCCACTCCGAAGAGCAGCTACAAGAGGGCAAAACAAAACCCTGGACCAGGGTCCAGCTCCGCCCCCCCGCCCCGATCAGCTACAAAGAAGCTGCCTTAAGCCACCTTAAGGTAGCCATAATCGACAAGGACAACCCCCTTGGGAGAATTTCCAAGGACAAATAAGTAATTGTCAAAAAGACGCTGAAGGGAGAACTGGATAAGTGCATCTTCTCCACTCCCGGAAGCACAATAACAAAGCCACCAGCGTTTCGCTCGTGGACATATTCTGGTGAAATCATCAGAATTGTCTGCGAACACGAGTATACGTTAGGATGGCTAACGAAATCCGTGGCTAACCTGAGCCTTGGGAGAGCGCCTCACTCGCCGTGGTGCGTCTTGACCAACTGCCCAGGCTGACTAAAGCCACTCTCTGGATCCCGGTGGAAGCTGAAAGCGACCACGAGGAGAAAGAGATGGTGATTGGTCGCCTGGCGGGTCAGAACCCTATGGTGAGTGCGCCGGTGGTGCCTTTTCCATCACGAGGCCAAGGTAAACCCACGGGGACTCCTACTCGTCTTTGGAATAGGAGACGAAGAGATGCAAACCCTGAGAGCACGATCAATGAGACTACATTACGTCTTTCAGTCTCTTACTCTCAGGGTAAAATCAGCCAAGGAAGAGGACCAGCCCACGAACAGGATGGAAACGGAGGCTGGAGAGGCTGAGCACTCTGCAAGGAGTGCCACCGCCCCAACTCCACTTCCAGATGAGATGGATGTTTCCCCCCTTCCCACTGAGGAACGGGAGGCAACTAACTAAATTTAGCTACTCCGTTTTCTTTTCACGGAGCTGCAATTAAACAAGGTAATAGTAGTCCAGTGTAACCTGCAACACAGTAGAGCGGCAACGGCAACACTGTGCCGACGACTCGATGGGGAGCAGGATACACTGGCTCTAATCTAAGAACCCTGGATAGTTAAATCTAAAATATCTGGTTTAACAAGACTAAACGGAGTTATTTTCAGCTCACCAACAGTGACGCCGAGGACAGCGATTTATGCCCCTCGGCACATCAAAATCCAGCCATTACAACACCTTTCAATCTCTAATCTCACGGCCGTGAGGGTGGGATGTGCAGTATCAGGCAAACCAACAACAGTCGTTATAGAATCAGTGTATCTCCCCCAGGATCAGGCAACACCACCGCCGAAAAGGGAAATGGAGAACCTGGTAACTCATTGCCTCACCCAGAAATGGGAACTAATCATGGGATGTGACGCCAATGCTTACCATGTAACCTGGGGCAACAAAGACAACAATGCTAGAGGTAAGTCACTTTATGACTATATAATCGGTAATACCCTTAATATAATTAACCAAGGCTGTACACCGACATTTATTAACTCTAGAAGTCAAACCATAGTAGATATCACCTTAGCTACAAACCGTATATCCAACTCGATCCAAAGCTGGCATGTGTCTGACACCGCTTCAATGTCAGACCACCGCTGTATTGAATTCGGCATTAAATTAACCAACGCACCAAGAAAACTCCTCAGGAACCCCCGAGACACTGACAGAGATGAATATCGACGTCAACTTAGGGAGAACCTGATGGATGTACACAACGGGTTGCCACAAAACAACGGAGAGATTGAGCAGTATGTTAAAACTGTTCAAACCGCTATGAAAAAAGCTTACGAAGCATGGAGAGCCTACTGTGAGGATTACTCGCAGGCTGCTAGGTTGCATAAAATACTTGCCAAAAACAAAGACAATCACCTAAGTCTACTGAAAAAGGATGATGGTACCAGTACCAACGACCTACATGAAAGCCTAGAGTTGCTTATGGAAACTCACTTCCCAGAATATGTAGTGACAGATCGGAAGAAATGGCTACATGAAACCGACACTCAACCCACCGAACTGGATTGGCAAACTGCCAAACAAATAGTGAGTGAAGACAGAATTAAATGGGCAATATTGGGCTTCTCCCCCTTCAAATCGCCAGCCAGGTACTGACGGCATTCATCCAGCCCTTTTACAATGGAGTCTGGATGAAATAGTGCAGTACCTGACAGTAATATTCAGGACGTGCCTAGCACACCTTTATATTCCGAAGGTGTGGAGAGAAGTCAAAGTAGTGTTCATACCAAAGGCGGGAAGACTAAACTATACTACCCCCAAAGCATACCAACCCATTAGCTTGACCTCGTTCCTTCTCAAGGCGATGGAAAAGCTATGTGAGCGATACTTGAGGGATGTTGCAATCACTGCTAATCCTACGCATCCCAATCAGCATGCATACACCCTGGGCAGATCCACCGACACCGCCCTTCATGCGGTCAGTGGTCGGATTGAAAAGTCTTTGGACAATAAAGAGTCCACCCTGGGTGTCTTCATAGACATAGAAGGCGCTTTTGATAAAACCACCTTTCCAAAAATTACAGCAGCCCCCACGAGCAGGAACGTTTCTCCGATCGTAAATGGCTGGATATCCAACATGCTTTCAAAAAGAGCTGTACAGATTAACATGGGAGACAACGCTGTTAGAGGAATGGCTGCAAGATGCTGTTCTCAGGGAGGTGTCTTATCACCTCTTCTATGGAACTTAGTTCTTGACAGCCTCCTGCGCCGCCTCAACTCCGAGGGATTCCACACAATTGTATACGCAGATGATCTAACGATACTGCTTAGTGGTAAATTCGAAGGAGTCCTCTGTGATCGAATGCCCTGAGAATAATCGAAAGATGGTGTAGAGAACACTCTCTGTCGGTCAACCCCAGGAAGACAGAGCAGGTCCTCTTCACGAGGAAAAGGAAATTGGGGCCAATGACGGCACCCGTTCTCCTAAATACCACACTTAATTTCGCATCAGAAGTAAAATACCTTGGAGTAACTTTTGATGCCAAACTAACTTGGAATCTTTATTTAGATAGAAGACTAAAGAAGGCTTACATCTCTTTTGAGCAGTGCCTCAGAACCATAGGGAAAACCTGGAGAATGAAACCCAAAGTGGCTATGCGGATTTACACTGCTATAATAAGACCGATGATAGCCTATGGAGCCATTGTCTGGTGGCCTAAGAGTCAGCAGACTGTAGCGAAACGTAAGCTCAGCCAGGTACAACGAGTAGCCTGTTTAAACACAATTGGAGCTACAGGAACGACACCAACAAGAGAAATGGAAGTGATGCTGTGTGTGCCACCACTAGACATATATCTAGAAGAGGTGGCCCTAACTACTATGGCACGTCTCAAATCCGTTGGTATACAGCCAAACATAGGATGTGGAGTGACCAGATGCCGGCTGTGGAATGAGGCAATCAAACAGATGCCACTTCTGCAGATACGTGCAGATGGTATTTCTCCACAGTTCATCTTTGATAGACCCTACGCAATACACACCAACAGTAGCAATGAGGCTGTCAGTGAAGGAACAGTTAACATCTTCACAGACGGATCGAAAAAGAAAGAAGGAACAGGTTGTGCGGTATACTCCAGGAACCTGCAAATTCAAACTAAATGGGCTATGGACAAATAAGCTAGTATAACACAAACAGAACTGGCGGGAATAACCATAGCCGCAAAGGAAATTTCCCGTAGACAAATAACGGGAAAAACAATCAGAATCTACAGTGATAGTAGACAATCACTACTGGCCCTACAGAGACACAGAATAACAACAGGGTCAGTATGGGAATGCCATCAGGCACTCGTGGGCGCCTCCAACATGAACAGTGTCATTCTATGCTGGGTCAAAGGGCATGCACAGTGCAGAGGCAACAGGAAAGCTGACAGTCTGGCTAAGAAGGCAGCCAGTCTAAGTATACTTGGACCTGGCCCTTCCAACATACTGCCGACCTCAGCAATAATGCTAATGATTAAAGAAGACAAGGCTTCCCGACGAGCGCCACCAGCGCGAAACTGCAGTCTGCAAGTGGCCCGAGATGACTGGTGCGAGAGTTGCCTTTAATTAGGTATAAATCTTTCGGCTGGTATTTGTTTCAATCAAAACCAAGCGTTTTGTGATAAAATGTGATTTTTATCCTTAACGCGGCCAGACTAGCAATTCGTTGCAGTTTGGTTTACTATCCTTATGAAAATAAGGATCCATAGAGGTGATAGACAGAAATATTTTGTTTTAATATATTCTGCCCTCTAGAAGCATGCTCTTGAACTATTACATGCACCCCATGTCGGGATATTGTTTTGATTGAGACAGATATTGACCGCTAGATGGAGCTTCCCCCATTTCGTCGTTTTGCAACGGCGAAATGTTCACTTGGAAAAATAAACTCTCGTGTCAGTCGTCTCGGGAAGCCTTGCACTGACGAGCGCCACCAGCGCGAAACTGCAGTCTGCAAGTGGCCCGAGATGACTGGTGCGAGAGTTGCCTTTAATTAGGTATAAATCTTTCGGCTGGTATTTGTTTCAATCAAAACCAAGCGTTTTGTGATAAAATGTGATTTTTATCCTTAACGCGGCCAGACTAGCAATTCGTTGCAGTTTGGTTTACTATCCTTATGAAAATAAGGATCCATAGAGGTGATAGACAGAAATATTTTGTTTTAATATATTCTGCCCTCTAGAAGCATGCTCTTGAACTATTACATGCACCCCATGTCGGGATATTGTTTTGATTGAGACAGATATTGACCGCTAGAAGGAGCTTCCCCCATTTCGTCGTTTTGCAACGGCGAAATGTTCACTTGGGAAAAATAAACTCTCGTGTCAGTCGTCTCGGGAAGCCTTGCACTGACGAGCGCCACCAGCGCGAAACTGCAGTCTGCAAGTGGCCCGAGATGACTGGTGCAAGAGTTGCCTTTAATTAGGTATAAATCTTTCGGCTGGTATTTGTTTCAATCAAAACCAAGCGTTTTGAGATAAAATGTGATTTTTATCCTTAACGCGGCCAGACTAGCAATTCGTTGCAGTTTGGTTTACTATCCTTATGAAAATAAGGATCCATAGAGGTGATAGACAGAAATATTTTGTTTTAATATATTCTGCCCTCTAGAAGCATGCTCTTGAACTATTACATGCACCCCATGTCGGGATATTGTTTTGATTGAGACAGATATTGACCGCTAGATGGAGCTTCCCCCATTTCGTCGTTTTGCAACGGCGAAATGTTCACTTGGAAAAAATAAACTCTCGTGTCAGTCGTCTCGGGAAGCCTTGCACTGACGAGCGCCACCAGCGCGAAACTGCAGTCTGCAAGTGGCCCGAGATGACTGGTGCGAGAGTTGCCTTTAATTAGGTATAAATCTTTCGGCTGGTATTTGTTTCAATCAAAACCAAGCGTTTTGAGATAAAATGTGATTTTTATCCTTAACGCGGCCAGACTAGCAATTCGTTGCAGTTTAGTTTACTATCCTTATGAAAATAAGGATCCATAGAGGTGATAGACAGAAATATTTTGTTTTAATATATTCTGCCCTCTAGAAGCATGCTCTTGAACTATATATTGTTCTATATTCTGATATCTATTTTTTATTTTTATACGTTCGAATTTTACTTCTTAAAAGTAAATTGAAATGAGTTTACTGGGCGCCAAACAGTTTCTTAAAAGCTGTTATTATTATAGACTATAGAACACCATTAGCATGACTATCTACAATCTATAGAATTACTCTTACTCAAGGTCCAACGAAGTCGGTTCAATAAATGCTCATCGATCAAGATAACAATCTAAATAAATCAAACTCAGTATTGAACGAACAAAGTATTAATTTATTAACAAATTTGAACTTGGAATGTAATTAACAAATTTAAATAACAAAATCTAACTTAACTAAAATGATAAATATGGCCTTTATTTAAAATAAATATGTACCATGGATTTGGGATATTGTAAAGCTTTACCTTGTCTTTCTTTCGACTCGAGTAATGTTATATTATAACCTCTAACTGGTTATTATGATCCTTGAAATATTATGTCACTTGACTGACTTTTTAAACCTCTCAGGGCTTCTTCTTCTTCTTTACTGAATTGACGTATGTTTATAACCTCCAATTTATTTTCAAGGTTTCCTTGAAATATTTCTATCACTTGATTGACTTTTAAGTTCCTTCACCATATAAATTTGCTAACTGGATTAACAAATACTTCCTTTTCTAAATCTGCTTTCCGGATAATCTACTTCGTATTACTTTCTAAGTTTACTCACTTTTTATATTTAATATATTTTTACAAATTTTTCTTCATCTCAATATATCTGGATTGTAATATTCTAACCTTCAATTTATTCACCACTTTTCTTTTATTTTCAAATTATTAATTATTCGTGGATGAATATTTTTCGCAGCTCGCTGTTCAGCGGTGTATGATCAACTGATTTGTTATTTTTAATCGTTTCAATGGGTTAATTTCCAATATTTCAATTGTTTTTTTCTATTTTGATCTAATATTTCAAAATTTAATTTTAATTTAAAATTTAAACTATTCAGTTTTGTTTGTTCTTTATCTTAATTGAATACTGTTTTTAATTCTTTAATTTTCCTGATAAGTTTCTTATTCTACCTTTCAGGATTAAGTGAATATTTGTAATTACTCGAAATATATTGACATTTTACATATACCTTTTAAAATCTACTTATAACTACAATTAACAATTCCAATCTCAAATAAATACTAATTCATACATTTAGATGAATAGCAATGATAAACACAAAATGCTAGTAGCTAAAAACGTACTGCAGTTTTTCATAATGACAGAATACTGATATTATAAACTAAAACAAGAAATTGATACGCCAACAAACATTTAACATCATACTATTAGTCCTTTCTTTCTGCATGATGTGAAATATCATTTACAAAACACCTTTCTGCAATGATATTTGAAAATATCTGAAAACTTAAAATGTCATTCAGTGTTTTGTAATATATGGACTTACTATTTCTAAAATAATTACGCTGCACTGCAACTACTGTTAATAGTCTTTCATTCAATATTCATTTTATGTAGATTTACAGTGTTTCTACACAATTTATGATTTTCAGCCCTAAGTTTTGACATGCATGTCAGATTTTATAAAATTTACTTTTTTGTTTTCCAATTTCATTCTAAATCATTTTATATGAGATTGTGATTCTCTATAAGTTCATGTTTTATCATATACTATTTAGAATAACCTTGTTAAACTAAATTTACTTCATTTTATGTTTATTTTAATATTTTGTTCGTATTCAATATCAAGTTTCATTCTCTGCATCCTACTCGCTGAGAATAAGTGAACTTGAATCAATTAAATAAACCACAGATATTCCTGCTTCTGTATGATCCGTTAAAGTAAAACTGTTATGGTTAATTTCTAAAATACATACAAATTTGTGAATTTTATTTATGATTTCAAACACGATACTTAGGTAGTGTTCCACAGTGTGGATACACAGCATAAAACCCCCTAAACTAATAGAATTTTGACATGTGAAAATTTTGTTAGTTTTAACAACATGATGTGACATTCACACTGTCAAAGTTTATTTACAATTTAAAAGTGATCTACTCAGGATCATTTGGATAACTTAAAAGTAATCTATCCTGGATCATATGGATAATTTATCCCCATGTGACAACTTCCCGGTAATGATTCCTCCTTATAATAGTTTAAAACATTTTCGTTTTCATTTAAAATATTACCTACTTCAAGTTGTTGCGCATAGCCTTTTGCTATTGTAGGTTCATAATCAATTGAATTTTTGTATTTTTGAGACAAATTTTTAAAAATTCTATCATATCTGGAGAAACGACTTATCAGAAAGGTTTCAGGCTTCTTATTATTATTTATTTGAACACATGTGGTTCCCACTATATGCTCACCGCAAAATTCATTATCATTATTGGACTCTATGCCATTTGATACATTAATTATTTCGGCATCATTGCCATTCAATTCATTAACTATTTCGGCACCTTTGCCATTCAATTCATTAACACTACAGAAAGGTATTCTTTCACCTTCTATTTTTAGGATTCTTTCTCCTAATGCAATATTTGCCTTTTTTCCTGATAAGATGTCGTCTCCTAATATAACATCATTTTCTATACATTCGCCTATTTTTTTACAATTATTACCTACATTTAAAACAACTTTATCTAAAAATCCTGATTTCTATTTCTATCATTTACTTGTGCTGTTTCTATTTTATTCATATTAGAGTGCGTGTTTTCATCTACTCTATTTCCCCTTTGAATATTGATATTAGCCACTTGTGCGTATGACTCATTATTTTTAACATAACCCCCTCTCTCTCTGCAATCATTATCATAATGACGTTTCTCAACCCTGCTTTTCATTCCTATAATTGTCATATTTATATTGACCATAACCTCCTCGATCCTTTCTATCATTGTCATATTGACGTTTCTCATAACCCTGCTTTTCATTCCTATCATTGTCATATTGACGTTTCTCATAACCCTGCTTTTCATTCCTATCATTGTCATATTGACGACCATAACCCTGCTTTTCCTTCCTATCATATTGACCATAACCTTGTCTTTCTCTTCTATCATTCTCATTCCTATCCTGATCATAACCCCATTTGTTATAATACCTACTATTATTCTCCCTATTTTGACTAGCCTTCCTATCAAAACTCTGATGATCATCTAACTCTCTTAAATAATCAATTAAATCATCTAACTTTGCAATTCTTTGCGTAATAATAACATTCTGGATATCCCCTGAAAAATGTCTAGCTAAATATCTGACCATTTCACTTTCTGTGAATTTTGGTTCTAGATGTCTAATATTATATACTTTTCTAAGTACATAGTTTTCCCTAGAAATACCTTTTTTTTCTACATAATTACCATTAAATAGGTCTTGTCTTATTTTTAACTGAGTGTAATCACTCCAATATTGTTTTAAGACTAGAGCTTCAAATTCCTCTATAGTCTCAAACCTGTCCATTATAACTGAATACCAGATTTCCGCTTCTCCCTTTAACATGTCCTGTATGTTTGCTTTTAGGTTTGCATTTACGTGTTGTGTTTCCATGTGTTGTTTCAAACGTGAAATGAAAATTTTAGGATGTATGCGGTTATCTCCGTAAAAATAAAATGGTGTTTTGTTGCATGTGTAAGTATGTGTAGGTAATTGTGTTAATTGTGTACGTGTGGTATCCTTCAACAACTTCGTATTCTGTTCTATCTTGCTATCCTGTTCTTTTATCTTGCTATCATATTTATCCTCCTGTTTCTTCATTCTGCTATCTACTGCAGTCATTCCATCTTCAAACATAGTTACTACTTCCTCTCTTATTTCTTTTACTGCCTCATTTACCTTAATACCAATTTCTTCGTTGACTGACTCTCCCATTTTCTCCCATTTACTCTCCAAATTTTCAATCTTATTTCTTACTTCTGTATTGCTTTCTTCCATTTTCTGTATATTATCATCTATTTTTTTACCCATGTTTTCTTCCAGCTTTTGCATATTTTTGTTAATATTTTCTTCTAGTCGCTGGTTATTTTGATTCATGTTTGCTTCCAAAGTTTGGTTATTTTGTACCATTTGTGTATCTATGTTACCAATTTGTGTATTTATGTTGCCAATTTTTTCTTCTAGTCGCTGGTTATTTTGACTAATGTCTTCTTTTAAAGTTTGGTTATTTTGTACCATTTGTACCTTCATTCCACCCATAATTTCCATGAGTTTCTGGAACATGTTTGTGTCTGGTTGTGTGTTTGTGTCACCAACTTGTGTTTGTGGAACTGTGGATGTACCTGGTGTAGTTTCTTCTTGATTCATTGCTGTTGTCTTACCTGACTTTAACCTCATATAACTAATATTTGTTTTTAATTTGACAATGCCTTGTTGTCTAAACTATCAAAATAAGTTATTTGTTCTATTATTTTTCAAACGTATGCTTGAAATGATAAACTATTCTCAAGTTGTATTTATTCAATCGCTCTCCTGATCGCTCCACGTTAACAAGCCATAAATGTTCTATATTCTGATATCTATTTTTTATTTTTATACGTTCGAATTTTACTTCTTAAAAGTAAATTGAAATGAGTTTACTGGGCGCCAAACAGTTTCTTAAAAGCTGTTAATATTATAGACTATAGAACACCATTAGCATGACTATCTACAATCTATAGAATGACTCTTACTCAAGGTCCAACGAAGTCGGTTCAATAAATGCTCATCGATCAAGATAACAATCTAAATAAATCAAACTCAGTATTGAACGAACAAAGTATTAATTTATTAACAAATTTGAACTTGGAATGTAATTAACAAATTTAAATAACAAAATCTAACTTAACTAAAATGATAAATATGGCCTTTATTTAAAATAAATATGTACCATGGATTTGGGATATTGTAAAGCTTTACCTTGTCTTTCTTTCGACTCGAGTAATGTTATATTATAACCTCTAACTGGTTATTATGATCCTTGAAATATTATGTCACTTGACTGACTTTTTAAACCTCTCAGGGCTTCTTCTTCTTCTTTACTGAATTGACGTATGTTTATAACCTCCAATTTATTTTCAAGGTTTCCTTGAAATATTTCTATCACTTGATTGACTTTTAAGTTCCTTCACCATATAAATTTGCTAACTGGATTAACAAATACTTCCTTTTCTAAATCTGCTTTCCGGATAATCTACTTCGTATTACTTTCTAAGTTTACTCACTTTTTATATTTAATATATTTTTACAAATTTTTCTTCATCTCAATATATCTGGATTGTAATATTCTAACCTTCAATTTATTCACCACTTTTCTTTTATTTTCAAATTATTAATTATTCGTGGATGAATATTTTTCGCAGCTCGCTGTTCAGCGGTGTATGATCAACTGATTTGTTATTTTTAATCGTTTCAATGGGTTAATTTCCAATATTTCAATTGTTTTTTTCTATTTTGATCTAATATTTCAAAATTTAATTTTAATTTAAAATTTAAATTATTCAGTTTTGTTTGTTCTTTATCTTAATTGAATACTGTTTTTAATTCTTTAATTTTCCTGATAAGTTTCTTATTCTACCTTTCAGGATTAAGTGAATATTTGTAATTACTCGAAATATATTGACATTTTACATATACTTTTTAAAATCTACTTATAACTACAATTAACAATTCCAATCTCAAATAAATACTAATTCATACATTTAGATGAATAGCAATGATAAACACAAAATGCTAGTAGCTAAAAACGTACTGCAGTTTTTCATAATGACAGAATACTGATATTATAAACTAAAACAAGAAATTGATACGCCAACAAACATTTAACATCATACTATTAGTCCTTTCTTTCTGCATGATGTGAAATATCATTTACAAAACACCTTTCTGCAATGATATTTGAAAATATCTGAAAACTTAAAATGTCATTCATCAAATATTTGGAATGGCAAATTGAAATTTGGAGGCCTTATTACACGACTAAAATGCCATCTTTTCAATAAAAAATCAAGTTTGGTGCACATCCGATTTGACCGGAAATGCCCACAACTTTCAATTTTTAAATTGAACACCCTATATATTTTTACATTTTTGGAATTTAGAGGAAATTTTGAATACAATACATCCATTTTGGTCACTTTTTGATAAACATTAAAAATTTTATTAAAAAATCTATTTCTGAATCCAGAGTGCTGTGGTGCCCAAAATATATTTTAGTTTGTGTACTACGTTACTATAAAAATAAAAAGAGCAATGTGATTGCATTACTTAATTCTCTAGAGGCGTTTAAAATTTTTAAATGTTATTTTTACCCACTATATCGTTTTTTTTTTAAATAGTAATTTAATCGTTCACCAACATTTTTAAATACCTCATTTTCATACGAATCTAATGATACCAAAATTTTGAAAATCCGCTAAGAAATATTTGAGATTTCAGCCAAAATACTTTGAGAAACATGCGGCTAATAGATAATAGATTAGTGGGCTTTGGAAACTAAAATGGCACATTTCTGTGTAAATCTGGTAACCTAATAACATTGGAAAAATCATAGTAGCCATTGAATGTAACAAAACAATATCAGCTGTCAGATACAAAATAAAGCGTTGCGGAAATCTCTTTGAGTAAAAATTAAAGAAAATGAATAATATTAATAGAAATGAAAAGGTCGATATGTTACTGATATATGGAGAGCGTCTCAAAAATTCAACTGCAGCTGCAGAACTGTATCAGCAACGATATCCCAACAGACGTCATCCAAGCAGACACTTGTTTGCCAGAGTGGAACAAGAATTAAGAAACGAACCCAATCAACAAGATGACCATCAAACATTTATTGTAAGTGAGGACAAAGAAATTGATGTATTGGAATTTGTGATGGTACACCCAACAACATCAACAAGGGAATTGTCAATGGAATGCGACATTAGTCAGTCTTCGGTGCAGAATTTAAAGAAACATAAGTTTCGGTCTTATAAACACCAAATACACCAACATCTTTGTGGAGATAACGACAGGAGGCTAGTAGTATATTGCAACTGGTTCTTAAATGAAGTACAACAAAACCCAGGTTTTTCTTTTCATATTTTATATTCAGATGAAAGTAGATTTACGAACCAAGGTATGTTTAACAGAAATAATACTAGGTACTGGGCTCAAGAAAATCCGAGGTTGGTAGGGCGGGGGAATATTCAGGAAAGATTTGGGTTTAACTGTTGGCTTGGAATACTTAGAGATCGAATAATTGGACCCATATTTTTTGATGAAACACTTACTGGCGAACGATATTTATTCTTTTTACAAAACCAGACAGCAGAATTTCTTGACTTACTTCCTCTTGCCTATTTACAAAATCTGTTTTTTCAACTCCCCCACATAATTCCAGAAGAGTGATGGAATATTTCAACAACTTGCATGGTGAACGCCTTATCGCAAATCAAGGTCATATCAGGTGGCCTCCTAGGTCAACTGACTTAACACCCCTCGACTATTATGTATGGGACACTCTCAAAAATAAAGTTTATAAAACTTCTCCAAATGCCCGTGAAGAGCTGCAAAATAAAGTTGTACGGGCTCTTAATGAAATAACGCCGGCTGAATTGCGTAGAGCCATTCAAGCAACTGTACGCAGAGCCGAATTGTGTATAGAAAAAAATGGTGGACATTTCGAACAATATCTATAAATGTCAATTTATGGTTTAATTATATTAACTATTTTAAAGATACCTACTGTTACCTAGTTTAAGTTTAATTGTTCAAACGGAATTGATTTTTATTTATTTATAGGCCCGTTATTTATGTTAATTTAAATAAAACTCTGAAAACCGAACTGATGTCGCATTCTATTGCAAATGTCCTTGTGGATGTAATTGTGTTTACCTCCACATACCTATGCTAAACTTAATTGTAACGTTCTTTGCGCTCACAATTATTAAATGTTTGATAGCTCAAGATTGCCTATAACTACACGAGTCTGTCTAACAGCTGATATTGTTTTATTACATTCAATGGCTATTATGATTTTTCCAATGTTATTAGGTTACCAGATTTACACAGAAATGTGCCGTTTTAGTTTCCAAAGTCCACTAATCTATTATCTATTAGCCGCATGTTTCTAAACGCTTGGTTGCATTGTATTTTGGCTGAAATCTCAAATATTTCTGAGCGGATTTTCAAAATTTTGGTATCATTAGATTCGTATGAAAATGAGGTATTTAAAAATGTTGGTGAACGATTAAATTCCCATTTAAAAAAACCGAGTTACTGGGTAAAAATCACATTTAAAAATTTTAAACGCCTCTAGAGAATGAATGCAATCCTTATTTATATTAACGTCCGGGCGTAGTTTAGCTAATGCTATTCCACCACTCAACCAGGACACGTACACATAGACATCAACACAAAAACCGGGACTCCGTGGTCGCATGCCAAATGCCCTAGCATTGAGCCATTGAGCCAATTTCGACTTAATAAGTCAGTTGAGTAGCAGCAGAAGCATATAGCCAAGACTTTGGAACATATAAATAAGCAGGTTCAAAATTCAATCATTCTGAGTAACTCCAGATCAGTACTTTTGGCTATAAGTAATACTTATAATTCTGTATCCACCACGTGTCACCCTTTCATTAAATTAAATAAACACTATAGTTACTGTCTAAAAATATCTGGGTTGGAAATTAATTATATTCGGGCATAAAATACAATGAGAAAGTCGACATATTGGCCAAAGACAGTGTCGAACATGGAAATCCTGTAGATTTTCTGTGTCTGCACGATGGTGTAAATATTAGCAAAGATAGACTAAATAAAAAATGGACTGCTCATTGACACGAATATTGTTTTACTACACCTACAAGGTGCATCCAAATCCAAGTAGAAATTCCTAAATAATTTTGGTACCACTTTTGTCATATTCCAAGGAAGTACACTACTATACTTATTAGGTTGAGATTTGGTCATGGTTGCTATCCCTTGCATCTAAATAAAATAGAAATATTACCAACCAAGATCTGTGATGATTGTAATGTGGTAGGCGATCTGGATCATTAATTTTTTAGCTGTGTTAAAAATACATCTGGCCGTGACCAGCTGTATTCAGATTCGGCACCTTAACGTTCAAATTTCAGTCAATCTACTTTTTTTTTTTTTTTTAATTTTAAAATTACCACATCAACAAATTAATGTTATACATGGTACATTTAAAATAGACATTACATAACATACAAATCTAATTGGACTAGCCTAACATTAATTTTTATAGAGTTCATGATAATTTAATCTTCACAATTATATATATATGACATATTTTAAAGGTCCTTACTCAGATTCACTATTGGAAATTAATATGTCTTGTGGTAGCCTCTTCTTCAGTCTGTTGTGTTGAGTTTTTTGTCCAAGTCGTAAGTTCACAGCACTATCGCATTTATTAATATTATTGAAAAAATGTTTGGCACTATTTTTAATAAAATCTTCTAGCATTGGTACACCAAGTTCGCGGTGAATTTGAGAATTACGCATATACCAAAGGGCATTTACAGAAATTCTTAGAATTTTATTTTGGAAAGTTTGCACTTTTTTTATATTCGTTTTGCTGGTAGTTCCCCAGATTACACAACCGTATGTTATCAGAGGTCTTAAGATGGATTGATAGATGAGAATGGCACACTTGGTTTTTATTGAAGATTTTCTGTTGATTATAGGATATAATATTGATAGTCGAGCGTACGCTTCGTTAAGTTTTTTGTTAATGTGGTAGCTCCAGGTCAGTCTTCTGTCTAAGTAAATACCTACGTATTTTATTGCACTGTCTGTGGGATTCCATGGTACTCTTTCATTATTGATTATTATATTGTTTGGGTCTCGCGGTCTTCTTAGTGTAAATATTTTCGTTTCACATTTTAACGGATTTAATTTAATTTGCCATTTTCTAAAATATTTCTGTAGTAATATAATTGCATCTTGTAGAACTTGTGCAGCTGTGTTTTTTATCTTCGTCTTGCGTTATGACTGCGGTATCATCTGCATACATTGCTACTATTGCTGAAGGTGGATGTGGTATATCATGTAGGAATATATTAAAGAGAACTGGTCCCAAAATTGAACCCTGTGGTATTCCAGCTCTTATTTGTTTTGGATCTGACATATTGGAGTTTATTCTTACACAGAAAGTTCGATCTGTCACGAATGAAGAAATAATATTTAATAAATATGAGGGTGTATTAATCGTTATTAATTTGTATAAAAGTCCTTTTATCCAGACTTTATCAAATGCTTGTGCAATATCTAAGAATGCTATTGTTATGTGTTTTTTACTTTCAAACCCATTAGCGATTGTTTCATAAATTCGTAGGATCTGATGTGTTGCAGAATGACTTGTTCTGAATCCAAATTGACAGTTTGGTATAATGTCATTTTCCTGTAAAAATTCGTTAAGCCTAGAGTAAAGAATTTTTTCAAATAATTTTGATAGTGTAGTGAGTAAACTAATGGGTCTGTAATTCTCCGGTTTCGATTTGTTTTTGCCAGGTTTGTTAAATAATATAATTTCTGCATGTTTCCATTTGCTTGGGAAGTATCCTACGGTCATGCAACGGTTAAATATAGAGGAAATTATGCACAGTGACTTAGGTGTCAGATATGACGACTTAAAGTGTCACGAAGGTCGGACGTGCTGAGCGAAGCTCCTGGGTTAAACTCGCAAAGTACTAGGAAAAATGTTAGTAAAAGTGGCGGAAATTTATCTGTACAGTACTTGGTAAAATTTCACGTAAATAGATGTCACTCATTACGAGAATGAATTAATGGCTGACTAATAATTTAATTAAATATAGTGCAGTGTGTAACAGTAAATAGAAAGACTCATTTTGAATATAAGTGACCCGAGGTAATAAAGGGACGGTGGTGCGCCGAGAGGTAACAACATCTGGTTGCCATTAAGTGATCTATACCAACAGACTGATAATAAATAGCCATCACAGTGCAGTGCCCTTAACTCAATACTTGTAATATATTTTCTATGAGGAAACATAAGAAGTAACATGACTGGCAGTGGTGGAGAAACGAAAAGGGTCACTACTCGATCTGCAGCAGCATCCACCTGTGAGTGCAATGGTCTTAAGCAATTGATAAATGAGCTCAAGGGGAGATTAGAGGAGTGTTATGAGACAATAGTAAATCAAAATGAAAAAATAGAGAACCTTAATAAAGTAGTCTCAGAAATTAAAGAAAAAGCTAACTTTGAGAATATTCAAGCTCCACAAGTACCCGCGTACAGTGATGTCCTTAAAAATAAAGTAAATGTATGTAAATGTATGTGTTGCTAGTAAAGCCTGCAGGGAATTCAAACATTCCTCTACAAGATGAATTGACTAAAAAAATTAAACCGCACGATTTGCAAGTGGGAGTTCGCATTGGAAGAACTACCAAAAATGGTGAAGTTGTTTTAAAATGTGACAATAAAAACTCCTTAGAAAAAGTTAAAGTTAGCATTGAAAATAACTTGGGTGAAAATTGTTCCGTAGCAGCCCCAAGAAAAGTCAATCCTAGACTGAAAATAGTTGGCCTTAATAAAGACGAATTCAGTAACGAAAATGAGGATCTTGTGAACAAAATTGTGAAGCAAAATAAAATCTTCGATGGTAGAAAGGATGAATCAATAATAGTGGTATATAAATACAAAATAATAAAACACAAATTTGATCTGGTTATTGAAGTAGACCCAGTCTCCTACAAAGCAATACTTAAAGAGGGCAGAATGAACATTGGTTGGAGCAGGTGTCCTATATATGAACATGTAAGTGTAATTAGATGTTACAAGTGTTGTAAATATGGTCATTTACAAAAAGATTGTAGAAATAGTATAGTATGTCCATTATGTGCGGGTGATCATGAGAAAAATGCATGTAAATCGGAAGTTATTAGATGTATAAATTGTCTTGTTGCCAAAGAAAAATATAATTTAAGTATAAGAGCCATGCTGTCTGGGATAGAAACTGTCATTGCCTGAAAAAAAGAGAAATATTTCAACGCAGTAAAATCAATTACCAATCCAATAACTAGTCCATAAACTACATACTCCCCTTATTGCTGATTGTTCAACTTACTTACTTTTTACATTTTTCCAGTACCTATCCATATTTTATATTAATACAAAACCAGATTACAGAAACTAAAATACCTTTATATCTTCATATTACATTTATTTTATATTATAAGAAATAACTATTCTACACTAATTTAAGATGAAACAAAGCTGTATGCAAATGGCACATCTAAATATTCGCTCTCTTGTCCCAAAGTTACCTGAGTTAAGAGATTTTATTAAATCTAAAGGATTTGATATATTTACGTTATCTGAAACATGGCTCAATAGTTCAATTGATAATAATCTTCTCAAAATAGATGGATATAATTTAATTCGCTCTGATAGGGCATCTCGGGGAGGAGGCGTTGCAATTTACATTAAAAATATATTTAAATATGAAATAATCACTACCTGTAGTAATATAGAGCAGTTATGGATATCGATGACATCTGGTGGTATCTCTTTTGCAGTTGGTGTCTGCTACCGGCCACCTCAAACCAACTTTAAATATTTTATTGAAGAGTTAGAAGCATCATTAGCTATATGCATACCACATGGAGAAGAGTTATACTGTTTTGGGGACATCAATATTGACCTTCTAAAAGTAGACTCCCCACCTTCTCGATATTTTCATTCTATGATAGAGTCAATTGGCATCCACCAAATTGTTAATGAAGCAACTCGTATTAATGAGAAAAATTCATCCTCACTAATTGATGTTATACTATGCAGTAATCCTGCCTTAATAACCCAATCCGGGGTGGGGGGGTATTGATTTGTCTGATCACGAATTAATTTACTGTAATATAGCCTGTCAAAAACCTAAAGCTGAACCCTTTTTTCATACTTACCGCGACTTTAAAAATTTTAATGAACAGTACTTTTATCAAGATTTGCAACAATTACCATTAGATGCCATATTTTTCGTAAACGATATTGACCACAAAGTTGATATTCTGAATCGATACTTGCTCACACTATTTGATAAACATATTCCGTTAAAAACAGCTAGAATAACAAAAAGTAAAGCCCCATGGTTGACAGATAATATTCGCATTTTAATGGCTCAACGCGACAAAGCTAAAGCTAAATTTAAAAAGACCGGGAACGACGCACACTTCGCTTACTACAAACAGCTGAGGAATTCAACAAATCATGCGATAGCAAGTGAAAAAAAAGCGTACTTTACCAATATATCACAGAATAAAAATTCGAAGTCGTTATGGAAAGAACTTAAATCCCTAAATATAAATAATTCTCAGATCTCCAATATCCCCACTAATCTTCACAACCCAAACGATATTAATAACTATTTTATAGACAGTATTCCTGATAATCTTAATAATAATGTCAATGACACAGTTAACTACTATCAAACAAATAAAATATGCAATTCCAATTTTGGCTTTAGCCTAATTACCGAAGAAGTAATAACCGATATTCTTGCAAAACTTAAAATTACATCACCTGGGTCAGACAATATTAGTATAGACCTAATAAAATTATGTTATCCTTTTATTAAAAAATATTTAGTCAATATTATTAACACTATCCTCCTTGATTGTAAATTCCCATCCTGCTGGAAAAATGCTTTCCTGACTCCGATTCCAAAAAAAAAGATCCGCAAAATTTTTCAGATTTAAGACCAATAAGCATTCTGCCGGGGTTATCAAAGTTAGCACAAAAGATTATTGAAATGCAATTACGTGAATATCTGGACAGAAATAATATTTTGCCCAATGTACAATCGGGTTTCCGCCAAGGATACAGTTGTTGTACAGCATTATTAGATATAACTGACAACATTATACAAGCTGCTGATGAGGGAAAATGCACAGCTCTAGTCTTACTTGACTTTAGTAAGGCCTTCGACACCATTAACCATACTATTTTGATGGCTATTATGACTTCGTGTGGAATAAATGCTGAGGGAACTCAACTACTGCAGTCGTACTTGCAGGGCCGTACTCAGAGGGTTAGGTTGCGAGGAAATATTTCTGACGAGAGATTACTGACACGAGGTGTACCGCAGGGCTCAATTCTAGGTCCTCTGTTGTTTACAATCTACACCAGCCAGTTTCCCAAATCTATCGAGCATAGTGCGATACACATGTATGCCGACGACACTCAATTGATTAATTCTTTTAATGCCCGAGAACATCTAGATGCGTCACAAAAAATTAATAGTGATTTGAAGGAACTCTCTAGAATATCTACAGAGCATTCTCTCATACTTAATCCAATGAAATCAGCTGTCCTCTTATTTGGCAAAAAAAACGGATTGTAATCATCTACAACACGATATGAATATTGAGGTTGAGAATGTCAAAATTGAGCCGTCAAGTAGTTCAAAAAATCTTGGGCTAATTTTAGATAGGTCGTTGAGGTTTCGGGAGCAGACAACAAAAAATATCCAAAAGGCCTACACTGCTCTGAGGCTATTATACCCTCACAAATCTTATTTGACAAAAAACACGAAAAGAATGCTTTGTGAGACACTGGTGTTATCACAGTTCACATATTGTGCTCCTGTCTACGGACCATGCTTAGACACAGATTACCTAAGCAGAATACAGCGGGTTCAAAATTCTTGTATCCGTTTCATATGTGGTATTAGAAAATTTGACCATGTGTCTCATAAGCTGAACGAATTAAATTGGTTAAATATAAAAGATCGCCTTAAAACCTATGCCCTTTGTTTGTTTCACAAAATTATATTATCTCGGTCACCTCCCTATTTATATAACAAAATATCGTTTCGAAGTGATGTTCACAATATTAATATAAGACGTAAAGGTCAATTGACGCCTCCTCCTCACAAAACGTCTTTTTTTGAAAGGAGTTTTCGATATAGCATTTATAAGCTATACAACTCTATCCCAGATAGTTTGAAGGTTCTCACGAACGCTAAATTTAAAACGAGCATATATAAGTATTTTCTCAATGCATAATAAGGATACTCTATACTTGATCTCATTCTCGGTTTGTGTAAACAGCATATATTGTCTAAATATCCTAATCTTAGGTTTATTTTTTTAATCATTATTATTTTAATTATTATTGTTACTTTAATCTAGTTTAGTATCAAGGGTTAAGTGGTAGAGCACTCTCTTGAGTGAACTTCCCCTTGTATTTCCCATGGTTGTTTAGTTATTATGTAATAAGTGTGTATTTATAATATTTTTATGTTTGTTTTGTATCTGTTTGCTTATGTTGTAAATTGTTCTTTCTGTGGGAAATAAAGACATTTATTATTATTATTATTATTATTATTATTATATTTAAGAACGATGTTAGGTATTAAGTCGTGTCCAGGTGATTTCTTTAAAGGAAGCTGATTAATGTGATTTTTTATTTCTGTCGGATTAGTGAAGTTTATAATATCGTCATCAATGTTAGCTGGAATATTGTTGTCAACCATTTCTGTAGTTCTTGTTGTAAATTCATCGTTATTATCGTTTAAATAAAATGTGTTTTCTAGATGAATAGAAAAAGCTTGGCATTTCTCTTTTTCATTACAAATCTTGCGATTGTTGATTTCTAATGGTGGTATTTTTGTAGGTTGTCTTAATATCCTCTTTGTAGCCTTCCACATTGTTGCATCTCCAGGTTCTATATCTCCTAGATATTTTTGATATGACATATATCGATATTGATCTAGTTCCCATTTCACACGATGTGTAAGTCTATTTAAATTTTCTTTATGCCTTTGTAATCCAGTTTGTTGCCAAAGTCTTCTTGCTTTATGTTTTTCCCTTATTAACACTATTATTCAGTCAGGTGGATGTAAATAACTAGATTGTCGAAAATTTCGTTTGTTCACTGTTGACATGTTTACTGCCTTAATTATGTCTTTTGTTAGGTTTTCTACCGAAGTATCTATGTCGCTGAGTGTATTTAACTGCGGAACTTTCAGGAAGCAATCTAAATTCAGTTTAAATGTATCCCAATCTACGTAGCCATTGATAAGTCTGGGTGCGGGGATGTTTATTGCGGGTATTTCAGTGAATGTATATATAGTGGGAAGATGATCGGAATCTAGTTCTGTGTATACTACTGAGTATATAGGTTTTGAAAATTTTTTCTGTAATAATATATCTAATATGTCCGGTTGGTGATCTTCTCTATAAGGGTAGTAAGTTGGCCTATCAGGAGCAGTTACTTGTATGCCGTGGTTGATAGAAATGTTGTGTAACCTGACTCCATTTGGGTTGTTGACACGGCATCCCCATGCTGTATTTTTTGAATTGAGATCACCGATAACAAGTGTTGATCTGTCTTCATCAAACAGATTCTGGATGTCTATATCCGTTATTCGTCGATTTGGTTGTAGATAAGCAGAGATAATTTTTATACTATTATTACATAATTTTATATCAATGGACACCGCTTCTATATGTTGTAGGTGTGGAGTGTGATTTTGATGATGCTCTAAGGATTTTTTAATTATGATTGCAACACCACCTGAGGCTATTGGAGCATTTCTATCATGTCTGTAAATTTTATAACCAGCTATAGTAAACTTTTCGTTGTTAATGAAATGCGTTTCAGTAACACAAGCTAAGTCTACATTATGCGAGGCGAGAAAGGCAATAAAAGAGGCCCTTTTATTTTTTAGGCCATTTGCATTCCAATTTGTGATTGTGAGATTTTGTAAAATGTGGTTTCTATTTGCCATTGAAAAATGATGAGAATAATGATGTTATAAATTGTTTGATTTTTTCAAAGAACGGTGTAATTATGTCAATTAATATTTGACTAATAGAAGCAATTGTGGGATTAGGTGGATTTTCTGTTATTGGTGGGTTGGTAGTTGGTGTTTTTTGTTCTTGGTGAGGGAAATTTTTTCTGGGACTAATTAAGACACTAGCGTAGCTTTTCTCCTGTTCATGTTGTAGATTCAAATTTTTTGAAGAGATTTTCAAAAAATCTTGACCTCCAAATGAACCTCTTTTAGAGCCCGTTCGATCGCCAAAGTCAAAAACTAAATAAAAACATAACTAGTATTTTTCAAACCACTTTTAAACTTGACGTACAGCGACAAAAGTACTAAGCCCCGAGGCCGTACAACGCTGTTCATTTCCCGTTCTACCTTTCTATTCGACGTTCACGACTTAGAAAATTTTCATCTCAGATCATTTCAGGATAAGATCGATAATATGGATCCACCCTGTATTAGCAAACTGCACCCTAATAAATTTCTTTCACGTGTCAATCCAATTTATTATTAATTACCCCTCGAAACCGCCGTCGCGAGTGCAGACAAAGAACAACTAAATCTAATGCGCTATTCATATCAATATTGCACCACTTCGTACAAGAACAAGCCTGCAGAATCGCCGGCGTCTTTGCCATCAAGTCTCGATTTTACGTAAATCAAATAAAATAAGAAATCATTCATATCGTGACATCCCTTTGTACAACAAAGAAAATCCGCCGCCGCCATTCATAAAAAATAATTAATTTCCAAAGCCAAAGCCGACTACCCTTTGTCGCAAGGGTAATAAATTTGTTTAACAAATTACTGACAGCGAAAAAATAGATTTTCAAAGAACCATTCACGTTCAAAGAAACAAAGAGAATCAAACACCCCATTATTCAAATTTCGTATAAAAACCAAGCTCACCCTCGTCTCGAGGACAGTCAACGATCGACAGATAGACAAGCAGTAGTCCCGCGAAAGTAGACGGTGGTCTACCCGCGTTAAATAGTGGCGGCCCGATCATCGGAAAAAGCAAGTACTCCGCGACCGCGAAATTTTCGGCAACAGAAACTTAAAATTCAAACATCCGCGTTTAACAAAAAGTCGTGTAAAGTTTATACTGGACATTTTCGTGTTGTGTGTTTACTCAAAAACAATTTGTCATTAGTGTTAAGAAGCAAACAAACTGTGTTCCCATTGAGGCTGTGAAAAGTCGAACTTGTAAAGAACTAAATAAATAATCTTGTTAAAACTTCGTCGTTAAACTAAAACAAGTGCCTTTTATTTCTAAAATCTCCGCACACCTCGTTATTGTAACACAAGCAACCGGCTGACAGCTAGCTCCGCCGCCTGAGGTAAACTTCTGGTGGTTCACCCCTATTTGTGAACAACCCTCAGGTCGAATTTCATCTCACCAGAAAGTCTCAACCCCATCCAAGCCTAAATAAGGGAGTTAGAGGCGTCTTTCTGAAAATAAGTAACAGGAGAGCAGGAGTGACAGTGTCCCAAAACACCCCTGGAGGGGCTGATCATCCCTTCAGACGACCACCACTGCCCTAGAAGTCATCAGAGAGCTCGCCGAAACAAGGTAGGGTTACATTTACCTATTATCTACCCCTTTAAAGTGCTACGAATTGAATTGAAACCAAAATTTTATTTCCAAAAAATTTCAAAAAATCTTAAACCGAAAAGCAAACCATGCTTCTTTTTGTTTTGTGTTACAATATTCACTGGTAGTCATATTTGTGTTGTTGGTATTGTCGACTATTTTATTTTGTGTTCTATTTTCCTGAACTTGCATCCTTTGTTGTTTTATATTGACATAGTACGGACATCCTTTGTAGTTTGCAGCGTGATTCTTGCCACAATTGACGCATATGGGTTCCTCATTAGTTTTTCTACGACACTTGGAGTAGTGGTGTGGTCCCAGGCACTTAACACATCTTGGGTCTAATTTGCAATAGTTCTTTGTGTGGCCGTAACGTTGACAGCGTGTACATTGTGGGATGCTAGTAGTCTTTCGTCTAGGTTGTACTTCAATTATGGAATAAAACAATCGATCTAATCTGAATATGTCATTTTCTTTACCATCTTTTTTAAGTTCTACTGCACATATTGGGATTGGCACTTTTTCTTTGTTTAGTAATCGTACAACTTTTATAACATTATAGCTACGTTTGAGTTCATCGTGAATTTCCTTTTCACTTAATGAAGTAGGAATATTTCGAATAATTACTGACATATTTGAGTCGTCTGGGTTTTGATATGTATAGTACTTAACTTCGTTTGTATCATAATAAGCTGTGAGTTTTCTAAAATCCTCTGACGAAGTGACATTAATTTTTAACGAATTGGTTCGGTATTGTGTTGTAAATTCTCCACTGATTGAATTTTTTATATCAGCAATTATTGCTTGATAATTGTTAACTTTATGTAAATAAATTGGCGGTATTTTAGACTTTTCGATTGTTTTTGAGGAATTGCTTGTACCTGGTTCGGAGTGGTCGGTTATTTTATTTTCAATGTCTGGTGGTAGATAAAACACATTTGTTTTTATAATCTCTTCTGGGTCTAACATATATTTTTTATGTGTTTTGCTTAATTCAGGAGAGCGGGTTATCTTCTTCATATTAGGTGCACTCATATTTAAGCATAATAGGATCCTCTTAAAGAGGTCCTAAATTTGTGCGTGGTGTGTATCAATTCAGTTAATAAATATGTGGTAAAGTGATCACTGTAATTCACAAAATACAATGTCTTATCTTGAAGTGTTGTAAAAAACAAAATAAGAAGGATAGAGAAAAACCTATTCACTGATAAGGGAACTCAATAAACACGTCCTTACACTTTGATTGCTCACTGGTAACTAGTCAATCTACTACACCTATTTATTACCTTTAAACGAAAATAGAGTAAATGCAGTCATTATGCGCATTTTGAGAACATCTGGTCTGAAAGTATTAATGTGTATCAATAGATTCGTTCGCTTTATGTCTCACCTTTGTTTCCTAATTCCCATTTACTGTAGTCTACTCTAATGTGTCTAACAAAATGCCCTGAAAGACTCCTGGGCGAGAAGAATGTTCATACATACCTCCCTTCGGTCTTCTTTATAATTTCTCGATTTTTGGTTTAGGATAGTTTTAGGGTAAGGTATGTATACGTGTGCGCTGCGTGCATGTGCAATTGTAAATATCCCACTGGGTCGTATTTATAACTTGTGCCTGACTGCATGGATAACTCCTAATGCCATTAAAAAAAATATATAAGTTATATAACATGTTCTTACTTATATATAGGAAATTATTTGGTACAATGCAAAAATATTACTTTCTACGTTGGGGTTGCTAAATTTTTGTTAATGTTATTGCAATTTATAAGTTTGCTGTTTATTTCTCTAAACATTTACAGTTATTATTTATGAGACGAGGCTGAAATATAATTACAAGATCAAACGAACTTAACTTAAGTGAAGTTCGATCTTGTTTATATGAAGCCCCGTCGAAATAAATAATATCCCACCTTTCCCACATTAAACCCCCATCTCAACGCATAAAGCGAATTTTCTCTAATTAGACTCTAAACAAAATGAAAATACTTAATCAGCGATTGACCGATAGCAAACATTAGTCACGGAGTGATATTTTGTGTATTGCGTTTAAAGTTTGGTTTCAGTGCAGGAGTATGGGACTATAGTTATTATTTATTTCGACGAGGCTTCATATAATCAAGACCGAACTGCACTTAAGGTAAGTTCGCTGGATCTTGTAAATTTATTCACGTCAATAGTGAAGTTAATTGCACCGCAAGAACACTATTATTATAAACATGGCTTATAATTTAATTTTACTTGAAAAAATTTAAATTATAAGCTTAGTATCGCTACCGTTGGTCGAGTAAACAACATTTTTAATCAATATGAAGCTGTATCTACACACATTTTAATGAATTTACAACGACAAAGGCCAAATAGCGAACGAATTAGAAATTATTTTATACTGATATTCCAAGAATCAGTTTAAGAATTATAAGATTAGACATAGATTTTCCAGGCGAAACAGTAAGAAGGAATCTTAAAAAATATAATAATATGAAGCCCTTTAAACCAAAGTTTCGTCACACCTTAGAGGAAGCCGATACTGAGAAGAAAATGGACTATATTTTATGGACTCAGGCAGAATATGAGAATGATAAATAAAATTTTGATTAGTGATGAGGCAATATCTCCGATCAAAGAGCTTATACCCAGATACAAAATGTGTATTACTTTGTTTGTCGCTAAGGTAATCACCGTCCGAGCAACTACTCCAACCTATTGAGGTAAGGGTACCATTCTAAAAGGTGGGAAAACAATGATTGTCGTAACTACTGACTATACCACCAGGTATGCAGGAACAGCAGACTAACTAGAGGGAAAGCTGGACCAGTGGAAACATTTATATCGGAAAATATTACTTTGCGTCATGGGATTCCAAAAGCAATATTAAGTGATGAGTGCACAGTTTCATTATGAATTAGTGCAAGAACTTTTACAGATAATGTGTGTATCACAATAGCGTATCACCCAGCATGTAATGGCCTTACAGAACGGTTGACTAACACACTGGCAGACGCCCTGGCTACGTATACAAACACTAGTCAAACGGATTGGAGTGAACATTACCACTGCTATGACAGCCAATGCCACGCAATGAGGCTAGGTGCAGTGCTCTTGCATACAATCAGTGCTCGTGCGAGGATAGAACCAGAACAATTTAGAAGATGAATATATTCAAGACTTTATGCTTGATAATTTAGAGAACGTCACTGTGAAGCACAAGGATAAACGACAAATTATATAAACCGAAAACTGGTTGCAGCAGGATTATTCTTCTAGCAGCATATCATTAGTATGATGACAAAAGGATGCCATCTCCGCCACTTGAAACTATTTACGTTCCAGAACCGGTTCTTGTCACAGCTTTAATAAATGAGCTTGGAACTCCTCGAAATCATTCACCTCTTCCGTGCAGACCACCATGCATAATGGACGATATGATGTAGTTTCCTCAAAGTATGAGACCTGACCCACAAACCTTAGACTTAAGGTCGCTACACTGCATGAGTGGAGAACCGGACTGGGAGCATGCGGGATTCATACCCTCGGGGGATGGCACTGGACGGAAACCATTACCATAACCTGCAACTACAACTCCAAAGGCCTCATGTACCATACAGAATTGTATTTAATTGCATTTATGTAGACTATTTGGAAATTGTGAATAATTGCCCTACGTGGCAACCACCCATCAGACACCTCAGTTAGTTTGTTCAGCCGGCAGTGCCGTCTCTCCTCGTCTAAATAATCATAACAGTGGATACTCGACTTGTTCAGAGGATATCGGCTTAAACAATCATTTGTTAATGCCGTATCTGCTAGAGAATCAAATAGGAGGTTACACGGCTGTCCTAGCGAAGAGATCGTGAGGCTGAGGCAGAGAAGAAGGATGCTGAACAGGAGATTAGCACAAATTTGTAAGTCAAAGAAGGTATAGCAAAGACAGGAACTCGAACGGACAAACAGAAATGACAGCAGGAATTACATCTACCGAAGTCTGAGCTCGTAAGGGTGACTTAGGAAAGGAACTTACTTAGGCAGAGGGTGCAATTGGGATGATGACGTATTAGTCAGTGTTGCCAATGATTAAGAATAAAAATGTACACGCCCTCGTCCATAATTAAGAGATGTGCAACATGGTGCCATTTAATAAAGAAATTCTTTAAAAACAGTAATTTATTTACTACGCATGAGTAATCAGTAATGAGCCAGTGTATTTGTGTACATAAATTTATATTTTCTCTCTCTAAAAGATAATTGGGGGTGAGAAGGAAAGTCAGGATGGTGTTATCTTTCGGAAATGCGATAAAATCATGAAGTGGATTTGAAGTATTGTGGGGAAGAAGTTAATACGAGTGCTGTGTGGCCCAACTCCTCACCTGAAGGGGTGGCTCTTCAAAGGGATAAAATGTAAATACAATCTTAATTTATATTTATTTCTTTGCTAATAAATTTGTACCTAGTGTTCTACCATTATGTTTTATTTTAAAAAGTATTCATTCGATAATTAGATTAAACTCTCTCGCGTGAAAAGTGAGTTGATGTGACTTTAGCCATGGGTATCGCCGGTATTGCTCTGTGCAACAAAGTAATAAGGGGGTATACATGTGGACGTCGCGCATTTTGTGTAAGAGTTATGCCGATGAACCCTCAAGGGTTTTCCAACGCGACAATACCACGTGTGCCTTTCGACCAAGCAGACTTTAAATTAAATTATGAAAAATGTTTCTTGGTAAATGTAAATGGACAGTCACAATATTTTTTCTTCCATTTGAAATTTGAAAAATATCGTGGATAAAAATTGTAGATCATATTTTAATATTATTCTTAAATCTATGGGGTACTTCACACAGTGGCGGCAAGCTAATACTTGGATTTTTTAAATGGAACACTCTTAATTGTTTATGTTATAATCATATATATATTTGAACTTACACTGCAGCGTTGCCGCGTTATTCTACTTTTTTCAATAAAAAATACATTTGCAGTTTTATTTTAAATACGGATTTTCATAATGAAGATAATTCTGGAGGTACACGGCCACCTTTGTTGTCGAAGCAACCTTTAGGTTTTAAAATTCTCTAAGTAGGCTGTCGAAGAAAATATTAGTTTGTTTGCTTTAGAAAATTTTCTTGGTATGTTACGGAATATAATTACTGTAAGTGAACCGTTGCCTAAAGACCCGAGAACGCTTTTAGAACACCTAAAGGTGCGTATAAGCTTGGCGAACCGAACATGTAATGTAACATGCAATGCAACAGATTCGTCAAATTGGGACGGTCTTGCAAACACGATACGAATGGCTATTTCGTAGCGCGCTGCGATCCACCGCTTGTCGGTTTTTCCGGCGAACACAAAGGGATTCGCAGTGCGTAGTGGGACGGCATTCGTGGTGTTTTAATGTTTTAACGAACGTGGAATAGTTGGAGGAAGCGGCTTTGCTGTTAATAGAAATTTACAAGCAACATAGTGTTCTTTGGGACCCGACGGACCCGAATTATTTTAATAAAAACAAAAAGAAAGATGCGTGGATGGAAATTGCTGCTTCCATGTGACAACCAGAGGAAGCATGTAAAAAATAGTTTATTATTATGGTTTTATTATATAAGTTGATTATCATCAAATTTTGATATTGGCCGTTACTGTGCTGGAACTTCAAAACTCTCAGTAGATCGTAGAGGCTTTCGTTTTTTTTTTAAATATTTTCGATAATTAATAAGGCACTACTGCCTAAACCCAAAGCTTCAGCTTTACCGTCGGACATGTTTTTGTTCTGTTACCATCGGATAGACTAAACAGTTCACCTCGCTTGCTCGCGGCGTGTTCGTCACATCCCACGGTTCGTAAGATGTTCGTGGCGTGATCGCGGGAGACAAATTTCAACGCGCATTGTATTGCATGTTACATTACATGTTCGGTTCGCCAAGCTTATACGCACCTTAACAAATCAAGCATAGTTCAAGTAAGAACAGGAAGATATTAATTTGGCATTAGTAAAATATTAAATGAGTTATGTATTAAATGAGATATTAACCCTATACCTGCTATTCATACTTTCGTTAGCACCTTTAGCAAAAAGTATTAATGATTATTTTTGGCTCATTTTAAGTTCAGTTAATTCTATAGAAAGTTCTATAAATAAAGTATTTCTAGTCAGTCTCTATAATGGTACTGGTAAATCGGAAGCAAATGAGTCATTAACTTACTTTGTTGGTGAGTGTATTAATCTAAGTAATAATAGTATTTGCCTTAAAACACCATATGTAATTTTAACGTGTGGATCATTATTTGTGATGTTCCTGCAGAGTCGCATATTTTATCAACTAAAAATCATACAGGGTTATTATTCGTGTACAAAATGTTAGCAGGAAGGGTTGTGTAATTAATAATGTTGTTTGTTTTTTACCAAAACTAACTTTCAAAAAAGAAATGACCTTTCATTTCGTAATACCAGAACCATACCGGCAAAACGATCTTAGAAAACATGTCAAACTTTGACATGATAAACAATATATCAATTGACTGCATGCATAATATATTGCTTGGTGTTACTAAAAGGTTTCATTGTAATAAGCTTCACGGATGGATGTACGGAAGACCTCCGTAGAAGTTACTAATTAGTTCGTAACGTAGAAAATCTTATAAAATTAAGAAAGCATATTCCATATGAGTTTGCTAGAAAACCTAGATCCATAATTGAGTGTCAAAGATACAAAGCAGCTTAATTTAGACTTTTCTTATTATACAGTGTGTCCTACTTTTCACGGTAACACCTACGTAGCTCAGTTATTAAAAAATCGATTTATTTTAAACTTGGTTAAGTATACACCTCTTGAATGTAACTAAAAGCGAATATACCTATTTAATTTATTCCATACACTAAGGGGGTTAAAATGGGGTAAATTTTCAGGTAAATTGTATTAGGTTTTTTTTTTATATTACCACCATCTCATAGGGCATCCTTTAAAACTCCAACTCCAACTCCTGTGCCAAATTATGTTAAATTATCTCTAGTAGTTTTAGAGGTATAAACAGGTACATATGGCGTTTTGGCAAGGATTAAAATGGCCTTTAACTCGGAACGAGGTGAATTTAGAAACAAAGTTATTTCACATTTTTTTATACAAATTTGAAGTAATAATCAAAAATATCTTCGTACTCCCCAAGAGCGCTAAGGAAATTCTACCCATTTATATGGACCCTATACAGTTTACATGTTTTAAATCTAGTCACCTTTGAAATCGTAAATAAAATTATTAACTTGACAGTAATGGCAGCGTTTGTAGTTTACTTGTGTCATTATTTGTTGCTTAAATTATTATTCAGGCTCTTATTTAAAATGGTATATCTTTATGTAGCTGATAAAGTCGAATTAATTCGGATAGTGGGTGAAAATATAATTTCATATAGGAAATCGGCCAGAATTTTCAATATAAGACAACCAGAACGAAGAAATCCCGTAGCAGCAAAAACTGTATACAGTATTAATAGACTTTTTAATGAGACTGGTTGTATTAAGAAGCATAGACAAGAAAAAAAAATAATAGATATGCTGACGATCCACGAATCATAACGACATTCAGAAATGACCCAACATCTAGTATTCGCTCAGTTGCTCGCATTTTAAACGTTAGTAAAAATAAAGTTTGGCGTTGTCTAAGAAGAAACGGACTAAAAGTTTTCAAGCCGAAACTTTTACGCACTCTAAAAGATGGTGATGAGGAAAAAAGTCTAGAATATTGTTTGTGGTTACAAGGGGAATCTTCGAATGATCAGAATTTTATTAAAAACATCATCTACACTGACGAAACCACATTTTCAACTAATGGAGTTGTGTCGTCACAGAACACTCGTTATTGGTCAGCTGAAAACCCGAACTGGGTAATAAATTGTGAGGACCAATATGTAGCCAAATTCAATGTTTGGTGTGGCATATTGAATAAAATTTTGGGTCCCGTTTTTTTGGAAAATATAAATGTCGAAAGGTTTCTCAACCTCTTAAATAATTATCTTGATGGATTTTTAATGGCCCTTCCACTGTTGCAAATGGTAAATTTTATTCTCCAATTAGATGGGGCGCCGGCTCACAATTCAATTGTTGTTAGAAATTGGCTAAACCTTAATTTTTCTCAAATATGGATTAGAAGGAACAGTCCACTACATGAGTGGCCCCCGCCGTCCCCAGATATCACGCCAATGGACTTTTATTTTTGTGGTGTGGAGTAATTAAAAACCGCGTTTACAAAACCCATCCGAGAAACAGACAAGAATTATGTGAGAAGATTACAGAAGCTTGTCGAGAGGTGACACTACCCATATAGCACACAATTTCCCATGGATATTCGTTTTTGATCCATTATTAATCTGGAGGTCCATGGACCCATACTGGATATTCATCGAATGTTCATAAGCTAAAACAAATAGCACGTCCATTATTTGGACATCTGTAAGATGTACTGTTTTGATATATACATGGATGTCCGACTTAACTGTGTCCATAAGATATCCTTCTCTGTCATCTAACTGGATGTCCGGCCTAAGTGAATCCATAAGACTTTTTTGCAGTTTTAATGGACATCCTTATTATGGATATCCATAAGCTATCGTATTTTGTTAAATCAATGAATATCCCCATTGTGGACAGCCATAAGATGTAGTTCTCTATAATTCAAATGGATATCCTTAAATTAGACTGTAATGAAGCAAATTTTGTTATGCAAATTGCATCCCAAATAATTATTCCGTGAGTTTCATATTTATATTACGCTGTATATTGTAGATATAAAGTGTAAAACACCGTTTTGTTTTAATATGGTGCATAGTAAATATTTCCATCATATTGTCTTAAAATTTTAAAAATTAGGAATACGGCGAACGTACCCCCACCAAACCACTGATGAGTGGGGCGCGCTAGCTTTCTTTTCTAAACCAGCGACACTGGAATAGCAGTTCCTGACCAACAGCCGAAGCCGTTAGATGTGCCCACCTGCTCTGAGAAATCCGTAAGTAAACGTGTGGGAGGTAAGATGGACTATATTTTCTAAGTCCAATTTCGAGGCGCACTCTAAACGCGCATAGCCCCCACTCTGATTATCTTGTATTATTACCATTGCAGTGAACAAACAAGAGTCTAGAGAGACCGAAATGCGAAAGCTTCGAGCATGCGCATTACCTTGTAAATGTATAATAAATTCGTGCAAGTGGAGAAATTGAAATATTTCCTGTTATTTTGTGGAAAAAAGGCGCTAATAATTATTAACAATTAGATATCAAAATAAAAACCTACTAACCTAACCCAAAGAAATCACACGAGAGAATGAAATTATTATATAAAAAGAAGGAAAACCTAAAGAAATCAGAAAAGAATTTGTAAAAAAATATATTAATCGTTACAGAATTTAAAAAAAAATTGTGCGGGCATACGAATTTGAACCCGGGACCCCTCGCGCCATAAGCAAAAGCGTAACCTAATGTGCTAACCATCTCGCTGAAAGTAAACGCTAGAACAAAGAAGAAATAGTCCAAACTAGTGATATCACGTGTTGGGCGTGTCTAAGCTTTCGCATTTCGGTCTCTCTAGACGCTTCTCAGTGAACAAGAATCAGGAGTCTGCTCCGAGGATCGGCAGTAGAAAGTCGTCACCAATAAATACCGCTCCGAGGGTGCTAAGAGAGGAAGTGAGTAAGTTAGATAGTAGTAAAACAACTTGGCTGGTGTTAGGTTTTGAACTTGACTAATCATACTTTATTTTTCAGCTGTATTTACTCTGTCCTGGGGGACCTCCAGTATTGAGGGGATATTCCGGCCGAAAACTGGGCACCGTGAGTTTCAGGTGTGTTCTCTGCCTGTAGTCACGACTGCCTCTGGAAGCCTGGAATATCATCTAATATACAGGGAGTACAAGTCTCTGTGACATTCAATTTGAGCCCCAAAAAGGCAAAACAATTGATTGGACACGAGAATCGAACCTAGGCAGGGACCTTGTATAGTTGCGACTATTACGGGGGGATTTTGGGCCTAAAGACCGGTACCGTGAGGTTCAGGTGTGTTCTCTGCCTGTCGTCACGTCTACCCCTGGATGCCCAGAGTGCTTCTGTAATTTCAATCGCATGTTGCGTAAGCCCTTGGACGCTTAACCCCAAAAAGGCTAAGTCGAAAGCTGGGCCCGCACCCGAATATTATTTTAGGTTATTTTCCGAACTATTGCGACGGTTACGGGGGGATTTTGGGCCTAAAGACCGGTACCGTGAGGTTCAGGTGTGTTCTCTGCCTGTCGTCACGTCTACCCCTGGATGCCCAGAGTGCTTCTGTAATCCCAATCGCCCGTTGCGTAAGCCCTTGGACGCTTAACCCCAAAAAGGCTAAGTCGAAAGCTGGGCCCGCACTCCGATAAGTTATCTCTCCGCTGTATTATATGTTTACCAGTATTTAAACGCACTGCGCATTAGCCAAGTTGTATCCATAACTTTATTTTAGCTTTGCCTTGCATGATTTGTGATAATTGCTTCCTCCCGCTTGGTATCCATACCGGCCGTACCGCATTACCGCCCCCCCCCTCGCTCATCGCTTCATCGTTTTATTAACCGCTTCGTTCTTTTAAACCGCTCATTACCGTCTAGCACCTGTTAGATTAGCTTAGGTCATAAATCCTGGGTGACTGTTTAGTGTAGCGTTAGGTAGCATACTAAGAGGTAGTAGCATTGTAAATAGTAGGTGGTAAGAAATAAATGTTCTTTTTATAATCTGAATTTGTGCTTTTACTGTAGTGTGTGTGTGAAGTCTAAATACCCCTAGACCCTCTGGACATACCGTTTCTTCACTGTAGCTACTCAAGCCCTACTGAACCGGCGTGGAGGGCAATTGGTTGTTCCACCACAAAAGGAACTGGCGCCCGAGCTTACCGTTTACTGACCGCTAAAGCTCGAGTGCCAAGGTGTGACGGGTGAATAAAACGTCACATACTTTGGCGCCCGAGCAGGGACCTAAAAAGGGGAAGGTGGATCAGACTTCACATTCGGCAGTCACCGAAAGCAACCGAAACACTACAAACAGGCACTATAGGCGAGTGAGGTGTCATTTTCGACATAACCGAACACGGGGAACCGATTCCGACTACTGCCGAACCGCTCCGATCTCACCCGAAGGCGTTATTAACCATTTAATAACCCTTTGAAGAATTTTCCAAACCAGTGTCAGTTTCTGTGGTTTTGCCACACGAAGAGGCTGCATTTTGAGCAGAAACCCGAAATCCGACCGAAAACTTCCGAAGGGTGCCGAAGTTACCCGAACACCCAAAATATCGTGTGGGGTGTCGTTTTCAGGGTAATCGGACCCAAGGAATCGATTGGTGACGTTTGCAACCGGATCCGACAGTCCGTTCCGGGAAAAAGTGTGCTACAGCCAAGTTACGGGTCTGAATTGAGTAGGACCTATACTAGGTGATAAACAGCACCCCGAGACACCGTTTGCACCGACTTTTACCGACCGCCCGGATTGTGCCCGGAATACTTACCGACTCCGGGGTCTGGAGTTACTAGGCAAGTGACCCCTCGTTTAATAGTAACTCAAGGACGCTGAATCGATTGCCGTTGGTTTCAGCGTGATCCGACCGTCCGTTCCGGGAAAAAGTGTACCCTGGTGAAGAGGGAAGGTGAAATTCAACAAAACTGATAGGAACCAGTTGTCCGCACCGCCAGACACCTTCTAAATCGACCCTCACCGGATTCTGCCCGGAGTCCTAGAAACTCCGGTGACAGAGGAGATATAGCGTGTGACCCCTCCTGACATAGTAAATCGAGTGCGCAGAAGCCAACGGAGCTACTCTCGACTCGATATATCAAACCGTTCAGGAGTTAGCAGGGGGCACTTCGTCTTGGGAGACCGCAGAAAACGGACCACTCTGAGAAACCGCTCAGACCGTTCAGCACACTATCCCGAGACACCGTAGTGAAAAGACGACTCTGAGATACTGCTCAGACTGTTCAACTGTCATCTGTCAGCCGCTGTTACCGTTCATACGGGGGCACATCGTGGTGAAGAGACCGAAGGGAACGGACCTTTTTGAGAAACCGCTCGGATCGTCCACCAGCACTTCGTTCTCAGACACCATAGTGAACAGACCACTCCGAGATACTGCTCACACTGTTCAACTGTCAACTATCGACCGCCGTTATTGTTCATATAGGGCACTTGATCTTGGGACACCGTAGTGAACAGACCACTCTGGGATACCGCTCAGACTGTTCATTCTGCGCAGAAACCGACCCCACCCAGTCTCAAGCCTATATATATAGATAGCCGTTCACGAGTCAAGGGGGCACTTCATCTTGAGGGACCGTAAAGAACGGACCTCTCTGAAATACCGCTTAGACTGATCATCGTCACCTGTCGACCGCTGTTACCGTTCATACAGGGAACTTCATCTTGAGGGACCGTAAAGAACGGACCTCTCTGAAATACCGCTTAGACTGATCATTGTCACCTGTCGACCGCTGTTACCGTTCATACAGGGCACTTCGTCTTGAGGGACCGTAAGGTACGGACCTCCGAAATACCGCTTAGACTGTTCATTGTCACTTGTTGACCGCTGTTACCGTTCATACAGGGCACTTCATCTCGAGGGACCGTAAGGAACGGAACTCTCTGAAATACCGCTTAGACTATTGTCGACCGCTGTTACCGTTCATACAAGGCACTTCATCTCGAGGGACCGTAAGGAACGAACCTCTCTGAAATACCGCTTCGACTATTCATTGTCACCTGTCACCAGCTGTTACCGTTCATCGACGCTTCAACTGAGGATACCGTAGTGAACACTCTGAGATACCGCTAAGACTTCATCACGAGACAGTACCGTATAAGGATCGCGCTGAGGTACCGTGCACCGTTTACCAACATCTTGAGGTAGAGGCGTATACAGAATGGCAACCAAGGAACACTTCAAGGATCCAGATATGGAGACAACTGAAGACACTGCGGTTACCGAAGGAGTAGAAAATCGCCTCAGCTGGATTTACAAGTTGAGGAAAGAACAGCTTGATGCCGAGCTAGGGAAGTTCCGCTTGGACCTATCAGGAACTGTGGATGACAAGAAACGCCGTCTGGTCAAATTTATCAAAGACGGTTGCACTTCGCCGTTACCACAGGTCACCAGGCCTGTCTTCCCGTTACCGCCGATACTCATAATTCAACCTCCTACTGCACCGTCCGCTATACCGTCGTCGTACGTTCCAACCGGAAATACGACATTAGACCCATTGAAAGTTCGCAAATGGGGCATACATTTCAATGGAAAAGGAGACCCTGCCGCCTTTTTAGAACGAATAGAGGAACTCTGTTCGTACACTGGGATCTGTCCGGCACAGCTGCTACCCGTACTGCCCGAATTGTTGCAAGGACCGGCGTTATTATGGTGTAGAAATAACCGTTCACACTGGAGGACTTGGGAGGATTTCACCGCTGAATTTCATATCTTCTACTTTCCGGTTAACTACCAAGAAGAGATCGAGGCACAAATCAGCCGCCGCCTCCAGAAACCAGAGGAGCCTGCAAACACCTATCGGAACTTCGGTGGCTATACCGAAACTTGCTCCCAGATTATAGGCAGTATATTCCGAGATCCGAACTGACAACCGTAGCCGCCTTGACGGCTAAAGTTATGGAATTTGAAGCGCTTCGCCAGGAATGCAGCAGGTCTACCGGACCGATGCGTCTGCACTGCATCTGACACCGAACCGACAAACAGTAGCCACCAATCGGCTACCACCGTCCACTAGTAACAGCCGACCGTCACCTCCACCTACGCTAGTAACCGACCGCCACCTCCTCCACAAAGGGAGCGAATTTCAGTCTCGACTACACAAGCATCACGAGACGTCCAACAACCGATGGGCCAACCTCCACCTGTTAGTCGAGAGGCTAACAACGCGAGTAGACCATCAACATCCGCCACCGTGCCCTCCAGAAATCAAGGCAATATCTGCTGGAGGTGTGAAAGAACAGGACATTTCCGTACACAATGCCGTTTTCCACCGAAACTCTTCTGTTCTCGATGTGGTCAACCAGGCACCATCACACGAGACTGTTCGTGTCACAGGTCGGGAAACTAGAACGGGGCTCGGGGCCCGTGCAGTTCCGCACCACTACCGCCTCGGAAGACACCATCCCCAAGGATAACCGACCGCACATACAGGTAATCATGTATGGCAGCGCCTTCTCTGCCTTGGTTGATACCGGCTCCGTGAGATCCTACGTAGGAAAGACTTCTGTCATCAACTGGGACTATCACCGATCAACATATCTGCTCCGTCTGCCCAGTTAGCCGACGGGAAACTGGTAATGAAACTCCTTTTTCCGAACGCCTACTCTATCTGGTCAATCTATCGTCCGATATCGTGCTAGGAATGGATATCCTAAGTACAAGAGAATTTCAGATAGATCTGATTACCGCTACCGTTTTCCTAAACCACCGTCCCGTCGAATCCTGGCTCCGAAATAACCCATTGGGAGGAATAGCTCTAGGTCTTTCTCAAAAGGAGGAGAGCAAACTTCAGGATTTCCTGAATACCGAATTACCGAGCTTCCAGGACATATCTGGTACCACAAAGTTGGCTCAACATCATATCCGGCTCTCCCAACCGGAGCCAATCAAGCAAAGGTACCGTCCTCAGAACCCAAGAATGCAGGAGGTCATCAACAAGGAAGTGGATGAAAGGTTGTCTAATGGAATAATAGAACCATCCAACAGCCCATGGAGTTCACCGGTAGTCATAGTCCGTAAAAAGGACGGAAAACCCTGATTTTGCATAGACTTCCGCAAGGTGAACGAGGCCACTGAGAAAGATGCATACCCGTTACCTTACATCAACGCCATATTAGACAAGCTTCGTAGGGCACGATACATCTCTAGTATTGACCTAAAACAGGGATATTGGCAGATACCGCTCTCTACCGAAAGTAAACCCATTACCGCATTCACCGTACCAGGCAGAGGATTATTTCATTTCCGAGTTATGCCTTTCGGACTACATTCCGCTCCGGCCACCTTCCAACGTCTCCTTGACCGAGCCATTGGACCTGACATGGAACCGTATGCATTCGCCTACCTCGACGACATTATAGTCTTGGGTGAAACCTTCGAGGAACATTTGAGGAATCTACAAGAAGTTTTCCGTCGGTTAAGGATGGCAAATTTACAACTCAACCCGGAGAAATGTCAATTCTGTAGAAAATCCTTAAAATACTTGGGACATGTAATCACCGCCGAGGGTGTTAATACCGATCCCGAGAAGGTAAAAGCAATTACGAAATTCCCCGCTCCACGTACCGTCCGAGAAGTTCGCCGTTTTCTGGGAGTTGCATCCTCGTACCGGCTTTTTCGCAAATCGTAACCCCTTTGACGCGACTGCTGAAGAAGAATAATCGTTTCAAGTGGGGCGAGGAACAAGAACAAGCTTTTAAGCAATTAAAGGCCTGCCTTACCGAAGCTCCTGTACTAACCTGCCCTGACTTTGAGAAACCGTTTACCCTCCAAACAGATGCATCCGATCAAGGTTTGGGCGTGGCACTGACCCAGGAAATTGAAGGTCATGATGGAGTCATAGCTTATGCCAGCCGTACCCTAGCTCCCGCCGAGAAGAACTACTCCGTAACGGAACGGGAGTGCTTGGCCATCGTCTGGGTATAGAAAAGATGAGGCCTTACCTGGCGGGATACCGATTCACTGTTTTAACCGATCATCAATCCCTTCGTTGGTTACACTCTATCAAGAGTCCCACCGGCCGCCTGGCGAGGTGGAGCGTATTTTTACAGCAATACGACTTCGAAATCAAGTACCGCAAGGGAGCTCTGAATCGGGTAGCCGACGCGCTATCACGACAACCGCTGGAGAGACCTTCCGAACCCGAAACCAATGAACTTTGCGCCATGAACGAACCGGCAAACTGTTCTTGGTACCATCGAAAGAAGGCTGAAGTCGCACGAAACCCAGAAGCATTTCCGGATTACTGTATACGTAATGACCGGCTGTTCCGTCACTTTTGGGATTCCAACAACTTAAATGAACCAGATCTGTCAGACCCATGGAAACTATGTGTTCCCACACCGCTCCGCTGCACCGTTCTGCAAGAAAACCATGATGCTCCGTCCGCTGGACACATGGGGATCGCCAAAACCATTGCACGTATCTCACAAAAGTACTATTGGCCAGGAATGTTCCGTGACATAGCCAGATATGTACGTAGCTGCATGCAATGTCAGCGATACAAAGTCTCTCAGCAGCAGACGCCAGGAACCATGCAACCGTCTATCAGCCAGCAACCATGGGAAACCGTCAGTACCGACTTAGTAGGGCCACTACCTCGATCCAGTAGAGGAAACAACTACCTAGTAGCATTTCAAGACCGTTTTACTAAATGGATCCAGTGCAGACCCCTACGAAGTGCTACCGCTCACACTGTAAGTCAAGCTCTTTATGAAGAAGTGATCACCCGATTCGGATGCCCACTGTGGTTATGTTAACCACAAGTTTAATAAAATAAAATAAAATATCTTGAATTATCATATATTGCAAATGTATAATACAATAATATAATATTGTTTCAAGTTAAAACAAACAGTAAAATTAAATCTTATTAATTTTTTTGTTAGAATATTATTCTTGAAGTATTTCTTATTTTCTTTCTTGGTTACCGCTTTTCATTTCTTTTTGGGGAGCTCTATGTGAAATGTACATGTAGATTCTATCTTAAAATGAGTACGCTACATATACCCCTCTGCCAAAAGAAAAATTACCGCAAGCAATCAATAACAAAATGAACACGTTTAGGTAAAGAAGTAAAAGTGTGATCCACCTCATCAGTCAACAAATAAGCGGGTTTAACTCTGTCAAGACTGACAGTGACAGCTTTACCTCGTTTAAGGATAGTCATAATCTTATCAGTTCGAGAAACTACCTCAAAAGGCCCATCAAATAAAGGTGAAAACTTAGATTTCAATCGAGCTTCTCGAAGGAAAACGTATGTACAATTGTTAATATCAGAGCTGATAAAAGATTTTTGACAAAATTGACGTTTTGAGGCAGTAAATTGTAAATTATCAAAATATTCACGTAATTTAACAATAAAATTAGAAACTTGTGGGTCAAAATTTGATTTAATGAAATATTCTCCGGGGAGGCGTAACGTTTGACCGTAAACTAGTTCTGCTGATGAGTAACGCAAATCAGTTCTAGGCATAGCTCTCAAACCCAACAAAATGATAGGGAGTTCTTCGTACCAATGTGATGTATTTGCCCTCGCTAATAATGTGGTTTTTAGGGTTCGATGGAATCGTTCAACCATACTATTACTCTGAGGGTGGTAACTAGTTGTGCGAATCCGGTGAAAACCTAAAAACTTTGAAAATTCCGAAAATAGAGTTGACTCAAAT
Source organism: Stenurella melanura (assembly GCA_963583905.1). Taxonomy (NCBI): domain Eukaryota; kingdom Metazoa; phylum Arthropoda; class Insecta; order Coleoptera; family Cerambycidae; genus Stenurella; species Stenurella melanura. The sequence goes on from OY757318.1 coordinate 66,947,280, forward strand.
TGCACTCCTTGGTCCGTTGTTATGTCTAGTGGAACACCGAAACGACATACGTAGTTTTCAAAAAGAGTCCTAGCGACTGTTTCTGCTGTAATGTCTACGAGCGGATATGCTTCTGGCCAGCGGGTGTATCTTTCAACAACTGTCAATATATAAGAATTACCATGCGAAGGAGGTAAAGGTCCTACAATATCGATATGAATGTGTTCAAAACGGCCTTTGGGTATCTCAAAATCACCTATAGGTGTCTTAGTATGACGGTTGACTTTTGAAGTTTGACAGTTGATACAGGTTTTTGTCCATAAATTACAATCAGAATTCATCCTGGGCCAGAAATACTTAGTGGTTATCAATTTTTTAGTAGCTTTAATGCCAGCATGAGTTAAATTATGAAAAATATTGAAAACTACTCGACGTAAACATTTTGGTACGTAAGGACGACATCCATTACGTGATACATCGCACCAAATTAAAAAATGCGAATCCGAAAAGGTAATTTGTTTTAACAAATAGCTTATTTTACTGTTTTTATTATTCACCTTTTGATTGTTTAATAAAGAAATAAGTTGATCATCATCATCTTGGGTAGTTTTTAATATTGCTAAATTAAAACTGGAAGAGTTTAACGAGTCTATGATGTCTGAAGTATTTCGTTCCAAAACGTTAACGTCATCAATCCGTGACATAGTATCTGCGACAATATTAGCATGACCTGGAATGTGTCGTAAATCGTTTGTAAATTGTAAAATAAATTCCAAATGTCTGATCTGCCGAGGTGAACGGTCTGCTTTTGACGATAAAGCGTAAACCAACGGTTTATGATCGGTAACAAGTAAAAACGCGGCCTTCCAATATATGTCTAAAATGTTTAATTGAGGTGAAAAGTGACAGTAACTCTCTGTCAAAAACAGAATATCGTTTTTGCGCATCTGTCAGTTTTCGAGAAAAGAAACCTAACGGAGAAGTAGAATTATGAAATGTCTGTTCTAACACCGAACCCATTGATACACTAGAACAATCCACAGTTAATGAAAGTGTCACTCCTTCCAAACAACTGGGGTGAGCTAAAACTGTGGCATTTATTAAAGCTTGCTTAGCATTCTCAAAACTAGCAGTACAATCCAATGGCCAGACATTAATAACTTTACTTTTATCACGCAACATTCTAGCATTCAACAAATGTAAAGGATTTAAAATTTCTGAAAAATTAGGGACAAATCTATGATAAAAATTAATCATACCGATGAAACGTTGAAGTTGTTTAATAGTAGATGGTTAAGGAAAATTAATAATAACTTCAACTCTCTCTTTAGATGGCACAATACCTTCTGGACTAATATAGTGTCCCAAAAAGGTCAAACCACTAGTGCCAAAAACACATTTAGTTGGTTTGATATTGATTCCATAGTCATTAAGGCGTTCAAAGATTAAGCGTAAATGCTTCAAATGTTGTGTATGATCCGAGCTCGCTACAAGAATATCATCAAGATACACGAAAACAAATTTCAAGTTAGAAAAAATTTCATTCATAAATCTTTGGAATGTCTGACCAGCATTTCTCAAACCAAAGGGCATTCGCATAAATTCGAATAAGCCGAAAGGGGTTGTGATTGCTGTCTTATAAATGTCACATTCGGCGACAGGTATCTGATGATAAGCACGAATCAAATCGATTTTCGAAAATACTTTACAACCAAATAAATGAGCATTAAAATCTTGTGTGTGGTAATGGGTACCTATCAGGAACTGTTACAGCGTTTAACTGTCGGTAGTCACCACACGGACGCCAGTCATTGGGTTCCTTTTTTGCAACCATATGTAGTGGAGTAGCGACAGATGAAGAAGATGCTCTACAAATCCCTAATTCTACCATATGGGCGAATTCCTCCTTAGCAATATCAAATTTCACTGCATCCAATCTACGTGGACGGTTAAAAGGTAAATGACCCTCAGTCACAATAAAATGTTGAACAGTATGTTTTACGGGTAAAAAATAATCTGGTGTTCCCACCAATTGCGGAAAATCATGCCATAATGCCGTATATTGGTCTTCAAAAGAAAATAACCTCGTGGAAATGACAGAACTAGTTTCAGCGTAACAATTCACTGACAAACTTGTCTTGTTATTGATCAAAATATTGTTCTTCAAGTCCACAAACCAAAATGTGCCAAAAAATCTGCACCAATAATCGGGATCTGTATGTCAGCTATATTAAATATGAAAGTAAACACACGACGTAATCCCAAATTAACTTTCAAAAGTTTCTTACCGTAGGTGTAAACAATTCCACCGTTAGCCGTGGTAAGAACTAAATCCTTGTTTACCTTTAAATCTGTAAAAGCATTTCTCGGTATAACCGACAAATCTGCTCCGGTATCAATCAAAAAGCGAAAATTATTTGATACATCAAAAATAAAAAGGCGACGTCTGCTGTCAAGCTCTCTAGTGTCAGCAGACATGACAATAGAACTGTCTAGTTTTTTTGAATTATTCGATTTATTTGATTTATTATCAAATAATGGAACGTTATAAAAAGTACACCAAGGACCGCCGCACATATATGCTCGGTCTTTATATACTTGATGATAATAGCAAATTGTGTTGCATGAAGGATCAAAATTATTTCGATTATTAGAAAATCGTGAATGTGAACGACGTCGGTTATGACAATTAGTACAACGTGTCTCATTTAGAGACGTGGAAGGACGAATCGTATCATTCGAAGATTGTAAAGTAGACAATTGTGATTCAAGTGATTGTGGTCTTTGTAAAACTTGATTTAAAGTCAATTGGAAACTTGTAGAAAAGTTATTAAAAGTAGTTAAAAGGTCTGATAATGTTGTGGGCGGAAACGTGTCAGGGATTGAAACAGGCAAAGCAGAAAAATTAGATTGAACTGGAGTCTGACAAGATTCCCAAACTTTATCAGCTATGTCGAGAACTACTTGCAAATCTGACTTTCCCGAAGCAGTCAAGGCAATATAAACTGTTTTCGGTAAACGTCGTTTCCACAAATTCATTAGCAAATCCTGACTCACCATGTGCGAACCGCCAACAACACCTAACATAGAACGATAAAAATCTGAAGGCTTCCTGGTTCCAATTTCTGAACCGGTTAATAAATCTTCAAGCCTTTTCTCTTCACTGGAGGAAAGGCGTGAAATTACAATAGTTTTCAAATTACCATACAAATCTCGTTCTGGAGGATTAATGATAACATCGTAAATACTATTGATTATCTCCAAGGGTAAATGGGCAACAATTAGGTCGTATTTTTTACGATCAGAGGTTATTCTCGAAACATTAAATTGTGCCTCAACTTGCATGAACCATATCAATGGATTTGACATCCAAAAAGGGGGTAATTTGACAGACGTTACACATTGTTGATTAACAGGCAGGGATTCGATTAACTCGACAGTTGTCTGAGGTGGATCAACCATTATTAATATCACAAATTGACAGACGTAGGAAAAAAAAAATAAAAAATATTGATTGCTTAGCAAATCTTTAAGTAATGGTGAGTAATATATGCAACGTACTCACTTGGCCTCGCAAATAACACTTAGCATCAATGCTAATAAAGACAACTCTCAGACTGCCAATTCGGAGGGATCCAAAACCATAAATTCAGCTATAAATTTCAGACGAGACTTCCTCTGCGCCGGGTACCAAAATGCTCCAAGTGGTCAATGGTCTAGACGAAACCACGCCAATTGTATCACGTCGGGGTCACCAATTGTGGTTATGTTAACCACAAGTTTAATAAAATAAAATTAAATATCTTGAATTATCATATATTGCAAATGTACAATACAATAATATAATATTGTTTCAAGTTAAAACAAACAGTAAAATTAAATCTTATTAATTTTTTTGTTAGAATATTATTCTTGAAGTATTTCTTATTTTCTTTCTTGGTTACCGCTTTTCATTTCTTTTTGGGGAGCTCTATGTGAAATGTACATGTAGCTTCTATCTTAAAATGAGTACGCTACACCCACGTACCGTCATCACAGACAATGGTAGCCAGTATGACAGCCGGATCTTCCGTTCATTATTAGAGGAATTTGGAATTCAACAACGTCTAACACCGCCGTACACTCCACAAGCGAATCCGGTCGAGCGAGCTAACCGAACCATTAAGACCATGATAGCCCAATACTGTGAACAGGATCACCGGAAATGGGATCAGCAATTGAGCGCCTTACAATTGGCTATAAATAGCTCGAGGCACGAATCGACAGGATTCTCACCAGCATTCCTGAATTTTGGACGTGAAATATCACTGCCAAATACCGTTTTCCAAACCGAGACAGGAAATACCACAGAACCGAATGAAGAAAATGAGATACCGACAGCTCATACCGATCGCTTGCAAAAACTGCAAGAAATGTTCACGCTCGTCCGTATCAAGTTAGCGCGAGCCTGCGCCACTCAGGGCCGGTATTATAACTTCCGCCGTCGAGAAGTACAATACCACGTAGGAGACCGTGTCATGAAACGTGAACACCCTCTCTCGTCCGCCGTCAAAGGCTTTGCCTCGAAATTAGCCCCTAAATATTCGGGACCGTATACCGTTACCGATGTCATCTCATCCGTGGTCTATAACCTCAAATCCGGCACCGGGAGGAAGCTCATCCGGATTCACATAAAAGACTGAAAGCCCCACTTTTCTTCTAGTGCCCCAGCCACGCCTGCCTGCCGCGTCCCGACGAAAACCCGGGGAACCACCCCGAGGAGCGTCCGTACCGCCAGTATGCATTCCGTCCCAAGACGCCAGAGTCAAAAGACGACTTCGGCTGATCTCAGAGGCACGGGTAAAAATAAATGCCCGCCAACTAATGAGCATCGGAGGAAGGAAACTCATCCGACCGCCGCCTCCTCCAACAGCCAACTCCCGTCAGCCACCCCCATCTAACCCCATTTCTTCTCCTCCGTCAGCGTCCGCAAGCAAAATCAACATCTTACAAATGATCATCATCCCACCACCCTCACCATCCATACCGTCTCCCACCGTCACCTCGGTGAACTCAAGTACCGCCGCTCCATTAGCCGCCACCTCGACTACACCGTCGGCCCCGTCGAGCGAGTAGCCACGCCACCGCTCCATGACCCTCACTGGGCTATATATAAGCGACTGTCGACGGCCGATTCCAGCGACGAATGGGACAACGAAGTTTACCGCTGGGTGCAGAAGCAACGACCACGACACCTACCTCCCAACAAAAAATGGCGTTATCGCCTTCAAGGTCCGAACGGCGCACGATGGGTCCTGGTCAAGCCTCGGTGAAGGCAAACAAAAATGCCCCCGAAGAGAAATATATTCTTATTTTTTTTTCTTTCTTTCCTTATTTTGTTCATAGCAAGCAACCGATTGAATAAATATTCCGTTATATTATAACTGTTAGAATGACTTACTCATCCCTTGTCCTTTTTTTTCTATTCTAGATGGAAGGCCCAGTACTCGAAGTCTGCCTGTCCCCAGCAGAAGAAGAATTCATGCTGGTCGACCTGGACGAAACCTTCACCATAGATACCGACACAAACCCCGCTCCGCCGACACGAGCGGTGACTCGTCCGCCTCCCCATGATCCAAAACGCATCACGCCAATCATCGCCCACCAGGACACCCACCGACCCGTCCTCCCGCTGGAAACTTCATCCGAATATAGGGAGGCATTGCGCCGCGAGTTTGAAGAAGACTGGAAAACCGCCCTTACACTAGATCCCTTAAGGGCTTATGCTGAGTACTGACCATTAGATGAAGCCAGTCCTGACGACAACCTAACCGACACAAGAAACCCACTCAATAACTATCCATCTCCGTCCTCCACGTCGCCACCGACCTTGGAATCTCTCCGCAACTCCAAGATGCCAGTACACCTTCCCGTAAATCAGTGTGTACTATGTTGGCGGTGTGGCTATCCCGACCACGACCGCCGCACCTGTCGGCGGCCCCGCCGAACTTTCTGTTCCCGATGTGGGCTACTAGGGATCTTGTCTCGAGATTGTAAATGTACGGCGCAACCCCGTACTCACAACCGCCAAAATCGCAGCGCTCAACCCGTTCAACGTCAGTTCCGTCCCCAGGCGAGTTCTAGAGCTCCACACTAAGACGTCCGAAACCGGTCCCAGGGGGTACAATGTTACATGTACCCCGCTGTCCGCCAGATCGACACCACCTCCCGTGGAATCCAGTGTAACCTGCTACTGTAAATACACTCAATATTCCATTTCCGACCGAAAACCGTTGAAACATTATTTTGTTTTTTTTGGAAATATCTACTTTTATTTTCTCTGATTTTAGGAAGTCCCTCAACCCTAGGAAACAGAATTTATAACCCAGGGTAGAAGAGGAGGCCGTTCAGTTTATTTTATTTTATTCCACTAGAAACTCTTCACACCAAACAATGGAACTATAACCCATGGTAGAAGAGGAGACCGCTCTGTTTATTTCACCTGTATTTCTTGTTTTTCTGATTACTGTAAAGAAAATACCGTTTTAGTTTGTTTTATTTGTAAAAGGTGTACTTAACGTACTAAGCGCCTTAAGTCAATTAGGGACTGTTCATTAATTTCCGTTAACAGATAAGAAGACCCAGAAAAAAATAATCTCATTTCATTCTATTATTTTTTTTAACGAAGTAAGAGGGGGGGTGTAATGAAGCAAATTTTGTTATGCAAATTGCATCCCAAATAATTATTCCGTGAGTTTCATATTTATATTACGCTGTATATTGTAGATATAAAGTGTAAAACACCGTTTTGTTTTAATATGGTGCATAGTAAATATTTCCATCATATTGTCTTAAAATTGTAAAAATTAGGAATACGGCGAACGTACCGATACGCAGGCTAGACCCCCACCAAACCACTGATGAGTGGGGCGCGCTAGCTTTCCTTTCTAAACCAGCGACACTGGAATAGCAGTTCCTGACCAACAGCCGAAGCCGTTAGATGTGCCCACCTGCTCTGAGAAATCCGTAAGTAAACGTGTGGGAGGTAAGATGGACTATATTTTCTAAGTCCAATTTCGAGGCGCACTCTAAACGCGCATAGCCCCCACCCTGATTATCTTGTATTATTACCATTGCAGTGAACAAGAATCAGGAGTCTGCTCCGAGGATCGGCAGTAGAAAGTCGTCACCAATAAATACCGCTCCGAGGGTGCTAAGAGAGGAAGTGAGTAAGTTAGATAGTAGTAAAACAACTTGGCTGGTGTTAGGTTTTGAACTTGACTAATCATACTTTATTTTTCAGCTGTATTTACTCTGTCCTGGGGGACCTCCAGTATTGAGGGGATATTGCGGCCGAAAACTGGGCACGTGAGTTTCAGGTGTGTTCTCTGCCTGTAGTCACGACTGCCTCTGGACGCCTGGAATATCATCTAATATACAGGGTGTACAAGTCTCTGTGACACTCAATTTGAGCCCCAAAAAGGCAAAACAATTGATTGGACACGAGAATCGAACCTAGGCAGGGACCTTGTATAGTTGCGACTATTACGGGGGGATTTTGGGCCTAAAGACCGGTACCGTGAGGTTCAGGTGTGTTCTCTGCCTGTCGTCACGTCTACCCCTGGATGCCCAGAGTGCTTCTGTAATTTCAATCGCATGTTGCGTAAGCCCTTGGACGCTTAACCCCAAAAAGGCTAAGTCGAAAGCTGGGCCCGCACCCGAATATTATTTTAGGTTATTTTCCGAACTATTGCGACGGTTACGGGGGGATTTTGGGCCTAAAGACCGGTACCGTGAGGTTCAGGTGTGTTCTCTGCCTGTCGTCACGTCTACAACTGGATGCCCAGAGTGCTTCTGTAATCCCAATCGCCCGTTGCGTAAGCCCTTGGACGCTTAACCCCAAAAAGGCTAAGTCGAAAGCTGGGCCCGCACTCCGATAAGTTATCTCTCCGCTGTATTATATGTTTACCAGTATTTAAACGCACTGCGCATTAGCCAAGTTGTATCCATAACTTTATTTTAGCTTTGCCTTGCATGATTTGTGATAATTGCTTCCTCCCGCTTGGTATCCATACCGACCGTACCGCATTACCGCCCCCCCCCCCTCGCTCATCGCTTCATCGTTTTATTAACCGCTTCGTTCTTTTAAACCGCTCATTACCGTCTAGCACCTGTTAGATTAGCTTAGGTCATAACTCCTGGGTGACTGTTTAGTGTAGCGTTAGGTAGCATACTAAGAGGTAGTAGCATTGTAAATAGTAGGTGGTAAGAAATAAATGTTCTTTTTATAATCTGAATTTGCGCTTTTACTGTAGTGTGTGTGTGAAGTCTAAATACCCCTAGACCCTCTGGACATATCGTTTCTTCACTGTAGCTACTCAAGCCCTACTGAACCGGCTTGGTTGTTTCACCACAAAAGGAACTAGCGCCCGAGCTTACCGTTTACTGACCGCTAAAGCTCGAGTGCCAAGGTGTGACGGGTGAATAAAACGTCACAAGACATCCATAAGATGTCCTTTTTTGTTCTCTAACTGGATGTCCGATCTAAATGAATCCATAAGACATCCTTTTTTGCAGTTTGAATGGACATCCTTATTATGGATATCCATAGGCTATCGTCTCTTCTTATATAAATGAATATCCCATTGCGGACAGCAATAAGATGTAGTTTTCTATCATTCAAATGGATATCTTTAAATTACACATCCGTCAGATGTCCTTTTTTGTCCTCTAACAGGACGTCCGATCTAAATGAATCCATAAAACATCGTATTTTGCAGTTTTAATAGACATCCTCATTATGAATGTTAGATCTTGAATCTTGGATTTAACTTTTTAAAAACAATTTTTATTTTATTTAAACAAAAGAGTATTTATTATTATTTTTGTTTAGTTAGTTCACAATTTAATCACTTAAAACTAATTAATAGTTAGTCTCCGAGCATTGCTCTTAATGGAGAAACTAACGATGAGATTAATAATAATAAAACATTAAAATACAGAGAGGCTTTGCTCTATTGAAATTAACTTGGTGAGTTTACTGAACGATGCAGGACTGAGGCCAAAAGCGTCGTTCAGTCGTATTTATAATGTTTGCATAAAATGCAGATTAAACAGAAACTAAATCTATGCATCAGGGTTTCACAAAAGTAACCTAAGCTAAAACGTGCAATTTGGAATATTAAAGTATTGAATTACAAAGATAAAGAAAGATATGAAATAAAGAAATGAATTTGTTTTGGAAAGTATTAAATTACTTATGTGAACGTGTTGATAAGGACTTAAAGAATAATACGGTTACACAAATGTTATTATATAATACAAGGCTTAAATCTAATATAACAACTCCCTTTCTTATAAAAAAGTTGATGCTATAAATCAACTTTTAAGCGTAAGTTTTGCTGTATGAGGGATTTAGTTCGATATCCTCAGGGATTTCACGAATATTTACACTTGGTCTTCTTTTGGGGAGTAAATGTCCATATCCACTGAAAAGCTTGGACTTCGGTGGTTGTGGAGGTCGCGGTGGTTGATCGTTGGATAGGGAGATGCCGATCCTTGCGTCTCTTCTGCCTTTTCTGCATTTGCAGATTATGAATATAATAATAAGCAAGATAATCAAAGTTATCGTAAAGTACGTGAACCAAGAAATATTCTTATTGATGAATGGTTCATTGATGATTTTGTCTAGATCGTCTGAGTATTGATCTAGTTTGTGCTTGGCGATGTTTAGATCGTCCGTGTTGAGGTTGCTTAACTTCAGTGGCTTTAAATTTGGGAGTTTGGATTTCTCCGGGAGATGGTTACAGCAATCGTATGGTATTTGAACTGGATGACTGTTGTAAGTGATGTTGTCTAGCGGGTGCGATGAGGTATGGACCCTGGTGCTACCTATGAAGGCACTACACTCCGTTTTCAAAGTCAAGATCGAGTTCAGCTGGATTATTTTCGTAATAACGTCTCTGTTGTTGCACTTTACGGTTACCGGTAGATTGTCTGATACTAGTATTAGCCACTTATTGTTGCTTAGTTTTTGAATACTGTAGTCTTTAGCAAACAATAAATTTGACTGGCAAGTCCGGGGCACTACACTTAATTGTTTTAGTATTTGGGCTTCGCATATCGCGTCACTGTCTATGGGGTACGGAAGCACATTTGAACAAAGTCTTACACTGGGGTTTAAGGATTTACAATTGTCAAGGTTCGGGAGAGGTACAAATAACAATGAATCATCGTCCTTTGCTATGTACTTATGTGTCGTTGATAAAATATGATGTAGTCCTGTTCGATTATCCAATATAGGAATAGGGTAAAGGTGGTAGAGGGTGTAAGTTTCTGGTTCTGTTAATGGAATTTTTAAAACAAATATTACTTTAGATCCAGATTGAAAAGCCTGGAGTTCTATTATATCAAAATATTGAGCAACTTTTGAAATTTGTGGTGTTATCGGCAGATTATTTTTGTGCAGAGATTGAGATACTTCCTGAAGAGAAGAAACTAAGTCTTTCGGGGCAATTATCAAACTATGTAGGATTTTTAATCGAGCAAATGTGATAGAGTTTAAAATGTTATCTAAACTATTTTCTAAAAACATGTAACTTTCCATGAGGGATTCGCATATCTCGAGTACTCGTAATTTTGATTGAATGTAAGCTAAATCATCTGATATATCATAAATTGATTTTTCTATTTCTTTAATATCGTTATTAAAGGTTTCCTCGTCGATTTTTAGTTTTTGAATTGTAGAGTTAAAACTTTTTATTACCGAGGTCGTTACCGAAATTTGGTTCTTCATCAGATTTTCTAGTTGATGTTCGTCATTCGCGAGTTTATTAATACAATCTGTATAGTATTCACCATCAGAGGCGTCTAGGTTACCTGTGATAGCCTTCCAGAATGTACCGATTCCGTTTAAAATACCTCGTTTGTATCTTTTAGTGTCCACAAATATTTCCTCAACTTTTTGTTGTAATGATTGGGAAATTTGGGTTAAGAGACTAATATGCGTTCTAACTTCCGATCGGAAGGATGTCATGCGGGGGTTGTCTGTATCGAATGTGGTTATCATGTCGTTTAGAATTTTGTTGTTATTGTCGAGGGTTAATTTAATTGGCTCGATGTCTTTGTAGACTAGAATTGTCCATTTATCATTTGATATCTCGATTCGGTCTTCTTCGTGATAGTATATTCCGATGGTATTGTTGATGGGTTCAATAGAGTATTGGGGTGATACTGCTTTGAGCAGCAGAAGAAACCTGAAAATAAATTAATTTTCAAAGTATGGTTTCATTCTGTCAAAGTTGGTTTTTGTAGTGTGTTTAGTCTGAGGGTTGTAAAGTATAGCAGAGTTGTTTAGAATTTCTCTAATTTCAAATGGTCCATTAAACTTGTTTTGAAGTTTATTCTTAATTTGACTTTCCTTTACATAGACTTTGTCACCTACGTTGTACTCGGGTAAATTGTCGTGTACATGTTTGTCGAATCTTATTTTAGCCTTTTCTTTCTGTAATTGGGTCCTTGTACGAGCTATTTTATAATAATGCGATATTCTATTATTTAAATCTCGCATGTACTTAGATATGAGTTGTTCGTGATTGTAAAGTGTTTCAGGGGGACGACTTGCACTATGTCCGAATATTAATTCGTACGGGGTGAAGCCATGAGTTTTGTTTATAGAGTTATTGTAACAAATAACTGCGTATGGTAGGATGGTTAACGGGTGTTCGCTAGGGTTTTCTAATTTATTAGCCCTTATCATTTCCATGAGCGTCGCGTGAAATCTCTCTAGTGAGCCGTTGGATTGTGGGTGGTGTACACTAGAATATGTTAATTTAATATCGTAAAGAAGGCAAAGGTCTTTAAGAAGTCGATTTTCGAATTCTCGGCCTGAGTCACAATGGATGCGAAGGGGTGTACCGTAATGTTGAAAGTACAGTAGAAGTGTATTTACGATAGATTTCGCGGTTTTGTCCTCTATAGCATAAGCTTGTGTGAATTTAGTGAGTTCATCCCTGATTGTTAGGGCATAATTTCGTGTAGGAACTTCAAGGATGTCAATGTTAATGCGTTCGAACGGGGTTTTCGGTGTCTCTGTAATGACTAGAGGATTGTCCAAGTTTTTACGTAAAATTTTCGCTTTTTGACAAGTTTCGCATGCTTTTATAAATTTTTCGACGTCTTTTGTTAGTCCGGTCCAATTGTACTTATTTTTAATTCTACGTATCGTCTCATTAATGCCGCGATGGAGATTATTTTTGCCAGCATGAAACTGATTTAGAATTATGGGAATTTGGTCTTCATCGGGTTTTGTTACAACGTCTTGACAAACGACTAGCTGTATGTCTTTGTCGCTAAAAATAAATGAGAAGATTTCGAGAATAGGTAAGTTCAAGTTATTCTCGACATAGTATGTTTTTGCTGGATTTATGTCATTCTGATTTTTGTATATCGTAACGAAAAGTTGTAAAATTGCCGACAAGGGGTCGAATGGTAAGGGTACGATATGATACGATCTGTTCTTTACTGTTTGACTAGATACGGTGTTAATTTTGTTGTTTGAAAACTCAGGGTTTTCTTCAAGAATATCCTCGATTATTTTGTAGTGGATATCTTGTAAATTGTCTTGCTGAAAGAATGTAATTATATTTTTATGATCTTTATCGAGCAGTTGATTATTTGAAAACTTGATTTTCGCGTAATCGATTAGGGACTCTGTCTGATACAATCTCTCGAAGGTTTCGTATTCTCTGGCTATTTGTTCCGGTGGTATATCTTCGTCGGGAATGATTTCTGGGTCAGGCGGGTCTTCTGGATTTTGTGCGTTGTTGTGGTACGCTACGCATTTTTGTATGTGCTTGACTTAAATGCGCGATAAGGCGTCAGCGTCAGGGCATTCACCCTTTTCATTTAATTTAACTACGGCATTGGGTAATCTGACTTTTCCTTGTTCCTGAGCTAGCAGTATAGCATCAGTACTTTTTAGATCGCATTTTAGTTTGAAAATTTGTTCTGTACGTGGTTGAATAGAGATTACGTTTTTTATTAAATTGTCATTAGGGTGCAGATATTGTACATTCTTACTAATAACTGGTGTTTCAATGTCTTCCTCGTCTGCTTTGAATAGGGGTACAGTTTTAAAATTAGTAATAAGTTGTCTATTTTTTATGTCTATCGTGCAATCATAGTGATCTAGAAAGTCCGATCCGAGTAATCCGTCGAATTCTATATCTAAGTTATGAATGAATACCTTGTGAGGGTCGCCGGGTTTAAATGTGATAAGTTTTGATTCTGTTATTAAAATTTTTTCATTAGTTATTCCTTGAATAACGGCATTTTCCTGAAATTTGTTAGGGATTCTTGCGGCTGTTTTTTCTTTAAAAATAGATATTCCTGCGCCCGTGTCAATGAGAAGTTTGAATGTTTTTGTGATATCTTTAATATAGAATAGGTTTCTGGATTTGACGGTTAGAAGTGGGTTTAGATGAAAATTTGATCGGGGAAGTTCAGATTGGGGTTGTAGTCGTCTAGATTCATTGATTGGATTTGGGACGAGAGGTCTGCAACTGGGTTGTAGTTCTCTGAAATTGTTTCCTGGAATTGAATAGGGTTCTTTTCCGTCGAACTTTCGGGGTATTGGTTCTCGAAATTCGGGGGGTCGTGAAGGGTTTGAGGGCCTAGCTGAAAATCCTGAAAGTTGTAGGGATATTGATAGTATTCCTCAGAAAAAGTTTCTTGTGAATTAGATGGAAATTCCTGAAACTCTGGATTATATGCGCCTTCTTGATATTCCTCGTTAGAGTAATATTGTGCCGGATAGTTAATATGATGAGTTCTTGGTTGATTGGCATTCCTATTATAGTTTGGGTTTGGTTGTATTACAGACGGTCGTTGAAACTGATTTGGTCTATTAGGGAATTGAGTGGGCCTTTGATTTTGATTGGGGAAGGTCTGTTGTATAAATGGCCTTTGTTGTTGCTGCTGTTGTTGCGGTTGTTGCGGGGCAGCATATTGTCTTTGGAAATTTAAATTTGAATAATTTTGGGGGGTGAAATTCGGGTATTGCGGTGATTGTTGACGTGCACGACATTCGTTCATGACGTGTCCGGTTTTTTTACAATACGCGCAAATTTTTTGAAAAGGTGTTGTCGTGTTAGGTTTTCTTACTGGGGCTTGATTGTCTCGGGGATTAGTAATCGGTTTATTAAATTTTTGATTCTCAAAATAGGAGAGTTGAAGCTCTCGTTTGATTCGTGCTGAAGCTTCGAGCATAGTATCGGGGTTTCCAGCCCTTATAATTTGACCTAACCGCGGTTCTAGCCCGGTAAGCAAGGTGTTTAGAGTCATAGTTTCCACGAGTTGAGACTGTGCATCTTTCTGATCTGGAGTTAATTGTGATTTTTGCACTGCGGCGTGCATTTTAGCGTTATGCGTTTGCAACCTGGAGAAGAAAGTTAAAGCGGATTCATTTGGCAATTGTTTAACGCGTTGCAGGTCTTGAATTAACGACGTCAAATCTCTGGAATCACCGAAATGAACTGCCAGTAACTGTTTAATTTCTACCCAAGTGGCTGGGTTTCTAGAATTGATTAATTGAGCTGCTCGCCCACGAAGCTTGTTTTTGATGTGAAGCGTCAAAAGAATACGCTGGTCTCCGACTGCCATGCGTTGTGCATGATCACAAGCGTTCAAAAAGGTGTTTAATAAAATTTGGTCTCCATCAAACTCTGGGACAATGGAGAATATCTCTGCAATTTGTACGGTTCTATTACTTGCTCACGCTGTTCGCGAATAATTTCTTGTTGTTCACGAGCTATTTCAATCTGTTCTTGAGCCATTGTTACAATTTAATTATTTAAAATTTGAGAGGAAAAAATTTGGAGGTAGGAGATATTGGACAATAGAACACTTCGCGTAAAAAAAATAAAAATGAAAATGAAATTCGATGCACTTATGATTCAATTGTTAAAAGTACTTACATAAAGGTTTTCATTTGGTGCGGGATTGTGTGTTTGTTCTTAAGTTTTGGTTGGTTTCTTCTTAAATGCTAGGGTTGGTTTCTTCTTAAATGCTAAGTTTCTTGAATGTGCGGTTTTCTTGGTTTGAAGGGTTTGAGGTTCGTTTTCCGTTGAAGGATTGGGATCCACCACTACGAGTTAGGCTCTGGTTCCTTGTTCTAGTAGAGTTGCTGCGGATCCTACCGACTGCGCCAATTGTTAGATCTTGAATCTTGGATTTAACTTTTTAAAAACAATTTTTATTTTATTTAAACAAAAGAGTATTTATTATTATTTTTGTTTAGTTAGTTCACAATTTAATCACTTAAAACTAATTAATAGTTAGTCTCCGAGCATTGCTCTTAATGGAGAAACTAACGATGAGGTTAATAATAATAAAACATTAAAATACAGAGAGGCTTTGCTCTATTGAAATTAACTTGGTGAGTTTACTGAACGATGCAGGACTGAGGCCAAAAGCGTCGTTCAGTCGTATTTATAATGTTTGCATAAAATGCAGATTAAACAGAAACTAAATCTATGCATCAGGGTTTCACAAAAGTAACCTAAGCTAAAACGTGCAATTTGGAATATTAAAGTATTGAATTACAAAGATAAAGAAAGATATGAAATAAAGAAATGAATTTGTTTTGGAAAGTATTAAATTACTTATGTGAACGTGTTGATAAGGACTTAAAGAATAATACGGTTACACAAATGTTATTATATAATACAAGGCTTAAATCTAATATAACAACTCCCTTTCTTATAAAAAAGTTGATGCTATAAATCAACTTTTAAGCGTAAGTTTTGCTGTATGAGGGATTTAGTTCGATATCCTCAGGGATTTCACGAATATTTACACTTGGTCTTCTTTTGGGGAGTAAATGTCCATATCCACTGAAAAGCTTGGACTTCGGTGGTTGTGGAGGTCGCGGTGGTTGATCGTTGGATAGGGAGATGCCGATCCTTGCGTCTCTTCTGCCTTTTCTGCATTTGCAGATTATGAATATAATAATAAGCAAGATAATCAAAGTTATCGTAAAGTACGTGAACCAAGAAATATTCTTATTGATGAATGGTTCATTGATGATTTTGTCTAGATCGTCTGAGTATTGATCTAGTTTGTGCTTGGCGATGTTAAGATCGTCCGTGTTGAGGTTGCTTAACTTCAGTGGCTTTAAATTTGGGAGTTTGGATTTCTCCGGGAGATGGTTACAGCAATCGTATGGTATTTGAACTGGATGACTGTTGTAAGTGATGTTGTCTAGCGGGTGCGATGAGGTATGGACCCTGGTGCTACCTATGAAGGCACTACACTCCGTTTTCAAAGTCAAGATCGAGTTCGGCTGGATTATTTTCGTAATAACGTCTCTGTTGTTGCACTTTACGGTTACCGGTAGATTGTCTGATACTAGTATTAGCCACTTATTGTTGCTTAGTTTTTGAATACTGTAGTCTTTAGCAAACAATAAATTTGACTGGCAAATCCGGGGCACTACACTTAATTGTTTTAGTATTTGGGCTTCGCATATCGCGTCACTGTCTATGGGGTACGGAAGCACATTTGAACAAAGTCTTACACTGGGGTTTAAGGATTTACAATTGTCAAGGTTCGGGAGAGGTACAAATAACAATGAATCATCGTCCTTTGCTATGTACTTATGTGTCGTTGATAAAATATGATGTAGTCCTGTTCGATTATCCAATATAGGAATAGGGTAAAGGTGGTAGAGGGTGTAAGTTTCTGGTTCTGTTAATGGAATTTTTAAAACAAATATTACTTTAGATCCAGATTGAAAAGCCTGGAGTTCTATTATATCAAAATATTGAGCAACTTTTGAAATTTGTGGTGTTATCGGCAGATTATTTTTGTGCAGAGATTGAGATACTTCCTGAAGAGAAGAAACTAAGTCTTTCGGGGCAATTATCGAACTATGTAGGATTTTTAATCGAGCAAATGTGATAGAGTTTAAAATGTTATCTAAACTATTTTCTAAAAACATGTAACTTTCCATGAGGGATTCGCATATCTCGAGTACTCGTAATTTTGATTGAATGTAAGCTAAATCATCTGATATATCATAAATTGATTTTTCTATTTCTTTAATATCGTTATTAAAGGTTTCCTCGTCGATTTTTAGTTTTTGAATTGTAGAGTTAAAACTTTTTATTACCGAGGTCGTTACCGAAATTTGGTTCTTCATCAGATTTTCTAGTTGATGTTCGTCATTCGCGAGTTTATTAATACAATCTGTATAGTATTCACCATCAGAGGCGTCTAGGTTACCTGTGATAGCCTTCCAGAATGTACCGATTCCGTTTAAAATACCTCGTTTGTATCTTTTAGTGTCCACAAATATTTCCTCAACTTTTTGTTGTAATGATTGGGAAATTTGGGTTAAAAGACTAATATGCGTTCTAACTTCCGATCGGAAGGATGTCATGCGGGGGTTGTCTGTATCGAATGTGGTTATCATGTCGTTTAGAATTTTGTTGTTATTGTCGAGGGTTAATTTAATTGGCTCGATGTCTTTGTAGACTAGAATTGTCCATTTATCATTTGATATCTCGATTCGGTCTTCTTCGTGATAGTATATTCCGATGGTATTGTTGATGGGTTCAATAGAGTATTGGGGTGATACTGCTTTGAGCAGCAGAAGAAACCTGAAAATAAATTAATTTTCAAAGTATGGTTTCATTCTGTCAAAGTTGGTTTTTGTAGTGTGTTTAGTCTGAGGGTTGTAAAGTATAGCAGAGTTGTTTAGAATTTCTCTAATTTCAAATGGTCCATTAAACTTGTTTTGAAGTTTATTCTTAATTTGACTTTCCTTTACATAGACTTTGTCACCTACGTTGTACTCGGGTAAATTGTCGTGTACATGTTTGTCGAATCTTATTTTAGCCTTTTCTTTCTGTAATTGGGTCCTTGTACGAGCTATTTTATAATAGTGCGATATTCTATTATTTAAATCTCGCATGTACTTAGATATGAGTTGTTCGTGATTGTAAAGTGTTTCAGGGGGACGACTTGCACTATGTCCGAATATTAATTCGTACGGGGTGAAGCCATGAGTTTTGTTTATAGAGTTATTGTAACAAATAACTGCGTATGGTAGGATGGTTAACGGGTGTTCGCTAGGGTTTTCTAATTTATTAGCCCTTATCATTTCCATGAGCGTCGCGTGAAATCTCTCTAGTGAGCCGTTGGATTGTGGGTGGTGTACACTAGAATATGTTAATTTAATATCGTAAAGAAGGCAAAGGTCTTTAAGAAGTCGATTTTCGAATTCTCGGCCTGAGTCACAATGGATGCGAAGGGGTGTACCGTAATGTTGAAAGTACAGTAGAAGTGTATTTACGATAGATTTCGCGGTTTTGTCCTCTATAGCATAAGCTTGTGTGAATTTAGTGAGTTCATCCCTGATTGTTAGGGCATAATTTCGTGTAGGAACTTCAAGGATGTCAATGTTAATGCGTTCGAACGGGGTTTTCGGTGTCTCTGTAATGACTAGAGGATTGTCCAAGTTTTTACGTAAAATTTTCGCTTTTTGACAAGTTTCGCATGCTTTTATAAATTTTTCGACGTCTTTTGTTAGTCCGGTCCAATTGTACTTATTTTTAATTCTACGTATCGTCTCATTAATGCCGCGATGAAGATTATTTTTGCCAGCATGAAACTGATTTAGAATTATGGGAATTTGGTCTTCATCGGGTTTTGTTACAACGTCTTGACAAACGACTAGCTGTATGTCTTTGTCGCTAAAAATAAATGAGAAGATTTCGAGAATAGGTAAGTTCAAGTTATTCTCGACATAGTATGTTTTTGCTGGATTTATGTCATTCTGATTTTTGTATATCGTAACGAAAAGTTGTAAAATTGCCGACAAGGGGTCGAATGGTAAGGGTACGATATGATACGATCTGTTCTTTACTGTTTGACTAGATACGGTGTTAATTTTGTTGTTTGAAAACTCAGGGTTTTCTTCAAGAATATCCTCGATTATTTTGTAGTGGATATCTTGTAAATTGTCTTGCTGAAAGAATGTAATTATATTTTTATGATCTTTATCGAGCAGTTGATTATTTGAAAACTTGATTTTCGCGTAATCGATTAGGGACTCTGTCTGATACAATCTCTCGAAGGTTTCGTATTCTCTGGCTATTTGTTCCGGTGGTATATCTTCGTCGGGAATGATTTCTGGGTCACGCGGGTCTTCTGGATTTTGTGCGTTGTTGTGGTACGCTACGCATTTTTGTATGTGCTTGACTTGAATGCGCGATAAGGCGTCAGCGTCAGGGCATTCACCCTTTTCATTTAATTTAACTACGGCATTGGGTAATCTGACTTTTCCTTGTTCCTGAGCTAGCAGTATAACATCAGTACTTTTTAGATCGCATTTTAGTTTGAAAATTTGTTCTGTACGTGGTTGAATAGAGATTACGTTTTTTATTAAATTGTCATTAGGGTGCAGATATTGTACATTCTTACTAATAACTGGTGTTTCAATGTCTTCCTCGTCTGCTTTGAATAGGGGTACAGTTTTAAAATTAGTAATAAGTTGTCTATTTTTTATGTCTATCGTGCAATCATAGTGATCTAGAAAGTCCGATCCGAGTAATCCGTCGAATTCTATATCTAAGTTATGAATGAATACCTTGTGAGGGTCGCCGGGTTTAAATGTGATAAGTTTTGATTCTGTTATTAAAATTTTTTCATTAGTTATTCCTTGAATAACGGCATTTTCCTGAAATTTGTTAGGGATTCTTGCGGCTGTTTTTTCTTTAAAAATAGATATTCCTGCGCCCGTGTCAATGAGAAGTTTGAATGTTTTTGTGATATCTTTAATATAGAATAGGTTTCTGGATTTGACGGTTAGAAGTGGGTTTAGATGAAAATTTGATCGGGGAAGTTCAGATTGGGGTTGTAGTCGTCTAGATTCATTGATTGGATTTGGGACGAGAGGTCTGCAACTGGGTTGTAGTTCTCTGAAATTGTTTCCTGGAATTGAATAGGGTTCTTTTCCGTCGAACTTTCGGGGTATTGGTTCTCGAAATTCGGGGGGTCGTGAAGGGTTTGAGGGCCTAGCTGAAAATCCTGAAAGTTGTAGGGATATTGATAGTATTCCTCAGAAAAAGTTTCTTGTGAATTAGATGGAAATTCCTGAAACTCTGGATTATATGCGCCTTCTTGATATTCCTCGTTAGAGTAATATTGTGCCGGATAGTTAATATGATGAGTTCTTGGTTGATTGGCATTCCTATTATAGTTTGGGTTTGGTTGTATTACAGACGGTCGTTGAAACTGATTTGGTCTATTAGGGAATTGAGTGGGCCTTTGATTTTGATTGGGGAAGGTCTGTTGTATAAATGGCCTTTGTTGTTGCTGCTGTTGTTGCGGTTGTTGCGGGGCAGCATATTGTCTTTGGAAATTTAAATTTGAATAATTTTGGGGGGTGAAATTCGGGTATTGCGGTGATTGTTGACGTGCACGACATTCGTTCATGACGTGTCCGGTTTTTTTACAATACGCGCAAATTTTTTGAAAAGGTGTTGTCGTGTTAGGTTTTCTTACTGGGGCTTGATTGTCTCGGGGATTAGTAATCGGTTTATTAAATTTTTGATTCTCAAAATAGGAGAGTTGAAGCTCTCGTTTGATTCGTGCTGAAGCTTCGAGCATAGTATCGGGGTTTCCAGCCCTTATAATTTGACCTAACCGCGGTTCTAGCCCGGTAAGCAAGGTGTTTAGAGTCATAGTTTCCACGAGTTGAGACTGTGCATCTTTCTGATCTGGAGTTAATTGTGATTTTTGCACTGCGGCGTGCATTTTAGCGTTATGCGTTTGCAACCTGGAGAAGAAAGTTAAAGCGGATTCATTTGGCAATTGTTTAACGCGTTGCAGGTCTTGAATTAACGACGTCAAATCTCTGGAATCACCGAAATGAACTGCCAGTAACTGTTTAATTTCTACCCAAGTGGCTGGGTTTCTAGAATTGATTAATTGAGCTGCTCGCCCACGAAGCTTGTTTTTGATGTGAAGCGTCAAAAGAATACGCTGGTCTCCGACTGCCATGCGTTGTGCATGATCACAAGCGTTCAAAAAGGTGTTTAATAAAATTTGGTCTCCATCAAACTCTGGGACAATGGAGAATATCTCTGCAATTTGTACGGTTCTATTACTTGCTCACGCTGTTCGCGAATAATTTCTTGTTGTTCACGAGCTATTTCAATCTGTTCTTGAGCCATTGTTACAATTTAATTATTTAAAATTTGAGAGGAAAAAATTTGGAGGTAGGAGATATTGGACAATAGAACACTTCGCGTAAAAAAAATAAAAATGAAAATGAAATTCGATGCACTTATGATTCAATTGTTAAAAGTACTTACATAAAGGTTTTCATTTGGTGCGGGATTGTGTGTTTGTTCTTAAGTTTTGGTTGGTTTCTTCTTAAATGCTAGGGTTGGTTTCTTCTTAAATGCTAAGTTTCTTGAATGTGCGGTTTTCTTGGTTTGAAGGGTTTGAGGTTCGTTTTCCGTTGAAGGATTGGGATCCACCACTACGAGTTAGGCTCTGGTTCCTTGTTCTAGTAGAGTTGCTGCGGATCCTACCGACTGCGCCAATTGTTAGATCTTGAATCTTGGATTTAACTTTTTAAAAACAATTTTTATTTTATTTAAACAAAAGAGTATTTATTATTATTTTTGTTTAGTTAGTTCACAATTTAATCACTTAAAACTAATTAATAGTTAGTCTCCGAGCATTGCTCTTAATGGAGAAACTAACGATGAGGTTAATAATAATAAAACATTAAAATACAGAGAGGCTTTGCTCTATTGAAATTAACTTGGTGAGTTTACTGAACGATGCAGGACTGAGGCCAAAAGCGTCGTTCAGTCGTATTTATAATGTTTGCATAAAATGCAGATTAAACAGAAACTAAATCTATGCATCAGGGTTTCACAAAAGTAACCTAAGCTAAAACGTGCAATTTGGAATATTAAAGTATTGAATTACAAAGATAAAGAAAGATATGAAATAAAGAAATGAATTTGTTTTGGAAAGTATTAAATTACTTATGTGAACGTGTTGATAAGGACTTAAAGAATAATACGGTTACACAAATGTTATTATATAATACAAGGCTTAAATCTAATATAACAACTCCCTTTCTTATAAAAAAGTTGATGCTATAAATCAACTTTTAAGCGTAAGTTTTGCTGTATGAGGGATTTAGTTCGATATCCTCAGGGATTTCACGAATATTTACACTTGGTCTTCTTTTGGGGAGTAAATGTCCATATCCACTGAAAAGCTTGGACTTCGGTGGTTGTGGAGGTCGCGGTGGTTGATCGTTGGATAGGGAGATGCCGATCCTTGCGTCTCTTCTGCCTTTTCTGCATTTGCAGATTATGAATATAATAATAAGCAAGATAATCAAAGTTATCGTAAAGTACGTGAACCAAGAAATATTCTTATTGATGAATGGTTCATTGATGATTTTGTCTAGATCGTCTGAGTATTGATCTAGTTTGTGCTTGGCGATGTTAAGATCGTCCGTGTTGAGGTTGCTTAACTTCAGTGGCTTTAAATTTGGGAGTTTGGATTTCTCCGGGAGATGGTTACAGCAATCGTATGGTATTTGAACTGGATGACTGTTGTAAGTGATGTTGTCTAGCGGGTGCGATGAGGTATGGACCCTGGTGCTACCTATGAAGGCACTACACTCCGTTTTCAAAGTCAAGATCGAGTTCGGCTGGATTATTTTCGTAATAACGTCTCTGTTGTTGCACTTTACGGTTACCGGTAGATTGTCTGATACTAGTATTAGCCACTTATTGTTGCTTAGTTTTTGAATACTGTAGTCTTTAGCAAACAATAAATTTGACTGGCAAATCCGGGGCACTACACTTAATTGTTTTAGTATTTGGGCTTCGCATATCGCGTCACTGTCTATGGGGTACGGAAGCACATTTGAACAAAGTCTTACACTGGGGTTTAAGGATTTACAATTGTCAAGGTTCGGGAGAGGTACAAATAACAATGAATCATCGTCCTTTGCTATGTACTTATGTGTCGTTGATAAAATATGATGTAGTCCTGTTCGATTATCCAATATAGGAATAGGGTAAAGGTGGTAGAGGGTGTAAGTTTCTGGTTCTGTTAATGGAATTTTTAAAACAAATATTACTTTAGATCCAGATTGAAAAGCCTGGAGTTCTATTATATCAAAATATTGAGCAACTTTTGAAATTTGTGGTGTTATCGGCAGATTATTTTTGTGCAGAGATTGAGATACTTCCTGAAGAGAAGAAACTAAGTCTTTCGGGGCAATTATCGAACTATGTAGGATTTTTAATCGAGCAAATGTGATAGAGTTTAAAATGTTATCTAAACTATTTTCTAAAAACATGTAACTTTCCATGAGGGATTCGCATATCTCGAGTACTCGTAATTTTGATTGAATGTAAGCTAAATCATCTGATATATCATAAATTGATTTTTCTATTTCTTTAATATCGTTATTAAAGGTTTCCTCGTCGATTTTTAGTTTTTGAATTGTAGAGTTAAAACTTTTTATTACCGAGGTCGTTACCGAAATTTGGTTCTTCATCAGATTTTCTAGTTGATGTTCGTCATTCGCGAGTTTATTAATACAATCTGTATAGTATTCACCATCAGAGGCGTCTAGGTTACCTGTGATAGCCTTCCAGAATGTACCGATTCCGTTTAAAATACCTCGTTTGTATCTTTTAGTGTCCACAAATATTTCCTCAACTTTTTGTTGTAATGATTGGGAAATTTGGGTTAAAAGACTAATATGCGTTCTAACTTCCGATCGGAAGGATGTCATGCGGGGGTTGTCTGTATCGAATGTGGTTATCATGTCGTTTAGAATTTTGTTGTTATTGTCGAGGGTTAATTTAATTGGCTCGATGTCTTTGTAGACTAGAATTGTCCATTTATCATTTGATATCTCGATTCGGTCTTCTTCGTGATAGTATATTCCGATGGTATTGTTGATGGGTTCAATAGAGTATTGGGGTGATACTGCTTTGAGCAGCAGAAGAAACCTGAAAATAAATTAATTTTCAAAGTATGGTTTCATTCTGTCAAAGTTGGTTTTTGTAGTGTGTTTAGTCTGAGGGTTGTAAAGTATAGCAGAGTTGTTTAGAATTTCTCTAATTTCAAATGGTCCATTAAACTTGTTTTGAAGTTTATTCTTAATTTGACTTTCCTTTACATAGACTTTGTCACCTACGTTGTACTCGGGTAAATTGTCGTGTACATGTTTGTCGAATCTTATTTTAGCCTTTTCTTTCTGTAATTGGGTCCTTGTACGAGCTATTTTATAATAGTGCGATATTCTATTATTTAAATCTCGCATGTACTTAGATATGAGTTGTTCGTGATTGTAAAGTGTTTCAGGGGGACGACTTGCACTATGTCCGAATATTAATTCGTACGGGGTGAAGCCATGAGTTTTGTTTATAGAGTTATTGTAACAAATAACTGCGTATGGTAGGATGGTTAACGGGTGTTCGCTAGGGTTTTCTAATTTATTAGCCCTTATCATTTCCATGAGCGTCGCGTGAAATCTCTCTAGTGAGCCGTTGGATTGTGGGTGGTGTACACTAGAATATGTTAATTTAATATCGTAAAGAAGGCAAAGGTCTTTAAGAAGTCGATTTTCGAATTCTCGGCCTGAGTCACAATGGATGCGAAGGGGTGTACCGTAATGTTGAAAGTACAGTAGAAGTGTATTTACGATAGATTTCGCGGTTTTGTCCTCTATAGCATAAGCTTGTGTGAATTTAGTGAGTTCATCCCTGATTGTTAGGGCATAATTTCGTGTAGGAACTTCAAGGATGTCAATGTTAATGCGTTCGAACGGGGTTTTCGGTGTCTCTGTAATGACTAGAGGATTGTCCAAGTTTTTACGTAAAATTTTCGCTTTTTGACAAGTTTCGCATGCTTTTATAAATTTTTCGACGTCTTTTGTTAGTCCGGTCCAATTGTACTTATTTTTAATTCTACGTATCGTCTCATTAATGCCGCGATGAAGATTATTTTTGCCAGCATGAAACTGATTTAGAATTATGGGAATTTGGTCTTCATCGGGTTTTGTTACAACGTCTTGACAAACGACTAGCTGTATGTCTTTGTCGCTAAAAATAAATGAGAAGATTTCGAGAATAGGTAAGTTCAAGTTATTCTCGACATAGTATGTTTTTGCTGGATTTATGTCATTCTGATTTTTGTATATCGTAACGAAAAGTTGTAAAATTGCCGACAAGGGGTCGAATGGTAAGGGTACGATATGATACGATCTGTTCTTTACTGTTTGACTAGATACGGTGTTAATTTTGTTGTTTGAAAACTCAGGGTTTTCTTCAAGAATATCCTCGATTATTTTGTAGTGGATATCTTGTAAATTGTCTTGCTGAAAGAATGTAATTATATTTTTATGATCTTTATCGAGCAGTTGATTATTTGAAAACTTGATTTTCGCGTAATCGATTAGGGACTCTGTCTGATACAATCTCTCGAAGGTTTCGTATTCTCTGGCTATTTGTTCCGGTGGTATATCTTCGTCGGGAATGATTTCTGGGTCACGCGGGTCTTCTGGATTTTGTGCGTTGTTGTGGTACGCTACGCATTTTTGTATGTGCTTGACTTGAATGCGCGATAAGGCGTCAGCGTCAGGGCATTCACCCTTTTCATTTAATTTAACTACGGCATTGGGTAATCTGACTTTTCCTTGTTCCTGAGCTAGCAGTATAACATCAGTACTTTTTAGATCGCATTTTAGTTTGAAAATTTGTTCTGTACGTGGTTGAATAGAGATTACGTTTTTTATTAAATTGTCATTAGGGTGCAGATATTGTACATTCTTACTAATAACTGGTGTTTCAATGTCTTCCTCGTCTGCTTTGAATAGGGGTACAGTTTTAAAATTAGTAATAAGTTGTCTATTTTTTATGTCTATCGTGCAATCATAGTGATCTAGAAAGTCCGATCCGAGTAATCCGTCGAATTCTATATCTAAGTTATGAATGAATACCTTGTGAGGGTCGCCGGGTTTAAATGTGATAAGTTTTGATTCTGTTATTAAAATTTTTTCATTAGTTATTCCTTGAATAACGGCATTTTCCTGAAATTTGTTAGGGATTCTTGCGGCTGTTTTTTCTTTAAAAATAGATATTCCTGCGCCCGTGTCAATGAGAAGTTTGAATGTTTTTGTGATATCTTTAATATAGAATAGGTTTCTGGATTTGACGGTTAGAAGTGGGTTTAGATGAAAATTTGATCGGGGAAGTTCAGATTGGGGTTGTAGTCGTCTAGATTCATTGATTGGATTTGGGACGAGAGGTCTGCAACTGGGTTGTAGTTCTCTGAAATTGTTTCCTGGAATTGAATAGGGTTCTTTTCCGTCGAACTTTCGGGGTATTGGTTCTCGAAATTCGGGGGGTCGTGAAGGGTTTGAGGGCCTAGCTGAAAATCCTGAAAGTTGTAGGGATATTGATAGTATTCCTCAGAAAAAGTTTCTTGTGAATTAGATGGAAATTCCTGAAACTCTGGATTATATGCGCCTTCTTGATATTCCTCGTTAGAGTAATATTGTGCCGGATAGTTAATATGATGAGTTCTTGGTTGATTGGCATTCCTATTATAGTTTGGGTTTGGTTGTATTACAGACGGTCGTTGAAACTGATTTGGTCTATTAGGGAATTGAGTGGGCCTTTGATTTTGATTGGGGAAGGTCTGTTGTATAAATGGCCTTTGTTGTTGCTGCTGTTGTTGCGGTTGTTGCGGGGCAGCATATTGTCTTTGGAAATTTAAATTTGAATAATTTTGGGGGGTGAAATTCGGGTATTGCGGTGATTGTTGACGTGCACGACATTCGTTCATGACGTGTCCGGTTTTTTTACAATACGCGCAAATTTTTTGAAAAGGTGTTGTCGTGTTAGGTTTTCTTACTGGGGCTTGATTGTCTCGGGGATTAGTAATCGGTTTATTAAATTTTTGATTCTCAAAATAGGAGAGTTGAAGCTCTCGTTTGATTCGTGCTGAAGCTTCGAGCATAGTATCGGGGTTTCCAGCCCTTATAATTTGACCTAACCGCGGTTCTAGCCCGGTAAGCAAGGTGTTTAGAGTCATAGTTTCCACGAGTTGAGACTGTGCGCATCTTTCTGATCTGGAGTTAATTGTGATTTTTGCACTGCGGCGTGCATTTTAGCGTTATGCGTTTGCAACCTGGAGAAGAAAGTTAAAGCGGATTCATTTGGCAATTGTTTAACGCGTTGCAGGTCTTGAATTAACGACGTCAAATCTCTGGAATCACCGAAATGAACTGCCAGTAACTGTTTAATTTCTACCCAAGTGGCTGGGTTTCTAGAATTGATTAATTGAGCTGCTCGCCCACGAAGCTTGTTTTTGATGTGAAGCGTCAAAAGAATACGCTGGTCTCCGACTGCCATGCGTTGTGCATGATCACAAGCGTTCAAAAAGGTGTTTAATAAAATTTGGTCTCCATCAAACTCTGGGACAATGGAGAATATCTCTGACAATTTGTACGGTTCTGCTACTTGCTCACGCTGTTCGCGAATAATTTCTTGTTGTTCACGAGCTATTTCAATCTGTTCTTGAGCCATTGTTACAATTTAATTATTTAAAATTTGAGAGGAAAAAATTTGGAGGTAGGAGATATTGGACAATAGAACACTTCGCGTAAAAAAAATAAAAATGAAAATGAAATTCGATGCACTTATGATTCAATTGTTAAAAGTACTTACATAAAGGTTTTCATTTGGTGCGGGATTGTGTGTTTGTTCTTAAGTTTTGGTTGGTTTCTTCTTAAATGCTAGGGTTGGTTTCTTCTTAAATGCTAAGTTTCTTGAATGTGCGGTTTTCTTGGTTTGAAGGGTTTGAGGTTCGTTTTCCGTTGAAGGATTGGGATCCACCACTACGAGTTAGGCTCTGGTTCCTTGTTCTAGTAGAGTTGCTGCGGATCCTACCGACTGCGCCAATTGTTAGATCTTGAATCTTGGATTTAACTTTTTAAAAACAATTTTTATTTTATTTAAACAAAAGAGTATTTATTATTATTTTTGTTTAGTTAGTTCACAATTTAATCACTTAAAACTAATTAATAGTTAGTCTCCGAGCATTGCTCTTAATGGAGAAACTAACGATGAGATTAATAATAATAAAACATTAAAATACAGAGAGGCTTTGCTCTATTGAAATTAACTTGGTGAGTTTACTGAACGATGCAGGACTGAGGCCAAAAGCGTCGTTCAGTCGTATTTATAATGTTTGCATAAAATGCAGATTAAACAGAAACTAAATCTATGCATCAGGGTTTCACAAAAGTAACCTAAGCTAAAACGTGCAATTTGGAATATTAAAGTATTGAATTACAAAGATAAAGAAAGATATGAAATAAAGAAATGAATTTGTTTTGGAAAGTATTAAATTACTTATGTGAACGTGTTGATAAGGACTTAAAGAATAATACGGTTACACAAATGTTATTATATAATACAAGGCTTAAATCTAATATAACATGAATATCCATAGGTTATCGTATTTTCTTAAATAAATGAACATCATGTTACGGACAGCCATAAGACGTAGTTTTTTGTTACCTAACTGGATGTCCGACTTAAGTGAATTCATAAGACATTCTTTTTTGCAGTTTTAATGGACATAAAAATAAAAAGGTTATCTAAATATACTACTAATACTTTACGTACATTAACATCCTTTGATTTATTGTTACCTCTAATGTCTTCAAAATATATTGGTGCTTACGGTAATCTTTTAATAGTAGAACGCACTCTTCAACTGATTCGTCTATTGTCGAACGCTGTCCTCGTATTACCGCAAACACCTTAGATAAAGAGGGACTGTTTAATTCTTACATGGTTTCTACTACCATGAGAGAGACAAGGACATAAACAAACATCAAGCGTCTTGATTTCATTTCATCTGCATGACAGAATCAGTGTTCTGCAACAGAAACGGTTCTCTGAGTTCTGTCGTTCTGTGTTCGTGTTCTGTATGCCTCTTTTCTTTGCTGTTTATGAAGTGTATGCCCGCATTCCTAAATTTCCTGCAAATTGTGGCGTCTTGGGCAAATATTCGGATAAATTGAATAAAAGATCGGTGTGTGTTATTAAAATTCGGCTCGAAGTTCATAGGGTAAGTATACTGTAATTAATTTTGATTTATTTGTTTGATTTCAAAATGCCTAAAATATATAGAAATTACTATAGAGTGGCTAAAAGAAATACCGAGCTCTCATTATATACACTGGAAACAAAATCCCAACCACTTGTTCCACTTTCTTGTGACGATAAACCTAGTACTAAATCTAGTTCCAGTTCTAACCCTACACAGTTACGGTTAAAAAATAATGATTGTTTTTTAATAAATTGCATTGCAGGTATTACGAATAGAGATACCCAAATTAACAACGATCTGAATGTTAATTTTGACAGTTCAGATTCAGATGAATTTGATATAGTCACTAATAATCCGAGAAGTAGTCATTCACAGGGGTATTTTAATTCATTTAATTCACTCGACCAAATAAATGAGCCTCTTAGTAGTCTTAGTAAATATAATTTAACACAATCAATAAGCGTGTGGGCTATCAAATATCAAATAAGCCACGTAGCATTAAGCGAATTATTAAAAATCTTAAAACCACTTGACTCTAGCCTTCCTAGCGATGCACGAACTTTATTAAAATCTCCCAGAAAAATAGACGTAAAACAAATGGAACCTGGTAGATATTATCATTTCGGGTTATATAATTGTATACAAAAACTTGTATTAAATCAATCATTTCACAGTTTAACATCTATTGAAATTTTAGTTAGTATTGACGGTTTGCCCATCTCTAAAAGTTCAAGTAGTCAGTTGTACCCGATATTATGCAATTTAGTTTCAAATCGTAATCACGTGGAGATGATTGGTGTGTATCACGGAAATGATAAACCTACAGATGCCAATATTTTTTTAAAAGAGTTTGTGGATGAGGCGGCAGAATTAGTGACAAATTAATGGAGTAGTATTTCAGGGACAAAAGTATTCATTTAAAATAAAAGGCTTTATATGTGATGTACCAGCAAAATCATATATAAAATATATCAAGGGCCATTCGGGCTATTTTTCTTGTTCGAAATGTACTATCAAAGGAGATTACATCAACAACAGAGTTTGCTTTCCAAGTTTAAACGGTTTTGTTTTAAGAAATGACAATCACTTTAGATCAAAATATCAAGATCATCATACAGGTACATCCTATATAGAAATAATTCCTAACATAGACATGGTCTCAGATTTTCCCCTAGATCCTATGCATTTGATAGGAGTTGTTAAAAAGTTAATTGTTTCTTTGTGGTGCAATGGTAAAGTCCCAGTTAAATTGTCATATCATCAAATTACTGATATATCAAATTTTTTAATAAGCCAAGTCCACAACATTCCATGTGAATTTAATAGAAAGCCTCGAATACTTGACGAAAGTAAAAGATGGAAAGCTACAGAATTTCGGCAGTTTTTGTTTTATACTGGTCCTGTAGTGTTAAAGTCAGTTTTAAGTCAAGATAAATATATCAATTTTCTGTCTCTACATGTAGCAGTAACAATTTTATCTAGTTCCAAGTATAAGAAATATTTAGATTATGCAAATAATTTGTTTATTTATTTTGTCGAAACCTTTATTGAATTATATGGGGCAGAAAATGTTTCACATAATATACATAACTTATTACATATTTGTAAGGATTCAGAACAGTTTGGAACTTTAGAAGAGTTCAGTGCTTTTCCATTTGAAAATTATATGCAAGTAGTAAAAAAATGAATACGAAAACACGACAAACCATTAGAACAGATTATTTGTAGAAAGAGTGAAATAGATAATTGTTTTTATACCGCAAATAAATGTATGTCGCAAATAACTGAACCTAAATTATTGATTGAACATTTAAGGGGGCCTTTGCTAAACTATTTTTCTTTTACGCAGTTTGAAAAAGTTGTATTTGATACATTTACTTTAAAAATATCTGAATCAGATAACTTTTTTTCTCTAAAAGATGGAAGTATTGTTTGTATTAGTAATTTTATTTCAAATACTGTCGAAACTCTAATTATTGGAAATAAATTTGTTTCACTTGAGGATTTTTATGTTAAACCTTGCAGATCATCAACATTTGGAATTTATTTAGTTCACGAACTAGCATCTACTGAAAGCTGGAACTTAAAAGATATTGCCTATAAATGTGTGAAATTAAACTTTAAAAATAAGATAGTAATATTCCCACTGTCACAGTTGGTAACTCTGTATATTGTTATGTTGGTAACAGAGTTGTAACCCCTGCTAAAAGAACGAGTAATAAAGCCTCTTCCGCCTAGAACCGTCGTTTGATTAACACGTTCCCAAACCTCCTTGCTCCTGAAGTACATTTAATAAGACATAGCGCAGTCGAAATAAGTAATAATAAATATAGTGGGAAAAGACTTGCTCGAAAAAGTTAATAAGTCCATTTGGAAGAAAAATTTTTAAAGAGGAAGAAGAAACGTAACCTTAAAAAATGGGAGAGCACGTGGTGAAGCCGCTGGGTAAAATGAAATTTACTGGTGATCTAGCACAAAATTGGGTATTTTTTAAGCAAAAGTTCGAAATATTTCTGAAGGCTACCAAGCTAGAAGCAGAAACAGACAATTACAAATCAAGTTTATTACTGGCTGTAATAGGAGACGATGCAATAAAAATTTACAACAATTTCAAGTTCGAAGCACCAGAAAGCAAATCAAGTTACAAAGATATTGTCAAAAAGTTCAATCATTATTTTATACCACAGAAGAACGTAACGGTGGAGCGTCATAAATTTTTCACGAGAGGCATGAAAAATGGTGAGACATATGAGGACTATCTTCTTGTATTAAGAGAGTACAGCAGTAGTTGTGAATTTGGAGACCTTACAGACAGTTTAATAAAGGATAGAATCGTATTAGGAACCAAAAATGTAGCTGTTAAAGACCGTCTCTTACGAGAAACCAATTTAAACCTAGAAAAGTGTATGTCTATTTGCAAGGCAGTAGAGTATGCTATAATACAAATGGAAAATATTGAGAAGCACGAAAAAGAACCATTAGAAGTCGATCGAGTAAAGAAAACTCCATTCAAGCCAACAGAAGTTAGGCGTCCGGAACATCAAAATGGAAGAAGACAATGGGATAATGCAGGACCACCAACTTCATATATGGGACCATCGAAACCCTGGAATGCAA
The DNA here is from genome assembly GCA_963583905.1 of Stenurella melanura. Lineage (NCBI taxonomy): Eukaryota > Metazoa > Arthropoda > Insecta > Coleoptera > Cerambycidae > Stenurella > Stenurella melanura. The sequence continues at coordinate 66,979,536 of OY757318.1, forward strand.
CAACGGCCCCAGGAAAGCAGCATACTAAAAGGTCATGTATAAATTTTTCTTGTACTAAGTGTAGTTATAAACATTCTGTAAATCAGTGTCCCGCTAGAGAACAACAATGTAATAATTGTAAAAAATTTAACCATTTTGCAAAATGTTGCAGAATAAAAAATGTACGAGCTATAGTCCAGGAGGAGAAGTCACTAAAAAGTAAATATGATTTATTTGTAGGTTCAATAGAAAATGAAAAGAAAAGTAGATGGGATGTCAATTTTTTGCTAAATGATCAGCTAAATGTCCATTTTAAGTTGGACACAGGGGCTGAATGTAATATTTTACCATTTAAGTTTTATAAACAATTAAATTTGGATAAAAATGCTTTAATAAAATATCAGGGAACACTAACAGCATATTCAGGTCAAAATTTAAAGACGCTAGGGACATGCTATATCAGAGTATCTAATAAGAGTATAAAAAATTCTTTAATTAAATTCCACATCGTAGAGACAAAAATGACACCTTTACTCGGGTTAGAAACTTGTTGCGAACTAGATTTAATCAGGAGAACTAAGAAAGTAGATGTAGTTCAGGAGGATAAGGAAATGAATAGAATTATTTCTAATTATAATGATGTATTTCAGGGAATTGGAAAGTTAACGGCAGAATACCACATAGAATTAACCGAAGATGCTATGCCTGTGATCCACCCCCCAAGAAAAGTACCGTTTGCATTGCATGATGAGCTACGGATGAAACTGGATGAACTGGAGACAGATGGAATCGTCAAAAGAGTCACGGAACCAACGGAATGGGTAAATAGTCTTGTTATTGTTAGAAAAAGCAATGGAGATATAAGGTTATGTTTAGTACCAAAAGACTTAAATAAATTTGTAAAAAGAGAGCACTATTATATACCAAGTTTAGATGAAATAGTTCAGAAATTGTCAGGTGCAAAAGTTTTTTCTGTATTAGACTGCACTCAGGGATTCTGGCAAATTAAATTAAATAGTGAAAGTAGTAAGCTTTGTACCTTTAATACTCCATTTGGGAGATATCGGTTTTTACGTCTTCCATATGGCCTCAGTTCATCTCCAGAAGTTTTCCAAAAAGAAATTAGACAAATGTTTGATAGTGTAATAGGGGTAGATACATATTTTGATGACATTTTAGTATGGGGTGTGGATCAAGAGGAGCATAATCGTAGATTATTAAATGTTTTTAAAATTGCTAGAAAAAATAACTTAAAATTTAATTTTGAAAAGTGTAATTTTGGCATAAGTAAGATAAAGTATCTAGGAAATATTCTAACAGGTGAAGGGATAGAACCTGATCCCGATAAAGTGGCAGCAATTAGGGACATGCCAGCACCCAAAAATAAAAAAGACATTGAAAGGTTTATAGGAATGGTAACATATTTAGGACGGTTTATTAATAATTTGTCAGTACTAACAGAACCTTTGAGAGGTTTGTTGAAAAAAGAAATTGTATTTCAGTGGAATCATGAACAACAAGAAGCGGTTGAAAAGTTAAAAAATTGTTTAATGAACGCACCTGTTTTAAAATTTTTTAATCGTCACAGAGTGGCTGTGCGGCAGCACTGTTACAAAATAACATTCCAGTAGCTTATACATCTAGATCTTTTACCGTGACACAGCAGGGTTGGGCACAGATAGAAAAAGAAATGTATGCGATAGCCGCAGCATGCAAAAAATTTCATCAATTCATTTATGGGCGTACAGATGTAACAATTGAAACGGATCATAAACCTTTAATATCAATCCATAAGAAACCGTTGTCACAGGCTCCTGCTAGATTACAGAGAATGTTAATTGATATCCAAAAATATAATTTTAACTTAGTATACAAAAAGGGTAGCGAGTTACTTATTGCTGATACTTTATCGAGGGCTTATTTACCTATTGAAGAAGGTGAAAGCTCACAGAGCGTGGAAATCGAAGCTCAGTTATGCATGGTCATGGAAAATTTGCCAGTAGCAGATTATAAGTTGCAAGTTTTTCAAAAAGAAATAGAAAATGATAGTCATTTAAAAAGTTTAATTGATGTAATAAAAAAGGGTTTTCCTAATGATAAAAAAGAGTTAAGTAATGAATTACAGATATGTTGGCCATATAGAGATGAGTTGACATATAGTAAAAGTCTAATTTTCAAAAATGATAAATTATTTGTACCAAGAACTTTGAGAAAAGAAATGTTAAAAATAATTCACATATGTCATTTAGGAAAGGAAAAGTGTAAGTTAAAAGCTAGAGATGTTTTATTTTGGCCGGGAATGTCAAAGGATATTTCAAATGTTATCGATCAGTGCGACATATGTAATTCTTATAAGAGAAAAAACAGTAACGAACCTTTATTGTGTCATAAATTGCCAGAGCAACCATGGCAAAAAGTGGGTGTAGATTTGTTCTATTTTAAAAATAAAAATTATCTAATAATCGTGGATTATTACTCAAAATTTGTAGAGATTGCACTTTTAGATTCACAAACGTCAATGTCAATCATACTTCATATGAAGTCAATTTTCTCAAGGCAAGGAATTCCGTGTACAGTTGTATCTGATAATGGTCCTTGTTTTGCGTCCAGAGAATATAGAGAATTTGCCAAGAAATACAATTTTGAACATGTGACGTCAAGTCCACATAACCCTCAGTCCAATGGACAAGTAGAAACGACAGTTCAAACAATAAAAAACATTTAAAAAAAATCTTTTTTAGAGGGAACTGATACCTACCTTTGTATGTTAGAATATAGAAATACACCCATTTCAGAAACAATTCCTAGTCCCGCACAATTGTTAAATAGCAGGCAACTTAGACGTATTATACCTGTACAGAATAAAGTATTAAAACCGAAAATAGTACCAAAAAAGAGAGTTAAGAATGAATTTCTAAAAAGACAAAGTAGAGACAAACATTATTATGACCAACATGCGAGAGAGCTACCACCTCTTCAACCAGGTGATCATGTTAAAGTACAAGATTTTAAAGATAAAAAATGGTATTCCGCTATAGTTATAAAACAAAAGTTTAATAGGCCGAGATCATATGTTATAAAAGTAGTAATAAAAAATTGTTAACAAGAAATAGAAAACACTTAAGAAAAGTGAATAGTCAAGTAAAAGATGTAAAATACTTTGAATATGAATATGAAAGTGATGGAGGGAATCCAGATAGTTTTGAAAATAATGAGTCAAGTTTAGATGACAGTACTGTTATTAGTAATAGAGCAGATCAAAGTAGTAGAACAGATCAAAGTTGTACAACATACACTCGATCCGGTGGGGTTATAAAAAAACCAGATCGGTTAGATTTGTAAGTTAGGTGTTAAGTTTGTAAAATATTGTAAGTTTAACTGATTATGTAATGTTATATTAATAAGTGTTGTCTAGGTGAGCTGTTATTTTACATTAGCTGTTAAGTGTTGTTGAAATTTGTAATTTAAAAAAAAAAACGGGAGATGTCACAGTTAGTAACTCTGTATATTGTTATGTTGGTAACAGAGTTGTAACCCCTGCTAAAAGAACGAGTAATAAAGCCTCTTCCGCCTAGAACCGTCGTTTGATTAACACGTTCCCAAACCTCCTTGCTCCTGAAGTACATTTAATAAGACACCCACTATTTTATACAGAACAACTAATCTAACATTTTTTTTTTCTAAACGATAATTATCGTATTACATTTTTGTTTTTTTGTAAATTTCAAATTAATACAGGAACTAATGTAGACACTGAAACTAGTTGTAAATTTTACCTCGAATTATATTAATTATGCATTTGAAATTTTCTGAATTTAATATTTATCTATAAAAATAAACAAGAAAATCGCATAATATAACCCCAAAAAGGGAACAACGAAGCAGATACGGCAGCAGCTACGAAGTGCTTCGGAATTATTGTTCGTGATCAACGTAGCTTAGATTAAAGAACAGGATCTCGGAAGGATAGATTAGGAACAACAATTAAAACGAGCCATAAATAGGTACTCAATATTGTCTAAATGTTATTTGTGGCATTATCTTTTTTTTTTTCCTTCAATTCTTTAAGTCTTCCTGCCACATGTATGTCAACAGTTCTATGTAAATAGTAAGTATCTATGGATATTGAATATAAGAAACATTCTTAGAGCTGTGTATTTATCATACGCAGCAAAAAAGATTTTTCAAGAAAAGCCTTCAAGAAGGAAACAGATTAGATTTCCGAAACGTCGGCGAAGTATTTAATTTCAAGTTTTTATGCCTATTTGTGTTGTTTATTTACAAAAAGAAACCTCTAACTGATCCTTTGACGTAAAAGTCACAGGCCTAGAGGTTATTTACCAGTAACGTACTTACTGGTTAATTGCGATATTTTGTAGATTCCCCGAGCACCGCTTAAAAAGAAAACATACATGTGACAGGAAGTCCCAAAGAATTGAAGAAGGAAAAAAAAAGAAAAAAGGCACTCAATTTGATAATTTTTTTTGGGATACATGATGTGATTTCTTTTTTTATTAATATTATTTAACCCTATGGACTCTAATTCTATTTGCTTAAAATGGCAGATTGAAAAAAAACAGTGCACATAGGACTCTGTGTACCGACTGTTCTATTCAAGGCCCAACTAGACAAGAGGGATCAAATTGAGTACTGTATACTGTACTTTCGACCTATTTTAATTGTTCCTAATCTATCTTTTCCAGATTCTGTTCTTTAAGCTATGATATCCTGATGAGGAACAATAATTCCGAAATAAGTGTCCATAGCTGCTTCGTTGTTTCTTTTTTGAAGTACATGGTGCAATTTCTATTTATGGTTTCATTATTTAACCCTATTTGTAGCCCATTCACTGAGCTGAATCCAAACGCGGCAAGTGAGGAAATCGGTCAATGTTTTCCAACTTCGGTTGAGAAAGTGCCCTCTTAAATCTATTATTAACCCTACAAACTCTTACTTTAATGTCAATGTTTATTGTTTATAATTTCGATTTATGTACACTCGATTTTGTTTAAGTAGGCATATGAAATGACGAAAATGTGGACTGTGGTAAAATTTACAGATGAAAATACTGTGGAAGCAGTACCTTCAAAATGGATTGTAAATAATAAGTGTTACTGGCCACCATTCACGAAAGAAAAACGCCATAAAGAAAAATGAGGATCCCAACACTTGTTGGCCTTTACATGAGATAATCCCAATGAGAAACAGTAATTATGGTGTACATAATTATTATTATATAGTGTTCATACTTATTGTTAATTATATATTATTCTGCAAATTTATCCCACAATTTACCCATTATGGAATTTGTGAATTATTGACATGAATACTTAATTATTATAAAAATAAATGGTGAATATTATTGCAAAAAGATATATAATATAATTTATAAATGTTTACAGAGAATAGTAAAAATTATTTTATTGCTCAAACAATTAATATAACTACATGAGTCAGTCAATAACAAAAATGATGAAATAAATACATTTACATATTTATAATTGCAAACATATTTTTTCAGATGACTATTTAGTTGCAAGAAATAAATGCAAAAAAGCTGAGGATACCTCAGATCTTAATTCCGGTGTTGAACTAAATTCCAGAAGAATAATAAGGGCTAGGAGGTTCAGCTCTAGTTCATCGTCAGATGAGACGCAGAGTAATTTGCTTACCAAAAGTCCACCAAAATTACCCGACTGTAATGATTTCCTGGTTTAAAATGCTCATTAAAGCTAATTATTTTTTTTTGTAGGTGGTAAGAGAACACTGACAGATAATATCGTTTCCGAAGACTTATTAGCAGGTATGTTTGTTTTTTCTAAAAAGTTCTTCTAAATTGCACAACTGTAATATTTTTCTGGTTCAAAATGTTCATTATAACTAAGAAACATGTTTGTTTTAGGCGAACAGAGAATAGTGAGAGAAAATAGTATTTCTTCTCAAGATAGAACAAAAGGTAGGTACATTGTTTTTAAAACCTAATATGGATACTTAAAAATTACTAATAGGGATACTTAAATAGACCTAAGCAAAAAAATAATGAGTCTAATTTTTACCAATATAATTATTAAAAACATCGATTGTTAAAAAATTATGAATAATAATTAGCACATGAAATATCTTAAAAAATATATAAAACTGCATTTCATTTGGGTGCATCTTTATAGAGCAGTTTTTCTTATGTTGATGAATTAATGTGTTGATATAAACATTTTCATAAAATTTATAAGAATAATTTTCGTTTTTCAGATACGGATTGTACATGTTGTCCTATTCACGGATGCTCTGAAATTGGTAAGAAATAAAATACCTATTATACATGGTGGTTATATGTAATGGGCACCAGCAACAATTAATTCTGGACGTCCAAATATTACGATTTAGCCAAACCTTGCTCCAATATGTAGTTTATATTAAAAGAGAAACCGGGTGCTAAACGTCGAAATTTTAATTTTCTGCTATAATTTAAGGGGTTTTGATTATATTGATCTGAAAATTGGTAAAGGGGGATTTTTCGAGATGGAAAATAGTAATCTACGCCCAATTTTAGGCTACTGCAACTTTTTCTACTCTTAAATTATTGGTAGTTTAATTAAGAAATTGTTTCATTTTATCATTTATAAAAATGTCAAAACGTAAATCGTTTGATTGTTGCTAAAGTTAACTGTTTTCAAAATATTCATACAATTTAAGTATTTGATGTAACTTCTTAATCATATTAATTTTTATCATTGACGCAGTAGTAAGCCTTTGATTTAAAGGGAAGTTATACCGATTAAAGAAAAGCATGAGCACTTCTCAAAAAATAGCTGTTCCGTTTTCGACATAGGTTTATTTTAAACTATTCTTAAGTTGTTTAATACCCAAAAGAAAATGAAAAAAAATTGTATGAATTTCACCATTAACTGGATGTATATATATTCCAACAGAACGGACGCGAAATCTCAACTTATTTTTAAAATAAATGTCAATTAATTAAATTGAAAATTGGTTCTAACTTGATATTAATAGACAAAATTGAATAATTTTGAATGACTTTTTTGTGTCTTTGTCTATTTTCTATTTGTATTATATCTTTCATAATTAAAATGTAAAATTTGTTTAAGATCAATATTTTGAGGAAATGATAAGAAAATTAAGTTTTCTGAGAGTCCAAGTCAAGCAGATTGGAGATGATATTAATAATATACAACAGAGGGGGAACAACTGATAATAGTACTAATGAAGTAAGCACCTCGTCTTTATTTCACAAGTTTAATCTTCCTCTTAAAACATTTGAAGAGCTAACCACACTTGAAGAACACCTTCTTGAGGAAGTAAATTTTAGCATGGCTGTAAGTTTTTATAAATACTGTGCGTATACCTTATATACTTTGGCTCAACTGAATTTATTTTTCAAAGGTTAAAGAGTTATCCAAAATTGGAGGAAATAGTACCTATGATTTTGTAAGGCGCTGTCTAATGCTTATAATTACTAATGAGTTAGCAGAGGAGTATTCATGGCACGGCCTGAGGAAAAAGCGAGAGTTTGGGAAACTTCAATTTGCAAACGTTATGATAAGTAAGTAGACTTTATTTTATTTAGAGTGTACCGTCTAAACAAATAGACCCATATTATAGTTATTCATTATTTCTGTTGTTTTTTGAAAATTGATATTAAATAGTTGCATATTAACGAGTTGTTTTTGGTTCCGAAATAATAAATGATATTGGTTATGTGTCATGCCATGTGGTTATCCATACTCTAAAAATAAATAAATGTACTTTGAGATTGACCCAATGTAAATATAGATTGAAAAATTGTTTGCAAAAAACTTCCTTTGTTCTAGTTCAATCTGGCAGGTACTATTATATACTATTGTTAGTAGTCTTCTTTTTTTTTATAAGGTGGATACACAAGTATAACAGAATAATAATTTTTTTAGAATCTGCCGACATAAACAATAAAGCCACAAATAAAGAGACGGAGGAAGCCATTAAGAAATGGTTGAGAAGGGCCAAGGGGAGGAAGGAGGGAAAAAAACAAAGATTAATGATTATTTTAAAAAATGTTTTTAACGAATATATTTTATTTTCATTTTAAATTAATTTTTTTTTGTTTTAAATATTTTTGTATTATGTTATTCCCATATATTTGATATCTTATTATATAAATTACACTGATTAAGAGATGGTTGAGAAAGGCCAAGGAGAGGAGGGAGGGGGAAAAATCAAGACTAATGATTATTTAAAAAAATGTTTTTGTAAACGAATATATTTTATTTTCATTTTAAATGATTTTCTTTTTTTTAAATATGTTTGTATTATGTTATTCCCATATATTTTATATCTTGATTATATAAATTACACTGAAATTGTTGTAACTCTTTCACACCCAATTCCACTAACTATCAAGAAGCAAGTAACACTACTTACATTTCTTCTAGTCGCTCTTATAGAAATATGTAATGTAAAAAAATTATGGAAGATAATTGCTGTAAATTGTTTGCATTTGAAAAAGTTATTTTGTGTGATATTTCCAGTGTGTACTATTGCTAACTTTGTTATTATCAGTGTTATGAAATTGGTCAAATTAGTAGCATACATTTCACAGATACCATATGAAGACATCAAAAAAATATCTGAATATTGCCAGATTGAATTATTAACCCAAGAAACATTTTTTTAATAAATACCCTGCATGTTGTACCATTTCCAGAAAACGTGCAATTTTGGACCTAAAAAGTTATTACCGTTTTTTAAATGGATTCAAATAAGGATTTATAAAAATAAATGGTAATATTTTGATGAAATAGGTACAAGTACATATCTACACACTGCAGGTGAATTCAGTGAATTATAATTTACAAAGCTTTGTGTATCTCTTTAATCATTTATTTTTGGATCTATCAAAAGTGGCAGATTTTTATATTCTTTCTGAAAATTGTTAATAATACATTCTATTTAAAAAAAAAAATGCTATTTCGTCCAAATTATCCATAACAGTCAATTATTTTTTGAATGTCAATCATAATCAGTTTGGAAAATGTTACTAGTTTGATCAATTTATTTCATTGCTTCAATAATAACGAAATTGGCGACTATTCCACTAGAAGTCATGTTGATATCGAATGGATAACTTATGGTTATCCAGGGTAAGCCTCCAGGGATGTCCATATCGTGTAGACGTGGATATCCATTATGGATTAATTCTGTATAAGTTATGGACTAAAAATTGGTATGTCAATACCAAATGGATTTTTTATGGATCTCCAAAGCGATTATATGATGTATATCCATTATAGATTAATTCTGTACAGTCTGCGGACTAAAAATTGGTATATGGATAGCAAATAGACTCCCTTTGGCTATCCAGAGTGATTGTACAATGGATGTCCATATGAAGTAGCTGTGGGCATCCATTATATACTCCTTCTGTACAGTTTACGGACTTAAAATTGGTGTATGGATGTCGGATGGATTAGTTATAGCCATTCAGAGAGGCTGAACAATGGATGTCCATGTCAAGTAGGAGTGGATATTCATTATATATACATTTCGTACACTCTATGGACTAGTGAATTAGTGTATGGATATCAATGGGTTACTTATGGTTATGCGGAGCTATCATCTGTGGATGTCCATTTTGTATTAATGTAGATATCTGTTATGGATTAATTCTGTACAGTGTATGGACGTGAGAAGTTGTGACACCTGTATCTCCATAAGCCATACACTGAAGTCCATCTGGAATCCAAACGTATAAATTATGGATATACAGAATATCCAGAGCACCCATCCATGGAATGAATGTGTGCTATTTGGGTAGTAGAATTACGCAGTTATAAATCATAAAAGAAAAATAGTAGAAAAGTGTATTAGATTAAATGGTGGATTAGTAGAAATAACAAACATTTAGTTATGTTATCAAATATTTATTTAAATCATTTTGCTATTAACAATTTAAATATGTATTTTTTTGTTTAGTTTGTGTATTACATATGATATTGATTAACTAAATAATAGAACACTCAATTAAAAACATATCTTTAGTGCTAAAAATTTAAGTTTTATTTTATGTTAATTTAATTTATCTTTACCTCGAGTAAACAGGTTGTAGTGTTAGTCTCTCTCCAAAAAAATGCTGGAAAAAGTAATTAGAGTGATTTTGAATAATAAATAAATGTGTCACATGCAAATTAAACTGTAAGTAAATGGCTGAACATTACATAAATCTACATAGGTGTTCGTAACAAATAAATATTAGATATTTTAAAAATTATTAGAAACACATGCGTGTATACTTATAGTCTTATCATCTGAAGAGATAATTTTTTCATGCACAAAAATTAAAACTCATATAAATCTAACGCGAACCACACACTACAATATGCTCATAGAGGAGGAGACTGAATTACAGTAGCTTCAAATATGCAAATTGGACACCAGTTGATAGACTTGGAAAATGTGACAAACACACGATTGATGAAGGTACTATTATCTCTCAAAGAAGATATTAATCAAATAAAAAAGGATATCAATTCGAATACCACAGAACTCAAGGAAGAACTATCTAATCTAAAAGAGGAAAATTCCAACTTAAAAACTAAAATTGTGGCACTTGAACGTAAATCAAGAAAAAATAATATAATTATCTACGACCTACAGACAGAGCAAACAAACGTTGTTGCTACTGTGATTGCATTCCTTAGAAACAAATTAGAAGTCAACTTGGAACTATCTGAGATAAATAATTGTTATATAATCAATCATAATAGTCAGAAGCAAATCCTATAATTCTACTTGACCTTGTCACAAACTTAAAAAAATCGGAGATATTTAAGAACGTTTCTAAATTGAAGGACACGGGTGTTCTGAAGATCTCACGTATGACGACCGCAAAATAAAAAAGCAACTATATGAGCATTATAAAACTGCAAAAGCTCAAAATTTAAATGCAAAACTAAAAAAAGATAGAATTATTATAAATGGTGAATCATTTACTCTGGCTGATCTAGCAAAGAGCCAAGAAGCAGATAATATTTCTGAATCTGATAGTGAAAAAAGTCCAGCTAACTCTCATAATCAAGATAGTGGACCACCCAATATAGAATCTGAACAGAAGAAAATTGCTTCATCGAACAAAGGAAAATTTTCAAAAACTCAACAATCAAAAGTCACCGAGAATGCGAGAATGAAAACAAGGCAGCTCATTATGCAAAAGATTAGGGAGTAATAAATTCATATTTTTCATTTTTGTCATTAAAATCATATGCATCTTGGTTTTGTTACTTTTAATCTACTTTATTACTATAATCTTTATTTTTCCAAATTATATATACATATACTTATTTTTACGTAATTATTTGAAACGCTTGCTTAGTTTAGTTAGTGGCACTATACTATACTACTTATTATCTCCATGTGTACTCCAGTTTAGTTTAACACGTTTCTATTCCTTATGTTTTATGTTATATTTATACTATGTTAGATTTAGTGCAATTAATAAATGAACAAAGTGAGGTAGAAACATTAGAACATACAAATATAATTGACGGCTTTGATAATGTAAATGGGGGTAAGCTTAATATAATACATTTAAATATAAGAAGTATAAAGAAGAACTTTGATGAACTATTAATATATTTAGAATCAGTAAAGGATGATATTGACATTATTGTTCTATCAGAAACTTGGACTGTAGAAACAGTAAGTGACTTTAATATCACTAACTTCACAACCTATTATAATGAGTCTAGATATAACCAGAATGACGGTGTTATATTATATATTAAAAATAACATTTCTCCAAACATTACCACTTGTCCCCTAACGAATACAAATTTAATCAGATTTTCACTGGAAATATATAATGTGGATATAGGATTTATCGCTTCTTACAGACCACCATCGATAAATATAGGCACATATATTACTGAACTTGAACAGTTTATTACAGGGCTTCAAAAAAACAAAATTGAAATATTTCTAGGAGATATAAACATTAATCTGAATGATAAAAACTCGATGGAAGTAAATAATTATTTAAATATGTTAGTAGAAAATGGATATGTTTCATATATAAATTCATGTACAAGGGTAACCGAAAATTCACAAACCATAATAATTGATCATATATTTGTTAGGCAAGATAATTCCACAAAACCATTTACAGAGATCAAACCTATGATCTTCGAAGCTAATATTACTGATCACTGTATCACTTCAATTGCAATGGCCTTTAAAGATAAAGAGATATTACATACCAACTTAGATAAACATAAAGTTATCAAACGATCCAATTATATAATATTAAACAAACTACTAGAAAAGGAGATGTGGGATGATGTTATAAATTGTAATCAAACTCAAACTAGTTACGACATGTTTATAAATAAAATTAACGCTTTAACAAACAAATGTACGAAACACGTAAATATAAAAAAAAAATCTTACAAAATAAAACCTTAGATAACTTATGGGCTCATCAATTGCATTAGACATCGAGATAACCTAAAAAAGAAACTAGTAAAAAATGACTCTATTCAACTTAAAAATCACTATACAGAGTACAGAAATACTCTAAATAAATTAATACGAGATGTTAAAAACAAATATTACAAAAATTCAAACAAAATCTGGAATATAATAAATTATGCAACAAATTCAGGCACAACGAAAAAGCAGATTAAACATATAAATATACAAAACAGAGATGGGCTCGATACTGCCGATAATTTAAAAAAAGCAAACATATTTAATAATCATTTTATAAATATTGGAGATGTCCCAAAAAATAGACGCTACAAATATCTTACCAAACATTTCTACAAATCACTCACTTCGCCCTACTATATTTCTTAAACCTATAACAAAATACGAAATTATAGAAATAATAAGTACTTTAAAAGGGGTAAGGGGTACTTGAGTAGGTTTTACGAACCTACGGGCGATGCCGGCGGGAGTTTACAACTTCTGGTAGGGCTACCCAAGCCGGTAAGGCCGTGGGGAAGAACTGAAAAGATGCACCCTGGTGAGTGTTATGCGCAACATACAGCCTCTGCACTTGCAAGACCATCGTGCGTGGTGAAGAACCACACCCGACTAGAGGTTACCCTGTTTCTACAGAACACGATGGATCTAGGGGAGTAAACCCCGAAAAAATAATCCGTAATCCAAAGTGTTTGCCGTGCTGATAGATGAATGGCTCTACGTTAGTGAGTCTCAAACGGCTACCTCCGGACACCTGGCATCCTTCGGTTGTAACCTAGCCCCTCCGTGGTATGGTGATTGTGGTATATCTAAAACTACCACAATCCCTCTCAGCCAAGAAAAGGCGGACATAGTTCCCCGGTTTTTGGTAATAAAGACGATTGACGAGGGTAACTTCGATAAAGTGAGCCCATTCGTCATTTCAAAAAGCCTTTTCGGTCTTGGAAATCTGAAAAATATTTAAAAAAATTAAAGATGGTCTTTTAGCAGAAACTGTTTCAGAAGCACAGGCAAGGAGACTATTAAATATTCAAAAATTAGACGCTTATAGTATTAATGTTGAACCTCATAGATCCCTCAATAATTCCAAAGGAGTTTTTACATGTCCTGACCTATTAAATTGCTCCGAAGAAGAGATCTTAGATGAGATGAAACACGAAGGGGTTATTAATGTTAAAAGGATTAAAAGGAGAGTGAATGGAGAACTTATTAACAGTCCCAGCCATATATTAACATTTAATAGGCCAAAAATTCCGATTAAAGTTAAAGTAGCCTTCTATTCCTTAGAAGTGCGTCCTTATATCCCCAATCCACTGAGATGCTATAATTGCCAAAAATTTGGTCATATAACTGATTGATACAAAGAAGGAAAAATATGTGCGTGTGGAAATCTTCCTCGCACTGGACAAGTTTGTCAAGATCCTATCAAATGTGTTAATTGCGGAGGACCTCATTCAGCGAAATCTAGAAAATGTCCTAGAATGATCTAGGAAATAAATATCCAAAATGTAAAAATATTGGAAAAATTAAGTTATGCTGAGGCGCGAAAAAAAGTATGTGGTCCTAAAAATAATAGCATGACATATGTACAAATAGCCAATAAAGACACAAATCTATCAACTACTATTATCGATGAGCTTATACCAAATATTACAAAAATTATTGAAAACCAAATTCAGTCAGTGCTCAACAAGCTGCTAAGTGAACGAACTAATTCAACTTAACAAAACATTAATTCCATGCAACCACCAATAATTGTTAATCCCCCACTTACTGGAACAAGGGGTGGTGGACCACTCAAAAAGTCAAGCTCGTTTTCGGGCACAACTCAAAATTCAAGGGAAAAAAGAAAAAGAGATGAGATTAGTTATTCCGTAGAAGAATCATGTGATTCTGATGAAAGCCTGCTCTCGTCGCAACAAAGTGATAGCTCAAGACGAGAAAAAAAAAGAAAATAAAGGAGTGGCCTGAGGGTAAACCTAGAAAACCGAAGGATAACCAATATCAAACTTCGAATGAAATACCTGGACAGTCCGCACCCCCGGACTAATTATTTCTCTGTGATATTTCTTTATGTGATATTATTTAAAAGTGATATTTTATTTAGTTAAATAATTTTCACCTGTGATATTTTTCATTTGTTTGTCTATTTGCTTGTTTTATATGTTTGTTATATATTTTACTTTATTTGTGATTTTATACACATGTGTGTATAATATATTCTATTATTTTATCTATATTAATTGTTCGCAAAATGCCTTCTACCTTTCTCAAATTTCTGTTTATTTTTTCTTTGTAAATTTTATGTAGAAAATTATTTATGGAAGTTCTACAGCAAAATATAATTCAATGGAATTGCAGTGGATGTATCACTATTGCGAACTCAAATCGATCATGTTAGAAAAATGCCCCATAATTATCTGTCTACAGGAAACACATTTTAAACCCGGTGAAAACTTCTCACTCAGGGGTTACAAGTCTTTTAGATATGATGTTGTACCAAACATGCGAGCGAGAGGAGGGGCCGTAATATTTGTAAAAGATAATATTCCAACTATTGATCTAAATATACGTTCTAATCTTCAAGTCGTAGCTGTTCAAATAATATATCCAACTAAAATGAGCATAAGTAATATTTACCTACCTGATAACGCTTGGAATCAAAATGATCTACAGAACATCACTGCACAACTCCCTCCACCATATTTATTGCTTGGAGATTTCAATGCACATCACCCCCTTTGGGGATCAATTAAAGCAGACATACGAGGAAGAATCCTAGAAAAATGTATAGATGAAGAAGATCTAAATATTTTAAACACAGGTTGTGGTACGTACCTTAATAGCAGATCACAAAATTTTTAGGCACTTGATCTTTCTCTTTGTACCCCATCATTAACACCTATTCTTCGGTGGAATGTCCTAGATGACCACCATGATACAGATCACTTACCAGTTATGATAGAATTTTCCAATCATTCAATCGATCAAACGCAACAACAGCGATGGCAACTTCAACGCGCCAACTGGAACATATATAAAGATACAATTAAAAATTTTGAATTCTCAACGGAAAATACCAGTTTAATGGTAAATGCTCTAACAGAATCAATCATTACAGCAACTAAAACTGCTATTCCTCAGACCAATTATAATTCCCGACGAAAAACTGTTCCATGGTGGAATAATCAAGTAGCTGAAGCAATTTCAGAAAAAAGCATGCCTACAACATATTTAAAAGACACCCCTCTCAAGCAAACCTTATTAATTTTAAGAGGTTAAGGGCGAAAGCTAGGCATATTATATTAAAAAGTAAACAAACATCATGGTCAGACTATGTTTCTTCTATTTCATCTGATACACCGGTACCTGAAGTATGGCGAAAAATGAGATGCATCATAGGCCGTAAATTCACTAATCCCTCTCCTGTGCTTTTGGTTAACAATATAGAAATTACGGATCCTGAAGAAGTGGCAAACGAACTAGCGAATCAACTTCAATTTTACAGCTCCTCTGAAAACTATGACGACAATTTCATAAACCAAAAAGCATTATACGAAACCCCACTAGACTTCAGAACAGATACAAACTTGTCCTCTAATGCACCTTTCTCAATGAAAGAACTAGAGGAAGCCCTATCTTCATGTAATAGTTCTAGTCCAGGCTCTGATAAAATACCATATGAATTTATTAAAGAGTTACCCCCTTGCCAAAAACAAAATATTCTAAAACTTTATAACAAAATATGGACCGTGGGTAAATACCCAGAACATTGGAAGGAGGCTTACATTATTCCACTCCTCAAACCCGGAAAAGACCCTCTCTCTCCCAGTAGCTACAGACCAATATCTCTTACGTGTTGTATAGGAGAAATTTTAGAAAAAATGGTCAGGGCACGCCTCGCATGATTTTTGGAATTCCACAACCTCTTGTGTCCATATCAGACAGGATTTCGAAAAGCTAGATCTACATTGGACAACTTAGTGTATATTGAAGACAATATACAACGTAGCTTCGCCTGTAGAAAACATCTTGTGGCAATCTACTTCGATCTTGAAAAGGCCTTTGATATAACGTTGAGATTTGGAATATTAAAACAATTGCATGACTGGGGATTAAGAGGAAATTTACCTTCCTTTATAGAAAGCTTCCTAAATGACCGTTCTTTTAAGGTTAAACTAGGAAATAATATATCTGAGAGTCATATGACTGAAAATGGCATTCCTCAAGGGTCAACTCTCAGTGTAATTCTGTTCATTATTGCAGTAAATAGTATCATTGACGCCATAGATGATACAGTGCAGAAATGTATGTATGTGGGCGGCCTCGCTATTTTTTATTCAGCAAATTCAATAAAGGAAATACAAGAAAGACTCCAGAATGCAGTTAACCAAGTTGTAGGACAAGCAGAGAGAAAAGGTTTCAAATTTTCTAGTGTGAAAACAAAAGCAGTGCATTTTTGTCGATTAAGAAAAATTCACGATAATCCTGAAATATATATTCAAAATATGCCAATTGAATATGTGGATTCGTACAAATTTCTAGGTGTGACTTTAGATAGAAAACTTTATTGGGGTCCTCATATTGAGCAGTTAGTGGTAAAATGTAAGAAAATTCTTAATATCCTTAGAGCATTATGTAATATTAATTGGGGCTGTGACAGAGAAACTCTAATAAAATTATATAAAATACTTATTCTGTCAAGGATTGATTACGGATGTATTATATATGGCGCAGCCCGAAGAACTAAGCTAAAAAAACTAGATTCAATACAAGGCACCGCACTCAGGCTTGCGTTAGGAGCTTTCCGCACAAGTCCCCTTCAGTCACTAAACTGTGAAGCAGGTATATTACCTCAGCATTTGAGAAGAGACCAATTACTTTTAAATTATGCATTGAACATATCCTCTCAGCCACAACATCCAAACTATAAAATATTATTTAACGATGAAAGAAGAGAGGTCTATGAGGATCGCCCCACCATAACCAAACCAGTTGCTGTGCGATTTACAGAAATTTCAAATAAATATGAAATAAACTTACCTGTAGTATATAGTCAGAGTCCCACTGAAATTCCACCATGGAAATTGAAGCAACCTGAAATAAATCTGGAATGTACAAAATGTAAAAAAAATGAAACCAATAAAAACTTGCTTCAGTCAACATTTTGGTCAGTATTAGAGAAATATCCAGGGAGCCAAACAATTTTTACTGATGGCTCTAAACTGGATCATGGTGTAGGATGTGCCGTCTATACCGCCGGTCGAACATATTCTTGGACTGCCATAAGGCAAGCTGTATGTTTTGTAAACACGGCAGTTCAGCAAAACATTTCAGTAATTTGTTCAGACTCACTTAGCTCATTACAGGCTCTAAACAATTCTCATAGTTCAGACCCCTTGATCCAGGAGACTCTACGGCTACTAAATACTTTAGAAAATAACAAGCTAGTACATTTTATATGGACCCCGAGTCATTCTGGTATTAAGGGGAATGAATTAGTAGATAAAGCCGCACGAGAAGCAGCAGAAGCTAATATCACAGAAAACATCCCTTTTCGTCAATGTGACGCAAAGAAATCATAATGACTCAGTGGCAACATCAGTGGCAAAACACTGATACACGTTTGAAGATCAATAAACCAAATGTTGAAAAATGGATTCTTCCCGTAAAGCTAAAAAAAGATAACAAGTAGCGATAACAAGATTAAGAATAGGGCACACAAAACTTACGAGTTCATTCATGCTGTTAAATAGGAGACAACCGAAGTGTGACGTCTGTAATACTTACTTAACTGTTAGCCATGTGCTGCTATACTGTACAAGATATGCTGCAAGTAGAGTTAGAAATGGATTGTCCAATGAAATTAGTGTATGTTTGAATAATCAATCTGTTAACGTAAGAAAACTAGTTAAATTTCTATATGAAACGCAACTTTTAACTAAAATATAACGCATGCACTTAGTTCTTTAAATAAAACAGCGGCTAATAACCTCAGATGTTGATGCCGCTTAATTAATTAGTAAAAAAAAAGTACTTTAAAAACTAACTCGTCTTCTGGAGCTAATGGCATATCCGTAAACTTAATAAAAACTATACACCCACATATCATTAAACCATTAATACATCTAATAAACTTAACATATAAAACAGGTATAATACCTCTCCAATGGAAAGAATCAATTGTTACCCCTGTATATAAATCTGGCGATCATAAGAATCCTAACAACTTCAGACCAATTTCATTTATCAATAACTTTGCTAAGATTTTTGAAAAGAGCTTTAAAAACAGATTGATAGACTTTTTTGATAAGAATAACGTTATCACAGATAGGCAATTTGGTTTTAAAAAGAATATATCAACTGAACATGCAGTCTTGAACTTAATGCAGGAAATTGTACAAAATTTAAATAAATCAAAAAATGTATGGCTGTATTTCTCGATTTAGCAAAAGCCTTCTATAAAGTGTCACACGATATTTTACTAGATATACTTCAAAGTGTTGGTTTGCGTGGTTCGGCTTTATCCCTGGTAGAAAATTATTTAACTAATAGAATACAACGTGTCAAAATTGATGAGATACGGAGTAAACCCCTAAACATTAACATAGGCGTACCACAAGGGACGGTGCTGGGCCCAATACTGTTCCTTGTGTATATAAACAGTATAGTTGAGTTAGATAATTTTCAAGGACACTTAGTATCATATGCTGATGATACTGCCATAGTTTTTGTAGAAAATTGGTGGGACAGTGTATATCGGGTCGCAGAAGATAATCTAGCATTAATTCATAAGTGGTTGAACTCCAGTTTATTAAGTTTAAACACACAAAAAAATAAATTTCTAACTTTTACGCTATATGCAAATGATCAACCATACAAAGATACATTACACATACATAACAACGAGTGTTCCCAACAAGTACCTTGTAAATGTCCTATAATAGAAAAAAGTAATAAAATTAAGTATTTAGGAGTTATGCTTAACCATCACCTAAAATGGGATGAACATATAACGTACATTACCAAACAAGTTAGAGTACTTGCAAATAAATTCTTTACGCTAAGGGACATACTACACAGAAATAACTTAATAATTATATATAAGGCCCTCGTTGAATCAATAATAAGATATTGCATTGTCATCTGGGGAGGGTTGTATAATAAAATCTTAACATTCTTACAAACAGCACAAAATAGTTTGCTAAAAATCATTCTGAGAAGAAATAGACTATACAGTACTACCCTATTATATAATGATTCAGACATCCTAAACATAAGAAATCTTTTCACTTACCATTGTTTAATACATATGTTCACCAAAAATGATTGCCCAACTCACTGCACACAGTATGATACAAGATTCTCTGAAACAACGCCAATGGAAATACCTGTATTTAGAAAAAGTCACACACAAAGATTCATTTTTTACCTAGGACCCAAATCATTCAATTTATTACCAAGATCTATAAAAAATTTGAAAAAATTATATATTTACAAAATTGAAATAAAGAAATTTATTAGGCGTAACCAAGAGTCAATAAGTAATATTTTAAAATAATTTTATCTTTACAGCTCTAAAGCAAACAAGACATGTTACTGCATGCACTTTCTCATAGTGGTTATTAACTTATAATATCCCGCATTTATGCTATACCTCACCTAGTTCTACAAAAACTCACTTAAAATTAACAATCGGCATTCACTGCAGGATAGATGGAACGCTACAATACAAGCATGTAAATGCTTAGGTGGGTTCATTCTATCCTGAAAATGATGCAAACTTACTAACATAAACTGCAATTGTAAATAGGTAAACATAAACTGCAATTGTAAATGTGTAAACTGCAATTGTAAATAGGTACTTTGAATAAATACTTTGAAACTTTCAAACTTTGAAAACCGTTTTAATATTCTTATCAATTTCTTAATGCGCTGCCCCACTTTGTTGGAATTAGCGTAATCCGTTGCATAACCTAATGGTCATTCATATGTACCTGTTTATACCTCTTAAACTACTAGCGATATTTTAACAAAATTTGGCACAAAGGGGTTTTAAAGGATGCCCCATTAGATGGTAATCTTAAAAAAAAAACCGAATACAATTTACCTGAAAATTTACCCCATTTTCACCCCCTTAGTCCGCACTTCTATGGAATAAATTAAATAGGTATATGCGCTTTTAGTTACCTTCAGGAGTTGTATAACTTAACCAAGTTTAAAATAATTCAATTTATTAATAACTGAGCTACGTAGGGGTTACTGTGTTACCGTGTTACCTGATTATTATTGAGTTTAAGAAATAATTAATTACGTGCTCAACACCTACTCAAGTGTTAATTTTTTATTGGTGTAGATATGTTAAATGAGCGGTAACTGGAACATGAATTTTAAACACAGAACTTTGTACTATTGTGTCAAAGGCGTGTTATAAAAACTGCACCGTACTTACTCATATTGTACATCACATCAAAACGTGAATAAACATTTCATAAAGAAAGATGAATCAAGCATATTTGGAACTCAATGGTGTGCGGACGAAAGTTTGTACTTGGGGCAGATGGGTTGAGGAATCCTTACAAGACACACAGGACACAGTAATAATCATAACAAGAAATCCAGGACTAACTGGATTTTACGATGTTTTTGCAAAGACAATTAACGAAAAATTGGGGTACCCTGTGTGGTGTATTGGTCATGCTGGGCATGATTTGCCTGAACAACCTATTGCCACACCAAAATTTGAAAATTATAAGGGCCAAATAGGGCCAATAAGGTTGCTTTTTTCGAGAAGTACGTTCCGAAGAATGCAAGGGTACATCTCATAGGACATTCCATTGGACCCTACATGATTCTTGAAATTTTAAAAGACCCTTCAATAAACGACAAAGTTGCTGATTACATTTACTATTTCCTACAATAGAACACACGGCCTCAACAAAAAATGGAAAGTTTTTGACAACTTTTATCAAACCCATTGTGGGACGTATCGTGTTTTTATCATGGATTTTGTTAAATTTGTTAAACCTGGAGTATTACGACGAGTGTTCTTTTTGGCTTTTGGCTTTTGAAGAGTTGGTCCAAGTAAAAGCAAGAGATGACGATGTCATTAGGAGAAACATAAATAAAATCAAGCTGTTATATGGAATGAACGATGGATGAGCCCCTGGTAGTTTCTGTAACAGGATTAAAGCTGATATTTCCAACATTAGTGCTGAAGTTTCAAGTTTAGATCACACTTTTGTCCTAACCAGCAATGTAAAACTAGGAAATATAGTATCTGACTGGATTAAGGCAAAACAGTAGCTGTTTTTTTTCAAGTTTTATATTTTGTTATGTTTGAAATAAATAAAAGTGGGACACACTGTATACTGGATAAATGAATTTACCGCAATACATGTGGTTACTTTTCCTATTATCCATGTGAAAGATGTCTACAATCCAGAAGTATGGCCAGTTGGTGCTATTGTAAACCGCTTCAGGTTCAGAAAGAATACAAATTTTTCTTCACCAGCAACCGAAAAGAGAAATCCCTGAGCAGAAGTGATCATCAATCTAAACATAACCTACGAATCTGCCACCTAAATATTAAAAGCTTACGTAATAAAATAGATGAACTTGAACTTTTGTTAAAGAGTTTAGAATTTTCAGAGATTGTATGTATTTCTGGATTAAATTACAACTGAAATTTCAACTTTAAAATTAGAAACGTATAAGCTGATTGACCAGTGACCACTATTGTATAATAAATCATAATATGAGTGGGGTAGGAATTTCTATATATCATGATAGACTTTAAAATTGTGAAACCTAATCTGCAAAAACCACGGAAACACCCTTTGTCTATATGCGGACGATACGGCATTATTAACTACATCTAAAACCAAACATGTAATCACACAACTTTTACAAGTTCAATTAAATGAAACAGTCGAATTCTTTGACAACTGAGGTTTGCATACTAACGTAAACAAAACACACACCGCCTGCTTTACCAGATAGCACACTTTTCCAAGCAGTAAAATACAAATATACGATACCGACAAGGACTGGTCTAAATTGGTCGTGTACCTTGGATTAAACATAGATCGTACTGCAAATTTTATTAAACACGTTGAGCATATAAACAAAAATTTCCATATAAGACTTAAATCTCTTTATGCTGCTGTCCGCTTCGCTCTGTAGAGAAACGTTTTAAACAGCTGCAATTCTATGACAACTGAGGTTTGCATACTAACGTAAACAAAACACACAGCGCCTGCTTTACCAGATAGCACACTTTTCCAAGCACTAAAATGAAAATATACGATACCGACAAGGACTGGTCTAAATTGGTCATGTACCTTGGATTAAACATAGATCGTACTGCAAATTTTATTAAACACGTTGAGCATATAAACAAAAATTTCCATATAAGACTTAAATCTCTTTATGCTGCTGTCCGCTTCGCTCTGTAGAGAAACGTTTTAAACAGCTGACCGTGGTCATAAATCCTTCTGGTTATCCCTTAAAATAACGACCGAAAATATGTTTACCCGAGAACAACAAAGTGATATACAAGTGATAATTAAACAAACAATCGAACAACTACTTAACGACAAGGCGTTTTTAAACACTTTTGTGGAAACAATAAAGGAGAAATTATAAATAAATGAAATGCAAAAACAAACTACGGAAGTACAACACCTCAAAAAAGAAAATAGAGCAACAGAAGACAAACTGGAAAAGTTGGAACAGCACCGGAAGAGGAAGACAATAAGAATACACGGAGTGACCGAATCCAGAGGGGAAGAAGTACCTGAGAGAGTCCTAGACGTTCTGAAAGGTAAAATGAAACTGGACATTAAGAGAGAACATTTGGAAACCTATTTCAGAACAGGGACAATAAGGAACGAATAAAGATCTATCTTAGTGAGTTTTACAAGGGGGGACATTAAAAAAGTATAGTGAGAAATCGAGGAAAACTTAAAGGAACGGGTATCTCCATAACAGAGGACGTCAATCCCGGAAAATATGCCCTGTTTTTACAAGCCAAACAAAAGCTTGGCAAAGAAAATGTGTGGATACTTGGAGGGGAAATCAGAGCGTGAATTGACCAGAAGAGGATGCTAATAAAAAATAAGGAAGATCTGGACCAACTACAATGACACTCATATCAGCAAGGCGATGAATATATTGGGAAATTATAACAACATTGAAACTAAAGAATGCAATGATTTTGACGAACTTAAATTTTTTTTTCCAAATGGTGTGAATAATTTTTCAGTAGTACATTATAACATACAAAGTATTAGGGCAAATTTTGATGAACTTTGTGCTAGTATATCTGAAATAAATAATGGCGACGGAAGTGTAGGGATAATTGTTTTATCGGAAACCTGGTCTATTTCGTATATAAATGACTTCTGTATAGAAGGCTATAAATCTTATTATAATGAAGCAAACTGTAACAAGAATGATGGGGTTTTTATTTTTATAAGAAATGACCTGTGTGCAGATGTAAGGATTGTAACACCTTACTGAGGTAACAATCCTAGAATGCAAACTTACCTATAATAAAATAAAAGCTATAGTCACAGGCATCTACAGACCTCCTTCCATAAATATAAATATGTTTATTGGCGATATTGAGGATTATTAAAATCTTTGAACGATAATGATGTTATAATCCTGGTTGGCGACATAAATATTAATATCAAAGATTTAACAGACCTTTCTGCCCTAAGATATGCAAATATGTTGGAGCAGAATGGTTTTCGATCACAAATTAATGTACCTATTAGGGAAATCGATATCAGTACCTCGACAATAGATCACATTTTTACTAAAATAAATACAAGAACACAAATAAATTGTTTACCGGCGGTACTGCATAATAACACAACTGACCATTACCCAATCATTTTTAATCTGGAAATTGAAAATAATGAAAAACTAAGATCAATTAAGATAAAATAAATACAAAAATTAGATGAAAAAAAACTATTTAAAGGAGTCGAGAAAATAAACTGGGATGAATTGTTTAGAGAGAGTAATGTCAACAATGCAACTAATATCTTCTATAACAACTAAAAAAACCGCTGCCTAAGGAATCACTACTTCCACATCCAGATTCTTCATCCAAGTCCCTTTAAAGGAAACATCTTGACTATATTTGCACTCTAGTATGTGGAAATTATTGGTCATAGAATTTTAATAATATTTGGGGAAGATGTCATAGAAAAGTTTGAGGAGTTGGTTTCTACCATATACGTTAAAAATGAAGTTTCTAGTTCACCCTACTTATTTTCTACTATTCACAACTTACCACCTCCCACCCCTTCAATGGAGTCATCTCAATCAGATGTCACTAGAATACATACGTGTACTAATTTTCAAGTGAATATCTCAATTTGATGTTATCAATCCCATTAATAATGAAGCGGAGGTGGTGGAGTTTGAAAAATATTAGAAAGAAATCTGAGGCCTTGGTTTCTAGTATATACACCGAATCCCAAATTTCTGTACTCTAATCAGCTTGATTTCCTTATTTTCCCCTAGTCACTCCTATTAACCCCAACCCTTCTACGGAATCATCCCAAAATATAATCTAGTTCCAGATGTCGTTACAATACATACGTCTACCAAACTACAAGTGAATATCTCAATTTTATTTTATCAACCCCTTTTTCATGTGAATATCTCAATTTTATTTTATCAACCCCTTGAATAATGGAGTAGGGGTGGTGGGGGGCTGAAATAAATTATTTAAAAATCTGAGGCCTTTGTCTCTAGTACATACATCGAATTTCAAGTTTCTGTACTCATACCAGCTTGCTTTACTTATTTCCCCCTATTTACCCCTAAATAACCCCCAACCCTTCAAAGGAATCATCTCAAAGAATAATCTAGTTCCAGACGTCGTTATAATTCATACTTGTACTAAATTTCAAATGAATATCTCAATTTTATTTTATCAACCCTTTTCATATTGGAGTAGGGGTGGTGGGGGTTGAAAAATATTATAAAAAAATCTGACGCTTTGGCTTCTAGTACATACACCGAATTTCAAGTTTCTGGAGTCTTACCAGCTTGCTTTACTTATTTTCCCCTATTTACCCCTATTTAAGCCCCAACCCTTCAACGGAATCATCTCAAAATATAATCTAGTTCCAGATGTCGTTATAGTACATATGTGTGCCAAATTTCAAATGAATATCTCAATTTTATTTTATCAACCCTTTTCATATTGGAGTAGGGGTGGTGGGGGTTGAAAAATATTATAAAAAAATCTGACGCTTTGGCTTCTAGTATATACACTGAATTTCAAGTTTCTGTAGTCTTACCAGCTTGCTTTACTTATTTTCCCCTATTTACCCCAAATTAACCCCCAACCCTTCAACGGAATCATCTCAAAATATAATCTAATTTCAGACGTCGTTATGATACATAAGTGTGCGAAATTTCAAATGAAAATCTCAACTTTATTTTAATAATTAATTAATGGGGTGGGGGTGGTAGGGGGTTGAAAAATATTATAAAAAAATCTTAGGTCTTAACTTCTGGTACATACACCGAATTTCAAGTTTCTGTACTCTTACAAGCTTGCTTTACTTATTTTCCCCTATTTACCCCTATTTAACCCCCAACCCTTCACCGGATATCCTCAAAAAACAATCCAGTTCCAGATCTCGTTATAATATATACGTGTACAAAATTTCAAGTCAATATCTTAAACCGTTCCGGAGAAAACGTGCGGACAAAAAAAAGTTACAGACAGACAGACAGACAGACCGACAGACAGAAATTTTTTTCCGCTCAAATTTAAAATCTCGACGTTTCATGACATTCTAAACCTATTTCACGAATAAAAATGTTTGAATTTTTTTTGCGATTACTATACTTCCAATCCACTACGTGGATGTGGAAGTAATAAATGAAGCAACAATAACAATTAAAATAACAAATAGAAACAATAAACTTAAACCTTGGATAACCCAAGGGATAATAAATTCCATTACAAAACAGGATAAACTTAAGCGAAAATTTATGAAAGACAAGGGAAATAGACAATTTAAAGAATACTATAATAATTATAGAAATACGGTAACAACTATAATTAGAGCAACAAAAAACGATTACTATAAAGAAAAAATTCATGCCTCAGGAAATAATTACAAAAAAATTTGGGACTACATCAATGAAGTGACGGATCGTATGAAGAAATGCACTGATATTATTGACAAAATCATTGATAACGATAAAGAAATAACCGATAAAAAGAGATAGCCAATACTTTCAACAAATTTTTTATTGAAATCGGTGAACAAATCGCACGAGAAATACCCGGGCAAACGCAAAATCTGATAAACAACGAAAACGCAAACGAAAACCTTAATTCAATGTTCTTAGAGGACGTATACGATCATGAAATAGAGAAAATAATATCCAACCTGAAAAACAACGCCTCGCTAGGGAAAGACGGTATAACAACAAAAACCCTAAAACTCATATCTAAGCACATTAGTAAGCCTATTACTTACGTTATTAATCTTATATTTCTATTCTATTCTATTATTCCTGAAATTTTTAAAGAAAGTATTGTCGTACCAATATATAAAAATTGCAATAAAAATGATACAACGAACTATCTTTAATAAATAATATTTCAAAAATCTTCGAAAAGTGTTTAAATAACAAACTTCGGTCTTTCCTAGAAAAAAATAAAATAATATCAAAAAATCAATATGGATTTCAAAAGCACGTCGGTACTGAAGAACCTCTTCAATTACTAACACATACTATTTTAACTAATTTCGAATCAAACAAAAAAGTACTAGCCATATTTTTAGATTTACAAAAAGCTTTCGACACAGTATCGCATACTCATCTACTAAACAAGCTATACAAAATAGGCATCAGAGGGAAAGTATATGACTTATTCAAAGAATACCTAGCCAATAGACCACAACAAGTTAAAATAGCTAACGCTCATAGCACAACAAATATAATAAAAACTGGAGTTCCTCAAGGAACTATCTTAGGTCCCAGCTTACGAGTACTCGAGGCATGATGCATCGAGCAGACTCCAGAATGTAATTACAACTAAGCCTGAACTGTAAATGAGAACAGAGTAACAGGATCCAAGTATTTAGAATTATATGTGTATAAATGTAAGTTGTGAAAATATGATTTTGAACATTAATTGTATTTTACCTTATCGAAATGGACTTTTAAATAAAGAAATGTGAATGTAAAAACGCCCATATACATCCAGAACAGTACTGAAGCATCCATGGTGTCCAAAAACATGTTCTAGTTTCATCTTCTTGAAGGCCCATGCAAAAGCTCAGCGACTGGGCTATAATAAAAATAAAATTTGTTAAAATATTTTAAATTATGAACTTAAGCGCTACCTAGCTAATGTAAACATAAACTTTTGATCATTTAAAAAGTAATCATGTAATTAGAATACAACCACAATAGGTGTACTCAACTTTAAAAACATTATTACCTAAATGTCAAATTAGAGACTCGTCTATTAAAAATATTACTACTAAAGCACATCGTAATAGCTCCTAATAATATAAAGTGTAAAGACTCGTGTAAACTGTACTTACATTGTGTGTGCCCATAATTTAAAAGACTATTGTCCACAAGATATAGTCCAATGCTATTTAAGAATGACCATAGCGTACCTCAACGATTATTGTGAAAACCATTATATAAATGTACTTTACCAATGAAATATATAGCTGCAGTGAAACAGGACTCACTATACTTCATTTACATTGCATTATGTTCCATTAATTTGTTTATCTAGGAGGTATGAGATGGTGTTGAAAAGTACCCGCTACCCCTAGAACACAAAATGTTATTTCTATGTATTTAAAATGTTTGTAACAATGTTTACTGTGTATATAATTAGTAATACAAAGCTCATTTACAACCTGGAAAACAAACTTTGCATGTAGGATAGGATTTAAGAAAAATATTGTATAAATTTCAGCAATTTTGGAAATTTTATTAATACTAAATTAAACCTAGAGTGTGGCATATGGAAATGTTCGGAATTTAATGCAGATTAATAATTCAATAGTAAAAACAAGCTTAATAACTCCTACAGAAAAATAAGTGTAAATATAAAAATTCAATAAATTAATTTTAATAATCAAGCAATATAATCAAGTCAAAAACGTCAATTTAGGCCAATTAAAAAGCTTGAATTTTTAGGACAGTCACCCATTAGAGCTCGTACAGACAACATCTAGAAATGTTAGTCTAGAAAATTGTAACCTTAAAAGTAAAAGAAAACAAATAATAACCCAAAAGTGCCAAGAAGGTTAAATTAGAGCCGCTTGTACTCTAATGTAAGAGTTGACAAATAATTTAACGGTAAATTTAGCAAGAAGCTATAATTAATAATATACAATTTACAAAGTTCCTGAAATTTAAATTTAAATGTTTTGAAAGGGTAAACAAAATTATAACTGAAGGTATTTCATATTTTGCTAATTTTCCCAAGTAAAAATAAAAGTGCTACGAAATGTAACAGTACCTACCTTTAAAATAAAGTGTTTTCGTTATCGCAAAATAAGTGTTTCGTCCAGTAAAATAAACAAGACATGAGAATTTATATCACAGGCCACTAAAGTAAAGCTCCAAACGTCAACGATTCGACCAAGGACTGCGGATATAGGAAGGAATAAGCAAGACTGCCGGCAGCGCCACAAGTGCGGCTGAACTGTCGAACTAAACGAGCAGCGACAACAAATCCATGGTAAATATTTTCTTAAAAATTGCAATTTTTACAAATTAAAGGCCATATAAGTTTTATTTTAGTGAATAAGTTAAGAATCGTATGTATTTGTGTATCTTTTCCCCCAATATAGGTTTCCAGGCAGGAGTTTTATTGCAATAAATATTTGTTCTTTGTTACTTTGAACTCTGGTTTTTCATTTACAATTTCAGACTGTTTGCACCAATACTATCCTGAGCAATTTGGAACCGACTTGAGCCCTGGAGAGTCTGTCTGTCCAAATTAAGGGACTAGACATCATGCTAAAGAGTTACTTTCTTGTGTAGAATAATAAATTTGACACATTGCTGTGCGAGCTATTTGTCAGGCGCCCATACTTTAATTTCAAACATAAAAACACAAAATATCGTAACAAATGGCGCCCAACGCGGTGCCAGTTTTGTAATCCTGTATTCTCATAATTACATATAAATAATTTGTCAGAATTATAAGTAAAGTTTATAACATTTCCGGGAACTGAAAAGCCAGAGTTTGTGTTGATATAAGGTATACAGTGTGTTAAATAAGGGTATATTTATTTCTTTTTGGTACAAAATTTTTATTAGTACTACAACTGATAATTGTCCAATATAATATATGAAACTTAGGAAAGGTAAAGAAACAAGCATCGGCTGGTACATCAAACACGCAATCAGAGGGGGATGCAAATACACAACCTGACATGTTCCGGAAAATAATGGACATGATGGCAGGCATGAATAAAACATTGGAAAATAATAGCCAGAAATTGGATGAGAAACTAGAAGAAAACAACAAAAATTTAGAAGAAAATTTAAATAAAAAAGCAGAAGAAAACAACAAAAAACTAGAAGAAAATTTAAATAGAAGAATAGAAGAAAACAACAAAAATTTAGAAGAAAATTTAAATAAAAAGGCAGAAGAAAACATACGAAGAATCGAAGAAATAAAACAAGGTATAGAAGAGACTAATAGAAATCTGGAAGAAAATATTAGCAGGAAAATAGAAGAGAAAATGCGAAGAATGGAACAAAGTCAAACTGAACTGCGAGATAAGATTGAATGTCTTGAGAACAAATGGGAAAGAATTGGAGAAATGATGAGTGAAGAAATTAGAACAAAAACGAATGAAGTTACTCAGGAAATTAGACAAGAAGTCAGGGTAGAGGTAGAAAGTTTGATAGATGATGGTATAACAGAGATGGACAAGAGGATTAAGAGACACATGGAGAGAAATACGATTCCAAATTAAAAGAACAGGAAGGCAAGATTGAAAAGAATACGCGGCTATTACAAGAAAGGAATCAATGTCAGACATCAACACATACATACACATGCTCGAAAACACATTTCTATTTCTTTGGGGACAACAGAACACATCCCAAAATATTCATCACACGCTTAC
This sequence comes from Stenurella melanura, assembly GCA_963583905.1. Classification (NCBI taxonomy): domain Eukaryota; kingdom Metazoa; phylum Arthropoda; class Insecta; order Coleoptera; family Cerambycidae; genus Stenurella; species Stenurella melanura. The sequence continues at coordinate 67,010,147 of OY757318.1, forward strand.
GACAGCACATGGACACATTACCCAGCCATATGAGTTTAAAGGCAAATATCCAAAACATGCTTAAGGGGGAAGCAGAATTGTGGTACCAGACGGTCGAGGACAAATATTCAACTATTGACGAATTTGAAACCTTGGTACTTAAACAGTACTGGAGCCAATACACACAACAAAGGTAAGACAAAACCTCTTCAATGGTAAATTCAATGAAAAATCAGGAATAACTAGGGAGACTTACGTACTGAGGAAAATATATAGCATAAGGCACTTAGAACCAAAATTCACAGAGGGGGAATTAGTTAAATATCTTGCAAGACATTTCTCCAACGATATATAGAATGTTATAATCACCCAAAGGATTGTATTGTTGGATGATCTCATTGAATATTTGAGGGAGATCGATGATTATCGACAAAATACTTACAATTATGATCAACCAAATCGCGACCATTTTAATCAGAATTTTAGATATAATGGGAATAGTTCTAACTACTTTGATAAGAGAAACAATTATAAAACGAACAAAAATATGAGAAACAATGACAAAAGTACTGATGAGGCAAACAACAGGTTTAACAATTATTCTAATAATAATAATAATCGTAGGGAACAAAAGTCCAAAAATGCTACAAATTTTAACAGATATCGGGAGTATGATAATTGCAGGGAAAATATAAACAATCGGGGGATAGATCGTAAACATGTAAGATGGGAAGGTGATAAACGAGATACGAGATCGTATGCTCAAGTGACAAACACAAATATCAATAGGGATACGAGGGAAAACAAAGCTCTCAATCCGATTTTGATAAAATAGAAATGACTGCGCAAGCCAATGCTAGGGATAGACAGGATTTTTGAATAAGGAAATTTTAAACGTAGCTCATAAATATATGCATATAAAAGAGTTAATTGGACATGAGAATGGTAACGATATACAAAACGCAAAGATAAGCCAACTACCAATAGTTCAAATTAAAATAAACAATCATGTTTTGCATGCTTTGATCGATACAGGATCACAAATTGGTTTGCTTGATGAGGATATTTATAACAAATACTTAAATCAAAATAAATGCATAAGGGTATTAAAGATAAAGTTGGTAAATGCCAACGGAAAAAAGTTCGTGGAATGTAACAAGGTGTTGAATAGTAATTTTGTAATCAATAATCAAACTTTTAAAGGGGATTTCGTGATTGTAGCAAACATAAATTATAATGTGATAATCGGGGAAGATATCTTATCAATTATAATATATAATAGATATATAATAGTAGTATAATAATAGATTTGGGTGAGAAAATGTTGTTCGTCGAAGGTGAAAGTTCACCGATATATAATTTTAGTAAATTGAAGGGCAAGGGTCCCGAGGGTCATGAAGATTTAAAGGGCAAGAGTCCATATGTTGTTGAAGGCAAATGTGCCAATATGGTGTATTTAAATGGCAAGAAGCCAAATAATATGTATAAATGTTGCTGTAAACATACGATGGAAAGGTCCACGTATGAAGTAAATACGAGTTTTATTAAGCCCAATGAATTAATGAGTTGTTTAACTGAGAAAAACAAAAAAGATGAAAGATTGCTACAAAAACATGATACCAGAATAAATAGTGAACCCTGTATAATGAAAGGTTACATGGATAAGTTTAAAATAGAAGAAAGTAAACATTTTATAAATAGTATAAACCCTATGCAGTTCAAACATAAAAATAAAACACAAGACAAACTAATCTATAATAACAAAATAAACAATACAATCATAGTATCCTTAAATAATAAGAATTTAAATAACAAATTAAAATTGCAGCTAAGTCATTTGCAAACAATTGTAAATGTGATATTTATAGGGGGGGGGGCAGCAAAAGGCTAAAACATAAAAAAACAATAAAACACCAACAAAAATGTACAAAACTACCCAAAAAAAACAACAATAATAAACATAAACCGAAAAGAATAAAAATAAACATTACAACATCGCATTGCTAAAAACAAATCCGTTGAAAAGAGTCATTCTTCAAAACACTACAACCCTATGTCAAAAGATGCCAACAAAAAAAACATACATGTACATGCACACTAACCTAGATTACTAACATATTTCATCCCTGCATATATTTTCAACCTTAAACAACATATCACAGAGTATTTATCACACAACAAAATTACAGAACAACAACAGCCAGCTTAAGTGAGAGCAAGTTCATTACAAAAATCGTTACCAGCTTACGGCAAGCACCAAACCAGACGGACGCCGATGTATCCCATTGGGAACAACACTGTTCAGGGAGAACGGCAACAGTCAGCACCAAACCACTGAAGCGAGCGCACATGTTCTACTAGCGGCAGAAAAGTGAAGTGACTAGTTAGTTGTGTAGTAGTGAAGTGGCAGCCTCACAATGAGGTTAAGGAGAGAAGAGGAAATTCTAGATGTCTTTTTCAAGGCGGTAGAATTAAAGGATAAATAAAGGTCTCCCTCATTTGGCGACGCATCTGTTTATTTTTATTTTTTTTATATGTACTTTTCTCCTACTAATAAATTATAGGTATTCCTTCACAGGAAACAACAATGTCATATGCTGGGGAGGACAGCATGATGGACGACGACTCCGTAAGTGCAAGAAGTATTACACCCAGCCAGGACGTTGAGGCAACAAATCCAGGACCTGACCGAAAAATTGGCCCATTTGCAAATGGAAAAACAAGCCAGAGAATCGCTGGAGGCTCAGAAAATCCAGCATCGGGAGCTCCTAAACGCCATCCAAGGAGCACCCCAAGTGGCAAACAAAGAAGCCGCTGCCAGAAAACTGTAAAATTTCCAGACACTAATATTTTCGGACAAAGAGGAGCCGAAACAGCCCAAGACGAAGGGCTCCCAAGAAAATTCTCCAACGGCGGCTACCACCACCCCTGCACCGGGTCCCCAAGTGGCCGAAAATAACAAGGAGAAGAACACAAAAGTCCCTCCTGTTATTCTCAGGAAGTAAGAGATATGGACTTCCGCAAATCTAAGGCTACGAGATGCAGGGATAAAATACACCAAGGCAAAAGTCGTCGATGAAGGAATCGCCATCGAGCCGCAAACCGCCGACTACCGAAAAATGAATAGACTGTTCACCGCCGAAAAGTGGGAACATCATACGTATGCCCTGCCAGAGGAGAAGCTCCTGAGGGTGGTGGTGAGAGGTATTCTCACCGGTGTCAGCAACGATGACATAAAGGAGGACCTCAAGACGCAAGGACTGGCCCCAATCAGTCAGTGCAAGGGATGAAATCCAGGAGGACGAAAAGGGAGATGCCCCTTATTCTTGTGCAAGTCCCCCTAGACCAGGAGATGAACTCGGAAGTCACCCGATGTTGTTCCCTGGTAGTCAGAGTCGAGAGACAAAGAGCTGCCCCAGCTGTCATTCAGTGCCACCGCTGCAAGCGAAGTGCTTCAAGTGCGGTCAGGGCCACCATTCAGCTGAGTGCCAGAAAAAGAACGAAAGCCCCGCCAATTGCGCAAACTGCCAAGGGGCCCATCCAGCCAGCTACAGGGGATGCCCCAGCTGCCCAAAGAAACCAGCAGGTTCCCAGAAAACCATGAATTAGGGCGAAGATGGCCACAGTAGAGACCAGAAGGGTCATACTGGAAAAAGCGACGCAGATGCGGCAAGCTCCAAGGGCAAAGCCGCACCTGGAAACAAGGCCAAGACAATGCCGAAGGAGGGGGTTAAACCCCCGAATTCTGCTGTGGCCAACAATTTCACCGCTACGCTGGCACAGATGCAGCAGATGTACTCAGAATGAGTGCATTCTTCAATCAAATGCCAAATATGCTCAAAGAGTAGATGGCTACTACGCTGGTGAAGCAGAAAATCTTGCAGATCGCCTCATGGAACGTAAACGGCCTCCGACAGAGGAAGCTAGAAATAGAAGAAATCTTGGAGAGGACAGAGGAGAAGCAAATAATTTTAATGTAACTTTACCAACTAAAAGAATGAAGAATTTAGTTTACCCAATATTTGGGAATGTGTTTCACAGAATCATTGTACATTTCCCTTGTGTGTTAGTAAAATTCTTACAGTTCTAGTATACATTAGCGTCTACGTGTATGGAACACAGTGGCATTGTATATTCACCACTTATGATGAATCATTTTCTTGAATTATTTTCCGCGAGGGGGCATTACCAATACTACATCTTAACTTTATTTTACGTACACAGTAGAGCACCATAAATAGATTGTATTAGGTACACTTTAATACGCGATTACTTAGGTTTTCATGTCTTACCCGTATTTAGATTCAAGGTATAGTGCCAAATAGTCAAAATACACCCTAATTTTAGAAATTTCCCAGCACAGTATCATACCCTCAGTCATCAGTCATCAGTGTCAAACAAAGGTAAGTAATTAGCACATTAAGTATTGTTTCACTTCACTTTAATGGCGACAATGAATTCATAGTGATATGTACCTATTAAAAGAATAAACAACATCAGTGTTTACATTAAAACTTTAATAAAGAGATCTGAGTTAAAAAGTTTAAAGTTGCATTTGAAAATAAAAATTATCTATCCGCTGTAAGTCTTTGAAAAGCTTAAAAAACTACAAGAGGATTAAAACAATTGGCACGCGTCACACTGAATGGTAACTAATTGGCGGGAGTTCTGAATTTTTATTAATAGTATTGCTTATTTCGTGTTATTTCTGGTTAGTTATAATTCTCTATAGGTAAACAGGTTTTTTTTCAGAACCACAAATGACATATTTTGCCATATTAATGTAAGTACTGGAATTATCATTAAACAAGTAACATCCAAAGAAATTTTTCAGGAGGAATTGGATCTTGAGAATATCATCACCCCGCAAGTAGTTTCTTTTAATGAAGGTTTTTACAATGTTCCGGGACATCAACATAAAGAGTTTACAGTATTATTGGTTGCAGAAACTAAGAAGTTGTATGCCGTTGCAATCGAAGGGAGGAAGCTAATACAGGGAATTTCCTTAAAATTAGCGTTGGAGCTAATACTCGTATTATATTTTAATTTTAATTTGGAGTATTCCGTATCCGTTTCTAACACTTTTGACATATTTCAGAGATACTTCCTCAAGGTCTATCCAGGCAGCCTTAAAAGCTCTAGGGTCTTATACTTTTAAGTCTAAAATTGCTTGGGAATGCAAACAATCCCTGAAACAACTGGCAAAAAACAACAAGGCTACTTTGATGTGGGTGCCGGGGCATGAGGGAATAGAAGGACTCCCTGGCAAAAAAGGTGCTGAAGCCCCATTTTTTGGGCCCGAGCCGTCTTGTCGCTTATCCAAGGGGCACATAACGGAGAAGATCAAAAAGTGAGACAAGGAGTAGAAAGAAGACCAGCGAAAAAGTTTATTACTTCGACAAAAAATTCGACAAAAAATGCCACAAGGCTTTTCGAACTCGAAAAGTCCGACTTAAGGCTGACAACAGGCCTCTTGACAGGTCATTGCTCCTTGAGATATCATCTCAAGAATATGGGCAAGGCAGACAATGAAATGTGCAGATACTGTGATACTGCAATAGAAACTGCGGAACATATTATTTGCGAATGCAAGATGTTAGTCCGCAGTAGGCTAAAGTACCTAGAGAAGGTGGAATTAACGCCTGAAGATATAGGGAAAGTAGCTCCCAGGAAAATCACAACCTTTGCGAAAAAGGTTGGGAGTCCTGGGCAACAACTAATTGTAGGGTAATTCAAAAAAGATCTTTCAGGTCGATGTGAGGAAGGGCTGGAGGAGCCGAGCGACCCCCTAAACAATCTACAATCTACAAGGTCTATCCAGAACAAGGGACAAGAAATAGGAAGTCTTCTAAATCCAAAATGAAAATAGCCTCCTGTATCAATAAATTACGTCAATGACTAAGTTAGTCGCATTAGCCGATTGCAGGCTACATATTCATATTATGCATTATTATATCTATAAGTACATTTTGTATATAGGTACTCGTTTAATACTTTAGGTTTTTATTACTGAATCTTAGATTTTTATTTTTGTTCACACATATACCCTACAAGTTATAGGCAGCAGCTATACCTTATACATTTCGTTTGTTAATATTTTGGTGATTCATTTTCGAATTTCAATATTGATATTTAGTTCATTGAAATGTTACATTGACCTTGCATTTTGGACAGGACAAGACAAGAGGGGGTCAGTGTGTGTACACTGTGTGTGAGTACAAAACTCGATTTTCGGGATTGAAAGCCCCCCATTTGGCCGTCATCTGGAAAAAGGGGGTGTAAACAGTTTTTTCGCGATATCTTAAGAATCGTAAGTCTCACAAAAACAATAGCATTATATCAATGGTTATTTATACAACAAGTATATAAAGTTACCCTTTTTGTAAAATCTCAAGTGCAAAATACAAGCTTTATATACAACTCGTATACATTATTGAAATACGCTTAGAATGTTATGTAACGTCGAGATTTTTTTTTTAATCGACATTAAAAGTCTATAATTTATGTGTAGTTTTGAGTCTTAAAAGTTATTTATTTTTGAAAAGAGTGCAAAAAAATCTTTTTAAATGTTTCTTTTTGTTTTCCTTGGCACTGTCGCTGTGCAAGAAAACTAACTTTTGACACTCAGAACTAATAAAAAGGATGGCAGGTATTAGAAAAAAATGTTTGCGAAGATTTAATATAATCTGAAATATTGTTTATGGGGTCTACAATATTCAAAAAATTTGAAAGGAAGCAATTTTTTGCATCCAATTTTTGGGGTCATTTGCAATTTTCATGATTATTTAAAATTCTGAGTAAAATTTTAATTGCACATGGTTTAATAAGTTAATCACAATTACATCGACCTACTTCAAATTCTCTTCAATTTTTACTATTTCAATTCCTTGAAGCATATTCAATTTGTGAGAGTAATAACTTTCTCTCCTTAATAAATTTACTTAAATATGTGTCTGTAATTATAGGAATATTTATATATAACAAATATACGTGCCTCTATGCAACGGCATTATGAGATGTTTTTAAGTGACATGTTTTCGGTTATTATTATATCTACATGTAACTTTGCTCTGTAATTTTATCTGAACTCTGTAGTTTTTTCGGTAAATTTTACATTTTTGTTTGAATTTACCGGTTTAATGTAAATTAACAGTATTTTTACCAACATTATGAAAAATTATTGGATATTTCTACAAGTCATTATTACCTCTACCATGTAAGTTTGCTCTATAGCTTTACCTAAACAGTAAATTTCCTGGTAAATTTTACATTTCCTTTAGAATATTACCGATTGAGTATAAATTTCATGGGTATTTTTAATGATATTATGTAAGATTCTTCGGTACTTTTACACGTCTGTGTGTAAGTTTTCACTTGAAATTAACTCAGAAATTTAAATTTACCTTTGGCATGTAACTTTACATAATATGAAAGTAATTTCGCCTCAAAAATAGGAGGTAGAAAAGTTGCCTCTGGAGTAAATTTACACCAAAATTTATTGCAGTGTATGTAACAAAGAAATTTATACAAACAAATTTCATTATTTTTAAACGTCTCACGACATGATTCCGTTTTATCCATATTAAAAATTGTTCTTATAATACGTTTTTGTAGAATAAATACTCTTTGCAAATTTGGACATTGACCCCATACAATGATATATGAAATTTTGAAGTAAAAAGTGCATAATAGACGTTAATCAAATATCATACTATTCTTCAAGACACTTATACCAGAGCATGATTGTTTTAGTTTGGTATACATATTTTATCGATGTGCTTTGACCTACTAATTTTCTAATTTAAATTGATTCCCAGAAAGCTTGTGTCTGAGTTAATTTTTAAGTGATGGCCATTAATGCAAATTCTAGCATTATTATCAACTGTATCTTAGTTTAGTTTTAAAATACATGTATACACTTTTATTTATAATTTACAATGAGTCTATTTTGTAGCATATAAAACTCTTGTAATACAACTCTATAAAATAGATCTTTTAAAGTTCTTGCTGATATCACAATAGATGTGTCATCTGCATACATGAAAATTTTTCCGTAAGTTATGTATCAGGTAATTCATTAACATAAAGAAGAAAAATCAGAGGACCCAACACACAGTCCAGAGGGGTTCGATAGACAATATTAAAATATTTATATTTCACCGTATAGCAAGTTTTTCTAATTTCTCACCAATGAATGAAACATCTAACGTGTCGAATGTACTGAAGAAATCTAAAAATATCCCCAGGACATAATCTGTTGAGTTTAAACTATCATTAACGAATTGCACAAGTTCAGTAGCTGCTGTAGTTTCCGTAGAGTGTTTACTTCGGAACCCATGTTGACTGCTCGTCATTAAGTTGCTTGTCTGAAAACTTCATAATATGATTGGCCATGATTTTTTCAATTATATTAGAGAACACAGTAAGCAATGAAATGGGTTTAGAATTTTTAATGTTGTCCGTTTCTCCTTTTTTGAATACCGGTATAATGTATTATAGCATTGTGTAATATAATACTGATGTAAAACAGATAACAGATAATAATCAGGCGAGTCATAAGGCACTCACTGCATTTTTGTTTTGTAGTAAAAGATAGGTATAAATATGTGCAGTTCGTCAGGAACAGCATATTACTCCGAACATTGAAGCGTAAAATGCAGTTTCCAAATGGAATATTAATGTGAGATATGTGAAATAGTAAAATACACTTTTCTTTTTAATTAATGGCATTAGGGCGATTGACCCACAGCCAGACACAATTTGTGTTACTTATATTATTTTATCTAATTCTAACCTATTCGACAAAATATGAATCCTCTCTTTGCACAATAGGATATGGACAGGGATACACGCATCTCACCCAGGGGTCGATCAGAGCATTTTTCAATTACAGACACAACTACTGACCACGGATAACGTGGGTTACTAAAAACAATAGGATAGATGTGGGGGTGTTGACCCACAATAATTATGTACTGTAGATAACAAATAAATTTATATTAAGAAATATACTTTTTGATCACATTTAATGATGCAATAATATTTTTTTACAATATCTGAAATCTGTCATATATATTATTTATATTATTATCTTTTTTTTCTTTTTTGCTTTTTTCTATTCTCGCCAACTCTGCATGAACTATTCCGGTGGCGATGTAGTGTTGACTACATATGAGGGAGCATCCCACAATACTCCATCGGTAAGAAAAAAAACTCAGCCTGTCAAACAATCAATATTAAACCTAACCTTTTTCTTGGTAGTGGTAACAGGCGAATCAACAGAATCCCCTAAAACATACGCAGGTTTAACGCGATCTTAACTGAGAGTGACATTCTTATCACGAATCAACAGAGTAATGACTTTGTCAGTTCTAGAAATTACGCGAAAGGGCCCCTGAAGCAGTGGGGTGAAACATGCTTTAATCCGATCTTGTCTAACAAAAACATAATCACAAGTAGACAAGTCAGGACTAACGAAAACTCTTCGGAGATTACTATGCCTGGGATTTCGAAACGTCAAGTTGTCAAAATGTGAGTGAATTTTAGTAACAAAATCAGGAGTATTCGCGTCGAAATGGGGTTGTAAAAAGAATGAGCATGGTAAACGTAAATTTTGACCGTAAAGGAGATCAGCGGAAGAACATTCTAAGTCAGATCTCGGAACTGTTCTGAAACCAAACCTATTGGTAATTCATCATACCGGAGTATAGAGTTTGCACGTGCTAGCAATGCAGTTTTTAAAGTGCGGTGGAAACGCTCGACCATCCCGTTACTTTGTGGGTGATATGATGTGGAATGAATACGGTTAAAACCTAAAAACTTTGCCAATTCACGAAACAAATTCGATTCGAATTGGGTGCCTTGGTCCCTGGTTATCGAAAGCGGAACACCAAAACGACAAATGTAATTTTGAAAAAGTGTCCTGGCAACTGTTTCAGCGGAAGTGTCTGATATAGGAATAGCTTCGGACCAGTGAGTGAATCTTTCAATCATGGTTAGGATGTGAGAACATACACGCGATGGGGGAAAAGGCCCAATTATATCAATGTGCAAATGGTCAATACGGCACTTCGGTATTGGAAATTTCGCAAGCGGGGTTACCGAATAGCAATGTATTTTCACTCGCGTCTAGAGTTCACAGGTCACAATATTCCACATTGTGAAGTTAGTTCATGTGAAGTTAGCTAACATGTTTGTTCATAATTATTCCACATCATGAAGTTGTTACATGTGAAGTTAGCTGATCTCTCGTTTGTTTTTTGTTTATTTTATGGAATTTTTTTTGTTAAAAATAAATTCACTCCTTGTCATCATAGGTATAAGACGTTATTTTAATTTGTCAAGAAATTAGATCAACCTGAAAATAACCACTAAATAATACGTTACCAGATTTCTAATAAACATTCCTACGAAATTTTTTTAGGTTATAGCTATGTATTTAACAACCTTAATTACGGCTTTATAATAAAAAATATATATATACAACCTCTTATCTTAAAATTATTGTGGTGTACAGTTGTTGAAGTGAAGTCTTCGTCTTAATTAATTTAGTTACGTGTTTATTGAAACATGGATTTAAAAATTGCAGATGATAAAAGTAAAATTAAGACGTGCAAAATAAGAGAAAATTGTAGAAAAAGTACATTACAAAAAGGAACATTTATTTACAATAATCTGACCAACATTACCTATCCCTTATTTTATTAGAAATACGTATATGTAGGTTATCTGCAATAAGTAAATATGAGTACACTTTTTTAAACCATTTATATATTTGAGTATAAAACAATTCATAGAGTTTACCCATAAAAGTTTTATCTGGTATGAAAATACATGGTAAAATTTTATTCATTTTTATTAACATGTTTCTGAGATGGACAGTGGGCAATCGTAGCTTAGTTTCACCGACACTTGTACTGATATAAACATTAAGTAACTGGACTATGTCACACACAGTGATCTTGTAGAAGAACCTAGCATACAGAGTCTGATGGACACACCAATTACTTATTAAGGGTGCCAGTTGTTTGATAGATGATAGATTATACCGAACTCAGTTTTTTTAAATAACGAGACTACCATGTAACATGTAACAAGACCAAACGTCAAATGAGTGATCCATAGATTCAACAATGGAACCAAAGTCCGAAGTACTAAAGCAAGCCTAACTTCACATGAACCAACTTCACAATGTGGAATATTGTGACCAGTGGACTCTAGACGCGTGTTGTATTTTCGAAGTCTGACAATTTAAACACGTCTTAGCCCATAAAGCGCAGTCTTTGTTCATTCTCGCCCAGAAATAATGTGCCGCAACTACCTTCCTAGTTGCACGAATGCCTGCATGTGTCAAGTTGTGAAAAATGTCAAAAATGGATCGGCGTAAGACTTTAGGGACAAAAGGGCGATAGTGTGAAGTAGATACGTCACACCATATGCGATTTCTTATATTAGCAATAAAAATGTGTTCTAAAACATACCTCGGCATTTATTTTCAGGACTTTTAGAAATTAAATTTGCAAGTTCTTTATCCTTTAATTGTGAATCACAAAGCAATTGCAAACTAAAATGGTTTGATATGTCCGGAATAGAGGTAGGTATTGTATTAGATGCAATTATTGTTGAAACGTCATGAATCCGTGACAAGGCGTCAGCTACTACGTTTGATTTATCACTTATATATTGAATATCGCTGGGAAATGTATTCAAGGTGGTGGATCTGTCGGGAAGATTTGTCAGTTTTTGAAAACAGTGCATTGACCAAAGGTTTGTGATCAGTATAACATGTAAAGACACTGCCTTCTAGTATGTATCTGTAGTTTGGATTCTAAGCTGACCTGGAAAGATCACATAGAGAGACAAATACAAAGAGCCACTACAACCCTCTGGGTATGTAGAAGAACCTTTGGTAAAACTTGGGGGTTAAACCCCAAGGTAACAATGTGGTACTATACTGTCATAGTTAGACCAATGATCACGTACGCTTCTGTCGTCTGGTGGCCTGCAGCAACCGGGCGTAACATACGGCAGAAGCTAACACAACTCCAAAGACTTGCCTATCTGGGAGTGACAGGAGCATTACGCACAACCCCCACGGCAGCTCTGGAGGTCCTCTTGGACCTCGTGCCCCTTCACTTGGTGATTGTGGCCGAGGCTCGGAAAGCGGCCTACAGACTGAAATGTGGTGGTCAGTGGAAATTCGGAGGAGAACAATTAGGCCACACAAGGGCCCTATCTGATGCGATAGAGGCCCACCCACTCCTGGAGGCCAGGAGTGACGACGTCGTGCCTTCCTTCTCCTTCGCACAACCCTTTGAGGTGGTCATCCCCAAAAGGGAAGACTGTAACCCACTCGAGGGCACACTCGGGCCTGCCGATATCGTCTAGTTCACAGACGGATCGAGGCTAGAGGAAGGTATCGGAGCAGGGATATATGGAGAAAGGCCCAGGGCTGAGCTCTCTTATGCCCTGGGCAATTTCGCCACAGTATTCCAGACTAAGATCTTTGCTATCTTGGTCTGTGCACAGGAGAATATCCGAAGGGAATACTCCAACAAACACATACACATATGTAGTGACAGCCAAGCGGCCCTCAAGGCCCTTGCATCGACAAGAACCAAATCAAAATTGGTTCAAAACTGTAAACAGGCTCTCTGCTAACTTGGCTCATCCTATTGGGTTAGGCTCCTCTGGGTGCCTGGACACAGCAACATTGAAGGTAACGAGCGGGCAGACGCTCTGGCCAGAGGAGCCTCTCGGAAGCCTCTACTGGGTCCAGAGCCGGCCCTAGGTTACGCTAGATCCAACGCCAGGAGGTTAATAGAGGACTGGGCCCGTTCCCAGTTCATTGACTACTGGACATCCCACCCAGGACTCCGGCAAGCGAAGCTCCTCATCTCAGGGCCCTTGCCGGAGAGAACAAAACAAATTCTGCGACTAAGCAGGAGACAAGTCAGAGTCGTAATAGGTCTTTTGCCCGGACACGGCTCTTTCAGGAAACACCTGCATACCATGGGGGTGGTGGACCACCCCGACTGCAGGTTTTGCGAGGACGAGGAAGAAACTTCTATCCACGTCCTGACTTCCTGCCCTAGGTTGATGAACCTGAGGCATAAACACCTCGGCATTGGCTTTCCAATGCTGGAGGAAATAATAAATTCCCCCATAAGCAGGATTCTGGCCTTTGGACTAGAATCTGGCCTGTGTGGGGGCTTTCAATAAATTCGTTAGCGGTTGCACAATGGGCCACAAGGCCTGAGTGCGGCGACCTTTCCTCGCCCCGATAGAAGAAGAAGAAGAAGAAGTATCTGTAGTGCCTGATGGCTGCATATAAACTTAGCAATTCTCTGTCAAAAACAGAATAGTTCTTCTCGGCGGAAGATAATCTTTTTGAGAAAAACGCTAAAGGAGTAGAAATGCCATGCAACCTTTGTTCCAAAACAGCTCCCATTGAGGTATTGGAACAGTCGGTCGATAAGGTAACCAACACTTGGTCACCGAAAGCAGGATGTGACAAAAGGGTAGCATTAGCAATTTTGTCTTTGATCAACGAAAAAATAATGTCACATTCTGATGGCCAATGTGAGATAGTCTTAGCGTGGATTCTTGCTAAAGTGCTGGAGTTATGCAAGGGTTCTAAAGTTTGGGCAAAATGCGGAATAAAACGATGATAGAAAGTCACCATCCCTATGAAACGTTGTAGTTATTTTAGAGTGGAGGGAGTTGGAAAATCTTTAATGACTGAAATGCGTTCGGTTGTCGGCGAAATTCTGCCAGATGAGACGAGATGTCCGAGGAAATCGAGAGAATTTGCGCTAAATATGCACTTGAATATGAAGGTTTAATATTAATTCAAAATTTTTCTAAGCGCTGGAAGACCACACGCAAATATTGCGAATGTTCTTGATGAGATTTACTTGCGACGAGTATATCATTTAAGTAAGTGAAAACGAAAGGTAAATTCCTTAATACTTCATTCATGAAACTTTGGAATGTCTGACCAGCATTCCAAAGGCCAAAAGGCATTCTATGGAATTAAAACAGCCCTAAAAGAGTAGCTATGGCAGTTTTTATAAATGTCCGCTTTAGCAACCGGAATTTGATAGTATGCACCTATTAAATCAATTTTAGAAAATACGGTGCAACCGTGCAAATGAGAATTAAAATCGTGTATGTGAGGCAAGGGATAACGGTCTGGGACAGTGACAATATTCAACTGACGGTAGTCGCCGCAGAGACGCGAATCGTTCGGCTCTTTTTTAGTTACCATATGCAATGGTGATGAGACAGATGATGACGACGGAAAACAAATACCTAATTCGGTCATCTTTTTAAATTCATTTTTTGCAATTTTCATTTTAATATGATCTAGTCTGCGAGGGCGACAAAACGGCAAGTGACCGTCGGTGATAATATAGTGTTCAACATCGTGACAGATAGGGGAAAAATAATCTGGAGTACTAGAGAGTTTAGGAAACTGTAAGTAGTAATACACTGGATTGAGTATGTGGTAGGTTCCTTGTGAAACATCTTTAGAATAATTATTTTTAGAAAAGGGAAAAACAATGCTTTTAGATGTTTCAAATAAAAACTGTATTTTTATACACTCTACATATGTTTCGGCTGGTTAGGCCTTTCTCAAGAGCATTACAGATGAATACTAAAGCTATGAGGGTGGTTGTTCTAAAAATAAATGTAGTAATACCCAAACATGTGGAATTACGGGGATTTCAAGTAATAAAACTAAGGATCTACCTACTCGGAATAATTCAATGGGCTATTCTTAGAACCTTGTCTATTATAGGAGTGTTTATGAAATTTAATTGGTCATTGGTGGTACAAGTATTGCTTTTAAGGGATTTTTTTATTTCTAATTGTTCAAGGAGGTTTAAGCGTTTTCCTTTTCTTTCTTTCTTTCTCTTGAGAAAGGCCTAACCAGCCGAAACATATGTAGAGTGTATAAAAATACAGTTTTTATTTGAAACATCTAAAAGCATTGTAAGTAGTAAGTCAGCATACTCATTAGATACTGCAAACAATTTTGGAATTGTCATTGGAATATCAAAATGACTGACTATACAGTTAACGGACAATGACGTTTTGTTATCTAGTAAACGATGATTTTTAAGATCGACGATTAATTCGAAATGTTTAAGGAAATCTGCACCCAAAATGGGAATTTGTACATCGGCGATGTTAAAAACAAATGGAAAATTCCTACGCAAATTTAGATTGACCACGACAAGTTTTGTGCCGTAAGTGGCAATTTCAGTCCAGTTGGCTGCAGATAATGTTAGACACGATTTCGTACAATGTCTGAAAACGCATTATGTGGAATCACAGAAATATCAGCACCGGTATCGACAAGGAACCGTAACTTATTAGCGGAATCATAGAGAAAAAGTCGGGATCTATGAGAGGGTTGACTAACGTTAGTAGTGTGGACGTTAGTCAGAATTAGATTTTTGCTAAATTGCTGGAACTTGGGTTTTGAGAAAGAAATTTGGAGTTGTAAATGCACCAAGGACCTGAACATTTTCTAGCATCACCTTGATACAGTTGGTGATAATAACAAATAGTTTTATTCGAGGAGTCAAAAATGCGACGAGAGGGGGAAACTGGTCGCGTTCTTGAGCGGGAACGACAACGGCAATCCGTGCCCCGAAAAACTGTAAAATCAAGACGCTGATCCTGAAATTGCGAGTTATTGGGTTTACTAATTTGACTCATCTCTAAGTTATGAACAAGTTTAGAAATGGTTAGCTCCAATGCGTCTAACCGATTGACAATACTCGTAATTTCAGAATTATTAGACGATGGGTTAAAAATAGGAGTAGTACGCGTAGCAAAACTAGAATGAGACGGCAACGAGTGAAAAACAGGGGACATGGATGGATTATCGCAAGCTTCCCAAACCTTATCAGCAATTTCCAAAACATCCTCTAAACCAGTTTTGTCCGAAGTCGTAATGGCTATAGAGACAGGTTTGGGTAGACGACGATGCCAGAGTCGAAGCAATAAATCGGAGCTGACTATTTCTGAAACGCCAACGATACTCAACATATGCCGGTAAAAATCGGAGGGTTTACGGTCTCCTAAATGAGCGCCCGTGAGTACTGTAAACTGTCATAAATTTTGAGCCGGCGGAGAAAGTGTAACCTATTTTAATACCTAAGTATTAAAATATGTTATTCCGCTGCGAACGGCGGCAGATTTTTGTTGGAGAGCATAGGGCCGTGGGTTAGGATTGTGTGTGGACATTCAAAAGGGCGCCACCGGCTTATGTTACGTACTATGATTTAGATAATTTTGCCAGCCAGGAACAAAATTAAATGACTAGCAACCATGCGATGGAATTCTCAAAATATGTCTACAATATCAAAACTCTTACTCTACTCTATGAAATCTCAAAACTTAAGCAAATATCAGGAGTACCAGTGCAAATAATAAGAACATGTAGACACCAGACATTTATTACAACACAAGTGAGATGTATAACAATAAAAAACAAATAGTTTCCCAATTGTCCCCTGAACATAATCTATATACACAAAAGAAATTCAGAATATGTATATCACCCCATCTAAAATTGTTTCAGTGATTTGACCTTTTCTTTATATAAATGCAACTACGGCTTAAATGATACCAACAATGAGTTTTTGATTTACAACAGCGAGTTAAAGGTTTACAATGGATTAAAATTACAGCTCATCACTAAAATATTATGTAACTAACAAGATTCTATGAGCCAATTTTCGCAATGCTCGCTGTGTGGACTAGAATGTTAAAGAATGATCTAAAATAATTATGTTCTATTAAAAATACTTCATATGTGCCATAGTAGAAGGTGAATTAGTATCACGTGGTGCCATGCGTTACTTACAGTAAAAAATCTTAAGATATTTCATCATGCTAGGTATGTAGTTGCAAAATCGTTGTGTAATTTACTCTAACATCTCAACAAAAAATCACTGAATGAAGCCATAATAATTTCTTTAAAATTATATAACTAAAATGAAACAATAAAACCTGGTTAGAGCCTTGGCGTTTTCTCTAACGACTTCAGCGTGACCTGTCACCACTTCCTAAGATGTTTCCGACGTTGCTTACGACTACGACTCTGCGTCACTCCTAAATTTCTGCCTAAATATCTTGGAGACTGCTGCAAACAACTCTTCAACCAAAACTTCTCTAAACGTCAGCAGGACCCACCTAAAACCAAATATCTGAGTAATAGACTTCCTCCTAGTACTCCTCTAAATGCTGCCTATACCAAGTACAAGCCTCTCCAAACATATATGCCACTCCAAACACTCTGTAATAATTACAATAAATAAGAACTAAATAAGACACCAAACTAAGTAAAATAAAAGTTCACCTCATATAGAGAGTATTACATAACCTCACGAGACACGTGGCGATCAGATCACGACAAGCAACAGAATTCCTTCCTGTAATTTACAAAATGCTTTTGGCAGGACGGTAAAGAAACACTGGGTACATTAAATCAAATCCCTTTTCAGTGTAAGCGATGTAAAACCCAAATTCTTCAATACAAAGCCGGGACCGCCGCCTTTCAGCTATCTCGTCACTGTCGAAAAACGAAACCCCCAGCAGGATATCTCCTCAACAGTTCTCAGTGTTGCCAACTTGAGCATCTAGAGAACTCTTTCTCTAGCCAATAAAAATGCGCCAACAAAGGACTTTGCAATTAAAAGACTGAATTACACGATTATGTAATATTTCCACTATAGGAATATGTGAGTAACACCTCTAACTCAAAATTATACTTAAAAGAAAACACGCTTGCTTTCTGAATCATAGGACTTGCAGATATGCGACCTGCTATACCCCCTTAACGTATGGGTGGTTGCCTACCTCTGCTCGAACAAGTGAATTAGTTAAGAGTCAACTTACCACCAATCTATATAAATTAATCATGTAGCCTTTTTAAATGCTACAAGAGATTAACGTCATATACTCAATAATCAACAATTTCGAAAGGCAATGAAGAAATGAGAAGATCATACTTTTTTCTATCATTGGTGATACGTGATACATTGAACTGAGAGTCAATTTGACTGAACCAGACTTCTGGACGGATAGTCCAGAAAGGCGGCAATTTGATATGTGACATATAATTTGGCTGAGATTGAATAACCAATTGAGCAGGTAATTCCGCTGATTCTGTCATAATACCAACGTGAAAAAATTAAATAATTCTAAAAATTGTTTGTTTGGCAGTGAATTAGAATTAACCACCAAAGGACTACTGCAAGAGCTTTCACCTGTGCAATCGATCGCCAAATTGTGGGGATGCGGTGGTACAAGCTAGTGTTGCCAGACAAAAGCTGCGGCAAGTGGCCCTAGGTTCCTAGGTGGCGGGAATCAAACGACGGAAAACGACAGCGGGAATCAAACGTCGGGAAACTTTACCGGGATTCAAACACCGGGGTCACCAATTTGTGGGGTATTGACCCACAATAATTATGTATTGTAAATAACAAATAAATTAATATTAACAAATATACTTCTTGATCACATTTAATGATGCAATAATATTTCTTACAATATCTGAAATCTGTCATATATATTATTTATATTTTTATCTTTTTTTCTTTTTTCCTATTCTCGCCACCTCTGCATGAACTATCCCGGTGGCGATGTAGTGTTGACTACATATGAGAGAGCATCCCACAATGTACTAGAAGCCAAGGCCTCAGATTTTTTTATAATATTTTTTAACCTTCCGCCTCCTTAACCCTACTCCATTATTAAAGGGGTTGATAAAATAAAATTGAGATATTCACTTGAAATTTGGTACACGTATGTATTATAACGACATCTGGAACTAGATTTGAGATGATTCCGTTGAAGGGTTGGAGGTTAAATAGGAGTAAATAGGGGAAAATGAGTAAATCAAGCTGGTAAGAGTACAGAAATTTGGGATTTCGTGTATATACTAGAAACCAAGGCCCCAGATTTCTTTCTAATATTTTTCAAACCCCACCACCTCCTCTTCATTATTAAAGGGATTGATAACATAAAATTGATATATTCACTTGGTAGCTAGTACACGTATGTATTGTAATGATATCTGATCGAGATCATTCCATTGAAGGGGTGGGAGGTGGTAGGTTGTGAATAGGGGAAATAAGTAGGGTAAACTAGAAACTTCATTTTTAACGTATATGGTGGAAACCAACGTCTCAAATTTGTTTATGACATCTGCCCCAAATATTATTAAAATTCTATTCTATCAATAATTTCCACATACTAGAGTGCAAATCTAATCAAGATGTTTCCTATAAAGTGACTTGGATGAAAAATCTGGATGTGGAAGTAGTGATTCCTTAGGCAGCGATTTTTACCTTTCTTTTATAAACAGAACTAACAAATAATGTGGCAGATTGTCTAGCTTGGTTTCACTTTGGAATTTTTTAAATTATCATAACTATTTACTGAAAAGGAACTATGCACCAAAATAAATTCATAACTTCAGTAGTTATTACCAATACTATTAAGAATGATTTAAGGTACCACCTACAAATGTGTTTGCAATATCAGTATGAGAAAATGTCTTAAATAACAGACTAGTATTTAAAAATATCACATTTATTTTTAACCGTCAATTACCCTAAACCGTTAACGGGCGTTCGGTTCTTTTTCAATTAGCACCATCCATACACTCGTTTAATTGCAACAATAAATCTAGGCAAATAATTATGTCTGTTATGGATGAGATGTAAAGTAAAAATTCATGTACAACTAAATTTTACTTACTTTAGATTTTAGTAATTTAGCGTGATACGTATTATTTTAACTTACACAATATTTGACTCCCTTTCCCCTTCCTGAAACAAACTATAGTAATTCAGTTAATACGATTTAGGAAGGTTATTCTATTATTTGACTACACCACAAAGCGAAAGACCATTTTGATATAACATATTTGTTTTTCTAATAAATCTTTGTTACTACATGTAATAATAATAATAATAATAATGTGTCTATTTTCCAATATTTTAACAATACAATATTAACGTTAGATACTTATCTAATAGGTATTAATTATTTTCATTCCGTATCGTTATATTGTAAATAAACAGTGCAGTAATCACGTAAGTAGTTTAACACTACTTGTTCGTGACGGGTTAAATATATGCGTCTCTTTTTGTTTATAAATATTGGATTTAGGTAGATTCTCGTTCGGTTTGGTTTTGTCAGAATTTGAAAGGTTTTTTTACTTAGTTCGGGTTTTCTGTCATAATCAGAGAGTATTAATTTATTTGAGTATTGAATGTAATTATTATAATTATGTTTAATTTACATTACATTTTGATTAATAAGGTTGTGTATTTGAGACCTATAATTTTCTGTTAACCACTTTTCAACATTTTTTTTAAATATGTGCAATTTATTTGTATTTTTTGTTTATTTAGGTAATCTGTTGTATAATCTTGATCCCAGATATGGGACAGATAGTTTTTGTTGCTTTTGAATTTTGATATCGGTTTTCTTTGTTTCTTGTTGTGTATTTGTGCTGAATAGATTTGCATATTATTTATTTTAACGCTGAATAATAGAAATCTTAGGGAAATAATTGCCCTAAATCGAATATTTCACTAGCTTGTATAACTGGTCCGAGAGGTATTTAACTACGATCTTTACTATAAATTATCCTTAATATACATGTTTGTAGATTGTTTGTGTTTTTTAAATAAGAATCGCAGACACCTCCCGAGCCGATAATACCATATTATGTTAAATGTGATTCTACTAAGGAATAATATAGCGTTTTTAGATGTTTTATATCTAGGTATGGTTTTAGGTACTTAAATCGATGTAGTAGTCCTCGAATTTTTTGTGTAACCTGTTTTACTTGCAGGTCCATCTAAAATGTTTGTCAATGATAATACCTAGGTATTGTCACGACGAAAAAGGGCTGGGGCCTGAGCCATGGACCCTACGCCCTATGTGACTTGGGCTTCTCTGGAGATGTGTGTGTTAAGAAGGGGCACTTTAAAAATTTACATGGAAAACAACCAAAAGCGAAGAACCAAGAGCTAAGAGCCTCGTTTGTTTTGATTATTCGATTTATATACTTGTTTATTTAGCAGACCTTTATACCGGTCAATGTTATGTTTATATATATTTGTGTTTTATTATTAAACAATTCTACTAATTGTCATTGACATTATTAAATTGTTTTTTTATTTAATATGGACTAGGGTAGAATGTGGTTTATTTATACAAACATTTGCGACTTTCCCGGATTTGGCTATTTCCTGCGTGACAGTATTTTACTAAATCTGCTTCTGGGATTTTTAGCTGGTTTTCAATATTTAATGGTCCAAAATTATGTAGATTATTTATGTACGACATAAATGGCAGGTAACTAGTATTTTTAAAGTTAACTGTGAGTAAGTTGTAGTCTAACATTTTTTTATTTCTCTGACTCCTTTTTCTGCAGATTTTTCCATGAATTGGCTTTGAAAAGTATTGCCGTATCGTCAGCAAAACTCAATATTTTAGCTGTGACAGTTCGCATCGAAAGTAGGTTGTTTATGTATATGGAAAACAGAAGTGGTCCTAGAACTGTTCCCTGTGGAACATCGCAGCTGACGGTTTTTGCGTAACTAATTTAATTTTTTTTCTTAGATATTGTGTTCTCTCAGACAAATAATAGTTTATTAAATTAAATGCATTTCCTCTCAAAGCGCAATGTTCTAGTTTCTTTAAGAGATTGGTGTGATTCCGTGTCAAATGCTTTTGCAAGATCCACAAATATACATAAACATGGTGATTTTTCATCTAAGGCATAATTTCTTAGGCATGCTATGGCATCTTCTGTGGATTTACCTTTCTGAAAGCCAAACTGTCTCTCTGATATAATATTATATTTATTAAAAAATGACGTTAGTCTATTCTTTAGGATTTTTTCAAAGATTTTGGTGACATTTTAAATTACGGATATTGGTCTATAATTTATAGGTTCAGCCGCCTTTGGTTTGAGAGGTTTTATTACACCTATTTTTAAGATTTTTGGGAATTGTCCTATGTCGAAGCTTTGGTTTATTAAAAATACTAGTCGTTTTGAAAGTTCTTCTTGAATTTCTTTTAGTGTTTCTGCGCGTATATTGTCTAATCCAGGAGACTATTTGTTTTTAAACTATTTATTACATCTTTAACTTCTGTCGGATTTGTGTGATATAAATATATTGAATTTTCTACTGCGTTATGGTTTTCTTTAAAATTATTTGGTATTTTTATTTTTTTTGCGTATTTTTTTCCTAGCTCGGTACAATAGTTTACAAATATGTTTACAATTTCATTTGCATTTGTTGTTAGATTACCATTTTCTGTTTTTATTTCATTTATTACCTTTTCAGAGTTCTTATTTTTATTGCATAGCTTATTCACCGCATTCCACAGATTTTTACTAGAGTTAATATTATTGTCTATTTGTCGTCTATTGTGTTTTGTTTTAGCAGTTCTTATCAGTTGTGTTAGTTTATTTTTATACCTTTTATACTCTGCTAGCAAATTTGCGTCATTTGGATTTTTTAAAACGTTTTTCGAGATTTCGCATCTTTCTGGTGTCGCCTTAGAACTTTATTTCTCTCTCTTTCCTCCCGTGTTAGATCATCTGCAATGTTTATTTTATCTTTTCCTTCTTCCTTCAAATTTTTGTATTTTCTCAAGATTTCTAATTTTTTTATGTAGCTGACGAGCTGTACTACGATCGGTTTGTTTTGTTCTTGCTTTCCGATGTAATGTAAGTTGTTTATATCACTTAATATCAAGTTTATTTCTAAGTTAGTATTTACTTTTTCAATCACGTAGTTTAAAATTGTCTTGCTTTCTTTTGTTTCTAGTCCAAATATTATTATGTTGTTTTCTTAATACTTTTTGACATGTAGTCGTAGTTTTTTGTAGTTTTTCGTATTTTCTTTCTAGCTCGCTGGTTTTTTGTGTCTCTTTTATTATATTCTCTTTTATTATATTACACAATATTTGATTTATTTCAGAGACTTCTGATTTTATATCGGCTCTTAGAATTTCCGTATTTTCATTATTTAGCTTTCCGATATCGCTTAATAGTTTTTTATATAATTCATTGTTTACACTCATTTCTATCCGATCTCTTTTTGAGGCAGTTTATTTAAATTTTCTCTCTTTAAGTTGTTTGTGACTGTACCTACTGTACCTTACCATAAATCATCGGCTGCCGGCTTGCTGTTTATTGTTTTTTCTGTACTTGACCCTTGTCCCTCTTTTATTGCACACTTGTGGGCCACATTTTTGAGGATAAGGTGAGGAGCCGAACTGAAAGTTCATTTACATTCACTCACTATGCTATTTTCTCGTACTATATCATTAATAGTCTATTTTATGGTTTTAATTAGTATTTCACTATATGGTTTGATCCTGAACTGAGTAATTTGACTAATTTTTGACTTCGCTACTGTTAGTTTTCCCGTTATTTTATCGTTTTATTGCGGAGCGCGTTTTCGTACCTCTACTCTTTACCGAACGTACAACATATCTAAAGATATGTTATTCATTCCCATTTAATTTTTTCGTACGTATGTGTATTTCATTCTAAAGGTGGGCAACCAGGATAGCAAAGACTAGGTAACCGCACACAGTCGATTTGAAACCGACTAAACTGCTGTTTAGTTGAATTATAGTTAAGTTGGCTTGATGTTGCGGTTTCTGGCCAATTAATCAGTTTAGTCTGGATGAAATCGGCTGCCTGCACACACAGACGATTTTGGTAGCTAGGTTAAGGTGCTAGAATTTTCATGAAAAATGCGAAAACATAAAGTTCTCTGTGCTCTGTTATGTATACGGCGGAAAAAAACAAGTTTATGAAATAAATAGAAACATGTTGATACTTCCTGTGTATAGTAGTAGGTTACGAATGAGCCAGTCTCATGTATTACATGCGGAACTACTGAAATATCCTGAAAAAATCTAGTCTTTTTACCGAACTAGTGTAATGAAATGTTGAATTTTCATTTTCTCTTCGCAAACAAGATACCAACAAACGTTTAGCTATATCACCTGAAGAAAGATTGAGTGTAACATTAAGGCAAAAAAAGACTATTATTTTATTAGAAAAGGTAAACTTTTTATAATATTATTAGAAAAAGGAAACTTATTCTAAATTTAACAAATCCGACTGTGCCTGTGGGGAGAAAAATTTCAATAAAATGGTTGGGCAGTATCGTCTGTATTTGCTGGTGATGGAGTGCTGGAGTGTTGAAGTGGTCGTGACAGGCCGTATGGAGGGATCGAGTGAGCTACGCAGAGGTGAATTTATAAATAGTTCAGTTAAAAACTAGCCAAAGACTGATGTTAAAACGCCAAAAACGCCGCTAAAATCCGGCAAAAGCCGTGGACGTACAGCAAAATTAGTTTCAAGCAGTGAGTGCACCAAACTCAAGTGCATCAGATATTGAGAAAGACACAACAAAAACACCAGTGTAGATGTAGGAAATAAGTTAAGTTCCCCGCTAAATCAAAGTGACAAAGACACATTAAACATTACTAGTGATATTGACAGAAATAGCGCTACTAATAGAAGTGTAACCGAATTTGGTTCGTTTCTTGTCCCTGAAGTGACTATAGACCCCCTCCCCCCCCCCCCCCCCCAGCATACTGAACACTATTTTAAGAAACCCGATACGCGTCCTGCAAAAACACGCTCAACTGGCGCGATTCAGAAAAGGACAGATAAACTTGCGAGTGTTAAATCAAAAATAAGTACAATCAGAAAAAAACCCCAAACAATATCCACAGTTAGTAATATTGTGAGTATAGAAAGCATAAATGCACCCATAGAACGTGCTTCAGATATCGAGATATCAAATAAAAACATACAAACAACTAATAAAACTGGGTCACTTAGTTCCACACCGACAAAACCAACGTGAGAGTTAAACAAGGACATGGCACATTTCGTCCTCTTATGAGACAGAAATAGGCAATTCATCGCTCCAGATAAGGACAAGTACACCTGAAATATATCCGACGCCTACTTTAACTACTGAACAAGTTTCAGGCCACACCTCTTCCAGCCAATTGCTGAATAGGACTGAGTATGTTACGCCTATCTCTCAAATCACAATGGAGGATATACAAGGTATACTTGCAACGGCTAATCAACAAGTTACTGACAACTCTGAAAACAATCAAGCTGATACCCCTGCTAATATTCTTACAATAAATAGTAATGAACAACTGTTACATATTATAATAATTTTATAATACAACTTTATTACAAACAGCCACATTACAGAGATACAATCACGTAACAATGGGTTGAACAGCGGCAGGAAAAATAGCATGATTTACAAACAATATACCTGGGAAAGATATAAATATACCGGGTGTATAATATAAAAATACATTTTAAAACATGCAAACTACAAATTATTACATAGTAGATATTATAAACGGGCTCTCTTATACTCAAGAAATTCTTTAATTGTATATGGTTCAATTTCTAACATCAAATTGAAAAGTTCTCTCTTGAATTTTTTTATGTTTTTTATATTTTTTATATTGTTTGGTAAGATATTGAAGTATCGCATACCAGCATAACAAAGACCACTTTCTATCATACTTAATCTGTGTATAGGGAAATTATAATTGTTGTATCTAGTATTATAGTTATGGGTTATCTCGTGTTGTTCATATTTACATTTGTATTTAAAATTAAACATTAGACATTCAAAGATGTATATTGCAGCAATAGTTAATAATTTATTTTTTCTGAAGAAGCCTCTATAGCCTCATTAATTAAAGAAAAAAGGCTCACATTACATGGAAATTTTATTAAACTACCCATATAACATCTCGTGGATATGTACATTCATAACATATACATTAGATGCTGGAATTTGAATATGTATTTTTAAATATACATATGACTTGAAATGCATATTCAGCTACCTGACATCCATCAGTGTCATATACACTGTATATTGCTGGGGATATATACATAACAATTTATTCATAACATGTCCATTAAGGTACAATTAAATTATACATGTACTCAAATTTTGTCTCATTTTCTGATGCGAATGCGGCACTAATACGCACTCATTTATTTGCCACCCTGTATTATATACCGACTTTAAAATGTCAGTGGCAGACTTTTATAGAAAATGAAACGGAATTGGGCGGAATTAAGAAAATAACAAGTAAGTAAAAATGAACAAAGGGACTTACAGTTGATTACTGATTTTGTATGCACACACTCGAGTCTTCAGTTTTAAAAAATAATACCTAAAAAAAGTTTGTAGCACTTATACTAGAACACTTTTTTGCGCGACTTCATTGCGGCAAAACTGTCAATTATTGAATCTAAGTCCATTGAACGAAATGTTTCATCCTCAATGTACATCAGTGGTAAAGAGTTTAATCTATCTTCACTGATTGAGGATAGTAAATAATTTTTGACACGTCGAAGTGCAGAAAATGAACGCCCGCCTGAACAATTGGTAGCTGGTTTGCAAAGGAATATTCTCAATGCAATTAATACATTTGGATACATTTCTTGCAGATCTCTTTCATATATCAGTTTTGATAAATCCATTAGTGGAATTAATTTTTCATTGGTGGTTGTGTTTAAATGGGCTCCAAAATTAATGCATTCATCTACAAAGCAGTTTTCTAATTCGTTTGAATACATTTTTAATAAGTTATTGGCTGACTGTTTTATTTCATGTGGTGGTATGGTTTTTATCTTTTCCAGAAAATGAAAATGAGAGAGCAAATTTTCGTACACTATTTTACGGCGACTTAATTCTTGTTGCAAATTATCTATAATAACATAGAAAGTGTTAATTTTGAAGTGATGACTGCCGTTTTCAAACACTGTCTCTGCCTCAGCATGATTTTCATCAAATTGACGTTTTCTCTTTTTTGTATGCTTTAAATCAAATTGGCATTCTTGAATATCAGAACAAGACTTAGCCAAATTTTCAAAGCAACTGAAATCGGTCCTTAGTGTTTTTAAGAATTTCGTCAAGGAGTTATAAAGACTGACCACACTTGCAAGATAAACATTAATGCTTTGTAGTTTTTTATTGACTACGTTAAATCGTCCCACAATAGGTGTCCACAATTTTGCTAAAATCGTTGTTTCCAATTTATTTAGCTTTTGCACAAAACCCCTTGCTTCAGAGTTAGTAGCTGATTTTTCATTTGGATCACTTGTAATTTGGTTCAAAGCTTTAACAATATCAGGAAACTGCTCGCTTAAAGCTTTACAAGCATCATGCCTCGCCGACCAACGGGTTTTTGATAGTGTTTTGAGCGTTAGAAACTTTCTTATCTTTGTGAACAGAAACAAACATTTGCCACCTATGTGTTGATGCTGTGAAGAAATTGTAAAGTTCTTGCAAAGTAGTGTACCGTCCTAAAGTTCCAGGACGCTACAGAATATATATAATTTAATTATGGGGTTCTTAAAACCACTATAATAGCAGATACTTTAAATTTATTTACGTTTTGTTCACAGAATCCTAGAGCTGCCAAAGTCCTCATTCCCACTCGAAGATCTATCTTTAAACATACACCGAGCGCCATCTGTACTTTACAAGCAAACCCAACCGATTCTTAACGAATA
This sequence comes from Stenurella melanura, assembly GCA_963583905.1. Taxonomy (NCBI): domain Eukaryota; kingdom Metazoa; phylum Arthropoda; class Insecta; order Coleoptera; family Cerambycidae; genus Stenurella; species Stenurella melanura. Next base: position 67,037,769 of record OY757318.1, read on the forward strand.
GACTTGAATTAACTTTAAAATATACACCGAGCGCCATCTGTTATTCTACCAGCAAACCACCGGCTCTTACTAGTTAGAAATCTAGATAATATTGGTAAAAATTAAAGAATTAATTAAATTAATAATTTGAATCAATAGAAATTTAGTAACAAATAAGAATTATTAATGGGAAGTAAAATAGTGCAATAATTAAGTAGATTTGATAATAAAAACAGAATTTTAAGTAAACACTTTTTATCATTTTGCGGTTGGCAACAATTGATAGCTATTTTAAAGGAGACAATAAATTAGGCATTTCCTATTCTTGAAGCTAAGAACAAGACGTGCTTGTGCTGACTTGCCGCAGATTTAAAGCCTCAAATTCCTGGAAATAGGTAATTAAATAAACCAATATCTACTAAATTATAATCATTGACATTTATTGATTAATGTATATGTATTTAATTTGTAAAATCGCCAGCATTCAATCCGATGTTAAGGGATATTTAATAGGTTAATTTTTGAAGCGCTTGGGTAGCGATGCACGCGTGCCATAAAAAACAGCGTCTGTAGCTAAAATCTATGTTGGATAAGGAATTACATTTAATTCTGTTGCTTATTGTTAAGGGGAATTAATTGTGAATTTAAAGTTTTAAACGCGATTTAAATATAGGTTTGGGCAATAGTAGAACGCGTTTTTTTAATTTTTGTAAGGTTATAAAAATATCTTGGAATTTGGTAGGGAAGAATTGGGCATTTTTAGAAGAAACGTTAAGGTCTTAAAGCATTACATGGGGTATTAACGCACCCAGAGTGCCTTTTCAAACAGGTAAATGCAAGGTAAAGTAACACGATGGACTCTTTTAGGTGTGAGGTATTAAGTACCAGCCTGTGAGGTATTAAGTACCAGCCTGATGAAGTATTAGGTGCCAGCTTGAAGAGGTGGTAATGACCAGCCAATAATAAGCCTTGGGTGTCAATTAAAGTGACCAGCTTGATGGTGATGGTCCTGTGAGGATAACCTTGTTTAGCCCAGGAGGGAATTTGTTTGTCCATATCCACACATGTCACTGAATATGGAGCCTGAATAGCGACAACATAGTAATCAGTCTAGTTTCAACTTTTATCAGTAAACGAAACAAACAGAGGAAGGGGAAGAGGAGATTTGAGTGGGACGAGGCGCTCTGGCAGCTTGTGTACAGGATCTGTGGTGAGAGTGTCATTCTCCTTTGAACATCTACACGCTCAACTTCTTGTGAAATTTTTATTGAACATATAATTTTTAGCCTTCAGCAAATGTAAATTTTTATCTTTAACTTTTCATCGGCCGTCAGCCTTATAACATTCTTACTCCTACATATAATTTATGTAAGGAAGGTAGCTACCCTCTAAATTCAATTTTTGTTAATCAAATATCTAAATTTATATCAAATATTTACCATTTCCAGTTTTGTCTTTAAATATTAATATACAACTTATTTTTCTTACATTGTGTTTTTCATATTAAATTTTCTAAAAACTCATGATACCTATGTAAACAATAAGGCCACTGAATAGCCACAGTATTACATTTTGAAAACCAGTAAGGCATAGGTATCGAGCAATTGGCTATTGGCGCCTAACAAATATTAAATTTTTATTAATTTTCGAACCACGACCCAGCCTCCACAAAATAAATGAGAACCGGGTAGTTTCATCGTTCCTATTCCACTCAGGGGCAGGAATTGATGTTACAGTAGAAAAAAAACTTGTAGCTTCTTGGCAAGACTCAGAGGCACATGAACCAATTACATTTAGTGAATGTGCAGCACATGGTACATAATCAATTAAGGAATTTCTTTCATTTAACCTCGCTTGTAAACCTGAATAGTGTCCTGACATATTAGATGCATTGTCATATGATTGACCATGACAATCATTAAAGTTTAAACCATTTTTTCTATGAAGTTGACTACTGCAACTTCTAGTTTCTCACTTTTATGACCAGGATTTGGAATAAATGCTAAAAATGTTTCTTGGGGTATTCCCGTATTGTTTACATATCTAACGATGAAGGTTAACTGGTCAATATGGGTAAGGTTAGGAGTAGAATCGACACCAATGGAAAAATATTGAGCTGTTCTAATTTTTTCCAAAATCACTGTTTTCAATTTTCGTGCCATTACTTCTGTAAATTCATTGCAAATTATTTTCGAAAGATAAGACGTGCCACCAGATCCAATATTTTTTGAACACTTTAAGTGTTCGTTTAAGAGGGGATCAAATTCCGCTATCAACTCCAAAATTCCAAGAAAATTACCATTACGTAGTGAACCTATTTGTTCAACTGATCCACGTAAAGGTAGTCCTCGGACAGTTAAAAATTTTATTGTAACTACGACTCTTGTTAAAACATTCCTCCAGTAATCCTTCTCTTCTTGCAACTGCTGAAGAACAGCGTAATCTACACGCATTTTGATATTGCTTCTTGTTTTTAATTCCATCAAGCAGGTTGTGTGGGCAAGAGAATTTTCATGCGAACCTACAGCTGACGTTCCATTTTGCCAGTCATTAAAACCAGTTGTAAATAGAGATTCTTTTATACTAAATAGTAAGCAAGGACCGCAGATTACGCAGTTTGTTGATTTGGAAAACAATAACCAGACCCTGTCTTTTTTTCGCCGTTTTTTAAATTCCTTTCAAAAAGGTGAAGCGATAAATACCTCGCAGTATCTGCATACTGTCTGTTGGTATCTTCAAAATTTATATTTTCGATTTTTGGAAAACTAATTAACTTGATGTATCCTGGGATTTTTCGGTCATCTTTAAATGAAATTTCTTATATTTTCTTACGTTTCGGTTTTATTAACCATCGTCAGAGGAAAAACTACAATATTTATATTAACGTACAATTATTTTATGTGATTTTACAAATTTAATTTTATTACTTACAATTTAAGAAATTTTTTGTTTACACTACCTATATTAACATTTTACGTTTATTTCTGTTGAAAGTTTTAATGCAACTAAATACTGAACAAAAGTATTGCCTGCTTTCTGGTCTGTGTTATGTCACTATTTTTACAGTTTATTTAATTTATGGATGTTAGTTATGAGGTTTTCTCTAAAGGCTGGTAGTGTGAAATATGATATTTTAAGAATTATCTTGCGGACTTGATGGAACGATGTAAAAATATGTTGTTTAATAATATCCCCTTTTTAGTTAATTTAACAAATTAAAGTATGTTTCACTTAAATTCTCTATATCAGTGCGGTTGTTTATTGCGTTGTTATGTCTTTTAATTTGTAACATTTCATGTACTGTCCTTCGATGATTATTTGGTTCCTTTTGTAAAATTTTTGTATTGTCAAAGTTAAAGCTATGGTTATGGTCTAAAGCGTGTTTGGTAAGAGCTGTCGAGTTTCGATTTAGTGTTCTTATATTATATTTGTGTGTATATATTCGTTTATGCAGGTAGTAGGTTTATGCGCTACTGTTATATTGTGTTTTTTTAATACATTTGAAATATTCTCAGATGCTTTTGGTATGTAAGGCATGAATACATAGTTGTTAATATTCTTAATTTTTTTATTCATATTTTTATTATAGATATTATGTATTCTTTTTTTAATTATTGGTTCATAAAAATGTTTAGGATAGGAGTTTGTTTCGAGGACGGTTTTAATTTTTTTCAAGTTGTTTTGTCTATATTTTGGATGTGCAAGTTGAATGGCCCGATCTGTTAGACTATTAATAACGCTCTTTTTGTAATTGGTAGGAGTGTGTGAAATATAATTTAAGTACCTTCACACACACTCCTACCAATTACAAAAAAAGCGTTGTTAATAGTCTAACAGATCGAGCCATTCAACTTGCACATCCAAAATATAGACAAAACAACTTGAAGAAAATTAAAACCGTCCTCGAAACAAACTCCTATCCTAAACATTTTTATGAACCAATAATTAAAAAAAGAATACATAATATCTATAATAAAAATATGAATAAAAAAATTAGGAATAATAACAACTATGTATCCATGCCTTACATACCAAAAATCTGAGAATATTTCAATTGTATTACAAAAACACAATATAACAGTAGCGCATAAACCTTATACTACAACAAAAACATTCTTTACAAAACTAAAACCCGAACTACAACCAAAAGACGAAACTAACGCAATTTATAAAATAGACTGTAATAACTGTAATAGTACATATATTGGACAAACAAAACAATACCTGCATAAACGAATATATACACGCAAATATAATATAAGAACACTAAATCAAAACTCGACAGCTCTTACCAAACACGCTTTAGACCATAACCATAGCTTTAACTTTGATAATACAAAAATTTTACAAAAGGAACCAAATTATCATCAAAGGACAATACATGAAATGTTACAAATTAAAAGACATAACAACGTAATAAACAACCGCACTGATATAGAGAATTTAAGTGAAACATACTTTATTTTGATAAATTAACTAAAAAGGGGATATTATTAAACAACATATATTTTTACATCGTTCCATCAAGTCCGCAAGATAATTCTTAAAATATCATATTTCACACTACCAGCCTTTAGAGAAAACCTCATAAATAACATCCATAAATTAAATAAACTGTACCAATAGTGACATAACAGAGACCAGAAAGCAGGCAATACTTTTGTTCAGCATTTATATGCATTAAAACTTTCAACAGAAATAAACGTAAAATGTTAATATAGTATAAACAAAAAATTTCTTAAATTGTAAGTAATAAAATTAAATTTGTAAAATCACATAAAATAATTGTACGTTAATATAAATATTTATATAAATATAAACAAATATAAATATTTCCACAGTGCAGAATCGTCGCTTGGAACGTCGGCACTGAACTTTTCAGTAACAATTTCAGATTTAGAAACGGTGTACTTTACACTGTCACTACTGTCGCTATCAGAGTTTTCATGGATTTTTAAAAGTTGTTCTGTTGAAGACACACGTGGGTCTAGAAGTTCTGAATCTGTACTTGATGTTGACGGTATTGGTTTACCTTCACCTTGAGAACATGGAGCAAAAAACGATTTTATGTCTCTAGTGCGGAAAAGAGCTTCTTGTCTTTCTTTTTCTTTCTTTTTGCGAGCTTTACGATATTTAGCGGCACTAAGTCGAGCCCGACCGTCACTCATTTTGAATAAAAAATTATTAAAACTTAGCGACAAGTGACACCATGCGGCACGAACGTAAAAGTGAAACTAAATAACTAAAATAATAAAACCCTGTATCTTAAATATTTCAAATCGCAAATCGACAATTAGTACCTTCAGCCTCTGCCCTCTGCTAAGTAGAAAAATAATAAATTCCCCGAATTCCAGTATAACTTTATTTCCAAAAAATAATTCATATCGTCTCTCTTGAAGCCCGAGGCCATAAATAATTCAAATTAAATACAAGCTGGATGCTGTTGAACCTTAATCGTCAGTCGAGAGGTGTGTACCGAAGCGCGCGGACGTGTTACGGAGAGTTTACGGAGCAGCGCCAGCGCCGCAGTGTTAGTAGTAGTGACTAATAGTGACCACACCCAAGTTTTTACTAAGAAGGGGGGTTCTATATGTCTTTTTCAAGACAATAGAATAAACAGATAAGTAAAAGTCTCCCTTTGGAGACGAATATCTTTTTTCTTTTATTTTACATGTACTTTTTCTCTCCTATAATATTCTAGGTATTCCCTTACAGGAAAGAAAAATGCCATTTGCTGAGGAGGACAGCAATATGGATGACTACTCCGGAAGCTTCCGGGGAGGTACCGTAATCCAAGACGAAAAGGACCGTATAATACACCGGCTCCTGGAGGAAAATAAGGCCCTAAGGACCCAAATCCAGGACCTCACCGCAAAAATGGCCCAAATGCACAAGCAAATGGCCGCCCAAGCCCGAGAAGCGCTGGAGGCTCAAAATATCCAGCACCAGGAGCTCCTGAGGGCCATTCAGGGAGCAACTCCAACCCCCCCAGCTGCCAGCAATGAAGCAGCAGTCCGTAAGAGAAAGAAGTCGGCCACCCATCAAATCGACACCGACGAAGAGGAGCCTAAACAGCCCAAAACAAAGACTGTTCAGGTCAAGGACCCCACGGCGGCCACCACTACCCCTGCACCGGGTCCCCAAGAGGCCACGACCAGCAAGGAGAAGAAGACTAAAGTCCCTCCTGTCATCCTTAGAAAGAAGGAAATATGGACCTCTGTAAGCCTTAGGCTACGGGATGCTCAAATTAAGCATACTAAAGCAAAAGTCGTCGGAGAGGGAATCGCAATCGAGCCTCAAACCGCCGACGATTACAGGAAGATGACGAGGTTGTTCACCACCGAAAAGTGGGAACATCACACGTATGCCCTGCCAGAGGAGGAGCTCCTGAGGGTTGTGGCGAGAGGTATTCCTACCGGAGTAAGAAACGAGGATATACAGGAGGACCTCAAGACACAAGGACTCGCACCAGTGTCAGTCCAACGGATGACATCCAGGAGGACTAAGAAGGAGATGCCCCTCGTCCTCGTGCAGGTCCCCCTGGACCAGGAAAAGATCCTGGAAGTAAATAGATGTTGCTCCCTGGTCGTCAGGGTAGAGAAACAGAGAGCCTCACCTGCCATCACCCAGTGCCACCGTTGCCAGCGCTTGCAAAGAGCGTGAAATGCGGTCAGGCCCACCATTCGGCTGAGTGCCAAAAGAAAAAGGAGAGTCCCGCCAAATGCGCAAATTGTCAAGGAGCCCACCCAGCAAGCTACAGGGGATGCCCCAGCTACCCCAAAAAACCAGTAGGTCCCACGAAGGTCAACAACCAGGGACCTAGGGCGAAGACGGCCACAGCAGAAACCAGAAAGATCACTGCTGGAAGAAGTTATGCAGATGCAGCAAGCGCCAAGGCCGCACCTACAAACAGAGTCAAAACAGCGCCGAAGAAGGGGGTCAAACCCCCAAATTCTGCTGTGGCCCATAACTTCACAGCTGCGCTGACACAGATGCAGCAGATGTGCTCAGCAATGAGTGCATTCTTCGCCCAAAGGCCAAATATGCTCCAAGAGTAGATGGCTACTACGCTGGTGAAGCCGAAAATCTTGCAGATCGCCTCATGGAATGTAAACGGCCTCCGAGGGAGAAAACTAGAAATAGAAGAAATCTTGGAGAGGTACAACATCGACGTGATGGCCCTGCAAGAAAACAAACTTCGCCAGGATAATACGGAACTTCGAATCCCAGGCTACGAAGTCTATAGAGAACAACGAAGAGCAAACGCAGGAGGAGTTGCTCTGCTCGTCAAGAAGACTATAGACCATCATCTCATCGACACGCCGGAACTGGAAAACATGGAAGCCATCGCCATAGTACTTTCAACGGAACGAAACGGCCCACTCAAGATAACTTCCTGTTACCAAGCACCTCAACGTCCTCTCCTGAACCACGATCTGGAGGCCCTCATAACACAGGGTACCCAGACGGTGGCTATAGGAGACTTTAAAGCCAAATCACCAGGTTGGAATTGCAGGCTCACTAACACCCGTGGACGGGCGATGGTGCGATTCCTAGAGGATCATCATGACGTACAGGCGTTAGGTCCAGAAGAACCGACATTTGACAACGGAAGACATAGGCCCGACGTGCTGGATATAGTGCTGCTCAACGAGATGACCTTCACTGCCGAACTTCAAACACAAGCTGAAGGCTCCTCGGATCACAATCCCATCTTCCTAAAACTAGGTGATGGTGTCCCTGAAGAGGAAACTTTCACTAAGAGAAGAACGAACTGGGAACAGCTCCGAGCAATTTTGCAAAGGAACATTGCACACGTTCCCAGAATCGATAGTGAGGAAGAATTAGAAAAGGCTATCATCTCTATGGAAAACCACATCCAGGCAGCGCTAACGGAAAGCACGACGGAAACTGTAACGAGAAGAGTTGAAATGCCGATGCGAGAACTCCCTGAAGATACCATGCAGCTCATTCGAGACAGAAGGCGGGTTCAGAAACTGGTGCAGAGGACAAGACTTCCTGAACACCGAAGGGAATACAACCAACTAACTCGAAGAGTTAAAGAAGCCCTGCAAGAACATAGGCAGAACAGATGGCAACGTCACCTAGAGTCGCTAGACCCTCAGGGCAGAAGCATGTGGACTACCCAAAAGGCTCTGCGTGCCAAGCGAAAACTAGTCCCGCCCATCCACGGAGAGAATGGTATTGTCTATACTCGACAGGAAAAAGCAGAGGCTTTTGCCGACAGTTTGGAACTGCAGTGTAGGGAAAACAAGATCGACGACGAGGACGAGGACTGGCAGGACGACGTAATACGCAGAGTCAGAAGGCTGTGACACATGCCGGATGAAGAAATAATCCCCCCGACTTCTCCTGAAGAAGTCAGGGAAATCCTGAGAAGCCTCAAACCCCGCAAAGCGCCGGGGTGTGACGGAATAGGAAACATAGTACTCAAGAAACTACCCCTCAAAGGAGTAGCAGCAATGGTTAACATCATCAATGCCATCTTGAGACTACGTTATTTCCCCATCAAGTGGAAGAAAGCAGACGTCATCATGATTCCCAAACCAGGTAAGAATCTAACCTTTCCTTCAAATTACAGGCCCATCAGTCTCCTACCTGCGATGAGTAAAGTAGCAGAGAGCATCATCCTGAAGAGACTTAAAACCCTGACCGATGAGCTCCAGATCATTCCAGATGAGCAGTTCGCCTACCGAACAGAACATTCCACCGAGCTCCAAGTACTCCGTCTAACGGAGTACATCACGGAGGGTTTCAACCACCGTCAAGTCACAGGAGCGATCTTCTTAGATGTAGCCAAGGCCTACGACAGGGTTTGGCATGAAGGTCTCCTGGCGAAGATGTTGTCGATGGGTTACCCTGTCGGCATAGTCAAGCTTGTGAGATCCTACCTTCATCGGAGGCAACTCCGTGTGAATATTGCCGACAAGCTGTCAAACTACAGGCCCATGGAAGCAGGTGTACCGCAGGGGTCGGTACTCTCTCCCCACCTGTTCACCATCTACACCTCCGACATGCCAAGAACCGCAAGGACCTCTTTGGCGCTCTACGCAGATGACACAACCATAATCGCAAGATCATGGAGTGCAAGACTTGCCACCCGCAACCTCCAGGAAGCAGCATACCTTCTGGAATAGTGGTGCAACAAGTGGAAAGTCAAAATCAACGCGGAGAAGAGCAAAGCCATCCTCTTCAAGAGAGTCAGGAAGCAATCTCCCACAGGACACGTCTCCTTGAACGGCGAGAACATTCAATGGCACGATACCGTCAAGTACTTTGGCGTTATCATGGATCGAAGCCTGACGTGGAGACAGAACACGGAAGCGATAATACAGAAAGCGAGGACGAGGAGAACTCTACTTTACCCTATGATAGGTAGACAGAGCCAACTCCTGAGGAACAAGCTCATGCTTATCAGGACTCTCATTGCACCTATTCTGACCTACGCCTCCGTTGCCTGGGGATACCAAGCAGCCACTCATCTGAAGAGGATACAAGCCGTGGAAAACGTCGCACTTCGGTGCGCCGTGGATGCACCATGTTTTGTCAGAAACGCCGACATCTTCAGAGATCTGGAATACACCCCAGTAACTGAAGTCATCCGGGACAGAGCGAAGAACCTATACGCCCGTGCAGCAGAGCATGGAAATCCGCTGGTCAGACAGGCGACTGACTATGACCCCAACGACGCTCCGAGGCACAAGAGGCCGAAGCTCCAGATCCTGGATAATGGGTAAGTATAACTAACCCTTTATCTGTTTCAGCCCGACCTGCAAGCCACACCGCAAGGAGACAATGACCAAAAACATCCAACTGCCCGATCCCGGGGGTGCCAAGCAAACAACCAGCTCGGTACCCTTACCCTAGCCCGTGCCGGCCTCTGACGCTAAGAAAGCGTCTCTGGCCGAACACAATCCTGAACTACACAGTTCACACTTCCTTCCGACGAAATCGAAGCACATGATGCCAATTGGCACCCTGGGCTTCCGACTAGTCAACACCCCCAAATCCCTTTCAAATTCCGAGAGGGCTCGGTAACAGCCGTTCCCTCTCACGACAGACGAAAGACGCTTCCGGGAGCCTATACATGCCAGCGAAGAAAGAAGACCAAGACAGAAGAGCGCCAGAAGAAACGACCCAGCTGGCAGGGTCCAACAGCCAGGACCAGGGGAGGTTTGCTAACATCGCCAATACCGTCCGCATCTGCGGGGGGGATAGGCGAAAAAGCAGGCCCACCCCTTACGAGGCCGGTCGAGGTCAGTAGGTATGGGGACACTTCCGTGAGACAGTCCAGACATTGACCCCCTAATTTTGGGCACATGGCCCACCCCCTAATTTTGGCCACTTGGCCAATACCCTAATTTTGGGCACTTGGCCCACCCCCTAATTTTGGGCACTTGGCCCACCCTCTAATTTTGGGCAGTTGGCCCACCCCTAATTTTGGCCGTATGCCTTCCTTAAATTCCGGGCAAGGGACCCGCCTACTAATTTTGGACAAGTGGTCCAGCCACTGATTTGGGCAATAAGCCCTCTCCTTAAATTCCGGGCAAGGGAACCGCCTACTAATTTTGGACAAGTGGTCCAGCCACTAATTTGGGCAGTAAGCCCTCTCCTTAAATTCCGGGCAAAGGGACCCGCCTACTAATTTCGGGCAGGTGGTCCAGTCACTAATTTAGGCAGATAGCCAACCTCCTAATTCTGGCAAGTGGTCGCGCCTCCTAATTATAGCCGTAGGCCCACACATACTTTGGAGGTACGCCCTCTCCTTAAATTCCGGGCAAGAGACCCGCCTACTAATTTTTGGGCAAGCGCCCCATCTCCTAATTTGGTAGTAGACCATTTCCCTAAGTTTTGGCAATGGCCCGCCTTCTAATTCTGGTAAGTGATCCATCTACTAATTGTGGTAAGAGGCACACTACGCACACTAAGTTTTCGGCTGTGGCCCACATCGTTAAATTCTTTTAATAGCCCGACAGCGCCGTCTATCAATAATTTCTTTAAACTCTGAATACTTATATCTTCTGAGAGAGGGGTCATGTGATACCATCTAACTTAATTAATTTTAATTCCTTAATACACGAAATATTTATAATTTCCTATACAGGCATGCGCAGTATTATTATTATCATCCAGGGACGATACATGTAATTTTTCTGTAATAATTTTCAATGAAAATGTTCAGCGGTCATCAGGATTCGAACCATCGAACTTTAGGTTGAAGGTACAACGTCTTAACGCATAAGCTATCGAGACATAGGCTTCAATATCTATAATGGTGTTATTTACTAAACCGCCTAGAGAACGACATCACACATGCGCAGTGGAGCCTACCGTGATGAAATTTATTTTAATTCCCTAAAATGTAATAATACATACAATTATATCCCGTGCTACATCCAATATTAAACAAATTAAGAAAATAAACATATTTTCGAAGTATAACAATGTTTTAATTAAAAATATTAACAACGAAATAGAACGCAGAATATTTTCATTCGCTAGAAAGATCATAGACCTCACATGTATTTTTATTTCAATGAATTATATGGAAAAATGAAGTAATGAAATAATAAACTTGAGATTTAGAGACAAATAAAAATTCTAGAGAGTATACACTGACTAGCAGAATGTTTTAATAAAAAAAATCTTATTCAATCCACTTTCTCCTACAAGCAATGAAACATCCCTAGCGCCTAGCTTTTCGCAGTTGTAATAATTATAAACAAATTTATTCATAGAAGCAAACGTTAAAGAAATACGAAAAACAAAACTGGTGAGTATCTCAAACATGCAGAAAAATTGTATACGTATGACAAATTTATAAGTTTTACGGATACAGCTAAGACCACATGAATTTCGACAATAAATATCATTGGCGAAAAATGTTCAAATTATAAAACTTAAGGAATTTTAGGTGAGGTAGTACTAACTTAGCCGATATAAAATTCAACTGCGTGCGGATGGGGGCATCATCTCGATGATTAGAATAAAAATCTTATTCACAATGGATACTAGTACATGAGTCGAATACCCAGAAATAGAAAAATGTCTAGCCAATGAAATACCACAGTGCATTTTCTCGTAGAGTGTTTTCTTATTAACAGACTAATAATTCTGGGGTGTAAAAGAACTCCAGATGTATATCTGAATTAAAAATAATTTTATCGCTCACCTATAAACTGTTAACTTATAAAAATTCTAATAGCTTCAAAAAGAACAACCACAATATGCTTGGTCAGGCTACCACCTCAATAAATCAGTGATATCGTGCCATACACAAAAAGGTACCAACAGAAAATTATCTAAGTCGCTTGTATAGTTTTCAATTACAATTTCTAAAGGATTTCAGAAAACACACAGTATATTAATTTAATTTTTCAGACAAATATATTATGAGATAGTTAAGTATAAACAATCCTTATTAAAAGCGTAACTTATAAAATAGTTAAATGACCCGAGGTATTTTATCCACTTCAACGTAGTTAGGTAGAGATATCACCAAGACATAAGATATCTAAAACGGCGGCCAGTGCATGAATATAAAGAACCATTGTTAACGTACTACTTTGTAAGAATTAAAAGTAACCGCAAATCAAGCGCTTTTTAATTTATCATCATTAATTATTATTATACCAAAATGAACCTCGTCGAGATCGGTACGTTTATACATAATATTAATAATTTATATATAAAAAACCGTTTGTTGTAGAAAATTTTATTAACTCGGTTGAGTACAGGCAAGCGCCAATAGGGACGCGATGGGTTTTTCCTTGTTAAAACAGCGAGTGAGTAAACTATTTCTAACAATCCATAATCAATATAATTAATATTGTTCAATAATTTTAGACCCAGCACCGATACAGCCTGTGTTACCGCCTACCCCGCCCCGAATATTGCCACGCAGAGCCGAATAGGTATTTTCAAATTTTTCTTGTGATGATATGCTAAATAAAATAAAACAAACCAATACGTTGGTTGTTCAATTAAACAAATGATTTTCAGATTGGTCGAGTAATTTTAGGTGGAGAGCCGGCTGTATAAATTTCCTATGAATAAGATACATGAAAATCTTTATGTGAGTGAGTAAGTACTACCACAGACATACAGGGAGCCACTTTTCATTTTTGCAAATTTTGCCCGTGTCATGGAATTCTGACGTCACTTCGGGTCACGATTTTTTGTGTCATCGAATACGTGAATAAAACACGTCAAAATTTTTGTTTTGAGGTATACAATGAGATTGTAGAGGGCTGCCAGGCTTAATTTGCCCGCAACCCTGAGACAACCTCGATTAAAGTATTTTCTGATTTCTTAAATCATCGAATACATGAATTATTTTTTTTTAAGTTAAAGTACAAAACTTCTGGTTATTAAAAAAATAGGCTGCCTCTTCTCTTATTTGCCCGCATCCCTCATTTTGACATCACTTCCGGTAAAATTTCATGACGCAAGCAAAATTTGCTTATATGGCGTGTGTGTGTCCCTCCTTATAATACACACAGAGAAAATAATTAAGTTAACTACTACAATTAAAATTATTTTAACTACTTTGGATGACTGTAAGTGCAGATATGTCTACACCAAAATAATAAAGCTAAAAGTATGGGCAATAATTTTTATTCGATACATATTTCTACTAGGGCTGTCCGTTTTGAAGTTATTCGATAAAATTTAAAGGGGTTGTTCTAAAAATATTAGTTTTTTTTTAATATCTCGCTAAATACTAAAAAATGTGTATATATTGTAATGAACATTTTTAATCACTTCTTAAATACAAACAGTCTGGCGTTTGAACAGACGCGCTATCTCAAACGGTTACCGAGATACAGTCATTTGAAGATTTCACCCTTGGGCAGGGGGTAAACGACGCGTGGCTCAGCCGGCCAAGAAGTGGTTCAATGATCCATATTAGATGTACTAAGACATGAAATGCATCGCTTGTTTCAATCATTCCAAGCCCACGACTGCCTTATTTTGAATATATGCGGGACTACTAATATGTATGATTTCAGTCCATTGCAGTCTGCATCCTCGAGACTTGCCACCGAACTGGTGTCTGAAGTCTGAGTTCCCATCGCTGTGTCTATCCACCAACGCCCACTCGTCTTCTTGTTCCACTGAAGTCAATCTTATGCTGCTGTATTCGACCCCTTCTGCGGTTGCTCCGTTATCTTGACCTGTTACTGAACCCAACAAGCAACTAGCCAAACTTTGGAACTTTATTTAACCTATAATTAACGAATTCAACTAATGTGAGTATGGATTTATCAGTTGTGCGTTGTGTAAATTTATAAATGTCTCTTATATCTGAGTAACTATATTCGATATTCAGTTGATTGTTAACGAATGCTGGGAAATTTTCTATGTTCTCGAGTTCAGTGTCTTGTTCGGTTAGGCCATAAAAGAATAAATTGTACTTCTTAAGTTTTCTTTCGCTTGTCAGTAATCTGTTTTTTAACACTTCATTTTCTTTTAATCTAACATTTCCTATTTTAGTAACATTGATTTCATTTGAATTTTCACTTTTTATGTCGCGAATTCCTTGTTCTAATTCTATGCAACAAATATGAAAATCTTCATGCTGAGCACAAAATGAAAGGCAAACAATTAATGAAATCACAAAAACACTACGAGATAGTAATATAGATCTTATTAGACTTCTAACGTCAACAGAAAAACCAACTCAGGGTCCTAAAAGGCGTGGTACGGTGCCGGTTTCAGTGGCGATAACTCGATCGGCGAAGTTAAGCAACGCCGGGAGAGTCCGTTACTTTGATGGGTGACCGTAAAGATAAATAAGACGTTAAAATAAAAAATAAATAAATAAAATAAATAAAAGAGCAGCTAGAATTTCCCATACATGCCAAGAAAGGGGGTAATTTTACATTGATTTGATTGGGCCGCTTTTCTTTTTTAATAATAATAATATAATATAGCATATTTATAATTTTAAATTTCCTTACTTAAAATAAATCGATAAATAAAGCAACTTAACAACTGACTCTAAAAATATGTTTAATTTATTTTTTACTTTATTTCAACAATCATCTGACAAATCGTTGTCTGCAAATTCCAGTTGCGAAATAATAATCTCGCATTCATTCTGTTGAACTATCATGATTTGGATCATTGAGACAAAGTTTTCTTTAATAAGTTGTTGGACAATCTCTTAGATTTAAATCTCTTCTTTCGTGTATAGCAAGATTTCTTCCGTTTACGTTTTGTTTTCTCTACTATTTGTTTTGATGAGCTACATATGGGGTACCTGGAATAATTCCTTTTCACAACACGTTCACAAGGATGTTTTTTTTTTATACGAGGAGGCGAAATCCTCATGGACACCCAACGCACTGGGTAGTGCCGGACTTCTACCGGCTAAAACCCCTCCATCTTATCCGCATGTATCCCGGAACCGCGTCAGCATTACTTCGGGATAGTTGGATAGTTTGCGGTTGCCCATTTCTCTCCTCTTCGTCCTTAGTGCGTATGATGGCAGTACATAAGTCATTGATGGCTTGCCAGTCCCTGTTGGAACCAAGCATAATTTGTATGCAGTTGACTTCGTCGACGTTCTGGCCAATAGTCCCTGTAGCCTCCTCTCTGGCGTTAATCCACCGGGAGCAGTGAAATACAGTGTGTGCCACTGTGTCTGGCATGGTACAGTAACGACAAGCGTCAGACTCCTTCTTGCCTATTTTGTACAGGTAGCTGCCAAAGCTCCCGTGGCCACTGAGTAGTTGCGTCAGGTAGTACTCAAGCTGTCCGTGCTTGCGATCACACCAAGGTTGGATATTAGATATGAGGGTCCTGGTCCAACTGCCTTCCTGCACTGTGCACCGGCGTTCTTGCCAGCGCTCCATAAGACACTTTCGATTATAGGTTTTGGCAGCGTCGTCTGCTTCGTGGTTGTGAGAGCGTTCCCTGGCCAGCAAGTCAATGGGCGGAACCGCTGCAATGACTTGCAGGGCCACCGTAGAAACGGTGCGATATGCGCAGCAGACTCTGATCAGAGTGCCGCGTTGGGTCCTAAGGAGTCTTCTTCTATTGACGCCAGTGTTAAGTCCATCCACCCAAACCGGGGTAGCACATAGCACGATGGATGTTGCCACTGAACAGATGAGTCGGCGAGTACTTGTTCTGGGTCCTTTTGTCCTTGGCATTAGTTTGCATAATGCCATGGCGGCTTTCTCGGCTTTTGTTGAAGCCTCCTTAATATGAGTAGTCCAGGAGAACCTGTGATCTAGGTGTACACCCAGGTATTTGAGCTGCTTCTTGGCGTCAACGTTTACGCCTAGTACGTTGGCAGTCATGTCCTGCACTATTTTTCGGCCAGTCAGTGCAATTACCTCCGTCTTCTCCGGCGCTATTTCCATGTCGTTGGCAGCCATCCAGTTGCCAACGGCGGCGATGATGGAATCAGCTTTGACCACGGTCTCATCCTCGGACTTGCCGATGGTGATTAATAGTAGGTCATCCGCAAACACTATCATACGATATTCGGTGCTAGGAATCGGTGTCTCAAGGCCCAAGATCCCGTCGTACAAAATGTTCCACAGGAGTGGTCCGAGGACCGACCCCTGGGGGACACCGCAGGAGATCCTTCTTATATCGCCATCTACTAGCAGACTCCTGTCCGTGAAATAGCTTTTCACTAGCTGCACGAGATACGCAGGGATGCCTCTGCGTTCCAGCGTATCTATGATGAGCCTCCATGGGGCTGTGTTAAATACATTCTTTACATCAATTGCCGTGGCTAAGCAGATCTCCAGTTGCCTCCAGTTGCCCGCGTTGGCTGAGCGGGCAACACGGACGACCTCTTGGACGGCCTCCACGGTGGACATGCCCTCCCGGAAGCCGTATTGACTGTCGGATAACCCCCCTCTGTTATCTAGCTCCTCCTTCAGCCTCGTGGCTATGATACGTTCGACGACCTTCGCCGCCGTGTCGATGAGGCAGATAGGCCTTGGGGAGGAGTCCACCGGTTTGCCTGGCTTCGGTACTAGGACCAATTTTGCACTCTTCCAGAAATGGGGGATGACACCCGTAGTAAAGATGTCGTTATAGACTTCTGCAAAGATCGCAGCATGGTTGTTGACAGCCAGATTGATTACTTCAGATGGAATGCCATCCGGGCCTGGCGCCTTTTAAGGCTTCAGCCTTGTGGTTGCCTCGACTACTTCAGTTGTTCTGATGGGTGGTGGGGAGAGATCCTCCTGCGCGGGTTCCCAGTCTATGGGGGGCGAGTGGGAAAAAGCGATGCCACTAGTTCCAATTTCTTAGCCTTGCTGATCTTCACCTGCCCACGGACGCCGCGCGCCGGTCGGCGTCTATCGCATCGACTATGTCGTCCCAGCATCTGTTTTTTGCGATGTTGATATTAATCCTGAGTGACTTCCTAGCAGCGCGGTACTCTTCGTGGGCGACATTGAGTTCAGCGTCGCAGTGTTCTCGTTTGGCCTTGAGTCTAGTCCAGCGTCTTTTGCATGCAGTGCATGCTCTATGGAGCGTGGCGATCTCTGGGTTCCACCAGTAGACCGGCTTCCGGTTTGGGATACCCTTGCGGGATAGCGTTGCGCGACAGGCCTTGCTTAGGGCTTCTATTAGGTTTGTCGGATCGGTTGCTTGAAGGTAGTTGAGCTCAGTGTGTAGAGCATCCTGCAGCGGTACGGCTTTGTTGGGGTTGTAACGCCATGAATTTGTCAGGGCTCTTCCATACTGGGTGGCGTATTGCTGGAGCGTTTATCTACGATGTCGAAGGCTATCAATTGGTGGTCGCTGAGCGTCTCGTCCTCGAGCACGCGCCAGTTCTGAATACACGACGAATGCTTTACCCCAAAGGGGTAGGCCCTCCCACCTTTCGGCATTAGGCCTTTATAACCCATTCCCCCAATCTAGCGGAACCCCACACCAGGGGAACCCACCCTTCTCCTCTCGCCTGTTTTTTTTTTTTTCAAAAATTAGCGGGGGGGCGAGGCCGTGTGGTCCCGCCCTCCTTGATCTATTTTATCTCTTTATTCTTCTTCATCATCAGTGATCATACTTTCTGCCCATGCGTTACATTGTCTGATTTTCTCCATCTCATTGTTTCGTCTATTTATCTTTGGTGGATAGTTCTCTCCTATGCT
Organism: Stenurella melanura; assembly: GCA_963583905.1. Taxonomy (NCBI): domain Eukaryota; kingdom Metazoa; phylum Arthropoda; class Insecta; order Coleoptera; family Cerambycidae; genus Stenurella; species Stenurella melanura. The sequence goes on from OY757318.1 coordinate 67,055,894, forward strand.
CTCTAGGTATTCTGTCATAGTTCTCCTAGCTTCGACTCTATGTTGTATGTCACAAATATTTATAATGTGCCATTTCGTTTCTTCTCCTTCTCCGCACCTGCATTGTCCGTTTTCGGTATCTCTTAGATTGAACCTTCTATAGTAAGCTTGCATGTGGCCGTGTCCCGTTATCAGTTGTGTTAGTTTCCAATTTGCTTCTATTAGTTCCCTTCCTACGTTCGGGATTGACTCGAATGTTGCTCTGCCGTTGGTGTTATCTTGCCACTCCCTTTGCCACTGCTGTATTTTATTACTTTCCTTTTCTTGTACGAGTTGTTTTTTGGTTTTCCCTGCGTCTTCCATCCTTAATTCTCTGTTTGTTAGCGCTTCCCTTGCTAGTTGTCCTGCTCTTCTATTCCCTTCCGTCTGATTCCTCTTCTGCCACTTGATCTCTGTCATAAGTCCTACTTTTCTTCTTATCTGCATGTACCTTCTGATATTATATATGACTGGATCCCTTGTTGTTTTGCTACCATATATCCTATCCCTGGTAAGTTTGGAGTCCGTGTATATCTCTATATTTTCATGTGGTTTTGCTGTGCTAATATTTCTGATCGCGATTCTTATGGCCCAGGCCTCTGCTCTATTTATATCTGTATGTCTCTGCAGCTTCCCATTTATGTCTATCCATTGGTTGATTAGTCTTATCGTAATACCATATCCTACCTCCCCTTGCTCATTCTTTGTTGCATCCGTATAGGTGCGTACCAGAGTTTCCATGTTATCTTGTTGTCTCCATGATATTTCTGCCGGGTGCGCGATCGTGTTATACTTGATTTTGGTTGCCTCTATTTCTCTCCTATGGTTCTTCCTGAAGAGGTAGTCTTCATGTGCCTCCACTTCGAGTGGTATACATCCAGCTATCACGCACATGGCTGCAGTAGGGCTCGTTCTGTATGCTTTTGTTATTGCTAGTAGGAATGGTCTCTCAATTTTTCTGAGTTGTTTGATTATCCTGGAATCTTTTGCTCTTTTCCCCCATATTTCTGCCGCGTATAATATCATCGGTTTTACTGCTTGTTCATAAATCATTTTGAGTGCTTTTTTACTAGTGCCCCATTTTCTGCCTGCTATAATGAATAGTTTATTTGCCTTTTCCATAGTGTTTTTACTTATTTTTTTAACGTGTTCTATCCAATTTAATTTATTGTCTATCGTGACTCCAAGGTACCTGACTGTGTTTGTGATTTTTACACTGTGGTCTCCCATCTTAACCCTTGGGTTTCTAGTTCCGGATTTTGCGTCAATAAATATGGCCTCTGTTTTATTACTATTATACTTCAGTCTATTTTTCTCTGCCCATTCTTCACTTTTATTGCGATATTTTTCCCACTTTCCCTCTATTGTTTTCAGTGAATATCCATTAATAGCTAGGATCTGGTCATCCGCAAAGGCTTGTATAGTATCTTCCTGGTCCGACTCTTCCATGATGCTATTAAACCATTCCTCCATGATAATCAACCATAGTACTGGCCCTAGACTTGATCCTTGTGGGCATCCTCTTTCTGTCTTATATATCGTTCCTCCTGTTTGTATCTGCCTGTCTTCCAGGAAATTTACTGCTATTTTCGCTAGATTTGTCGGTAGCTGTTGAGTGATCAGTTGTCTTTTGATTGCCGGCGTCCATGCTGAATTAAAGGCGTTTGCCATGTCTAAGGTAACTAACAGTGTGTGTTTCTTATTTTTCCTATTATCCTCAATTTTCTCAATTACGTTTTCGATTGCTTGTGCTGTTGACCTGTTTTTTCTAAAACCAAATTGGTTATTGTCAAACTTGTTGTTGTGTTCCATATAGTGGTTTATTCTTCTCGCAATTATCTTGTCAAGCAGTCTTCCCATAACGGGGTTTATGCATATTGGTCTCCATTTATTATTTCCTCCTTTCGGTATCCAAATTACTCTAGCTGTTTTCCATACTTTGGGGAATATACCCTTTCTCATACATTGGTTATATAGTTCTGTTGCATAGTTTATAATTGTTCTTGGTAAGCCCTTTTTTATTACTTCATTAGGTATGCCATCTATTCCTGCCGCCTTCCCTTCTTCCATCTCTTCTATCGTTGTTATTATTTCCTCTTCTGTTAAGTCCATGTCGTTCATAAATTCTTCAAATTGAATGTCCCTCATATGTCTCTGTTGCTGGTCATCCTCCTCTGGATTGTCTTTCGGGAAGTATTGCCTCACCAGTTCCTCTACGGTTTCTTCTTCCGATTTAGTCCATTCTCCATCCTGCTTTTCTATTGTACCCATAACTTGATATTTTCTTGTTCTTTCATAAATTATTTTATGTGCCATCTTCCATGGGTCATTTCCGTTGTTGGTTAATTTATTGCGTATATAGTCCTGTTTTTTGGTTTTGATGGTGTTCTTATATTGTCTTCTAGCTTCTTTATATATATTTTCTTTCTCTATTCTATCTACTTCCCTTCTTGTATTTTGGTATTCTTTGCGTTTCTGGTTACATGTGCGCCTTATCCGATCTAATTCTGCGTCCCACCATTCTTGGTCTCTCTCTTTATTTCGTTTTCTTTTCCTTTCATATTTTTTCATAGTGTTTTCCAAGTGTTCCTGTATTCTTTTTGCCTCGTCTTCTAGATCCGTCTCATCCCATTTTATTTCAGTGTTAAGCTTCCCTAGGTCTATCCTAACCTTCTCCCAGTCTATTCTTTTGATGTCCAGCTGTATTCTCTCTCTTTCTGTGCTCTCGTATCTTGGTTTGTCCCATTCCATATCTATTGTTATTAGTCTATGGTCGCTCATAGTCTCTATGTCCGTGTGTACTCTCCTTTCTAATATAACCATATTCCTAGTTAGGGTTAGGTCTATCCAGCCCTCCCCTCTTGTGGAGTAGTAGCTTGGCGGGTCTTCGCTATTGTTTTCTATCATAAAGTTATGTGCTGTCGTCCATTGCACAATTTCTTCACCTCTTCTGTCCTCTTCTTTGCTACCCCATATCCTACTTTTGGCGTTCATATCCCCTGCTATCATAATGCCCTTTGTGTGTGTATTCTTTAACCATTTATCGTACATATCTATGAATTTATTTTTACCTCTTCCTGGCTCATCATAACAGTTTATAATTAGCATGTTCTTCGTCTGCCCTTTTATCTCGATAGCTGTGCTGTTTATGCTGCACAGCTGCGTGATTCTGGTGTACTTTATATGCTTTTTGACTAGTATCATAGTTTTCCCATTTGGTATACTTATTTTTTCGAATCCTTCTGGCTCTTCCATTTTTGGTGGTGGTTCTTGAATTAGAACTATGTCTATTTTGCCTTCCTTGATTATTCTTTTAAGATTTTCCCCTGCTGCTATGCCTCTTCCTAGATTGATCTGGCCTATTTTTTTCCTATTACTTCTATTCTCCATTTCTACTAGTATTTCCATTTTCTTTGTATCTCCTGTCTCTGATCATCGTTTCCACTTTTCTTTTATAAATAGGGCATTCAGTATCCCTTGCCGTATGTTTCCTTTCCTTCAGGCCGGCTCTCTTGCAATTTGCACACTCTAGTGGTCTCCTCTCCTGGCATTTCCTTCCATCGTGTGCTCCGCTGCATTTGTGGCATACTGGCTCCCCTCCACAGTGTTTAGCCACATGTCCATATAGGTAGCATTTGAAGCATATCGTGGGCTCCAAGTGTTCGACTACCACCAACTTCATAAAATCCATAACTATGTATCCTCTATGCATCAGGTAGTTGAAGATATTCGGTGCTGTTCTTAATATCCAGTTCTCCTTGGACGGGTTTCTACACTGTTTAATGGTTACTATCTTTATTTTATCCTTAGTTCTTTCTCCGTATTGTTTTTCTAAATCAGGGTTTTGTGTTATCATCTCAGTTATAAATTCCTCTTTTTCGTACCCCTTCTGTACCCCTGTGATTGTTATCAAGGGGTCTAGCCCGTCCATGTCTTTGATACTTATATTATTACTCTTCCCCAGTATGTCCTTAATCCTACTTTTTTGTTCACTATCTTGGTGCTCTATTATCACCGATCCGCTCTTTAGTTGCCTTATACTTTTAATATTCCCCTCTATTTGTTTTCCCCTTAAAGCTCCTCTTATTTCCCTAATTGTATTTTTGGGATCTCTTTCTTCCGGGACTATAACCATCAGCTCATGTCTCTCTGGCTCTTTCTCTGGCGTCCTCCACCCTTGTCTAACTGTCTCTTCTCTATCCTCTCTCCTATTTGGTTTAGCCGCCTCTGCGTAGGTTCTGTGCACCGTTTTAACTCTTCTTTGCCTCCTTTTATTTCTTTCGTCTATGCGCCATTCTTGATCTGGCTCTGTTCCTATTTGTTCGTCACTGGTCGAGTCTGCATTTCTACTGTTCTCTTTTTCTCTCCTTTCCCCTCTCCTCGCTTGATGATCATCCTTTCTTTTCTCTCTTCCTTTATGTCCTTTGTCATCTCTATTTATTTTTGTTCCTTGTTTCTCTGTATCTTCAGTATTATTCTGTGTCTCGTTCCATTCCATGTCTTCGCTGTTACTGGGGTATTCACTTGTCGTTTCCTCTTGTCTCTTCTTTCTTGCTCTATCTCCTCCTTCTCCTCCTTGATTGTCACCCTTTTTTCTTTCCTGTTGTACCTGTTTGGCACCCTTATTTCTTTCTTGTTGTACCTGTACCCCTGCTCTTCTATGTTCCTCACTTGTTCCTATCTTTTCTCTCCTGAGTTGTTGGACTTCTTGTTTTAGTTCTTCCAGTTGACCCGTGATTTCCCTTGCTTTTATTCCTTCGTTTTTCATTTCTTCTAGTTCTTTCTTCATTTGTCTTATTTCCTCTAGGAGTTCACTTATCTCTGTATGTTCTCTCCTGTCTTGTTTCATTTTTTCTATTTCCTTTCTCAATGATCTAATTTCTTCAACGAGAGTCCCTATTTCCGTAGTCTTATATTGTCCCGTTCCTTCTTCTCCCTGTTGTGTTTCCTTACTGCTCTGCCGTTTCTTGCTTTCCTTTCTCATTATTTCTATTTCCTTTTCCTGTTTTGCGCATTTGCCTGTTAGTCTTGTAAGTTCTCTATATAATGTTTCCACTGATAATCTTACTTGTTGTTGTTCTTGTCTGTTGAAAGATAGTTTTCCTTTTTCCTCTCTTATAGTGTTGGCCGTTATATTACTCAGTGCATCAGCAACTTTCTTGGATATCGCTCCCCCTTCTTCTTGTCTGTCTCTCTCTTGTCTGTCCAGCTTCTTTTTTCTTAATTCTTCTCTCCCCTCCGGGCTGCTATTTATTTCTATCTCTCTCTCTTCTTCCTCCGCTTCTTCTGGTTCTTCCTGGTGTTTAGTTTTTTTCCTCGCACCTTCTTCTTTTTTTTTGGCTGGGGGTGTCCTCTGTAGCGTTGGTGTTTTTGTAATGCTTCCTTGTGTTTTATATTGTTCCTCCAATGCTCTATATGTTTCCTCGTTCCATCTGAATCCTGTCCTTTCTGGTGTTTCGCCCTGATTATCCCCCATTGTGTGGTTTAACCCTTACACTGATCCGTGAGCCCTTCCCAGTGTCACTAAAAATATACCCGTGTCCTTTTTGCACTTGTTTCCCTCTCTGTCCCGTTTTTACTGTCACTTAGCACTATTATTTCTTATTTTTATCCTTCTATATTGTCTATTTATCGCGTTCTTCCTTTTGTCTCTCACGTTCAATTCCTTAGCGCTATTCACTATTGTACCCCCCTTCTTACCCTATCTTTTGGTACCACTTTCGCTTTTCTACCTTCACTGCTGTCTTTTTTGTGAATTTTTGTCTCTCTATGTCGCCGAACCTAAATCTATCCTAATAACTATATACTAAATTGTCTACTTACACTATGTACACTTGATGCAAATTCAATGTGGTTTATTGGAAAGCTCACCTTGTCCCTCCAAGCTCTCATACGTGTCCAAAGCTCCCTTCTATTAGACCGCGCTTGTCTCTCTCTTGTATTCCTCGCTTGAAACTACGTCACCACTCACTCTGTCAAAGTCACATGCACTAATTCTAACCTAGGTCCTTTCCCCTACCTAACTAACCTTCCAGTTTACCAGCACTCGTGTGTCCTTTCACTGTATGTCTTGCATAGTAGCTACTTGCCAAGTCCCGGTCTCCACTCACTGTATATCTTACCTAACAGTATTCTCCACAAGTCTCTATGTCCATTCACTGTATATCACGTATAGCCGCCTGTGTCCCTGTCTCTACACTGTGGGGTGTGTATCGCAGCTTGTCGACACTAATCAGCCAATTTCACTTCATCTTCCTCTTCAGTATCAGTCCACCATATAATGGTCGTGTCTGCTCGGTACACACCTTATCCCGAATTTACTCGATATCATCCGAGTCCCGCTACTCCCTGTGTTCCTCTTCGGTGGACGGGTACTATACCTTCCCCTCTTCGATCACGCCCCACTTCCAGCTGCTTCCGTCTGCTCCTTTCTCTACAGTCGTGAATAGTTTCCCTTGGGCCCCATCGGGCTCCGTGGGGCCTCCGCCGCTAATCTCACTTCCCCTCTAGGCCTTTGCCCTCCCCGTGATTCCCCTATCCGCGTTGGATGTATTCACTGTCACTTTAACACTACTACTGCTCTCTGGGCACTTACATCCGCTCACCTCGAAGTTCACCGACCAAGTTCTGAATACAGTCGGCCAGTCCCGCCGACGTGAACGTGACGTCAATGACGCTGCTCTGGTGACCCCGCCTGAATGTAGGGGTATTCCCGATGTTCGCGACCATGAGGTCGTGGGTGGCACTCCATTCGGCGAGGGTGGCGCCGCTGGGGTCCAGTGTGTTCGAGCCCCAGATGGGGTTTTTTGCATTAAAGTCTCCAGTTATCAAAGTACCGTACGCGCTGCGGTTGTTTCTTACGTTGTCAGAGACCCATCGAGGAAGAACTCGAATTCCGCGTGGGTAATATTGGGGGAGATATAACACGAGAAAACCGTCGTTTCGTTTATGACGCACCACGCAACACCGTGGTGTCCTCCACAGCTGCGAGTGTTTACGTTATAAGAACGAATCCCAGCGTCGGCTTGGGGGTCGGTTACCCAAGCGTTATTTCCTCGTACGTGGTTGATGTTGGGTTCCGTGACCAGGAGCACGTCGGCCTTGTGGACCTCTTTGGAGTGCTAGGAGGTCCTGGGCTGCCCTGCACCTCTTCAGGTTGATCTGTAGGAAGCAGGTCGGCTTGCTTGCTGCGATGGCTGTCGGTGTGCCTGTCATCGCTGATGGCTGATGGCCCCTTCCGAAAGGGCTTATCGGTTTTTCTAGCTTGAGACAGAGCTCTACGAAAGTTCGGACACTTGCCCGCGCCGGCCTTGTGGTCCTGCCCATTTCACACAGGGCATCGTTCAGGATTGGGGCAATCCTTGGACAGGTGCCCCTCCTCTCCGCACTTATAGCATGCCTTAGATCTGTCCGGACTATTGCAGTTTGCAACAACGTGGTCATACGCCCAGCATTTGGCGCATCTTGGTACTGTCATCCTCTTTTCGATGATACACTTGACATACCCGATTCTAATGTTCTTGTTTGCTAGGAGTTTATGCGCATCTTCCTTGTTAATCCTGAGTGTGACTGCCTGGGTGTTTCTGGCGTTAGCTCTGAGTTCACTCAGTTTATGGGGCTTGCCGTCGAGGCTGCCTACTTTCCACTCTATGGCTTGTTTCACTTCTAGTCTGTCAGTGGACGCGTCAATGCCTCTAATGTGAAGTGTTTCCATATCAGTATCATTCCCTACAGTGCGTATGCGGATGTTGTCTGTTGTCTTCTTGATCGCTGTCTGTATGGCTTCGAGTGCCTCGTCATCTCTGTCCAGAGTTATTAGGAGCTTGCCCTCTTTTGTACTCTTCATGTTTCTAATGCAATCGGAAGCTGCATTGCCCCGGACACTCCCCTGACAAATCGTTGTCTGCAAATTCCAGTTGCGAAATAATAATCTCGCATTCATTCTGTTGAACTATCATGATTTGGATCATTGAGACAAAGTTTTCTTTTATAAGTTGTTGGACAATCTCTTAGATTTAGATCTCTTCTTTCGTGTATAGCAAGATTTCTTCCGTTTACGTTTTGTTTTCTCTACTATTTCAGCAAGTCAATGGGCGGAACCGCTGCAATGACTTGCAGGGCCACCGTAGAAACGGTGCGATATGCGCAGCAGACTCTGATCAGAGTGCCGCATTGGGTCCTAAGGAGTCTTCTTCTATTGACGCCAGTGTTGAGTCCATCCACCCAAACCGGGGTAGCACATAGCACGATGGATGGTGCCACTGAACAGATGAGTCGGCGAGTACTTGTTCTGGGTCCTTTTGTCCTTGGCATTAGTTTGCATAATGCCATGGTGGCTTTCTCGGCTTTTGTTGAAGCCTCCTTAATATGAGTAGTCCAGGAGAACCTGTGATCTAGGTGTACACCCAGGTATTTGAGCTGCTTCTTGGCGTCAACGTTTACGCCTAGTACGTTGGCAGTCATGTCCTGCACTATTTTTCGGCCAGTCAGTGCAATTACCTCCGTCTTCTCCGGCGCTATTTCCATGTCGTTGGCAGCCATCCAGTTGCCAACGGCGGCGATGATGGAATCAGCTTTGACCACGGTCTTGCCCCTCTTTTGTACTCTTCATGTTTCTAATGCAATCGGAAGCTGCATTGCCCTGGACACTCCCCTTGACAGTGTTAAGTACATCCTTGTAGCTTTTTCCCTCTTCGCCGACAATGAGCGCATGTGTATTTCTCCGACGCTTACTTGTTCTTACGTCTGTTGCTCGCCGGTTGGCGTATATTGCTACCTTAGTGGAGGACTTGTGGAAGATAGTCTCCACAAGTTTGCGGAATCTAGCGGGTTCCATACCACTGATATGGTGAAAAGCCACCCACTCGTCATTTTCCGTTTCGGCCTTAACCTTGGTTAGTTTGTTCCAGGTGTCTTCGAGCGTGCCCTCAAGCCTAACCCTGATTATCCTGCGGTTGGAAGTTTGCTCTTGGGAGCGGAGCTTTGTTTGCTCCTCTATCACCTCGAAATCCTCGGTGATATCGGCGAGGCCGGGAAACCTGTCTTTGTACATCTTCTGTACGCCAACTGACATGTCAGTATCATCCGGCTCGACCAGAACGAGCTTTGGCACTGAGTCTTTAGTATTGAGTGGACTACCGACTCTTTCCTCGGAGTTTGCCTCTTCGTCCCAGGCCTTAGTTTCTACTGCTTTCCATTCTTCAAGCGTATTAATGCCATCTAAGGAGGTTAATTGGCGCTTGCTGCCATGCCACGGCGTCGTTTGTGTCGCAAACTCTCTGGTTAAGGGCTGCTTAGAATGACGTTTACTAACTGGACACCATTTTTGGTCCACCATATAATTCCTGCCTCAATTTCTCTACTCAATTTTCCTTTTCCGCTTCCTGTTCGGTATCGATTTCTCCACAAATATCAACTTTGTTTTTCAAATCCTCATACGTGAATTTTTTAGAATTCACGATCAGAGGGTTCTTTTTTATAATAGTTTCGTGATTATTTTGTCTTGCTATTTTCATATGTGATCTTAATCATGCACCTCTTTAGGTTGACCTGTAGGAAGCAGGTCGGCTTGCTTGCTGCGATGGCTGTCGGTGTGCCTGTCATCGCTGATGGCTGATGGCCCCTTCCGAAAGGGCGTATCGGTTTTTCTAGCTTGAGACAGAGCTCTACGAAAGTTCGGACACTTGCCCGCGCCGGCCTTGTGGTCCTGCCCATTTCACGCAGGGCATCGTTCAGGATTGGGGCAATCCTTGGACAGGTGCCCCTCCTCTCCGCACTTATAGCATGCCTTAGATCTGTCCGGACTATTGCAGTTTGCAACAACGTGGTCATACGCCCAGCATTTGGCGCATCTTGGCACTGTCATCCTCTTTTCGATGATACACTTGACATACCCGATTCTAATGTTCTTGTTTGCTAGGAGTTTATCCGCATCTTCCTTGTTAATTCTGAGTGTGACTGCCTGGGTGTTTCTGGCGTTAGCTCTGAGTTCACTCAGTTTATGGGGCTTGCCGTCGAGGCTGCCTACTTTCCGCTCTATAGCTTGTTTCACTTCTAGTCTGTCAGTGGACGCGTCAATGCCTCTAATGTGAAGTGTTTCATATGTGAACTTAATCATTTTTGTTTTTCGTGATCTTCCGGTATATCATCGACGGCTACGAATATTCCATCACCTTTTAGCATTTGTGAATTTATTAAGATTTCGCTAGAGTATGTTGGTAGACACTCCTGCTTGGATGTTCAATAAGTGATTTTCCAGCAGTGATGTTGCCATACGAACGAGACCCGTACATGTAAAACATGGAGGTGGAGTGACAAACCAGGATTCCTCCATGTTCGACAAATAGGGTAAGGATGACGTCTAACTGGCTCTTGTAAGTATGGCAGGGAGTGATATGTATGATTTCAATTCGTTGCAGTCTGTCTCCTCGAGACTTGCCACCGAACTGATGTCTGAGTTCCCATCACTATGTCTATCCAGCAACACCCACTCGTCTTCCTGTTTCACTGAAGTCAATCTTATGCTTATTCACAGGACTTCTTTAATTACTTCCACATCCACGTAGTGGATTGGAAGTATAGTACCTAATCGCAAAAAAAATTTCAAAAATTTTTATTCGTGAAATAGGTTTAGAATGTCATGAAACGTCGAGATTTTAAATTTGAACGAAAAAAAAAATTTCTGTCTGTCGATCTGTCTGTCTGTCTGTAACTGTTTTTGCCCGCACGTTTTCTCCGGAACGGTTTAAGATATTGACTTGAAATTTTGTACACGTATATATTATAACGAGATCTGGAACTGGATTGTTTTTTGAGGATATCCGGTAAAGGGTTGGAGGTTAAATAGGGGTAAATAAGTAAAGCAAGCTTGTAAGAGTACAGAAACTTGAAATTCGGTGTATGTACTAGAAGCCAAGGTCTCAGATTATTTATAATATTTTTCAACCCCCACCACCCCTACTTCATTATTAAAAGGGTTGATAAAATAAAATTGAGATATTCATTTGAAATTTGGTACACATATGAATTATAACGACGTCTGGAACTAGATTATTCTTTGAGATGATTCCTTTGAAGCGTTGGGGGTTATTTAGGGGTAAATAGGGGGAAATAAGTAAAGCAAGCCGGTATGAGTAAAGAAACTTGAAATTCGGTGTATGCACTAGAGGCAAAGGCCTCAGATTTTTTAGTAATTTATTTCAGCCCCACACCACCCCTACTCCATTATTCAAGGGGTTGATAAAATAAAATTGAGATATTCACATGAAATTTAGTACGCATATGTATTATAAAGACATCTGGAACTAGATTATATTTTGAGATGATTCTGTTGAAGGGTTGGGGGTTAAATAGGGGTAAATAGGGGAAAATAAGTAAAGCAAGCTGGTAAGACTACAGAAACTTGAAATTCGGTGTATGTATTAGAAGCCAAGGTCTCAGATTATTTGCAACATTTTTCAACCCCCACCACCCCTACTTCATTATTAAAAGGGTTGATAAAATAAAATTGAGATGTTCACTTGTAATTTGGTAGACGTATGTATTATAACGACATCTGGAACTAGATTATATTTTGGGATGATTTCGTAGAAGGGTTGGGGTTAATAGGAGTGACTAGGGGAAAATAAGTATATCAAGCTGATAAGAGTACAGAAATTTGGGATTCGGTGTATATACGAGAAACCAAGGCCTCAGATTTCTTTCTAATATTTTTCAAACTCCACCACCTCCGCTTCATTATTAATGGGATTGATAACATCAAATTGAGATATTCACTTGAGAATTAGTACACGTATGTATTGTAGTGACATCTGATTGAGATGACTCCATTGAAGGGGTGGGAGGTGGTACGTTGTGAATAGTAGAAAATAAGTACGGTGAACTAGAAACTTCATTCTTAACGTATATGGTAGAAACCAACTCCTCAAACTTTTCTACGACATCTGCTCCAAATATTATTAAAATTCTATAACCAATAATTTCCACATACTAGAGTGCAAATATTGTCAAGATGTTTCCTTTAAAGGGACCTGGATGAAGAATCTGGATGTGGAAGTAGTGATTCCTTAGGCAGCGGTTTTTTATATTAGTTTAAATACAACACTATCCACCTTATGATATTTTACCGTACTATTAAAATTAGTTTAATTGATTTCTGTTAAGATTCAGAAAACACCCATGGTTAAAGAGATTGATTTTCTTCTTTATTAAATTCAAATACAGTACATTTAAACTATACTACTAGAGGGCGGTCAAGAGTCATTTCATCACCCGTTTTTGTGTTAAAGAATATACCTTTAAGTTTCATACCGAAGGGGTTTGATTGATTGTTCCATTTTGACTGCCCGGTGAAACTTAACTCAGTACGCGATATTTCCTAGACATAGTCTACTATTGTATATTCTTATAAATCTTGTGCATCAGCATCTTCTGAGGTAAATGAATTTAATTGTTAATTTTTTCAAACCTAAGGGCATCTTCTGTGCTAGATATTTTTGCTCGATGACCATGTGTATTTGTGAATAGTTGATAGACTCGACCTTTACTTGGTGAAAATCCATTATCACTAATGAAATAAAAAACACTAAACTGTTTTTCACGTTTTCACATGTATTACGTCAACAAGACGATCGTTTCGCTAAAACATTAGCTTCATCAGATGAGCGCACTGTAACACTACTCACAAATTGAACTTATTGAACCTTAAATACATGAAATTGAATTACCTGAAAACTAATTTTCATAAAATTGTGATTATTTACTTATAATATAAAATGTACTACTAGGAAATGGAATTAAAATAGATTAACAAGTGGAGAATTATTTATGTCTAATTGATCGTTAAGTAAAATATTATCGTTTTTATACCTATTAATTTTTAAGCTCTCAAGTAACGACAACTTTGATCCCTTACTAGCTGTATGAAGGATATTAAAATCGTCGTTAAATAAGTGCTTTTCTTCCAAAAGGTGATTTGCAAAGGTAGAATTATTTTTATTATTCAAAAAAGATTTTTTATGTTCCATTATCCGTTTTTTTAAATTTCTACCTGTTTGTCCCACATATATCTTAGGGCTTGCCCATCTGATGAAGCTAATGTTTTAGCGAAACGATCGTCATGTTGATGTAATACATGTGAAAACGTGAAAAACAGTTTAGTGTTTTTTATTTCATTAGTGTATTTGTGAAATCTAATTTTGGTTTCCTTTTCTTTTGATGTCGAAATAGTTCTGCCAGATTAAATTTACAAAGATTAAATTTACAAAGTTTAAATTTATGAAGATTAAGTTTACAAAGATTAAACTTACAAAGATTAAGTTTATGGAGCTTAAATTTACAAAGATTAAATTAACGAAGATTTAAGGATTAAAATAATTTGATTAATGTATATGGTAGTTTAATCTACAGGCAGATTATTTATTTATGGATTTTAATTAACAAATATTTAAAATTAATTGAAGTTTAATTTTATGAAGATTAAACGTTCAACATTCCCAGAAGTAGTCCAGTATTTCAAAATATTTTCTGGATATATTTTTTGGCATTAATACTCAGATCCGAGGGTGGAAAATCATTCAAGTGGAAGCAGCCGTAATATTTTTCAAGACAAAATATCACGATCCCGTTTAGAATCGTTCATGTAGAACCAGCCGAACTATTGTATTATCGAATTAAGAGGAAACGTATTGTCCCGCACGATTTCTGCACGCCCAGGGAGCAGTAACAACTAGATACTCTAGCTCCAGCATACGCTAAGGATACGGTGGGAGTTGTGTGTTGTTTAAAAGTCACTTCTCAGTGCTTTATTAAATAAACTACCTGGTGTTTTACTCTTGTATTTTGGCTGTTTAGCCCTAAATTTTTTAATTACCGGTTGTGTCTATATCTATTTTAATCATGTCGATTTACCATCGTCTATTTTGCAATGTAACCATTTGAAATTTGTCAACATTTAGCTTAAGTATAGTTTATTTGAACACCGTTTTTTGTATCTTTATTACAAATTTTCTTTTTTTTAACTTAATTTGCTCATTCATTTATTTGTTCATCTTTAACTGATATGTTTTAAATAAATTTCATCATATCAAAAATTTACTATGTCACGGTCCACTTTATTTTGATCGGATTTAGCAAAAGAAGTATGCGTGTGTTGGTTTGGAGAGTGAACTCTGCTTTGCTGTTTGGATCGAGTGCTTGTATTGAGGGTTTAACTACGGGTAATTATAAGTACATATGATAGCAAATTGGTCATCGGTAGTTTATAATTCTGCTATACAACCTCAAGGATCTCTTGCCGTATCAATACTGTCCATAGGCGTACGCCAAATTTTAGTGTTTTCATTACCACAATAAAATTAATATCTTTTTAACTAAAAGATATTACATAATGGCGTAAAGTGTTCTAGATAGGCATTTTATAGGGCTATCACCTAAATAATTTTAATTGTTTGGATTCGGCGTATTAGGCGCTAATACCCCTTTTTCCTACCCAAGTGATGGCAGATGCCCACTTATTTTCTAGACATTTCGATTCCTAATTAATTTCCGGGGAGTTTAATTCAAGGAGCCATATTTTAAGACAGAAAGTAAATGGTAGTCGTTGTGTGAAAGTGGTAAATAGTTTAGAAAATCCATAATTTTGGGATAAATCCACATTCACCGACATTTTGTGATGTCCGCAGAATATTTGTTTCGTATTTAAATTTTGTGAAGATCTTAACTCTGTAGGAGGATTTTGAAGCCATTATTTCAAACACCGTCTTAGTCCTGCTAAGAAATACTCAAGCATCTTCCGAGGCCCTCCATTGTGGTATGTTAAATTTCTAAAGTTAAGCAAATTATTATTAGCTGATATTATGTCACGAGCATTTGTCAATTGAGGTTAATTATTTTAGGGTCGCTCTGGCAGGGTGCACATCACATTTTATCTATGTACGTATAAGTTGTCCTTGAGTTTTCGTCTAAGAGAAATTATTCTGGGTTATCGAATACGGTTCTGCTGTCCATTTGCAGACTTTCCTCTCATTTGTCTACTTGGAGACGCCTAAGAGGTTCCCTTGGTTTCCAGACAATCCGTCGAGGCCTATGTGATAATCGAGGTTCCTGAATGAAGAATATATGTTGCTCTGGTATGTAAATATTGTATGAATTGTATTTGACTCTGAGCATCCATTTAAACCTGTGGAAATTATAAGAACGCTTCGTGAAACTCTGGACTGGGACACGAGCATATAAACATTGCTACATGTATGAAATTTCGATGCTAAGTTAAAATATTTAAATAACTGTACACACACATAAGCTTAATTTGATCTTTTACCTAGAACAAAGTAATAATATTTATCTATTACATGTTTTTAATGCGTTCCGTCTGATTCTTTGATAAGTAATAATCATTAACTTGTCTGCTTATTTAATTGTAAATTACGTTGTTTATCATTTTTTTTTAAATTTACTTACTATCACTTAATACATAATAATACACGTACATATAAATAATAATAATAAATATATAGTAAAAGGTTGTAAGCCAAAATATACGGCCATATCGTTGGGAAATCGCTATTTTTTTTTGTTCTAAATTATTTTATTTAAATTACTTTAGTTTATAAATATATGCATATCAATATACTTCTTTATCGTAACACAAATAAATATCTTGCTTATTCATTTGTCTATCCACTTAGAGTTGTGTGTTATTTCGTGATTTTGGAACACAATTAAAATAAAATACCCAACCAAATCAATTGTTTTCTTTTTTTTTAAATCACGTGGCGCCCCAGTCATATATCAATTATTTAAATCATATTTATCGTACTGTCCTGCTCTACTGATATAGCTGGCATTGATTTGGTATTTAATTATTTTACGCAGATCATATTCAAGGTATTTTATGTTATTTAATTACACTTTAATTATTATAACTTTTTTTGATTGTTACGTGTGTTACGCATGTACTTTTATATATATATATATATATATATATATATATATATATATATATATATATATATATATATATATATATATATATATAAGCTGCCTGCTGCTGCTGCTGTTGCAGCAACAGCAGCAGCAGCAGGCAGCTTTCAGCTAGAACCTGAAGATGGCAGATGAGATTCCGCCGAAACGTCGTTCAGACAACCATGGTTCCAACAGGAGCCTACGAACTACACGGGAAAACACCCGGAAGCACGTCAACACTTCATTAGTCTACACAATATTATTGGTCTATTTATATATTGTCTAAATGTTATTTGTGGCATTATCTTCATTTTTTTCCTTCTTCAATTCTTTGGGACTTCCTGCCACATGTCTATTTATGTTTTGTACTGATATGGTAATTGGGTATGAAGTATCCGCCAAAAATATTTATTTTATGCTATAATATAACGATGAAATTCAAAAACAAAACAACGACATAAAGAAAAATGAAAGCAAGAAATTCGCATAAAAAGTGAAATTTCAAATGATATCAATGTTATTAAAATAGGAAATGTTAGATAAATAGAAGAAAATCAAGTATTAAAAAACAGATTACTGACTAATGAAAGAAATAGTACAATTAAATATTGTATGGCCCAACGGAATAAGATACTGAACCCGAGAACTTAGAAAATTTCCTAGAAATCATTAACAATCAACTGTATATAGGATGTAGCTACTCAGATAAAAGAGACATTTATAAATTTAAACAACGCACAACTAAAAAATCCACACCCACATTAGTGGAATTCGTTTGTTGAGGCACCACGAGTTAAATATTTGTTTATGCATGTAAATCTATCTTGTGTATTCGTTTAAATCGGTCTTCTAAAGCAGGAAGATGGCAGCACCCCGCCTGTATTGCAACGGGACGAGGGTGGGGTGGTACAATGAAAGAAAGCGAGAGAAGACAATTATTATCTGCAAGCGAGTCGAGCTAGGTAGTCTAGTTAAGTACACAAGCTATGTTAAACGCGCAGTAAAGAAGTTCAAGCTAGTACAAGTGTTTTATTTACAAGTGAAGTCTTTACTGTAACGAGTACAATAATAATCATTTCAAGTTAACAAAAAACAGTGGTACAAGTATACATACAGTCCATTAAAAGGTCCATCAAGTTTAGAGATCCAACTTTTTGGTTCCTACGAGCCGCGATCGAATCCAGAATATAGAGAGAAACTAGTATTGGTATTGCCAAAAGGCGAAGTTCCAGCAAGTTAATTTCATAAAAGATACAAGTCAAGCAAGTGCGACGCGACGAAGTCAAACGAATGAGTTCAAGTTTATCCAGGTACACCAAGAGAGCCTCCGGTGAGTCTGTTCCAAACATTACTTTAATTTCCATAAATATTTACTTACTACAATTTTTATACTATAACTTTAATCTGAGTTTACGCCATGTCTGAGGATCTTAAAGAATTAAAATATTAGAGAGATCAAGTCAAGTCTAAATTAACAAGAGCAAAAAAGTTTTACGAATCAGTTGATACATTAAATATTAATCAAGTTATATTTGAGCAAATTGAGTCACGTTTAGAAAAGTTTATTTTTATTTTTGACGATTTTTCGGATATTCAAGTACAAATTGATAGACATGAAAGGTAGGACAATTATGTATTATTAATTTAAAATAAATTAGTTTTGATTTGATTTGATAGACATGAAAGCTCAAACTTAGAGTTAGAGGAAAAAGAACGAGAAGAATTTGAAAATTCATATTTTCTGTTACAAGCTCAATTAAAGGCATTGCATTCAGGTTACTCTAAAAAAGAGCAGTTAGAAATAGCAAGCAAGGTCAATGACCGATTTTCGTCACAATGAAAATCAGGCAGGCATTTATGCAAATAGTGTTTCGAGGGTAAAATTACCACCAACAAAGTTGCCGAAACTTGATGGTAATTACATGCAGTGGTTACAATTTAAGGAAGCCTTTATCGGTTTAGTACATAACGATAAAACCCTTAGCGATGACGAGAAGTTTTCTTACCTGCGATCCTCCTTGGAAGGAGATGCTTATGAATGTATAGATCATTTTAGAACGTCGAACTCTTATGATAATGACGATAAAATTATTACGCATCATTTAAACGCCATTTTTGAACAATCGGTTCTTGAAAAAGAGTCACACATAGGGTTATGGAATTTGTATGAAAATATTACGCAAAATTTACGAGCGCTTGAACTATTAGGAGAACCTACAGGACAATGGGATACTTTTATACATTTATAAATATATTTAATAACTCGCAAATTAGATTCTACCTCTTTACAAAAATGGGAAGAATATAAGTGTAAGGCTTTACAAGGGCGAGTAGACGAGGGACTTTCGGCAAACAGAGGGGTAATTAGGAGAGGGAAAGCTACGTTTCAAATTATGAGTGAGTTTTTAGAACAGCGATGTCAAATTCTTGAGAGTGTGCATGACAAAAGAGAGAAACCGAGTAATTCCCGTTATAATAAATTCAATGAAAGAAAAACCTATGATAAAACCAAGCAATCAAATCACAAATCTTTTTCACAGTCAAGGTCCAATGCATATGTAGCTGTTAATAATCAGTCGGGTTGTTTCTATTGCACTAAACATCACACAAATACTAAAGCCGAGCGATATCACAAAGTTAAGCAACGCATGTTATGCATTCCCAGATAGCACAGAGATGTCTTTAAGATGTCTTTCTTAGACATTCATGACGTCTTAAAGACGCCTTACAGACGCCTTACAGACGTCTTATTTAGGCCTTATGTTACAAATCGCGACGTCTTACAGACGTCTTTATAAGGTCTTTTGTTGGTCTGAAACAGACCTAAAACAGACGGGAAATGTACAATTGTATATTCTAAAATTTCACACTAAGCAATTTTTTTGTGATTTCAGAGGTTTCCCTTATTTATATTATGCAAGTTTAACACTACTACTATAGATATTAAAAAAATAAGTTTTTATTAATATATATACGTTGGTCTACACAAAGCGTGTTGATTTTTTATTTTTATAATTTTATTTTGTCCTCAATTAAACCAGCTTTTCTAACAAAAAATTTTGTTTTTTGTTTTTTAATTTTTTTTTATTTGAAATGTCACATTTAGATTGATAAAATTAGTAACCACAATAAATAAAAATTCTATTAAACTTTACATCATTGGTATGAACGAATTGTTGCTATTTTTTACTTTTAATGTAGGAAATGGGGGGACAAAGAAAGTAACTTAAGGTTATAAATTAAATTTTAAAACGGCAACAATTCATTAATACCAATGGTGTAAAGTTTAATGGAACTTTGATTTACTGTGATTACTTATTCTATCAATATAAATGTGACATATCAAGAAATATTTATTAGAAGAGTTTTTAAAAGATAAAGTTTTGTGCAATAGAAAACTGATTTAAGAGCACACAGGATAAAATTATATTAACTAAAAAATGAATCTGCTTTGTAGAACAATGCATTAATAAAAACTATTCCTTTAAGATGAGTAGTATTAAATTTACATAATGTAAATAAGGGAAAACCAACCTTAGATATGCTTGAAATTCTAAGAGATTTAGAATCATAAAAATGTTACAAACACCTGAAACAGAATTTGGAAAAACCTCTATACCTGACACCATAATACAATTAAAGTATATGGAAATGTCCTTTTATTAGACACCGTAATAAAATTAACATTATTTGCAAATGCCACTATAATAGAAACCGTAATAAAATTAAAATTACGTTTTTAATAATACTAAATTTGTAGAGTAATAAAATGCAATGAAGTTTTAAATCATTTCGGGATTGAAGAAGGCTTAGAAATTATATTATCACAAACATAATATACTTTTAAGTTTAATTTTATGATTATGTGTCAATTATGGTTCAGAAACAAATGTAACAAATCTGAATAAATGAGTGAAATAGACAACTAAGTGTTGTTTATATTGCTTACTCTAAAAACAAACAGTCAATATAACATGTAACATATATATTAGTTATTTGTAAACATCCATTCTGTACATTATTTTTAATTTTTTTTATTTATTATGCTATTTTTTCTATCACTTGCTCGTTTCAACCAAGTTGGGATGGCAATTTCTGTTTCCGTCCTATTCTGCACTATGTTAGCCTTTTCTGCGACATAATTAAATACTTACATATTATCACTTTTGCCATATTTAATTTTGAAAATTTTCCTTTGCCCTTCTGTCCTAACCAGCTGTATTTTAAAGCGATTTCATTCGTTAAACATGTGGATAGAACTCTTTTTACAAAGTTGTAGTAGTTACTGCCACCCATTTTTGCAAATTCGATAACCTAGAAGAATTTTGTTGAGAAGTTATTGTTTTTCATAGGATATTTAATGAAATGGTTCTCATTTGCTTTTTATTTTTTAATATACTCGAAAAGCAAATGGAAATTATTTAACAATTTTTTTTTGCTTTAGTATGATAAATAAAAATAAGCATAAGGTTACATACCAGTAGTTGGAAATCATTCTCGTCTTGTAACAGTCCCTCTAAGTTTTCAAATTCTGCGTCGTTTTCTATGGAAAATTTAATGTTAGTATGTTTTATTGAAAACGTGTCCGGCTGTTGATCGGGAACATTCACTTTTTTCAGATCATTTTTCAACGCCCTTACTTCTGACAGTATGTCAACTGCTATTCCACGAATGGCGTGAATTTGCTCGCTTAATGCTTTGTAGTGTTTATCTATAACAAAAAAAGTTTTATCTGTAGATACAGAATATGATAAGCAAATAGAAATTATACCATTTTCAACATAAGCTTTGCAAACAGTACCGGTTTCTATTTTGGCAACATTATTCTGCTCTCCTTCATCTAAAACAAAAATAAAAGCACTTATTATTTTAAGGACAATTGTCGTAAATTCAAAATAGAACATTTAACATCATTCTCGGTGACGTGTGACTGAGTGCGGAAAATATAAGGTTATAAGTGCCTACGAATACGAACACAAATATGAGTAAGGATAAACCCCCAGATCGGGGGAAAGAAAGAGACCTAGGTATAGATGAGGACATGGAAATGGAGATAGCATCGTTAGAAAAAGATATTGCGAGTAAGGTGACAAAAAAAATAGTAAATAAAGAAATAGTACAAATTGATGGAAGTGAGGTAAGTGGTTCAAGTTATAATTATATAGATGTAAACAATAGAAATAATTCGAACGATACATTAACAAACAATTTGGACAATAATGTAAGTAATATATTAAATGCAAATAATTCAGGGAAAAACACGAAACAGATTTATCTAATGCAAAAAATATATCAACACGAACTCCAATGTTTTATCAAAGAAACGATCCAGGGCCGTACGTAGTTTATGTTCAGAACGATAATGGTAATATAGGAAAATGGCATAGAATATCTACAGCGAAATTAATAATAAATGCGGTACCAGAAATTCAAAATAATATTAATAGAATTACACCCATTGGTATTAATAGAATCAAAGTCGAATTGTCTACTGCAGAAGGTGCCAATAAACTAATAAACTCAAAAACTCTTTTGGAAAAAGAATATAATGTTTTTATTCCACAATTTTTAAAACGTAGGTTGGGTATTATTAAAGGCGTCGATAGAGATCTCTCCAAAGAAGAATTAATGAAAATAATTAAACCAACTTTACTTAATCATTTTGAAGTATTACAGGTTAAAAGATTCAAAAAGAAAATTATTCAAGATGAAACTCCCGTTTACATTCCTAAACAAATTATATTAGTTAGCTTTAAAGGTCAAATATTACCGAAACAGGTTGTAATTGAAAAAATTGTGCTTAATGTTGAACCATACGTACAACGTGTAGTATAATGCTTAAAGTGCCTTAGATACGGACATCTGAGCACGCAGTGCAAGGGCATGGAAAGATGTAGTCATTGTGGTGAAAATCACGAAAATAATAGCTGCGAATTTTCAGAAAATCTCTTCTGTGTATTATGTAAAGGAGATCATTCGGCGACTAACCGGAACATTTTCCCAGAATTTGCAAAACAAAAATACATAAAAAACGTAATGGGTACGGAAAATTTATCATATAATGACGCATTATCAAAGTACAGTAATAGTTATTCACATTCAGTACAATCAAACTTAAATACAGTACAATCCAATGGAATAAGCCAAATTAAGACTAATACGATACTCCAACAGACAGGCAACAACTATTCCATAAACAGGAACAGATTTACCCAACCCATAAAAAGAAAACGATCAGATATAAATAGGGCCCCAAATAACTCACTGTTGGAAGCACACAAACAAATAATTACTCCTATCCAATTTTCGTCACAACCTGTCATAAAAAAATACCCCCCTCAGCACCATAATATCAATTCAGCTAGCAGCAGCAAAAATATAACAGACACACTTTCAAAGACAATTAAAGAAACATTTCAAAGTTATAACATTTCGGACGATAGTTTAATTAATAATATATCAGAAGTTATTTTAAAAACCCTACAACAACAATGTATAATCTGAAAATAATGCAATGGAATTATCGTTCGATAATTCCAAAAAAAACTTCTGAAAAATTTTTGTTCGACAATCAAATAAGTATAGCCTTGTTAAGCGAAACATGGCTAAACGATACAAAAAATTTCAAAATTTCTAGTTTTTCAATATTTAGGCAAGATAGGGACGATGGATACGCTGGCGTGGCGATTCTGATAAAAACAAACTTATCCAGTTATCAAATAAACAATTACTATAAAATACAAAACGTAAGGTGCGTGGCAACCAGTATTTCCTTTGAAAACAAAACAAAAATTAATTTATATTCCGTGTATGTTAAACCAAACTTAAAAATTAAATTATCCAGTTATCAAATAAACAATTACTATAAAATACAAAACGTAATGTGCGTGGCAACCAGTATTTCCTTTGAAAACAAAACAAAAATTAATTTATATTCCGTGTATGTTAAACCAAACTTAAAAATTAAATTAGACGAATGGAGCAAATTTTTTCAAAGCCTTCGTAAACCTTTCGTTGTGGGAGGAGATTTTAACTTGCACAATATGGCTTGGGGATGCAGCTACTCTGATGCGAGTGGTAGCGAATTATTAATATCTATAGAAGACTGTGGTTTAACTATTCTCAATAACGGCACGGAGACAATGATTCGCAGGCCTCAAAGTCAACGCAAATCAGCAGTAGATTTAACTATCTGTTCATCGGATATTTCTCACGTTTTTAATTGGGAGGTAAGTGAAGATCTATTAGGCTCGGATCATTTAGCAATCATAGTGAGCACAAATGATTATGTAATTAATGAAATAAAACCATATACAAAATGGAACACAAAGAAAGCAGATTGGCTCTTGTTTTCCTCTCTTGTGGATAAAAAAAATATAGAATTAACACAAAATGAAAATGTTACATATAAGAAATGTATAGAAAATATTAATGAAGCTAATTATTCTGCAATACCAGAA
Organism: Stenurella melanura; assembly: GCA_963583905.1. NCBI lineage: Eukaryota > Metazoa > Arthropoda > Insecta > Coleoptera > Cerambycidae > Stenurella > Stenurella melanura. The sequence goes on from OY757318.1 coordinate 67,079,335, forward strand.
AGGAAATCTTTACTTTAATAAAGTATGGTGGAACCAGGACTGTGATCTGGCAATGTCAAACCAAAAGAAAGCATATGAAGACTATAAAAAACAATCTAGCTCTGAAAACTTTTTTATCTATCAAAGGATGTCGGCCATTTGCAAAAGGGTAATTTTACAAAGTAAGCGAGCGTCTTGGAAGAACTTCTGTAACAAACTAAATAAAGACACTCCGATTTCAGACATGGGCTCAAGTTAAAAAAATAAAAAATTGCTATCAGGAACCCCGAATTCCAATACATCAAGAAGTATGGATAGAAGATTTTTTCAGAAATTAGCACCGGATTGGGTCAACGAAATAAATTATCAGAATATTGAAAATAATTCCCAACATTATTTATTAAACGAATTCACACTCAAAGAATTGGAATTTTGTCTAGAAAATTATAATAACACATCACCCGGAACAGACAATATTCATTACGCAATGCTAGCAAATCTAACACAAAGGTCGAAAATAATTCTATTAAATATCCTGAACGATATACGGAAATATGAAAATATACCAGAGGAATGGAAAGAGTACTTAGTTATTCTAATACTGAAACCTCAAAAAAATCCAGTTTTATCTACTTCCTATAGAGGTATTTCTCTAGCTTCGTGTGTTTTAAAAACATACGAACGTCTTATAAAGAACAGACTCGAAACTTGGCTGGAGAATAATAAAAAAATCTCTCCAACTCAATTTGGGTTTAGAAAAAACTGCTCCACCATAGAAAATGTGTCATACCTTGTAACAGATATAAATACCTCGTTTTCCCTCTCCAAATCAATGACACCATTATTTGTCGACATAGAAGGAGCTTATGATAATGTCTCGATAAAAATACTCTATGAGAAAATGTGTACTATAGGACTGCCCTCTAATTTTTGTAAGAAAATAATAACGCTTTATGAAAACAGAACACTATATCTAAAACTCAATGAGAACATCATAGGACCAAGGACAACAAGCATAGGATTACCTCAAGGAAGCACTTTAAGCCCAACTCTTTATCTGATTTACACCTTTGACCTAGAAAAATCTGTAACACACAGCAAAATTTTACAATTTGCAGATGATATATGTGCAGATGATAAGGATCTAAACATGTCAATAACAAAAATAGAGAAGGCATTTATTGAAATAAAAAACTGGACTTCCCATCACGGATTAACAATTTCCAAAAGTAAGTCACAAATATGCACATTTACTAGAAAAAGAAAAAATATTCCTTCTCAAATTGTGTTCGATGAAACAATTTTTCCCAACCGGAACACAGTGAAATATTTAGGAATTGTTTTAGACAGAAAACTGCTATGGAAAAATCACATAGAACACGTAGTTTCTAAAGTGGAAAAAGGGTTAAACGTTTTACGAATGGTTTCACATAATAGTTTAGGTGCAGATAGCGAAATGTGCATAATGATATATAAATCGTACATCAGATCAATTATAGATTATGGATCAATATTATATGATCATGCAGCCCAACGCCATTTAAATAAAATAACAATTATTCAAAATAAATGTTTACTATTATGTATAGGCGTCCTAAGAAGTACATCAATAAACAATTTGCTTGTTGAATGCGGAGAAATTTCAATAGAAATGAGAAGAAAGGTCCTCTGCTCCAAATTCATACTTAAAATGCATTCAAAAGACAGCAAATTAATTCAGAGTATCCACAACTTATACATCTTGGACTTGACAGACACATACTGGGCAAAAAAGAAAACCATACCGTTACTAAAAATATATAAGAAAATACTGCCTTACACAGATCAGATCAATAAGAACTACATTGACCCAATTTATGAAATAAATAACTTAATAACTAATTTAAACATAACAGTTACATTTTTACAAGACTACAGTATATACCCTAACAACATTAGAAACACTTTATTTAAATATGACATAGGACAACTGTTTTCTAATCCTTATTGTCTATATACAGATGGCTCAAAAGACGATAAGAACACCGGGTGTGCCATATTCGAGCCACAAAACAGTTACTACAAAAAAGTTAAATCAAATCAAAATTTTAGTATTTTTCCGCAGAAATAATTGCAATAATAGAAGCTTTACAATATAGTTTAACTCTAAACGAACAAGAAATACTAATAATCACAGACAGCAAAAGTAGTTTAGAAAAAATAAAAAATTTAAACCCTAAGTCAGGTACCACTTTCTTAATAAATTATGTTGTTAAGCTAATAAGAAGTTTACAGGATGCCTCAAAAAGTGTAAAGCTAGTATGGGTAAAAGGACACTGCAATTATTGTCAACAACGAACAAGTCGACATGTTAGCGAAAGAAGCCCTATCAAATGAAACCATCGTAGGTTATCCATACCCTCATGAAGATATATTCCCCATTATTAAAAAAATATTTATCATCCAATGGGAAAACGCTTATGTTCAACAAGTAAAAGGAATATACTACAAGAATATCCAACCTACCATACCCAAAACTCCATGGTTTAAAAACAGCAGATTTAGTAAAAACAGCGTAAAAAATATATGTAGATTAAGATTCAATCACGTTCTGGTTCCAACATACTTACATAAAATCAAGTTTAAAGACAGTCCAGTCCGCATTGTGATTGTGGTAAATTAGGCGACGCAGAGCACGTACTTCTGAATTGCGAATTAAAGTTGGAAACAATTAATAGATTTGTCGAAAAAATATGCAAAACAAAAATATGCCTGCCGTTTAATTTGTCTCAACTACTAAGCTCTAGGCACCTAGAAATATATAAATTGTTATGTGAACATATAAGACATCTAGGAATAAAATTTTAATATAGCACAGACTAGATAGTAAATTATTTGTAATATAGTTTTAAGTTATCCTCTTGTTTTCCCTAATGTAACCCGAATCATTCCGAGGTCCTTCTTGTTTGTGAGTAAGACTAGACAGACCCCTAGTCAAAACAGTGTCCTCGTTTATTTCCTGAAAAAAAAAACAAAGAAAAGAACAGCGAAAAAAAAATCGAAAAAAAAAACAAAAAATAAAAAAGAAATATTAATAGAAGAAAATATATTAACGAAAATAATAAAAACAAAAGATATCTAGGCTTAGCGCTAATAACAAATAATTTTTAAGTGAGAAAAATCAAAAAATAAAATAGTAAACTTGCCTCCAAGGATAAAAATGTGAGATTAAAAAACGCAAAGTAACTAGTATATAACAAAAATAAAATGTCGGCAACACTGAGCTAATGGAGTGAGTGCATTCCCTAGCCATTACTAGCACTAATTAAAAAAAAACATTTAACAATAAATAAAAATATTCTCCAACGAATAGAGGAATTCTACATATTAATAACTTTTTCGTTTTGACTTTTGAAACAATACAAAGTTTTAGAATTTCATTAGTTGATGATTCTAATTCTGTACATTAGGTCACACCTAATCCTTATTTTGACCAAAAAATGGACTTACGACATCTATCGAATAATATATCGTATGGCATGAAAACAAAAATGATGTTATTTTAAAATTATTTCTTCATTTCTTATTCACTTTTAAAAATAAATTTAAATTTAACAACACAAACATTTAAAAGTTTTTAATTTCTTTACCTAACTGTACAATTTCATGTTGATTTTGATTCGTTCTACTGTCCGCTCTACTTGTATTATCTGAAAAAAAACATTGTATTAAGAACTTTATGATTTACTTAATTAATTTTCTTACCTAACTGTAGAACTTCATGTTGATTTCTATTAACTTTATTACTGTCCGCTCTACTTGCATTATCTGAAAAAAGCCTTTGTATTAAGAACTTTACGATGTAACAAACATGATTAACTCATATAAACATACATTTTGGGGAAAAATTCATTCACATCTTAGAAGCAGGCATACCATTGAACTGCATTACATACCTTTGTATTTTATTCTTTTAATCTTTGGTGGTGACGGTAAGAGAGTTTCATTTGTGTCTGATTCACTACTGGAGAGTATTTTTTGCACTCTGTTTCTCTTCCTCTCTTCCTCCGTGTCAGTATTTAAATCAATTGTCTCCTCCGCAATTTTGGCTTTTGCCCTTGCTTTCCCATAGTCATCTGAAAATGTATAAAATATTCAACACCATCTAACAATTATGATTTAAGCTGTTTAGCTATTATTTTAACTAAATTTTAAATGTCAACTTACCAAAAGTAGCATTTCGGAAAATTTTAACTGTATGGGATTGCCAGAAGGTGTTCAGTGTTTCACATTTTTTTATTGTTTGCAACAATTTGTCTGAAGCAAGTGATGGCCAATGACAGAAGTCTCCCTGGATCCAGTTCGAGGGAACAGCTTCGAAGCTTTTGTCGTCAATAAATAATACTACAGTCCATGTATTTCCCTCCATGCTAAATAAATAGAATATGAGTCTCAAGTTTATATAATCTTGACTGTTCCATGGTACTATTTTTAGTAAATTAGAATTTGAATTAAAAATTATGAGAAAGTAGTGAATACATATATAATGTATCTTCATTATTATACTCTTCGCAAATACAAAACGAAGAGTATGTTCCATAAGCTCCAGGAGTGCCACGCCGTTTTCCGATATGGACGTCAAAGATGCGACTATTCATAATTTCCTTGCAGAGAGTGATGCTCTCAAGGTAGAGATGAAAAGCCTCAACCAGAAGCTGGCCCAAATGAGTCATCAAATGACCACTTAATCGAGGGAACTGTTGGATGCCCAAAAACACAGAGAGAGCTCATTACCGCCATTCAGGGCTCCGCCCCCCACTCCTCCGGCCCCATGGAGACGGCCAGCAAGGACAAGCGGAAATGCAAGAAATCCGTTGACCAAATTGATACGGATGAGGAACAGCCTCAGCAGGCGAAAAAGCTACCACCGATCCAAAAGATGCCCAAGTAGAAAAGAAAATAAAAATTCCGCAAGTCATGCTTGTCCATTTTTGTTTTCTTACTTTGCTTCCTGCAATATTGAAGGTACTGAATTTATGGTAGCTCAGGGACTCTTCATCAAGGACCTTCCAGTCCTCAATCTCAAGGTCACATCAATGTATGAAGTGCCGTTTACCCTTACACATGTGGGCGTACGCCCGTCATTGTGTACTGTTTGGTTTAAAGCGTGGATCCATTCCACCAGCAGTTGTCCCCTCCTATCTATGATTGGGGTGCCCCATTCGCGGGCTTTTGCGTTCAGATCCCCGAGTAGGATGGCTGGGCTTCGTCCGTTGTTTGCTTCGCCCATCATGTCTGCGAGGAATTGCTCGAAGGTTTCCATAGAGCAGTTCGGAGAGATATAGCCACATATTAGTTTGTATTCCTTTGTTTCGATGCTTAGAACTCCCGCTTTCCTTTCAACCCCTTTGACCTCAACCTATTTGTTAAGGAAATATGCTGCAACATCTCCGTTGGTGTCAGTTACCCAGCCCTGTTGGGTGGCTATGTTTTTGTTAGGTTCGCAGGCAACCATTATGTCTGCCTCTGGCCTTAAGGATGCCGCGTAGGCCATGTCATGTGCGGCCCTTGACCTGTTCAAGTTTGCTTGGAGTGTTGTTGACATTTTAGTTGCGTGTTTTTTTCGCTGACTCCTCCGGCGCCTCGTGTGCTGTTTCTGCTTTGGTTTGGTCTAGCTGGCCTTCTGTCTTGTTCTGCGACTTTTTCAGTTCCGGGCATGCTAGCGAATCTGCTCTGTGGCCCGCCTTCTGACAGATTGGACAGAAGTGGGTAACAATTGCAAGGTACGAGTCAGTAGAATTACACGGTTTGTCTGATAGCAGCGAAAAGGCTTACGGGGCCTGTATTTATATCCGTTGTCAAGACGAGTCTGAAGATGTGGTTGTTAAACTATAATGTGCGAAATCGAGGGTTGCGCCTATAAAGCAGTTGACTTTGTTAAGATTAGAATTATGCAGCGCTCTTTTGCTAGCACAACTAGTCAATACGGTAATTAGTTCAATACAAATCGAGTTCAATAGTATTTTCTTGTGGTCCGATTCTACAATTACTTTATCGTTTATACGAGCCTGTCCTAGTAAATGGAAGACGCTCATTGCTAATCGCGTGAGCGAAATACAGCGTTTAACAGAGCAATCGAACTGGCAGCATGTCAGGTCTTATGACAACCCCTCGGGTTTAATCTCGCGAGGTAAGACTGTTGCCGAAATAAGCAATTCAAGTTTGTGATGGTAAGGGCCGAACTGGCTGACAAATAATGAACCCTTACCAATCGAAAATTACGATATTTTGGTTAACTTACCTGAACAGCGAACAGTGGCCTGCCCTTTGATAGTTAACAACTTTTATATATTTGACAAGTTCTCATCTCTGGGAAAACTTCAAGGAGTAGTTGCGTATGTTTTAAGATTTGCAAAAAATTGAACATAAGTGCGTGATGTGTTTTAAGGCAAACTCTACCACTGAAAGTTATCAAATGGGAAATTTACCGGAATACAGGGTCAACCAAAGTCTTCTTTTTCAAAACACAGGTTTGGACTACGCAGGTCCTATTTTGGTCAAGGACCGTAGTACCAGAGGTGCCAAATTGACAAAGGCTAACGTGTGTCTTTTTATATGTATGGCAGTTAAGGCTATACACTTAGAGGTAGTAAGCGATTTAACCACTGAATGTTTTGTTGCCGCGTTAAAACGATTCATGGGCAAACGAGGTAAACCAGACCTATTTTCAGACAACTCAAAAACATTTTTGGGCGCTCAAGTTCAATTACAATTAATGTATCAATTTTTTCAATCAGAGTCAAACCTTATTAGTAGTAAGTTAGCAGAGGATAATATACCGTGGTACTTTATCCCAGCACGATCTCCTCCTTTTGGTGGTATATGGGAGGCTGGAATTCAAAGTGCGAAGTTTCACTTAAAATGTATTATAGGAAATTCTCACTTGACCTTTGAAGGCCTATACAACGCATTAACTTAGATTGAAGCCGTCCTTGATTCTCGAACTTTATACCCCTCATATTCCGATCCTGAGCAAGTTAATCTCCTGACTCCTGCTCATTTCTTGGTGGGGATTTCATGATTGTCATAGTCAAGGAAGACAATGTACCCCCTTTAAAATGGAATATTGGGCGCAAGCTCGAAATTCACCCGGGTCAAGATGGTTTTGCGAGAGTGGTACACTGAAGTTGCATAGTTCGGCAGTGAAACGTCCAGTCATTAAATTGTGCATCCTTCCATTTAAAATCGATAAATTTAATAATAGAAATGGAACAATCTAAAAACAGACTAAGTGTCATAATCTCTATTGGACTTTATTTATATTAATTTAGTATCTTAGATTCAGTAGTTTAATTAGTTGAAAATGTATATACATCCATGTTTCAAGGTGGCCGGTATGTTGAGGCACCACGAGTTAAATATTTGTTTATGCATGTAAATCGATCTTCTTGTGTATTCGTTTAAATCGGTCTTCTAAAGAAGGAAAATGGCAGCACCCCGCCTGTAGTGCAACGGTAGGGGGTGGTGTGATGACAGCAAGTGAGAAAAGACAATTATTATCTGCAAGCTAGCCGAGCTATGTAGTCTAGTTAAGTATATGAGCTATGTTAAAAGCGCAGTAGAGAAGTTCAAGCTAGTGTGTTTTATTTACAAGTCAAGTCTTTACTGTAACGAGTACAATAATAATCAATTCAAGTTAACAAAAAACAGTGGTACAAGTATACAGTCCATTAAAATGTCCATCAAGTTTAGAGACCCAACATGTTAATTATAAAATAAAGTTCCAAAGTTTGCGCAATCACTTGCTCGGCACAGTAACAGGTCAAGATAACGGAGCAAAGGCAGAAGGGGTCGAAAACAGCAGCGTAAGATTGACTTCAGTGGAACGGAAAGATTAGTGAGTGTTGGTGGATAGACACAGCGATGGGAACTCAGACACCAGTTCGGTGGCAAGTCTGAAGGATGCAGACTGCAACGAACTGGAATCATACATACCACTCGCTGTCATACTCACAAAGGTCAGCTCGACGTCATCCCTAAGCTATAGGCCACCTGGTCCGTCACCTCGCCTTCATGTTTTACATATGCGGATCCTGTTCCTATTGCAACATCACCGATGGAGAATCTACTCATAGAACATCCAAGCATGAGTGTCTACCAACATAATCTGGCGAAATATTAATAAATTGCATGGTGTTTTAAGGCAAACCCTATCACTGAAAGTTATCAAATGGAAAATTTACCGGAATACAGGGCCAACCAATATCTTCCTTTTCAATATACAGGTTTGGACTACACAGGTCCTCTTTTGGTCAAGAACCGTAGTACCAGAGGTGCAAAATTGACAAAGGCTTACGTGTGTCTTTATATATGTATGGCAGTTAAAGCTATACACTTAGGTAGTACGCGATGTAACCACTGAATGTTTTCTTGCAGAGTGAAAACGATTCATGAGCAGACGAGTTAACCAATGAACCTATTTTCAGACAACTCAAAAAAAATTGTGGTCGCTCAAGTTCATTTACAACTAATGTATTCATTTTTACAATCAGAGTCAAACCTTATTAGTAGTAAGTTAGCAGAGGATAATATAACGTGGAAGTTTATCCCGGCACGATCTTCTAATTTTGGTGGTATGGGAGAGTGGAATTAAAAGTGGGAAGTTTCACTTAAAACGTATTATAGGAAAATCTCACTTGACTTTTGAATGCTAATACACCGTATTAACACAGATTGAAGCCGTCCTTAATTCACGAGCGTTATATCCCCCATATTCCGATCCTGAGCAAGTTAATCTCATGACTCCTGCTCATTTCTTGGTGGGGTTGGCATGATTTTCATAGTCAAGGAAGACAATGTACCCCCTTTAAAATGGAATATTGGGCGCATGCTCGAAATTCACCCGGGTCAAGATGGTTTTGCGAGAGTGGTACACTGAAGTTGCATAGTTCGGCAGTGAAATGTCCAGTCATTAAATTGTGTATCCTATCATTTGAAATCGATAAATTTAATAATAGAGATGGAACAATCTAAAAAGAGACTAAGTGTCATAATCTCTATTGGACTTTATTTATATTAATTTAGTATCTTAGATTCATTAGTTTAATTAGTTGAAAATGTATATACATCCATGTTTCAAGGTGGCCGGCATGTTGAGGCACCACGAGTTAAATATTTGTTTATGCATGTAAATCGATCTTCTTGTGTATTCGTTTAAATCGGTCTTCTAAAGAAGGAAAATGGCAGCACCCCGCCTGTAGTGCAACGGTAGGGGGTGGTATGATGACAGCAAGTGAGAAAAGACAATTATTATCTGCAAGCTAGCCGAGCTATGTAGTCTAGTTAAGTACATGAGCTATCTTAAAAGCGCAGTAGAAAAGTTCAAGCTAGTGTGTTTTATTTACAAGTCAAGTCTTTACTGTAACGAGTACAATAATAATCAATTCAAGTTAACAAAAAACAGTGGTACAAGTATACAGTCCATTAAAATGTCCATCAAGTTTAGAGACCCAACATGTTAATTATAAAATAAATAAAGTTCCAAAGTTTGCGCAATCACTTGCTCGGCACAGTAACAGGTCAAGATAACGGAGCAAAGGCAAAAGGGATCGAAAACAGCAGCGTAAGATTGACTTCAGTGGAACAGAAAGATTAGTGAGTGTTGGTGGATAGACACAGCGATGGGAACTCAGACACCAGTTCGGTGGCAAGTCTGAAGGATGCAGACTGCAACGAACTGGAATCATACATACCACTCCCTGTCATACTCACAAAGGTCAGCTCGACGTCATCCCTAAGCTATATGTCGAAACATTGAGGAATCCTGGTCCGTCACCTCGCCTCCATGTTTTACATCTACGGATCCTGTTCCTATTGCAACTTCACCGATGGAAAATCTACTCATAGAACATCCAAGCATGAGTGTCTACCAACATAATCTGGTGAAATATTAATAAATTGCGTGGTGTGTTTTAAGGCAAACCCTATCGCTGAAAGTTATCAAATGATAAATTTACCGGAATACAGGGCCAGCCAAAGTCTTGGTCAAGAACCGTGGTACCAGAGGTGCAAAATTGACAAAGGCTTACGTGTGTCTTTATATATGTATGGCAGTTAATGCTATACACTTAGAGGTAATACGCGATTTAACCACTGAATGCTTTCTTGCCGAGTGAAAACGATTCATGAGCAGACGAGTTAAACCACAGAACCTATTTTCAGACAACTGAAAAAAATTTGTGGTCGCTCAAGTTCATTTACAACTAATGTATTCATTTTTACAATCAGAGTCAAACCTTATTAGTAGTAAGTTAGCAGAGGATAATATAACGTAATTTTGGCGGTATGGGAGGGTGGAATTAAAAGTGGGAAGTTTCACTTAAAACGTATTGTAGGAAAATCTCACTTGACTTTTGAAGGCTAATACACCGTATTAAGCCGTCCTTAATTCTCGACCGTTATATATTCTGATCCTGAGCAAGTTAATCCCTTGACTCTTGCTCATTTCTTGGTGGGAAGAAGTTTGACTGATATCCCGGACAAAAATGTACTTCAGGTTCCCTAAAATAGACTGAAATATTACCAGAGGTTACAGCAAATGGTCCAAAATTTCTGGAAGAAGTGGCATTCTAAATATCTTTCAAAATTGCAAACTAGAGCCAAATGACGATAAGAAAGTAGTAATAGAGTCTAGGTTGATATGATTGTCATAGTCAAGGAAGACAATGTACCCACTTTAAAATGGAATATTGGGCGCATTCTCGCAATTTACCCTGGCCAAGATGGTGTTGTGAAAGTGGCAACACTGAAGTTGCATAGTTCGGCAGTGAAACGTCCAGTCACTAAATTGTGTATCCTTCCATTTGAAATCGATAAATTTAATAATAGAGATGGAACAATCTAAAAAGAGAAAAAGTGTCATAATCTCTATTGGACTATGGGAACTCAGACACCAGTTCGGTGGCAAGGCAAATTCACAAAAGTATTGGTAGCTGTCGATTATATACTGGAAGATTACGAAAAACAAAAATTACTAAGATCACATATTAAAATAGCAAGGCAAAATAATCACGAAGCTTTTATAAGAAAAGAACACTAGTCGTCAATGGTGAATAAGCAAAGAGTATCCCCTAGAATGTTAAAATAATCAACATTTTTAACATATGTTGGTATTATATGTAGCGTAGTATTTTTTGCTGAAGTGGCAGCATTTTGTTTATGTAAAATGTGGATAAAAATAAAAATAAGTTCTCCGATAACCGTCACAGAATTAAGAGCGTTTTCTTTCCACTGTTTGAATTTCAACAATGTGCAACAATCTATAGCAATTTTTTTTCGTTGTAATATGTCTCTTAAGAAGTCTGTGACGCTTTTGCAAAGCAAAAATGGATTTAGTTCAAGTGGGGCGTCATGATGCTATCCTTGGCGTAACAGAGGCCTTCAGACGTGATACTAATTCTAACAAAATCAACTTAGGTGTTGGAGCATATAGAGATGACAACGGTAAACCTTATGTTCTTCCTTGCGTCCGTAAAGCTGAGGAACTGCTCAGATCTAAAAATTTAGATAAGTAATATGCTCCGATTTCTGGTACAGCAGACTTTTGTAAACGTAGCACTGAATTAGCTCTCGGAGACAACTCTGAAGTGGTATCAAATGGTTTAAATGCAACAGTACAGGATGTTTTTGGTACAGGATCCTTAAGAGTTGGTGCTGCTTTCTTAAATGGATTTTTCCCCGGTAACAAGACGGTTTATTTGCCCACTCCTACTTGAGGTAATCACATACCCATCTTTAATGACGCTGGCTTAGACGTTAAACACTACAGGTATTATGATCCTAATACATGTGGACTGGACTTCAAAGGAGCGCTGGAAGATATTTCGAAAATACCTGAAAAATCCGTTATACTTCTACATGCCTGTGCTCATCATCCTACTGGGGTTGAGCCCACCAAAGACCTGTGGGCTGAATAGTCCCAGCTCATGAAGAAGAAAATCTTTTTACATATTTCCACATGTCATATCAAGGGTTTGCTACAGGTAGCGTCGACAATGATGCCTATGCTGCCCGCCCTTTCATTAAACAAGGACACACTATTGCCTTGGCACAGAGCTATGCCAAAAATAAGGGCCTGTACGGTGAGAGAGCTGGCGCCTTGAGTATTATAGGATCTTCAAAAGAAGAAGCAGACAGGTGTATGTCTCAAATTAAAATCCTCATTAGAGCTTTATACTCTAACCCACCCATTAATGGTGCTAGAATCGTCAACGAAATTTTAGGGGATGCCAATCTTAGATCTGATTGGCTAAAGGAAGTGAAGGAAATGGCCGATAGGATTATTTCCGTTCGAACAAAGCTCCGAGAAAATTTTGAAAAAAGAAGGTTCAACTCGCAATTGGGAACCCATTACCAATCAAACTGTAATGTTCTGTTTCACTGGAATGAAACCAGATCAGGTTGAAAAATTAACGAAAAAACATCGTGTATATCTAACCAAGAATGGTCGTATCTCTATGGCTGGTGTCACATCGAAAAATGTCGAGTACCCTGCTTGTGCCATGTACCAAGTAACCAAATAGTTTTTTTATTATCGAAGTTTAACTTCTAAAGGTATTATCCTTATACGATTAAGCCGCACATTTTAAAAGTCATTTATCAATTTGCATTGTATATATTTGTATAGAACAATTTTTATGTTTATGTTGGATAACTGGTCAAAATGATACCTTAAAATCTAGTTTAATTCTCATAAAAAGATGAATAATAATATTGAGCTTATTGCTATTATTTTCATGAATAACTTGACAATCAAGCGTTGTCAGTGTTGTCAAAATCATAGTGTCAGTACAAAGCAAAAACAAAATTATATCTGTGGCGAAATCGAAATCGAACAGTAAGAGGAAAAGGAAAATTCAAAGAAGCAGAGCAATTGAGTCAGGAATTGCTTGGTGGACCAAATAAAAGCAGCCCAATCAAGTCATGTGTAAAATTATCTCCTTTTTTGGCATGTATCGAAAATTCTAAGAAAGGAAAACAACCTGTCGAAAACGAGAATCCAATCAAACGCTCAAACAGACTTAAAACAAATAGTCCTATCTATTGATGCATATATTTTTCGACCCTGTTAGCTGTTATTAATTAGTTAATTATATTAAATATTCTCTTTGTTGTATTATATAACTTATATATAACTAATACTTATAACTTCTTTTCGTAAACACTATACTATTTATATATTATTAAACTAATTGCAATGACCTCAAATGTTATAATAAAAATAAGTGGTTTTTCATATTGTGACCACGAGAAAAGTTTTATACTATATACTACATATTATACAGGATGTTTATATAGATGCATTTTCACTCAAAATGTTTAAAATTATCATTATCCCAAAATTTAATAATCCTACAGTTCATGATATTGTGTTTCAGCTTAAAGTTCATGCTCTATAATTATTTGTCATTTGTTAAATAGTTTGTGTAGGGGTATTGAATACAATGAATATAATGTGATAATAATATAATGGAAGTATCGTAATACAATGGATAATTAACCACCTATATAGAATATATAGTGACACAAGTTTTTAAAGCGGGGGACAAAACCAACATCTTTAACTATCGTCCAATGGGCCCTTTCACTGATTTTTTTTTATTGCTTTATGTGATAGTGTTTTATAAAAAAACATCACCGTATTTTTTTATTTTTTTTTTAAGCACGATTTCTATCGAAAAAAAATTATCAAAAATGCAGAAATAAAGCGCGCGCTTTTACGTGACGTCACGTACCCTCCTTAGTGACGTCATAGGGTCTATGACCTTCAACATGACACATCGGTATATTGCAAAGTTGGCTCCCTGCTTTTTTACAGTTGACATTGATATTAATTTTGACATTTGGCAGTCATTTCTCTTTAGTGTGCTTTAGTTGAGTTTTTTGTGTTTGGAAAATGTTTAAAGAGTGCTTTGTACCAACATGTACAAATAACAACATAAATTGTCCAAGCAAAATATTCATTTATGTTCCACGAGATGAAAGCCGACGAAAATCATGGTTTGAAAGAGCCAAAGTTGAGAAGAAGTTAACCAAAACCAGGAATATTTGCTGTTGTGAAGATCATTTTGATGTAAGAACAGCAGTTGTATTTATAAATTGATGCTAAATTATTTAAATTTTACAGTTAAAAGAAGATTCGGAAAACTGGTTTTACTATAAATCCATTGGTATCAATTATTATTGATTGTTTGGAAATAGAAATAGAAAAACCTTTAAATCCTATTCATCAAGCAATGACCTGGTCTGATTACAAGAAATGCAATACGTTGAAATTTTTAATATCTTCAACCCCAAATGGCATGATCACCTTCATCTCAGGGGCTCTTGGTGGAAGAGCTTCAGATAAGGAGATAGTTACACACAGTAATTTTTTAAATGAATTGCCAAATGAATGTGCAGTTATGGCCGATAGAGGATTCAAACAAATTGACTTCATGTTAACGAAAAAAAACTGCTTATTAGTTAGGCCACCGAGTGTTGAAGAAGGGCAAATTTTATCAAAGGAGAAAATTAAAGAAAGTAAAAGGATTGCATCTTTGCGTATACACATTGAACGTGTTATAAGAAGGTTAAGAGAATTTGCATCACTGGACATTCACGCTAGAGTGAACACAAATTTGTTATACCTCGTAAACCACATGGTGTTAATAGCTTGTGGAATTATTAATGTACAAGGTCCATTGATAAAATAATGTGCTATAGTTTTAATATAAACAATATTTGCTTTCATGAACTATTTTTGTAATCACGATTTAAGTTATAAATTATTATTAAAAGAAAATCAATATGTTCAAACATAAATATGTATTTTCTACTCTATGGTGATGTAACTACTAAAATATATTTAATAAAGTAATTCTCTTCGCTGATTAAATTACTATTAAACATATTTATTAGCACATATTTCATCCTACTCTGTATATTTAATTATTATATTGAACTTAAGACTAAAAATTGTTATAACAAGAGGTAGCAATTTCAGAATTTATCAAATTTTACACTGTTAGTAAGGGCAAATTTATTTCATTTAAATATAATAATAAAAATAATATATGAAAACAATAGTTTTTGAACGTTACTTTGATAACAACTCATCAATGGGTTGCCACTATTCTTAAAATCAATTTGTTCAGTTACTAAGAATTAATCAATATAATATTTACTTTTAAAATCTTTTAATAACATTTTGGAACATAATATTCATACTAAACCAAAAAATTATATAAACTTATTTAATTTCAAACCTTATAAACTTTTTGAACTATTAATTAAGAAAAAGATGCAATGCTTACAAAATATTTTGTTCAATAACAAAAACCTAAAAATACAGAACTTTATACTACATATACATATACTGCTACAATGTTATAACTTGGGCCATATTGCAGCTTTCCAAAATAATTGGGCCGCTTCCATCAAATTAAAACAAAAATTTTCATCAAATGCAACTTCTTTAATTTGTAAGTCCCTGCTTTGTTCAAAATTAGGTGCCGCAACACAAAACAAACCCCTTGTCCTTTTACTGAATAGCATTTGCAGTTGCATTTGTGCCATTTTTCATAGTTTTTTCTGAATTTGGACACTTCACTTCGATGCAAAGTTCAGCTGTGAGTCCATCAGGTGAAGCACCAAACAGCGGGAAGTCCTTATCCAATAATAGCCCGCACTTCTGGATTTTTAACTTCCTTATTTGTTCTACTTTTTTTAAAACTTTGTCCTCCAGTAACAGTCCTCGTTTCATCGGTTCTGTAACGATTGGTCTTGTTGCACCCAAAATTTTTTCCATTAATGCACCATCAGTCGTTTGGCATCTGGAAGCCTCAAATAATCGGGACGCAGTGATCCTACCAAATCTCAGTTCATACCAAACTGCTGATTTAGACTGGCCCCTGGTAAGTAATTCTGCCCTCTGACAATCAACATCTGTCATAGTACGCTTCATGAACTCTATGAAGTCATCCGCAGTTACTAAATGGTTATTTTTAAAGTTTAAAGCGAGCTGATACATTGAAGTATTCAAAAACTCTGGTGCCTTCACAAAACCAAAAATACTTCCGCTTGCGTTAAGTGTTTTTACTTTTCCAAGAAAAATTCCAGTCTTGGGCTTTAAATCAGGAATTTTCTTCCCAGCCAGTGCTTGAAGGTCCATTATTTTTGTCTCCTTCACTGCTTTGGACAAGGCAGACTTCCGCCAGTAGCAATCCTGTGAAGTTACCGATGGTTCTTCACTACGGCGGTGAACCCACATCAAAAACGCTACAGCATGTTTACATCCACCCGACAAATAAATAAAAATTAAAATGTTACTGTTGGAAACTAAAACAAAAACACACCTGCGGAAGCTGAACAGTCAAGGCACTTGGATTCCAGTACTTTTTCTTCCTGTTCATCGACTTTCATTATTACACTATAATTTTTCTTATGTACACGGTGTTCTGGTGTAATTCTACCTTTTACTACACAAACTGGCCCATTACGCTGTACTTGCACATAAGCAACTGCATTGTCACCATACGATTCTCTTGTTGACCTAAAAAATTATTAGACATCAGTGTAGTTGAAACAGGAAAAAATATTGTAACAATTGTATGGTAAATAACTGTAGTTCCATTATATTTATAAACAGATTACACGAAAATAAGTTATTACTTATGACCTACCGTTTTGTTTTAATACTCCTCACTTCTGCTGATAAATAATCCAAGTTCGACATGTAAAACTCGTCCACCATGGTAAAGTCAACTTTCGGCATATTTTCTGCACTTCCTTTAGAAAATCCTGGCTCTATTTTCTTCCAATAATGTATAGAAACAAAACAAAACACAATTCGTAGATGAACACACAGAACATAACCACAAAATTTATAAACGTAAACATTTGCCAGCTGTGGTATGATGTTAGTGGCTATTAGAAGTTCTGGCAAATGCTGCCAACATATTCCGCGCCGTGTGACGTCACTCAGCCCAAGGTCAAAAGAGTGTTCAAATTGGCATAATAAATGTTTATTTTTTTATTTAATAGTGTGAGATTTATATTTGAAACGGAGTTGAACAAGGTGAATATTTATCAGTTAACTTTCAAATAAACATCTTTGTTTTAAGATTTAAGAATGTAGTGAAAACGCCCATTTCCTTAACATCCTCTATTGCTAAACAATTTGAGAACATTGTAAAAATACACCTGACCAAGAAATTAGATAAACACAAGTATATTTCTGTAATGCAGTATGGATTTAGAGAAAATCTTTCCATGCAAGACGCTATAGCAAAACTAACAACTCTTATATATAATGAGGTAGATTGTAAAAAGCCGTGCCTGGGTGTTTTCGTCGATTTGGCAAAAGGCCTTTGACACGGTTAGTCACACGCTTCTGTTGGATAAACTTGAACATCTGGGAGTTAGAGCTAATGTACTTGAACTCTCCAAAAGTCATCTGCATGACCGCAAGCAAAGAGTGGAAATAAATAAAGTAATTAGTGATCAAGATACAGTTACCTGTGGAATACCACAGGGTACTGTACTTGGTCCTATTTTATTTACCATATACCTGAATCAGTTACTTACCTTAGAATCTTCTGGAACAATAATATAATTTACAGATGATACCGTCATATTATAGAACGGAAATACTGGACAGAAATAAGAGAGTTAGCAGAGATATATATAAAGAAACAATTTGGTAATTTGTTAACTGTCAATATAAACAAAACTAAAATAGTTCCGCTTACCTCTTATGAAAAATACCTACCCGGTTGTAGCAACGTATCCGTCAAAAGTTACGATATTACCATTGTCATCTCAACTAAATATCTCAGTATTTTTATTGATTCGTTCTTAGGATGGGTTAAAAATGTAAAATATATCAAAAATAAACTTCGGCGTATAATATTTAAATTCCATTTATGTCTACGCATCTTTTCTTTACATCAACTGAGAATAATACATGCCCTAATGGAGTCCATATTGCACTATGTTATACTTAGTGGGTTGGGGGAAAAAAATTAATGGAATCACTGGAAAAAATTCGAAAACGAATACTAAAAATTATGTATATCAAACCAACACGACATTCCTCTAATAAACTGTATAATGAACTTAAATTATTAGATATCAGAAAATTATATACTAAGGTCGTATTAATATTCTTAACCAGTAACAAAAAATATCACAAATTAATTTAATCACACATATAATACAGGGTGCGCCAAAGTTCTGAATTTGGTCGATTACGGCTGTA
The DNA here is from genome assembly GCA_963583905.1 of Stenurella melanura. Taxonomy (NCBI): domain Eukaryota; kingdom Metazoa; phylum Arthropoda; class Insecta; order Coleoptera; family Cerambycidae; genus Stenurella; species Stenurella melanura. The sequence goes on from OY757318.1 coordinate 67,097,591, forward strand.
TTTGAAATGGTGGAAATATATTGTCTATAGATTATTTTCTTGATTTTCAATTCTGAATAACCAGAAAATATGTACAATTATACAGGGTATTCCGTTTTCGTTGTCCGGGAAACAACTTCGTTATTTTAAATGGAACACCCTATATTTTTTTCCTTTATCGAGTTACCCATCTAATTATATTCATAACTCTATTAAGGTGGTAGGTACTTAAAATGAACCGTTTACGATATAAAAAAGATTTTTTGACAAAAAGTGAGGTTTGCGGATAAGTTTTTGAGTACCTCTGATTTCATAGACAAGAGAGTTTTCAAAATTCTGCTTATACTGTTATGTTGGGCATATTAAGGGCTAGTAGGGCAGAAACATTATTAATATTAATCTTATACAGAGTGCTGAAAAAATTGAGTTTATTGTTTCGCTAATAAAAAAGGCCGTAATTCAATTTTTTCAAATGGGACGTACTATTTTCAGTTCTGTCATCTAATGAAGCGTTAAATTATCTTTCCATTGATATATCATAGTAGGTATTTATCTTTAGGAGTTGCATAGATATTAAGGTTAATTGTCTGGATCAGACTAATTGTGTAGTGGTACAAGCAGTTTTCTATAATTAATTATTAGTCTTCTGAAATATTTTTTTTTTACTCAGAATTGTTGGACAAAGAATTGAAATTAATACCAGCACATATGTAATAAAGAATTTACTTATAATAAAAAAACCATTATTTTATCAAATGTTCAAAATGTTCACCATTTCGATCGAGACACATCTGAATCCTCTTCCTAAATGAATGACGCATTTCTTGCAGCATCTGCGGAGTAATGGATGCAAAAGCACGTCTGATCCTATTTTTCGTGTCATCTACAGTGGTAGGAGTGTCGCAATAAACTATATCCTTTACATAGCCCCATAAAAAAAGTCCATACCTGTCAGGTCGGGCGACCTTGCAGGCCATGCTATTGCTGCGCCACGCCCTATCCACATATCATTGAAGTTGCGATCTAACCATTCTCTGACATTTGCTGCAAAATGAGGCGGAGCTCCATCTTGTTGAAACCACATTTTTTGCCGTATATCAAGAGGAACGTTTTCTAGGAGAACCGGCAATTCATTTTCCAAAAAATCGTGATATGTTCTTCCATTTAAGGGTCCATTAAAGAAATGAGGTCCAATAACAATCGGCCCTACTACAGCACCCCATACATTTGACGACCACCTCTGTTGGGAAACTGTTTTTAATAAATGAGGATTCACATCTGAATAATAATGAAAATTGTGTCTATTGACACAACCATTTTTGTGAAATGTAGCCTCATCAGAAAACATCAAACACCTTATGAAATCGGGATCGTTATCGAGCATGAAATTAGACCATTCACAAAAATTCACCCTGTTTAAAAAATCATCTTCAATTAATTCTTGGTGTAATTGAATTTTGTAAGCATGGAATTTATTTTTCTTTACGATCCGCCTTACTGTTGTCGCGCTTATGTCAAAATTATTGCTCAATTCTCTACTACTGGTGGTAGGATGTTCAACTAAGGATATCATAACCCGATATTCATTTTCCTCAGTCATTTTTCTTGCTGGAACTTCATGATGTTAAAATAATTGTTTTTTTATTATAAGTAAATTCTTTATTACATATGTGCTGGTATTAATTTCAATTCTTTGTCCAACAATTCTGAGTAAAAAAAAAATATTTCAGAAGACTAATAATTAATTATAGAAAACTGCTTGTACCACTACACAATTAGTCTGATCCAGACAATTAACCTTAATATCTATGCAACTCCTAAAGATAAATACCTACTATGATATATCAATGGAAAGATAATTTAACGCTTCATTAGATGACAGAACTGAAAATAGTACGTCCCATTTGAAAAAATTGAATTACGGCGTTTTTTATTAGCGAAACAATAAACTCAATTTTTTCAGCACTCTGTATAAGATTAATATTAATAATGTTTCTGCCCTACTAGCCCTTAATATGCCCAACATAACAGTATAAGCAGAATTTTGAAAACTCTCTTGTCTATGAAATCAGAGGTACTCAAAAACTTATCCGCAAACCTCACTTTTTGTCAAAAAATCTTTTTTATATCGTAAACGGTTCATTTTAAGTACCTACCACCTTAATAGAGTTATGAATATAATTAGATGGGTAACTCGATAAAGGAAAAAAATATAGAGTGTTCCATTTAAAATAACGAGGTTGTTGCCCGGACAACGAAAACGGAATACCGTGTATAATTGTACATATTTTCTGGTTATTCAGAATTGAAAATCAAGAAAATAATCTATAGACAATATATTTCCACCATTTCAAATACAGCCGTAATCGACCAAATTCAGAACTTTGGCGCACCCTGTATAAGAGCAGTAACACCTGCCCACCTAACCTTACCCCGGACCCAAAAACAATTGGACAAAGATCTTTTACGTATATTGGGATAATATTATATAATCATATGCCAGGGTTTCTCAAAGGCATGAATAATACACGTTTTTTAAAACGATATTAAAAAAAAATAGATGCTCTCAAATAGTTAACACTTTTTCCCTAACATTATTGCTCCACAGTTAAATTTTTAATTTTAACCAACACTGACAATAACGAATTATATGTACACGGGCCCGGGGGGGGTCAGGGGGTGTTTCCCCCGAGCCCGGAGGTTTTTGAGGGGACCCGGGTTTCATCCGAAGTTAAAGAAGCATTTGCATTAGGCGAAATGAGAGGTATAATTTGAAATGATTATGTTATGTAAGTAACAATAAGTTTTGAATGACTTATTGTTTAGAATGAGATAAATATGAAATTGCTTTCCCCGCTCTGCAGAATTTTGATTCAGATAAATATTTAATTTTAAAGAATATTATCATTAAAATTTCGATTGAGATAAATATTCAATCTTAGGGAATATCAGCCCCTCGCTCTTCGAAATTTATATTGAAGATTGCTGGGAATTATATGTTACTGCCCCCCGGGCCCCGATTTTCTCTCGGCGGCCCTGTATGTACATGTATGTGTGTGTGTGTTGTTGCATATATTTGTATGTGTGTATTTTATTTACTATTTATAATAGTCCGTATTAAGTTAGATAATGTTTCATACCCGTCTCTATAATTGTTTTTTTATAATTTTATAATTGTGTATATTATGATAATATGTTAATGTGTTAATAAAATATTCAATCGTCCATAAACAGGTCCCTTGTAAGGACCTAAATGAGCTTACTTATTATTTTTTCTGTTGTCACATTATCTTGGAAAATAAATTATTAATTATTTAGTAAGAATATTGCCCAACTTGGAACTTCTACACATAATAATTACGGAAGATCGACTACGCCGGAGAAGTCAATTAAAGGCCTCTAGTAGGTTTCAAGTAGTGTATGCTACCACTGTAAAGGTCGTCCCTGTATGTATACATAACTTTCCACAATATAAAAAGTTGTAGGTTTTTACATACTTGATATTTGCTTATCCACGGCGTGCGGTGGGCAGTATTATGATATATATTTATTAGTGACGTATCTAGTTATTATTGTAGAAAATAGATATTAGTGCAAATTTACAAGGGTTATTACTTGTTCTTCCTTAATACAGAACAGTCCCCTAGAAGAAACTTGTAAGTTTCTGGGTATTCAACAAAACCTAAGAATAAAGCATGAAACCATGAAACAGAATTTACAAATAAATATAAATTTCTTGTCACAAAACTACTCAACTCGAAAAACATCGTTAAGGCCATCAATACGTGAGCAATTTGAACGTTAACATACTTGTTTGGAATAATCAAATGGATTACCACGAATTTGGAGAACTTAGATTGGTTAACTTGGTGATTATACTTTTCGTGACAGGTTGGTGGACGATGACTAATGAATATCCTACAGCATTGTAAAAATCAAGAAATTAATATTCGTGAGTACTTTTTTAAACATCATTAGATCATGTTTACGCTTATAATAATTTTGTTGATAGTTTTGTTTCGATTTTACTATAACCTTAGTTGAAGGTAACAGCACATCTAATTTTTAACGCAAAAACCTACCCATCAACAGCTTTGCAGGTGCCTGAAAAGTGGAGAACGAGGAGTATTTCGATATTGATTGATTGATTGACTGATTTGCGAGCATAAGGTGAGCATTACTGCCAATTCCGGTGCATGGAGATTTGTTCCACCACGCAGCCCGATCGCCCGCCGAACGTTCATCTGCAGACGCCCAGTCGTCTATCACATATTCATGCGGCTCCACCCGACCGACAAACGGATCATCCCACCGTGTGCCGGAATAAACCCCCGGTGCTTTTATATACCGCCGGACCCACTGCATACACTGGATTGGACATTGGACATGCTTGTTGTCAGCAGCGAGAGCCGCATGACGCATGGGGTAGGAGTATAGGATAGAGCGTGTAGGTGTTTGTGAGATCTTTCTTTTTGTTTTCCTTCTATCTTCAGCAGGTGGAAAGTGTAGGCGTTTGTGAGATGCTTCTTTCCTATTCTACTTCTGAGTTTTCTGTTTCTTCTGTTTCTGAGTCTGGCAGTGTGTATATCCTTGATATTTTTTATTGTATTCCATTTTTTGTTGTGCCAATTTTTCCCAGTGTGTATAATCGTTTCCTAGCTTATTCATAATCCTCTCGATTGTTGTTATCCATGTGTAGCATGGCCTCTCTATTTTCAGTTTGTTGCTGTTCATTTGCAGCGCTTTCTTTAGTAGGTGTGCCGTGTCTCATCTTTGGACGTGTCCCCAGTATTTCATTGCGTATGATTCTATTTTTTTGATTATTGTTCTTCCCTCTAGTAATGTTGACGTTTTCTGTCGTTTTTGTGGTTTTCCTGTTTTTGCTAGCAGTTGGATAATGTCCCTTTCAGCTCTTTTCAGGCTTCTTCTGTTGGCCTTTGTCGTTGCTGCGTTTTGACTCCATATATCATCGTAGGTATTATGATGGTCGTATATATCTTTTTGGTTAGACACCATGGTGGTTTGTTCTCCTCAATGAAGGGTAGTAGAGCTCTTGTGACTCTGTAGGCTGTTTTGAACCTTTCCCTTACTGTTTCCCTCCTTTTTAGTTGATTCGTTAGGTATGTTCCTAGGTATTTCATTCTATTCGTGGTTCTCAGGGTGTAGTCTCCTATTTTGTATTCTGCCCCACTTGTTGGACTTGTTTTTGTCAACGGGTCTCGGATCATTATTAGGCTCTTCTTGAAGTTTATTTTCATTCCAGAGGAATCCAGATGTGGTGTCATGTTTCTTAGAAATTTAACGATATCTTGTTCTTCCTCGGTGATGATGAGTATATCGTCTGCGTATGCAAGTACGATGGGGGGCTTTATCGTTCCATCGTTTCCATTGAAATTCTGATTCTCCTTTATTGTGCTTTCTATCACTTGGTCCAGGACTGTGGTGAACAGTCGGGGGGATAGGGGACATCCTTGTTTGACTCCTGTATTTTTCATTCTTGATTCCGTCGTCTGTCCAAACCATTGTATTGCAGTGTTCTCGTGTAGGCATGCTTTTATTATTCTGTTTATTAAGTAGTGCGGTACTCCCCTGTCGAGCAGTGTTGATTATAGCCTCATGCCTTATGGTTTCAAATGCCTTTTGGAGGTCAATTGAGACTATATATAGTTTTATTCCTTCTTTCCACTTTTCTTCCATGATCCGTCTGGTGGTGTACATATGGTCGTCTGTTGATCTACCCTTGATAAATGCCGTTTGATAATCTAGTAGTTCGCCGATGTATTTTTCCATTTCTCTGAAGAGGAATTGTGCGTAATATTTGTACCCTACACTGCAGAGTGTTATTCTTCTGTAATTGTACACGTCTTGTAGTGATTTGATTTTAGGGAGCGGTATCTGTATGGTTGTGTTCCACTCCTCAGGCAGAGGTGTGGTTTCCGTCCATGCGTTGGTGATGATTTCTAGGGTTAGCTGCTTTATGTCTCCATAGTATAGTAGTTCATTATTTATTTTATCTATTCCAGGGGCCGTGTTTCTTTTAGCTCTGGCCATTATTTCCAGTAGTTCGTCCTTTGACGGTGGCTTGCCCAGGGGCCAGTGGTCCATTTCTTGTATTGGTTCTATTTGACTTCTCTCTGCGTTTCCTTCTTCTAGTTTCCTGACCCAATGCTGCAGTGGTATGTATTTTCTTGGCTGCGTATTGTTGTTTCTCCTGTATGTTTTGAGGTGTCTAAAAGTTTGGTTTAATCTCTGTCCTGCTGGAGTGGATTCTATGTTTTTTCTGTTCGTGCCTTCTCTCTGCGACTCTTTTTTCTTTCCACGCTTCTATTATCTTTTTGTCTATGTTTGGTGTATATTTTTTTCATGTGGCCTTTATTTTCTTTAGTTTTTCGTAATTTATTTTCGTGTCTTTTCTTATTGGGCTCATAGGGGATTTGTTCCTTTTCAACGTTTTCCTCGCCGCTATTTTGATTTTTAAACTAATTGTCGACCAATTTAGTTCCTTTCCTGTTAACTGTTTTTCTATTTCCTCCTGATACTTATTTCTTTTTTATTTCTTCGTTCCATAGCAGTGAGATGTTCCATGTGTCATTTGCTGTTTTGCTGTATCTTTTTTGTGCTTCATGTTTCTTTATTACTAGTGTTCCATATAATATTTTGTGATCTGTTTTGACGTTTGTTGCTTGTTTTGCCTTAATGTTTTTAACCCTGTCCCTTATTTTTCTATCCACTAGGATATGGTCTATTTGAGAGTTGATGTTCCTTTGCCCACTTCTCAAATAATTCGGCTGTCATATCCTCGTGGTAGTCGGCAGAGGATTGCTTGATATTCTTAGCCGACAACAACAACGCATTTGGAATAAAACAGTTTTGTACTTCCAGCATGTATAATTGTAATTCTTTTTTCCCTAGAATATGGAGTACTTAAATTACACTTTTTGGTGTTATCTACTCAACCGTATTGAACTACATCATGGGTGTCAAACCATGTTTCGTCAAGATAAATTATGTCTCTATTTGCATTTCTCCATGCTTTTCTTTTACGCTGGTACTCGTGCCGATGATCAACGATGCGTGTTGATTCCATAACTACCATTCGTTTGTCCAATTTTTTTTACCTAAAACCGCAATCGAGCAAAACGTTTCGCAAAGTATTTAATGATTTATAGTTATAATCTGGGTAGTCGCGTAACTTATGCCTAATCATTTCTAATGTGGGCGCCTTCTGTTCATTGTAAAAGTCATACATAAATCGACGAATGACATCTTTGGACGCGTTATCAAGTTTTTTAAGTCTTTGTCCAACTCTTTTCTTCGGTTTAATAGAATGATCAACTACATCCCCGGCTCTAATAACCCTATATTTGTAGTACGGCTAAATTTGGTTAATTCACAAATCCCCTTCACAATTTGATTATATGAAAAATCAATATTTTCGCCTTTTAAACACGAGTAAGTATTCAAAATAACCCTTTGAGTTTGAACGTGTATTTTCAAATTCCGTTTGTACAGGCTCTGTATCAAAATCGTCCGTTTCGTTGTCACTACTATCGAAAGGCCTCCAAGATGCCATTTAAAACAATTAATTGCAAAAAATCACTCAAACATAGTAATAAAACTAATAATTTGTTCAAATATTCACGAATTAAGTAATTTATAACGCTGCCTGGCTGTACTGCACTGCCTCGTACAGATCATACGATACAAATAGTTCATACGTTTTTTTTGTTTTATATATTATGACATGCAAAAACTCTGAACAAGGTTGGTGTTGACAAATCAAATTCGCCAAGCATCTAATCCCACCTATATTTCTATGTGGCAGGAGGATCAGGTCCACGTGGACTGTAAACGAGAAGTGGTGAATATAAATCTGTAAAATTCTGTGCTCTCATTCAATGTGAAGCGATATATTGTATTGTATCGTAGTTTTGCCCTGATTTGTAGCCCCCATGATATAAGCAGTTATATTCAACATCGCTGTAGCACAGGTAAAGCCTGGGCGATACCCAGATTCATTCTGGCGCAGAATGTCGTAAGAATTCAGGTGTTCTCGTTTCTCGTAATACATAATTTTCTCAATGGGTGTAGATAGAACTGAAAGTATACTTATTAGGCGAAGATCATTATATGACAGAACATCTTTGTTTTCTTGGAGGTGTTGCGCCGGAAATTTTCCAATTGTTAGGAAAAACACCAACAACAAGCTTACAATGTGTGTAAGAAAATTTAAACTTTTTGGGCAGCATAAAAGATAATTTCTAGGTTTATATGATCTGCATCTACGCCAAAAGATTTCATTTCCATCCAGTGTTTTTTAACTGTTTCAGTTGAGACTGTTGTAAAATTAAACAAAGATTTAAAATTGGCTTTAACATTATTACTGTAAAATTGTAAGAGTACCAAATCAGCTGGTGTTTTATTTGAAGAAAATTGTAAGAACTGGTTATTTAATTTCTGTTGGTTAATTTAAGTACTGTGACAGCGAATTGGTCAAAGGTTTATTGTACATATTAAGCTCATTTATAGCTATATTTGTTTGATTTTTTAAAATCTTTGCAATAGCTCCAATGGCGTTCAGTCTTACTTATTAAATGCACGATCCTTAGCCTGATCATTAATTTTATATTATCCGTTGGCCATGGTGGTTTTGGTTTTTTTACAGCAACATTTTTTAGAGGCGCTAGTGTACTAAAATATTTATTAATAAACTATTAATGTATTCAACTTTATCATTTACGCCATCCAAATAAATTATGTTTCCAACTGGTGTATTTGCTAAAAATTAATTTAAAATATGTCTATGCGTTTTAAGTTTCTAATTTTAATACTTTTGGGACAATCTCTACTTTCGCGTACGTTATTATCTAAACAACAAAAGACTACAGAATGATCAGAAGTATTGTTTGCCTCCTATTTTAAATACTTAAGTTTTGCTAAAATGTTTGTGATATAACAATACTTTTTAGTCGTTTAAGTTGTACCTCTATAGTCTATTATACAGAATCTTTGTTTTACTTTCCATATATATATAAAAAATAACAAAAAAGGAGGGAAACAAAATGCGTTTAAAATTTGTGAATAAATATTTATTTAATATATTTTCCATAATTTGTAGGAATAGTGTATATAAAAGTAGGGAACAGTACAAGTAAAAGAAAGAGATTAATAAGATTTATAGATGGTAGTGATGTTTTATCAATTTACTTATTTTATATTATATAAGTATTCTCTGCACGTAGCACATAAGGCTAGGTTTTAACGAAATTTTCATCATTAACTGTTCCGGAATTATCCAAATACGGCGCAATTACGACTGGAACAGTCGCGCTGAGAAACTTACGCGGCAGACTAAAAAGCATCATGCATGGTACTACACCCAAAAAAGTAGAAACCCCACCACCCCGGATAAATCTTACGGCACAATTTTCCACGACAAACACAAGTAGAATTCACAGGGCAAACGCCCCTAAGCAGTGTCTTAAGAGAAGTTTGTAAATGTTCATTTTGACAGCAAAAAAGACGTTCTTTGTTTTTGAAAACGTATCAAAGAACTACAAACTGGCTATAATTTTGCCCACAAACAAATGCTACGAGCCCTACCCGAACTACTACAAGGTGATGCATTGCTATGGTACACAAATAATAAAATATCCTGGAGTGGTAAGTTTTACGCACCGTACGATTACCATTTAAAACTGGAAGATGAAGTCAGGTTTCAAACCCAGAGAGGAAATGAAAGTGTAAAAGAGTACGTAGTAGCAATCCAAACCTTACTACGAAGGCTTGACAATGTCACTTATGAACAAATGTTTACACCGAATTTACTCACATTTAAAATCGGACTATAGAAAATATATAAGACGAACCGATTTCCAAACAACTTATGACCCTAGCAGGGAATCACGAGAACGTCTGGAAGGAGGAAGAAAAAACATGTTTCACAAACAGTCTCGCCGAGATTAAACCAGATTAACACTATTAGCACACAAGCTAGAGGTTATCAGATACGTAATAACAACAATAATTAAAAAATAACTATTATGAAAATAACACTAAACATAATTAATAGCAATCTTGAAAGCCTTAGACTATGTTAAGCGTAACGGAGTTAAGCAAGCCGTTATTTTCTCGGACTCCCTAAGCGTTTTGCAAAATTTAAAAACAGCTAGTATAAATAATTATCTCAACATAAACAGTTATGTCCTTCAAATGTTACTCCTTCTTTGTAGCCTATATAAAGAACATATTATAATTGATTTTATTTGGGTAAAAGCTCATATAGGCATACACTACAATGAACATGTGAATAAACTTGCCAAGGAAGGAGCTGAATCTGGCGAAAATATTCATTTAAGGAGGGAATGTTATACTGGAATATTATAATCATTTCAAAAATGACAACCCAAATAATAGATATACCCTGATTTAAAACGATTTAAATAAAATCCCTTGGTTCCATCACTTAGAAGAAAGTAGAAAACTCATCAATACTGTTACAGACATATGTGCGTCATGTGCAGTCATTAGTGATATAGATCACACCTTTTTTGCCTGTACAAATCATAGTAGTGCCACAAATGATTTTACTGATAGTCAGCTAAAACTGAGAATATGTCTTCCAATTAATCTCCTACATATATTATCTTTCAATATATGCAACTGGCTAATGAATTAGGTCCAATGCAAAATAAAAAAACACCAAACATAACAACACGTCGGATCACCAAAACTTCCCCAGAGAACAGATCACCTCCAGATGCACTGTACAAAACAACGATAGAAGTACACATTTAACAAATTCCAGGCACTCTGTAATCGAAAATTACATTAGAAACACGAGTCGTTGGCAATGTGACAACCCCAGTCACACACGTTGGAATTGCAGTAACGCTACAGGAAAATTTTGCTCTCACTGTGGACGGCAAGGAATGTATTCCTGTGATTGCAGTTGTGGGTCATTTGTCCAAAATTTTGAAGGATCGGGAATAGAGATAATAACTGCGCAGGAGGAGGGCAGCACAGTCAATAATCTTCAATGCCCTCGCATCAAACGTAAATATTCCTACCTACGATGTGACCAACGCAAGTACGACCGATGCCCCACTATAAAATCCCGATACATATAGTATACCGTAATTTCGACGCATTTATAGATACTAGTAGATAGGTGGCGCTGTATATACGAAATGCAAATTAATTTTGGAAGAAACAGAATGCATCCCACGCAGTGTAAAGCTGATAACCGGCTCAGAAGTACTAGTAAACAAAGAGTATAAATTAGACAATTACACAGCAGGACTACACAATGGTCTGATATTTTTCTCTATTTGCCAAATCGTGCCAAATTATTTTGGGCATGGATTTGCTAATAAAACACCGGGTTGTGCTAGATTTCAATTGGCAAGAATTACAAACTATGAGAGATGCAATGGATTTTAATTACAAAAGATATAAACAAACACTGTTCTTCCTGATTCAACCATCAGAGAGTGAAAAACAAATACTGTCGAACTTATTACAAATAGAACTTCAGTCTTATGTATTCATATTTGTTGAAATAAAAGGTGTCCTCTGTTAAATAGTAATCGTAAATCGTATTGCTACATTAACATTATTGAATATTAGTGTAAGAAATGAATATCTCCCTTAAAAAGTTGTTGCCATTACGCAACTGATAAAATGTCTCGAAAAAAAGTAGATATATTTAAAGGAGAGATAGCCAAACAATTCATGCTACATGAAAGACAATAAAAAATGGACACTTTATTAAGACCAGATGACCAGACGTACTGTATTTGTTGATCATCTAAATCCTCCCGCTTCATGGTAGCTTGTGATACATGTGAAGAATGGCACCATGGAGACCTAGCTCTCAACAAAGACAGCTAGGTACCGCCAACTTTACTCGATGATACAGCTGAAAACCAGATAGAAAGTTTACAAAAATTGGTAGATAATTTGAACTAGTACGAGTAAACCTAGCCAAAACATATCAGACACGGTCATTACTACATCTTACGTTGCCGAGAATGGACCCCACATGTAGAAGACAAAGTCGTGAAGCGGGAACATCGCATATCTTCAGCAATCCGGAGTTTCAAACTGGCCGCAAGAAGCAGCGCGCCCACTTGAAAGATCTGAAACCGACACATGTCTAAAGCGTATAAATTAACATAAGTATGTTAACTAAGTAGTTACAGGGTTACCAGTCCGAGATGAGCCGTCCCCTGTCCGAAGCGTGCCGTTACCAGTCCAAGACGATCCGTCACCAGTCCGAAACGTGCTGCTGTTTTAGGACATAAAATTTTGAAGAGATATCTCGGAAATCTGGTTACCAAAAATCGGGCAATCGAGCAGTCTTTCCATCACCAAAGTCGAAAACTAAACAAAAAGTCAAGTAGTATTTTCCGGGCGATTTTATCAAGACAAAATTTATTCTATTTTCTCTCAGCACAAGTCAGAATAAATAACGCGCTTCCCCTGTAAAACAAAATTTCACTTTACCAATCAGAAGTGTACCTATCGTTAGCAGTCTGAAGCGTACCGTTACCAGCCCAAGACGAGTTGTCACTAGTCCGAAACATGCCGTTACCAGTCCGAAACATGCCGTTACCAGACCGAAATATACCGTTACTAGTCCAAAATATACCGTTACCAATCTGAAATATAATAATTTCTCTTCTCGCCACTTTTTCTACCGATAAAGACGATCAGAGACGAGAACCCCTTCAACGGAGAAGCCGGCCACGCCCACATTTATCTAACGCTTAAAAAGTCATCCTTACAAAGCACGTACGACTTAACCACCTGAGGAATATTTAAAGGATATTGTGCACCAGCAGATAAAAAAGATTTTTAGAAATTACAAGAATAACTTTGACGCAATTAGAAAAAAGCCCGCCAAAAACAGAAAAATCTCCCTACCTGTTAGGGGAAAGTTTATAAATACACCGCATATAGAGCGTATTCCCAGTAGCCATCTGGAGACCGGGATTACGTTTATACGGCTGTTAGAACAGCGAAACGCTGAAAATTACACCATGAATCCACAACATCCCTCATCGCAGGGTCCGCTGAACCCATACTTAATTGCTAATCTATACCCACAAGGCCACAACTCAATGCAGTAATTCCATATAATCCGTGTTTTACATCAATAAGTACCCGAGAATTACTACGAGTAGATATAAGAGTTATGAAGTATACCATCGAAGCTATAGTGGACTCGGGAGCCGTAAAAAATGTAATAAGAGGAATGTTACCCTATCCATTCACTAGAACGCAAACTACAAATTTTACCACGTCGTGCGGTAACCAGTCATAGTCAATCGACTTTATGCTATTGACAATTCATTTTGTGCCCATCGTAGTCATGCCCAATCTCAACGAGGCAATGTCAATTGGCGGCGAATTATTCGAACATCACGGCTGTCGCCTAGACTATGCAGACCGCACTGTGAGATTCGCCTGATTTTTAGATTGAATCATAGGAGCCACCCCGGAACCAGATGCTACCACCAGCTACTCCAAGCACCGTCATCCCAAGTATCCCGTTAACGACGCAACTGACGTTCTTTTCGCCGTTCAAGACGCTCAGAGTGGTGAAGTGCTTGTTTCTTTAAAATCTCAGTGATCGTTGTGACCTTCATCACTCATCACAAATGATTGCTCCAGCAGCGCTCTCATTACACACCTACTCCGATGCTAAGAGACGTCGTTACTACCCACGAAGAATCTCTTGTTAATTTCTTTTTGAGATAATGCTCTATTTTGTTATTTGTTTATCAAGACTATGCGTCTAATTTATTTTTGTTAGTATGTACTTTATACAAGTCATCTTTATTATATATTTTTATAAGAATTCTCTTTTATGTTTTGACGAAGTGACATTAATTTTTATTTGTTCTTTTTTGCATTTTAGAAAATGTCTTTCTTTTGTGTTTATATAAAAAACACACCTACGACCTTTACAACTTATCATGTATTCTCTAATATCTTTCATACAGGTACTTTTTAACAAATTTATCATGTAACTTTACAACTCATACATTTTTTATGCATGTACACTTTAACAAATTCACATTATGCAAATCTGTCATTCACTGTCGCATTTAGAAAAAATTCGTTCCTACAACTTTGCCGCTAAGACGAATCATTCTCTAAACCAGTATTATATATAAGTATTTCTAATCCTACGATTCATATTTCTAGGTAATTTTTGTTAATCTTGAGATAGAAAATCGATGTATGTACAGAACCATACACACCTCGATGACGTCATTCTCAACAAAAGGAATTTTTAGGGGCACAATTTTTTGTTGATTTTTCAAAAAACTAGATACCAAAAAATGCTCGTTTAATAGTTCTATTGATCCCCAAACTCGGATCGTAAACAAAAAGTCGTATTCTAATTTTTCTGCCACTTTTACCTTAGACATACACATAATAGACAACTCTAGTATATCGACAGAGAGCCTTTTGCACGAACCGATTTATATTTCCGTCAGCCTGTTTATTCGACTTTTGTGATTAACTTCAGGATATGCCGGATCATTACATCTCCACCCTGCAAGGAATAATTTTAATTTTTATTCTTCGGCGCATATCAATAATAAAACATAATTAATTGCTCTCAAAGCAAGAAATCCGCACATGTGGATACAAAGAAACGTTCATATGCACTCATCATCGGTCATAGCCCACGTGAATTTTACTAAAATTATTTTGAAAAACGCCCTTAGAAAAATATTTTTATAAAGCAATCGCCGACTCACCTGTCACATGAAGAATAACAAACGTGCACCACGCGTCAAAGCTTGCATCAGTCTCGATTAATATATTGCGAAACCGTCTTTCAAAAAAAAAAAAAAAATGTTGCAAAGGGAGGCCGCTCTCTCCCAAAGAAACAAAAGAATGAATAGAGACATACATTCGAACCCCTATAAATGCGAATCGCGCCCGCAAACTCTAGTAGTGTGGTTCAGCGACTCGACGGGAACCCATCTCCATAATAGATCTTTAAATTAATTAATCAAGTACCACGTTTAAATCATATACAAAAAATTCAGCGGTAAAATTCCTAATGGATCTTCTCGTGGTACGGTTTTAAAAAGAAATTACTCAAACCTGTGTTAAATAATAATAATAATAATAATAATAATAATAATAATAATAATAACAGAACAGAAGAGGTGTGCCGGCAAGTTCAGAGGAAGTTCAACAAGCACTTGTTGGAGCCAAGAACTTCGCTGTTCCGGGTCCAGACGGAAAAAAATTCCTTCCACCCACCGTCGTCTGGCCCGAGTTTTCAACACGTGGTTGAACGAAGTGCAGCAGATTCCGGACTGGTTTGTCGAGGGACGTACCGTGCTAATCCCCAAACAGGGAGATTTGTCCGATCCAAGGAATTATGGGCCGGTCACCTGTCTGAACTCCTGCTACAAGATATCTATGCTATCTTGCGTATCTTGTATGCTAGGACATTACGGCAGGTTGATCCGGTCTTCCAACAGATTTACGAGCAGCGTGGTGCCAAAACGAGCATGGCGGGCTGTAAAGACAGCCTGCTGATAGATCGCTGTATTACACAGGCCTATCAAGTTGCAAGAGGAATGGAGTACTTAGCATCTCGGAGGTGTATACACAGGGAAGCGACGAAAGTCCAATATTTTCGGAGTTAGTTGAAGATTTAGACCGAATACTAACAATTACGGCAAACGAGGAATACTTAGACTTGGGACTTCCACAACTTAAGACACCTTCGTCCAGTCAAGAGTCTAGTTGTGATGAAGACTTTCCATTTCTTCAAATAAGCTAGTAATGCTCTAATATGTTTCATTTGTGCAGCTTTTTGTGATTTTCACTTATTGTGACGCCGTTTGCCTATCAAGTTGCAAGAGGAATGGAGTACTTAGCATTTTGGAGGTGTATACACAGGGATGCGACGAAAGGCCAATATTTTCGGAGTTAGTTGAAGATTTAGACCGAATATTACCAATTACGGCAAACGAGGAATACTTAGATTTGGGACTTCCACAACTTGACACACCTTTCTTGCAGTCAAGAGTCTAGTTGTGATGAAGATTTTCCATTCCCACATATAAGCTAATAATGCTCTAATAACTGTTTTATTTGTGCAGCTTTTTGTGATTTTCACTTATTGTGACGTCGTTGGCCTATCAAGTTGCAAGAGGAATGGAGTACTTAGCATCTCGGAGGTGTATACACAGGGAACTGGCCGCAAGAAACGTAGTTAGCGATGACTACATTCTGAAAATTGCGGATTTTGGCCTAGCTAGGAATATCCACTCCAACTACTATTACAGGAAAAACAACACATGGAAGATTGCCAGTAAAGTGGATGGCTCCGGAGGCTCTATTCCACAGAGTTTACATTACACAGTCTGATGTCTGGTCCTACGGAATATTATTGTGGGATATCATGACGTTGGGAGGTACTCAATATCCTTCTGTACCAAGTGCGGAAAAACTGTTTCAGATATTGCGAAATGGTCACAGAAATGAAAACCTCCATGCTGTTCCCTCGAAATTTATATGCTATTGCAAGAATTTTGGAGTTACCAACCCAACGAAAGGCCAATATTTTCGGAGTTAGTTGAAGATTTAAACCGAATACTAACAATTACGGCAAACGAGGAATACTTAGATTTGGGACTTCCACAACTTGACACACCTTCGTCAAGTCAAGAGTCTAGTTGTGATGAAGACTTTCCATGTTCTCAAATAATAATAATAATAATAATAATATGTCTTTATTTATTTAACTATGTACAGAATACATTAGAAAATGCTTAACAAGGGTGGCGAGATCTAGCATAGCTACTCAGCTAACCACCCACTAAAAAACTAAAAGTTAACATTAACGCTAAGGAATAACATCTACAAAGTTGAACAAGTACACAAAATTATAAAGTGTTAGAAGTAATTACGAATTCTTTTAGATAATTTTTAAAGGTCGCAACGGTTGAGCATGATTTTGTGACAGGAGGCAGAGAATTGAAGGCCTTGACGGCGTTGTAACTAAATGAACGGAGAAACAAGGCAGTGTAGTGTCTGGGAACATTATATAGGCTCTTGTGACGTGTGCTTCTTGGATGAATGTCGGATCCTTTGACGAGTTTATTATAGAGATAAGTCGGTTGCTTTGACTGATTTATTTTATATACTAATGTGCATAAGTGCATAAAAAACCGCTGCTCCAATTTAAACCACTTAGCTTCACGGTAATAGGATGAAACATGATCAAAGTATCTAAGTGCATAGCAAAATCTAATACAACTATTCTGAAGCTTCTGCAGGCTCTCCTTATCCTTACAGAGTAAAGCTGGCCAATAAACAACATCACAATATGCAGGCAATGACAAGATGAGGGAATCACACAATTTCAGTTTTACGTTCACAGAAAGAAATTCCTTGAATATATAAAGAGTACGTAGTTTCGCATAACTTCTTTGAAGAACGTTCGATACATGATATTCAAAGCGCAGATTATTATCAAAAATTACTCCTAAATTTTTGCAAACACTGGTAAAATTTAAATTGACGTTATTTATATGTATATTAAAGTTATCACTACTCATAATATCATACTTATTTTTACCAAAAATTATCATTTGAGTTTTAGATTCATTTAGTTTAAGGCCGTGAGAGTTTGAGATTTTGGAAATCTGATCCAAATCCTCGTTAATATATTTTTTGGCTGACTCTACATTTTCAAATTTAAAAGAATGGTAGATTTGCATGCCATCTGCATACTGGTGTGCAACTGAATATTTTAAGTGATTGCTAAAATCTGCAGTGTAAACTGAGAACAACAATGGACCCAGTACACTTCCTTGTGACACACCTTTGGTTAAAATAGAAAAATCTGAAGTTACATTGCCCAGTATTACTCTTTGTTGTCTGTTCATTAAATAGTTATAAATGAAATTCAAAGAAGAGTTGCTTAGTCCAAAATACTTAAGCTTAGCACATAGAATAACATGGTCAAGAGTATCGAAGGCCTTACTATAATCAAGCAGAACAAGACATGTATTCTTACCTTCATCACAAGCCCTCACTACGTCATCACTAACCTGCAACAATGCAGTAGCAGTACTATGTTGAGCCCGAAAACCTGATTGAGTAATTGGTATAATATTATTTTTAGAGAAATGTAAGCTTAACTGTTCATACATAATTTTTTCTAATATTTTTGAAAGAACGGGTAAAATACTTATAGGCCTAAAATGAGACAATTGACTTGGATTATTAATTTTAGCAATAGGAATGATATTAGCACATTTCCACCGTGATGGAAATTCATTTGCCAATATACATGCATTTAAAATAAATGTAATATGAGGAGTAAGATATGGAATAAGAAAAGAAATCATTTTAATATCAATTCCATCAACTCCTTTTGAGTTAGATCGAATTTCGGAAATTATTTTTTCCTCCTTCCCTTCATTAACTACAGAAAAACTAAATTCATTAGTAATATTAGGAAATATATTTTTATTGTAATATTCAAAGAACTCATTGTTGTTATGGTCGAGGTCAGTAGATGGAATACTATCAGAAAAATATTTCTTGAATTCGTCCGGATTGCCCACTAGTTCAGGGTGACTTATAGGTGTAGAATTAATATTTAGCCACTTTAGAGTACGCCAGAAACCTTTAGGATTGACTTTAAATTGATGATTTAAATAAGCCCTTTTTTTATTCCTCACGGACATTGTAACCAAATTTCTGAGTTGTTTATATTCATCCCAAGATGCCCCAGTTTTATTTTTTTTATATTTAGAAAGTGCTTTATCTCTAAGACGCATCATAAATTTAACATTGTCGGTAATCCAAGGCGCAGGAGGTTTCGAGAAGCGAGCTGTTCTATAAGGTGCATGTTTATCAAAAAGTGCAGTTACATTGTTGTTAAAAAAATATACCATGTCCTCTACATTGTTTAATGTATATAACACATCCCAGTCTAGCCTATAAAGATCGGTTAAAAAATCATCATAGTTAAAGTTTCTGTAATCCCGGTATGTCCTATATTTTAATGTTACAATTGGCTTCTTGAGATTTAAATTGCATTTCACAAAACAATGGTCCGACACACCATCCATTTTAATAACTTCATGATCTTGGATAAGATCTGAAGATGAGGTAACCAAAATGTCAATAAGAGTTTGACTGTTATCAGTGATACGAGTGGGCTCCTTAATAATTTGGTACAGATTATATTTATTTAGAAAATTTTGTAAAACAGTTTGCCCATTATTGTTACACAGTAAATTTACATTGAAGTCACTTCCAAACAGCACATAATCAAAATTAGGTATAAGTGTAGTTAGAGCGTTCTCCAGATCATTGATACAATAGTTTAAGTTTTCATTTGGAGGCCTATGCAAGGATCCCATACACACACGCTTTCCTTAAATTTTGAAGCTAACCCAAATTTGCTCTAATGAACTCGTAGCGGGCGGAATATCTAAAACTTTAAATTTATACAAATCACGAATGTAAATGGTCACTCCACCTCCTCTATTATCTCGATCTTTTCTAACCAAATTATACCCAGGAATATTCACGGCAATACTAGATATAGAACTATTTAACCAAGTCTCAGATAAACCCACAAATTCATATTGCTCAGCCGTTACGAACTCTGAAAAAGTATCAAAATTAGTACATAATGAACGTATGTTAAAATGACAAAAATTAACTACTGTTTTACTTAATGCTTCAGATCTGGTCATCTGCAAATATATGTATTATACGAGCTATTATACGAGCTTTTATAGCTCCGCTTTAAAATATACTTAAGCCCAACAAGAGACAAATACAAATATGAAATAAGCTAGTAGTGCTCTAATATATGTTTCATTTGTGCAGCTTTTTGTGATTTTCACTTATTGTGACGTCGTTTGCCTATCAAGTTGCAAGAGGAATGGAGTACTTAGCATCTCGAAGGTGTATACACAGGGAAGCGACGAAAGGCCAATATTTTCGGAGTTAGTTGAAGAATTAGACCGAATACTAACAATTACGCAAATTTTAATTCAGATTTTGCCCCAACAAAATTCCTACCATTGTCAGAATACATATTTGCGGGCTTGCCGCGACGGGCCACAAATCTGCGCATAGTCATAATAAAAGCTTCAGTCGAAAGTTCAGACACAAGTTCAATATGGACGCATTTTGTCGAAAAACAAATAAAAATACAAATGTAACATTTTGACAGTCTACTACCCTTTCCTTTCTTGCTGGCGATCCATAAGGGGCCAGCATAATCAACACCGGTATTTTCAAATGGAGGGGATGGTGTCACACGTTGAGCTGGGAGATTGCCCATAAGGGGCGAAAAAGGCTTGGGATTCACTCTGACGCACTTTGTGTAATTACTAACTGTTTTTCTAGCTAACTTTCTACCTGATAAAACCCAATAAGATTCCCGAATTGACGATAACAATAACTGTGGTCCAGCATGCAACAGTCTTAAATGCTCGTAATAAAACAACAATTTAGTCAAATAATGATCAGATGATAAAATTAGCGGATATACTTTATCAAATGAATAATTTGAATTTTCCAGCCTACCCTTTACTCTTAATGTCCCATCAGTATGAAGAGATGGCGACAATTTTAATAACTTGCTTTTTTGACTAACAACATTCTTTGATCTCAAAGATTTAATTTCCTCGGGGAACGATTCACCTTGGCCAAGCTTTACAAGACAGAGGCGTGCTGATTTTATCTCAATAACACGTAAAGGGCCCGACAAACGATTTTCAATATCAATTTTACAGTTAAACTTAAATCTTAAACAGTATGCAACCACCCTGCACAACTTATTCCAGCACGAAAAATTTTGAAAAGGAAAGGATGCAACCTTTTCGTGCCCTACCAAACATTGTTTTGTTTCTTTAACCTCGGGAAGGTTGTCAATATCAGGAAGCTTATCAACGTCATCGTCAAGTAAACTAACAAAGAAATCTTTGCTACCAAGGAAACTAGGGCCTTGCCACCATAACAAGGTATCATATAATTTCGAAGGGCTAACTCCTCTAGATAACAAATCAGCCGTATTTTGATGAGTTGATATATGACACCAACCATGAGGATGTGTGCTGGTTTGAATTTCTGATACCCTATTACCAACAAAAGTTTTCAATTTCGAAGGTTCAGTTTTGAGCCACCCAAGAACAATAGTTGAGTCAGACCAAAAAGTGCATTCATCAAACTTTATATCTAATGACTTGATAACCGTTTGAAATAATCGCGACAGAACCACTGCCCCACATAACTCCAATCGGGGAATTGTTATTGGCTTAACTGGGCTAACCTTTGATTTTGCACATAATAAACTCACCCATGCATTTCCAGAATTATCGAAAGATCTTATATAGATGCACCCGCCATATGCTTGTTCGCTAGCATCTGAGAAACCATGCAGTTCAATTCTAACAGGGTTTGTACAAAGAACATGACGACTTACTCTCAATTCGTTCAAGCTACTCAATTCAGTCCTAAATCCAATCCACTTCGTGTGTATATCCGATGGAATCGCTTCATCCCATGAAAGCTTGAGCTGCCATAATTCTTGTAACATAATTTTTACAACTATGATACTCGGACTTAACAGACCCAGGGGATCGAAAATCCTAGATATTTCTGACAATATGCATCGCTTTGAGACTTGAACCTTTGAATTCGATATATTTATTTCATATGACAAATAGTCAGAGCTAGGTAACCATACCAATCCGAGTGTTTTCGATACTCCATCGACATCCTGACCAAACTTTATACAATGCGAAGACCACCGGGATTTTTTAATACCATCTAAAACTGTAGGGTCATTTGCAACCCATTTTCTAAGTGAAAATTGTCCACTTTCTAACACCTTTGAAACCTCAAGACAAGTTTGTTTTATAAACTCTAATGAATTTGACCCTGTGATCATGTCATCAACATAAAAATCTTCCTTAATAATTTTGGCTGCATTTGGATATTGATCTTCACATTTTTTACCTAATTCGAACAGACACCTGATCGCAGGAAAGGGTGCACTAGCAGTACCATACGTAACCGTGTTTAGGTTAAATATAGAAATAGGGAGCGATGTGTCAGAACGCCATACAATTATCTGAAGAGTTCTCTCATTTTCCTTAACCGACAATTGCCGATACATTTTTTCAATGTCGGCTGAAACCACGTACACATGCTGCCTAAATCGCATGAGAATCGAAATCAAATCGGACTGAATCGTTGTACCTACAAACTGAAGTTCATTCAAAGAGTAACCACTCGTGGTAGCAGAAGATGCATTAAAAACTACCCTTAACTTCGTAGTTTCACTATCCTCCCGCAGGACTCCATGGTGAGGCATGTAGTATGCAACTTCTGCATGCTCTTCATTTTCTACCTTTGACATGTGACCCATTTCTTGGTATTCTACCATAAACTTTGTATACATGTCCTTCAAATGATTATTTTTGGCAAATTTTCGCTCTAAATATTGAAACTGTCGTAAGGCACGACCTTTAGATTCTCCAAGAAGACTCAAACTATTTTTAAAGGGAATTGAAACTACGAATCGACCATCCTCTTGTTGTGCGACTGTTTTCACAAAATAATCCTCGCACATTTGTTCTTCTCTAGAAAACTTTCGAACCATCGAATAACCATCCTCAACCTACCAAAATCTCGAAACTTGTTTTTGAAGATCACCTTCCATAGATAAGTTGCAATGAGTGACCTTACTACCACCTAATATATTTATTGGTCCTGAAACTACCCACCCAAACTTTGTTTTTTGAAATACAGGCTTGTTTGGTCCGAGATTAATCTGAGCTGAGCACAATAA
Source organism: Stenurella melanura (assembly GCA_963583905.1). Lineage (NCBI taxonomy): Eukaryota > Metazoa > Arthropoda > Insecta > Coleoptera > Cerambycidae > Stenurella > Stenurella melanura. The sequence continues at coordinate 67,120,440 of OY757318.1, forward strand.
ATTCCAGAAACAATCAGCTCCTATCAACATATAAATTTTCGAAGCTTTATTGAACGAAGGATCGGCAAGTCTTATATGCCTGGGAATTGAAAGTTCAGATCCATCAAACGATAACTCTGGAAGCTTTCCAGTTATTTCAGGAACAATGAAACACGATATAGAAGTACTAAACCCACTATGATGCGCCTGCACCTTAACATGACATTGATATTCTATATTTGTAGCAGCCAAATTTAACCCTACCACTTTAAAATCGACACACGTTGTTTGTAATTGCAAGAGCTTAGCTAAATTTGAAGTTATATACGAGGATTAAGAACCCGAATCTAGAGCTGCCTTTATTGTGTGTGGTTTTCCAAGTTTGTCAAAGATCTGGAGGCTTATTGTCGACAGAAGTACTAATTTATTTAAACCTGAAAATGATGATAATACAACTTGCGAAGAATCTGAACCCTTGGAATTTTCATCTCTTTTTACCTCATGATGGAGGAGAGTATTGTGCTTACCATTACATTTTCCACATAATGACTTTTGCCTACATTTTGAAATGAAATGCCCAACCTTTAGGCAGTTTAAGCAAAGTCTTAACTCTCGTGCTCGACTATGCCTATTTTCTGCTGACAACTTTACAAATTCGTCACAATTGTAAATAGTATGCTCGCCTTTACAAATTATACAACTTTTTACGTTCGTTTCTTTTTCATTTGAGCTTGCTAAACACCGAGATGATTTTGTTTGAGCTTTCGGCTGACGACTACCTTGTTTTAATTCTAAACTTTCGAGAAAATCAGCTCTTGTATTCAAAAATGCTTGAAACTCCTGTAATGTGGGAGGTTCGCTACCTATCTGATGCTCTTCCCACTTTCGATTCGTCGAATTGTCTAGTTTTTGTCCAACCATATGGATAATTAAAGTGTCCCACTTATCTGTTTGTTGCCCCAATGCATCTAGAGCACTTAAGTGTTTCATTATATCGTTTGATATGCTACGCAATTTTGAAGAAGACTCTTGAGACAATTTTTCTATGTTAAACAATGCCTTAATATGGTTGTTTATTAGAAGTCGAGTATTGTTATAGCGTTTACAAAGTAAATCCCAAGCCCTTTGATAATTATTTTTAGAAAAATCAAACTATTTTATTGCCTGTAATGCATCTCCCTTTAATGATGTACGTAAATAATGGAATTTATTTATATCCGACAAACCAGGGTGTGTATGTATCATCGACTCAAAACTATCACAATACTCTAGCTACGTATCGTAGGAGCCGTAAAAATCAGGAATTTTAATAGTCGGTAATTTTAATCCACTGACAACACCTACCTCACTACCCGTTTGTCCGACCGAACCATGAGACTGAGTTTCCGAGTGTACGGAATTTTCTTTTTCCATTTGAAACCGTGCCTGCCAAGTTTTTAACAATTTCATGCCTTTTAATGTCCACTTATTGGTTGGGACTGGATGTCCATATATCAATTATATTTTAATTTAAAATATCTGTAATTTCTATTACTCTAATTGATCTTATTATCAATCGATGACCCTAGTAGGTATTTTATTTGAATAAAAGATTATTGCTTTTTGTACAGAAAGTGTAAAATATAGTTGGTTTCTTTGGTAGTTTTTTTTGTGTTGAGAGAAAACCTATATAGATAGTAGTAGTAATATATAGTTAGACGTAACATATTGTTGTTACCCCGAAATATAGTTAAACTGATTACTATTCTTTGGTGAATATTGTTAGGTATTGAACCCATTTTTCCCTCCTGTCCTCCCCTATACCTAACAATAGTGTTGTGCAGTTTTGAATGCAGTTAGTTGGTTTGACAGCCATCGAAAAAGAACTAAATGGAGAATATAAAAAGTTAGAACCATTTCCACCAGGTACATTTGAGGAATATGATTTATTAGAAAATGGTAAAGTGAAATTGGTTAGGAGTCAGAAATATTTTTCTCCGGGAGATAAACCTTCTTTCAAGCCCTTTTTACCTTATGAAGATTTAGTTCCAAATGATCACACAGGCAACATAAAAAAATTGTTAACGATGGCTGTGAGAAAAAGACTAATGGCAGACAGAAGAATTGGATGTTTATTGTCTGGCGGATTAGATTGCTCTCTAATTGCGTCATTATTGGTAAAAGAAGCCAAAGAGGCTAACTTAAAATATAAAATACAGTCATTTGCAATTGGTATGGGTGATAGTCCAGACTTAAGAGCTGCCCGTTTAGTTGCAAAACATATAGGAACTGAATATCATGAAATCATTTTCACTGAAGAAGATGTAGCGAAAGTTCTCGATGATGTAATTTATACATTAGAAATGCCAGATATCACAACAATAAGGGCCTAAATACCCATGTTTTTAATTTCCAAGTATATATTGGAAAACACTGATACAACAGTATTATTTAGCGGAGAAGGAGCTGATGAAGTGGCTCAAGGTTATATATATTTTAGAGATGCACCCAATCCTCAGGCTGCACATGAAGATAGTTTGCGATTATTAAGGGAAATTTATATGTTTGATGGGCTTAGGGCTGACCGAACAATGGCTGCACAAAGTTTGGAACTGAGAGTACCTTTCTTGGATTTGCAATTTACACAGTACTACCTGAATGTCGAACATGAACTAAAACGTCCAAAAGATGGTGTTGAAAAGTATCTTTTGAGATCAGCATTTGAAGGAACAGATGTTCTCCCACATGATATTCTTTGGCGACATAAGGAAGCATTTAGTGATGGAGTGGCTTCAAAAAAGAAGTCCAAGAAATTGTTGAAAAGAGAATGCCAGAGCCATTTGATGAAGCAGCTGCAGCGAAATTATACCAGCATTGTACACCCAAAACAAAGGAGGCCTTTTATTATAGAGAGGTATTCGAAAAAAGTTATCCAAAACTAGCCACAAATTTCCTGCCTTATTATTGGATGCCAAGATCCATATCCATATCCAGAAGGAATAACGGATCCTTCGGCAAGATTAATTAAACATTATGCTGCAGAACAGAAATAAAATTACATTGGATGTTCAAACGTACATGTTTGAACATCCAATGTAATTTTATTAAAGGTGATTTATCTCAAATTACAAACTATAGAGGAATTGCCCTCCTGTCGGCTTTTTCTAAACTGTATGAAAATGCATTCCACACAAGACTATCAAAATTTCTAGCAACAGAAAAAATTTTGTCAAACAACCAATTTGGATTTAGGAGCAATTTATCAACCCAGAATGCTATTTTGGCAGTATATAATTATATGCTGCATAATTTTGAACTTAAAAATAAAAGAGTGTGTATTTTATTTGGCCTCAAACGTGCTTTTGACACCGTTAATAATGATTTATTGTTAAATAAGTTATACAATTATGGCATCCGTGGGCCTGCCTTACTTTGGCTCTCCTCCTACCTTCAAGGGAGGAGCCAAGAAGTTATTTTAAAAACCAACAATACCATTTTTAAGTCACTGCGCAAAGATATTGAAACATGAGTACCCCAAGGGAGTGTATTGGGCCCCCTATTATTCATAACATTTATCAATGACATATTCTCTTATTTTACACATAGTTTTGTGTCTCTTTTTGCAGATGACGCCTTAGTAGCAGTAAGTTCAGATAATATTAATGATTTAAGTACCATAGCAAATGATGTAATTCACTGCATGAAAAATTATTGTCAGTACACTGGTTTTATACTCAATGATCTCAAAACTGATCTAATATTGTGCTCTCCAAGAAAAATGGATGAAAGCATACTAATAAAAGTAAATAGTAGAAGTGTTCAACAGAGTGCTCAGGTTAAATTTCTTGGCTTGTATATGGACTCTCATTTGACATGGAACAATCAGATTGATATCATATTGAAAAAACTATCAACTTCATGTTTTGTCTTATGGCAGCTCAGAATTTATGTTACAACTGATGTTCTAATAACATATTACTATGCTTACGTCTACTCTACATTAAACTATGGTATAATATGTTGGGGCAACTCAACAAGAGTCAGTGAGGTCTTAATCCTCCAAAAAAGGATCTTAAGAACAATGACTTTCAAACGCTCTAAATTTTCATGCAGAAATTTATTCAAACAATTAAACCTTCTAACTGTAACTAATATATACATTTTAAATTGCGTTTGTTACGTTAAGTCCCATCCTGACGAATTTACTCTTACCAGAGACACAAATTCACCTTACAACTTTAGGCCAAATCTTAATATAAGTATACCAAGGCATACTATGTCGGCATCAGCAAAAGGGCCACTAGTCATGGCTGTTAAAGCATATAACAAATTACCTATCTCTATTAAGGCTACACCTACCTTTATTTTATTTAAATCAAGAGTTCGTAACATGCTGCAAAAATATAGTTTTTACTCTATTGATGAATTTTTTAACTGTGAAAATTTATCATGATGTTGTCTGTGTCCCATTTATATTCTTAGTGACATTTTTTATTATGTACTTTTGTATTCATTTATATTTTTATCTGACAATTTCAATACTTGTAAATTACAGGTCTTATGGAATTAAATTATTATTATTATTATTATTATTATTATTATTACACAGGGTGCTCGATAATTGTTGCACACTATTGACAGGATATATTTTAACAACTACAATTTGATCTATCCTTATTAAACGCTGTCCGGAACTTAAGAACTGCATTCGTCCTTTCTAAAACCGTAAAAAGATTTCATAGATTTAAACAAATAATCGTTGTCAAATCGAATTTTGAATAGCAGCGTTCAAAATGTCCATTACCCGTCCGTTGTTTTATGCAGGCACAATAACTTCTAATTGGAAAAACGGTAAGACAATAACACAAACTAGAATCTGACTAATTAATAATTCATGCAAATAAAGCCGCCAATAACAACAAACGCCAAAAATGCGCGATACTCCATTTTTGCACTTATGGGATTATTCATGGAACCCCATCAAAGGGTTATATGAAGAATTAATTTAAAAAGGAAATACGATTCCATCTGTGAATCATTCTGAAGAAAGGGGTTGTATGAGAGTTCTATTACACTGCATTTTCACGATTCTTTCGCGAATTTACGAAAAAATTTCTTTTTCACTTAAGAAATACATGTGGAACTTTGTGGTCTTGGAGAAACGTGTTAATATCAACCAAATTTGCTCAAGTCTGGAGATTTTTTTTTTATAATTTCGAACAAATTTTGAGAGCGAAACAAAAATAATCCAAATGTGTTTTACAAGTATAAATTTGAGCTACCTTAACGTTAGAGTCGATCTACAGTCAAACGGTTATTATTTCTAGAAATGAAGTGGTGGTAAAAGCAAACGTTTTCATCTGAAATGGTTGAATATTTCACAGAAAATATTATATTTTATGAGGAAATATTCATTAGTAGCAGAAATTACTAGAACACCTTCCACAAAAAAGAACATCTGGAGTGAGCTTTCATGCATTCTTCTTCTTCGCCAAGATTACAGCAATCGTTATTAAATTGCTCGTCGAAAATATTAATTTGATAAGCAAAGAGTGGATTATTACTATTATTATCATCAATATTTATAAGATGACAGTGCTTTAGCTACAGTGTGATGACTAGTGTGAATCCATTCCAGAATTTTAAATCGCGATATGATTGTGATCGTGCTTGATCTATAGCTAGAAAGGGCTTAAAATAGGTGAAGAGTATAATGTTTCCATCTAGTTTATGTGTTTATTTTATTGTCACAGTGACAATCAATACATAACAACAGCTGTAAAACTGATTATTAATTATTTTCTAGTTACTGGCTATATTCATGTTTATTGCATTATAACCATTAGGCTGGAAAAATACATTATACCTTTGGGCAACCGGCCTTTCTTTGTTAATTTAAAGTCGTTGATTCAGAATCTGTCTCTTGCTCAGCTACAATTTTTCGAATAAGCCCAAGAAATGTAAAATTGCGGAGAATATTAACTTAAAAAAATAGCTGAAAAATATAACAAATAGGGAAAAAATACAGTAATAAAATAATTGTATCTACTCTTATTACAGTATACATCAATTAATCAACTGCTTCTGAAGATGTAATAAGATCTATAAACAAGTAGCGTGATCTATTACAACTTTCTAGTGATTTAATTTTTCACCAATCACCTTTAACTTCATACCTAGCCTTTCCAATCGATGCAACGCGCAAGATAAAATAGTTATTATTGAGGGAGGGAAGGTGATTTGACATGTTTGAACAGTTTGGAAGTTGTCAAACTATTACATTAATATTTATTGTTATAATCGCAGACAAAGCCTATACTACTATTCAACTATAATGGTAATAATAATACACTTGATAATTTACAGCACTCGCTTGTGATTCGCGCTGCAAACTTAATCTGCGTGAGTTATTACTGATATTATCGCTTGTTAAATAATATACTATTCTTTTTAGTCATTTTTTAACAGTTTCAGTTGGTACTTAAAAGCGTGGCATTTAATTTGCTAAAATTTGTTGCTTGATTAAATGTGACGTTTATTAACAAGCAACAAAATATTAGCAGTATTATTTAGTAAACTTCGCGAACTCCTGTGGTGATGGCGTAGACCATATTCATAAAATGCTTTACTCAGAAATACAATGCAGTATTTTAGAATCTTTTTCAAACAGCTGACAGAGTACTCTATTTGTACATTTATATGTCCGAATTTACTTCTTGAAAGTAAATTGAAATGATTTTACTGGACGCCAAACACTTTGTTTAAAAACTGTTAAAATTATAGATTATAGAACACCATTAGCATGACTATCAATAATCTATAGAATGACTCTTACTCAAGGGTCAACGAAGTCGGTTCAATAAATGCTCATCGATCAAGATAATAATCAAAATAAATCAATATTGAACGAACAAAGTATTAATTTATTAATAAACTTGAACTTGGAACGTAATTAACAAATTTAAACAACAAAATCTAACTTCACTAAAACTGATAAATATGGCCTTGTATTTAAATAATTTATTTAAACTAAAATAGGTATGTACCATGGATTTGTTATATTATAAAGCTTTACCTTGTCTAGGTTTCTTTCAACTCGAGTAACGTTAAATTATAACCTCTAACTGGTTATGACAATATCCTTGAAGTACGATGTCACTTGACTAACTTTATAACCTCTCAAGGTTTCTTCTTCTTATTATTTTACTGGATTGACGTTTGTTTATAACCTCCAACTTATTTTCAAAATTCCTTGAAATATTTCTATCACTTGACAGACGTTTGAATTTCTTCACCGTTAATAATGGCTAACTGGATTAACAAATACTTCCCTCTTCTAAATCTGCTTTCAGGATAATATTCTTCGTAATACTTTCAAAGTTTGCTCACTTCTTATATTTAACATACTTGTACAATTATTTCTTGATATCAATATATCTGGATTGTAATATTCTAACCTTCAAATTATTCACCACTTTCTTTTAAATATTATAAATTTATTTATTATTCTTGGATGAATATATTTCGCTGTTCGGTGTTCAGCGGTCGGTGATCAACTGATTTGTAATATAAAGCCGTTTAATTGGATTAATTTCCAATGTTTCAATTGTTTTTTCTATTTTGATCTAATGTTTCAAAATTTAGTTTTAATTTAAATTTTAAATTATTCAGTTTCGTTTGTACTTTATACTAATTGAATACTGTTTCTAATTCTTTAATTTTCATGATAAATTTCTTACTCTACTTTTCAGGATTAAGTGAATGATTGTAATTACTCGAAATATATTGACATATTACATGTACTCTTTAAAATCTACTTATAACTACAATCAACAATTCCAAACTCAAATAAATACTATTTCATACATTTAGATGAATAGCAATCATAAACAAAAATTGCTAGTAGCTAAAAAAATACTGCAGTGTTTCACATTGACAGGTTCATGTATATAATAAACTAAAAACAAGAAATTGATACGCCAACAAACATTTAACATCATACTATTAGTCCTTTCTTTCTGCATGATGTGAAATATCATTCACAAAACACCTTTATGCAATGATATTTGAAAATATCTGAAAACTAAAAATGTCATTCAGTGTTTTGTAATCTATGGACTTACTATTTCTGAAGTAATCACGCTGCAATGCAACTACTGGTAGGTAATTGTCTTTAATTTAATATGCATTTTGTGTAGATTTAAAATGTTTCTACACAATTTAAGATTTTCAGCCCTAAGTTTTGACATTACATGCCCCATGTCGGGATATTATTGTTTTGATTGCAACAGGTAGCTGTCGCTAGATGGAGCCTCTCCCATTTCGTCGTTTCACAACGTCGATGGTTAGGAAGTGCACCAGGAAGTGCGAAACTGCAGGTATGCAAGTCAGTCTGAGACGGCTGGCACGAGAGTTTCCTTTAATTAGGAATAATTCTTTCGGCTGGTACTTGTTTCAATCAAAACCAAGCGTATTGTTGTATAATGTGATTTCTACACTTAATGCCGCCAGGCTCGCAATTATTTGCAGTTTGGTTTGTTACTGGTTGGCACTGCAGCCAGGAAGTTCTTAAAACACTTTATTATGCCAACTTTCAATCCCATCTTAGATATGGAATCGTGAATTGGGGTAACAGCAGTAATGTGGCCAGGGTATTTTTATTACAAAAATATGCAGTCCGTATCTTGTCAAACCTAAATAACAGAGAGACGTGCAGAAATGCTTTTAAAACTTTAAAAATCTTGACTCTTGCGAGTCTTTATATTCTGGAAGTGTGTTTATATGTCCATAAGCATAAATCGTTTTTTTGTAGTAATCAGGTTAAACATTCACATGAAACCAGATCGAAAAACATTTTAATACCTGACCAATACAGAACCACCATGTATCAAAAAATTTCCTTTGTCAAGGGTGTAAACTTTATAATTCACTAGATGTAGATATTAGGACTTCTGGTAGCGTTCAGATTTTTAAAAGTAAACTTAAAAAACTACTGCTCACCAAAAATTGTTACACGATTAACGAATTTTCCTTAAATACACTTTGACTTACAAGTATTTGTGTAGGAACGTTCATGACTGTGTTATATATAGTGTCCCGTATTATATATATTGTATAGATGGTTTCTTTTTTTCTATTGCTTGTATTATCTTATGTGATGCATTCTTCATTTAATGTGTGTATACTCTTACATGTATATATATTTTTTTTTAATGAATATATATATATTGTTCTATATTCTGATCTTTATTTTGTATTTTTATACGTTCGAATTTTACTTCTTGAAAGTATATTGAAATGATTTTACTGGGCGCCAAACAGTTTCTTAAAAGCTGTTAATATTATAGAGTATAGAACACCATTAGCATGATTATCTACAATCTATAGAATGACTCTTACTCAAGGTCCAACGAAGTCGGTTCAATAAATTCTCATCGATCAAGATAACAATCTAAATAAATCAAACTCAGTATTGAACGAACAAAGTATTAATTTATTAACAAATTTGAACTTGGAATGTAATTAACAAATTTAAAGAACAAAATAAAACTTAACTAAAATGATAAATATGGCCTTTATTTAAAATAAATATGTACCATGGATTTCTGATATTGTAAAGCTTTACCTTGTCTTTCTTTCGATTCGAGTAATGTTATATTATAACCTCTAACTGGTTATTATGATCCTTGAAATATTACGTCACTTGACTGACTTTTTAACCTCTCAAGGCTTCTTCTTCTTCTTCTTTACTGGATTGACGTTTGTTTCTAACCTCCAATTTATTTTCAAGATTTCCTTGAAGTATTTCTATCACTTGCTTGACGTTTGAAATTTCTTCACCATATAAATTTGCTAACTGGATTAACAAATACTTCCCTCTTCTAAATCTGCTTTCCGGATAATCTACTTCGTAATACTTTCAAAGTATACTCACTTCTTATATTTAATCAACAACAATTTATTCTTGATATCAATATATCTGGATTGTAATTTTCTAACCTTCAAAATTATTCACCACTTTTCTTCTCTTTTCAATTTATTAATTATTCGAGGATGAATATTTTTCGCAGCTCGCTGTTCAGCGGTGTATGATCAACTGATTTGTTATTTTTAGTCGTTTCAATGGGTTAATTTCCAATATTTCAATTGTTTTTTTCTATTTTGATCTAATATTTCAAAATTTAATTTTAATTTAAAATTTAAACTATTCAGTTTTGTTTGTTCTTTGCCTTAATTGAATACTGTTTTTAATTCTTTAATTTTCCTGATAAGTTTCTTATTCTACTTTTCAGGATTAAGTGAATATTCGTAATTACTCGAAATATATTGACATATTACATACACTTTCTTAAAATCTACTTATAACTACAATTAATAATTCCAATCTCAAATAAATACTAATTCATACATTTAGATGAATAGCAATGATAAACACAAAATGCTAGTAGTTAAAAACGTACTGCAGTTTTCATACTGATATAATACTGATATTATAAACTAAAACAAGAAATTGATACGCCAACAAACATTTAACATCATACTATTAGTCCTTTCTTTCTGCATGATGTGAAATATCATTTACAAAACACCTTTCTGCAATGATATTTGAAAATATCTGAAAACTTAAAATGTCATTCAGTGTTTTGTAATCTATGGACTTACTATTTCTAAAATAATCACGCTGCAATGCAACTACTGTTAATAGTCTTTCATCCAATATTCATTTTGTGTAGATTTACAGTGTTTCTACACAAAATATGATTTTCAGCCCTAAGTTTTGACATGCATGTCAGATTTTATAAAATTTACTTTTTTGTTTTCCAATTTCATTCTAAATCATTTTATATGAGATTGTGATTCTCTATAATTTCATGTTTTATCATATACTATTTAGAATAACCTTGTTAAACTAAAATAATTTCATTTTATGTTTATTCAAATATTTTGTACTAATTCAATATCAAGTTTCATTCTTTGCATTCTACTCGCTGAGAATAAGTGAACTTGAATCAATTAAATAAACCACAGATATTCCTGCTTCTGTATGATCTGTTAAAGTAAAACTGTTATGTTCATTTTCTAAAATACATACAACTTTGTGAATTTTATTTATGAGTTCAAACACGATACTTGGGTAGTGTTCCACAGTGTGGATACACGGCAATATATATATATATATATATATATATATATATATATATATATATATATATATATATATATACGGCATTAGTTGGCATCCCACAACGTAAAATTTTAGGTTCAATTGGCTTCCATAAGTCAGATGGCATCCGGTATTCGGATGCCATCTGACCTGCTCGCGATATTAACGCAAGTGCTTCACAGATGCCGTATTAGGTCATTAAAACTTATTTTAGGTTGGAAGTCAAATGACCCATTTTAACACCCTGGTGAATATTTTAGTTCACCGGTTTGCTACTAACTGCCGTGCCTGTCGCTAGAAAAATATACAATTTGAATACCTGCTAACCACAGAAACGGTTCAGATGGCATCCAGTTAACTGGCAACACCGTGGAAGAAGGTTAATATATACCATGAGTCATATTCTTTAGCTTGCATGTGTATGTTATTACTAGGAAGAATAAACTTAGTGGAGACAATTCGTGTAGCCTATCAAAATGAGGACGGAGTTTGTACCTCTTGATTGTAAACAATTTTTGTTGAAGATGGTTCAGCAAGGCTATTTATAAGTAGAATAGTGTTCTGTAGTTTAAATAAACTTCAGAAGTTGGAAAAAAGTTATTAGCTAAAATGTTGTAGATACGTAATAATCTACAGAATTATATTAATGTTAAAAAATTCTATTCTAGGTTATTTTAATGCATTTTTTTTTCATTTCGTATTTCCTATTAGATTCTATTTAAGAAAAGTATAAGAAGTAGGTGATCCAAGAATAATCTCTTGAAGAGAAATGCGTGGTCGAAATTAAACTAGAAGGGAAATAATTATACGACAAAGTTTGATAGCTAAAATTATAATTCCTTTTTTATTTTATGCATGCCACTATGCTTCAAAATTAATCAGTTTGGAGCGTCTACACCTTATTTTTAAATCTAAGCTCATAGATATTTAAAATCTGTACTGTACAACTGTAATTCTTCTAAACAAACATTTTTTTTCCATAATATATTTTTATACAGTGTCTGCCAAAAAATCTGTACCATATGGAAAACTTTTCTATACAATTATTTTTTTTAACGGGTTTCTGCATCATTAATAGCCACAAAATTGCTAAACATATTTGTCATGTCACAACTATGACACCTCCAAAATGTCATTTTTGAAGTAAATTTTAATAGGAATTTTCAGTTCTATTTATGTAATCTAAATTTGATATGAATTTCTTTAATATTTATAGCCCAGTTGTCATACAGAAAATGATAAAAATTGGTCAGTAAATGTTATATTGCTGAATTTTTCAGAAAAAAACTTTGTTGATGTAGAATATGACTAAAAAATCGGTAAAGGTATTTACACAGAACTTCCCTCTTTATTTGTGCATGGCGGTCACTCTAAAAATTTAACAATTACGAAATGACATTGAAAATAATAATCGGAATATAGTTATCACTATTAATACAAAGAAAACCTGATAAGTTTTGGTCAAAAAAATATACAGAGTGCTCATCCAACAACAAAAGTTCAATACTAAATGACAGGTGCCAAATATGGAAGGCTTGCGGAAATACCTTTACAAATATCCACCATGAGTGAATTATTTCTTGGGATGACCAACCTGTACATTTTCAATAAAAGTATAATAGGTGCATATGCCAAATATTATTGACATCTGTCACATTTTCAATTCCACATTCACGTAGTGGAGTGGAAGTATAGTGGTAATTAAAAAATTTCATTTTTTTCAATTTTTCAAAAATGTTGGTAAAAAAGTTGTCAATTTTTTTTTCTGCTGAAATAGGTTTAGAAGTTTAGAATTAAATTTAAACAATAAAAATTTCCATCCATTCTAGTGGTAATGTTTTTTCAAAATGGTAAAAATATGTTGCAAATTTTTTTTCCGAAATAGGTTTAGAATGTCATGAAACGTGGAAATTTCAAATTTGAGCAAAAAAAAATTTCATCCATTCTATGTATAGTAGTGATGAATAGATATTTGTTTGGAATGCTATGGAAACGTGGACATTTAAAATCTGAACAAAGAAAAAAAAATTCTATCTATTTTAGTGGTAACATTTTTTCAAAAGTGGTAAAAAATTCTCCATTTTTTTTTTCTTAAAGAAGTTTAGAACGCTATGGAACGTGGAAATTTGAAACTTGAACAAAGGAAAAAAAATTCCACCTATTTTAGTGGTAAAAAAATGTTCAAAAATGTTGATGAAAAAAATTTTCAATTTTTTTTTCTGAAATGGGTTTAGCGTGTCATGAAACGTGGAAGTTTTAAATTTGAGCAAAAAACAATTTTTATCATTATTTATTCCCTTTAGACGGCCCACCCTGATATTTTCCAGTGAAAGTTTAACCATTTCTTCGCTGAGAGTAGCGTCAGCTACCTACCAAATTTGACTGTTCTCCGTCAAGTAGTTTTTTAGTTAATGCACCAACAGACAGACAGACAGACTGGCGGAATTGAAAAACCTATATTTCCGTAATCTGCGTGATCTGAAACGTTAAAATCCGAAAAAAACTAGGAGGGTGATTTTTTCTCGAATACAATACTTTCCTTCGGTATGCGAAGGAAGTTAAAAGTGTATAGCTCTAAGGTGCCGGCGAATCCTACAAAAATCGAAAATATTGGCCGGAATTCGGTTTTTGGCCAATAACTCGCAAAATAAAAAATATGCATCAAAAAACCAATAGCACTAGGCGATATAGTGGGGAATTTCATATCAAAAACATATATAAAGTTTTTTTGTACGATCAAAAATGTAGGCTCCAGATTTTTTTGTTTAACGCAGGAGAATAGAACGTGGCGACGTGAAGCGTGCCCGGTCTCGGACGCGCTACACTAAATGTGTTGTAACTTTTGAACTAATTGAGTTCAACAAAGCTTAAACAAGAAATATGTAGATATTGGATTATCATGTTTTCAAATATAGAATGATTGTGTAGGAATAGTATATATATGTAGTCGGAACATACAGAGACTTCCAATGAAATCGGTAGTAGCTACCGCTTCTACAATTTTGAAAATAAAAATCTGAAACTTTAACATATTACTCTTGAAGTAATGTATAAAAAGATCCGATGGATAGGTATGCTAAACAATTTTTTTAGTAAAAGTTATTAACGTTTATTTTACCCCTAGTTTCACGAATTTTGGAGCAAAGAAAAATTTCTCTTTTATTTTTTTAAAATAAAACGGGTTAATTTGATTTTTGAAGTAAATTCCCTTGAAGCATCTTTAAGTACACATTTCAAGCTTTAAAAATCGCACCTACAGAAATCTAATAACTCGATTTAAACCAGAGTAATAGGTGGTTAAAGTTAGTTATAAATATAAAATTTTATCAATTTCTCAAAATCTTGAAATTTTGGAAGTGTACATCTTCAAAAATAGATTTTTTTCTCTCATCAGATCTATTTGCACATTACTTCAAGAGTAATATATGAAAATTTCAAGTTTTTATCTTTTTTAACATTGTAGAAATGGAAGAGCTTACACCCATTTCATAGCAAATTTCTTTATCTTCCGATTTCATATGTATATATTATTTCTACATAGATTCATTTTTATATTTGAAAATATAATAATCCAATAGTCACATGTTTCTTCTTTCATTTAAGCTTTGTTGGGCTCAATTTCATTAATTAGTTCAAAAGTTACAACAAATTTAGTGAAGCGCGTCCAAGAGCGCGCATGCTTTGCGCGCCGCACTTATGTCTCGCCAAGTTCCATTCTCGTGCATTACATAAAACAATCTGGAGCCTACCTTTTTGATGGTACAAAAAAAACTTCAAACACAGGGTGTACCTTAATGACTAATATTTCAGGGTGTGATTCCTTAGGTCATTTTATGAAGAAAAGTTCATGTGAACAATATGTCCACAACGGCTTACATTTTTTGCTACAGGGTGTCGGCATTTTTTTAATCGTTATTTTTTAATATCAGAAAATATTTTAGATATAATTTTCAATTTTGGTATTAGAGGAGCGAATTCGAGACTCTATCGTGTCGTTTTTTTTTCTGGCGTAGAACCAGGTCAAACATGGTAGGTTTTGTTAAGCATGTCACTGGGCATATGAAATCGTATTTCACGACATTTTTTCGTGGTCTGGACCTTTTTAAATAAAAAAAAAGGGAAAATATTGTATTTTAATTAAAATGTGTTTTTTTTTTGTTTCCACCGTCATATCTTCAAAACTAATGTTGCTATCGACGTTGTTTTTTTTTTCAATTAAAGTACACACAATAGCGCTTTTAACTCTACTAATGGTTTTTACACACTTCGCATTTTCATTTCCTTAAAAATTAAGAAAACTAGATATTTGAATTTTACGTATTGTAATTTTCACCAATCGATAAACTTTTTTATTTTTGAAAATTTTTATACACATACAGCGAAGCAAATGTAACCCAAATACTAGAAAAGTTTTTGATATAATTATTTTTTTCCCAATGTGTATCGTTTGGCAACAGCGATTTTTTTTAAAGCGCGCTAAATTAGTCATATGTATTATTGCGGCTCACAATCTAGGTATGTACACCGCGTGTGGAAGGTAGGATTAAGATGCGTCTAACTAATATACTATTAACATGTATTGATCCCTCACCTTAACCGCGAATATCTCAAAAACGGAGGAACGGAAAAAATTGAAAAAATTTTGAATATTGTAAATCATTCACTGAAATTTAAGTAGTGTACATTGGACAGTTTTGAAGTGCTGCTAAGTTATATTGAAAAATGTCCTACTTTTTAAGGAGATTTTGACAATACCAGTTTTAAATCCATTATATATTTGAAAATATGCCTACTATATAAATAATATTTTAGATACCGATAAGGCATGGTATTTTTTGTACGAGAAAATTTTTTCATAATTTTTTAATCTAAGATTTTGCAGTTATTCTAAAAAACGTGACATCATGTTTATTCGGTTATTTATCAAGGTATTTACAAAAATTTTGATAAAATAGTTAATTATATAAAATGTAAGCATTTTCAGAAAAAAGAATTGGTATATATTAAATATTAATTTAGTTATCAATAGATAATATTATTGCCCGCGTTCTGCAATATTATCTATTGCACTTGCTAACTAAATTAATATTTAATATATACCAATTCTTTTTTTTGAAAATGCTTACATTTTATATAATTAACTATTTTATTAAAAATCTTTTAAATACCTTGATAAATAGCCGAATAAACATGACATCACGTTTTTGACAATAACTGCGAAATTTTAGAATAAAAAATTATGAAAGAATTTCTTCGTACAAAAAATGCCGTGCGTTATTGGCCGAATACCGAATTTCGGCCAATATTTTCGATTTTTTTAGGGGTCGCCGGCACCTTACAGCTGTAAACTACTTTTTATCATATTCTACACACAAAAAAAATACTTCTCCTGAATAATTCAGCCATATAACATTTAGTGACGTCTTAAAACCGATGAGTGGGCTATTAAGCCGATTCTCGTACAAAATGTCACAGTAATGGTTCAGAATTACTGAAAATAGCCCACAATTGTCCTGTTGTTTTTGTAAAAATGTTTTTTTACCATTATCAATTACATTTACAAAAGAAATTCAAAGAAATTCAACATTTATGTATTTTTGCATTGAAATATTTCAAATTAACCCAACTGTAGACAAGAAATTTAAAAAAAGTAAACGTTACATATTTTTGGAAAAAAAATGAAAAACTAGAAAATTGGAATTATCGAACCAAACGTTACATTTAGATTATTAATATAATAATTACAAACAACTTTTCCTTATGATGCTCTTCCATATTTTGATAAATAAGGACATTTCAGGCCATTTTAAAATTTTTAATGACATTTTGGCGGTCTCATAATTGTGACACGACAAATATTTTTAGCAATTTTGTGGTTATTAATCATGCTAAAACTAATAGTGAACCTCGTTTAAAAAAAACAAATGAATAAAAAAGTTTTTCATGTGGTGCAGACTTTTTGGCGGACACTGTATATATAAAATTAAAATTTCATTACAGCTTACTTTAAGTCGAAAAGCATACACGTTGGAAGTGTATTTTAGTTTCAATCAGATAACTACCTAGCTTTCTTGTTCATGATATTGTTTAAGTAATTTTTACTTCCATTTTTGTATTTTATAGCTTGAATGTAAATGAGCGTGATATTTAGACCCTTGTATCTAGCAGTGATCCATTTATGACACTGGTAATAAATTTGTTTAGAAATCTAACACATGTTTACCATTGACTACCTTCTTTAACTGGGAAGCTCATTGTTATGTGCTAATGTTAGTAGTAAAAAGGGCCAAGGCATTTTGGTTTAAAATGGATTTTTATAACCATGACTAAATTTTCTAACAGAAAGTTAAAACATTAAAGCTGATAAATTTTGTCCCAATACCTATGTTACATTAGAAAATGTTATTAATTTCTTTTTATAAGATGTGAAGAATATCCTATCTTATCTAGTAAACAAATCTTTAAAAATTTATGAATTAATGAGTAATTGGATTTCCGGGTGTAGTCCCGCTTACTTATTACATTTCTATAGGGGCCCCAAGATGTCCAAACGATGGTGAGGTTTCGGCATAATTATATCTTGCCATCTTCAGATGATAACTGCCTACTGATGAGCCCCGTTGCTCAAACTGAACTGAGTTCAATTCGTTAACCAATGGGTTTTTGGAAATGTCTTATGGCTACTTGTTAAAAAATTGCCTTTTTTATTATAATCGACATTGGAGTAGGTATTAATTCAAACTTTTTTGTAGCTTTTGAGATAATAAATCAATTGGTATATATTTTTGTTAAAAATAATTTGTTTTTATCCAAATTTGTGATAAACACGTTTAATGAAATAAATTATTGTATATTTCTATTGTGAAATATAGTTCATTTGAACTATATGAAAATGGAATCAATAGTGTCATTTAGCAAAATTAAACGTCTTCTATAGCCACTTCTGATAAAAATTATACAAAAAAACATTTTATATTTATTGCAAAAATGTTTTGTAAGACATATATAAAGGAAAATGTAAAATTTCTTTAAGTACATATATTGGTACAGCTAAACAATCACGGAATAATTTTCTTTTATTACCCGTTAGTTATTTGCTACACGGTTGAAAAACACCTTTTGTGAAATTTTGCAGAATTCTCAATGTTTTGGAAGTATTTTAAAAAATTCACGTCTTAGGAATGTGGGTTATTACCTTTATTGATGCCGACAACATTATCTTAAATTTGTTTTATGATACGTCACGATCACATGTTTCCAGAGAAAATTAAGACGATTTAAGTTTGAGATATAGGTACAACATTTATTTCAAACCGCTCCTTGTCTTTTTTTATTTGACTCAAAATTATCAAGTAATTTGGAAAATACTGTACACATTTTCAAGGGCGATAAACCACGACTTTATTCAAAGTCACAAGATCATTCAGTAGGCTATTAAAAAACATATATGTTGTAGAACTTGAGTCATGTTTAATTTCATTAACATTCAACATTGCAAATTGTGTTTTTATAATAAACGTTTCTTTTTATATAAAATACACTTTCAGATGTATTAATCAACCCTGATGTCATAATATTGTAACTTTATTAAATCAGTATTGATAATTACTTAACAAACGCACAATTTGTATCTCAATTTGGGATAGAAAATTCACATTACTAGAGGGAAAAATGATTCCTTTGTAAATTCCCAAGACGAACTTCATGTTTCGTAACTTAAATTTTGACATAAATTAGTTTTTATTCCCAGAATGAAATTTTAATGTAAAAATGTTCAGATTTTTATGTATTTATACATCGATAGACTGCAGATTGTAATAATATTCTTTTAGGAAAATACGATAAAGCAACATAGCAGACATCTGACAACGCCGCGGGAAGTCAATTAAACCTGTAATTCTTATATTCGGATGTCATTTTACGCATCGACCAAAATATTCATAAGGACGCTAATTAAACCGTAAAATAAGTAGGATGCTAAGGTAGCCTGTAAATATATTTTGTGAATATCAGTGTGTATATTGACGGAAGCCAAGTGAGAACGTTATTAGGTTGGACGCCAATTAATACCGTATATAAGTATATATATATATATATATATATATATATATATATATATATATATATATATATATATTATTTTAGTATTTAAGATAAGCTGTATATGTGTAAAAAAACGGAATATACAACTCATATACTGGACTCCTGATGCGGAGCAGTAGATGTGCCTCCCATGTGTTAATGCGTGATGTCCAATATGCGCGCTCTCCTACACCACTGTTTGTGCGTCTAAGTGGACGTATCGCTAGTTAGTTTAACTGTTGTTACGCATTTATCAGCGCTCGGTAACATCGGTCAAAAGGTTCACATTCGCGTGCCATGGTATGCGCTAAACTCAATATTGCATGAAACCTAAGAATGCAAGAATGTAATAAATTAATTAGAAAGTATGAACATTTCAAATAAGATTTTTTGTAGAGCTATTAGCTAGTTGTAAAAGTGAATATTTAAATAAAAAATTTTTATTTTGTAAACCATAGTGAAAAGCAATGCGATCGATTACCGAGATGTTTATGTTTTGCAACTGATAAAAGGAGTCAGCGAATCTCGACGCAAGTATAATTATATTATCACAATATTGTAATGCTATGGCTAAATATTTGTCGTGAATGTTAACACAGTGCAATGTAAAATTGTTAGTGAAACGAAGAGCTCGCCCCGCAAGTTATTTCATCCAATAATAGTACAGGAACAGTAATTTTCAAGCACTTAAAAAACATAGCTGCCTAAAAGTTTGCAATAGGTAATAGGTAATAGGTAATAATGTACATTTTAGGAAAATAAATTATATAATAAATGAATCAGCTACCTGACAAGCGTAGAAGGTGAGGAAAGTGGCGGTCTATTCCATCATTTACCTTCTGTAATGTTTTTAAAATATTCTTGCTTAAAAAATGTAAATAGTGTTTTTGTGCATTTAATAAAATTGTTTTTAATGTTTGTAATGTTTTTTGCCTGTTTCTCTACAATAAAAATTCAGCAAGTTACAATTATTTGGATAAACCCTTGTTTTTAAGTGTATTAATACAGGTAAGAAGAAATTGGCATTTAAGAATTACCCCAAGAATGCTTTCATTATAAAAAAGTATTACCTTGCAGATTGTCAAAATATTTTTCCTTCTTTGTGTTTTGTACGACAAATACTGAATAATTTATTATTAAAAACATTTCATTATTATTACGTATGTCACGTAATAATATAAAGGAGTGGAAAATATTTCACAAAAATATGAAATCTAAAAATCTATGAAGGGGTATTTAAATAAGTTTCTAAGTTTTATTTGCGGTTTATTGATTTGCCTTGACGGTTCCCATAATTTCAAAGATACTCGCGTAAAATTTATTTTTGTGGCCATTTTTACAAAATGGCAGCTCTAATTGACAGTCTACCATTCATTTTTTTTGACACAGTAGAAGTAATCCTCTATTAAGCAGATTCCACGGGAATAACCTAATTTATTTCATTCAGAAGCTGCAGAAGTTATTTTTCTGGACTACCTCCAACGGTCTCTTGATGTAAAATCAACATGTAAGAGGCTATGTTCCATAATATACTAAATTCAGTCAATTACATATATTATTATTATTACTATATATTTCGTAAAATAAATATAAATACTACCTATGTACCTACAATAAAGTAAAATAATTGCGTTATTAACCAAATTTTAAAATGGAAAAAATGTTTTTCGAATTTAAATGTTTTTTACAAACGAATTGTGAATAAGGTGAGTACGCTCAACAGTGTTTTAAAACATCAGCCACCAATGTATTCTTATTGCAACAGTCATAACAATTGGTATAGCACCCGTACTAAACTGTTATGATAGTACGCCTCTAAGAAAATTTCCATAGCATTGGCCCTTAAACGACGACAAGCGAGTACAGAGTGTGGAGCACTGGCAACTCAACTCATTCATAGACTAGCCCGCATCTTTCAAAATAAGGCCTCGTCGACCAGATTAATGAATCCGGCGAATTGCTAGCCAGACTTGAGAGGAGTGCGGTGCGACAGTGTTAAAATAGAAGTGATTTTGTGCAGTTCTCTAGAGACCGGCTATATTTAAGTGTGGTTTTCTGTGATGGGACTGGCAAGCTATGGTTAAAATGGAGTTTTACATATATTTCGTGTTATAAATATACATTTGTATTGTGTTTGAAGTCTGTGCCTTTGACCCAACCTATCAGTATGACAAAGAGAAATTAATCAACAACAATTTTGAAAACATTAACGCCATAACCATAACGCTTTTACTTCAGTGTCCCACGAAATCCAGTGAAAGTTGAATGGAAGTTACTAAACGACACCAACAGTGTGGACGGGCAGATTTTATAAATTGATTCGGATACATATGAACTGACAAATGACTTTATGCGTGTGTCGTAGATAAAACCCTGATTATAAAAAAATACAGCTTAACTGTGTTAGAACCGCCTCATTTTCTAAAAAAATGCAAAAACTGGTTGTTAAAGCGGCTGGAAATATGGTGCGGTTGTAGTGTAAAGCTGGCGGCACTCCTGCTCCTAATATTACTTGGTACAGGGAAGACACAGCGCCGCCCAAAAGAGAGCTGGGTGATATCAAAACAAATCATTGGTCGTTAACTCTAGAAGACTCGGTGCCAAATGACAGGGGCAATTATACTTGTGTTGTGTGTAACATCGTGGGGTGCATTAACTTTACGTTCATTGTGGATGTGATCGAACGATACCACAACACACCAATATTAACAAACGGACTCAAAAATACTACAATGTCGGTCGGTTCCAAAGCAACATTGCAATGTAAGTTTTTATCCGATCTACACCCGCATATCACGTGGACTAGATTCTTTAATAACAATCCTAATAATTCAATGGTGCTCCAGAAAAGTGATAGTGGCAATGTCACTTCGGAACTGTACCACATAGTGAACGTGACTTACGAAGATGAAGGGTGGGATGCCTGCTTTGCCTCAAACAGTCTCGGAACTACATTTTCTAAGGCGTATTTTGGAATTTGTGGAAGAGCCGGAAGAGGTAACTAATTTCTTCACCATAGGAAAAGTGGCAGCATTTGAAGCAGTAGTTGTAATAGCGGTAATCACTTTTATGTGCATCCATTTTAGACATAAAATAAAACGTGAAAAGAGAGAAAAAATGATAGCCCTGGAGACCGCAAGAGCTGTCATAAAAACAACACAATGGACCAAGAAAGTTATTATTGAAAAAATGGGTAATGCCCCTGAAAACGTATCAGAGCAACTGTTAATGCCAGTGGTAAAAATTGAGAAACAAAAAATGCAAACAAGCAATTCCGGGGATAGTGTCATTTCTGAATGCGAGCTGCCGATGGATTCCGATTGGGAAATTCCCAGAGGTACATTATGTCTGGGCAAAAACCTTGGCGAGGGCGCTTTTGGAAAAGTCGTGAAGGCTGAGGCTATGAACCTTCTAAAACCTGGAAGTACAAACGTTGTAGCTGTCAAAATGTTAAAAGAAGGACACACTGACAACGAAATGATGGATTTGGTGTCCGAAATGGAAATGACGAAAATAATAGGCAAACTCGTGGAAATCTTTTTGCGTGAGCACAGACGATACTCAGGTTACGAGATTGCAGTCGGCGAGAAAAAAGAGAAGAAAACTTTAACACTAAAGGACTTGGTCTCGTTTGCCTATCAAGTTGCAAGAGAAATGGAGTACGTAGCATCTCGGAGGTGTATACACAGGGATCTGGCTGCAAGAAACGTACTAGTTAGCGATGACTACATTCTGAAAATCGCAGATTTTGGCCTAGCTAGGGATATCCACTGCAACGACTATTACAGGAAAACAACACATGGAAGATTGTCAGTAAAGTGGATGGCTCCGGAGGCTCTATTCCACAGAGTTTACATTACACAGTCTGATGTCTAGTCCTACGGAATATTATTGTGGGATATCATGACGCTGGGAGGTACTCAATATACTTCTGTACCAAGTGTGGAAAAACTGTTTCAGATATTGCGAAATGGTCACAGAATGGAAAACCTCCATACTGTTCCCTCGAAATTTATATGCTATTGCGAGAATGTTGGAGTTACCAACCCAACGAAAGGCCAATATTTTCGGAGTTAGTTGAAGATTTAGACCCAATACTAACAATAACGGCAAACGAGGAATACTTAGACTTGGGACTTAAACAACTTGATACACCTTCGTCAAGTCAAGAGTCTACTTGTGATGAAGACTTTCCATTTCCTCAAATAAGCCAGTAATGCTCTAATATACGTTTCATTTGTGCAGCTTTTTGTGATTTTCATTTATTGTGACGTCGTTTGCCTATCAAATTGCAAGAGGAATGGAGTACTTAGCATCTCGGAGGTGTATACACAGGGATCTGGCCGCAAGAAACGTACTAGTTAGAGATGACTACATTCTGAAAATTGCAGATTTTGGCCTAGCTAGGGGCCTAGCTAGCTAGGGATATCCACTGCCAGTAAAGTGGATGGTTCTGGAGGCTCTATTCCACAGAGTTTACATTACACAGTCTGATGTATGGTCCTACGGAATATTATTGTGGGATATCATGACGTTGGCAGGTACTCAATATCCTTCTATACCAAGTGTGGAAAAACTGTTTCAGATATTGCGAAATGGTCACAGAATGGAAAACCTCCATGCTGTTCCCTCGAAATTTATATATTATTGCGAGAATGTTGGAGTTACCAACCCAACGAAAGGCCAATATTTTCGGAGTTAGTTGAAGATTTAGACCGAATCCTAACAATTACGGCAAACGAGGAATACTTCGATTTGGGACTTCCACAACTTGACACCCCATCGTCAAGTCCAGGGTCTAGTTGTGATGAAGACTTCTCATTCTCAAATAAGCCAGTAATGCTCTAATATACGTTTCATTTGTGCAGCTTTTTGTGATTTTCACTTATTGTGACGTCGTTTGCCTATCAAATTGCAAGAGGAATGGAGTACTTAGCATCTCGGAGGTGTATACACAGGGATCTGGCCGCAAGAAACGTACTAGTTAGCGATGACTACATTCTGAAAATTGCAGATTTTGGCCTAGCTAGGGGCCTAGCTAGCTAGGTATATCGATTTCTTTTATGCTGCTTTAAACCTTTCATCATAATTTAGCATAATTTTGTTGATTCACAGCCTCAGGGCCAAAATTTTGTGATAATCTAGTAGTAGAGTTTTTTATTGGTGTTTAGTTTTTTGTTTTTTTTTTTCGATTCATTGCTTAAATTTTACAAATTCTAATACCTAATTTTTTGTAATTTCTATAAAATTTGAGACCTTGGCTTAACCAATGGTATTCAATTTTTTATTCTGCTGGATCATTCGTTTCAATCAGTTTTAAAGTTAATTAATTATTTATTTAGAGTCATTTTAAATTTAAATCGTTAGTTTTTTCTTTGTGTAATTTAACTAAATTTGTATCAACTGGTTCCTGAATTATCATTGTTTTTCATGTAATAATCTGGATCGACCAACCTTGGATCAAGTACACGGTGGATTTGCTATTGGCTGAATGAAAATTGTAACTGGCTGGTCATCTTCCCAACGCAGCGTCTCCCTGGAACATCATCGTTGAACAGGACACGATCAATAAGTCCTCTCTCTCAGGTACCTGCGGCCATCTCCAGGGTTCGACCTCGTTGAGCTCCACTCCCACCGCCAAAGTTAGGTAAGCCACATTCACCGTGTCTCTTCTCTTTTGTCACTTTTTTTGGTCAGAAGATAACTATTGTGATTGTTAAACCAGTTGATTTTTTTCAATTTAATTCTTTTGCCAGAGATTTTTTTTTATTACTTTAAATATTCAAATAAAGCAATTTTTGTTGTATTTACATTTTCAACCATTTTAACTCTAAACATTATATATTTTTATGGTAGTAAATTTTCTAAATTTCTTTATTAATACACATGTAAAGTTTTTGTAAATTTTAATCGTTATTTGTGTTAATATATTGTTATTTTGTTTAAATTTTGCTTTTGATTGTTTCATCCTTAAACCGTTGCAGGAATATCAGTTGCATGAATACGCTGGCGCCCTTTTCTTTGTTTAGTTTGTTTAATAACACTCAAATTATTTATTTAAAAAAAAATAGATACATAAATAACTCTTCTCGCCACAGAGTGACCCTCGACTAACCCTGAGCTAATCGGTTGCTACTCTTTCATAGCTTCTTCAGCACCCCGCTGAGAAGTTGTGGTTGCATTCTATAAATCAATACAATGTCAATACTAACAATTTTATAGATATAGTTAATAATTACATTTAGTGAAAAGCGAGAATAATATTGTCAAGAGCAGAAAACTCTTATTCATCTTTTAAATAATTTATAAAAAAAATTTATATTTATTCATTCATATTTTAGAAATAGAATATAAAAAGAAATAAATCTAAATTTCACTTTGTATGTATATTCAATCAGTATAAAATTATTTGCTTATTCTAAACATAAATTGAAATATAAAACATCAACTATTACAAATAACAGATAATTGCTGACTATGTAGAATAGTTCGAACGGTGAATAGGATTTCGTAATTGAGAAAAGGCAATTCAGCAAATATCGCAAATATATTCGCAGTTATCATTTAATATAAAGCATTTAAAAGTGGGTTCTGACAAATTAGAAGCTTTTGCCATTGAGTTGTTTAAAATAAACGCAATCAAATGTGGAGAATTTAAAACTAAAGTGGGACTAATGACCCCGGTACAATGCGATTTGAGGATGATTGTAAGCTATCCAAAATTAAGCCAAACTTTAGCGGAGCTTATTGTAGAATACTTGGAAAAAATTAAAAACATGGATATAATTTGAGGAGTTCCTTATACAGCTCTTCCAGTGGCCACAGCTGTATCGATAAAATCCTCAATTCCTATGGTGATGAGAAGGAAAGAAGCCAAGGATTATGGTACAAGAAAACTTATAGAGGGCTTCTATAAAGAAGGCGATAACTGCCTTATAGTGTATAAGATGTCGTCACTTCTGGCAGCAGTGTTTTGGAAACTGTGCGGGATCTAAGTGAAGCTGGAATTAAATGCACCGAAGCTATCGTTCTTTTAAATAGGGAGCAGTGTGAAACAAAAATTTTTGAAAGTAATGGCATTAGAATGCATGCTTTATTGAGCATGACGGGGTTGATGTCAATATTGGGAAAAACTGACTGTATTGACGAAGACACAGTTAAAAAAGTGAGAAAAAATTTAACTAATACACAGGTGAATCCAAGTTTGTTGATGAAGACACCTTCAGAAGACCGACTGAAATTATCATATTTAAGGTGGCCATATTTATTTATTTATTTATTTATTTATTTATTTATTTATTTAACAATACACTGCCCAACAGAGCATTCCAATTACAGGGCAGGAGATGATAAGTACATATAAAATATATTAAAAAATATTAAAAGAATATAAGTAAATAAAAATATGGTAACGTGTTTTAATTTATACAGTTAATCTCTTTATCTCAGCTACAAATGTACCTTTGACCTATAAATTAAAATCCAGTAAAATAATGAGAAATATATTTCGACCCAAGGGTTTCGATATGGAAGGGGGAAAGGGGATCGGCATGCGGTTAAAAGCAGGTAGATAGATGTTTTTGTTGTTTACATTATTTCGATTTGGAACACTTGTTATTTGGATTGCTCAAGCGAAGTAATGTTTACAACTGGATTAGTTTATAGGATTCTTTATTGAATTTTCACGAATAAACATCTATAGTAAATGATTCGTCGGCTACCCGCTAGGCACCACCACTTAACGGATGGTTAACGACTACCCTTTTCTATGACGTTGTCGAGGTTGTTCTCTTTTGCAAACATGGCGCCCTTAACACGAATATTGCCAAAAATCCAGTAGCTGCAGAGCTGTTTGAAATTATGGCCACCAAGCAAACAAACCTATGTCTGGCAGCAGATCTGACTACTACTACTACTGACATTCTAAACCTCGCTGAGCAAGTAGAGCCCCATATCTGCATCCTCAAAACCCACATTGATATCGTCGACGATTTCCACCCAAATTTTATAAAACCGTTGCAAGAAATTGCTAAGAGACAACTTTATTTTGTTCGAAGATAGGAAACTTGCTGACATCGGAAAAATTGTAGAATTACAATATAGTAAGGAGTGTACCAGATTTCCTCGTGGGCGAAATTGGTAACAGCTCATTCTTTAACAGGTGCAGGAGTACTCGATGCTATTAAAGAAAGCAAAGGGCTAGAGAAAAGAGGAGTGTTTTTGTTAGCCGAGACCAGTGCTGCTAAGAATCTTATTAACGAGGATTACACTAAGACTACTTTAAAACTAGCTGAAGAATATCCTGAATTAATAGCGGGTATTGTATGCCAAAGTCCCTTGTTCCTACAAAATCCTGGACTAGTACAACTGACACCAGGGGTCCAGCTAGAAGCAAAAACTGACAACTCAGGACAACAGTACAATTCACCTCAATCTGTGGTACTGGATAGAGGTGACGATGTTGCTGTGGTGAGGAGATGCATCACAAAAGCAACAGAACAAGACGTCGCTGCAGAGAATTATAAGAATTTATTGTGGGCCGCATACAGGAAAATATTACAGGAAAAGATTACAGGAAGGCACTCCGTAAATTTTGTAGATATTTTATCTATACTTTTTCTACAACAGTGCATAAAATTTCATTTTTACAGCCTCAAATACAAAATAAATTTTTGTATTCACTTATTTAACGTCTGCCTATTTTCATTACAAGGACAATTGCCGATGCCAGAAGAAAAGCTACCCCTAACCTGGAACACTTGGGAAACGAGTGAAATTTAAAAATAATTTGGAGAAGCTACTCATCAAATATAAAGCCAGCCGTCTTTTCAAAATCCACTAAAACTATGGGACTTACGAACCTAACGGAACACAAGATTGACGTTGGCAATGCAGACCCAATTAAATGTAGACCCTACAGGGTCTCACAAGAAGAACGCGAGGTCATTGATAAGCAAATAAAGGAGAGGCTGGAAAGCGATGTAATAAGGCCCCGCTATTCCCCGTGGTTAAGTCCAGTGGTTCTCGTTAAAAAGAAGGATGGTGAAGCAAGATTTTGTGTGGACTATAGGAAATTAAACAATGTTACAAAAAAATACACATATCCCATCCCAAACATAGATGATATCCTAACTTACCTAGGAGATTCAAAATATTTTGCTACGCTGGATATGTTCAATGGATACTGGCAAGTAAAAATCGAAGAAAAATCGAAGCAATACACAGCGTTCGTAGCTCAGGGACATGGGTCATATGAATTCAATGTTTTAAGTTTTGATTTATGCAATGCCCCCGCTATTTTCCAAGAGTTGGCCGACAAAGTATTCAATGGAATGAAATGGAAAGATGTCTTAATCTACCTCGACGACATAATTGTGTTTTCAAATACATTAGAGGAACATCTCTTAAAATTAGAAAAGGTCTTTCAACGCCTTAGGGAAGCTGGTTTAACGCTAAAACCCAGCAAATGCGTGTACGTCAAAACAGAAGTGAAAATCTTGGGAGACATAGTAAGCAGCAACGGAGCAGCTCCAGATGAAGGAAAATTAATGGCCATTAAGAATTTCCCGGAACCAAAGACGGTAAAGAATGTATGTGTGTAATTATTACAAAAAATTTATTAAAAAAAAATCCATAATAGCCAGACCCTTACTCTCTGGTTGCAAAAAAGGATAGTGGATTCATCTGGAAAAAGTCACAACAAGAAGCTTTTGAGACATTAAAAGAAAAACTATTGTCGGCGCCAGTTCTACAGCACTTTAATCCAAACAAAGGCTGCGAACTCAGAGTAGATGGTAGCATAGTAGGAACTGGTAGAATACTTCTGCAAGAAGATGAAAATGGACGAGCCCACCCCATCGCCTATATTGGCAGAAGCCTTTCTAAAGCCGAAAAGAATTATACCATTACGGAACTAGAAGGATTAGCTGCCATCAGAGCCTTAGGCTACCTGAAGCATCTAATTTACGGAAGGCCCGTAAAAATTGTCAGTGATCACCATGCCTTGTGCTGGATTATATCATTAAAAGACCCAACAGGCAGGCTAGCACGGTGGTCACTGAGGCTATCAGAGTTCGACTACACCATTGTGCATAAAAATGGCGCTGCACATGCAGACGCCGACTCGCTGTCACGGAACCCCGTTTTTAAAGCTGATGAAAGCTTGGAAAATATAGATGACATACTCACTTTCCTTCTCCTGCCTGAAGATGTATCCAAAGAACAGCGATCGGATCCTTCGCTGAAAGAATTAATCTCCGCAGTGGAAGATAGAAGGTCTGCTCCGATAGGTATAGCAAGACGAGCAAAGAGTTTTCGAATTGTCAAGGGTCCTCTATAAGGTCAATCCATTAGCAGAAGGGCTTGAAAATCTACTGGTCATCCCTCTACTACATCTACGAGAAGAAATCTTGTATTTCCACCACTCAGAGTCCCTTGGAGGTCATCTGGGAATAGCTAAAACACTACACAAAATTAAAACCAGGTACTACTGGGAGAACCTGAAAAAGCACGTAGAAAAATTCATAAAGGGTTGTCCAGACTGCCAAGCCAGGAAGGGAGCACAAACCAAGAAACCTGTTGGGCTGCTACAGCCAATACCAGTGGGTACCACAGGGTACTGTACTTGGTCCTATTTTATTTACCATATACCTGAATCAGATACTTACCTTAGAATCTTCTGGAACCATAACATCATTTACAGATGATGCCGTCATATTTTATAGTGGAAATACTTCGGTAGAGGTAAGAAAGTTAGCAGAGAGAGATTTAAAGAAACTAACAAATTGGTAATTTGTTAACTGCCAATATAAACAAAACTAAAATAATTCCACTTACCTCTTATTAAAAATAACTACCCGGTTATAGCAACGTATCCGTCAAAAGTCACGATGTTATCATTGTCATCTAAACTAAATATCTCAGTATTTTTATTGATTCATTCTTGAGATGGGTGCATGTAAAATATATCAAAAATAAACTTCGCTGTATGATATTTAATTCTATTTATGTCGACGAATCCTTTCTTTACATCAACTGGGAATAATACATTATGCCCTAGTGGAGTCCATATTGCAGTATGGTATACCTAGTGGGTTGGGGAAAAAACTTTAATGGAATCACTAGAAAAAATTCAAAAATGAGTACTAAAATTATATATATCAAACCAACACGACATTCCTCCAATTAATTGTATAATGAACTTAAATTATTAGATATCAGAAAATACTAAGGTCGTATTAATATTTTTTACGTATATTGGGATAAAATTATATAATCACATGCCAGGGTTTCTCAAAAGCTTGAATAATATATGTTTTCTAGAACGATATTAAAAAAATGGAATCTTTCAAAGAGTCGACACTTTTTCCATAACATTATTGATCCACAGTTAAATTTGTAATTTTAACACTGACAATAATGAATTACATGTACACAGGCCGGTCGAGAGGGGGGGAAGGGGGTCGGGGGTGTTTTCTCCCGGGCCCGGAGGTTTTTGAGGAGGCCCGGCGGTTTTGAGGGGGCCCGGGTTTCATTCGAAGTTAGAGAAGCATTTGCATTAGGCGAAATGAGAGAGGTATACTTTGAAATGATTATGTGATGTAAATAACAATGAGTATTGAATGACTTATTGTTTAGAATGAGATAAATATGAAATTGCTTTCCCCGCTCTCCAGAATTTTGATTAAGATAAATATTTAATTTTAAAGAATATTATCTTCAAAATTTCGATTGAGATAAATATTAAATCTTAGGGAATAATAGCCCCTCGCTCTTCGAAATTTATGTTAAAGATTGCTGGGAATTATATGTTACTACCCCCCGGGCCCCGATTTTCTCACGACGGCCGTGTATGTACGTGTGATGGTGTGTGTGTGTGTGTGTGTGTGTGTGTGTGAGTGTGTGTTGTTGCATATATTTGTATGTGTGTATTTTATTTAAATAATCCGTATTAAGTTAGATAATATGTTTCATACACCTCTTTATAACTGTTCTTTATAATTTTATAATTGTGTAAATTATGATAATATGTTATTGTGTTAATAAAATATTCAATCGCCCATAGACAGGTCCCTTGTAAGGACCTAAATGGGCATATTATTTTTTCTGTTGTCACATTATCTTGGCAATAAATTATTAATTATTTAGTAATAATACTGCCCAACTTGGAACTTCTACACTTAATAATATGGAAGATCGACTACCCCGAAGAAGTCAATTAAAGGCCTCTAGTAGGTTTCAAGTAGTGTATGCTGTAAAGGTCATCCCTGTATGTATACATAACTTTCCACATTATAAAAAGTTGTAGGTTTTTTACATACTTGATATTTGCTTATCCACGGCGTGCAGTTGGCAGTATTATGGTATATATTTATTAGCGACGTATCTAGTTATTATTGAAAATAAAATTAGTGCAAATTTGCAAGGATTATTATTTGTTCTTCGTTAATACAGAACACTCCCCTAGAAGAAACTTATAACTTTCTGAGTATTCAACAAAACCTAGGAATAAAGCATGAAACCATGAAAAGAGAATTTACAAAAAAATATAAATTTCTCCTCACAAAACTGCTCAACTTGAAAAACATCGTTAAGGCCATCAATACGTGGGCAATTTCAACATTAACATACTCGTTTGGAATAATCAAGTGGATTAACACGAACTTGGAGAAATTAGATCGGTTATCTTGATGATTATACCTTTCGCGACAGGATGGTGGGCGATGACTAATGAATATCCTACAGCTTTGTAAAAATCAAGAAATTAAGATACGTAAGTACCTTCTTAAACGTCCTTAGATCATGTTTACGCTCATAATAATTTTGTTGATAGTTTTGTTTCGATTTTACTATAACCTTAGTTGGAGGTAACAGCAGATCTAATTTTGAACGCAAAAACCTACCCATCAAGCTTTGCAGGTGCCTCAAACGTGGTAGTATGAGGAGTATTTCGATACTGTATTAAAAAAAACTTTATTATTAGGTTTACATCGTTAACACCCCCATTCCTAATTTTTAAATTAGCCGTTTTCATGATTTCAACCGCAGTTTCTGCCTGTCCTTTTGTGGCAGGATGATATGGCGCACCCACTGAATGTCTTATAACATTTTTAGAGACAAAATTTTAAAACTGTTCCGATATAGACGTCCGATCGTTACATATTTCCTTTGGTAGGCCAATCTCCAAAATTAAATCTCTAAGAATATTATGGTCGTAAATGCTGTGACATTACTTACTTCGAAACATTCTATCCGCTTCGACGTAGCGTCCCCAATTACAAAAAAATATTTTCCCAGACAAGGTCAAAAAAAAAAATCTGCATGGATTCTGTTCCGAACCTCGTTTGGCCAGTTCTACATCACAAGTAAAGCTTTGGGCGGATCATTTACAAATTATGTACATGTTTGACATTTATTGGAAATATTTTCAATTTGTTCATTAATAGACGACCACAGATATATAAGCGCGCCAATGACATCATTTTAATTATTCCCATATGTGATGAGTGAAGTTCATTTAAAACATGATTTTGATATTTTAATGGAATAATTATATGATGCCCATGCTTTAAAACGTCTAGACAACATACAGCATAAAGCACTTAGAATTTGCCTCGGCGCAATGAAATCTTCGCCAATTGATGCACTACATGTAGAAGCCCTAAAACCGTCTCTCTCGTTACGAAGAGAAATGATAAGTAGAAAATTCATCCTAAAACAGTGTTTTTACTCTACCCCTCTATTGACCAAAATAGCACACCTTAATACTTTTGATTTGGCCAACAGTTTTTGGATTAAAAAAAACTCTCCTCCCCTCTGCACAGCATTCAGAGAACACAGTAATTTCTTTCAAATAACCGACATCACATATATTTCTGATATTGATTATTTTAGTCTATTTACTGACATTACCATTATTATACCAAATTATTGCGAGAGTCCTCTCATCTGCTCCAATACCTTACTAAGTGTACTAAATCAATTTCAGAATCCAGAACTGGTTTATACAGATGCCTCTAAAAATAGTACTGATACCGGCGGAGCTTTCATCGTCCCATCCCAAAACATCGAATTTAAGTTTAAACTAAACTCACTTTTTTCTATTTTTACTGCAGAAGCCATGTCAATCTACCATGCTTTAAAGTATGTCGAAACGACCAGTTCTAGTGTGTCAATAATTTTATCTGATTCCCTCTCTGTCCTCCAAAGTATTAAAGGCGTTCTTCACCCTTCTCACAAAACAAACCCGTACCTATTTAAAATAAAACAGTTGGTTTACCAAATAAGATCGTCAGGAAGGGATGTTATTTTCGTTTGGGTGAAGGCCCACATTGGGCTACAGTATAATGAACGAGTGGACCTGCTAGCTAAGGAAGCCACTAACTCAGGACAGCCCCTGAACGAAGCGTTATGTTTAGGAGACCGATATGTAATGTTGAAAACTAATATTAAACACAAATGGTCCTATTCGTGGAAACAATTTTGTTTTACCAACCCCACTAGGTACACTTTTATTCACAATGACGTCCCCAGCCAATTTTGGCATAAAGATTTCGCCTGTTCGAGGAAATACATTACAACACTGATACGTCTTAAACTGGGCCATGCATGCTATCCTGCCCATCTGTTTAAAATTGGAGTTTTTAGCTCAAATAAATGTGAAGAGTGTGACGCCTAGGCGACCTTGATCATATCTTTTTCGGCTGTTCAAAATATAGAGCAGCCTCTGACAGGCTAATACAAAGTATTACTGAAGAGTGCAATACTCTCGCGCCTTTCAATTTGCTAAGCTTGCTTACAATTGGAACAAGGGAAATATATAAAAATATTATGATTTTTATTAAAGAAACTAATATTAAGCTATAGGTTAATCTCATAATCCCTGTGCTTTTCCGTATGTTTTTTTACCTCACTTACCGTGGTCTACCTTGTATTGTCTAAGCTGTAAAAATATCCTGATCGACCCCAGGATGAGAAGCGTGTGTCCCGGTTTTCCCTCGACGTTTTCTTTTAATTGCCTCCCCCTGTCGATGGGGGGGGGATAGGCTCTTGTTTTAAATATAAACAGGTTTCTCCTTTTATTAATTTTGTTAGTTTTAGGTTAGGACATTCTTAATTTTAAAACTTAGGTAACTGGCTGCATGGTCAATGACCTAATGCCATTAAAAAATATATATATATATGATGCCCCACAATAAACAAACTTGTTCTATTGTAATTTGACTTTTTCTTCTAAAATAAGGAACACATTGTGTTGACGGTGCTTTTGATCATCTATTTCGCATGTAAACCATTATTTTGCTCATAGTCGGATTAGATGCAGTTTCATATTAATTTTTTTTTAAATGCAATACAAAATCACTATCTTCTACGTAGTACAAGTATGAAATATTATCGCTACATTGATTATAATTTAAATATGATATTTTATTAATATTATTTAGATTATCTTCAATCGGAAATCTCGACAAAAAAATCTGCGTTACTTTAATGTGACCTCATATAAAATAAATAAATAAATACTTTATTGCCCAACAGAATACAAAGTAATCCAATTACAGGACAAAATTTAAGTTGTATAAACTAAGTTTGTGTAAACTAAACTAAACTAAGTTAAAGTTATTTAAATTAAGTTAATTAATATATTAGGACGAATTATTTAGAATCGAGAAAGATGAAGAGAAAGAAAAGAAGTGACGAAAGAGATAATAAAAATATATATGTATATATGTAAGCGAATAAAAAGTATGACAAAAATAATAAAATAACAAAAAGTGGATCAAATTAAGTACACTAACTTAAGCTAGGTAAGAATATAAATGTAAATGAATGTCAAATGAGATTGATATGGTCCGTGATAATTTTCGTTAGTTCGCTTAAGTTATTATGATATATATCACAGTACATAGCAACGCCATTAACACTATTGCACATTGTATATATAGGTGATCGTGAGACAATATATTAGTTCTAGCGATAGATAAGTGAAAAGTAGTCGAGACTCTTGAAGATAATCGCGGAACTCGAAATATTATTTCATTAACAAGGCCTATGCAATCAATTTTATTATGTAAAAGTTTGTAAATAAATCCTACTGCAAATAACACTCTTCTTAGATGAAGCGATTGAAAACTCAATGAATTTAACAACAGATGCTGAGAGTAGCCCCTTTCGGGGTATAATCCTGTGATTTTATATTGAAAGAATTTGAGAAACTTCCTCTGAATATTTTCAACGGCCAGTTCATGTACATTTTAAAACGGATGCCAGATTAAAGAACCGTATTCTAACTTTGATCTGACATAAGCAAAATAAAGTACTTTTAACGCAGTGGGATCAGGTTGTAGTCTGGTTAATATGGTCAGTAAATGACAGTTTTGGGTCAAACACTATGCCAAGATCTTTTATGGATTCACATCGGCTTAAGTTTGTGGACTTTAGCTGATAAGTAAATTCAGTGTAATGTTTTTTTAGTGTAAAAGTTAAGCTTTTACATTTTTGGGTGTTTAAGTGAAGATTATTTTCGTCACACCAAACTTCAATCTTTCTCAACTGGTTCTGAATAAATAAGGAGTCATCATCATTCTCTATGCTATGGTAGATTTTTAGATCGTCGGCAAATAGCACCTTTTCACAATCGATGATCTGTACAAGATCATTAATGAAAGTCAAGAATAATAATGGGCCAAGGTTGGATCCTTGGGGTACTCCGGAAGTAGCAATAAAATTTTTAGAGTCGAACCCGTTGAATTTAGTAATAAAAAACCAGAAAGAATGTGTGCCCATCGTTGTAATTTGTTTGTGGCAAGAACAGGTATACCCTTTTTTAGGACCAAAAATTGTTAAATGGCTTATAATTGATCTACAGCATAAATTTCCTACCATAGAGATAAATGTCTACACCCCGGGAATTACTGCACCTAATTCACTTTCAATTTGGCTATACTTGGAATCGGCCTGGATGCATATTCCACAGGTCTCTCTGAATTATCTTCGTAATATTGCTAATTACTGAGGTAATTGTAATTACCTCAGTAATCGTCGTCAAGAAAAACTTTCTGTAAAAATATTAATGAAACCTTTGCATTCTTTCGATAACCTGAATTCTGGTTATGCTGGCAAATTAAAATCCTAAAATGAATTTGTCTAATTTCTTATTTGACTATTCTCATCCACACAGTCCCCTACGGCCATGCAGATTAAACTAGTATCTACATAACCCCTTACGATCATGAGGATTCAGTTAAAAATGTGAACAAAGGCCTAAAATTAATTTATTTATCTAGGTACCATGTCTTAAAAACAAATTTCATTCTAATAGATTACATTTTTATTAAATCTATCATTCTGCTTATTGGAAATGTTTAGCCTTTGAAACGCTTTTCGCTTTTTTTCTGGAGCTCATCAGAAAGACAAAGCTACTTATAAAGATGTTTCATGCAAAACCAAGACAATTCTATGAATAATAATTATATTTGACATTGACCGTTATCGAAAGAATGCAAAGTTTTCATTAATATTTTTACACAAAGTTTTTCTTTTAGTTACAAATAGGTATTTTTTCTGCTGTTTGCAAAATCCTATAAAGAATATGTTTCAATACAATTATAAGCAAACAAATAATAATTCATTTTTACGTACATAGAGTATATAGGCTCCAATACTAGTTAGCTAATCAACATAGTTGATATTACAAGGGGTGTGCTACAAGGTCCTAGGACCTCTGTTATTCTATATATATATATATATATATACAGCGAATATTAACAATTGCCTTCAGTTTTGTTCATCTCATCAGTACACGGACACTTAATTATACTATTCTTTTTCTTTATCTGATTTAAATACTGCCGTTCTAAATATTAACTCTGATCTTGAAAAGATATTTAATTTTTCAGCAAATCGTGGTTTGGTTTTGAATGAAATAAAAGTGGAATTATTAGTATTTGGTAAGCATAAGACTCAAATTATTAATAATCCCAATTTTAAGTTATTTATAATTAATTCTCAATCAAGGCCAGTCTATGTTTGTAAGAGCCTTGGTGTGTGGTTTGGCACAGATTTAAGATTTGTAGAACATGTAATAGTTAAGAGGCCATATCAAATTGACTCGTTAAATAACGATTTTCGTGGAACTGAGTAGTTCTATAGCGACAAGTGATATAATCGTAATTAACAGAGCCTCCTGAGCAGCCTGTTGTCGCTTTCTCAACATGTGGAGTGAGTAGCTATGACGTCATAAAGAAAGCGGCTGTTGGTATAAGATTTTGTCGATTATCTCAACAACTACTCAACCGATTTAAACGAGTGTTGGTGTCATATAATAGATATTTAAATGCCTAACAAAAAATGTCTCACGATATATGTAGGTTTTATACTAAAAAAGATATTTACAAAAACTAATTATTTTCAAAGATTTATTGTTTTTAGTTAACCTAATAAATAACAACCATCTTAAAAATACTTTAATGTCAAAAATTTGACTGCATTTCTAGACTCTATTAAAACAATAGAATTCTTCAAATTGCTTGAGAATTTACCATGTTTTATATTTTAGCACTGGATTTAAATACCGGTTTGTTGTACCATCTAGAGGCTATATAGTGAAACATTAACAACGTCCATAAATTAACAACAGCTTGCATTTATTTCATGAAATATCATCGGAAAGTAACAATGAATTGGATAAAATCACGGATCAAATAAATATATCTGAGTCTACACCAAAACGCAAACGGGTTGATATTGATGAATCTTTCGATCAGCTTGGAACTTCAACCAAAGAGAGTACTTCTACATCTAAGCTACATCAACCTCAAATGAGAACTAAATTACCTACATTGGCCAAAATATGTGACAGATTTGGTGTTTCCAATAGAGCTGCTGCAGCCATTGCCTCAGTTGTTTTACAAGATATTGGTATAATTACCAAAGAAGACACATCAAAAGTAATTAATAAATGTAAAATACAGAGACACTAATGGTTCTTGATGAATTAAAGAAAGCAGATGAATCCAGGCTAATTTGTGGTCTTATTTTTGATGCTAGAAAAGACAAAACGGTCGAAATAAAAGTGAATGAAGATCATCGTCATATTAGAATAGAATAACATTTGTCGTTGATAGAAGAACCAGGATCACAACATTTAGGCCATGTTACATCGTCTTCAGGTTCTGCAGAAAATATAAAAGAGGCCATACTAAACTTTTTCAGAACAAATGATGTGAGTCTAGAACATCTTATGTGTATTGGTTGTGACGGTACCAACATAAACGCTGGTACTGTTATAAGCCTCTTGGGACTAGAACTGAAACGTCCCCTTCAGTGGTTTATTTGTCGACTGCATGAGAATGAACTTATTTTGCGTTATCTAATTCAGTTCCTTGATGGCAGCACGACTACACCACTAAAGTTTTCTGGATGCATCGGTAAATCATTAGAAAATTGTGTGCAGAAAATTGCCTTTAGTAGAATTTGGGAGCATTAAGTGTGAATTACCAGCTATTGACAGAGACAGCACAGGTATTAGTACAGATCAGAAGTAGCTCTGGGACATATGCCATGCTATTTCAAATGGGTATTGTCCTCTCGGTTTTTCTAAAAGAGAACCCGGCAAGTTGCCTCATGCAAGATGGCTAACGACGGCCAATCGTATTCTCAGAGTATATATTGGAACAGAAGCGCCGAGCGCCGTCAAACAACTTGACAATTTTAGTATTTTAGTATTTATACTGAAGGTTTACGCACCTCTATGCTTTCAAATAAAAACCTATTCATCCTTAAGCCATCCATACTGGATGGTCATACCTGAACCTGGATGAGCATTACTTTGACCAGATACTTGAACAAAGATTTGAAGAAAATAGTAGAGCCCGTAATTCAAAGGAATGGTAATTTTGCTCAACCAGAAAATATATTGTTGAGTAAGGTAACTAATGAGAGGCGACACATACGAGAACTAGGGCTGCAGCGTATCCTTAAATCCAGACCAAGCCAAATTTCGAAGAATACTGCAATACAATGCAAAATTTCGTAGCTGAATTTTACAGCCACGGACTGCACTGACATGATTGGCTGGCAAACTATAGAAATAATCGAGTCTCCTATTTTAAAAAACAGGTCTGATGAAGAGTTGCAGTTGCTTATTGGGCAACAGCAAACACTAGTGCGAAATTTCTCAAGATATTCCTGTCACACATAATCAGTGAAACGTTGCGTAGAATTGGTAACAGAGGCTAGCATGTCTGTCGTCGGACCTGATTCAACAGATGGCTTCATCCGAGCTAGAATTTTATCACGACAGGATCTACCAAATTTTGAAACTAAATCAAACTTTCAAGTAGTTTAGAGGCTCTAGGAGTTCTGATAATTCCTGGTCATTTTGACAAAGTATTTTTATTTTTTTGGTTTATTCTGTTTAAAAATAATAAAATATACTAGAAAACTTCATCCGTGTTCAATTAAATAAATATTCACTGGCATGTAACATTAGTATCGTTTGTGGAATCGAATCAAATCTTTGGGGCTGGGTTGGAGGCAGAAGACATTTCTGAAATTTGATGAGATTTTACAGGAAAATTACTCATATTAATAGGGAACTTTTGATGGATAATGCGTATAAAGATTTGCAAACATTTTTTTTGCTGTATTTCGCCCCACCTCCTAATGGACATGCAAGCATTACCTGAAATAGCCAATGAAATCTATATCGAGTTTATGAACGGCAACTTTATTGTAAAAGAAACCCCAAAGTTATTTAATGAAAAGTCGCAAGACCAAGCTCTGGAATATGCCAAAAAAGTTAATAAAATTGCCGGTGATTTAATTGGTATAACAAAACGGATAGCGCACGTGATCTTTGGTGTGTAACTTTTAAATACCGGCCATATTTATCGGAAACCTCTCGGTGTTCAACACGAAGATTTTTATGAAGATACTGTGAGCCTATCTAGCTTGGTGAGAGATGAAGCGGATGCACTGAAACTTTTTGAGTATTCGGAAATTGGAGATGTTTGACGAAAAAAGTACAAAACTGGTAAATACTTTTAGTGGCGAAGTTGCTTCAAATGAAATTGTAAATGACTTACTGACTGCTCAATCCCGTGGACTCAAACTTGCAGAAGAGTTTTTAATGTCTCGCTTAGTGGAAAAAGTTGTTGATTTCCACAGCCCCTTAAACCAAGTAAATCCGAAAACATTTAAGCACCTGCATATTTTGAAGCTAATGAACAAGAAAATAAATAAAGCCGTTACATAGATACAAATGTTTTAGTTCGTCAGATGTTTTCTGCTGTGAAGAGTGCATCTAATTGATGTTAGAAAAATATTACAAAATGAGTTACGCGATCCGCCTCCTACTTTGTTTGATAATAATGGAGAACTCAGACAAACTTCGAAAGTATTATTAACCAACCAATTACAAGAGGAAGTAGATACGTTGCAAGCAAGGAACGGAAAATGAAATCTACTACTTTAATCTATGGTCAAGCACTGGTTCAGGATGTTAGGAAACCCAAAGAAGCAAAAATAATTGGACATCTTAGTGATGCATTTTTACGGGCTGTCATGTCGAATTTGAAGCAAAACGAGTGTCCTGTTCTATCACTACAGCAAGGCATCCATCAAATCTGGAGCTTTATTAAAACGTAGTCAATCGACTATGCCAATTGAACAGAAAATATCAAATCGTGATACACTCCTTCCTAGAAAATGAGACCGCTTCATATATTCAATTCAAAATAAAGCAAGCTTGACCGAATTTCTGTCCAAGGAAATTGTTGCGCAAGCATCAAAGCTAGATACCAATCATGAACTTTTGACCTTTGGTGGTTTTGCTGATGCTGAGACAGTAAGCACTAATATCCTTCAAAACGTTGACCACTCCCTAGTAGCACCAATATTGCACCAATATGTTGTGCTACCAGGGCTTGTAATCGAATGAAGAGGAAGCTGATACTCGTTTTGTCCTCCATGGAATGGATTGTCGTGACACGGACGTGCTGTTATTGATGATCCACTTTTATGAAATATCATCCATTGTGTGGATAAAATTTAGAACATCTAAGAAACCCAAATTTATTTCATGATATTGCAAAAAAAATATGGATCTTGATATGAGAAATGCATTACTTGCCTATACACTGTCAAATGCAGACAGATTTTTTGTGATAGTTTTTTTCAGATGATTGTTGCAATATTTAAAAAAATAAATAAATCCTCAAAAATAATTAGTTTTTGCAAATATTTTATAGTATAAGACCTACATATAATATCGTATGGCACTTTTTGTTAGATATTTAAATACCTATCACCTTACTCGTTTAAATCTGTTAAGTTGTTAACGAGATAATCGACAAAATCTTATACCGTGACGCCATTTTTGTGACGTCATAGCTACTTACTCCACAAGTTGAGAAAGCGACAACAGACTTTTTGCTGTTCAGAACATTACGCTGATTACAACAATATCACTTGTCGGTATAAAACTACTCAGCCCCACGAGAATAATGTTTAATTCATTTGGCTTCCCTACTATAAGTACTCTAATACAAAAATTAATTAGCAAATTTAAGGTGGCCATTCCCTAGAAAAAGACATCCGATAGGGAAATATTTATTATTTTTGGCCATAACTCTTTTTTCTTAGTACGCATATTTAAAAAACTATAAGACTACCTAAGTAGAACCATAATAAGACTATTACTATGAATTTTCACTCAATAATTTCAGTGGTTTGCAAAATAGTTTAATTTAAAAACTACGAAATAGGAAGATTAACATAATCTTTCAATTTAAATCTAACTATTTTGCAAATTATGAAATTATTGAGTGAAAATTCATTATAATAGTCTTGTTAAGATTCTACTTAGGGAGTCCTAGTTTTTTTTTTAAATATATGTACTAAGAAAAATAATGTTATAGTCAAAAATAGTAAATATTTCCATATCGGATCTTTCTTTTTAGGGAATGGCCATTGGCCACCTTAAA
The DNA here is from genome assembly GCA_963583905.1 of Stenurella melanura. Lineage (NCBI taxonomy): Eukaryota > Metazoa > Arthropoda > Insecta > Coleoptera > Cerambycidae > Stenurella > Stenurella melanura. Next base: position 67,162,629 of record OY757318.1, read on the forward strand.
CTTTTATACATGCACAAGGATATTCTCAGTACAGAAGTAAAACTAATTAATTAATATTGTCATCTCTTTCTTACTGCGATACTGATAAGGAATCTCTTCAGAGGATCCAAAACGCATGTTAAGATTTTCATATAACTTACGCAAATTTGATCACATCACTTATCAATTCAAATAATAGAAATGGTTATACCTCTCAGAGCGTTTCGATTGTCATAAGGCCTGTTTCATTTTTGAAATGATCAAACGTGAGACACCGAGTTATTTACTTTTTATTTATTTATTTATTTAGGTAAACATGTTTACAGGATAGATATCCCAATTACAGACGGTTGTCTAGGTTAAATTTTATCCAACAATAGATAACTAATTTAAATTACAATAACTTGAATTTCACAATACTAAATTAAACTAAAATAGGATGACACGAAACTTACCCAATTAAGATTATTATAAATGTATATGCGGGTAAAGCATGATGAATAATACTAGAAAAAGTAACCTTCTTTTTAAAGAATACTCTAAAATTATTTAAATACAAAAAGTAAAAAAAACTTATATCTACCTACGTTCTACAACCTACATAACTCAATGATATATATCAATATTGTTTTAAACTTCCCTCAATCTATTTTCCGATTTTTTTGCGAACAGCTAAAATGGATCACCAAATATATCACAGTATTGTTGTATGTTATTATAATTAATCATCATAGTGAAGGTGAAGTTAGAAAGTTTAATACATTTTTTCTGTATGTTCTCTAACGCCTCTATGTCTTTTGTGTAGAAAAGACACCAAACTACAGAGCAATACTCAAGTCTAGATCGAACAAAACTCGTGTAAAGCATTGATAGGGTTTTAATATTTTTAAAAGATTTAGAATTGCGAATTACAAAACCAAGATTCCTGTAATCGAGATTAGAAATATAGAGAACGTGTTCATTAAATGATAATTTCGAATCGAACTTAATACCTAAATCAATTCTTGATTTCACTCTTTCCAGAATAACGTCCATAAAATAGGAAAAATCCATAGTTCGCTTGTTACGTCAAAAAGTTAATATTTTGCATTTTTGAATGTTGAAAGGTAAATGGTTATCTATAGACTATGTAACTAAGTTATTGATGTCATGTTGCATTAGTATAGAATCCTCGCAGTTACGAATGATTTTATACATTTTTAAATCATCTGCAAAGCGTAAAATTTTGCAATTTTTGGCTGAATAAACAATATCATTTATAGATAATAGTAATAGTAAGGGACCCAAATGTGACCCCCGAGGGACACCAAAGCAAAATATTTTCTGATTCGTAATTATTGGTCATTACATATTGTGTTCAATTAGACAGGTAAGCTAGAAAAAATTGTAATAGGTTTTTAGAAAATCCAAATTGTCTTAACTGATTTATAACTATATAGTGATCAACTTTGTCAAATGCCTTGGCAGAATCGGTGTAAATAACATCAACTTGATTATTATTTGCCAAGGCATTTGTTGTGAAATTAACAAAACTCATTAAGTTGTCACAGGTTGATCTTTTCTTCCTGAAGCTGTGCTGAAGATCGGATAACTTATTATCTACATGAGCATAAATGTGGTCATATATCACAAGCTCAAACACCTTGGATATGTTAAATAGAATAGCGATGGGGCAATAATTTGTAATATCATGAGGATTACCATTTTTGAAGATTGGAGTGACGAGCAATTTTAATTTTTTTGGAAACTCTTTTTTTTTTAATGCAATGTTAAATATTATTTGTAAGGGTTCGGCTAGTATGTCTACTTCCCTTGATTACATAGTTCGTATATTATCAGAATCTATGGATTTCTTCCGTTTGAGCTTATCTATAGCTTTTATGACTCTCTCCTGTCATATATTGCTAACATTCAAAACGTCAAGGCCACTTTCTATATTTATATTTTCAAAATCTGTGTTTTCGGATACTTGGGAAACAGATTCAAAATGTTCTGCAAATGACTGTGCAATGGCTGTTCCGCCCTTAATTTTATTGCCATTAAATATTATTTCAGAAGGTACTTTATTTTTATTATCTTTTTTACTGCGTAAGAAGTTCCAAAATTCGTTTGCATTTAGCTAAATATTATTTTCTACTCTCTTAAAATAATTATTGTATGCAATTTTCACATCTCGTTTAATTCTGGCTCTTAAAAATGTATTGTCTATACGGCATTGCTCTAAATTAGTTTTTTTGAGAAGTTAAGTCATAAAATTTATCCACAGCAATATTCACATCTGTTAAGTTAGAAAAAGGTACTGATACACATACTACCCGCCGTTGTACGCAATTACTATTCCCAAGCATAAATCTGCCCTTTTTCAACGTTCATTTAATTCCCCAGCCGTAAAATTATATACTTCAATTCCTCTTAACATAAAGTCCTGCACTAATATCACTAAGTTCAGAAAACAGATCACAAACCTGATATTGTTGATAAGCGCATCATATAAATATATGTTCATTTTCTCGAGGTTGCCTGTTTTGGATGATTATTGTTGATATTTATGTTCTCATTTTTATACTTCATTATATTTTTAATTCAGTTAATTTATGTACTTGCTATGGGGTGGTTATATGGAAGAGCACTTACGTGAATATCGCCACCCATCTTTGAACATGAATTATTATTATTATTAATTATGGCCCTAGAGCCATATTGGCACTCGTCACTGTGCACTTAATTTTTAAATCAGGATTGTAGCCAACACCGGTGAGAAGATTATTTCTTTCTTATATTCAAAACTTTTTTGACATCTCTGAGACCAATTCGACGGTATGTTTCTTTAGTAAATTATACAGAGGCTGCAAAATAGTTGATTCATTTTTAATCAATTTACAATAAAAATGAACCATGTCCAAAAAAGGATTTAATTCAGTGTTCTAGGACGTTGTACATTTTTTATTGCTAAAGTTCTCTCTTCTGTTGTATGCAAACCATGTTTATGGATTATATAACCTAAATAATTAATTGCATTTTGAATAAAAAACCACAATTTTCTTTCTTTACCTTTAACACTACTTTTTTAAATATCCAACACTTTCTCGATCCAGATGTCCGTTATCATTTACTGCTGTGACTAAGATATCGAGATAAATTATAAACCCTGGAACTACAATCAGCTATAATTTTTTGAAAAACCATTTTTTACTCGTTTCGTTTCATTTCGGGTACTTTTTTAGTATGACTTTTTCGGAGTTAAAAATGTTATTTCTGATAGAAGATTGGATGTAGAATTCAACTGTGCTATGTGCGATTTGGTGGCTCATCTAATTTTCGAGATAATAATTTTTGAATTTGGCGAATGTCTGAGGATTTCAATTTTTTACTCGTTTCGTCTCATTTCCGGAGGTTTAACTTTTTTAGTATGACTTTTTCGGAGTTGAAAATTTTATTTCTGATCGAAGATTGGATGTAGAATTCAACTGCGCCATCGGGGCCTCATCTAATTTTTGAGTTAAAATTTTTTTAAATTGCCGAATGTCTGAGGATTTCAAATTTTTGCTCGTTTCGTCTCATTTCTGGTGCTTTAACTTTTTTAGTAGTACTTTGTCGGAGCTGAAAATTTTATTCCAGATAGAATAATGGTGCGCTGTTTATAACATATGGAAGTCGTGTGTACGCAAAAGGACCTTTGTGGGTGGAAACGGTAATAAAAAACGGGGCTCCCCCATTTATAGGTAGAAATGGATTAAATGTGTAGGATTAGGTATTGGTAAAATTAATTACATAATAAAAATGTAAACATGGAATCTTCTGTCAATATTTACTACTGCTAAGGGTTACTTGAAAATTACAGAGAACTGTTCGATAATAGTCTTGGAACTTTTAACAAATTTGAGGTAAGGTAAAATCATGAATTAAAGATGGTGCCATGCCAAAACTTGTTAAGGCACGAAGGGTTTTTTTTTGCATTAAGATCAAAAATAGAAGAAATTCAACGTTTGATTGATAATAAAATGTTGGTTCCTGTTGAATATTCGAAATGGGCCACGCCCATCGTTCTTGTATTGAAACCAAATGGTAGTATTCAAATATGAGATGACTTTAAAATCACAATAAATCCTCACTTGAAGGTACAGCAATATCCTTTACCTAGGAACATTTATTTTCTTAACTGCAAGGGGGAGATAAATATTCAAAAATTGATCTAACTGAGGCGTATCAACAGCTTCTATTGGCAGAAGAAAGCCAAAAATTGGATACCGTTTCCACCCACAAAGGTCTTTTTGCGTACACACGACTCCCATATGGTATTACCATCGCATCGTGTATTTAAAAAAAACTATAGAACAGCTGACTGTAATTCCAGGTGTTGTAATATATCTCAATGATCTTCTTACTCTTTGTTGGGTATTTTGCCACTAAAAAATATTTTAAATTTTAATGAAAAAACCTCTGCGCCAAGCGGATCAGACAGAGGTTGATTCTTGAATACTTGACTGTTTCAAAAAGTATCACATCTAAAAATATATAAACCAGAAAAATGTCATTAACTAAAAAATGAAAATGAAAGCTATAGGCAGTTAACGTTTCGGAAGAGAATCTACTTCCGTTCTCAAAACTTTTTCGCCGTCAACCATGACAGTTCTTTGTTTATGTATTTCCATAGTCACGTGAGACATTAAATTATATTTATCTTATTTTTACTTACTTCGATGGGCAACCAACTAGTTCAAAAATATATTGAATAATTTGAAACGCATCTATCCTCGTTTAATAAAATAATCGCGGATTCTTTAAGTTTTCTTTTAGTTCCGTTGGTCTCTTTTTCAAAAATCTTCGCCGAGTCCCATTTAATCCTTCGATTATTATCCCACGCGTGTTCACAAATTTTGGATTTTTCAAATTCTCCCCCTCTAAATTAATTTCAATGTTCGCCAAGCCTTACGTTGAAAGGTCTAGATGATTCAACTACGTAACGTTTTCCGCACTCACACGGAACACTATAAATACAATTTTTTGAATTTTGAGCAATATTTTATCAAAAACCAAACCTCTAAATATTACACAAAATCGAAATACTCTTCATACTATCACTTAAGAGGCACCTGCGGAGTTGTTGATGGGTAGGTCTTTGCTTTCAAAATTAGATCTGCTGTTACCTTCAACTGAGAGTGTAGTAAAATCGATACAAAACTACCAACTAAATTATTATAGGCGTAAACATGATATAACATTTAAATGACTGTTTGGATGAGTGGCAAGCGCGCTTGACTCTCAGCCAGGAGTTCTGGGTTCGATTCCCGGTCGTGGCACTGGGATTTTTTCCGAAAGAAATTAATCCTAGTATACTCGGATATTGGATGTGTGTCCCTTGTCTCTAAATGTGTAGCCCTCTCCCACACAAGGCTCTTTCAGAGCTTTCAGGGATAAAGGGGGTTGTATTACCTGTGGTGTTTATTTATTATTATTATTATTAAAAAAAATTATGTCTGGATAGGCGATTTTAGAACAAATAATTCGAAATATTGTTGATGTAGGTGTTGGAATAAAATGGAAGCGGCATAAAATCAAGTAAGGCCAATATGAATCCAAGGGGGTGAACCTAAGAATTCTCTACCCATAACTCCACGCCAAAATTCAGAATATAAACGATAATACAGAAAATAACAGCCACACACAAAAAAAATCTTTCTGGCCTGGGGATCTGACAATGCTCACTATATGTTTTTGGGGTCGCTGAATCCGAATCCGAGGTCTATTTAACTCCACCATGTCAAGGTTTTGCCATATCCTTAAAAAACCAATAATTTAAGCGATTTCAACATCTCTTCACATAAATCGCTGTAACTTTTTCTAGACAAAAATGACCCCATCGTCCTTGTACTAGATCGATTGCTAATTAAATTCCCATTCCGATCATGGGGGGCACGATATTCTTCCGGTGCTTTTTAAGTGAGATATCGGCCGCCAAAGTGAGAGGTCCGAGGATATCGCTTCTCGAGCGATACGGCCCAGCTTCGAGGGTCATCTGTGCCAAACGAAAGTTAGCAAAAATCTGAAAAAAATTCAGGGGTGCATAGACAGATGTAAGAAACTATTTGGCGCAAATCTGAGGTTGACGCTTGCCTTGGTTTGAAATCATACATATCACTCCTTGCCATACTTACAAGGGCCAATTAGATGTCATCCTTACCCTATTCGTCGAACATAGAGGAATCCTGGTGTATCACTCCACCTCCATGTTTTACATCTACGGGGCCTGTTCGTATGGCTACATCACTGCTGAAAAATCTACTCACTGAACATACAAGCAGGAGTGTCCACCAACATATTCTAGCGAAATCCTGGTTTGTCACTCAGCCTCCATGTTTTACATCTACGGGGTCCGTTCGTATGTCAACACTACTGCTGGAAAATCTACTCATTGAACATCCAAGCAGAAGTGTCCACCCACATACTCTAGCGAAATCTTAATAAACTCTCACAAAAGCTAAAAGGTACAAAACAAAAATGATAAGATCCATATGAAAATAGCAAGACAAAGTAATCACGAAACTGTTATAAAAAAGAACACTGATCATAAATTCTGAAAAATTCACGTATGAGGATTTGAAAAACAAAGTTGATATCTGTGGCGAAATCGATACCGAACAGAAAGAGGAAAATTAATTAATTGTTTGCCTTTCATTTTGTGCTTCAGCATGAAGATTTTCATATTTGTTGCATATACTTAGAACAAGGAATTCGCGACATTAAAAGTGAAAATTGAAATGAAATCAATGCTACTAAAATAGGAAATGATATATTAAAAGAAAATGAAGCGTTAAAAAATAGATTACGGACAAGCGAAAGAAAACTTAAGAAGTCCAATTTAATATTTTATGGCCTAACTGAACAAGACACTGAACTCGAGAACAGAAAGTTTCCTAGCATTCGTTAACAATCAACTGAATATCGAATGTAGTTACTCAGATATAAGAGACATTTATAAATTTGCATAACACACAACTGATAAATTCATACCCACATTAGTTGAATTCGTTAATTATAGGTTAAATAAAGTTCCAAAGTTTAGCTAGTGGCTTGTTGGGTTCTCGCAGAAGGGGTCGAATACAGCAGCATAAGATTGACTTCAGTGGACCAGAAAGACACCAGTTCGGTGGCAAGTCTGGAGGATGCAGATTGCAACGAACTGAAATCATACAGATCACTGCCCTGCCAAGGGCCAGTTAGATGTCATCCTTACCCTATTCGTCGAACATAGAGGAATTCTGGTGTATCACTCCACCTCCATGTTTTACATCTACGGGGCCTGTTCGTATGGCAACATCACTGCTGGAAAATCTACTCATTGAACATCCAAGCAGGAGTGTCCACCAACATACTCTAGCGAAATCTTAATAAATTCACAAAAGCTAAAAAGATTACGAAAAACAAAAATGATTAAGATCACATATGAAAATGAGCAAGGTCAACATTACTATCTCGTAGTGTTCTTGTGATTTCATTAATTGTTTGCCTTTCATTTTGTCTTTCAGCATGAAGATTTTCATATTTGTTGCATATAATTAGAACAAGGAATTCGCGACACAAAAAGTGAAAATTGAAATGAAATCAATGTTACTAAAATAGGAAATGTTAGATTAAAAGAAAATGAAGCGTTAAAAAATAGATTACTGACTAGCGAAGGAAAACTTACGAAGTACACTTTAATATTTTATGGCCTACCTGAACAAGACACTGAACTCGAGAACATAGATAATTTCCTAGCATTCGTTAACAATCAACTGAATGGAAGAAGAGTGCGTGTTGGTGGATAGACACAGCGATGGGAACTCAGACACCAGTTGGGTGGCAAGTCTGAAGGATGCAGACTGCAACGAAGTGAAATCATACATATCACTCCCTGCCATACTTACAAGGACCAATTAGACGTCATCCTTACCCTATTCGTCAAACATGGAGGAATCCTGGTTTGTCACTTCAGTCCCATGTTTTACATCTACGGGACCCGTTAGTATGGCTACATCACTGCTGAAAAATCTACTGACTGAACATACAAGCAGGAGTGTCCACCAACATATTCTAGCGAAAACCTGGTTTGTCACTCCGCCTCCATGTTGTACATCTACGGGGCCTGTTCGTATGGCTACATCACTGCTGGAAAATCTACTCACTGAACATTCAAGCAGGAGTGTCCACCAACATATTCTAGCGAAATCCTGGTTTGTCACTCCGCCTCCATGTTTTACATCTACGGGGTCCGTTCGTATGTCAACACTACTGCTGAAAAATCTACTCATTGAACATCCAAGCAGAAGTGTCCACCAACATACTCTAGCAAAATCTTAATAAATTCACACATTCACAAAAGCTAAAAGGTACAAAACAAAAATGATAAGATCACATATGAAAATAGCAAGACAAAGTAATCACGAAACTGTTATAAAAAAGAACACCCTGATCATGAATTCTGAAAAACTCACGTATGAGGATTTGAAAAACAAAGTTGATATCTGTGGCGAAATCGATACCGAACAGAAAGTGGAAAAGGAAAATTGAGTAGAGAAATTGAGGCAGGAATTATCTGATGGACCAGAGAAAAGCAGCCCAATTAAATCATATGTAAAATTATCCCATTTTTTTGCATGTATGGGAAATTCTAGCTGCTGTTTTAGGACCCCGAGTTGGTTTTTCCGTTAACGTTAGGAGTCTAATAGGATCTACATTACTATCTCGTAGTGTTTTTGTGATTTCATTAATTGTTTGCCTTTCATTTTGTGCTTCAGCATGAAGATTTTCATATTTGTTGCATATAATTAGAACAAGGAATTCGCGACATTAAAAGTGGAAATTGAAATGAAATCTATGTTACTAAAATAGGAAATGATATATTAAAGGAAAATGAAGCGTTAAAAAATAGATTACGGACAAGCGAGAGAACACTTAAGAAGTACAATTTAATATTTTAAGGCCTAACTGAACAAGACACTGAACTCGAGAACAGAAAGTCTCCTAGCATTCGTTAACAATCAACTGAATATCGAATGTAGTTACTCAGATATAAGAGACATTTATAAATTTGCTTAACACACAACTGATAAATTCATACCCACATTAGTTGAATTCGTTAATTATAGGTTAAACAAGGTTCCAAAGTTTAGCTAGTTGCTTGTTGGGTTCAGTAATAGGTCAAAATAACGGAGCAATCGCAGAAGGGGTCGAATACAGCAGCATAAGATTTACTTCAGTTGACCAGGAAGACGAGTGGGTGTTGGTGGATAGACACAGCGATGAGAACTGAGTCACCAGTTCGGAGGCAAGTCTGGAGGATGCAGACTGCAAGAACTGAAATAATACATATCACTCCCTTACAAGGGCCAGTTAGACGTCATCCTTACTCTATTCGTCGAACATGGAGGAAACCTGGTTTGTCACTCCACCTCCATGTTTTACATCTACGGGGCCCGTTCGTATGGCAACATCACTGCTGGAAAATCTTCTCATTGAACATCCAAACAGGAGTGTCCACCAACATACTTTAGCGAAATCTTAATAAATTCACAAAAGCTAAAAGGTACTGGAATATTCGTAGACGTCGATTATATACCGGAAGATTATGGAAAACAAAAATGATTAAGATCACATATGAAAATAGCAAGACAAAACAATCACGAAACTGTTATAAAAAAGAACACTCTCATCGTGAGTTCTGAAAAATTCACGTATGAGGATTTGAAAAACAAACTTGATATCTGTGGCGAAATCGATACCGTACAGGAGGAGGAATAGGAAAATTGAATAGAGAAATTGGGGCAGGAATTAGCTGGTGGACCAAAGAAAAGTAGCCCAATCAAATAATAATATGTAAAATTATCCCCTATTTTCGCATTTATGGGGAATTTAAAAAAAGAAAAACTACCAGTTGAGAACGAGAATCGAGTCAAACGCTCAAACAGACTTAAAAACAAATAGTACTACCAATTAATGCATTTAGTTTATTTATTTTTCTACTCGGTTACCTCTTATTAATTAGTTAATTAAATATTCTCTTTTTCCTCAAAGTGCAATTGACCGGGGTCCTTCAGCCCACACTATTTATACAGTATTAAACTAATTGCAGCGACTTCAAATTTCATGATGAAAATAAGAGCTTTTTAATATTGTGGCAACGAGAAAAGTTAACATTAAAAGTAAATTATACAGGGTGTTTATATAGATGCATCTTCACTCGCATTGTTCAAAATTACTTAAAATTTTAATAAACCTACAGTGATATTGTGTATCAGCTTACAGTTCATGATCTATAATTGTTTGTCATTTATTAAATATTTTGTGTAGGGGAATTGAATATAATGGATCTAATGTGGTAATAATATAATGGATATATAATAATACAATGGATAATTAACGATCTATATAGAATATAAACATACTTATCAAAATAGGACAAAATATCGTGATTATTATAATAGATCAGTTTACAAGAGACTACGAGAACGAACCAATAAATACTACGGAAATTTCTGACAGAACAATTTAATAGTATTTACACGAGGGACATTTTCCATAAACCACAATACCATATGAGGCATCCAGAAGAATTCGTCTCCTGGCATCGGTAATTGGTCTCAGTAGCGGAAATAAACAAATTTCAAAAAAACTTTTTCTATGAACTTTAAATAAACAAGATTTCACTCGTCATTATCCGAGTTTTCAGAACTTGAATCGGTATTTACATTAATAATAATCGGACTGATAGGCGGTAATATAGAATATTAATTTTCCTTTTTTATCGCATGAGATACGATACACACTTTCTCCATATATCGCTTTTGCCCATTTCGTCTACCATTATCTTTATATTCTTTAAGATAGACTCACTTAATTGTGGGGATTGATTATATTGATTATATTGACGTAGTCTTGTTTTTACATCAGCCCATAACATTTCAATGGGGTTCAAAACACAATAATATGGAGGCAGACGTAAAATAGTATGATCGTGTGCTCCAAAAATTTTTCAACGGCATATCCTTTTTAAAATTTTGCTTTCCAATCAGTTATAATAAAGTCTTTTTTCTTTTTTTGTTTTTCCAAGCGTTTGCCTCTCATAAGTTCAATGATATCGCCTTTTCTTTTGTTGGTGTTCGTAATTTTCCTGCGAATGGTATGACGCATTGTCCATAACAATTAAAGAATTTGGTGCGGTATTTGGTAACAGCTATTCCTTTGCCCACTTCTCAAATAATTCGGCTGTCATATCCTCGTGGTAGTCGGTAGAGGATTGCTTGATATTCTTAGCCGACAACAACAACGCATTTGGAATAAAACAGTTTTTTACTTCCAGCATGTATAATTATAATTATTTTTCCCCTAAAACATGGAGTACGTAAATTACACTTTTTGGTGTTATCTACCTAACCGTATTGAACTACCATGGGTGTCAAACCATGTTTCGTCAAAATAAATTATGTCTCTATTTGCATCTCGGTATTCTTTTATTTTACGCAGGTACTCATGTCGATTATCAACCGTTCGTGCTGATTCCATAACTACCATTCGCTTGTCCAATTTTTGTACCTAAAACCGCAATCGAGAAAAACATTTCGAAAGTACGTAATGATTTATAGTTATAATCTGGATAATCGCGTAACTTATCCTTAATCATTTCCAATGTGGGCACCCCTGTTCATTGTAAAAGTCATACACAAATCGACGAATGACATCTTTGGACGCATTATGAAGTTTTTTAAGTCTTTGTCCAACTCTTTTCCGTTTAGTAGAATGATCAACTACATCCCCGGCTCTAATAACCCTATAAATTGTAGTACGGCTAAATTTGGTTAATTCACAGATCCTCTTCACAATTTGATTATATGAAGAATCAATATTTTCGCCTTTTAAACACGAGTAAATATTCAAAATAGCCCTTTGAGTTTGAACGTGTAAGTCTTTATTTTCAAATTCCGCTTGTATAGGCTCTGTATCAAAATCGTCCGTTTCGTTGTCACTACTATCGAAAGGCCTCCAAAATGCCATTTAAAACAATTAATTGCAAAAATCACTCAATCATAGTAATAAAACTAATAATGTGTTCAAATATTCAGTAATTAAGTAATTTATAACGCTGCCTGGCTGTACTGCACTGCCTCGTACAGATCATACGATACAAATAGTTCATAAGTATTTTTTGTTTTATATAATATGGCATGCAAATACTCTGAACAAGGTTGATGTTGACACATCAAATTCGCTAAGCATCTAATCCCACCTATATTTCTGTGTGACAGGCGGATCAAGTCCACGTGGACTGTAGACGAGGAGTGGTGAATATAAATCTGTAAAATTCTGTGCTCTCTCATTCAATATGAAGCGATATATTGACAATACCCCGTGAGATTCTCTAGTTCCGTGATGTTCCAATTGAGTTCGTAAATACTATACCGTAGCTTTGCCCTGATTTGTAGCCCCAATGATATCATCAGTTATATTCAACATCGCTGTAGCACAGGTAAAGCCTGGGCGATACCCAGATTGATTCTGGTGCATAATGTCGTAAGTATTCAGGTGTTCTCGTATCTCGCAATACATAATTTTCTCAATGGGTTTAGATAGAACTGGAAATATACTGATTAGGCTAAGATCATCATATCACAGTGTTGCGTACATCTGGCAACTTTAAGTAATTTTATAAAATTCTAGTAAACTAAATGATTTTTTGAGAAATATGTACCTTACAGGTATTTACCATACTCTAGTAACTAAAACGCCAGACATTAAATTATCGTAGGTACTTAATCTGTTTAAATTTAGGAATGTATACATTTATTATATTTTCATGTTTTAACCATTTAACTCTTTTTTGTATTCCAGTATTTGCTAACAGCTCTCGTAGAACACAGAGGCTTCGATCGAATAATAGATACATTTGTATTTCACAGCACTTATTTCTTAATTATTGGTTAAACCAAATATACTGCGGGAAGTATTGTGGGTTGCATAGAACAACGCAGACCAAATTCTTAGTAATTTTTAGTTTATAGTATGGTAATATGTTAATTGAGACTTGAGAGGGGATATCACTTTTATAACTGGCTAATAGCAGAATTGGCCATTTCTGTAGCCAATTCTGTAGCAGCATATACTTTGACTTTAAGTTTTTGATAATGATTCAGTCACGAGTTGTGTCACTTCTGCTATTATCAAACTTTCTCATAGTGATCTATCTAATAAAAGGTAATTACATTTATTTAATTGATTCCTCTCATTAGTATTTAACGGCCTTCAGCCATATTTTTCATTCCTGCTAACTAAACTTAACCATAATTTTGAAACATGTGCTGATATTATTATTTCTTCTTCCCAAACGTAGAGTTTTGCTGCCAACTGATTATATAGATAATTAATAAATAATTTACATAGTTAATACAAATTATATAAATAATTTACCGAAATAATTTACATAGTTAGTACAAATAATCTACCTAATTTACACGAGGAAAAACACTTCTTTCGTTTGATGGTTAAATGCCTGCTAGATTCCATAAGGCAGATAGTCCAGTTAAACACAGTTTAGTAAAGTTCAGCATAGTCTATTGAAATTCCGTTTAGTCAAGTCCTGTTTAGTCCAGTCAACCCAAACCAACAGCAAAACCCTAGCGTTATACAGGTTAGCAAGACGTCAAACCACGCCGAGGAGCCGTCTGTGTTCGAAGAGGCTGTTAGGAAAAGCTACCAGAACTCACCAGGAGCCCTCATCCACTATCTATCCATCGTCAGGAGGATTGGCGAGATTCCGAGAATTTCATTGATTTTTTTTGTGTAATATTTACTGTATAACTTTCATTGCACAAGATATTTCTTTTCTTTTAATGATAAATTAATTAAGCTACAAATATTTTCCTTTGGGAATTGTGATAATATTACTTAATATTTCTATTTCATAATTTATGACATTATTTTATACTTTTATATTGATTAAATTCGTTGATTTGTTCTTATATTGATGATTTTTTTCTGAAGTTATTAATAAATATGTCTCTTTTATCGTAAAATTCAATTTTTCATTTTTTCTGTTTGTCTGTCCGCCATAAGATCAAATCTTTCCACGGCGGTTGGTTTCACCATCACAGGGGTAGCAGTAACTCTTAAATTTTCCGTGGATGGCACTCATAATATTTACGTCATTTTAAGCTACCTCTGAGTGTTGGAACAAACTAGCTAGGTAAAATATCACAAAAATATTGGTTCAACCTCTGGCTGATTTAAAAAATATATATATTAATTGAACCCACGAAATCCCAGCCACGCACCAGATCAGCCAGCCGTTCGCCGTCGCTACTCGTGTGTTGGTTGAATTGCCTTTGGTTATCACCTTAACCGGTGATACCATTGTTAATTTTTCTAAGGCCAAGTAGTGATGTAACAACAGAACATCTTTGTTTTTTTAGCAAAGGTGTTGCGCGGGAAATTTTCCAATTGTTAGGAAAAACACCGCCAAGCTTACAATGTGTGTTAAAAAATTAAAAACAGCATAAAAGATAATTTCTAGGTTTATTTGATCTGCACCCATGCCAAAAGATTTTATTTCCATCCAGTGTTTTCTGTTTCAGTTGAGACTGTTATAAAATTGAAAAACGATTTAAAATTGGCTTTAACATTATTTCTGTAAAATTGTAAGAGTACCAAATCAGCTGGTGATTTATTTGAAGAAAATTGTAAGAAATGGTTATTTAATTTCTGGTTGTTAATGTAAGTGTATGTGTAATGTAAGTGTAAGTTAATGTAAGTGTAATGTAGCTCATTTAATTTTGTCCACAGTAATCTAGAATTATTATTAATGCTAAATTCTGAATAATTTTTTTTTGTAGCGTATAGCTATATTTGTTTGATTTTTTAAATCTTTGTAATAGCTCCAATGGCGTTCAGTCTTACTTATTAAATGCACGATCCTTAAGACTGATCATTAATTTTTTATTATCCGTTGGCCATGGTGGTTTTGGTTTTTTTACAACATTTTTTAGGGGCGCTGGTGTACTAAAATATTGATTAATAAACTATTAATGTATTCAACTTTATCATTTACGTCATCTGAATAAATTATGTTTCCAAACGGCATATTTCCTAAAAAATCGTTTAAAATATTTGTGTCTATACGTTTTAAGTTTTTAATTTTAACACTTTTGGGACAATCTTTATGTACGTTATTATATAAACAACAAAAGACTATAGAATGGTCAGAAGTATTGTTTGCCTCCTATTTTAAATGCCTACTTAAGTTTTCCTAAAATGTTTGTGATATAACAATACTTTTTAGTCGTTTAAGTTGTACATTAAGTTGTAAAATGCGTTTAAAATTTATGAATAAATATTTATTTAATATATTTTCCATAATTTGTAGGAATAGTGTATATAAACGTATGGAACAGTACAAGTAAAAGAAATTGATTAATAAGATTTATAGATGGTATTGATGTTTTATCAATTCACTTATTTTATAATATATAAGTATTCTCTGCACGTAGTACGTTAGGCTAGGTTTTACTGAAATTTTACTATTACGAGGACGGCTCTCTGTTCTTACCATTTCATCATTAATTGTTTCGCAATTATCCAAATACGGCGCAATTACGACTGGAACCATCGCGTTGAGAAACAACGCAGCAAACTAAAAAGCATCGTGCGTGGTACTACACCCAAAAAAGTAGATACCCCACCACACCGGATAAATCTTACAATACCAGGGTAAATTTTCCACGACAAACACAAGTAGAATTCACAGGACAAACGCCCCTAAGCACTGTCTTAAGAGAAGTTCGTAAATGTTTATTTTGACATAAAAAAAGATGTTCTTTCTTTTTTAAGAACGTATCAAAGAACTACAAACTGGCTATAATTTTGATCACGCACAAATGCTACGAGCCCTATAGTGGAGTAAAAAACAAGGCAAAAGACGCTGTCTTCTCGATATATATTTTTTACGTTAGAATAAACTGAGACATGTCTCAATTTATTAGATAGGTCGCTGTTCATTAGAAATCACAAGATACGACATCTTTTTGTGGTCACGAAATTTTTTATTTTCAAAAAAGTGTGAAAACTTACCAGGTTTCTATGCACAAGCATACGCAGATGATTTGGCTATCATGATTAGAGGCCAATTTGAAACAACTATTACAGGGTTCATGCAACGGGCTCTCAACATAGTTCAGGAATGGCGTAACAGACATCTCTCTGTCAACCCTGGCAAGACGGGAGCTAATGCTGTTCACTAAAAGGAGAAAAATTGTGCGTTTTTTTATTCTTTTAAAATATTTAAAAATGTTAAAATGGAGCGCTTATTATGTGGTGTAGTTGTGGAGGATAAAGATAAACTTGTTGTGCATAAGCCTTGGAAGCGGCGTTTAGAGACCACAATTAAGGATAAACGATAAAAGATGATTTTGGACTGAACATTTTGGCAACCAAGGATATTTTAATCGAAAAAATTGAAGTAAAATATCATAAAGATTGCAGAATGGTTTACACCTACAAACACAATATTGAGATGGTTTGCCAAATAACTAATGACCTAGACGGAGACAGAAACATTCCCGGTTCTTCAAAAACTAGAAGTAACCTGGAATCATTTAAAATTCGTGAAATGTGCTTTATTTGCAACAAAGAAGGGACGAGGTAAAAGCAAAAATTAACATCTATACAAACAGGCTTGTCGACTATAATAGATACCTACCTATATATACCCATTTTTATTATTATGGGTGTTTCTACTCAAAATAGAAACAACAGTAAAACAGGGGTAAGGGGTGCCTGAGTAAGTTTTACGAACCTGCGGGCAATGCCGGCGGGAGTTTTTTTTCCTGGTAGGGCCACCCAAGCCGGTAAGACCGTGGGGGAGCACTGAAAAGAAGCACCCTGGTAAGCACCCTCGTGCGTGGTGAAGAACCTCATCCGACTAGAGGTTACCCTGTTCCTACAGAACACGATGAATCTAGGGGAGTAAACCCCGAAAAAATAATCCGAAATCCAAAGTGTTTGCCGTGCTGATGGATGAATGGCTCTTCGTTAGTGAGTCGCAAACGGCTGCCTCCGGACACCTGGCGCCCTTCGGTTGTAACGTAGCTCTTCCGTGGTAAGCCTGCTCTGCTGCGGTCGAATTTATTTCAGAGCCCACTCGTGGGAATTATATGGATATACCTAACAATTCTTTAAAACCTTCTGTAGACTGCACTGCTGGAGCTGCAGTTGGAGAGCGACAGCATACCTCAGTAGACCCCGGCACTAGGCCCGCTGTTATAGAGCGACAGTGTCACGTGGGTAGTGACGGACCGCGTAAGAATACTGCAAGGAAAAGTTCCCATAATGGGAAACGAAATCGATCGATTGGGCCGCTCTTCTTCCTTCTTCCTTCTTCCCATAAAAATAACAATTTGCAACATCTACCTACCAGATGCCAATTGGAATCTTGAAGACTTAAGGAACATTATTGTACAACTACGAGAACCATATATCATTCTAGGTGATTTCAATTCACACAACCCTTTATGGGGATCTGACTATTTAGATAGAAAAGGACGGATACTCGAGGAACTAATGAACGAAATCAATATGGTACAGGTGAAGGTACCTTCCTTAACTCAAGATCGAGAACTTTCAGTTCTCTTGACCTCTCATTTTGCACTCCCAACGTTGCACATATATTCAACTGGACGATGATGAAAGATGACCTATATTCGAATCATTTTCCGATACGTATAACCTATGACCTCCGAGTTCCAAAAAACTCTATACCAAATAGATGGCAACTAAAACCCGCTGACTGGAATCTATATCGTCAGTCTTTAAAACCTTTGGAATTGAAGGACACTATCCAAGAGTCAATAGAAAGCATATCATCTTCAATATTAGAGGTAGCTAATCAAAGTATTCCAAAAACAAATAGTACATTTTCCAAACCAAAAGTGCCTTGGTGGATTAATGAAGTTCAGTCAGCGGTGACGGAGAAAAAGCGAGCGCTTAATTTATTTAAGAGAAACCCTAGCCAAGAGAACTTGCTCAACTTTAAACGTCTTCGAACAAAAGCGCGCTACATTATACGTTCTAGCCAAAAACAATCTTGGGAAAATTATGTAGCAACAATTTCATCCGAAACACCAATCTCTACTGTCTGGAATAAAATTAGAACTATTACAGGAAGAAAATTTTGCGCAGTATCTCCTATCCTTAACGTCAACAATGCTGAAATTACAAATAGGACTGATATCGCTAATTCACTAGCCAATCAGTTTCAGACTTTATAGACTTTACAGAAATCGGTCAAGGAGACTACAATCATCCATTTACAATTAATGAGCTTGAGAAAGCACTAGCCGAAGTTAGAAGTACTTCTCCAGGTCCCGATCAAATTCAGCTCTCCACTTCTGAAAAATGCAAAATTCTTCATTTATTTAATAAGATATGGAATAAAACACCTTTCCCTGATCAGTGGAAGAAAGCTCTGATTATCCCTGTACCGAAACCTGGAAAAGATTTAAAAGATCCACTTAATAATTATAGGCCAATTTCACTAACTTGTTGTTTGTCCAAACTCCTAGAAAAAATGGTTAATTTTCGTCTCATATGGTTCTTGGAAACGCACCAACTTATATCAAATTGTCAAATGGGCTTCCGAAAATTCAGGTCAACAATAGATCAACTGGTACACCTAGAAAGTGCTGTACAAGAAAATTTTGCAAATAGAAAACACTTAGTTGCAGTATCTTTTGACTTAGAAAAAGCTTTTGACACGACATGGCGATACGGCACCATGAAAACCTTATACGATTGGGGATTTAGAGGCAATTTTCCGCAGTTTGTGGGTGGCTTTCTGTCTAACAGATGCTTCAAGGTTAGACTAGGAAATGAGTTGTCACATATCGATACTCTGGAAAACGGAATTTCGCAAGGATCGATCCTAAGCGTCACATTATTCCTAATCGTTATGAACAGCTTAATTGTAACCATAGAATGATGCGGCTATGTGGATGATTTAACCATTTTCTACTCAGCTAACGATATAAATGAAATAGATAACGCATTACAAAGGGAAATAAATCACCTTAATAATGAAGCAAAACTCCGTGGATTTAGATTCTCCGAATTTAAAACCAGCTCTACACACTTTTGCAGATTAAGAACACCACATAATGACCCTTTTCTAAATATCAATGGTCATCCAATACAGGTACATGAAAATTCTAGGCCTAAAGTTTGATAAGAAACTGTATTGGAAAGAACACATTAACGATCTGGCCGTAAGGAGTAAGAAGGCATTAAATATTATAAAATGCTTAAGCGGAATAAGTTGGGGTGCAGACCTAGCAGTCTTACTTAGATTATAGAAGACGTTAGTTTTGTCAAAGATGGAGTACGGTTCTGTTATTTACTCATCAGCGCTTAAATCTAATCTTAAATTTTAGAAAGAATTCATTGCGAAGGTTTAAGATTATACATTGGAGCTTTTCGTACCAGCCCTTTAATGTCACAATACGCTGAGTCTGGAACACCATCACTAAATTTAAGAAGGCAAAGACAACTAAGTAGTTATGGAATCAACATCAGCGCTCAACCAGCACATTTGAACTACTCAATTTTTAACAATGAAGAAAATTTTATCACTTTCCAGTCTCGACCTACCATAACCAGACCAGTAAACGTAAGGTCCAAAGAGCTACAAGATATATTAGAATATCACCAACCGCCGGTATATAATTTGGGTTACAACAAAACTCCACCGTGGACATTCAATGTACCAAAAGTACATCTCGAATGCACTGCTTTTAAAAAAGAGGAAACAAGTCGTGCCATCTACGTAGCAGAATTCAACGAAATTACTGGTACTTACCCAGATAGTAGAATAATATATACGGACGGCTCAAAAACAGAAAATGATGTGGACAGCGCATCTGCATGTCGAGGAGAGACATATTCTTGGACACTTAACCCACAAGCAAGTATATACACCGCTGAACTGTACGCAATATTACAAGCTCTCAAATTCACTAAAAATCAGAACAATTCTACTTACTTAATATGTACAGATTCATTAAGCTCTTTACATGCACTGCTCGACATTTTTACCTTCGACTCGCTAATTCAAATTGTACACGAAGTAATTCATCCTCTGACTTATTCAAATAAGCAAATACGTCCTGTATGGATCCCAGGTCACATAAGGTTTGTTTTGGTTCCATCTTGTTACAGTTCTAGAACCGTTCGCACATGCGCAATCGACAAATTGTGTTTTGGTTATTTCCGAACCGATTCGGAATTTAGCATTCTGTGTTTTGTTTTTTTTTTCAGAACCAGTTCATAACGATTCCGAACAGTTCTCAGGAGTTCGAGCTTTTAGCTGGGACGATTCAGAACCGTTCAGAACGAATTATGCGCAATTCATTTTAGTGGACAACCGCCCGCATAAGCAAGTTACCGTTACTATTTACTGCTTTTATTTGTTGTTTAGTGCATACATTTTCTTTCGTTCATTCTTCATTTCTTTTCTTCGTAGCTACTGTATTTCGTTGTGTATAAACAAGATATATTTCAGGACGAATCAATGTCAATTATTGAAGGTTTGTACCTATCTGCACTTTAAGACCAAGACCTATTTTTATTTTAAGGTTAGACTTTACAAATATAAATTATGTTTAGGAAGAATTTTTCGGAAGTGCATCCAGTACATCATCTTCAGGAGACGATGACCATTTTCTTGCCACAGTTTTACCCGAGGTACTCGAGCATCACAAAAAAAATGAACTTTTCGCGGAAAATATAATTCCGTCTTACACCGATGAGGAATTCAGGCAACATTTTAAGGTGCCAAGAAATGTTCTGCATGAGTTGGTAATTGAATTTGAAACTCATGATCTGTATCCTAAACATGAAACTGGTTTTGAGAGAATCTCAGCAGAAAAATGTATGTGGATATTTTGCTGGTATGCTACTCATGAGGCGGCTTCATTCAGGGATGTTGCAGATAGGTTTAATATTGATGTCAGTACACTTCATAAAATCATAGAGAATGTAAGCCTCTTCTTAAGTAATAAATCCATTAACATTATTAAATGGCCCACCGAGGAGGACAAGTTGGAAATTTTAGAAGATTTTCGCAAGATGCGATTTCCTGACGTTCTGGGATGTATGGATGGCACTCATATTAAAATAGATGCTCCGACAAATGACCGTGAATCCTATTTTAACAGAAAAAAATATTATTCTATACAGGTAATTAAATTATAACTTATATACATAAAAATAAAAATTGATGCACCCTTTGTTACTTGTATGCGCATGTAATTAAGAACACTTGTTTGTAATACATATCTAATGTTTATAATTATAACCTACAAAATTTTATTTTTTATTTTTATTTATTTTAAACCTATTTTCTTCAAGGTGTATACATTTTTTAAATCATTTTTATATTTCCATGTTTTTTCATGATTTTTTTGTTCAAAAAAAAGCTTGTCAACATTTTTTCTTGGCCTACGACTGAGTCTACGACTTACTTATTTACTGTTCTAAAAACACATCTTTGTCTTTACGTTAATAGCGTTAATGGATAAGAAGACAGTAAATCACAGTATCAAAAAAATGGTGAGAATCAAGAAGATAGGAACTGAAATGCCACTGTAGAACAGTCTGTGATGGATTTATATATCCTTCACAAAGAACATAATTTCTAAATCCCTATTATTTATTTCAGATGTGACTCACAAAGAAGGATACGGGATATATTTATTGGTTTTCCTGGTAGTGTGCACGATGCTCGGGTATTCAGAGGATCCCCAATTTTCCATACCCTATATCAGAAATGTCACGATAAATATATTCTGGCAGATAGTGCGTATCCGTGCTTACGAAATTTACTGACACCATATACGGATAATAGCCACCTTGCAGATATTGAAAAACAGCTTAACACTAAACTAAGCCATTGCAGAATTTTAATAGAACATACGTTTGGCCTGTTGAAACAGAAGTTTCGTCAACTCTACCATTTAAAATTAAGAAAAATTCCTTCAATATGCCATTTTGTTAGAGCCTGTTGTGTACTACACAACTTATCTTTGGGAGTGGAAGAAGAGACAGTAGATGCCGAGTATGAGCCTGTCGATGAAGAAGTTTTTGATGATGGGGATTATGATGAGGAGAATGATGGAAACCTAGCTGGTCATAATTTCAGAAATTATATTGCCAGCATCCAGTATTTTTGCGTTATTTTTATTTTTCCTGTTCTTCTTATTAATAAATAATAAACTATGCATAAATACATGTATTTTTCTGAACGTTAAAAAATTCATTCATTCTCAACAAGAAATACCTAATCAAAATGTATACAATATTTTCAAAATGATTTTTATTGCAACAAGGTCGAGTAACAAAATAAAAAATATAACAAATTGTATATAATAAAAAATAAAACAGTCTATAACGAAAAAAAAAACAAAACTAATAAATAAAACCCTATAAATGTAATAAAAAAGAAAACAAAACTCTATAATAAAAAAGCAAACTATATTAAATGTGCCCTAGATTCAGAAGTGTTCTGATTGTTCTTTTTGGGTTTTAGAACAAGAATCTGAAATTAGTTTTGGGTGGATATGTGTCATTCTCTAAAAAAATAGACTTGACGAGCACTTATCGTTAAGGTAAAAACTATAACAAATTTCCTTTTCTTCTGCTGTTATAATTACACTAGGGACTAGATCTCGGACTAAGTAAAACTCAAGGAGTTTTTTAGTCTTTAGTTTGATGAAAACCTTGCCAAGGCAGAAAATGCAATTTTCTTTTTAGAAAATTGGTGCATATCGATCCAAAGTTAATTTTACAGCCCTATTCTATGATCTAAAAATAAATAAATAAATTTGAGAAAACCCTAAACTTGCACTATTTTACAGAATTATGAAGAATAATACTTAATTATAATAAACTATTTCGCTCATTTAATGTCTTCATTTGCTCTACATATTCTTCCAATAAGGCGGTCCTCTTCAATCCATCTTCATATTTTTTTTTACTTAATTCTTATTTCTCCGTCTATTCTACTCTTCTCGTAATAATTTTTTAAATCGTTTTTCATCTCTAATAGAATCTCATTTCTTTTCTTATATGTCGATGTAGTAACACATCTACTTTTTGGAGGTCTATTATATTTTCATCAGTAATATTTTCTCTGGTAGCGGGTTTTCTTACATTGGCCAATAATCCTTCAGTTGAATGTTCCTCAAGTATTGCAACAACATGTTCAACTGCATCTAACACAGTTTCCAACATGGGCTTTCTGGATGTACAAGTCGATGAGGTAGAAGCCGAAATATCTTCATTGGAAAGGAGGAACTCTGGCCGTATATTTGTTTTTTTTTTTGAAAATTTCGTCAAATTCCCTTTCAAATTCAAAAACTTTACGACCTCTTCCGGTCTTATTATTGTTATCAACAATATTTTTGTAATTTCTCTCTAGTGCTTTCCACCTATTCTCACATTTCACTGCACTTATTGTCACTTTAAATGAATTTGAGATGTGTCTTGACACAACCTCCCACATTTTCTAAATATTTTTTACTTCTGAAGTTCCCACTTTGGGTTTATATTGTTTGTATAAATTTATAAGGGCTTGTGTTTTTTCTTTTGTGAAAACATATTCCTCTATATTTTGCATTGAGATAAACTCGGACAATTTGTTATGTATACCTGCAAGTTAATAGAGGAATACAATTTATATAGTTTTTACATAAAGCTGTTTAATTTTCAAACTTACTCTGATCGTCCATTATATGTGATATGATATTATTTAGATATGATATACCAATTCAGAAAATGTTCGTTTAAAATTTATAATGAGATAGGTACACTGCTACACACTCCAGTAAGACAAATTAAAGGAATATGTAGGTAGTCTAGGTATATTCGGTAATGCCAATAACCGGGATTTCGATTTGAAACCTCCAAGCATTATCCGAAAAAATATTAATATTCGCAACTTCATGTTACAACTCAAGTTTCTTATTAAAATTACAATTTTATATTGTAATGAAGCAAAATTTGCTAGGGAAACTGCATTCCTAATTCATTATTTTAGTAGTTAAAATATAGGATATTAATATTATATTTTAATTATCCTTTATATGAAAGGAACAACTTGGTATTTTATTTTATTACTTTGGGAATAAGCATTAATTCTAGGTAGAAATATCCATTGAGCGAAGCAAGTGACCCACCGCCGCCTGGCTTAGTTCCTTGTGATCGGTCACTTGGTCAAGCCAGCGGAACATTCATTGCGAAACCGCTAGATGGAGCTAGTGCCCCACTACCGACCAGCTTTGATTCCCTTTATCCGATCTCTCAGCAAAGCCGGTGAATTATTGAATTCCGTTGGGTCCATTCACTTGGATCCGTTCAAGTAATTCAGGAGGATCGCTGCACTGCCACAGTACCCAGGAAACACCGCCCAACAAGGAGTAAGTCAAAATTAGTAATTGATAAGCAACTTGGCCGAAGTTAAGTACCATTTGTGTACTAACACCACTAACCGTAATAATCATACCTTTCTTTCAGCTTTTTAATTAGGTAACTTACCGGGTGAGTACAGAAATAATGCAGGCAAAAACGGGTCTCGTGACAGTGTTCTAGATAGTTCCCTGCGGCTACTTCCCCACGTTGACCCGTGGACGCCTGGAAGATTCCAGGTACTGACCGACCGGAAAGGAGGTACTATCGAATGTCTGAGGTGAAAAATAGGTCTCGTGACAGTGGGCTAGGTAGTCCCCTGCGACTAGCTCCCCACGTGGACCTTTTTGGACACCTCAGATATCTCTGTAGCAAACGGGTGATTGCGTAACCATAGCGCCCGCACAATACCCTGGCTAATCGGGTCACGTAACAGTGTTCTAGATAGTTCTCTGCGGCTAGTTCCCTACGTTGATCCGTGACACCTGAGGAATTGTCGGTGCTGGTATACACGAACCCTGGAGGGACAGTCATCTCAAGGGATGACTTTACCAAAAGGGAACCGAAACCAGGAATAGGTGGATATATTTATTATTTAATATATATGTGTATATATGCATAGATTCTGGTACTGTACCCTAGCCAAGTTGCGTTAATAGTTTGTGGCATGTAACTTATTCTCGTATTGCTTCCTCCCGCCTGGTAGTTGTACTGTACTGACCGTAGTTTTGCTTTCTGCACCGACTCATACCCCGCCGCATTACTGTTGTTGCTTATCATATTTTTACCGTTCATGAGCCGCCCCTCTTACACCGCCTTACCCCCGCTTTCTTGCTTTCTTGTCTGTTGACCTCTATAATAGTGTAACTTTAGGTAACTCTAGATAAGTTTAAGTAGAATTGTACTTGTTAGGAATAGCAAAAATAAATATTTTATATATTCTCTAAAGGTGACTTTTACTGTGTGTGTGTGTGTGTGTGAAGTCTACTATCCCTAGACCCCTGGACGTACCGTGTCTCCACTGTCGATATCCCAGCCCTACTGTAACAGGCTGCGTTAGGAGGCTAGTGTGGGACCTTTACCTTATGAAAAAAATTGTAAAGGTGGAGCCCGAGCATACCGTCTGACTAAAGCTCGAGTGCTAAAGTGACGTCCTTTCACTCACCTAACGAGTGAATAAAACGTCACGATATATTTAGGGACTTAAATTTTAAGTATTCGAATTTGTCCGCGCTTTCCATGGAAAATGTCAAATATTGGCAAGCGCCACCGTCGGCTGGTTAAGTCGGATATGTCGTGTTTTGGTGCATACGAGATTTCGATCGGTTCAGAACAGTTCTTGAATTAGTTCTTCGTGCGCATTAGTTCTGCGCAGTTCCAGAACAGTTCTGTTACCGTTCATTTTTCGGAACCAAAACAAACCTATAGGGATAGTAGGTAATGAACTAGTCGAATCCGCATCACGCAACGCTACTGACGGAGATATCCCTGAAAACATACGTATTCGACCTGACGACGCAAAAGTATACCTAAAAGGAAAAATTACACCACGATGGCAACTAGAATGGAACACATCAAACGACTTCCTACGAAACTTTCAATTAACCACCTTCCCGTGGAAACTTCCAAAAGACTTAACCAGAATAGAGCAAGTTGCTCTGACGCGACTTCGAATAGGTCATACTCGCCTTACTTCGAGTTATCTCTTACTGGACATCCAACCTCCTAACTGTACAACCTGTGGAGTAAGGCTCTCTGTTTAATATATTTTATTATCTTGCAACCAATTTTCAAACATCAGGCTTAATCTACACATGCCAGATACAATACTCGCCTATCTGCGTAACAAGGAATCATTTGTACAGAAAACAATAAAATTTATTAAAGATACTGGTCTATTAAGAAAATTATAAAACAACAATGACAATAGATGCGGCTAATGATCATAGTTGTCGATACCGCTACACACAAAAAAACAGTAAAACAATTCTGATTTAAATTAAAAATTTGCACAAAAAAATGCCACTGAGATATTATGAAATAAAAAAGTTGCAAGTATATTTTTCTTGTTGGTCAGACAATTTAGGGTCTACAGAATTTTGAAAACAAAAATTGAAAAAATGCATGATTGTAATAGAGATTCCGAAAACGTGTTGCCAATAAAAAGCAATCGAGAGGAAGCAGACACTCGGATCATTCTTCACGTTTTGTCAGAAACATCAAATAGCAGCTCATTCTGGTAAAATCGGTGGACACTCATGTGTTACTATTACTTCTACACTTCTATAGTATCACTCCAAAACAGGAGAAATGTGTTTTGTTTATGGAGTTGGGACACAGCAAAAATATACGCTTCGTTGCCATCCACGATATGGTTAAGAAACTTGATCCTCTATTAATCAAAAACCCATTGACCATCCATTGCTCAAGTGGTTATAATAATACGAGCACATTTTATAAAATAGGTAAAATAGCAGTTTTTGATGAGATGAAAAAATATATTATGGATCCCTCAGAACTAGAAAAGCCTCCAACATTATCGGAAGATGAAGTTAGCTGGAGATTGCCAGGAGCGCTATTCTCAAAATTACTCGTGAAAATGCTTACACGCATTATTGCGAACAACTTATTGCGAAGGATTTCGTTCATCTTAATTCTCGACATAATATTGCGAACATCGTCATACCACATGAGAAACGCGAATGGTCGATATGACAACACTGATCTAGCTACGACTTGAACGGTGTAATGAAGCAAAATTTGCTAGGGAAATTGCACTCCTAATTCATGATTTATTTTAGTAGTTAAAATATAGGATATTAATATTATATTTTATACTTTGTATAAAAGGCACAACTTGGCATTTTATTTTATTACTTTGGGAATAAGCATTAATTCTAAGTAGAAATATCCGTTAAGCGAAGCAAGTGTCCCACCGCCGCATGGCTTGGTTCCTTGTAATCGGTCACTTGGCCAAGCTAGCGGAATACTCATTGCGAAACCGCTAGATGGAGCTAATGCCCCACTACCGACCAGATTTGACTCCCTTTATCCGATCTCTTAGCCAAGCCAGTGAATTATTGAATTCCGTTGGGTCCATTCACTTGGATCTGTTTAAGGGATTCAGGAGGATCGCCGCACTGCCGCAGTACCGAGGAAACACCGCCCAACAAAGGAGTAAGTCAAAATTAGTAATTGATAAGCAACTTGGCCGGAGTTAAGTACCATTTGTGTACTAACACCACTAACCGTAATAATCATACCTTTCTTTCAGCTTTTTAGGCAACTCACCGGGTGAGTACAGGAATATTGCGGGCAAAAACGGGTCTCATGACAGTGGGCTAGGTAGTCCCCTGCGACTAGCTCCCCACGTGGACCCGTGGACGCCTGCAAGATTCCAGGTACTGACCGATCGGAAAGGAGGATACTACCGAATATCCGAGGTGAAAAATAGGTCTCGTGACAGTGGGCTAGGTAGCTCCCCACGTGGACCTTTTGGACACCTCAGATATCTCTGTAGCAAACGGGTGATTGCGTAACCATAGCGCCCGAACAATACTCTGGCTAATCGGGTCACGTAATAGTGTTCTAGGTAGTCCCCTGCGACTAGTTCCCTATGTTGACCCGTGACACCTGAGGGATTGTCGGTGCTGGTCTACACCAACCCTGGAAGGATGACTTTAAGGGGTGACTTTACCAAAAGGGAACCGGACCCAGGAATAGGTGGATAAATTTATTATTTAATATATATGTGTATATATGCATAGATTCTGGTACTGCACCCTAGCCAAGTTGCGTTAATAGTTTTTTGCATGTAACTTATTCTGGTATTGCTTCCTCCCGCCTGGTAGTTGTACTGTACTGACCGTAGTTTTGCTTTCTGCACCGACTCATACCCCGCCGCATTACCAGTGTTGCTTATCATATTTTTACCGTTCATGAGCCGCTCCTCTTACACCGCCTAATCCCCGCTTTCTTGCTTTTTTGTCTATGTTGTTTTCTGAAGTAGCGTAACTTTAGGTAGTTTAGTTTAAATAGAACTGTACTTGTTAGGAATAGCAAAAATAAATATTTTATATATTCTCTAAAGGTGACTTTTACTGTGTTTGTGTGAAGTCTACTATCCCTAGACCCCTGGACGTACCGTGTCTCCACTGACGCTATCCCAGCCCTACTGTAACCGGCTGCGTTAGGAGGCTAGTGTGGGACCTTTACCCCACAAAAAATTGTAAAGGTGGCGCCCGAGCATACCGTCAACCGCTGACTAAAGCTCGAGTGCCAAAATGAGGTTATTATTGTGTTTACATCAAAAAGTTGCTTTGTCATCATTGTAGAAAAATGAATAAACTGTCACCGAGAAAAGCAGTAGCCAAGAAAGTTCGTGGCAGCCAGAAAAAAACTATAATGGAATTTATGAAAAAACATCCAGATTTGTGTAGTGGAAAACATACTAATAATTTCACACAGAAAGATGCTCAAATGTTGTGGCAAGCCTTAACAAGAGAGATAAATAGCATGGCTTGCTACGGGGGCCCCATTAAAGACTGGAAAGGTTGGAGAAAGGTAGGGTCGTGCAAAGTTGGAATACAGTAGGTACTTAATTAAAATATCTTTTTAAGACTTAGCAGGACCTAAAATCACGAACAAAAATCAAAATAAGTACCAAAAGGCGAGAAATGCGTGCCACGGGTGGTGGTAGTTTCAAAGAATACCCGCTCACTAATGAGAAAGAGGACATGCTATCTATAATTAAAGAAGTTTCTATTGATGGAAATGAGAATGTACTAGAATCCGATAGTACAATAAAGTTTTCTGAAAATTCAATTGACGAACCAGGTAAAATTTATATTTAAGCCTTATTATCGTAGTACTGATTTTCTAAAAATATTCTGTTTATTATGCAGCACTGCATATTGCTTACGAGCGCGAATCGCCCATCAATGGAGACAGTAATAGCACACAACTTGATCAAGACATACCAGAGGAAGTATTTGATCAAAATACACCCATAATCGAACTTCTGAAAAAAATCCATACACCAAAAAGGACTATTCCCAAAAGAAAAACAACAGAATTAAGAAACTCTGCAGCTGCTGCAAGTAGTTATACTGAACATTTAAAAGAAAAAAATAGGATAATGGAATCATACTACTCAAAAAAACATGAAATTTTGGGCGAGAAAAGTTCTTTTGTTAACCTATAAATTTTACGAAATTCTTCATTAGTCAGCTCATCTACAGGATTTTTAATGTGCCTGAAACCCTGAGCTACTCTTCCAGCATAATTATATTCAGCTATTTCTAGCTCTTCTACTAGCTCCAGGAAAACTAATTCATCCATTTTCATTGATCTTCAAATTTTCATATATTCCAACGAAAATGCGCAAACACTGTCAAAACTATGCACGCAAACTCGGTCACGTTTACTCATCTCCGCTCGCCGTTTCTGCGACTGGTAAAAGCTTCTGCGTCTAACAAACGAGTGGTCAAGAATGCCGAAATGCCAGATTTCGTTCGACTCGCAAACTTTGCGATTAACCTTGGACACTACGAGCGCCTGAGAATAGCGCCCCAGCAAATGTATTTTTTACTGAATAAACATAAGGATAGAAGCATTAAATACTTAAATAAATTAAGATTTCTTTTAACAACGACTTCAAACAAGCCTCCCTGTGAACTTCTGCCGACAGTGGATGCTTTTAGGCTACACATAAAAAGATATATTTCGTATTTTAGTACTTAAGAAAGAGGTTATTAATATTTAAATTTTTTAGGTGTATTTATCAAGTAAAAATTTGCTATTCCGTCATCTACCGGAACCTGAATATGAAAATCCCGCAAAGTTTGGGTGGGTATTAAAAGATGATGTTTGGATATCACAGTTAACTATTAATCTGGCGATAATATTCATTTAAGGATAAGTTTGTCGGACTGCAAGATTTTTTCTAAAAAGCACATTTCTATTAAGTGGAGGGAATATTACACTCAGTTAAAAAATGACAACCCAAATAATAGATATACCCCGATTGAAAACGATTTAAACAAAAACCCTTGGTTCCATCACTTAGAAGAAAGTAGAAAACTCATCACTACTGTTACTAGATTGAGATTTGGTCATGCTTGCTTTCCACAGCACCTAAAGAGGATTGGAGTTATTGACACAGACATATGTGCGTCATTAGCGATTTAGATCACATCTTCTTTGCCTGTACAGATCATAGTAGAGCCACAAATGATTTTTTTATTGATAGTCTGCTAAAACTGAGAATGTCATCCAATTAATCTCTTACATCTATTAACCCTGAAGAATAAATATATGTATATACAGGGTGTTGCATCATGAGAGGGACATAGCTTAATAGGAGGTAGAGAACATCAGTGGTAACCGGAACCTCCCATAGAAATGTCTCATTGGGCCTTCATTACGAAATTACAGGGTGTTAAATAATTTTTGGCCAAACCTATTTTTTGTCATAACTTTGACAGGAAATGAAATAACGGATTCATATTTGGTACGGCTAAGGTACAAACGAGCCCCAAGAGGTACATGTATAAAAAAAAATATATCCAGGTCCGGACTCACTATAATTTATGTTTCTTCTTTGCATCAATAAAACATCACCCTGTATATATTTTTTTGAAATTTCGATACGATATTCGAAAAAAGCAAGAAAAAACAAACAAAATGGCCTGTTTCATTTTTTTGTTACACCTTCGTGGTTATTTAAATACGTTGTTAAATATGCAAGAAAATGGATTACAGAACCCTATTAAATGAGAGGCACGTGAAATAAATAGTTTTATAACTAAAATTTGCAAAAATTCTATTGAGCCTAGGTGGTCTGGGTGAATCCTAATTCCGGCACGTTTTAAAGGTCCATTTTGGTAAAAAACTGTGGTCCTAATAAGTAATCGGGTATGAAATAACAAAATTTTTAATCAATCACAGTAGGCTTGTTCAAAGAATAAAAGTGACAGATAATTTAAACCATTTAGGCCTAACCAACCAGTTACTTTGATCAAGAAAATCATCAACATTTTATACTTAATAAAAATTGGAAGAGAACAAACTAAAATCTAAATAAATAAAATATTTTCCATTCAATTAACAATAAATAACAAAACAATAACTAAATGTGTTTAAAAATAAAACGTAATTGACACTAAAGTAAATTTTCAAAATGTCCTCCCCCAAATTCTGTGCATTTTCTTGCGCGTTTAGAAAGGTCACCAATTGCTCGACGTATCATTTCTGGATTATTCCGTATTTCGTCGCAGGTTGTAACGATGCGCTGGATTAAATGTTGTCTACTTTCAATTTCAATGCTATAAACCTCGTTTTTTAAGTGGCCCCATAAAAAGTAATCACAAGGGTTACAATCAGGAGATCTTGGTGGCCATTCATGTGGACCCCCGCGTCCAATCCATCTATTAGGATACACATTGTTTAAGTGTTCTCTTACTTGAAGGTTAAAATGTGGTGGGGCCCCATCATTCTGAAACAACATGCCTCTTATACCGATATTTTCTAACATATTCGGTAAAATGTTTTGAAGAAAATCAAAGTAAATTTCACCATTCAATCTTTCTTCAAAAAAATGTGGCCCTATCAAATGTCTATTCACAAGTCCGACCCAAACATTTACAGAAAACCTGTGTTGCGAACGGCGTTGGCGTACCGCATGTGGGTTTTCCTGTGCCCATTTATGATTATTTCGTGAATTGTTTACTCCATCCCTTGTAAATTGTGCCTCATCCGTAAATAAGGTTCTGTAAATGACTGGGCGATGATTAGACAACCAACGACAAAATGCCAGGCGGGGGATATCGTCGCCTTGTTGAAGACGCTGTACCTGCTGGATATGATATGGATGGTAACGTTCTCTTTTTAGGGTTCTCCATACTCGCCAATGAGGAATACCAGTTGCCAAACTGATTCGTCTAGTGCTCATATTTGGGTTTTCTTGAACTACGTTTATAATATTGTTTTGTTCCTGCACACCTTGTTGTGAAACACGCTCCACAACTGCAGAAGTAGGAAACTTTCCGTGTTGTCTTGCATACTGGAACACCGTACTAAAGGTTTTATGATTAGGGCATCGACGACCAGGAAAACGCAGCCGATATTCTCTTTCCGCCGACCTACCATTTCCATTACAGAAACCATAGATGAATATTATGTCAGCATATTCCCCGTTTGTAAATTTTACTGGCATAGTTAAATATTTTCACAAGTTTTCACTAACTAAATGCGGATTATTGACACATTAAATTACTAACAAACAATTATTCAACTGTTTAGGAGATTTCTTTTTATTATCTGTCACTTTGAACAAGCCTACTGTGATTGATTAAAAATTTTGTTATTTCATACCCGATTACTTATTAGGACCACAGTTTTTTACCAAAATGGACCTTTAAAACGTGCCGGAATTAGGATTCACCCAGACCACCTAGGCTCAATAGAATTTTTGCAAATTTTAGTTATAAAACTATTTATTTCACGTGCCTCTCATTTAATAGGGTTCTGTAATCCATTTTCTTGCACATTTAACAACGTATTTAAATAACCACGAAGGTGTAACAAAAAAATGAAACAGGCCATTTTGTTCTTGCTCTTTTCGAATATCGTATCGAAATTTCAAAAAAATATATACAGGGTGATGTTTTATTGATGCAAAGAAGAAACATAAATTATAGTGAGTCCGGACCTGGATATATTTTTTTTTATACATGTACCTCTTGGGGCTCGTTTGTACATTAGCCGTACCAAATATGAATCCGTTATTTCATTTCCTGTCAAAGTTATGACAAAAAACAGGTTTGGCCAAAAATTATTTAACACCCTGTAATTTCGTAGTGAAGGCCCAATGAGACATTTCTATGGGAGGTTCCGGTTACCACTGATGTTCTCTACCTTCTATTAAGCTATGTCCCTCTCATGATGCAACACCTTGTATATATAGAGAGAGAGATAGAGAGAGAAATACTTTCCTGAGTAAGGTAAACCAGCTGTTATAGGGCATTATAGGTTTAGATTTGTTCATTTATGTGTTTAAACCTGTATTTATTTTACTTCCTATCCGTGGCCTTAATCCTGTGTCTTTATAAATGCCCTGATGGACCCCTGGGCGAGAAGAGGGTGCCCCTGTTTACATCCTTGTTGTTAGATTTCAAGTAATTATTCCACTACGTTGTTTAGGTTAGCTTTCCATATGTGCAACTGGCTAATGGATTATGTGATCACCTCCAGATACACTGTACAATACAACGATAGAAGTACACATTTAACAAATTCCAGGCACTCTGTAATCGAAAATTACAACAGAAACACGAGTCGTTGGCGATGTGACAACCCCAATCACACACGCTGGAATTGCAGTAACGCTCCAAGAAAATTTTGCTCTCAGTGTGGACGGCAAGGAATGTATTCCTGTAATTGCAGTTGTGGGTCAGTTGTCCGAAATTTTGAAGAATCGAGATTCGAGACAATAACTGCCCAGGAGCGAGGGCAGCACAGTCAATAATCTTCAATACCCTCGCATCAAACGTAAATATTCCTTGCTACGACGTGACCAACGCAAATAATACCGATTCCCCGGTATAAAATCCCGATACATATAGTATACCGTAAGTTCTACACACTTATAGATACTGGTTCCGCCCGTTCGTAGATAGGTGACGTAGTATA
Source organism: Stenurella melanura (assembly GCA_963583905.1). Classification (NCBI taxonomy): domain Eukaryota; kingdom Metazoa; phylum Arthropoda; class Insecta; order Coleoptera; family Cerambycidae; genus Stenurella; species Stenurella melanura. Next base: position 67,196,775 of record OY757318.1, read on the forward strand.
TATGAAATGCAAATTAATTTTGGAAGAGACAAAATGCATCCCACGCAGTGTAAATCTGATAAATGGCACAGAGGTACTAGTAAACAAAGAATATAAATTAGACAATTACACAGTAGGACTACAATGACCTGATAATTTCTCTTTATTTGCCAAATCGTGCCAAATTATTTTGGGCATGGATTTCCTAATAAACACCAGGTTGTGCTAGATTTCAAGTTACAATAATTACAAATTATGAAAAATACAATAGATTTTAATTACAAAATAGATAAACAAACACTGTTCTCCCTGATTCAACCATCAGAGAGCGAAAAACAAATACTGTCGAACTTATTACAAATCGAACTTCAGTCTTATGCCTTCATATTTGTTAAAATAAAAGGTGTCCTCTGTAAAATAGTAATCGTAAAACGTAATGCTACAAACCCATTAACGCCGTGCGTTGCCATATGGCAACGGTAAACACCTTCCATTTTCATATCACCCCTGTATGTTATACGTGCCGATAAGAGTGGGGGAATATGTTATTTTATGTGTCAAAACATGCCTAACTTGACACATGTTCCGCAGATTAATCTGCGGTTGACAGTAATTTAAGCATTTGTTTACAATTTTGTGGTGAATTATAAATGGCCGAAAATATGGATGTACGTTTTATGTAAGTATTGTATTTTTCTATACAGTGCTTCTAAAATATTTTTTTGTTTATGATGGTATTTTATAGACTCGGAACTTTGTTGTTTTAACAATTAAAAAAAAATATGGCTTTTATTACATATGATATAGTTGTTCAAACTTGGGTGTTGCCATATGGCAACGCTAGGCGTTTGTAGTAGCTTGAAAGGTTTTCTTTCTTTCTAGGGGCGAGTTGACTTTAGCAGAGGCAATGGACATTGCATTGCTCTGCATTATTTTCATATATGAAATTTCGTGGCTATTCAGCAATTGGCACAATCCGCCAAAACAGAACTCTAAAATTATGTCCCCTAACAATTAAAAAAGATTCTATAAAAAAGAGCGTGGTGATTACGAATCAGCCATAGAAGCAAATGATGGTAATTTTTATGTACGTTGGTTTGATAATGCCGCTTTTCCTATGATTTTTTCTTCACATGGCACACAAGAGAATACCCAGACAGAACGGTTTTCACAAAAATTCAAACGTCCCGTTATGGTTTCAAGACGCAAACTCATTACAAAATACAACTCATTTATGGGAGGGACAGATCAAATGGATCAAACTGTCAGTTGTTCTCGTATTGGAATACGTGGAAGAAAGTGATACTGGTCTATACTTACCTAGCTTTTAGATTTAGCTTTGCAAAACAGTTGGATACTATACAACAAATCTGGGAGAAAATTATCACAACTTGAATATAAATGAGAAATTACTAATGCCTATCTGAAGAAATACGGTGTGCCACATAAAACAACTGGGAGACCTTCAGCGTCACCTGCAGCATCAGACAGTCGAATATCTGGATACTGTCAGATTGGATGGCATCAATTATTTTATTCGTCACACCAAAAAAAGAAAATTGTTTGTGTGCAAATTGGTCTTTGCATAGACTTTTGTCCCATTTTATTCACAATAAATGTTTTAATATTTTTGTATATCCTAAATTTTGTAATAAAATAGTTTTTTAATAATAAAGTCATGTAAATTTAATTTTTTAATAATTGTCTAGAACAATATACAAAATTGGGGTTTTCTTAAGTTACGGTAGCCCAGACGCCTAGCGTTGCCATATGGCAACGGCCAATATCTCATTACCTGTCAATCTGTCAGAAAAAAGTTTACATAATTTTTTGTTCCTTTTGTCCAGTGTAACACACCTAGTACAAAAAAAATATTAAAAACTAAAAAAAAATAATTCCGGCGCTAATGGGTTAATACTATTGAATATTAGTGTTAGAAATGAATACCTTCCTTAAAAAGTTGTTGCCATTACGCAACTGATAAAATGTCTCGAAAATGAGAAGATGTATTTAAAGGGAGATAGCCAAATAATTCTTGCTACTTGAAAGTCAATAAAAAATCGACACTTTATTAAAACAAGATGGCCAGACCTACTGCATTTGTCGATCATTTGAATCCTCCGGCTTCATGGTAGCTTGTGATGCATGTGAAGAATGGTACCGTGGAGACCTAGCTCTCAACAAAGACAGCTAGGTACCGCAAACTTTACTCGATGATACAGTTGAAAACCTTATAGAATGTTTACAAACATTGGTAGATAATTTGAACTAGTACAAGTGAACGTAGCCAAAGCATTTCAGACACGGTCATGAATATATCCTACGTCGCCGAGACTGGACCACACATGTAGAAGACAAAGTCGTGAAATGGGAACATCTCTTATTTTCAGCAATCCGAAGTTTTAACGCAAAACTGACCGTAAGAAGCAGCGCGTCCACTTGACAGATCTGAAACTGACACATGTCTAAACCATATAAATTAACATAAGTATGTTAACTAAGTAGTTACAGGGTTACCAGTCCGCTATTCGAAGAGTGCCGCTACCAGTTCAAGACGAGCCGTCACCAGTCCGAGACGTGCTTCTGTTTTAGGACACAAAATTTTGGAGAGACATCTCGGAAATCTCGTTACGAAAAATCGGGCAATCGAGCAGTATTTCCATCGCCAAAGTCGAAAACTAAACAAAAAGTCAAGTATTATTTTTTCCAGACGATTTTAAACAGGCCAAAATTTATTCTAGTTTCTCTCAGCACAAGTCAGAATAAATAACGCGCTTTCCATGTAAAACAAAATTTTACTTTACCAATCAGAAGTGTATCGTTAGCAGTCCGAAGCGTACCGTTACCAGCCCAAGACGAGTTGTCACTAGTCCGAAACATGCCGTTACCAGTCTGAAATATACCGTTACTAGTCCAAAATATACCGTTACCAATCTGAAATATAATAATTTCTCTTCACGCCACTTTTTATACCGGCGATAAAGACGATCAGAGACGAGAACCCCTTCAACGGAGAAGCCGGCCACGCCCACATTTATTTAACGCTTAAAAAGTCACCCTTACAAAGCACGTACGACTTAACCACCTGAGGAATATTTAAAGGATACTGTGCACCAGCAGATAAAAAAAGATTTTTAGAAATTACAAGAATAACTTTGACGCAATTAGAAAAAAGCCCGTCAAAAACAGAAAAGGGGAAAGTTTATAAATACACCGCATATAGAGCGTATTCCCAGTAGTCATCTGGAGACCGGGATTACGTTTATACGGCTGTTAGAACAGCGAAACGCTGAAAATAACACCATGAATCCACAACATCCCTCATCGCAGGGTCCGCTGAACCCATACTTAATTGCTAATCTTAACCCACAACTCAATGCAGCAATTCCATATAATTCGCGTTTTTCATCAATAATTACCCGAGAATTACTACAAGTAGATGTGAGAGTTATGAACTATACAATCGAAGCTATAGTGGACTCGGGAGCCGTAAAAAATTTAATAAGAGGAGTGTTACCCTATCCATTCACTAGAACGCAAACTACAAATTTTACCACGTCGTGCGGTAACCAGTCATAGTCAATTGACTTTATGCTATTGACAATTCATTTTGTGCACATCGTAGTTATGGAAGAGTTTGAGGTCATGCCCAATTTCAACGAGGCAATGTCAATTGGCGGCGAATTATTCGAACATCACGGCTGTCGCCTAGACTATGCAGACCACACTCTGAGATTCGCCTGACTTTTAGATTGAATCATAGGAGCCACCCCGGAACCAGATGCTATCACCAGCTACTCCGAGCACCGTCATCCCAAGTATCCCGTGAACGACGCAACAGACGTTCTTTTCGCCATTCAAGACGCTCAGAGCGGTGAAGTGCTTGTTTCTTTAAAATCTCAGTGATCGTTGTGACCTTCATCACTCATCACAAATGATTGCTCCAGCAGCGCTGTCATTACACACCTACTCCGATGCTAAGAGACGTCGTTACTACCCACGAAGAATCTCTTGTTAATTTCTTTTTGAGATAATGCTCTCTATTTTGTTATTTCTTTATCAAGAGTATGCATCTAATTTGTTTTTGTTATTATGTACTTTATACAAGTCATCTTTATTATATATTTTTATACAAATTCTCTTTTGTTTTGTGACGAAGTGACGTTAATTTTCATTTGTCCCTTTTTGCATTTTAGAAAATGTTTTTATTTTGTGTTTATATAAAAAACACACCTACGACCTTTACAACGTATCATATATTCTCAAATATCTTTCATACAGATACTTTTTAACAAATTTATCATGTAACTTTACAACTCATACGTTTTTCATGCTTGTACACTTTTACAGATTCACATTAAGCAAATCTGTCACTCACTATCGCATTTAAAAAAAAATCGTTCCTACAACTTTGCCGCGGACGAATTATTCTCTAAACCGTTATTATAGTATTCCAGATCCTAGGATTCATATTTCTAGGTAATTTTCGTTAATCTTAAGATAGAAAATCGGTGTATGTACAAAACCATACACGACTCGATGACGCCATTCTCAACTGAGGGTATGTTTGAGGGCACAATTTTTTGGAGATTTTTCAAAGAACTAGATACGAAAAAATGCCCGTTTAATAGCTCTATCGATCGCCAAACTCGGATCATAAACAAAAAGACCGATGTGAAATCATCCACAACCACACTTTATTGTAGAACTATAATCGATAAAATCATGGCCTTGAAAAAATTACCTTATTGAGAGTACACACAGTTAATGAATCATAAAAAATTTAATGCAGACGTATGACAAATAATAGGATTAATTGTGTCTAACCATTGAAATCAATGAAATCATTGTCAACAAGGTCAAGGGGTGTGACACATATTAAGATGAATTGTTTCTAACTACTACTGAAAGCAGTGTCAGCTGGGTCAAGGGGTTCGGGAGGGTTGAAATATTTAAAAAATCGTCTTTTTAATTTCTTTCTTATTAGCTATTCTTAACGCAGATGTGTGGCAAATAATAAGATTCGTTGTTTCTAACCACTGAAAGCAATGTCAGCCGGGTCAAGGGGTGCGAGGAAGGTTGAAATATTTAAAAAATCATAACTTTTTTATTAGCTATTTGAACTAAAAAAATTTACGCAGATGTGTTGCAAATGATAAGATTCATTGTTTCTAACCACTGAAAGGAATGTCAGCCGGGTCAAGGGGTGCGGGTATTGTAGAAACAAAATTTTTGAAGAGATTTTCAAGAAATTTTTATGCCCAAAAAAGCGCAATTACGAACTCTTTCGATCGCCAAAATCAAAAGTTAACTAAAAACACAACTAGTATTTTTTCAGACATCATATGCTAAAATACAGCCTCCCTGTACAAATTAAAATTATTTTTCGTGCCTGTCTTAGCGCGTCAATCTATTTTATTATTAATTACTCCTCGAAACCGCCGCGCGCCGTCGCGCGTGCAGACAAAGAATAATCAGATCTAATACGTTATTCATAATAATATTGCACCACCTCGTACAAGAACAAGCCCGCAGAATCGCCGGCACATGTGACCATCAAAGTCTCGATTTTACAAAAAGTAACTATTCATATCTTTTAGAACCCTTTGTGCAACAAAGAAACAGTCACCGCCGCTCTCAATAAATTTTATAAATTAATTACTGACATCTTCGGAAAAACATATTTTTCAAAGCCACGTGTCGACAACCCTTTGTCGCATTCAATAAAAAGTAATAAATCGATATCACTAAATCGACCACTGACGTGGAAAAAATAGGTTTTTCAAAAGACTATTCACCGTCAAAGAAACAAAGAAACTCAAAGCACCCTTGTTAAAATTTTATATAAAAACTCGGCCGTGCCGTTCTACAGTTCAGTTCAGTTCCAACATCAGACAGTCAAAAATCAGTCTCTAAGAAGTTAACAGTGCGCGGCGACCGACCCCCGAAGTAAGGCAGAACTCCGCGTTAAACAATTCGGTAATAAACCCCGTCGAAAGTGCATATCCGCGACCAGTATTAAATAATCGGCAACAACTACGACTTACTGAGATTTCTCGTGTTGTGTGTTTAACCTAACTCTTGTCATTAGTTTAATAAACAACTTGTCTTTTACAAAAAGGCTGTGCAAAACCTACTTTGTAATAAACTTTGAATAAATCTATTCGTAATAAATCTATTCGTAAACCGATTTCCTTAAATCAAACAAGTGTTTTTCATTTCCAATATTCTACGAAATAAACCTCTTTTATTCGCCGCGAACGAAAAGCCGATTCGACTAGCTGAGCAATTAGGGGTAGTTCACCCCCACCTAAAGTCATCCTTCAGGACGACCCAGGTCCTCCTGAGACATATCAACCCTATCCAAGCCAAAACAAGGAAGACAGAGGCGAATTTCTGAAAAAAGGTAGCAGGAGAGCAGAAGTGAAGTGTCCAGAATTATTCTAGGAGGGGCTGATCATCCCTCCAGTCGACCCCTACTGCCCCTAGAGAACTTCAGAGAGCTCACCGAAACAAGGTAGGGTAAATTTTCCAAATTATCTAACCTGACAGTGCTAAAACTAAGAAGCCCCAACAGTGGTCAAATCCAACAGCCAAAATTTTTTTTCTCCTCATTTTTAATTAATATTTTTTCATTCGTGCGTGAATATGGCGCCCAACGTGGGGCATTGCTGAAGGCTCCAGAATCGTTATACCACGCGTGCAAGGAAGAAATCCTGTAGGAACGAGTAGGGCCATCCCCTGAAACTCCAACAGGGTACGATACAGACTCTACGCAGGATATTCGTGCTAGAATTCCCGTTTCCGAAAGAAAGTACTAACCGAGCACCCCATGGACACGTCTGGAACTTTCGGATCTTCTCATGATAGAGAAGGCTGCCCCACCGACCCGCACGATGCAATCAGACCGAAAAATATAACAGCAGGCCACCTCCTGCGACGACAAAAAGGACGAACTACGTATCGACCTTACCAGGCCCCCGCGCCTCATCGTTTACCTCAGACCCTAGCGCCCTCGGCAGGCCAAGCCTGCACTAGCCAAAGTCTCTTTACTCGGAGTACTCTGACACCCACATGGCGTCGTCGAGAGAAAAAAGATATCATCATATTTCTTAGAAAACCACGCCTACGGAAATTTAATCCTTAAAAATCTACCCCTACGACGCCCATCGGACCTTGGCCTTTACAAGACATTTATAGGAGATCACGCCCCACAAGGCACAAGTGAAATTTTTGGAAAATCTAAGAAAACACTCGGAAAAAGACGCTACCAAAGTAATAATGTAATTAACGAATCATCCTCTAGCTACAAGGACAAGGGATTCTTTGTCTTGAGGAAACCTATAAATAGAACTCGCATTGAATTCTTTCTTAGTGATCTCCCGGAAGCCTTAAATTTAATATTACCCGTGCAAGTAAACATGCAAAATCCTAGTTCTGCCCCTTCGGGATCGTCAGGTCGCCACAGCCACCAACAAACGACTGAATAAGCTTTTAATACCCCCTTATATAATGTATACGACGTGCCACGTATTGACATTCGGATCACACATCATCTTATTACTGCGATAATAGACACTGGATCGGTGAGGAATATTATTAGGGAACGATGGCTACCCTATCCGATAGATCAGACCCGAATTAGTCCCTTTACTGCTGCCAATGGGACTGTAGTCCAATCGGTCGGCACTATAACCTTACCAGTGGTCATCCGCAATCATTTAGTCATGACCGAATTCGAAGTATTTACCGACCTCAGTGAACCCCTAATTCTAGGGATGAAATTCATCCGGGATAACGGAGTAGATTTAATGCTCACCCAAAATGTAATGCTATTCCGACACATCCCCGGATTAGTGGTCCCTTTTAACCCTCCCGGGAGACCACCCACTCTGGCCCAGCCGTAGAAGACTCCCCCTACACGTCACTCACCAACCCAAGACCAAGGACGACCAACAAGTGTTGTGCGGTTGTGTTCTGTGTTCCCCCTATCTTCCCTTTCCCCGCGAGATGGACGCAAGTCGTTTTTAACCCCTCTAGTGCCAGTGCGTTCCCCCCCTTATGGATGAAAAGACATCAAATTGTTATTGTTGTCTACAGGAGGTAACCCTCAAATTTGTATTATTTTATTTTTCTCTCGAATGTCTGTTATGTTTATTGTTTAAACCGTTTATGTTTTATTATTGTTATCAAGAATACTACGTTTTTGTTCCTCTTTTACCAGAAAACTAGTCTGTGCTAGTTATAATTGTTGATTTTTGTCTCTCAGAATTTATTTTTATTTCGTTTTCTTTTATAACAAAACACATTTACGACCTTTACATTTGTTATCATTACCAGATATTTTTTGTTTTTCGAAAGTACCACACATTTTTCACATATCTACAATTTCGAAAGTACCACGAAGTTTTACATTCTGGTCGTTTCAAAGGTACAACAAAAATTGTCAAAGGTACTTCGAATTTTTTATCCTTTAAGATATCGAACTTGTATTTTTATGTTCAGAACATTTTCTTGTTATTATGTACTGAATTATGCATGACGAATAGGGCTGAAACCCTACAAACCTTGTATTTACATATATATCTCGTATTTTTTATATACATTTTACTTCACTTATTATAATATCACGTAAACATTTTCTGTGTCTTTAAATTCATGTATTTTGCTAGTCTTAAAGCCATATTTAATGTAAAAAACACAACACTCGAAACATCAGTCTCGAACCGGGGCGTATTGTAGAAGCAAATTTTTTGAAGAGATTTTCAAAAAATCTTTATGCCCAAAAAAGCGCAATTACGAACTCTTTCGATCGCCAAAATCAAAAGTTAAATAAAAACATAACTAGTATTTTTTCAGATATCATATGCTAAGATACAGCCTCCCTGTACAAATTAAAATTATTTTTCGTGCCTGTCTTAGCGCGTCAATCTATTTTATTATTAATTACCCCTCGAAACCGCCGCGCCGTCGCGCGTGCAGACAAAGAACGATCAGATCTAATACGTTATTCATAATAATATTGCACCACCTCGTACAAGAACAAGCCCGTAGAATCGCCGGCACATGTGACCATCAAAGTCTCGATTTTACAAAAAGTAACTATTCATATCTTTGACAACCCTTTGTGCAACAAAGAAACAGTCACCGCCGCTCTCAATAAATTTTATAAATTAATTACTGACATCTTCGGAAAACATATTTTTCAAAGCCACGTGTCGACTACCCTTTGTCACATTCAATAAAAAGTAATAAATCGATATCAATAAATCGACCACTGACGTGGAAAAAATAGATTTTTCAAAAGACTGTTCACCGTCAAAAAAAACAAAGAAACTCAAAGCACCCTTCTTAAAATTTTATATAAAAACTCAGCCGTGCCGTTCTACAGTTCAGTTCAGTTCAGTTCAGTTTCAACATCAGACAGTCAAAAATCAGTCTCTAAGAAGTTAACAGTGCGCGGCGACCAACTTCCGAAGTAAGGCAGAACTCCGCGTTAAACAATTTCGGTAATAAACCCCGTCGAAAGTGCATATCCGCGACCAGTATTAAATAATCGGTAACAACTACGGCTTACTGAGATTTCTCGTGTTGCATGTTTAACCTAACTCTTGTCATTAGTTTAATAAACAACTTGTGTTTTACAAAAAGGCTGTGCAAAACCGACTTTGTAATAAACTTTGAATAAATCTATTCGTAAACCGATTTCGTTAAATGAAACAAATGTTTTTCATTTCCAATACTCTACGAATAAACCTCTTTTATTCGCCGCGAACGAAAAGCCGACTCGACTAGCTGAGCAATTAAGGGTAGTTCACCCCCACCTAAATTCATCCCTCAGGACGACCCAGGTCCTCCTGAGACATATTAACCCTATCCAAGTCAAAACAAGAAAGGCAGAGGCGAATTTCTGAAATAAGGTAGCAGGAGAGCAGAAGTGAAGTGTCCAGAATTATTCCAGGAGGGGCTGATCATCCCTCCAGTCGACCACTACTGCCCCTAGAGAACTTCAGAGAGCTCACCGAAACAAGGTAGGGTAAATTTTCCAAATTATCTAACCTGACAGTGCTAAAACTAAGAAGCCCCAACAGTGGTCAAATCAAACGGCCAAAATTTTTTTTTCTCCTCATTTTTAATTCATATTTTTTCGTTCGTGCGTGAATACGGGGAGGGTTGAAATATTTAAAAAATCATAACTTTTTTATTAGCTATTGAACTAACATTTTTTAAGGCAGATGTGTGGAAAATAATAAGATTCATTGTTTCTAACCCCAGAAAGCACTGTCAGCCGGGTCAAGGGGTGCGGGGAGGGTTGAAAAAATTAAAAAATCATAACTTTTTAATTAGTTATTGAACTAAAAAAATCTTAACTACTCTTTATTTAGCCTCTTTACAACTTTGTAATTGGGCTTCACCTGTAAAGTTGTTGAATAAATAAATAAATAAATAAATAAATAAGTAAATAAATATTAATTTTTTTAGTATTTTTTGCGGAAGAATAAGGCATTTTGAAGAAAAAGTCCAAGAGGCCAAAGTTGCTTGTACTCAACCGAGGAACACTCCTGAATTTTTTGTGATTTTACTGAAGAAATAAGATTTGGGGAAATTCTTGGCCGAAATTATATTCCTGAAAATTGGCAGGCGTGTACTTTGCCAGCGTAAGGTGGGCATTGCTGCCAATTCCGGTGCATGGAGATTTGTTTCACCACGCAGCCCGATCGCCCGCCGAACGTCCATCTGCAGTCACTCAGTCGTGTATTACATATTCATGCGGCTCCACCCGACCGACCGACCGGCACCGTGCCGGAACAAACCCCCGGTGCTTTTATACACCGCCGGACCGGCTGCATACGCTGGATTGGACATTGGACATGCTTGTTGTCGGCAGCGATAGCCTCATGACGCATGGGGTAGGAGTATAGGATGGAGCGTGTTGGTGTTTGTGAGATGCTTCTTTTAGGTTTTCGTGCTTCTTTTTACTTTCAGGTTTTTGAGAGATGCTTCTTTCTGAGTTTTCTGTTTCTTCTGTTTCTGAGTCTGGCAGTGTGTATATCCTTGATATTTCTTTATTATATTCTGTTTTTAGTTGTGCCGATTTTTCCCAGTGTGTATAATCCTTTCCTAGCTTATTCATAATCCTCTCAATTGTTGTTATCCATGTCTAGCATGACCTCCCTATTTTCAGTTTGTTGCTGTTCAGTCGCAGCGCTTTCTTTAGTAGGTGTGTCGTGTCTCGTCTTTGGACGTGTCCCCAGTATTCCATTGCGTATGATTCTATTCTTTTGATTATTGTCCTTCCTTCTAGTAATGTTGACGTTTTCTGTTTTGTGGTTTTCCTGTTTTTGCTAGAAGTTGGATAATGCCCCTTTCAGCTCTCCTCAGGCTTTTTCTGTAAGCCTTTGTCGTTGCTGCGTTTTTGACTCCATATATCATCGTAGGCATTATGATGGTCGTGTATATCTTTTTGGCCCATGGTGGTTTATTGTCCTCAATGAAGGGTAGTAGAGCTCTTGTGACTCTGTAGGCTGATTATTTTATTCTTTTCCTTACTGTTTCCCTCCTTTTTAGTTGATTCGTTAGGTATGTTTCCAGGTATTTCATTCTATTCGCGGTTCTCAGGGTGTGGTCTCCTATTTTGTATTCTTCCCCACTTGTTGGACTTGTTTTTGTCAATGGGTCTCGGACCATTATTAGGCTCTCCTTAAAGTTTATTTTCATTCCAGAGGAATCCCATCTTAAACTAATTAATGAAGGTCTTTTGAATTTTCTTTTTTTAATCTTTTTCCGGGGGAAGGAAGCGCTTTGGAAAAATGCACAGAGACCATTTTTGAAGAAAAAATGTGCTACAATTTTTAAAAACTTTTTGGAAACATTCAAGCGGCCTCTTATTTTTAGCCCTTCTCTCGATGAGAGCGAGCCGCTGAGAGAAATGGTAGTAACAAAATGCCTGCAACATCGTCAAGAAGACGCGGCAACTGCGGCGCACAAAGCCACTTTTGTCGATTGGCTCCCGTACTATTACTTTACATATACATAATAGATCTGCCAAAGTAGATTTTACATTTCCCATTTTTTATTCTTGACAGCTGCCAAAACTGCAGTCAGATTTGAAAATTTACAAGTGTGTCTTCGTAATAATGTGAATCGAAAATAATGTAATTTCTTATAGAGGAAGAGATATAAAGTGTCTTGAAACTTTCTAGTTCTCTAATTCATATTAAAATATAGTTTTCACTTTTGACAACTGTCAAGATTTCTCCCATCTTAATGAAAATGCCACTTAATAATTATTTCAGTAAATCAAAATACTAGACAGATAACTTTCAAAATAATGTGAATTTTCATAGAAGAAAAGATATAGTCTTTTGAAGCGCAGTATCATAACTGATTTTATAATTCAGTATTAATTGATAGCAGCTGTCAAAAATCTATTTTGGCATCTCGATCATGTAAAGGAAAGATGTAAAACTAAAATTTTGCGCATCTTTATATATCTGTGACCTGTAGACTGATTTTAATTGATGAAAACGATATTTTTCATTAAAAATTCAATTTTAAATTAAAATTATAAAAGATTATAGCTAAAAATCAAAAGTCCGGCTCGACAGATTAATAGACAATTTCAAAATGAACGTTTGAAGTAAAAATTTTCTGACAACTTTAACTTGAAGTTCTATAGACTGATTTGGGTGGCAGCGTGGGGCTTCGTCCCACTATGCGTAGTGCGCAGGAGTAAAATCCATCAAAATCGTAATTTGCCTTCTTCTGTAGATTTGTTATATACATTGTCGTGAGGTTGAAACACTAGTCCCTCTGGTTACCTTTCAGACTTTCATTTTAGCCATCTACAATATGAGCAATTTTTTTTATTGGCAAATCGTGCAGGTAAAATGGCATATTAAATATTTTCCCGTCAAAATAGTCAATTCTGGAATTTTTTTCATATTTCGCACATATAGTTGGAAACTTTGGTACATTTAATTTGAAATTCTGATATTCTGATTTAAATTTGTTGGTCATTAAGTCGCCATTAGCTTCCTTTCCGCATATCAAACACTCGTTAATTTTATGTTCTGAGTGTTTTAACAAGTCGTTTTATATGTAATGTCTAAAGTTATTCATATTTTCATATGTTGTAAATAATTTAAATTCAACAAATAAATAGACAAAATAGATGACGTAAACACCACAGTTATGGGTGCCTCATTGTTTGATATGGTCTTTTGTTAAAGTTTGAAAATTAAATGGCAATGCTGTCCCTCTAATTTGATTATATATTTTTTTAAACACCGAGAAAATATTTTTGTAGCGCTCTGATGACTTGGTTATAACGCTACCTCTAGGATCCAAAAAGAAAAATGTACTCTCCTTAAAATTCACAAAAATGACGCACCAATGATTGATGTTAAAATGAACGGGAATTATCAAATTATCTAAGTTAGATGTTGAGATTGTTATCTCTTCAAAGAATGATACTTTCAGATCATTTCCGTAACTGAAAATTTCCAGTGATTGGTCGATAGTAAGGAGGGTACACTGTCCCTTATATTTCACTATTATCTGTAGGCTCGCATTAATTATGGCATCAGAGTGCCACTGCGTCCCAGTAAGTGTATCAAAATCGTCTATGGTTAAAAATTTATGAATAAGAAATTTACATACTACATATTTTCCATACTTTTCACATTTCGTGTAATTTGTATACTTAACCAATCGGGTTTAAAAAAAATTAATGACAGAGTAAGTTCATTGCATTTGGAATATAAATTATTACTTTTACTAATTTCGACACAATGCCAATGACACCTTGTAATTTGCTTAGGATATGCGGGATCTACTCTTTCAGGAAGTAAATAAAATAAATAAAATTCTTTTAATAGAGTTACCATGTTCTCTTCCCAAAAATATGCATCTTTGTAAATCCTCTCCACATGCAATTTCAGGGAACTGTATACTATTAGATCACATCAATCGTGGTTTTGCTATGGCCAGTATTCCCTAGACCTGGTAGTAATAATTGTGGTTTAACCTTAGTTTCCCTTCAATCGAGTAATACTGTAACAAACCATTGGTAATCGCCTCTAAGGCATTTAAATTTTTAAGGCTATATGGACATTTAATTTGAATTACTCCATCGTCATTACCTAGGCCGTCGGGAGAACACGCCAAAAGTGAAAGCCACTCATCTACAATTAATCCGCAGCGAGACACTCTTCTATTCGGATACAGTTTACAATATGCTTGTAATACTTCTTTTTCGTACGTAATTCCGTATTATGTTGCAGCGCATTTAATTTCGTTGTTGTATAACAAATAAACGACTTTTTTGCATAAAGTTTCATTATTCTTTGCCTTATAAATTAGTCCAAAGTTAGATGAAATCAACCGTTTTTTTCTCTCGTCTCTCTATAACTGGGATAGATTTTGATCTGTCGTCAGTTCAGCTAAGTTGATAATAGCAGGTTTGTCAAGAGTTATAGATGCAATCAATTTCTTACATTTTATTTGTAAAGTGTCTCAGTAAATATTTACTTGCAAAATAGTCGCTTCGTCCTCAGTAAATTGATCGAATGAATCTATATTCTTTTTTAAACTTAGCGTTTGTAAAGACTTTTTTAAATGGGTCCCTTTAAAATTATTACTATTGATTACAACTTTTTTATTCCATTTTTCCTCGACTGTTAGCATATTTTTTCGTTCATCGGCGATGTCTTCAAACGTTTCGTGTTTCACATATCTGGCGCATCTAGTTTTTGGTATTTATAATTTTATTTCCTTGTGTATCGAGAGTACACGTTTTCTGATTTCGCGAATTACTCTGCTGCACTTTTGCTTTTTTATTCTTATCATAATCAAATTTTTAATGGTATAGAACCAATTTTCTACGTTGACAATGCTTCGACGCTTTATCCCTCGCTTTACATCAGGTTCATCCAAAAGTAGACCACTCTACATTGGCAGACATGATATATACATATCTTTAAAAGTTTATTGAAAAAGTACAAATTATAATATAAATTATCTGTATCAGGTTTCTGAGACGTATTGTCAAGCTGTATTTTTTTATATATTGCGTGACACTTCGTCTTGTAATAAGGACTACTTGAAAATACCAAAAATTTCTCATCAGTATCATCGTCATTATCTTGTGATAATTCTTCAAAAATGCTCTTAAACCTAGTTCTGATAATAGGTCCTTCTTGTTTACAGAAATTTGTATACCTAACTTTGTTGCACGATTGTTTTACATAACTATTGAAAAATTTAGATCTTAATTGTCAAGTGATAAAACCACGAGCGCATTGTTAAAAAATCACTAATATTGAAAGCGGCAGCCATTGTTTCTTTGTAAAAAAAAATGTATTTTATTATCTGCTATGTTTCTTTATGTCATTGGCAATAATTTTAAAGAAATGTGAACAGCACATATGTATCAGAACTACATTTTTTAGTGATGCATCCCTCTCTTCACTTGTTACTGCGTCATAAGTCAGGTTTAAATAAGCGAGTACGTCCATATTGTTCCAAAATATTAGAATAGCATTAATAATAGCAACCCTAAAATCTGAAACAGCAAATTTAAAAAACGGGCCACTTATTGTGCTTTTTAATCGCATAAGTTTTAAATGCTGTCAACTACGATCCAGTTGTGGCAGTATCATGATCACAACTCATCTCTAATATTGGACATATCCTACGGTTAAATCCTGTATTGATAACCCCCGTGTAATAAATTTTTTTTGTTTTGGCAAAAATCGGGATTTTTAATTAAACAATATGCATATATTTTAATAATATCTTTGGTACGTATATACCTATTCTGTTTGAAATTAAATATACAAACATTGTTAACTGACTTAATTTTCTCGGATAAATACATCCACCTACCGGGAATAAATGTTTTATTTTCAGATATATCCAAAAGGTCGGTATGTGATATAACAAATAAACCTTCTAAATACTTTCATGATTTATATTTTATTGGAAAATAGAATTTATCTTAACATTATCTATATTTAGTTTTAAAATAGTCTCTGGTAATGTATCTTTATCTGTAGAAACACTTCCAGATTTACTATTTGCTTCACTTAATTTTGACATCATTTCTTCGTCATCTTCGTCATTACTTATTTTTAACATTGTTTCTGGGACTGTGTCCTTGTCTGTGGGGGAACTACTCTCCGATGTACTTTTTATTGTAGCTAATTTTATTTCTTCCTCTTTCGCTTGGATAATAATTTCATTTTGTAATATTGGAATACAGAAACAATCACTGTTGTGAAAACTCATTAAATTTTGTTGTCCCGAAGGAAACAAAGTAGTTAAGTCTAATTTTAAATTATCAGGAATGGCATAGTCTGAAATTAATTTGATTTTTCTTGTAGCATTTTCATCATGAATTGGTGTAATATCCACTACTGAAAATACAGTACCGGGTTTGGTTTTCATCAGTGGAGTTGAAGATAAAAATGTATCATTTGTGAGTTTTAAATTGCAGCGCTTCCATTGCTGTTTAATATTAAATCTGTTTTTCAAGTTATTTTTCTTTTCTAAATAGGCACGAAGCCTGCACAATAAGGATACATTTTTATAAACAGAAGTTTTAATTAATTGCGAACTTTCAATGTCATTTTCTCTAAGAAAACCCAAAATCTTTTGTTTAAACCATACTTTTTCACAGTTTCTTTTCGGACTATGATTAGTTCTTACAGACAAAATTTTTGTTATATTTCTTCGAATTGTCTGAAGAATAAGATGATGCTTGTTATATTCTGCAGATTTTAATATGGACATTGCTGCCTCAATTAGTATATCACTGGCGGGAGTCAAATTTTTAAGAGAGGAATAAGAAGGACACTTTATCCCCAAAGTATTTAATCAAATGATTCAAATCAATAGATGATTTTTTACCCATTTGAAAGAAAAATAAAATATTTTCGTTCATTTATTTCTTTGCACATGTTGTTTAATTTTTTACTCATTTATACACCACTAAGAGTTTAGCAGAATTGCACCTTCATTATAAATACTATATAAACTCTCTTTGGAAAAAAATCTAGCTTTATAGATATTAACGCGAAAAATCTGTCGCTGCCTCCCAGGCTAAAACAGAGTTGTCTCTGAACAGAACAAATATTTGACATTAACCAAGAAAAAAACCGTTGCCTAAGGAATTACTACTTCCACATCCAGATTTTTCATCCGTCACTTTAAAGGAAACATCTTGACTAGATTTACACTATAGGATATGGAAATTATTGGTCATGGATTTTCAATAATATTTGGAGCAGATATCAGAAAAGTTTGAAGGGTTGGTTTCTACCATACACGTTAAAAATGAAGGTTTTAGTTTACCCTACTTATTTTCCCCTTTTCACAACCTACCACGTCCCACCCCTTCAATGGAATCATCTCGATTAGATGTCATTACAATACATACGTGCACTAACTTTCAAGTAAATATCTCAATTTTATGTTATCAAACCCATTAATAATTTTAAATTAAAGGTTAAGTTTCGTAGATGTTCATTTGTGTTCCTGCAGGAACTAATTTTAATTATTTATTAAGGTCTTTAAGAAAAGAAAACAGTATTTACTTAAAAATAAACACACAAATTGTCATTACATATTAAAATACTAGTGAAATTCAAATCAGAATCTTCAAAAAGTCTAAATTTTAAAAACACGTAATGTGAGGTTATGTCATGGAGGAAAATTCAACAAAACTGTGTTTAAATTGTTCAGAAGATATAGGAGATGACAACTTATGTTATGAGTGTGATATATGTAAGAAGAAAATACATAAAAAGTGCATTAATATGTCAGCCTCGGAAACAAAATGCATGCCTCTGCAAAAAAGAACCCTGATGTTAATTTGTAAACGCTGTAAAGACGTTATGGCTGAAGTACCATTAATATATGATATGTTCGAAATAATGAGAGCAGAAATGGTTGAAATGAAAGAATATATGAAGAAAATGTCAAATAGCGTAACAGAAAATGTACAGAATATATACAACAAAACAGATGGAAAAGAACCTAATATGTCTAAATTGTATAGTTCAGCAGTAAAAAGGAATAAAGAAGTGATAATGGTAAAACCAATTAATGAACGACAGAAAAGTTTTGAAACACAAGAAGAAATAAGACAAAAAATTGATCCAAGTAAGTTAGGAGTACGAGTGGAAAATGAAGGTGCAAGAAGAATTAGGAAACAAATACAAAATTGAAGATCCCAGTTTTAAGAATCCAAAAATAAAAATCAAACATGCAGAAATAAAATTCATTGAAAAAGGAGATGAGGATATTTTACAGGACTTAATTGAGCAAAATGAATGGGAAGACGAATTTAAAGAAAAATTAAAAGTAATAAGGAAGTATGAAAATAAGCGAAGACGGGGAACAGTGGGAATATTATTATGGAAGTAAGATATGATATTTTTAAAGATATTATAAAAAGAGCTAAATTAAATGTTGGGTGGAGAGTATGTGAGATAGAAGAATACCACAGTATAGTGCAATGTTACAAATGTGCTAGATTCAATCACTTTGAGAAAGACTGTGAAAATAGTATTACTTGCTTTAAATGTGCTGGAAGTCATAAAACTGAAGAATGTATGAATGACTATGTTAAGTGTATAAACTGTGTCAAAACAACAGAATAATTAAAAATTAAATTGAATATTAACCGTACCTCTTACGATAAAAATTGTCCGTGCCTCGCTCGGAATATTGAACGTGTCACTAACCGCACCAACTATGGTTTATAGCCATTACAAGATACCAAGAATAACATCAAAAATACACTTAGTATCAGAGTGGAAACCATTAGTATTATGTTTAACAGAAACACATGTTGGCGCTGATGTTGGTTTAAATGAATTAGAACTGGATGGCTACTATATTGAAAATTGTATAACTGTGAATAGAAGAACTGGAGGAGTGTTAGTGTACATTAAACAGAACATTAAGTATCGAAGCATAATGAAACAAAATTTGGAATTATATCTATGGCTACTGGCAATTGAGATAATAATTGAAGATAAACATATTGGAATTACCGTGTTATATCATCCTCCCCAGGTTTCTGACAACTTATTTTTAGACTTCTTTGATAATTATCTGGAAGTACATTTAGTAATAATAATGGAACTTTTCTTATTATAGGTGATTTTAATTTCGATGTTAGTAAGGACACATATTATACAAATAAATTTAAAAACATTATATATCAAAATGGGTTATACCAACTTGTAAATACACCTACCAGAATAACACAACATAGCTCCACAATAATTGATCTCATAATTACAAACGAGAAGAATTTAATACATGAAGTACATAGAACACCTAAAGTTAGTGATCACTGTATCCTTTCAGTGCAAGTAAAGCAAACGAACATACGCAAAAATAATACACAAAAAATTTGTAAAAGATCATTTAAAAATTACGATGTAAATATATTCCATGACTTATTACAGTGAACATATTGGGACAATAATATATCAAATGTAAATTACCTCGCAAATATGTTTACAACAACACTTACAAACGCATTGGACGAAATACGCCCCAAAATTGAATTTAAGATACCTGAAAAATAAGTAACATGTAAATGGATAAATCAGGAGATAATAAATATGATGAAGGAAAGAGATAACAATTATAAAAGAGCAACTTTTACACAAGATGATATGGAATGGGATGAATATAAAGAGTTGAGAAATAAAGTAACGAGTAAAATCAGAAAAGAAAAAGAAAGATATTTTAATAGGGTTATAGATGGAAATAAGCTCACATCAAATGTGGAAAAACTTGAAAACACTAATACCCAATAACAAAAAATCAGCTGGAAATGTAGTAAAATTTAATGATACTGAAACATCAGACACATATATGATTGCAAGCGAGTTCAACCGTTACTTTCTAGAATGCATAAATGTTATTGCCACAAATATAACTCAATTTAATGACGCTGAAATTACACTAAGTAAAATAGATACAAAAGGTACTCTCGACAATTTTAATACCATAACATTAGATGAATTGAAAAAGGTTGTAAAAAACTTAAAAAATACATCTGAAGACGAAGAGGGCATTCCAACAAAAATATTAAAAGACGCAATCCAGATAATTGGAAATCGCCTGCTAGACGTCATTAATGAATCGTTAAGTAGTAGAATATTCCCATCTGAATGGAAAACCTCTGTAATCGTTCCAGTGCCCAAAGTAACTAATACTATTCTGCGCGAAGAATATAGACCAATAAATACAGTACCTGTGTACGAGAAAACATTAGAGATTGTAGTAAAAGATCAGCTTTTAAATTTCTGTGATAAATATTCTATATTAGTGCCTAATCAATCTGGATTTCGTAAAGCTCACTCCTGTGAAACAGTGATAATGAACATTTGTGATATATGGTTAAAAATTTTAGATAATGATGAATATGTAGTGGCAGTGTTCCTCGACTTTAGAAGAGCATTTGAAACTGTGGATAGAATTATGTTATTAAATAAACTAGAAAAATTAGGGATTAGGAAACAAGCCTTATGTTGGTTTAAATCATATCTCGATAACAGATATCAAAAAGTAAAGTTTAATAATTATTTATCAGATGCTTTAGAAACTAAATATGGAGTACCACAAGGTACGGTCATTGGACCAATATTATTTCTGCTTTATGTTAACGATATAACTTTATATGTTAAGGAATGCAGAATAAATATATTCGCAGATGATACAATGATTTACATTACAGGGAAAAATATAGCAGAAATGATAACAATGATAAACATAGAACTAAATGGGATTTTTGAGTGGCTATGCGATAACAGTTTATGTGTAAATATAAATAAGTGTAAATATATGATAATAGGGATTAGCAATAAATTAAAACAGATAGATGATTTAAACTTTAATATACAAATTAATAACAACAGATTGGAAAGAGTTTCAGAAATAAAATATTTTGGAGTTATATTAGATGAAAACCTTAATTTTAAAAAACATGCCAATTATGTTATGAATAAAATGTCAAAAAAAGTTTACTTTCTTAAACGAATTGGGAACTCCCTTAGTTTGAACACAAACATTTTATTATACAAAAGCATAATTGCCCCACACTTAGAATTTTGCTCAACAGTACTTTTTAACCTAGATCAAGGGCTAATGCAACAATTTCAAAAGATACAAAATAGAGCAATGAGAGTAATTCTTGAATGTAATATATATACACTTATTGTAATGATGCTGGATGTTCTGAAGTTTATGAATGTAAAACAACGAATAATATATAAAACAATGATATTTATATTCAAAATTAAAATGAAAATACTACCATCTTATTTATATGATAATTTAAAATATATTAATGATATTCATACATATTTCACTCGCAACAATAGAAATTTTTATATTGATACTTATCATAGAAAGTATATGGATAGATCTGTTTTTTCTAAAGGTTTGAAGATGTTTAACCAACTACCTAATACACTTAAAGACTGTAAAATGTTAAATGAGTTTAGAAGTAAATTATATGATTATATTATACACCGTTTTCCAAACTGAACCTCATTATATTTATATTATATAGTATATAAGTGTTATCAACTGTAAATGTAAAAAAATAGCAGAGTGCTAATAAATGTTTATTTATTATAATAATGTAGCGGAGATGGTGGTGTTTGAAAAATATTAGAAAGAAATCTGAGGCCTTGGTTTCTAGTTATACACCATATCCCACATTTCTGTACTCTTATCAGCTTGATTTACTTATATTTTCCCTTATTTACTCCTATGTAACCCTCAACCCTTCAACGGAATCACTCAAAATAAAATCTAGTTCCAGATGTCCTTATAATACATACGTATCCCAAATTTCAAAGTGAATATCTCAATTTCATTTTATCAACACCTTTAACAATGAATTAAGTGTGGTGAGGGGTTGAAAAATATTACTAAAAAATCTGAGGCCTTGGCTTCTAGGACACATACACTGAATTTCGAGTTTATGTATTCTTGCCAGCTTGCTTTACTTATTTTTAACTAATTACCACCAATTACCCCCACTCCTTCGACGCAATCATGTCAAAATATAATCCAGTTTAAGATATCGTTATACGTAACAAATCTCAAGAGAAAATCTAAATTTAATTTTATCAACTCCTATAATAAGGGAGTGGGGGCGGTGGGGGGATGGAAAATAAAAAAACCTGAGGCCATCGCTTCTAGTATATACACCAAATCCAAAATTTCCAAACTCTTACCAGTTTGCTTTACTTATTTTCCCTATCTACCACTATTTAACTCCCAACCCTTCTACGGAATCATCTCAAAATATAATCTAGTTCCAGATGTCGTTATAATACATACGTGTACCAAATTTCAAGTGAATATTTCAATTTTATTTTATCAACCCCTTTAGTAATGGAGTGGGGGGGGTTGAAAAATATTATAAAAAAAATTGAGTCTAGCTTCTAGTTTTTTTTCCTTCTTCAATTCTTTGGGACTTCCTGCCACATGTATGTTTTCTTTCTAAGCGGTGCTAGGGGAATCTACAAAATATATCACAATTAACCAGTATTTTACTGGTAAAAAACCTCTACGCCTGTGACGTTTACGTCAAAGGATCAGTTAAAGGTTGGTTTTTTTTATAAATAAACAACACAAATAAGTATAAAAACTTGAAATTAAATATTTCGCCGACGTTTCGGAAATCTATTCTGTTTCCTTTTTCAAGGCTTTTTTGAAAAATCTTTTTTGCTGTGTATGACAAATACACAGCTCTAAGAATGTTTGTTATATTCAATATCCATAGATACTTACTATTTACATAGAACTGTTGATATAGTTAACAGTTTTTTAGTTTCTATACAATGTTAAGTTTGTGAAGTTCTTCTTTTAACATTGGTAGCCAAGTTGTACAGACATCTACGGAACAATTCGACACGCAATTATCCTCATTCAATAATATTATCGCGGATTCTTTAATTTTTCTTTTTTTGCTATCTGCCTCTTTTGTTAAAATTTTTGCCGAGTCCCAGTTTATTCTATGTCCATTCTCCCACGCGTGTTCGCAGATCTTGGACCTCTGAATTTCATTTTTTCTGATATAATTTTGATGCTCGCCTAATCTTACACTAAAAGGTCTGGATGACTCACCCACGTATTGTTTGTTGCACTCACACGGAATACTATAAATGCAGTTTTTTGAATTTTGCTCGTGGTTTGTTGGTTTCGTCTTTGTCAGAATAGATCTTAAAGTGTTGCTTGTTTGAAATACCGTCCTAATATCAAATCTATCACCGATGCGGCGCAACTTTTCGGATAATCCGCATAATTCCTTATGTATGCGGATTATCCGAAAAGTTGCGCCGCATCGGTGATAGATTTGATATTAGGACGGTATTTCAAACAAGCAACACTTTAAGATCTATTCTGACAAAGACGAAACCAACAAACCACGAGCAAAATTCAAAAAACTGCATTTATAGTATTCCGTGTGAGTGCAACAAACAATACGTGGGTGAGTCATCCAGACCTTTTAGTGTAAGATTAGGCGAGCATCAAAATTATATCAGAAAAAATGAAATTCAGAGGTCCAAGATCTGCGAACACGCGTGGGAGAATGGACATAGAATAAACTGGGACTCGGCAAAAATTTTAACAAAAGAGGCAGATAGCAAAAAAAGAAAAATTAAAGAATCCGCGATAATATTGAATGAGGATAATTGCGTGTCGAATTGTTCCGTAGATGTCTGTACAACTTGGCTACCAATGTTAAAAGAAGAACTTCACAAACTTAACATTGTATAGAAACTAAAAAACTGTTAACTATATCAACAGTTCTATGTAAATAGTAAGTATCTATGGATATTGAATATAACAAACATTCTTAGAGCTGTGTATTTGTCATACACAGCAAAAAAGATTTTTCAAAAAAGCCTTGAAAAAGGAAACAGAATAGATTTCCGAAACGTCGGCGAAATATTTAATTTCAAGTTTTTATACTTATTTGTGTTGTTTATTTATAAAAAAAACAACCTTTAACTGATCCTTTGACGTAAACGTCACAGGCGTAGAGGTTTTTTACCAGTAAAATACTGGTTAATTGTGATATATTTTGTAGATTCCCCTAGCACCGCTTAGAAAGAAAACATACATGTGGCAGGAAGTCCCAAAGAATTGAAGAAGGAAAAAAAATTAAGATAATGCCACAAATAACATTTAGACAATATTTAGCTTCTAGTATATACGAATTTAAAGTTTCTGTATTCGTACCGGCTTGCTTCACTTAATTTCCACTATTTACCCCTATTTAACCCCCAACCCTTCAACGGAATCATCTTTAAATTTAATCCAGTTCCAGATGCAGTTATAATACATACGTGTACCAAATTTCAAATGAGTATCTCAATTTTATTTTATTAACCCCTTTAATAATGGACTAGGGGTGGTGGGGGGTTGAAAAATATTACAAAAAAATCTGAGGCCTTGGCTTGTAGTACATACATCAAATTTCAAGTTGCTGTACTCTTACCAGCTTGCTTTACATATTTCCCCTTTATTTAACCCTATTTACCCCCCAACCCTTCACCGGATATCTTCAAAAAACAATCCAGTTCCAGATCTCGTTAAAATATGTACGTATACAAAATTTCAAGTCAGTATCTTAAACCGTTCCGGAGAAAGCGTGCAGACAAAAAAAGTTACAGACAGATCGACAGACACGCAGACCGACCGACAGAAATTTTTTTAAAAATCTCGACGTTTCATGTCCTTCTAAACCTATTTCAGGAAAAAAAAATTGAATTTTTTTTTACTATTACTATACTTCTAATCCACTACGTGGTAACCTTTTATACATTTTTACATAAACATTAAGACATTAGATAATTACTGATAATCTTAATGTTAAATGTTAAAGACCAAGTTGCACATATAATACGTATTCACAACAATATAAATGAAACAACTAAAACTCGTATAACGAAAGCCGGATCAACTAAACGAATTGAAAGTTTACGAAATTCAAAGTTTCTATTATTGATACGAAACAATATTTAACAACAGATTATTGCATAGCTTAAAAACAACGGAGAAAGTTAAAAAACAACTCCAAATATAAATAAAAGTAAAAAATCTTTGAGAAATTCTTAAATATATTAAAAACTAAGTATAATGATGAAAATATACAAGTATATAGAACGAAAACAAATTGAAAAATAGATCCTTAAAAAACAACTTAAAAATCACTAGGCGAACCAAAATATTCAGAAAGTAGGAAATAAGAAATCTGAAATAGATAGAGATGGATATATAAAAGATTATTTTTTTTTATTTGAAAAGGTCGGGTAAATGGTCATTAGCCCTATACAAAATCATTGGTGTACATATATGCATTTACCCAGCTAGGCACAGTTTTCTTCCATTTCATTTTGGCATTTATATATGTACATGATTTATTTATTTATATATTAGAAGCTACCTTCAATTCAATTTGAAAACGGAAACGTTCACATGTAATAAAATAAATTAACAAATCTAGTAACAAATAATAATTGTTATTCAAAGTCAATAAAACTATAACATTAATACAAAGAGAAATGATATATATGACTACACCCAAATAAAAAAATTTGGTACGAAATAAGGCGCCGACTATTTATTCTATGATATGTATATCAACTTGAAACTGAAAAGTAAAGCAAATTAAAGCTCTGTGCTGTACTATACAAATACAAGTGTACAGCGCTATTGGTCTAAGAGCCAGTGACATTTTTCAGTGATGATTTAGTTAAGGCCTATTTTTTGAGAGGGTGTTGAGGGGGTGGCCGAACGCCCCCATGTGTAAAAAAACTGCATCTTTTTATTATTTAGTTGGCTGAAAGGCTGAAATTTTTTCCAGTACTCCTCTGATAGCCCACAAACATCGATCTAATATTGGCAGAACGATTGGCCAGTCTTAAGAGGGTGGCAGAACACCCCCAACATGTCGTGGGAGCAATCAACTTTTTATTATTTAGTTAAGCTTCATTTTTTAGTATGTTGTTGTAGCAACTATTCCAAGTATGTATGCAAATTGTCAGAACAAAATGGCGGTCGTAACTACCGGTCAGAACGATTTAAATGTGCGCCGTTGCTATATCCACGTCAAACGTGGATTTAATTCTGAAATTAAATCCACGTTGATGACGTTAGTGGTAAGCATTCAGCGCGAATTTGACAGATTTGACAGTGTTTTTGAGGTTACCTCTACTTTCGTGGAGAAGTACAGAGAAAACTTGTGAATGATGACATATACAACGATTTAAATAACATATCAATAGAGAACCATAGAAAAATAACAAAAGTAATTGGAACATTATTGAAAGAAGCAAAACGTGATGACAAGAGAACTTAAAAGAGACACATGGAAAAACAGACACACTACCCAGATAAAAAAAGAACTGATAACTTAGATCGGTAGCTCAGTGGTTTAGCGCGTCTAGCTGGCATACTGGCATACCTAGCGAAGCAGGTTCAATCCCTGCTCACCGCGAAATAATTTTAATTGTAAAATTATCCCCAAGGTGTGGTTCGGACTCCACTATAAACTGTAGGGCCTCGTTTCTCTTTCCTTACACAAAATCATTCTGGATTTTCAAGGAGTTACCTCGATAACTTGAGAAGCGGTTAAGAAAACATTTAAGAAAACATTTAAACATTTAAGATACGTAAATATAATTTTAAAGGAAGTTAATCTTATTACATTCGCCATATAATTTATGTTTTATGTCATATCGCCTGTTCTAACTTGTTTACCTAAATGTTTATTTCTTAGCGTACCTTAGAGTGCCCACCTGTCTTGTAGTATCAATATTGTAGTATTTCACTCTTACAAACATACATCTATCCGTTACTATTTATTGCATTAATACGTTATTTTATGTATATTCAATGTATTGTTATTCTCCTGTTGACATTATTCTATGCATCTACATGGTATGAAAATGAAGGTATTATTATTATAAATATATATTGTATACGTATTAAGAAGAAAATAACTTTTGTAAAATATTTTTAAAGAATATTTCCTGTTGGTAAGTTTCTTCTTGGTTCTTCTTACAAGCAGTAATCGAATCCTGTCTTCCTTAATATTCTATATACATATCCCAAGTGTTTTATTTAAAAAAATTTTAGATTGCACAAATTAAAACTCAAAACTTTATCTATTTGTAGCTATATAGTCAATTGGAATTTATATTTGCTTTTTAAGTCTATAAACTTTTGCACTCGATAGTTACACATTTTATTGTTATTTAATAATTTGCATCAAGTAAAAAAAAACAGATATTTAAGTGTTTAGCAAACGTATCATGTATGTTAACAAAAAATTAATTAATAAAATATTAATTTTCACTCATAAATGAAAAGAAGCTAAGTAATTTATAAAATAGTGTTTTTAAAGAATACTGCTATTTAAAAAATATCTCCTAAATAGGCAAGTAAACAAATTTTTATTATATAAATATACTATAACAATGAAATAAAAGTAGAATTAATTCTTAAGGATAATTAGGATATTTTTTTATGAAATTAAAAATTCATGGATTTGCATTCACGATTTTCTTCATTTATATTTCCTAATACAAATGCTTTATTTTGCAATATAATAAATTCATGAGTACTTCAATCAAGCTACGTTACTTTTCCATTCAGGCCAAAATATAAAAATTTAAGAATAACTTTGAAATCACACAGATAGAATTTATTCCACCAAATACATATATTACTAATAAATAAACGTAAACAGTGAAACTATATTTAACAATATTTTAATTTTATATTTGATACTACTAAGAACACCTAATTAACCAGTGACTCGTCCCTTCGTATGATGTCATTTTAGGTGCAGTTTCTCCATGACTTCTTTGTAGATATCATTTGTTGTTTGTATATCATCAACCAATACAAAAAGTTCTGTTTAATACACTGCAACATAGAAATCAATGGATTTTTTTAACTTTTTGTACTATAATATCAAATTATTTTGCTCACAGATGATCATGGAATTAAAAACTGCTCTATCTTAGCTTAGACACTCCGTTCGCTACAAAAAAATTAACCGGTCTGGACTTTTTGCTTGTTTTTTATTAGTAGGTGCAGGGAAAGGATGTAAAGAAGACTTGTTATATCCGAGCGGGGGATGCGGTCATGTGACCTGGTAAATTCTAATTGAACTTTCAAATCTATGCTTTGTTGAGACTTGTTGCTTGCAATGTACCTAATATATGTTACCGGACGTCAAGAACAATCCAAAAATACCTCTGCTAGCATCCTCTATCATCAGGTTCGGCCCTGGGCCCAGCCGTTAGCTGTTTCTCCAGGATTTCCAAATGACAAATTTTGCAGGTCTGCATTTATTAAATTATTGACAAACTACTGGCAGTACACAAGAAGTTTGAAGTGGTCTGTTGGTAAAATTTATTGATATGATTGTATCTTACATGGATGCATGCCCAAATCTTTCTTTACAATTCTACCGCATGTTCCATAAGAAAGTCCAATTTTCTGAGAGAGACTTTTCAATGGTTTTACAGTTTCTTGTACCACACAATGACGAACATCATTAACAACTTCTCCAACATGCATAATTGGCCTACCAGCACCTTTTTAATGTGTCTCACATATCCTTTCATATTATTTAATGATTTGAGACTTAAATCTTTCGGCTGTTGATTCGGCTGAACATTCAGCAAGATACTTCACAAACAATTCAAGAAATAATTTGGCTTTCCACGGGCTGTCAAAATGTAATTTGATATTCTTGTTTTTTGAACCTATAACAAACAGAAAATTTTAATATATAATATATGTATCTGGCGAAATGATTGCTAAATTTAAATAACTTACCTTCCAGTACATTTTTATTTGAAATCTCGAATTTCATTTACCTCCTTGATTCGAGGCTTCCAATAGTTATTATGTATCATTCTGACAATATTTTCGCTACAGTTCAAATTATCATCTAATTATTTCCCTTTTTTAATTTAAACATTATTACTCGGCTTGATTATGTACATATTACATAACCTAGAACTTGGCGGCTTGTCGCACTTTAGTCAAAATCTGTCAACGTCCGCGTCGACGCTGTGCTGTCATGACGTCATCAACGTGGATTTAATTTCAGAATTAAATCCACGTTTGACATGGATATAGCAACGGCGTTAAATGTGCCGTATGCGCGCCGTGACTTCCTGCCTTCGGTCGCAGATTAATTTGTGTTATGAATGCTTTAAATATAAACAATGATTTTGCTCATTTATTTAGACCCTTTTTGTAATCACAGACCTTCATTTACCTTTGGAGCTAGTATTTTAATACTCATTCGATGGAAATGCGACTTCAAAGTTACAAAAATTTGTTTTTCATTCGAGAATAACTTTGCAACTATTGTTGGAAATTCAATTCTCTACAAAAAAGGTCTCTTGACATTTTTTCGTATATTGCTTAGTTTCTGCGATATAGTGAAAATAAAAAAAAATTCAAATATTTTTTACATTCAAACGCAAATATCTTTTGAACTATACTAGATACGAGAATATGACTAGAAGACTTTTTGTAGCTTTCTTAATAATTTTTCGTATCTTGCTTCATTTCGGAGATAAAGTGAAAATAAAGAATTTTCTTTTCGAATTTCGGAAAAATATAATCAGTATCGACTGAGAACCACAAATTATAATATATATTATTTTAATTGTATTGTCATAATAATTGAAACATGCGATTGCCAAGAAAAAAATTACCAAACATTTAAAAAAAAAATGTAATTATTAAAATTCCATGTTCCAGATAGATAAATAACATTGTGAATATATGTAGAATCATTTATATTATTTTGGATTATAGCAAAAATGTTCCAAGACAGGAAATACACAAAATAAATAAAATATATTTCAAGAAACATCGAAATTAATGATTGCAATGCTAAAATAAAAATCGAATAAATCGTGATACGTGAATTAAAAGAATATTTCTATTACATTTTTTTATGGAGAACTAATTTAAAAAAAAATTATTTGATAAACATCAGGAAGCAATTCATAAAAAAATTTAATTGGCTGTTTCTGTATAAAATAAATAAAAATAAAATAAACTACGCACTGCAAACAGGTGGCAGTTAATATCTCTGTGTTTTGTAGTGAAAAAACGCCAAAAATATTAATATTTAGTGCAGAGTCACTTCTGAAATGTAAAAACATCTTTTCAATAGTGGAAAAATTTAATTTGAAATATTCGGACATCGTTTTGCCGTTAAAAGTCGACGAAGTGCATGATTATCACGTGAAGTGTTATAAAAATTTTACTTCTCTCAATAGAAAATTCCTATGTGATAATAATGCATTATTACTCAATCACTCAGTGTCTTATCAACCCTCAACATGTACAACTTCTACTTCTCCAACATCATCAACAGAAATTCCAGCGTCTACAACAGCTTCATGCCTGGAAATTCCGTCAGAAACCCAAGAACAATCAGGTATTAAATTGTATAAGGTCATTAGAAATGCTAAGAAATAGTTATTTTTATACCAAGGTCGCGAAATTTCTTTTTACGTACCGAGAGAAAAATTATCTCGAGGACGCTAAAAAATTTTGCGACCATGGTATAAACACTATTTTTTGTGCAACCGTAAATTATAGCTACTTAGATGGTAAAAATGACACCATCGTTTATGCAATATTTAGTGGTGGTCTTAATGTCATAGCGTTTCTATGGAAATGGTATATTCTGTATGTATACAAAACATTTTGACAGTTCTTGAAAAATCGTAAAAATGTTTGGCAGCGATTATATTTCAATTTCTTGCACTCCTCCAGAGCTAAAACGTATGTTACAGAGACTCTAAAGATTAGTATGAGAAACTCTTTGTTGTCATATTTTACAAACGTTAAATTTTGAAGTGACAAATGTCAATCATAAAAGTGACTTTCAGTTTTACGGCCGCTACTAAGGGCACCGGCCGTGAAATCGAATTTCACGGACTGTTTCGGGGACGTGAAATACTCACTTCACGTACGGCTGCATAAAAAATATTGAAACAAAAAAGCGAATGAAATGAATGTTTTATTTACAGAAAACGTTGATGAAGTGCCGGAAATTATTATTACTCCAACGACGAATGTCCAACCACTTCAGTATTTTCCGAATTATGTTTTTTGTAAAAAAAAAAGGAGAAGTAAAGGTCGACTACAGTCTACACACGCTTTGGATGCCTGAACCATTGAAAATGTTATCATACCACAAGTAAGAGTTTTAAACAACACTGAATTATTAGTAATTAATGGTGAAGTTTATGACATTAATCGTATGACATATCATTTAGTAAAAACGATTATGATCGTAAAGTAAAAACCATTCTTGATGATCGTTCATCTACTGCTTGGCACGACATCAGAGATAGTCATCGAGAGGCTCACCGAGAAGTTTGCGCTCACATCGATGAAAATGTAATCAAGAATAGTCATTGTGTTTTTTTATCGTTTCTTCATACACTATACAATACCACTCTGCAAAAGGCCTGTGGAAAGCATATGAAAACATCTTCAGTCTCTTCAACTTCAAACACAAGGCTATAAATAGTTGATGAATTAAAGAAGTCGTTCTTGGTTTCCTGAAAGTTAAGGCGAAAGTAACTTGGTGTTTTTTTAAGTCAGAAGCCATTCTTGTGCTTATCGATAATTTAATATCGGATTATGATTTATTTCACCGTGCGTTGAAAATATTCATGCTAGTAATATTTCAACCAGTCGATTAGATTTCAATCGGATTTATAAGCTAAATCAACGTCCAGAATACACCTGGGTAAGTTCATACTATTTAACCACGTGTTACCACGTGTTAAGACTTTACATCATTTTCAAGCCATATGTTAATTTCTTTAAGGTTATAAACCATGCTAATTTATATTAATTTCTATCGTAGACGTTTTTGCTGGGCCAGAGTTTTTGTTCTGGGCAACAGTTTTACACGAGGTCATAGTTTTTCTACTGGACGAAAGTTTTCTACTGGACGATAGATTTCCACAATCATATTTAACTGGGAACAATAGGATTTTGTACTAGTAATTTTTGGACAAACTTAATTTTACCACATGGTTTAGATTTGTGAAATACCACATTGTACATCGATCTTGATTGGAGGAAAATAATTTACAAGACATTTAGTTAACTGTTATAACAAGATATTTTCTGGAAAATTATACCACTACCTGGGAGATTTACTTCGAGGCATCGTTGGGACCTATTCCTGATCCGGAGCACCTGGTAGCACCGACTCCACAAAATTAAGTAACTCATTATTAAAAATTGTAGTATCGCTAGCGAATCATAGCCGCTAGAATTTTTCTTATCTACCTAACAATATTTCACGTCAGTCGTAGCGTAGTTATGATAGGGTAGTTAAATTATTTATGGAACAATCTCGCTATTTAACATTTAATTCCTTTTCTCTCAATTATTGATACTGTTTTAATAAATTAAATTGTACCAATTTTTTTTTCTCATATAATACTATTTGCTATATATATATTTTTTTATATTTTCCATTTATTGTACAGTGTACGTGTTGTGTGTGTTGTATATAATTAATTTTTATTATTATTATTGTTTGATAAACACTGTTCTCTCCTTAGATGATCTTTTTATTGTCACCCCTATCTCACTGTACTCTAGGATTTGTAATACCTAGAGGCCTCATGTCATGTGCCTTAGGTACGATTACGATTCTTGATTTTTAGATCGTAACTCTATTTGTTATTGACTCGCAGCATCCGATTTCGATTTATTCAAATATGTACTACCAAAAATAGCTGATTTATTTTTTGCGCTTAATCAACAAAATTATTCACGTTTCCTAGTGTTCTATCACGATGCTTTATGCCGAGTTAATTAGTCACATCCAGGCTTGGAAACATCACTGAGAAGAGGAAGCTTTGGTAGCAAACGAACGAATAAACCTTTTTCGCGGCAGCCCATTGATCTCACCATGGAACAAACATACAATGCAGATGCTGCCCGACGTTTGTCAGGAGTAGCTCATTTCACAAATTCAATTCCAGCACGCCAACGTTGGGCGAAAAGCCATGGCATTCGCTCATCAATAATATCTTATGTCTTTGATAAAGCTGGCTTACATAAAAAGCAGGATGTGACAGCTAAATTAGAACAGAATAAAATCAAGTCCAGTGACTTGATTTTATTCTGTGATTTTCCCTGGCCGTGATGTGACCTTCATCAAAAATCGAAGACGTGATCCTGAATACAAAAGACTAGTGTTAAAACTAGCTAACGGTGAGGAGCCAATCCAAGATCTCCGCGAGGTGATCGAGGAGGAAGCCCCAGTCGCCGTAGAACAGGTGTGGGAGAACAATAGAGGAAAGGTGGCCAAAATGATTATTGACGATAAGCCCTTGGTCCGGACATTGGAGTCGCGGAACGAGAGTATCGAGGGATATTCAACAGAATGTCCCCCGAGGATGATGAGGATATTAGAGATCCCAAACAGGTCAATGATAACCTCATCGCCCCCGTGACCGAAAATGAAGTCAAATTGGCTATATCCGGTATGAGATCGAATCGAACCCGATGGCATTAAGCTTAAAGGGCTCCGGAAGATCCCGCTTAAACGCCTTGTTCCTTTGCATAACGCAATGTTACTTCACGAGATCGTTCCTATTTCCTTAAGGGCGATATATTCGCAAAAAAGAACAACCTACATAAATGTCATAGAAAATAGTTGTTATGCATCCGTTATGTAGTGGTACCTAGCGCGCAGAGGACGAACCCCTTATTATACCGGCGTATTCATAAAGTCCAATAAGGGATCCTGTAATTAACCAATCCAGTTGTAAAAACTATATCGCTTGAGCAATCTTAACACAAGTGTTTCAAATCGAAACTATGTAAACAAGTCAGTCTGTCTACCTGCTTCTAACCGCATGCCGATCCCCTTTACCCTTTCCGTACCGCAACCATTGGACCATTTTTTACTGGATTACTCGGATTCCTCTCAAATGTCTAATATTGTATGTAGTACGATCTTGTGTCTTGTTTCGTGTGTGCATTTTTGTGAGCAATAAGTTTTTGTATTGGTGTATTATTCTTATTAGTATTACTCTTATTAGTTTATTAGTTAATATTAAGTATATATAGTGTGGACTTTTTATATTTAAAATTAATTTGCGTTTGTCTTTGTTAAAGTAGTGAAAAACTGATTTTGGTAAGTACCTACATAATTAATAAGTTTAATAAAATAATGTAATACTGTAAAATTGCGCCGTTAATATTACACATCATTTTTCGCTCAATGAAATAATTTACACTTCAGTTTGTTTGATATCCCTATTTTAAAATAGTCTGTCTATACAATCTACCTACGCAACGCAAAGGTTGTTTTATATTCAAGGACAGAAATTTCACTTATAGGTACCTATCACATAATGCGTTCTTATTTTTGGTATGCGTTATTTTATAACGTTGTTTTGTTGTTTGACATAGGTAGTTCACCTAATCAATTTAGCCAATATCCATCTTGAATATAAAAGTAGTAAATAATTTTCTTAAAAAAATTGTAACGCAGAAAAATACCGTCCGTAAGATGCGGCTGTTAATTGCTACGTAGTTTTTTGTAGCAAAGGAATGCCGAAACTATTATGGAATTTTTTTGTTTTCTACTTGCAAAATTGTTGTGGTTTATCCAACAGATGTAGGCAAGTACTCTCTGTATATACAGGGTGTCACTTAGGTACGGTAAAATATTTGAAGGTGATATTAATTGGCTAATTTTTTTTAAAGTTTATATAAACAAGACAGGTGTCCAATACTTAATTTTTCGTGTTGGAGATACTGCATGGAGGTGTTGAAATTTTCAATTTTTTTTATTATTAGTTCAGCCAGATTGAAAACAAATTTGATATAAAAAGCTACTATGCAAATTAATTATGGTCTATAATTGAATAACTTGTCATAAGATATGAACATACTTCTAATTTTAATATGCATGATGTTAATTATTTTAATCAAATTTTTGGTACTGATTACCCATATCCCCACCACCGATTCAGTGTATATAGCGTTGTTTATTATTGAGGGGAAAGAAAATGGTGATAGGTATAATTTTTTTTCCCTAACGACGTTTGGGTATTGTAGATACGAAAATATAGTTTTTTTTAATTCCGTCAGTCTGTCGGTCTGTTGGTGCATTAACTAAAAAACTACTTGACGGAAAACAGTCAAATTTGGTAGATAGCTAACGCCACTGCCATCGAAGGAATGGTTAGATTTTCACTGGAAAATATACAGGGTGGACCGTCTAAAGGGATAATGGAAAAAAAATCGTTCAAATTTTAAATTTCCATGTTTCATAACATTCTAAACCTGTCTCAGTTTTATTTTTAATTTTAAATAGAAAAAAAATTGAAATTTTGAAAATTTTGATTTTTTTTTATAAAATGGGTGATGGAAATATTTTTTTTTTGAAAATTTAAATTTTTCACGTTTCGTGACATTCTAAACCCATTTTAAAAAATGTAAGAAAATTTTAAGTAGAAAAAATATTTAAAATTTTGAAAATTTTGTATAAAATGGATGATGGAAAAAAATTGTTTTGCTCAAATTTAAAATTTCCACGTCTCATGACATTCCAAACACATTTTAAAAAAAAATTACAAAATAAGAAAAAAATTGTGAACATTTTTTATGAAATGGGTGATGGAAAAAATTTTTTTGGTCAAATTTAAAATTTCTACGTTTCATTACATTGTAAATAATTTCAAGAAAGAAATTTCTTTTGAAAATTGAAAAATATAGTTACGTTTTACCACTACAATAGAATAGATGATGGAAAACATTTTTTCTTCAATTCTAAAATTTCCATGTTCCAACAAAAAATTTTTTGAAAAGTAAAAAAAAAATCCCACCACTATACAGTAAATGATGGAAAGAAGTTATCAGGTTTTCTCTATAATAATAGGGCTAACTACATGGCGATTATAACTCTCATATGCCATCACTTAATTAATAATTTTTTAGAGTGACCGTCTTGTATGAATAAAGAGGGAAGTCCTGTTGTAAATACCTTTACCGATTTTTTTCAAAAGGAATCAACCAAAAATGTAGCAACTTTTATCAAAAACAATTTTTTTACTTCGCTAAGAAAACGTATTTCGGGTTAATAAAAAACCTGCACTGGCATCAATCAAACTAAAGCCTGCCATTATTTAAGTGTAGAAACTCAAAACGGACTGTGTGAATTGAATGTAGACTACCATAATAATAATAGAATAAATTGGACAGGTAATGAAAATTAAAGTTACCCAGCCATGAGTGGGTCCACATGTTCTATTTGTTCACAGAACATTAAAAGACATCAAGAGAAATCGGTTCCTAAAACTATTATTGCTTGTCATTGGTGCGATCGCTTATTCCACTTGAATTGCATTAAAATAGAACCAACCGATACTGAAATCATAGAAAAACATACGAATTTCGTATGGCTTTGCGATACATGCTTAATACATAAAAACATAAAGAACTTGATCGATACACTTAGCAAG
Organism: Stenurella melanura; assembly: GCA_963583905.1. Taxonomy (NCBI): domain Eukaryota; kingdom Metazoa; phylum Arthropoda; class Insecta; order Coleoptera; family Cerambycidae; genus Stenurella; species Stenurella melanura. Next base: position 67,233,356 of record OY757318.1, read on the forward strand.
AAAATAAACGATGTAGAAAAAGAAGTAAAAAACCAAAATAAATCCATAGAAAAACAAAATACAATCATCGAAACACTTTCAGAAGCTATGGTGAAGAATAAGGATGAAATAAAACAGGACATATATAAAATCGCAGACAAAAAGAATGGTGAAACTTTTGCCGAAAAGGTCAAATTGAAAAACGCTGACCCTGTTGTTGTTATCAAGCCCATAAATAAGCAAACCAACAATGATACACGAAAAGAAATTAAAAGCTCATTTGATCCTACAAAAATAGCTGTATCTGGAATGATAAATACGCGAGACGGAGGAGTCATAGTAGAATGCAAAAACAAGAGTGCGGTGGAAAATCTCAAAAAGGAAGCTGAGAATAAATTAGGTAAAAAATATACTGTAAGTGAACCCAAGAAACAACTTCCCAGGGTGAAAATCGTAGGGATCACAGAAACAAACGGACCCGAGGAAATAGAAAAATTATTGGTTGCCCAAAACGATGAAATTTTCAAGAAGCGAAGACCCAATGTAGTACAAGTTACAAGAAACAAAAGAAACAGCCGAACTTACATTGCCTATGTGGAACTTGATGGAGAAACATATGTTGAAATACTCAAGCTAGCCAAAGTCAACATTGGATGGGACAGGTGTTATGTATACGACGCCGTTGACGTAACAATGTGCTACAAATGTCACGGATTTAATCACGTAGCCAAAGATTGTACAAAGAACTATATATATGGTAAGTGTGGAGACTCTCACCGTACAGAAGAATGCCAAGCTGACGACAAAGATATGATTTGTGTTAATTGTAAACACGCGGTAGAGAAACTCAAGCTAAAAGTAAACTTTAGTCATCCTACTTGGAGCAAACTATTAACTTATCTCATATATTGGACACTATTCCACTGGTAGATATAGTTGGTTGTAAATGTGTAATTAACAATCCCTTCACTTTATTCATATGTTGTGTACATACCGCCAGGCATTTCTGTGGAACTTTTTGAAATTTTTCTCAGTATATTTGAACAAACTGTTAGTAGCAATAGTAATATCCTAGTGTTAGGTGATTTCAATATTACAAATTTTAGTTACAATATCGCTGATTCAAAACGACAACTTATGCAATCATTCATAGAATTTAGCAATATGGCACAGTTTAACAATGTAGAAAACATAAATAGGAGACTTTTAGACCTAGTAGTATCTAATTTACCGAACTGTACTGTCTCTCACGATAATGCACCTTTTGTGGGGGAGGATGCTCACGATCCAGCCCTAAGAATTACTTTTGTTCCGCGAATAATTAAATCTGTTAGATTTCCAATAAACCCGAGCGAGCAAAATTATAACTTTCGAAAAGCAAACTATCCTGCACTGTACGAATCATTACTCCAGGTTGACTGGACGTTTTTGGAAAATTTTCATGATATCAATAATGCGTGCGAAGAATTCTACCAAAAACTATATTCAATTTTTGACGGACACGTTCCGAAATTCAAAGATAAAAAAATAAAATTTCCTGTATGGTATACACCTGAAATAATAAAGAATGTGAAACTGAGAGATAAGCACCGCAAAAAATACAAGAAATTCAACGATGTGACGTATAGACGGACACTTTATGAGTTTAAAACTAAAATTAAATTTGTTTGGATATACAGCAAGGTATATTATTCATTTCACACGTAGTAAAAGCGAGAAGTACTTTCCTTAAGATAGGTAACCAGCAATACCACATGTAAGTAGGTAGGTTGGTATACATTTTCAAGGATTAGTTTAAGCCATGACCACCGATCGACTAATGTAGGGCATTTCCCGTTTGATTTTCGTTGCGTGAAGACTCCAATTTCTATTGTTGTCTGTATAAAATCAAAATTTGAATAAAGTTACAAAGTTTTGAGTGTTTTGAGTAGAGGGATTCGTTTATCTTGTATGTGAAGGGTTTAGCTGATTTGATGACTAGTATTTTTAAAGATTACGGTAAGAATAAAGTATTAATATGAAAATGATAAATTTTAAAATGTCGGTTTCCAATTTTTTTATAGTCAAACCTCTTACCTCGTGTCAACTCACAATAGCTCGGAATTTATGGATGCCTTTGATGCTTTTCAACTTTACACCGGAATGTTATTCCGTAAGTGAACAAATTTGCCTTATATTCTAACGTTTGTGACGGCCTAGTGTGGTAGAAAAACTGTTACATGCCTTGTTTTATATCTTTTTTAGGGTGTAAATGATGGATGTTAAATTCGGCACACGTTTCCGGATCATTCCTTAACTTAGTCTATTTTTTTGTTACTTCTTGATAAATTAAAAGTATACACTTCATGCAGAATGATGGGAAGGAACATTTTTGACAGGCGCTCGGAACTCCGTGGTCTTTGGTCAAAACTTTAAGAATACACTTCATGTAGAATGGTAGATAGGAACATTTTTGACAGGCGCTCGGAACTCCGTGGTCTTTGGTCAAAACTTTAAGAAGAGAGGCTGCTTATGGTCTTACTAGTAGGAAAATTGGAACAACAAATTATTCAGCTAAGTGTATCATAAAAAAAGTTTCTTTATTCGATAATCTTACTTATTACTACCTTTTTTTATCTAAATTTAACATTTACTTTTCGGCAAAAATCTCACTAAAATTTGGGATATTGATAATAGCTCAAATATAAGTATACATGTACTTATTTAATTGTACAATTTTCTATATTTCAAATATCAGTTAATATTTATGGTAAGTCCTTTGGAGTATATATATAGTGGTATTTTTATGTCTAGGTGAAATAACAAATTGTTATGTGAGGAATTTGTGGCCACAAACTCTACGACAACTTTACAGTATTTAAACAGGGACATTACTACTACTAAAATTCTTATATTTCCTATTAGTTAGAAGTTATTAGTTAGAATTTTATTTATAAATTTGAAATTATCTTTTATCATTACACAGAACTATTTTTATTAGTTGCTGTGTATTTCAAGTTGTTTGTAAATTTGAATTTTAGCTAGTTTGATTGGTGTCTAGTTCAAAAACCGATTTTAAATTTAGTTTTAAGTCTAAGTTTGATTGATTCTTAAATAAAAAAAATCAATTTTAAATTTTAAATGAAATTTGTTTCATTTCAGTGTGATATAAACTATTTCCTAAATAATGCTTAACTTTAAATTTATTTAAACTCTAAGAGTGATTATATAAATATCAATATTTCAATATTCAAAGAATATAATTTCTTTGATAAAAAATATTTTAAGAAATCAACCATATTTGTTAACAACTTCAAATTGCATAGGGTTGACTATCTTATCCATTTATAATCAACCCCTATATCCGTAGTGTAGAAATAAAATAGAATGGATTGGTGCCCATATTAAATATCTCTCTTTCTCGTTACTGTTTTAAACAATATCACCTAAATATAGTATTTTATTTAACCAAACAGAACAGTATACTTACCACACGACCCATCTACCGAGTTTTCTGAGCTAGGGGTAAATTGTCATTGCTGCCTTCCCTTATATGGTTTCCGCTATATATTTGTAAATAAACAAATATTATTTTTAAATAAAAAAGAAGGTAACAATGTAACAAATGGCGCCCAACGTGTGTAACAAATGGCGCCCAACGTGTGTAACAAATGGCGACCAACGTGTGTAACAACGTAGTTTTTCTGTTTAGTTTTCAACGGTGGTGAGTATATTTTTCTTTCTAACGAGAGAGGGGGTAGAATTTAGTGAATTCTAGTTTATAAATTTGCAATCATATAAAAAATAACAAATTAGGATGGTTCGTATCACACAGAATGAAATTTTAAAACAAATTAATAAGTAAAAATCGAATAATAATTAAGGTATTTATACAGCAACAATTGAAGAAACATTTTTTTGTCTTTAAGCAACGTTAAAAAAATATTCAGATTTCTCATATAGGTTACAGTCAAAGGAACCTAAAAGGGATTAGAACTCGACGTAATTGATATATGAAGGCTGACTGCGGGTAATTTCTATGTTATAAGTATCAAATATACTTAAAATTTTCAGTCTGTTTTAAGTGGTAAACAGAATTTAGTTTCCAAGAAAATTGTGGAACGGTGTATATGTTCGGACAGCGAGCTGCCGGAACGTTTTTATTGAAATAATGTTAGCATTTTTTTGCTGTTGTTTCAACCTTGAACTTGATTTGTGAGGTTTATTAATAAATATATTTATTGGATTGTACAGGATTACTTCGAAGTACATTTATTTACGTATTAATAAATTTCGGAGATATTTACTTTGAGTAGATATACAAAGCCACTACGGGACCATTTCCGTCAGTAGAGTAGCTATGAGAACTTAAAGATGGCGGGTGTCCATCAGGAGAGACCAAGAGTGAGGGTGGGATCTGAAGAGGTAGACAAAGAAGTATCCCAGAGGCTGCTGAAGAAGTGATCGTCAGCAATGACCAGAAGATGATAGGGTTGGTAATAAAAGTTACTAGGGAAAAAGTTACTAGATCTGGAGGTTGGTACACCTGATGGCTGCGATGAAAAAAAGATGGGTGTGATGAGAGTACTTTGTTATAGGAAAGAGCATGTACGTAGACCTGTTAGAACTTGTCTAATAAACGTCAGTCACTATCTGATTTATGGATGATAATCACAAGAACGTGATAGAAATGTAAACAAAATGTCATGGATAGAGGCGGCATGTCTTTGATGATTCATATTTTTAAAATAAATAGATTCTAAAAAATAAGATGATTCATATGCAGCTGTGCTGATATTGAATGATTAAAAAGGTTGAATCATCATCTTTTAATCTAATTATCATTTTATTGTGTAATTTTTTAAATAATACAATAACACTCTTTAGCAGAAAGCATTTGAGAATATTTTAGGTTAATAAAACAAGGAGTTGGAACATATATTTTTTTATTTTTCATAATACAAAAATAAGGTATGACATAATTGCAATATACAGCGGATATTAATTTACTTCACCAGCTCCGAGTTCTGATCGATAACATCTTCACAGGAAAACAATGCAGCATGTTCATATAATTGTTCGTGGAGATCACAGTCTTCTAACAAAGCACAACATTCCTTCATGGAGATGCAATTACTGAGATAAAGGCAGCAGTATTTAATTCCATTTTCACAGTTTTTTAAGTCTTGACGATCGAACCAAACACTATTTTCTTGTATCTGTCGAGTAATGTTGAGTATATTACATCGTAATCGAAAACGTAAAGAGGCCACAGCCTGTTCTATAGATGTAATGTAATTCTTTTCACTCATGGTATTTACACTTTTTCCACAATTTTAGGAACAAAGCAGCGTATGGTAGCAGTATAAACTTGCAACTGTACTCTCCAGAGTATACATATATTAATTATAAGATGAGATATTATGTTTTTGCGCAAGTGCAGGTTCAATTATCAAGGCTAAATTGTTTATTCTTCGCTGAAATCGTTCACGATCTACGGCGTTCTGTATCCAGCAGTCTCCTCGTCTCGACATCTGGTGAGCAAAGGACCAATGAAGAATGTATCGAACTCTAATCTCATCACTGAACTGTACTGTCTTTCTCTGTTGTCGTTCCATTTCAAAGTTTTTTAATTCCGCATCAACAACATACATTTGTTTCCTTTTACAATTTTAGACACTTTAACAATAAAATTGATGAACAAAGTACTAGGTAACAGAGTAGACCTATAACTGAGGCCTCAGTAGTACTAGTTGAATAGCTATTATTAGGTTGGGTAACAGGATGGTCCTCTAACGTAATCCAGTCGAATTCATTGATGATATCATTTTGCAATAGCATTTGTATTTGATATTTTGAGGTGTTGGTAGGTATAGAGGTCGTAAATGTAGGTGCACTGTTGTTAATTGCAGTATATGGCTTCATCTTTATCCATTCGCTTTTGTTATTATCGAAACGAACATTGATTTCTCTAGGATTTAGCGGATTGTAAATGTATAGGGTGTTCTGGAGCACAGCACCCAGAATAATCAATCGTGAACTTAACATTGTCCGGTCTCGCAACATACTGTTTAATTATAGGTAAGTAGTACTATTTATTTAGTGATCCGCATCGTAACCTCCAAACGTTTTCCACATGCTACACAGATTTTAATGCGAAAACTACAATTTATACAGCTTGCAATATGGCCACATGGAAAAAATATTACTTCTTTATCATTTAATAGACAAATTTTACATTTCTGCTCTTCCTTTCTACGCCACTCACACAATTTACAGTGGATGTTTATAGAACTGGCTATATGTCCACAGGGTAAAAATATAGGATTTTCAGAGCGTTGTGACATTTTGTGGGGTAATTCTTCGTGCGGCTGTTGATCGTAAAATTTTCCCACAACGCCTTCTATCGCTGAATACACTTTTGTTGCTGATGTTTAATGATTGAAAACTTGAAAACACACGCTGTTTATCTTCATAAAAGTTTATAATACTTTTCAACTGCTCTAGCTTTTGACAATGTTCTTCTAGTAATAAATTAAAATCGTTCAAAGACAGAGACATGTTACTGCTGTGTCATCTAGTAAATAACTGAATAATAATCATCAGAGTTTAGGATATAGGTGAATAGTGAGAAGGAGGTGGAAAAGAAAAACACCTAATAAGAGATATATGTTTTTATTTAGATAAATTTAAATACAACCAATCATAAAGTCTTATACTATTTCTTAAACTACACATACACTTAACATTAGTAAAATGATTTAAACAAGAAGATATTTCCTTTATGAAGTTGGGTGGAGCTTGATCGTCATTAAGATGTTCTACGTTGATTACGGGCGGCGCCGAATTCTTATCCAGTTCATGTAATTTTCTTTCGAGAAATTGATGTTTCTGATGGCCTTTTACGTACACCATATCAGCAGCTCCATTAAGTAAGTGATTGAGTAATATATCATTCAATTCATCATAATTTACAAAACCACTACTATATTTCAGGCCATGATGAAACCTTTCCAAATATTTCACCTGTCTTCTTATAGCATAACTTAACGTACTGTAGGGTATTGGAGGTTTTAATAAATAGTGTACATTCTGCTCGTGGCTGACGAATGATATTTCCTTAGGACAAAATTCGGGAAGATTAAATCCCTGAATGTCAACAACAACCAATTTCATGCTTCACTCTTCAATTACTGAAGTAATAGAGTGTAACTCACTCCCTTTTATTACATAACATTTCTTAGGAGTCCACTTAGAGGTGAATATTCTACAACTCGATCGTGAATAATTATGCAGTAAGCCTTAGTATTCTGCGGGAATGGGTTTCTACTCTCAATCTCAATTTTGATATCTACAGTAGACGATTTAATGGAATCATTTCTCTTGGAACAATCTATAACGAATAATGCTCTGCTACTGAAAGCCTCAAAGTCAAGTATTGGTCTATTATTAGAAGCGAATAATTTTGAGAACTGCGTATACATATAATACGCCTCGGAATATTTTCTAGAGTTGAAATCCAGTTTCATGTTTTCATAGGGATAGTATTCAGAATTTAACGACAATTTCACATTAGATATGTCGATGTTATCAAATTCGGTGACGTCATACAGCTTCTGATCTTTTTTATTCGTTTGAAATGCTACGATAATGTATCGGGGACTTTCCACATTAGTGCATGTTTTAACAGACCAAACCTCTTTCGTTGTGCCATTGGTTAGAGTAGGCAGCTCATGAAGTTCCCACTGTCTAAACGGCATCAGGATCGGTTTTTCGCTATTTATTTCAGACATCAAATTCAGTTTTAGAACATCATTGAGAAAAACATGTTTAACCTTTAACTCTATATTGGTTATGGTTAATTCACCAGTAGTATCATCGTTGGATACTTTAAAACAATTATTATCGCTGCGGGCTCTGATTAATCTCAAAACTTGTTTACCAAACACCACTCTCTTATAATCATGAAAGAATCCAAGGAAATGCCACAGAGGTATCCTTAAAAAGAATGTTGATTTTATGGGATCATATGTTACCAGCTGACCGTCAGGATAATTCCAGCCTGCGATACTCAGAGAATGGTCATCCTTATCATAGCACAAGTAACTTTTTATCAGGCTCGTCGTTCCAGGATCCCGTACTTTATCGATCTCCTTTCCATTTAATTCATAACTTATAGAATCGAATAAGTATGCTCCGGCGTTATTAGTAAATTCAATGGTACCAGTACCAGCAGCGTTTTTCCTTAATGTTCCCTCAATTGATAGTGCTGCTTCACTCATCAGTAGTAATGCATCCTGTTGATAAATGGCAATTTCTATCTCGTCGTTATTTCCAAATGATTTTACAAACGGATAATACGATCGGGTCTCCTCCCTGACGATGGACTCATCGTAACTTGGGTCTTGAAATATTTGTAGTTCTTCCAACATGATAGCTCAATGATTTTAAATATAAAATATTAGCTGGAGTTAAATTGGAAGTTGACTGTCCTGACTGAGGATTAGATACTGAATGAGGTTGACTATAAGAACTGTTGTTTATATAGTTTCTATGGTTAAATATCAGCCTCATAGTAATTTTCTTAGTTCTAGCCGGGCAATAATTTCTTCTCCTCGAAAATTCACCAGCTCTGAGTTCTGATCGAGTATCTTCAAGGTAATATTATGTATCTCCTGTTTATTATTCACAGGTAGAAAAATTAAATTATTAGGTTCAATGTCTATAGCGTATCCGGGATCGACTTTCAGACCAAATTCAAAAATCGTATGTGATGGTTTATTATTGTAAAACGCTCCTGTCGTGATATTACAGTCCACGTGTATGGTTATAACTTTAACTATTTTAACCGGTAAATCAGATTGATATAGTTCACCCGGTTTCAACACTTAAGCACTATAGCCTAGTAAAGTAGCTAAACTATCTTTATGTGTAAAATTAATTTTGTGTTTACTTTTAATTTCACACTTGAGAGTATTGTTGTTGGGTTTTAACGAAAAATAATCGCTGGGTTCGCTCTGCGATGATGCCCCACTAGGTATCAGTTTCTTCTGCAGATAAGATTCAATGTCGCTAATTTCGTAGGATCCAGTAGGTATTTTTATGACTTTCTTCTTAGATTTATCGCCAAGTTCCCAGTAATAAAACTTATTATTTACACCTTCCTCAATGTTAGGTATACTGTTGTAGGTGTGAAGACCAATCAATGCCAACGAATAATCGTACTGAGGATCGAGATTTATGGGATTATAAAAGTCTACGGAGAGCGTAGAACTTCGACCTCTTAACGTGAATATCTGAGACATAATGAATGTACATCATACACGTCTATTATTTTTATAGAGAAATTCTAAACATAAACGGCCACAATTTGCTGTATTGTACGTCTGAAAAGCATCGGGATTATAGTTAATTTTACATTTCGCACCAAGGTATTGAACTAATTCTATTGGTGGCTTCAACGATCCGAAGCTATCGAAATATAAGACAGAACCATTAGTTTTCTTATATGCTACCCAGTGAGTCCCAGGACCTGTCATCGTATCTAAATTAATGATAGCACTTTCACATTTTTTAGGTGGAGATGGTGGTAAAGAATCACGCATAAAGACACCTCTGAAATGTGGAATTTTTAATTTTTTAACGTATTTCAACAGGTCCCTATCGGAGAGTGCTCTATTGGGTAGCTTCAATAGTAGTTTTTTTGCTGTTTTTTCAGGTATAGACCATACCCCTTTTTATAAGGTTTCATATAGAGTCCAGATCCTTTTTTCCCCAATGCTATAGCCTCCATTTTCTTATTATGTCTTTCATCTTCTTCCAGTTTTTTCTTAGAATTTCTAGCGTCGATTACGGCCTTGGTTACTCCGGATATTCCTCCTGTTAAAGCTCCTAATGCACTCAAACCAGCAAAAATTGGTATCAGAGGCAAAATACCACCAGTCTTCGGTATAGGTAGAATGCGGGGAGTAATGATTTTCTTCCGACCTCCAGCATTCCTAACGGCAATTCGAGCCGCTTTTACCATCATCGCGCTATCTTTTTTAAGGTTATGGCTTGCATGTTTTTTCAGTACTTTAGCAACATTTGATAAGATGGCTTTTCTAAATCCCACTTTCTTCCTACAGCCAACACCCATACCCATCTTTCGTTTAGCCTTCATTGTGTTAGTAATAGCCCAAGCTGCAGCTTTCTCACCCAATTTGGCGTCTTTAGATTTAACACGCTCCCAAGCTCGCTGTTCAAGTTCGTAATCAGCCTTGTGTCTGGCTTCTAAATTTGGGTTTTCACTATAGGCAATATCGTGCTCCCGACAGGCTTTATCGAGAGCGTTAATACCGGGGTCTCCACGAGCTAGTCTTTTATGTAACTTCGTACCAGGTCCACAGTATTGATATCCAGGTAAATGTAACTCAAAAGGTAGTTTGTTAATTAGACTATTAACAACTCCTCTACCTTTCTTTACGTGCTTCCTCGGTGCCATCTAGATTACTACTGTTGATGTTCATGATGTAATGATGTTTATATAAAGTATTGCATTGATCAACAAGGCATTACATCATGATCGTTCAAAGGCAAAAGGTCACACTTCCTGTAGAGAACTTGGATCTCTTAACAGATCACTCTGCCGGAAAAGAAAAACATGGCGAGTTATTTCCTAGTACACTAAGAACGATAATATGTGGACCTAGTGGATCGGGTAAAACCAATTTGCTTCTGAGTCTATTATTTGATCCTAATGGTCTATGGTTTGAGAATGTATACGTGTACTCCAAGTCATTGTATCAACCAAAGTACAAATTGTTGGAGGAAGTGCTGAAGAGTGTGAAAAGTGTTAGTTATTTTCCATATACAAGTAGTGATAGTATAATCGATCCATCTGAAGCTAAAACTAATTCAGTGTTCATTTTCGATGATGTGGCTTGTGATAAGCAGGATAAAATAAGAGCCTATTTCAGTATGGGCAGACATAAGCTTGTGGATAGCTTCTATCTCTGTCAGACTTATGCGCGGGCGCCTAAACACAATATTCGAGATAACTGTAACTGCATAATTTTATTTAAACAGGATAAAATGAATTTACGTCATGTATATGATGATCATGTGACTCCAGATATGACATTAGAGCAATTTGAGAATCTATGTCGACAATGTTGGAACGATCAGTATGGTATAATGGTTATCGTAAAAGATTTTGAATTGCATAATGGACGTTATCGGAAGGGGTTTGATCAGTATATAAGAATGTAATTTGAACGCATCATTCAAGCTCTCAGTTAAGGTAGACCTGTTTAAATACATACCTGTTTAAATATCGACCTGTTTAAATACAGACCTGTTTAAATACCGACCTGTTTAAATACATACCTGTTTAAATACAGACCTGTTTAAATACGGACTTGTTTAACAATGGTGTCTAATAAAATAACTTTCGAGACATATAAACCGCCTAAGGTAAAACCATATGTATTGGAGAAAGATAGAGAACTTAAAGTGAAAATTAGAAAAGCAGCGAGAGCTATTAGAAAGAAATATTTAGCATTAAAATTAGGAAAAGCAGAGGAGGATGAAACCCTTAACCGATTATTTAAACCAGTTATTGAGCCACTGAAAGAACTAAAATCTATTGTGAAACCAGTGAACAATGTAAATGTTAAGTCATTTATAAAAATACCAGTACAACATAAAGTGGAAAATGCAGTCGAAGAAAACAAAGAAGAAGAAGAAGAAGGAGACTATACTCTCGAAGAAGCAATTAATCAGATGGAATCAAATGAATATTTTGAACAGTATTCTCCGTTAGCTAAGCATTATATAATGGGACTCTATAACAAAAATAGAGATTTCGATGAAACATATGGGGTCAGACTCGATTCGGAAATGAATAAATTCTATATTGGTTCCCTAGAATTACACATAAGTCCAAACGCCGAAATAAATATTGGTAATGAAAAGTATGCTGGAAGACGGGGCTTATACGAGCTGCTATTTATGAAGAAACCCCAAGGTTATGATGAACAAGATTTACATGATTATAAGAAAATTCTAGAAGCATGTAATGTTCATAGGAGAAATTATGATCCTTTAGGACAATTCAATGGAACGCGGTCTTTTAAGTATACTAAAGTGATAAAGTCATTAGTTAAGAGTAAACCGACTAGAAAGTCACGTAGTGGAGAGGGTATTAACATGGTTTATAATGAAAAACCTATCGAATATGTTTACTGGGATGACGTTAACGAGCTAGTTGACAGATTAAGGCTTTTGAATGCATCCAAGAGCGCTGGAAATACCGATTCCCATGATAATGAAATTCTTGCTATAATAAATGAATTACGTGAAGCTGGAGTTATCTATTAAATACTATACTATACTATAAATACATCATTGTCATCATGAGTCTCGATAAGTTTGGAAGGTCTACGTCAGCTCGCGATGGCGTTAGTAGCTCACATTTACTTTCATCACGTCGCGGTTTCATCTTTACCGAGGATGGAAATATCGACATTGAAAAATTGAAATTGTGTAATGTTCAATCTCCCTCTGAAAATGATGATGCCGCTAATAAAAAATATGTGGATGATGCAATAGCTGCTATTATGATGGAGCTTAATACCTTACGAAATAATATATTACAATTCACCACAGATTTGACACAACAGAAAACATCTCTAACTGCTCTTGAAAATAATCTGGAAAAATTAATTACACAGCAAAATGCTATAAAAGGAGATGCTCATGCACCTGTGGTTAATCTAGATCGATTCGTCTACAACATTGATCCAACTGCGTAAGATGAATAATTCCATCGAAAAAATTCAATTAGTTAATGAAATACATAAACCAGCACGTAAAAACTTCAAGCGTAGACGTACAATAATAAAAGCATTAGACGATTTGTGGCAGGCTGATTTAGCAGAAATGTGTAAATATTTCAGAGAAAACAATAACTATAGATACATATTAGTTGTTATTGATTGCTTTTCAAAGTTCCTGTGGGTTAAACCTATGAAGAATAAGAGCGGTCCTGAAGTCACTCGAGCCATGGATGAAATTTTTAAGGATAGTGGGAGAACGTGTAAAAATTTAAATACGGATCAGGGTACTGACTTTTATAATGTACATTTTAACAGTTTGATGAAAAAACATAAGGTTAACCATTATAGCACGTACAGTGTGAAAAAAGCTGCTATAGTTGAAAGAGTTATAAGAACATTGAAGGAGAGATTATATAAATATTTTAGTTTAAACGGCTCATACAGATGGATCGATATACTTTCTGACGTTGTTAACGACTATAATAATCACCAACATAGAACAATTGGAATGAAACCCCGTGATGTGAACAAAACCAATGAAAAGAAAATTTTAAAGACTGTCTACGATCGAATTTTGATGGCAACACCGCGACGATACAAGGTTGGCAGCATTGTACGAATCAGTAAGAATAAGCATGTTTTTGAGAAAGGATATACACCTAACTGGTCCACGGAGTTATTTAAAATAATGAAAGTACGAATTACTAACCCTACCACATATTTATTGAAAGATATGCATGGTAAACCGATCAGAGGAGCTTTCTACGAAGAGGAGATACAAGAAACGAAGATCCCCGATGTATACCTTGTGGAAAAAGTGTTACGAAGGCGCGACACGAAAGTTTATGTAAAATGGCTAGGGTTAGATAAATCACATAACAGCTGGATTGACTCCGATAATATTCTATAAAATAGAGAGCCGGAAAGTTTTAGAGCTTAGTATTTTTGAATCTCTTCAAGTGTTACCATGTCATCGATCTCTTCAACTGTTACCATGTCATCGATTGCACCTAGCCCTACATTTTCTTCAGTAGATGTTAATTACTGGCAAGAAATTGATCGAATTAGTGACTTATATCAAGAAGCTATACAGAGCGAGGAAAGATTTATTTGTGAGAACGTTTTCTATGTAAAATATTCCAACTATAAAATAGTTACTGGACTTAGTGCAGCGAGAGGTTATGTTCCTGCAGTAAAAATTCAAATGATTGCCTCTGACGTATACATGAAACCCGAGAATATTTCTTTCATTAGAGTGGACTGGGATGATTTCATTACTTACCTTCAGCAAACTATCGATGATTACTTTGAGGATGCCTCTGTGACATTAGAAGATGAAGAAGAAATTCACTTTTCTAACTATACACTAGTAAAAAAACAATTTATTGATAATAAATCATTAATGGTGGCTGATGATTCCTGCACATTTCGTTTCTCTGGATTTGCAGTACGAGAACTCATTAATGTTAATAAACTTGTATCAGCTCATATGGATTTACTGCATAGTTTAAATTTTGATAATTTTTATAATAATTTTTTAAATGTTACTAATAATATTTTAAGTGAATCTAATTATGAATTACCTCCATATACTGTTATGTTAAATTTATGTGACTTGTATAGAGATAAGAATCAAACATTGTATTCGTGAATGTTTATTTTATAATAGAGTTAAGGTTCTAAATGATTTAGATAAAAAAATGTTTTTATTTAATTATTGAATAAATGTACTATACCCATATCTTGTTGTTTTATTACCCACACACATACATACATGAATAAATAAGTCTTTATTTTTTTTTTTTTTAATTATTTTTTATTATACATAATTATTAAAATATACATTTATTATACATAATTATTAAAATATAAAAGATTAAATATAAATATATACATTTTATTATACGTAAATATTATAATATAAAAGATTAAATAATAAAGCTGATTTTTGATTACATTCATATAAATCTATAGATATTAAATATATAATAGACAGAGACAGAGATTATTGATTAATAAAAAGAATATTAGTGACAAAATTATTAAGTGTTCATTATGGAGTAGTGACCCCAAGGGAGAGTATCATGAACTCCAGGAAGAATGTACCTCTTATCATCAAAGGGATTAAGAGCAATTTTTATTTGCTCAACGCTATATACCTCATGTAATCTTGATTGTATACTGCGCTGTGTTTTATTTAGTAAACACTCTTCCTGTGAACTATTTGCGACAAATTTTTCTAGACAGTTGCGATAATCTTTAAAAGTAATTTTGTTTTTCACTACATTAGACTTTACACCTTTTGCTTTTTTAACTACCTTGTCTGTTTCAACTTTATAGGTATACTGTTTAGAACGTAATGCTATGAAATGAGTCATTATTTTTCCGTTGTTCTCATCCTTCATTAAACCCGGAACTTTTTTATTTACTAGAGGAATATTCCAGCGATTGTCTTGAGGATAATCGCTAGTATCAAATCTATGAACATCCTGTTTGATAGTCTCTTCATATACATCATTACTTTGAATTTCATATATAAGACTGTCTGTATCAGTATACAAAAGTTTACATTTTTCTATAGGAAATTTATTTAACATATAATCATAATGAAATTCATATATGCAAATTTTTGAAATATCTAAAATGGCCATTCCTATATATAGGGGTCTGTCGAATATAATACGAGATTTTTTCAGTTCAATTGCCATAAGATTATCACTGAAAATGGATCTGCTTTGGAAATTAGGACTAGCAATCAAATTCTTAGCACCATACCTCCCCTCCCATTTATTTACTAGTTTAACGATTCTATGTTTCCTAACATTCTGCATTGTTTTCCCGTACACAGCGTTGTTCATGAGTTTATAGTTGTTTTTCTCAAAGTTAGACTTTGCTTGCATTCTTAATGATGTGTTTAAGTTGATGTAGGGTTTCAGCCACGGAGACTGTTTGAACTGTAGAACTCGGTGGATACGTGTTAATTTTATTCCATGTTGTAGAGCTTGTTTAAGGTTTCTATAGTGAATAATGTATTTTTGTTTATTGTAAAAGGTGGTCATTAATTTGGAAAATTTTGAATTTGGCGGAGTTTGATGCTCCGGACAGAATGGTAGATCTCTATGTAAATCGTGTAATGATTCAGGATATTCGAGATCAACTTCTAAAATATAACCTATGTCAGAATTATCGGGGATTCCTGTGATATCAATGTTAGTATCGGTCCATTCAAAGCCTCCAAATGGAAGTGATTGACTCATCGCCCACCCATATTGGTTATTAATGTCGAAATAAAGAATAAACGTAGATGGCTTGCTGCCATCATACGTGTCTAAATACTTGTTGTTCGCCTCTGAGAACCGATTGCAACACTGACTCACACCACCTCTGATAGCTCTCTCTATAAACAATAAAATATCCACATCCTGAATGGTTTCTAACCTACACCCTGTATATTTTAGCATACAATCCCAAGTATATCCGGGTAAAGTGTAATAGTGACTAGGATCTAGACCGTACGTCTGGTGGCATGTTTTGCGAAGGGTTTCGAAAATGCACGTTAATAACATGATATCCGTTTTCATGTAAAAATCGCTGTAGTCGGCTAGCGTTCTCATATCAAATTTTTCCCAAACGATTTGCGCATGTGCATAATCTGTCTCTTCAATGTTTTCGTCTTTAAGTTTATTGTAAAAGTATTTTATATCAGGCAATTCTTTTTCATCTAGTTTTTCAATGTTATCTAAATAGTCATAAAAAAATACACCTTTTCGTGTTAATAATTGAAATTTTTCCTCATCGAGATCTGGAAATTCCCGTTTAAGATTTTCAAAGTTTTCATCTTTCAATGTGGAAGCCAGTTCTTCCAGTGAACAGCCCATGAATCTGAAGGAGTCTATGAATCTAAATTTCAATTTAGTTTCTTTCTCATGAACTGTGAAACTAATGTATTTTTCCTTATTTTCAGGTAATAGAGTAATATGATTTCGTTCTGCTAAGTGTTTTATTATAAAATGTGCATCGTAACCTCCCAGGTTATGAAACACGACCGGAATAACAAAAGATTTTCTATAATTTAAATTACATTTATTATGAGCAAAACCTCTAAAGTTTCCAGTTAGATGGCAATGCTCTCTAACAATTTTATCCGTTTCCTTAAATTCCTCTTCGCAAATGTGACAGGTTTTACTAGCATCCCGTAAGCTAACTTCAGTGTTCATAGGCTCCACATGCTTTAATTTCGAAGAGACAAATTTTGCGACATCATGTAATTCTCCCTCGAACCAAGACATACAATCTAAACCCCGAGTACTTTTATAGTAAGACCAATCGTTGTTATAACTACATTTAAAATAATACCCGGCACTGTATGCTATGTGTTTCTGATATCTACTCGTTTTACATTGACTGTCATCATTAAACGGCTCAAGCAAAGATTCAAAATCTGCATAAATAATAAACGGAGCAGTTTCCTTGTAAACAAAATTTTTAAATTTAATGTATTGTTCCCTAGAAAATTCAATTTTACAATCGTTAAGTTTTTCGCAATCCACGCTATGTTCGTTTAGCTTGTCCTGAGAACTAAAATAATTTAGACATCTATCACAGAAAAACTTTTTATGTTTATTTTTAGAGAGCTGATGATTTAAAAGTCTAGATAAATCTTTAATGTAACAATAATGATACTTAATTTCCACTTCATCTTCATCGTCTTCGAGTATCGAGTCAAAGTCATTTATTTTAGGAAAATATTTATCTTGAATAATTAATAAATTTACGTGTTTTTCTAATTTTTGTTTAGTTACACGAACGGGAATAACAGAAAAATTTGATTTTGAATCCATTTCCAGACCAAATACGTTAACTGAGATAGAGTTCTTTCGTTCAAATTTGGAAATTTGTGGTAATGTCATAGGAAATTTAATGTCTTGTACATTTAGTACTGTTGCGTAATGAAGATATGATGATATTCTATCTGAATGTAAATTCGCAGGATATAAAGCACTAACAATACTCCACGCGAAGCACGCCTCGTCATCATTTTTAACATTAACGCACGCCTGCTTTTTTAAAATTTTTTCAGGTAGTTTAATGAAAGATGAGACCCCGTTGCCAACTTCATATTTATTTATATTCACTTCTAGGCTAATAATTTTACTAAGCCCCCATCCACTGCCAGACTCATTATATTCAGATAAGATATTAAAAATATCATCTTTTACATTAACCTAAACCATTGATTTAAATCCACCCCTGTATCAATTTCCTTATTTTTTGTACTAAAATATTTTTTTTCTGTAATTTCTATGTCCTCAGACTTTCTTATAAACTCGGCACAGAAACAAGTATTAACTTTAAGCATAGGCACTTTTTTCATAGCATTTATTATTCTAATTTTGAAAAGATGAAAAGCATCATTGAAAAATTCAATCAAATCTTTATGTTTTAAATTAATAATTATTCCTGTGCGAACTCTACTTTTAAAAGCCGTTGCTAAGTCCTCCCATTTTACTCTATTACTACGATTTTGTTTAATCGATCCCGCCCCAATATAACTTAAATTTTCAATTACTTTTTTAAATCTTTTAAGATGACCTAAATTTGTTTGTAATTTTCTCAAAGTACCTATAGATAGATCTGATTTTCTAATAGCCTTATTGAAAAGTCTAATGTAGTATTTTACCTGTTTAAGCCAAATATCTCTCTCCTCAGGGGTACATTTTTGATCTAAAATTGCTTCCACTTCTTTAAATTTTGCTACAACTTGTTCACTAATATTCTTTATTTCTTCGGATGCCATGGTTGTCTTCAACACGTCCTCTCTGGAGAGTTTCAGAAGTAAAATAAAAATGTATGTCTCAGGCTATTATATTTATATAAATTATTAGATTGTCACTATTTCTTCTCAGCTAAAAATAAATTACAAATTTAACATATTTTTAAAAAATTATGACTTTGGTATACTCACTTTCAATAAACTTGAAGGCTGCTCCCATAGAAGGCTTATTTACATCCTTCAAACCCTCATAAACTATGCTATATTTTCCCTCGGTAAAATGGGTTAAATTATCTCTGATTGCCGGTACTATTCTTTGGGGTAAAAATATTTTATTTTCTTCTAATTCAATTAGCACTGTTTCACCATATTTCGTATTTACAATTTTAGCTTGATATATGGGATGAGGAATATTTTTAGGTAATACCTCCAGTTTCACCACCTGTTTACTTTCTAAAAGTGAAACTTTATTTAGTTTTTCTAAATCCATCTAAAATAATAGAATTTCCTTTAAATTAAATTGAAATTTATAAAAACTTAAATTTACTTACGTTTTATTTTATTGTTGAAGTCACACACCAAAAACAATTACCACAAAGTTCTGATATTATTATTATTACTTGGTAGATGTAATAGTGCACAGGTATACAAGTTATCACCTCACAATAAAGAACTGCACAATGACTCTGATCATTGGAGACTGCTTTTTATAACATCTATTACATCAAGACTTCCCACCTAGTCCCCAAACCACACACAGTCAACGTTCAGACAAGCTAAGACTTGTTTATGAATCGCAGATGTGTAATATCTTAATTTGCAATTCTCACGGTTCAGATATAATATATTTAGGTATTACTGAGTATCGTACGTGACTAATTGCTTATTTCGTAAACGCAGCTGTGGCGGCATTACAATTGTTATTTTGAAGAAGCTATAAATTATTTTTATCAGCTCATTTCTTATTATGACGATGCCGAAAACATATTTCAATAAATGCTGAATATACATTTCTCACAATGTCCATATAATATATTTACGTATTACTGAGTATCGTACGTGACTAATTGCTTGTTTCATTTTATTCTCACGAGATAATATCTGCACGTGCACGTTAGAATCAGTTTATTATATGTTTGTTTAGTCTACTACAGAAGCAGGATGATGTAAGCTTTAACCATGAAGGAAAAAATTCCTTCAACAGCCATAAATCAGTTAGTCTATGATATCATTTATTAGACCAGTCCTCATGGGACAATTATAAAAGTTTTGTAAAATTAATCCGCAGCCGCGCTCCATATATGAAATCCATCTTTATTTTAACTTCAAATCTTACATGAGCAAGATGTTGCACTCCCAGTTATTAAATGACTTCGAAACGCACTTCGATAAGTAAGTTTATTAATTTTTTTATTTAACGTAATTTACATTATACTTTTATTTCTTTAGTGAAGATGACATTGATAATTATTGGCTACATTTAGCTCAAACAACTAACCGCTATACACCTCCCTCGGATTCTGAAGCATATTTCAGAGAAAAGTAAGTTAATCATTTTTTTTATTTTCAATTCCTTGTTTCAATTATAATTATTTTTACAGTGATTTTAATTGGGGTGACGTGGAGGATTTATTTTAAAAATATGAATCATCAAAGACATGCCGCCTCTATCCATGACATTTTGTTTACATTTCTATCACGTTCTTGTGATTATCATCCATAAATCAGATAGTGACTGACGTTTATTAGACAAGTTCTAACAGGTCTACGTACATGCTCTTTCCTATAACAAAGTACTCTCATCACACCCATCTTTTTTTCATCGCAGCCATCAGGTGTACCAACCTCCAGATCTAGTAACTTTTTCCCTAGTAACTTTTATTACCAACCCTATTATCTTCTGGTCATTGCTGACGATCACTTCTTCAGCAGCCTCTGGGATACTTCTTTGTCTACCTCTTCAGATCCCACCCTCACTCTTGGTCTCTCCTGATGGACACCCGCCATCTTTAAGTTCTCATAGCTACTCTACTGACGGAAATGGTCCCGTAGTGGCTTTGTATATCTACTACTTTGATTTATGTAAAAACTTGCTTATTAATCAAAGAAATATATTTTCTCTTTTTGAGTGACCAATCAGGATAATTAAGAATATTTGTAAATAGGTACAAAAATAAAATTGTGACCATTTATTTTTTTTGTAGACTACTTTTACTGGGGATTAATAATTTTCATATTAGCTAAATACTGTATAAATTAAAGATGGAGACTTTTAATATGAGAGTAAGTTATTTAACTAGAGAACAGCTTGACTATGAATTACTTATTAGAGACATAAAAACTAATAAAAAGGAATTAGGTACAAAAAGAAAAATGCTGAGAAAATTATTAGATAAGGAAGGAGGATACGTCATGTAGAATATGAGTACAATAAATTTGATTTTGATTCGGAAAAAGCAGTTATTGATAATACTATAGATGAAATTCGGACATTAATAGATCAATTTGAAGGGCCAGAATCGGATTCTGGATATATAAGAATAATCACTAATTTAATTCATTTAATTCATAGAGTAAATCGAATCGTAACAGAAGACGGAGATAGATCTTTAGAAATTAAAGATTATAAATCTGAAGCTAAGGCTACCTGTTTAGAATTAGAGGCGTTGGTTTCTGATAAAGTACAACCACCTAGCGCTGCCGAAAACGCACCAGTAAATTTGAATCCTACCATTTTGCATAACAATACAACTTTCCTACCACAGAATGTTGCTCAAACTTCTAGTAAGTCTGTGCCTGTGTATAAATGGGACTTAAAATTTAGTGGGGACAAAAATAGCAGTGTAAAATCTTTTTTAGAAAGAGTAGCTGAACTCAGCGCTTCTAGAAATGTTTCAAAAATTGAACTATTCAATAGTGCCTGTGAGTTGTTTAGCAATAACGCTTTGGTTTGGTATAGGTCTATAAAAAATTCAGTCTCGGATTGGGATACTTTAGTGGAATTGTTAATAACAGAATTTCTACCGGTAAATTATGACGATAACTTGTGGACCGAGATACGGGGCCGAACACAAGGCAAGAATGAGTCCATCTCAATTTTTGTAGCTATTATGGAGACTTTATTTAATAGATTAAATCACTCAGTACAAGAAAGGACTAAATTGAAATATATAAAAAAGAACATGTTACCTCATTATATTAGCCAATTAGCCTTAGTCACTATAGATTCTACTACTCAATTAATTAGTCTTTGTAAAAAAATAGACGAAGCCTATTCATTAAAAAATAGTTATCGTCCTCCCCCAAATTATTGCTCATTGGAACCCGAATTAGCTTATGGTTTTGATCAAACTGCACATTCATCTTCGCGATTTGATGTTTCTCATTCATATGTTGATCAAAAAGAAAAACGACTAGTAAACAAAAAAAGATCAAATCAACAGGGTAATAAAAATATCTCATTAATAAATAGTAATCAGTCAACAAATATGAATAAACTACCTGCTATTTCAAATAATAGTGCTCATTTAAATTCTAATAGTCAAAATTTTAATTCAAATAACCATAAAAAAGTAGTATGTTATAATTGTGGCCTAGAAAATCACAGCTATTACAATTGTAGAGCTCCTCGTAAGAAGTTTTGTTTTAAGTGTGGAAAACAGGGTGAGACGGTAAAGTCCTGCTCGTGTTCAAAAAACGAAAGAGGGTTGGTAGGTTGTACCACTCCCAATCTAGTTTAGTCCGGTACAGAAGAAAAACAAAAACTCGAATATTTTATAATAGAATTAATAAAGTTAAAAATTATCCATCCGATAATATTATTAGACAAAAATTTTTTGATAAAAATAAACTGGATAATGATTGGAAAGTCTGGTTGAACATAGCTTCTAATTTTTATCGTAATACTAATCTCTCAACAGGAAATATCTCGCCAATTTTTTTAACAAAACCATTTGATGATCGTCCATATATCAACGTTAAAATTTTTGATAAAACCATAGTTGCTTTATTAGATTCAGGGGCAAATACTAGTGCTTTAGGAAGTCAATATCAAACTATTCTCGAAAATTTTAGTTTAAAAATTGATAGGTGTGAAGAAACCTCAGTAACTACTGCGGGAGGAACTCCCCTACGTGTTATAGGCTGTGTATATTTGCCGTTGTGTATAGAAAATGAATGTAAAATGCTTAAGGTCCTAATAATACCTTCTTTAGAACACAAGTTAGTATTAGGGAGTGATTTTTTTAAGTTATATCAAGTGAAATTTACTTTGCTTGATAACGTTTGGACGGTTAGTGGAAAAGTAAATAATGTTGATATCAGTATTCTACAAACCGATTCCGACATCTCTCAAAATTTAAAAAATAGATTGTCTAAAGAACAACAAGAGCAAGTCGACCAAATTTATGAGTCTTTTAAAAGCATTTCTTCCGAAGATTTTTTAGGATGTACTGACAAAATTTCACTAGATATTGATACAGGTGATGCAAAACCCTTTAAATTAAGACAATACCCTATGTCACCTTTCATGATGAACATTTTAAATAAGGAACTAGATAATATGTTGAAGTTAGGGGTAGTAGAGCCTTCACACAGCTCTTGGTGTTCACCTGTACTTTTAGTTAAAAAAAAATCGGGGGAATATCGTTTTACATTCGATGGTAGACATTTAAACAAAATCACTAAACCTGATGCATATCCCTTTAATAGAGTTGACAGAATTTTAAGTATGCTAAAGGGGGCTAAATTTATTAGTTCCATTGATTTAAGGAAGGCATTTTGGCAGATACCTTTGACCCCGCAATCAAAGGAGAAGACTGCTTTTGCTGTGCCTGGGCGGGGATTATTTCATTTCAACAGAGTACCTTTTGGACTAGTAAATAGCGCTCAAACACAACAGAGACTAATGGATGCAGTATTCGGACCTAAGTATGAACCAAACCTTTTTGTATATTTAGATGACATAATAATAGTTTCAGAAACCTTTGATAAACATATAGAACTTTTAAAGGAAGTATTAAATATCTTAAAGGATGCTAACTTGACTGTAAATTTAAAAAAATGTGAGTTTTTTAAGAAATCGCTTAAGTATTTAGGATTTGTAGTGGACTCGGGTGGTTTAAGGACAGACCCGGATAAAATATCTGCGATGGTAAATTACCCACGTCCCACAAATACTACTGAAATAAAAAGATTCATTGGTATGACATCGTGGTATCGTCGGTTTATACCACATTTCTCTACCTTAGTGTCCCCTTTAAATGACCTTTTAAAAGGCAAAGTACGAAAGAAACAATCAATATTGTGGTCGAAAGAAGCCGAAAGTTCTTTTATTCAATTAAAACAAGCCCTAGTTTCGGCGCCCATTTTAAACGCTCCTGACTTTAGTAAACCTTTTATAATACAATGTGATGGCAGTGATGTTGGTATCGGTGGTTTAGTTTATCAATTACTAGATGGTAGAGAGTCCGTTATTGCTTTTGCGAGTAGAAGTTTATCGCGTACCGAGAGGGCATATTCAACCTGTCAAAAGGAATTATTAAGCTTAATTTTTTCTATAGAATCCTTTCGTTATTTAATCGAAGGACAACACTTTACTGTAGTCACTGATCACTCTGCATTACAGTGGTTAAAAAATTTACAAAATCCCACAGGGAAATTAGCGAGGTGGTCTCTAAAATTACAACAATTTTCGTTTAATGTAGTCCATCGAAAGGGAAAGTATAATGTGGTAGCGGACGCTCTGTCTAGGAGTATACCTAAGTCCGTAGATTTGTTAGATATCTCTCCCAAAGATGTAGACAAGTTTTATTTGAAAATGAGAGATAATATAGTTAAGTCTCCAAAGAATTATCCTGCTTGGCAAATCAAAGAAAACATAGTTTATAAATTCATTCCTTCTAAAATTCCTGTAAAGAGTAACATTTCTGAGTGGAAGTTATTAGTCCCCAAGTCAAGAAGACTGGAGATTATTAAAAATTGTCATGATCCTCCTACTAGTTCGCATTTAGGGTTTTATAAAACTTTTAGTAGAGTACAAGATTTATATTACTGGCCTAAAATGCGCAGGGATATCTTGAGATACGTACGCTCCTGTAATATTTGTGGTTCTCAAAAAAGTTCAAACATACCAAGATTAGGCAAATTGGGCGCTAACAAAAATGTAAATTTTCCTTGGCAAGTAATAGCCGTCGATATTATGGGTCCTTTACCTAGGTCTCCACAGGGTTTTACCCATATTTTAGTAGTAGGCGACTGGTTCTCAAAATTCACTTTAATTCACCCATTAAGAGTTGCTTCGGCTAAAAACATAATAAAATTTATGGAAAATAACGTATTTTTAGTATACGGGGTACCTCAGTATATCATTTGTGATAACGGGTCTCAATTTGCGGGAAAGGAATTTAAGGCCTTAGCTGATAAGTATAGAGTTCAAAAAATTTGGTTCAATGCGCTTTACCATCCTCAAGCTAACTTTGTAGAACGCTCAAATAAGACAATCGGTGCAGCTGTCCGGAGCTATATTACCGAACACAAAAACTGGAATAAACATCTTCCTGAAATTCAGCAGGCTATAAATACCGCTAAACATGAGGTAACCGGGTACTCACCCTCATTTTTGAATTTTATGCGCTATGTCCCTCTGACAGGTGATTATTACGGAAATATTGAATCCACTAAGGATGTAAATTTGCTTCCAGGTAACCGAGATAGATATGTTTCAGATTTCAAAGGTTTACCAGAAGTATACTCTGAAGTAAGGGAAAAATTAAATAAAGCTTATGAAAGGAATAAAAAATTCTATAATTTAAGAAAACGTGATGTAAAATTTGAGGAAGGCGATAAAGTATGGCATAGAAATAAAGTTTTATCGGACGCGAAAAACAGTTTTTCTGCCAAACTAGCTCCCAAATTTGTGTTATGCACGGTTCGAAAGAAGATTTCGAATATTATTTATCAGTTGGATAATGTAGATTCATCGGACGCGGGTACATGGCATATCAAAGACTTGAAGCCATACCTAGGTTCAAATTCTGATGTCTCGGTAAACTAACCGGATAAATTGTTTTTTTTATATATATTTCTTTTATTGGAAAAACTTAAATAGAAATATAATTGTATAAATAATTAAGGGAAATTCTTGTAAATATTGTAAATTAAAGGTTTGGGGTATATATACAAATATAGTTATAAAAATTTAGGTTAAAAAGAGAAAGTTAAAATTTTAAAAATATTTTTTTTTGCTGCTCAGTTAGTTCATACCAAAATGTACAGTAGGTCAAGATTTGTTTTGAAATTATCGAAATTTCTTTTTGATAAAATTCTAAGGCTTTCGAAATCTTAGATTTGTATATATATATATATTAATTTAGGTTATGTCAAAAAAAAATATGTAGATATTTTTTTTTATCTTTATTCTGTGAATTCTACATAACATCAGTTTTATTCCTTTAGGAGGAAGTGTGTGTGACGTATAGACGGACACTTTATGAGTTTAAAACTAAAATTAAATTTGTTTGGATATACAGCAAGGTATATTATTCATTTCACACGTAGTAAAAGCGAGAAGTACTTTCCTTAAGATAGGTAACCAGCAATACCACATGTAAGTAGGTAGGTTGGTATACATTTTCAAGGATTAGTTTAAGCCATGACCACCGATCGACTAATGTAGGGCATTTCCCGTTTGATTTTCGTTGCGTGAAGACTCTAATTTCTATTGTTGTCTGTATAAAATCAAAATTTGAATAAAGTTACAAAGTTTTGAGTGTTTTGAGTAGAGGGATTCGTTTATCTTGTATGTGAAGGGTTTAGCTGATTTGATGACTAGTATTTTTAAAGATTACGGTAAGAATAAAGTATTAATATGAAAATGATAAATTTTAAAATGTCGGTTTCCAATTTTTTTATAGTCAAACCTCTTACCTCGTGTCAACTCACAATAGCTCGGAATTTATGGATGCCTTTGATGCTTTTCAACTTTACACCGGAATGTTATTCCGTAAGTGAACAAATTTGCCTTATATTCTAACGTTTGTGACGGCCTAGTGTGGTAGAAAAACTGTTACATGCCTTGTTTTATATCTTTTTTAGGGTGTAAATGATGGATGTTAAATTCGGCACACGTTTCCGGATCATTCCTTAACTTAGTCTATTTTTTTGTTACTTCTTGATAAATTAAAAGTATACACTTCATGCAGAATGATGGGAAGGAACATTTTTGACAGGCGCTCGGAACTCCGTGGTCTTTGGTCAAAACTTTAAGAATACACTTCATGTAGAATGGTAGATAGGAACATTTTTGACAGGCGCTCGGAACTCCGTGGTCTTTGGTCAAAACTTTAAGAAGAGAGGCTGCTTATGGTCTTACTAGTAGGAAAATTGGAACAACAAATTATTCAGCTAAGTGTATCATAAAAAAAGTTTCTTTATTCGATAATCTTACTTATTACTACCTTTTTTTATCTAAATTTAACATTTACTTTTCGGCAAAAATCTCACTAAAATTTGGGATATTGATAATAGCTCAAATATAAGTATACATGTACTTATTTAATTGTACAATTTTCTATATTTCAAATATCAGTTAATATTTATGGTAAGTCCTTTGGAGTATATATATAGTGGTATTTTTATGTCTAGGTGAAATAACAAATTGTTATGTGAGGAATTTGTGGCCACAAACTCTACGACAACTTTACAGTATTTAAACAGGGACATTACTACTAAAATTCTTATATTTCCTATTAGTTAGAATTTTATTTATAAATTTGAAATTATCTTTTATCATTACACAGAACTATTTTTATTAGTTGCTGTGTATTTCAAGTTGTTTGTAAATTTGAATTTTAGCTAGTTTGATTGGTGTCTAGTTCAAAAACCGATTTTAAATTTAGTTTTAAGTCTAAGTTTGATTGATTCTTAAATAAAAAAAATCAATTTTAAATTTTAAATGAAATTTGTTTCATTTCAGTGTGATATAAACTATTTCCTAAATAATGCTTAACTTTAAATTTATTTAAACTCTAAGAGTGATTATATAAATATCAATATTTCAATATTCAAAGAATATAATTTCTTTGATAAAAAATATTTTAAGAAATCAACCATATTTGTTAACAACTTCAAATTGCATAGGGTTGACTATCTTATCCATTTATAATCAACCCCTATATCCGTAGTGTAGAAATAAAATAGAATGGATTGGTGCCCATATTAAATATCTCTCTTTCTCGTTACTGTTTTAAACAATATCACCTAAATATAGTATTTTATTTAACCAAACAGAACAGTATACTTACCACACGACCCATCTACCGAGTTTTCTGAGCTAGGGGTAAATTGTCATTGCTGCCTTCCCTTATATGGTTTCCGCTATATATTTGTAAATAAACAAATATTATTTTTAAATAAAAAAGAAGGTAACAATGTAACAACGATGCAAATACATTAGAAGAATATAAACGCCTTAGATCACTAATTAAATTACAAACCAAAGATGCGTACAAAAATTACATAGAAAATATTGAGAGCACATTAACTATTGACCATAAACAATTCTGGTCCTACATCAATAATAAAAAAGGCACTACTAGAATACCCAGTAAAGTGTATTACAATGAAAAGGAAGTTGATAATCCGCAAGACATTGTAGATCATTTTGGCCAATTTTTAAATAGCGTTTACTTACTACCGTCTGACACAATGCCAACTTCTAATATTATAAGTAACCAACCAACCATAAATATCGATCAGTTGTCAGAAACAGACATCAGACAAGGTATCAAAAAGCTGAAAAGCAAATTGACAGCGGGACATGATCAAGTTCCCAGTTTTTTAGTTAAAGACTGCGCAAATGTGTTTATCGCCCTACTCCGAACTTTATTTAATATTGCATTGCGAACGTCTACCTATCCCGAATGTTGGAAGCTGGCAAAAGTATGCCCTATTTATAAAAGCGGAAATGTGGCAGACGTAAAAAACTATAGAGGGATCTCAATTCTACCTAATTTTGCCAAGGTCTTTGAGGCCTCAGTGTACACTATAATCTATTCCGGGGTAAAGAATATAATTTCCACTCACCAACACGGTTTTATGGAGAAACGTCCTACAGTAACAAACTTAGCTTGTTTAACTCAGTTCGTGACCGAGTCACTGGACAACAGAGGTCAAGTAGGTGTGGTGTACACTGATTTTTCAAAAGCCTTTGACCGTATAGACCACAATTTATTAATTGAAAAATTAAATTATATAGGTTTTAGTAATTTAATGTTACAGTTTTTTATATCATATTTAGATAACCGATACAATATGTTCAGTATAATGGTTTTAAGTCAAATACTTACCTAGCAACATCGGTGGTACCCCAAGGTTCAAACTTGGGGCCACTTTTGTTTATTATATTTATAAATGATTTATGTGATATGTTAGATTGCGAAAAACTTTTATTTGCGGATGATTTAAAAATATTTAGTAAAATTGACAACATCGAGGACTGCCTAACTTTACAACAGCAAATACGCAAAATTGAATTATGGTGTACTTCCAACAAATTAGATATGAACGTATCAAAATGCAAGGTAGTAACGTACACGCGTAAAATCAGTTCTATAGAGTTCTTGTATACCTTCAATGACACGGAATTATCAAGAGCTCAATCAACTAAGGACTTGGGTATACTATTCGACTCTAAACTGGACTTTACACAAGATATAAACTCATTTACAAATTCGGCACTAAAATTACTAGGCTTTATAATAAGAAATTGTAAACAATTCTCTAATGTAGATGCACTTAAAACGTTGTATTTCTCAATGGTACGATCAAAACTTGAGTATGGTGTGATAATTTGGAACCCAATTTATAACGTTCACTCACAAACAGTAGAGAATATTCAACGAAAATTTATGAAGTACTTAGTTTTTAGAATTGATACAAACTATCCAGAGCAAGGATATCCAAATACCCTATTACTGTCAAGATTAAATATGAAATCATTAGGGAATAGAAGAATAACAATTACATTAGTATTTTTATATAAACTACTTAACCATTTAATCGACTGTCCAACACTATTATCAAAAATTAATTTCAGAATCCCGAGATTAGGAGCACGTCAAGATATTCTATTTTACTGTCCCAATAGCCATACAAACATGCTCAAAAAGTCTCCCATTTACTCTATGATGGAACTATATAACAAGCTTAGCAGTCAATGTGATATATTTAGCACACGTTTAAGTCAGTACATCAGGACCATTACAACAGTTTATTGAAATCATCAGTATTAGTTTGAATGTATTGTTACGTCTTTAATAGTAATTTAATTGTTCTTTAAAAGTTAAGCTATAATGATGTTATTGTTATTCTTTAGTATGTATTAGTTACTGCATAGGCAGTATCAGCTCCTAGTATAGTTCTCAATATTATCATGTGTCACGGACATTGTCCTGTAATTGGATTATTCTCT
The DNA here is from genome assembly GCA_963583905.1 of Stenurella melanura. Lineage (NCBI taxonomy): Eukaryota > Metazoa > Arthropoda > Insecta > Coleoptera > Cerambycidae > Stenurella > Stenurella melanura. The sequence goes on from OY757318.1 coordinate 67,263,375, forward strand.
TGGGCAATAAATCTGTTATTATTATTATTATTATTATTTGTTTTTTCGAAAAAAGTAGTCACTATGCGGTATCAGTGCGAAGGACATTTGAATCTTGGATATGGGTATTTTAATTTCTGTTTACAATTTTAACACGTTTCATTGGTAGCAGCACTAGCACCCATGAAAACAAATTGATCTAATAATATCGTTTCTAATTAAAAATATGAAAAATTGCAATAGATAATGTAATCGCATTTTTAGCTGAAAAGTTATGTCATAATAATAACCCTTGAATATAGTATACTTTGTTTTTCACTGTGTCAAAAAATATTTCCGAACTATATAGGTTCTGTTTTTTTATAAATATTAATTACATTTATCAACAAGTAATGCCTCGTTCCATTAAATCAAAACATGGGCGTTATCTGAAGTTATCTCAGGCCATGAAAAAGCAAGCATCGACAAAATCGGTTCAAGATGTCTTGCAGAGAATTTTAGATCATGTGGATTTCATTAACAAGGAATCTACACTCGAGTGTTAACAAATATTAAATGATATATTGGATGATGTGTTTCAAAGAATATCTTCTTTGTCTTCTGCATCAGAGGAAGAAATAGAGAAAAATAAAGAACACATTAAACCGTCTACATCTCGATCCTCACCAACCGTACCGATATTAAAAGGGATTTTGTCAGAAAACTCCTCTTCATCGTCTTCCCATAATGATGATGTTAATAAGCTTCCAGATGACGAATCGAGTGACGAATACAGTTTTACATTGGGTAATCTTGAGGAATATAATTTGTAAGTATGTTCTTCATAATGCATATAACCATTATTACTTGAGAGTACCTTTACATTACAATAACGACATTAAAATATAATGTTACACTTACAGATATAAAAACTAAATTTTATAAAATAGTAATTTTATAAATATACCTACTAATAGAAATTTTATTAAATTTTTGTGAGGTGGGTACAATCAAGTTAAGGTGGCCATTCCCTAGAAAGAGACACTAGATAGAAAAATATTTATTATTTTTCGCCATAACTTGTTTTCTTAATATGCATATTTTAAAAAATTATAAGAGTACCTAAGTAGAACCATAACAAGAACATTACTATGAATTTTTACTCAATAATTTTAGTCGTTTGCAAAACAGCTCGATTTAAAACTACGAAATAGGAAGAATGACATAATTTTTAAATTTAGATCTAGCTATTTTGCAACCCGCTGAAATTATTGAATGAAAATTGATAGTAATAGTCTTCTTATGGTTCTACTTAAGCACTCTTATAGTTTTTTAAATATACGTACTAAGAAAAAAAAGTTATGGCTAAAAATAATAAATATTTCCCTATCGGATGTCTCTTTCTAGGGAATGGCCACCTTAATATAGTTATTAATTTTTGCAAATATATCTGAAACAAAATAAAATTTTATGTTCTATGATTATATAGTTGTTTGTACTGTGATATTTTTAGAATACAAGATTACCCACTGGAAATTGAGTTTGATGAACCGTCACAAAAAATGGAAGGCTACCGCATTGTTGACATTAATTATTTGTTAAGGAATACAACAACCCTCCAGAGTAATCACAGTAAGAAATGCACTGAATGTCTATTATTATTTCATAATGAAAGGAAGAGGGGATTAGTAAGCATGATTACATACAAATGTAATGCTTGTGATAAAGAAGAAGTCATTTTGACTGAAAAACCTGGCGGACAAATGAATGAAAGAGTAGTATGGGGTGTTCTTTCTATAGGAAGTACCCATGGTCACCTTACAGAATTTTTATGCGTATTGGACATTCCACCTATATCTGGAAAAACATATTATGAAATACAAAGGCACCTGGGAGATGTAAGTACTTTTGTTTCATTATCATTTAATATGTAAAATACATTTTTATAATAAAAAAAAATGTGTGTGTAGATGTGGAAAGAATGTCTCTTCAAAAATATGAAGAAAGTTGGAGAGCAAGAGAGGGCTCTTGAAATTGAAAAAAACGATGTGGATGCTGATGGTATACCATTTACCAGTGTACTTAGATGGCGGGTGGTCTAAAAAAGTTGTAAGTTTCTTCATACAAATACAATATGATGATAAATTATATACCTATGTTTAATGTCAATCTTTTTATTGTTCTTGTAGGTGTTTTAATAATTAGTCATCAATATCTTAACTAAACTTCTTTTAGGCTGTCATAATTGGTCAACATACGGGGAAAGTATTATTCCTTGGAGTGAGAAATAAGTTCTGCAGTATATGTGTCCTAATTCCTGAAATAGTGAAGTATATTGATTTACTCATGATATTATGAAGTACTGTTATATAATGCGCTGCCTGCAACAGTAAGAGACTGGAATGAAACCAAGTAAACATACCTAGTTACAAATGCTTTTTATACTTTCCATAAATTTTTATTGAGTGATTTATCTCAAATTTAAAATGCGGACTGACGATTGTCTGTTTCGACTTGTTAATCCGTAATATATAATCCTATAATGTAGTTGCTAACTTTTAATAAGATGTATAATTATTTTAATTAGTTTTATACTGTTTGTTGTACGATTGTTTTGTTCTACCAATAGGTAGATTTAAGCATTTCAATACTGACTATATATATTTTATATAATTTTTTCTTATATACTATTTTTTTGACCTGTGTAAATACTCTTGTGTACTTAACATTAACAAATGATTGATTGATTGATTGAAAAGCCGATCACAGTATATATTTTTTTAATATTTCTAATAGAGAACCCCTAAGAAAATATCGGTCACGCCTATGAGGTAGTAGTAAGATAGTATATATTTCAAGTCGTTTTAAATTTCACTCACTAATATGTTAATATTCTGCACAATAAAAAGAAATAAATGCAAGAAATCACTCAAATTGACATGAATTTAAGGTAGAAAATGAAGTTTAAACTTAATATTAAGGTATGCTTCAAACAATCTGCACAAAACTGCTATGGGAAGACCAAGTTACTACACTATATAGTTTTGTAAAATTTTAATAATAAATGATATGACATAACTTTTTAACTTTTTATTCAATCTGTAGGTATACTTAATAAAAAAATCTACATTTAAATTTTTACATAAAGAAAACCATGTGACTGAGAACGCTACCATGTTGACCTAATGGGTGCGTTCAGCCGACTCAACTGTTGAGATAGCACAGATCACCGTTCATTTGGAGCGACGTGGAACCCACTGAATAGCAAATATATTACCGTTGAAGTAGCATCTGTTTGGAGCTCTCATCATTTAGTTATTTTCTAACCTATAAAATAAAAAAATATATATCGATGGCGACTGGTTACAAGGAATGAGGACTATGTTGAGGTTGTCGTGCCACATTATTTTGAAGATCAATTTAAAGATCATTTTCGCATGTCTAGAGGAACATTATTTGATATAAGTACATATTAAGTAGGTATTCGGTACTCATAGATTTTACTAATGTCATTCTAAGCTGCACGAGTTATTATTATTTGTTATCTTATAATTCAAAAATTTATTCATATTATATTCATAATCCGCGGTATAACACGCCATTTTCAAACACTAAATTACGTTCTCTCAACAAGTGAGCGCTCTTGAAAACCGCTACAAAAAATGGCTACCGCTACCACTCAACAGTTGAGTAACCGGCTGGTAGCAGTGGTATTCAGTCGATCGCTACTCAACAGTTGCGCAACTGTTGAGTCGGCTGAATGCACCCAATGTCACTATTTAAGCCTAAGTTGCTTTCGTTCAGCAGAGTGATTCGTAATCGTAAGATCATGTGTTGTCTCTGTCCCTACCATGCAATTTTGTATCATATGATTACTGTTCATTGCAATCCTGTTTAATATGATTACGAATCACTCCACTGAACGAAAGCAGCTATAGTCATGCATGACTGACGTCAGTTACGTACAGAGCTCTTCAATTATTTTTTCTACAACCGCCTCCAAAACGCGCTTCTGTGCAGGTTATTGTATACAAACTGGATAATTACTCACAATACTTAAAAACTGTCATAAGCGTGCTGCAAAGTAACATAACTGTGCTGCAACAATATATTACATACCAACGTGGAGAGTTTCATTGTTGTCGAGAACAAATTCTCGAAACAGTAATGAAACTTTACACCATGGTTTGTATACTATTTTATTATACAATCATCCATCTTAGAACAAAAAGTCAATAGACTGTACATTATTAAATAACATTTTGTGTTTATTAAGTGGGCGACAAACAAAAAATTCTTGTCAGAGCGACAAATACGAAAATAACGTCGCGTCGTTTTTAACATATAAATATTTATTCAGTTTATTTGTTCAGGTAGTATTTGTAGAATTAATTGCTCTGTTTGTGTTAATAAACAAACATATGTCTTATTATAAAATTTCCTACAAAAGAAAACCAGTAAAAAACAGGTTGGCCCACTGTCAAACCCGAAGACTGGTAAGAAAGTGGCCACTTTCCAACCTGAAATATCGTATTTCAGTACAATTGTGAATGAAGTTTAAATGTCATTCATATTTTTCAACTTTTGACAATTTGATTATTTCTGTATTGTGAATAATGGTAAATTATTAAACAAGATTAATGAGGCGATTTCTGCGGCTTCCTTCTATGGCGGTGTCAAAGAAATCTCGTTTTTACTGTCAGTATCCATTTATTTAATTAAGTATATTACTCTTTTTGAGTACCACCTAATTTGTAAAACTATTGTAAATAACGTCGTTCAATTCGCACAAATTTTGACGTTTTAATTCAATTACAAAATTATGCTTTGACACATTGTCATGGCTTACTAATAAAATAATAGTTTGTAGGCATGTAGGTAAATGGTTTCAAAAACAATGTTCGGGATTGCTGCTTCTTGCTAGTAGATGATGCTTTGAAAAAAACTTACTAATGTAGTTTCTCAGTGTTTATTAAAGCACCTCTTCGGCTGTACCATTTGAGTGCTTTCTGGGAAACTTACAGAGATAACACTTGTCTTTTTGTTGCTGCAATTTTGACATTTTAAATTTTTAGTAAAAGTCACTAATGCCATTTCTTATAAACAACTGACTGTCCTCATTATTCACTACAAGGAATAATAGCATTGACCTTGAGGTAACACATCCATAATGAGTACCTACATGATTTAATGGTCGTGGACAAAAACTTTTATTCACAATCAAACGTCACAAGTATTTCACTTTTAGCTTTGGAAAAAATGTGGTTGTAGAACAAGTATAATGTGGTAGATGTGCAGCAATGCAATTTCTCAGTCATTTCAATTGCGGCACTCGATAATAGCACTCGTGCTAGAACTCGTGAGAAATTTACATTTTTCTGTACTTGTCGCACAATATACCCATATATTTTTAATAATTATTTTAACCTTTCATTTTCAACAAAATATGAAAAAAGAAACAAAATACGATGAAGCAAATTTTTCTTTTCGTCGATCTATGTGTGATATAAAAAAACTCGTGTATCTTCTATATACTTGAGATGTGTTTCTTGTTTTTTTTTGTGACTAGTGATTAAGTATGTTACAATTTCATTAATATTTTCAGCACCTAGTAGGTTGTATCTATTTCCGTATATTACTAACATATTGTACAAATAAGTGTGTGTATATAATATAATAATAAATAAATTGCTTATTACTTTGTTGTTATTGCTGTTATAAGACTGTGTTACAGTCTATTTTCGTATCTGCACATTTACAATTTGAATATAGTAATATGTTAATATAGTATAACTGGTTGCCTACCGTTCGTGCTCCATGTGAGCCACGCACAGTGATGTTAGCAGCGAGTTGCTGGCAACGCATTGCTAGCAACGCACTGTAACTGTATCTAATTAGGAAGCGAGTTTCGAACGTTCGATTATAACCTTTCAAGACCGTTATTATCAATGAAACCTATTGTTTTGTTAATGGAATTATGAAATACTGTATTATGTGTGGAATATAGACGTCATTAAGGGAGATTCATCAGATTTGTGGGTTATGTTGTATAGTGTTCATTCGGAACGTACCCATGGACAAAGTTTTAGTCATTCTCAGATTTTGACAGAGGTTTCCGTCTGGGCCATTTTTGGGGATTTTTTCCGTTTGCCGGCTCGAAGAGAAGTTGTGTCACTGAGCACGTGGATAGCATTTTGTTAATTTGCTCCTTTAATGGGATTTAGTGCTGTAGTAACAAATTCGCAGTATTTTATTTTGATATTTGTATTATTTTCTGTTGGGAAATACTGCTACGGAATTTTCCGGATAAATCAACTTGCTGGAAGCACATGGCAAAGGAATTCTGAAAGCCCACTCAACATCTAAGGTATACCTCTGAAATCTCTTTAGAAAATAGATTTGTAATATTCGTTATTTCTTTATTGCAGGGCTTTTTGGGTTTTTTTGGTTTTCTTGTTCTTTTGTACCTTTTGTTCTTTTGGTTTCATCTTATCTTGGACTTGGGATGTTTGACCCCACGTCTTACCTGTTGGATTTGTACATCTGTATGTGAATTTGGTTTACTGAAACTTGGTTGGCAAGATATTTTGTGAATTTGGAATCCTGAGTGTACCGGTGAGACTCTCCTGCCTGGTTCCCTTGGAAGCTACGCTCCCCTGGTAGGCCTAGTGGTTACATTTTGAAACCAGCTGGAGGTAAGCGTCTTTGAATTACCTAACGAGGGACCTTATATCACATTCCACCTTCTACGTGAGGCATAGAGAGCCCGTCAGCTTTCTTACGGTACACATTAAATGTAAATTATCAGTACATATTTTGCATATGACCAATTAACTTTTGTAGTTTTGAACACCACGCTTGAACCTATCGTCACTTATTCAATTCACATTATTTTGTTCATTTCATGTTATTTCCAGTATTTTAATGTAATCGTCTAAGCTAATATATTTTGGGGGGGGGGGTCATATTTTGCCTATTAGTAGTTAAGATTTTATTAGTTTTAAGTTATCATATGTTTTGCGTTAGGTTAAGTGTGGGCCACACATAAGTATATCGATTGTGTGTAATGTTATCTCTGTGGTATTTGGCTGTAAGCTTACCTAAATATTATTAAATCTGTTATAGTAAGAAGCGTATTTGTTTTCACCAGCTGCAACAAATGGCGCCCAATCGTTCTTGATGGTAATTGAGGGTGTTTTCTGGTGTTGTATCGGCTGGTGAAGCTAAATGCATTTGTAAATACGGGAGAAGTCGTTCTCGAATAATCTGAACTCGTTGGCGCTCTTCAGGCTTTTGGGACAACCGTTTGAAATAATTCTCCATCGCGGCAATATATACCATGACGGGTTCCGGATTGCCTTGGGTTCGCTTTTTAAGCTCTTCCCAAATATCCCTCTCGTAATGATAAGGCAAGAACGAAGATGTAAGTTTGACCACGAGATCATCCCAAGATCCTATTCTATCTTTAACAAACGACCGATACCAAATTAATGCATCCCCTGTAAAAAGTTCTGCAGCTGCGAAAAACAATTGCTCTTTCGAAGCCCCTCTAGATACACGCAGTTCCTCTACTCTTTCTAGAAAATTAAAAACACTACTCTTCCCATCAAACCTAACATTCCATTTACTGACTGCAATCGTTTGTTGGTAGACGAGTTAACTTATGAGCTTGCAATAAGAGGGTTATCTTCAGAAGGTACAGTAGCGGAGAAGCGAAGTACCTTGAGAGGGTTAATGCGGTGTGAACGGTTGGGATTCTCAACAAATTCTCCAGATTTGGACTTAGACGCTGAATCGGAATTAGATATTTGTGATAAAAAACTGCAACAACTTGGTACCGACATAACAAATTTCGATATAAATAACAAAGCCAATGAACACTCACGCATTCACACACAAATTGAGAATCGCGCTAACTTTGTCCGGATCCACATGTAACCCTTGACTATCCACTCGGTAACCTAAGTATTTAAGCTCCCCCAGACAGAACTTGCATTTGTCTCGCGACAACGTCAACCCTGCCTTGAGAAGACGATCAAAGATTTCCTTCAAAGTTTGCACGTGCGTTTCGAAAGTCGGTGTGGCGACAATTATGTCGTCAAGATATACGAAGACATAAGGTTCAAGCTCTGGGCCTAAAACTATGTCAATCAAACGCATCCAAGTAGCCGGAGCGTTAGACAAACCGAATGGCATACACTTAAATTGGAACAACCCACGACCGGGAACCGTAAAGGCAAGGAGCATGTTGTACCAGACATGTTATCCCGTGCCATTCCTCAAGATGAATCGGATGTGAAAGTTGCTTTGGTGCAACCGCATATCGCTTCAGATAGGTGGTATTCGAAAATGTTACGTTCTGTGCAGGAACACCCGTTACGTTACCGACAGTGGCGCGTTCGCGATTCGCAGTTACTTAAACATATTTCAGCCGAAGCATGGAAAGTGGTCGTTCCGAAAAGTAAACGCGTGGAGATCATTCGCGAGAATCACGACATAGAAACTTCAGGTCATGCAGGCGTGTATAAGACTTACGAGAGACTAAAGTCAAGGTATTATTGGCCACAGATGCGCGCTGACGTAGCTAGGTATGTGCGGAACTGTACTGTGTGTATTTCTTGTAAACCGATGAGACAAGCACCAGCTGGACTTATGGGGCAACGACCGCCCATCACTAGGCCATTTCAAGTCCTAAGTTGTGATCTGGTGGGACCACTACCACGGTCTTCTGGGGGTTATACCCATATCCTCACAGTTTCAGATTATTTTTCAAAGTTCGCCCTGTTGTTCCCCCTACGCCAAGCTACAGCGACAAGTATCAAAAAGCAAATCGAGGAGAACGTTTTTCTACTATTCGGTGTCCCGGAAGTACTAATTTGTGATAATGGACCTCAATTCACGAGCAGAGAGTTTGCGAAACTGTGTGAGGCTTACAAGTGTAGGATTTCTTTTAATCCTGTGTACCACCCTCAAGCCAATCCGGTCGAGAGAATGCACGGTATGTTGAAAACGATGTTAAGGTCATATGTACAAGACAACCAGAGGCAATGGTGCAAACTACTACCAAAGGTTGGGTGTGCTTTACGTACCCAGAAGCACGAGGCCACAGGCCACACTCCATATTTCATAAATTTTGGCCGAGAACATATCGTGAGGGGAGACCAACACAACCATCCTCTTCGGGACGACCAGCCGTCAGATCTAAATCGCTCTGAAGCTTTTGGACCTCTATTCAAAGATGTCCGTAAACGTTTGGACCTTGCATATCATCGCGCTAAACGACGCTATGACTTGCGAAGGAGACCGGTAGAATTAGCCGTAGGTGACTGCGTCTGGTTACGAAACTACGTTCTTTCTAACGCAGCCAATTATTTTACCGCCAAACTTGCACCTAAATTTATAGGTCCCTTCCGAATTTCAAAGAAACTGTCGTCGGTCCGGTATGAGTTGAAGGATTCAAACGGTGACTCGAAAGGCGAATGGCACATAAAAGATTTGAAGTTAGATCCCCGAGACGACGCCGAGAAATAGCACTTCTAGTGGCTGATATGTTTAGCAGTATCCGTTGGTTATAGGGCAATCATCCGTATTTTGTTTTCTGTAGGTTTTATCACTTCATGTCGTACTTATCCGATTACTTTTTTTCTTTATGTATTTTGGCTGGATAAAGTTTCTTTATCCAAGGGTTGAAGGGAGAGCCACGTTTTGTTGGGTGTAGCGTAGTGTCATGAATGTCTGCATGCCACGTTTTGCTGGGTGTAGCGTCAGGAATGTCTGCATGCCACGTTTTGCTGGATGTAGTGTCATGAGCGGCTGCATGCCCCGCATTGGTTGTCAACCATGTAGTGGAAGCTCGTCACGTTTGGTCTCAGAGTAGGATACCTGTCGGCTACCGAAGTATTTCGTGTGGAGTATTAGACAAAGGATTTATTATCGTACCGTATAGAGATTCTTTTTTGTTTGTTAGGGTCCGATGTCGAAGTACAGTTTCGTCTCTTACGTTCTGAGGACATTTTGGGTAGACTTTCACACGCTTGGGACACATCAACGACTATGACATAAGAACGTCATTCTTCTTTGTGTTGTCCAATTTATATCTCTACCTTCTATCTGCTATCCTTTTCTATGTTCTCTTTATCTCTTCTCTATATTGTTCGGATAAGTATCGATTTCTATTGTTGTAATAGTTACCGTTTAGTCATTGTGTTTACCAAATATTGTTCTCTGGATTACTAGTTTTTTTTTCTCTCCGTCGTATCCTTCAATATGTTTAAGGTTTAGTAAGTTTCGTGTCGTCCTAGTTGTAGGGTATATTATATGCCATCAGGGAACTTGCCTCGGAATGGGGGTGAGCAGGTTTCTGTCGGACTGTCTTAAAGGACAGGGCGTTAAGGAGGGTCTAGCGGACATCTAGGTAAGGGGGCTTGTTAGGCAGGAGTGGCCTAGGTCGCCTGACGTTCTTAATAGTGACAAGTCTGCCTCCACGTTTTCACCTCAGCCCTTAACGTACCGTCCGGACGAGGCACTGTTCACCGCACCTGAGGCGGGAGTATTCCCAGACGATGGTCTCTTTTTGTCATCTAGTCGTGTTTTTTTTTACGTCTAGTTTTAGCCCCTTGGAGCTATATTCAATACCCAATAACAGTCTAGAATCTGTTATTTAGGCAGTAGTTTATGAACTAGCTGTATCGTGGTTTAGATGTTCTTATGTCTACTCCAATTTTAGCACTGTCAACCGCTATAACGCTGCTCAGGCATTCCACCACAGTGTCTGTGGGGACTGATTCTTGGAGGTCCTCCCCTAAAACAATTTTATCTTTTCCTTTCTCTTGTTCTCTTTTTCTCGTTCCATTTTACACTGGGCGAAGTATTACCTTTCCCGGGTGGGGTTTTCAAGAGTTTTCGTATGCTATATAGCAACACTCATTATCGAGGCTTTTCATACAACTTGATTTAGCGCAAAATGGATGTGAGTTGAATTACCTTCCATCTTTGTTATATCCTTTTGACTATATGAGAATTCTTGATGAATACTCTCGGAATTGGTGATGTTCATGACTTTGTCCAGTGGTAAAACGAACTTTCTGGTGGTATATTGTTTAGGTAGTTATTATATAAGTGTTATCTCTTTTATTTTTATTCGGTGTCTTCTGTCCCTTAAGATTAGCTCAGCGAAGTTCAGGATTAGTTTAAGTCTTTATGCCCCTAATTTTCTTTTCTGAGAGAATTACGGGGTAATCCTCTTTAAGTTGGGGGGGTGTTACAGTCTATTTTCGTATCTGCACATTTACAATTTGAATATAGTAATATGTTAATATAGTATAACTGGTTGCCTACCGTTCGTGCTCCATGTGAGCCACGCACAGTGATGTTAGCAGCGAATTGCTAGCAACGCACTGTAACTGTACCTAATTAGGAAGCGAGTTTCGAACGTCTCGATTATAACCTTTCAAGACCGTTATTATCAATGAAACCTATTGTTTTGTTAATGGAATTATGAAATACTGTATTATGTGTGGAATATAGACGTCATTAAGGGAGATTTATCAGATTTGTGGGTTATGTTGTATAGTGTTCATTCGGAACGTACCCATGGACAAAGTTTTAGTCATTCTCAGATTTTGACAGAGGTTTCCGTCTGGGCCATTTTTGGGGATTTTTTCTGTTTGCCGGCTCGAAGAGAAGTTGTGTCACTGAGCACGTGGATAGCATTTTGTTAATTTGCTCCTTTAATGGGATTTAGTGCTGTAGTGACAAATTAGCAGTATTTTATTTTGATATTTGTATTATTTTCTGTTGGGAAATACTGCTACGGAATTTTCCGGATAAATCAACTTGCTGGAAGCACATGGCAAAGGAATTCTGAAAGCCCACTCAACATCTAAGGTATACCTCTGAAATCTCTTTAGAAAATAGATTTGTAATATTCGTTATTTCTTTATTGCAGGGCTTTTTGGGTTTTTTTGGTTTTCTTGTTCTTTTGTACCTTTTGTTCTTTTGGTTTCATCTTATCTTGGACTTGGGATGTTTGACCCCACGTCTTACCTGTTGGATTTGTACATCTGTATGTGAATTTGGTTTACTGAAACTTGGTTGGCAAGATATTTTGTGAATTTGGAATCCTGAGTGTACCGGTGAGACTCTCCTGCCTGGTTCCCTTGGAAGCTACGCTCCCCTGGTAGGCCTAGTGGTTACATTTTGAAACCTGCTGGAGGTAAGCGTCTTTGAATTACCTAACGAGGGACCTTATATCACATTCCACCTTCTACGTGAGGCATAGAGAGCCCGTCAGCTTTCTTACGGTACACATTAAATGTAAATTATCAGTACATATTTTGCATATGACCAATTAACTTTTGTAGTTTTGAACACCACGCTTGAACCTATCGTCACTTATTCAATTCACATTATTTTGTTCATTTCATGTTATTTCCAGTACTTTAATGTAATCGTCTAAGCTAATATATTTTGGGGGGGGGTCATATTTTGCCTATTAGTAGTTAAGATTTTATTAGTTTTAAGTTATCATATGTTTTGTGTTAGGTTAAGTGTGGGCCACACATAAGTATATCGATTGTGTGTAATGTTATCTCTGTGGTATTTGGCTGTAAGCTTACCTAAATATTATTAAATCTGTTATAGTAAGAAGCGTATTTGTTTTCACCAGCGTACATTTTAAGCCCCAATTTGTTCGAATTCACTCCCCAGGTACTTGACTGGTCGGCCGTGTGAGCCTCTTTCGCCACCAATTAAATGCAGAGAGGGGACTGCACGTAAAACATAAAAATTTTGTTCAGGGCACAGGGTGACCACCCTACCCTGCTGTATTGCTGATATATCAGCCTCTAAAGTAATTTTTTTTCACATATTCCCCTTTTATCTGGGAGCCCTGCAACAACTGCTAACGTAATATTAATATGCACTCTGGTAACGGTATTATAGTTCCAATGAATCTATAACTCAAATATTTTTATAGTTAATCGTGTACCTTACGAGTACTGTAATCTTTAAGTCAAAATAAACGATTCTACATGTCAGACTATAAGGCCAAACATTTACACCTAAAAATTATACTAAGAAGAAATTCTTTTGTATACTTAACAACTGATTATAATAATTTTTAATCCCCTAAATCTAACTTAAAAATAAAGTATCTGTAAGTGTTTACATAATTCGCTCTATATATACTTTATACTTATTATTCTCGAGCTTTTTCTTATTTTACCACCTGTATATACTTTTTCTCGGTAAAGATATAACCGGCTATCTTTCTTAAAGAGTCAACTACATTCCAAATATTATGATTCACATTGTTTCCATTATGATGTTGGAGTGTCCATCTAGTGTATTTTGACTAAAATGTGGCTTCTTCTCAATGTTATAATGAAATAGGGTATGTTTCTCCATAAAATAGTTTTATAGATATAGCGCTAACACATTGACATAATTGAAAGATATTAATTCTCGTAATCGATATAATCTGAAACATGAAAAGTCGAACAAATGTTGGAGAAGGCTTGTTCCATGATTACAATACAGTTCCCTTCGGTAAGGTAAGTGCATAAAGAAATGGGATCCCACGACTCTACCACACAAGCTTTTTTACTCATCAAGTCATCAGATTTCTTTGTTTCTCAAACATTTACCAAAACAATCTACAGCCTAATAACCACGGTTGCATTCAATACACAGGTAAACAGTTAACCGTTTTTTTGTACATATCGTAATTCATCCAAAACAACAGAAATTTACATCATTACACGAAAACATAAGCAACCTTTATACAGTTCTTCATTTATTGTAGGTAGGTATTATTAAACAACGGGAGTTTCTTAAAGCCTATCGGTTTTCAAATTTCACATTTGTAAATGCAGAACACCTACAAACTCTAAAATAAATTTTAAAGTGAAGAATAAATATGAAATTTTACTTTACTCTTATTTCTTAGAGTAGATGTTTTAAAAATACCTATCAGGAAATAATAATTATTAACGATTACATCGATTTATGAGACCCGTTTTATTGAACATTTTTTTAGTCCACCTTATATAAAAATATGCACCTTCTTTTGTTGCCTCATCTATGAGACACTAACCGAACTAAGGGAACAGCTTTTAGCTCAAGAAAGAATATAGAATTCTACTGTAAACTAAATAAATGTGTCAGAATTTCAGTAAACATGTGAAAATTTCATATCAAAATTTAATTCGAGTTTTCTAATGTATGAAGTATCTAATTCGATTTTTCCTTTTTTCACATGGGTGAAAGTTTAACTTAGGAAATGCCTGTATTGGTTTCCCCTATTTTTCATTTTTGCTAGTGCGAAATAATTATTGAAGTGGCGAGCTGACATCGTTTCTAAGGTACATGTTAAGCATTTTTTTTCTATGAAAACATTACTTTTTAACAATATAAAAACACCCCTTACCTATGTTAAATATTATAGTTTCAGTTTATGTGCTACTTTTAAAAATATGACCCATACTTTTTAAAATAACTCATTTTAAAATCGTGTGATTATCCCCACAATTTAGCACATAAATATGGCGCCCTTAAAGAAAAATAGGACGATCCTTATCCCTGAGAGCGGCGACCTTAGGGATATAAACAACTGGAGGCCTATAACTATCTCTTCCATAGAACACTCCACAAGATCATCGGCCAAAGATTGGCGGACCTGGATTACCATGGAAACCAGAGGGGCTTCCGTCGAATAGACGGAGTTTTATTGAATACAACAATCGTCCATAGTATCATTAAACAACGGAGGAAACTCCTTAAACCTTATAACATTATTACCTTAGACCTCCGGAAGGCGTTCGACTCGATCTCTCAATGCTCCATTGAGAGAGGAATGAGAAGAATGGGCCTTACAAAGAGTCGTAGGAAGTATATAATGGACGGTTATATGGCCTCTACCACTAGAATAACCCGAGGAGAATCCAGGTCCAACGAGATAAGGATGACCAGAGTGGTTAAACAGGGTGATCCCCTGTCCCCTTATCTCTTTGACATGGTCATCGATGAGCTGATAGTGGAGTTGGAAGAGAACTTCAGGAGCATTGCGAATACTAATGGGAACAAGACGGCGATCCTCGGGTATGCCGATGACTTGGTTCTACTGGCGGAGACATCAAGGGAGGCACAAAAGATGGTTTCTGCGGCTGCGGACTTCTTCGCTAAGCGAGGAATGGCACTGAACACGCGGAAATGTTCCTCGTTGTCGGTCAACGTGAACCGCGGAAACAAACACATCTATAGTGTCTCCCGGTCAATGTTCTATGTGGAGGGTAATCCTCTAGAGCAGATCCAGAGCGACACCCACTTCAAATATCTTGCGAAGAGGTACAATTCGCTGGATCAAAAAGAAGGTCGCTCCATTTAAACCGTACATGTGCAGACGCCTTCATCCACGCCCTAGTAAGGGAAGGTGACCTGGTAGTTATTGCTCCCAGGCATCAAGTCTTATGTACGATGGTCAGACGACTCTCCAAACTTGCCGCTTCACCTGGGATTTCCCCTACGTCTGTTTTGATAAGGGACAAAATTAAGAGGTGGACGACAGAGGCGGGGAGTACCAAACGTCTGATCAATAGTTATTGTAGTGATCGACTGGAACGCGGTTATTCGGGCAATGGTCTGAGGCAGGGCTCCACAGAAGCTTCCAGCCACCTCTGGATCCGCACCCCGCCCAAATATTGGATGGGGGCTGACTATATTAAGGCTATCCAGCTTAGAGGTAACTTACTGCCCTCTAAGGGGATTCCTTCGAATCCTCCACTGGAGAGGGTGTGCAGGGCCGGTTGCGACCGAACCGAAAGCCTGTCGCACCTTCTTCAAAAGTGTCCGTTCGCTCATTGGGCTAAGATTAGAAGGCACGACCATCTAGTTGGGTACCTTAAGTCGATTGCGGAGAGGAAGGGTGGGATGTTGAAGTGGAGCCACGAATCAGAGCACAGAACGGTCTCCTTCAGATTCCCGACTTACTGCTGACGAAGGGGGACAAGGTAGTTGTAGGAGAGGTCGGAATCTCATGGGAGGGTCTGCAACCTTTAGGAGCCGCTCACCGGCACAAAAGAGCGGTATATGAAGATCCTGTGGTGATCCGTCTGAGACACCCCGGCAAAACAATAACCATCTGCCCCCTAATTATAGGGGCCAGGGGTACGTTGAGCCGGGAGAACTGCCAATTAGGCAATCACCTAAGTATCAATAAGCACGAGATTGCTACTCTCGTGCAAAAGACACTGGTCGGATCCATCGCCACATATAAGAACTTCGTGAGATTCTAGATGGGTCTGGTAAAATCCAAAGGAAACCAAAGCAGAACGACACTCTTCCATGTTGGAATAGTTGTAAGTCTGTGTTAATACTAGCTCTAGAGTAAGTCTTATATATACACCAAATTTTAAATTTTAATAACATTCGTTCTCCTGGATTTTAGACCTAACATTTTAATATTTTATATCTACAAAAATTTTATTTACTAACACATTTTATACCATATTTATATAAATCGGCTCATCCTTAGAACCTACATGATATGAGCGTTACACCTGCTCAGTCATGATAGAGTTAACACAAATATACTATTATATTACAGGATAATATGGCTGCCATGCCGCAATAAAAACATATATATGTTTGGGTGTGGTTATGCTGAGTCAAGACCCTCCTATGATAAGGGCACAATAGCGCTCGGTCGTGGTTGGGCTAAAGTATATTTCTCAAATTTGCAGGATATTTAAGACCGCCTCCTTACGGTAAAAGTATTACATACTTGGCCGCAAGCGAAATGGGTACACCAAGATACTCCGCACGATAAGAACCCAACATCGTTCGGTCGTGGGTGGGTACAGCCGATTATTGAAAAAAGGCTTCGAGTACTTCACTATGTAACGGGGTAAAATCAAACCGCGGAGGTAAAATCTCTCCGTTCAGTCGTGCGCGGCTAATTATCGACGAGCAAAATCATTTGACTAAATGATGACCGCTCAGACTGATTCGCCTCACTGTGAATCGCGCACGACACCCTGGTAAACGGTCCGTTTCATCTTCATGTGCAGCCTGCCAATGAGATGTCGGACTCACCGCTTAAGGCCCCCAAGTTAGTGGCGGAGGCCGCGGTGAGCACTCGTATTCGAGACTAAATTGCAGACGTAGTGGTCATCGTTTGAGGTGTCGGCCTAGGTCCTGCTCCGGGTAGTAGTGCTAGTATCCGGGATGAACCGCGGGATGGAACGATTGTAGACCACATGGCGTTTACCTTTTAAAGCCTTGTGTTAGGTCACCCAATCCCGAACCTACGCGGGCAACGGGCGCCGCACTTAGCATCTGATATGTGGTAGAGATCCCTCATAGGTTCTCGGCTGTCACCTGTCAAGGTGAAAAATCTCAACACGGGTACTGCGGGGCAGATGAGCCCTATCAAACTCGCTATTGGTACCTCTCCTATTAGGGACGGTCTCGCAGAGGGACATAAGACGACGATACTGGGATATGCCGATAACTTGGTGCTGCCCGCTGAAACACCAAGGGAGACCCAAAAACTGATTGCCGCGGCCACGATATTCTTCGAAAAACGGGGAATGTCCATGGACACCGGAAAGTGAACGGCACATACGGTGAACGTCAACCGCGGTAATAAGCACACGTATACGATCTCCCGACCTCTGTTCTACAACGCAGGCAATCCTATCCAACAGGTTCAGAGCGACGAGTTCTTTAAGTACCTTGGGAAAAGGTACGACGCTCTTGGACAAAAAGGCCCAACTATTGAACTTCTGAAAACCCAGTTAGATAGGACAATAAGGGCAACCCTTAAGTCTCATCAGAGACTCGAGATAATCAAAACATACCTGCTACCACAATATTTAGATCTCCAGAGCACAACGGTAACTCTAGATCTTCTAAGGGAGACCGATAAACTCATCAGGATGGCTGAGACGATCGCTACATCTGAAACGTTCACACGCCGACGCGTTCATTCACGCACCCGCGAAGGAGGGGATCTGGGTGTTGCGGCACTCAGGCACACCGTACCTAGCGTAATGGTCAGCCGGCTCTCTAACCTCGCCAATACACCTGGGATTCCCCCTAAGTGCCATGCGCTTAGGGATAAGAGGATCCGGTAGACTGCGGAGGCGGGAGCAAACAAACGGCTGATCCAGATATATTGGAGCGATCGTCTCGAAAAAAGTTATTCTGGCAACGGCTTGAGACAAGGCTCCCCCAATGCTTTCAGCGGCTTCTAGCTTAGCTCCCCACCCAAATTTTGGAAGGGGGGCGACTATATTAAGGCAGTACAACTCAGGGGTAATTTATTGAGAACGTGCAGAGCAGGGTACAATCGTACCGAAAGTCTCTAGCATTTTAATCAAGTGTCCGGTAGCCCATTGGGCCCAAATTAGAAGGCACGACCACCTGGTTGGCTGCCTTAAGTCGATAGCCGAGAGGAAGGGCTGGAAGGCGGAGGTGGAGCCGAGGATCAGGGCGGCTAACGGTCTCCTTAGGAAACCGGAGTTGCCGAAGTTGGTATATCTTGGGAAGATCCGCACCCCACCGGCGCTGCCCACGCCCATAAGAAGGCAGTATATCAAGAACCAGTGGTGATGGAGGCCATGGAAAGGACACATCCCGGCAAAACCATAACCGTCTGCCCTCTAATTATAGGGGCCAGAGGTATATGGAGCCGGGAAAACAATCAACTTGAACGTCTCCTTGACATTAATAAGCACGAGGCTACCGTCCTCTTGCAGAGAACAATTATAGGCTCCATCGCCACTTACAGAGAATTCATGCGCTTCTGAAGTGGGTAGAGAACAAAAACACCGCAAGAACACTCTCTCGAGATAGGAGTAGTTAAGTGCTTGTGTGTGTTTACTAACTTTAGGTTAAGCTTTTATATCTACAATATTTTTATCTCATATTAACATCGTCAATTTGTAATTTTAACCTAATTTATATATATATTTATTATTTTAATCATTTTAACCAAACACATTGCTTTTACATATTTTATTGAACTAATTTATTATTATATTATACCATTGCAGGATCATCTAAAAGGGGCAAACCAATCCGGAATAAGGGCAACCATCGCTCGGTTGTGGGTGGGCGTCGTTTCCAAACTAGAAACATTTCATAACATAAATATAACGCAACGACGGAATCGGATGCTCCTCGTAATAGGGGCTGACGCTCAGTTATGGGGCCTCCTGTTCAGTCAATCTGCATTACTTCTAAATGAGAATTGGAAAATTTAACAACGACCGATATTAGAGCTCCTCGCGAAAGAACACTAACAACGATCGATCGCGAGGAGTGACGATTCTGTCAATCTGTTATCGAAATTATATGAGTATTTCACTAAATTGAATATTTTTACCGCGGAGGTGACATCTCTCCGTCCAGTCGTGCGCGGCGTTGATTTAAGACGAGCAAGCATTTATTTAAATGATGACTGCTCGCTCCGATTCGCCCCACAGGAATTAGTGACGCGCATGAATGGATTAACGAGATTCCCACTGTCCCTACCCACTTCGTGTTCAACTATCGTTGAGTGAAGACGTATGTTAGCAAGTAGCTCCGCGAAGTTTAGCTTAGTGTCAGTTCAAGTAGTGAATAAAGGGGAATCACGTTGGGGACGCAGCCCGAGATCAGCAAAAGGGGCCCGTGAGGGGAAGTAAAAAGTGGCGAGTAGTGGGGGATCCATTTGGAACCCAACAGTGATAGGATAGGACCTTAGATAAAGATAGAGACTTATTTAGAGAGTAAGAATTAGGACTTAGTAGAGAATAATAATTAGAGGATTTAGAACTTGTAACGAGGAGGTCGGCCATAACGGACGATTTCCTCTTTTTTTATCCAGTTTCGGGAGTGCATGGTACTTTCGAAAAGGCCAAGTGAAGTACAGGAAAGGACCTAGTAAGGTAAGCCGGAAACGTCTTTTTTTGTGCATTTTTTCACGTTAAGGGTACTTTCGAAAAGTGAAGTAGAGGTAGAGGACAGCGAGTGCAGCATAAGACAGGACAAAGACAAAAGTAAGTGTTTTTTTAATTAACTATAGAGCTAGACTTAGTGCATGGTAGTAAACGGTAGAAGAGCTTTGCATGGCCTTTTATGATCTCACGCGTGTGCATGAGCAGAATACTATAGAGGGAATACAAGAGACAATGGAAGTAGAGGGGGGAAAAAGAAAACAAAGAGACGAAACATACCTAGATGAAGAGATAAAGAGAGCAGAGATGGAATATGAGATGCAGGGGCAAATCACAAGAAGGGAATCTATAGCGAGGACTCCTCCGGGGGCCGAGGCTAAGAGAGCAAGGAAAACATCTTGCCCTGGGGGCATGGGAACGGGTGAAGAAGACATGAACAGATCGTTCAGAGAGGTGCAGAAAGAAAAATACAGGGAGGAAGCAGTACAGAAAGCGATAAGGATAATTCTAAAAAACGGGGAGGAAGGAGCCACAGATAAGAAGGTCAAAGCAACACAAGACAGGAGAAACGAAGAAGGAAAAAAGAGGGAGCGCCAGGAGCAAGAAAAAAATAGAGAAGAAGCAGCAAAAATTAAGGAACAAGAGACAAGAATAAGAGAAGAAAACATTAGGAGGCAAGAAAGATATGAGGTGACGAGGAGAAGAGAAGAGGAAGAGGAAGAAAAATTCTTGGACAACATAAAAGCAAATATTGCAAATGTAAAAGAGGCGACCTCCAGAGTGTCGGGGGGAAAAATATAGTTTAATAAGTCAGAACGGGATTGCGTAAAAGAAAACATGAGGGAAATAGAGAAACTATGTAGACACATGTGGGAAAAATATATCGTGTGTATGACACGTCTAGAGTGTGAAAGCAGAGAGAAAGATGAATGGAAAAAGAATGCAAGAAAATGGAAGGAAATAAAAAGGGAAAATGAGAAAGAGAGGGAGCAAATGAGAGAGTGGATGGTAAGAATGGAAGCAAGAATTGACTCGGGCGGAAATTCAAAGGGGGATAGAGGTAAAGCATTACAAACTCAGGCACAGGTGACACAGCACAGGTGAGTCTTAACGTGAACGTCAAAGCTGATGAGTGAAGACCAAGCGCGAGGACTACGAAAAAGCGATTTTATAAAGAAATCGAGTGAACCTGAGAAAGTTAGATCTAAAAAATCTAACAGAAACGATAATCCTCCCTCTAAGGGAAGTGTGAGTCAAAGTGAACAAACAACAACGTCGAAATATGCAAGTTTAAGTGCAAGTGACAGTGAGGAACTCGACTCCAGTGTACTGGAACTACTTGGTGATAGAGACACAAATAGCCATAGCTATGAGAGTGATAGAGACACATTGAATAGTGCGAGTAGCAATCTGAGTCTCGATAGACTTATTAGTGACAGAGACACTTATGAGAAAAACAGCGCATCCAACAAAGACAAAACAGTGAGCGATAGTGCGACTGGACTACCAACATTTTTAATTCCTGAACTGATAGTGGATCCTGCTCCAAATAATAATAAAGACAAAGATAAAGTGATTCCTAGTGACCTAAGAACTATTAAGAAAAAGACAGATAAATACTCGAAGGTAAAATCTAAACTTTCTGATTTCATCAATAAGCCTACTGTTAAAAAAGACTTGTTAAAAGTGCCAATACCAAGGACATTAAATAAAAATTCAAACATTACAAAAAGTATATCAGACACGAGGATAAACCAACTATCTGAAGAATTTGAATTATTTCAGGAATTCAGGGTCTCCAACTTAAATACCCCGATAATTCCTGATATTAATAAAGAACCCATAAATTTGTTTCAATCCGCATATGCTATTAATAATCAAATGGCCACGCCTTCTAGAAACACCTCCACACCGAAGCCTACGGACCAGCCCACTCCGGAGCGTACTATTCGTTTCACCGATTCAACGTCACCTATATCAGGGATAAACACAACAAACGACAACGAAACTTTACGTCAACCTGAACCAGATTATAACCTGCCGAGAAATCCGAATTTGATAGAAAACAAGGAAGAAGAACAAAC
Source organism: Stenurella melanura (assembly GCA_963583905.1). NCBI lineage: Eukaryota > Metazoa > Arthropoda > Insecta > Coleoptera > Cerambycidae > Stenurella > Stenurella melanura. The sequence goes on from OY757318.1 coordinate 67,285,357, forward strand.
AATAAAGTTAATCACCGATTTAATTAAACAAAGAAGAATTGTCGTACATGACAAATATATTACAATGGGTAATCAAAAAATTGATTTTTCCAGTATTAATCCGCCTCCATCGCCACAGCCTGAGCACATGGAAACAGACATCAATTCCCCTCCCTCAAATAACGATAATCAAAATGATAACTTCATTAAACCAAGAAAAACAGTAAGACTAGGTGCCTTACAGAAAGAAATACAATCACCAACACAAACAACAAATCGATTTGCGAGATTAACCCAAACAGAAAGTGAGACAGCCATCATCGAAAAAACTACGGCCTCCACTGCTATTATTACCACAGTTCCTGAAAATACAAATCAACGGCCTTCAACATCACAAAACACCGGAGCAATACCTAAAAATAATCCAAATGTAAACCTAACAACAAAAAATACCAATAACCAACAAACAAATAAAAACACTATCGAAAAACAATTTTAAAACCCTCCAATAGTTATAAAAGGAGTGTTTAAAAATCACACACGACTTACCAACGAAATTTCTAAGGACATCAAAAAAGGTTTTATAATTAAATATGCACCGAAAAGTACACTTCTATATATCACCGACAAGAACGAATATAAAAATTATAAAGACATTAGCCGCACAAGATGACTTAGAATTCCATACATATACTTCGGCAGATGAGAAGACTCACGCCTTCGTACTCCGAGGTCTACAGGGCAATCCAAATATAGCGGATATCAGGACAGAACTGCAATCAAAAATTGAAATAAAAGACATTTTTCTGATGAAAACCAAGTTCAACCCCCTATACTTAGTTATCACTACAAATAATGTAACACTTAAATTCTTACAACAAGAGCTAAGATGTGTTCTGTATACGAGGGTTGAATGGGAAAGAAGACGTAACGAGAGACAGATTACGCAATGCAGACGTTGCCAGGACTGGGGCCATGCAACGTCAAATTGTCACCGCAACCCCAAATGTGTAAAATGTGCTGGCACACATTTTTCACACTTATGTGAAAAATCAATAGAAACACCCCCTAAATGTATTAATTGCCAGGGAGACCATACGGCTAGCAACACGGAGTGCCCTGTATATCAATACAGAATCCAGCAGATAAACAAAAACGTCGAAAATATCCAAGAAAAACCAAAACAAACTTATATCCCTGCCCCAGCCCCTACGCAGAATGCTTGGACAAACAGAACTAATAACAACACTGTTCCTGCAACAGCACCTGCTGTGTCACGCCCTACCACAAGCCGTCCCAGCCCCAGGCCTCAACAGGGAGAAGACCCGCCGAGAAGAAACACAGGTATGACTGGGGACTTCCAAGAATTAACTTTCGAATTAAATAAATTAAACTCGTTAATTAATTTACGAGAAACCATAGCATCTTAATAGTTTATTAGTAAACGCTCATGACGCGCTAGATAAAATAACAATATTGCAAGATTTCACTACAAATATTCTTCCTAGTTATAAAATTGATGGCTAAAGTTTTATTTTGGAACGCTAACGGAGTATATAATAAAATACCAGAAATTATTCAATACGTAACTGAATTTAAAATAAAAATAATGGTCATAACAGAAACTCGTATACGTGATACACATAAATTTAAAATTCCCAATTATATTATTTATAGGCAAGACAGAATCAGAAACCGCGGGGGGGGTGTTGCGATGTTGGTTCACAACAGTATTAAGCATTCACCTCTCCCCGCAATTGTTTCCAACATAGACAATGTCTCTATAAAGTTACACAACGGAATAATACTAACCGGAGTGTACAACTCACCCACCTTTCATTTCACTGACAACATACTTAACGAATTCTTTTTACAGGATAAGGTAATTGTAATGGGTGACTTAAATGCCAGACACGTGTCGTGGTACAATTCTCGGAGCAATAAGAATGGACGAACTGTTCATAACTTCTCTGTCAACCGGAGTATTGCAGTGCACGCCCCAGAAACTCCCTCCCACTTCCCACTTAATAACATGACCCCATCCGTAATAGATATTATTTTAAATAAAAATGTCCCATTCCCGATAAATCCCGTATCATTACCTCTCCTTTCCTCCGATAACAATCCTATCCATTTCCAACTCCCAGACTTAGACATCAACGAAAGGGTACACAAAAGCTTTGATTATAGGACCACTAATTGGAAAGCTTTCAGACTCATTGTAAATAGTGAGCTAACTATAAATAATCAAATAACATCACCGTCCGATATAGATAAAGAAGTGGCTAAGATTACAGCTTTATTAAAAACAGCGAGAGACAGAACAACTAAGCTTATAAAATTTACTCCTCGAACCGATATTATACCTGATAATATCAAAAAGCTTATCACGTTTAAAAATAGAATTAGAAGGAAATGGCAATTGAGCAGGCGGAATATAGACCGAGCGCGTATGGTCGAATTGCAAAATACCATTAAGGATAAATTGGCTCAACATAGGGAGGAGTCCTGGAACGACAGGATAGAACGCCTGTCAAGAAAGGACAACTCCCTATAGAAAACGTCCCGTTTGCTCAAGAGATCATTTGCCACCATACCATCTATTATTCAAAATAATATTTCTTATAACTCCGATTCTGAAAAAGCTGAAATCTTAGCTACTCACTTACAGCATACCAATACGACGCCTCCAAACAGTGTACCCTTTCACGACCAAGTGACTCACACGACGCAGACTATACCAGACAGAATCCCTATACCCCCCAACAAACTACCCAAACTATTAACAAATCCCAACGAACTTAAAAAAATCATTAAAACCTTTCCTAATCATAAAGCTCCCGGCCCAGACACCATTCCCAATATCGTCCTTAAAAATATCCCCAATAAAATGTTATGCCAAATCACATACATCATCAATTCCATAATAAAACTGCAGTACTTTCTGAAAGACTGGAAGTTGGGCATAATAATCCCCATCCTAAAACCGAATAAGCCGCCCACTTGTACTGCAAGCTACCGGCCGATATGCCTGTTAAATACCCTCTCCAAATTAATGGAGAGGGTATTTCTCAGAATATTAAATAAAATAGTAGAAAAAAACCGGTTAATCCCGGTTTTCCAATTTGGTTTTAGGAGGGGACATAGTACCACTCACGCACTCTGTAAGGTGGTGCAAGACGCATATTATGCCTACAACAAAAAACAGTGTTCAGTCTTGTTGCTCCTAGACATCGAGAAGGCTTACGACACGGTCTGGCATAATGGGCTGCTGTACAAATTGCACAGCATCCTTAAGTTGCCCACTTACATTACCACTTTTATCAGATCATACATCAGAGAGAGACACATAACTGTATGTGTAAATAACACATACTCCACCCCAAAAATTTTATCGGCGGGTGTCCCCCAGGGGGCTATCCTGTCACCCCTCTTATATAATTTATATACCTCTGACGCCCCTACCTATCCCAACTCCAATATCCTTCTATTTGCAGATGATACAGTGCTGTATGCGCAGTCGTTCTACGCTCAGACGGCAACGCAGAAGGTGCGGTATCATCTCAAAAGACTCCAAAAATTTTTTGACAAATGGAAAATAAAAATAAACCAGACAAAGACACAGACAATCAACTTAAACAGAAAATTCACAAACATAAAGACATTTAATAAGTTACAAATAAACGGACAGACGATTGAGGAGCGGAAGACGGTCAAATATCTGGGGGTGACCCTAGATAAGAGATTGTCTTTCGCCCCTCATGTGACGCAGACAATCAACAAGACATACGCTTCACTCAACAAACTGTATCCTCTTGTGAATAGACGGAGCAGGTTGTCCACCAAAAATAAATTAACACTCTACAAGGTTATTTTCAGGCCTATTCTGACCTATGCTTGTCCTGTGTGGAACAACCTCTCCGACACACAATGCAAGAGGATACAGACGACCCAAAATAAACTCATAAGACTACTTACAAACGCAGACCGGTACACGCCGATTGCTGAACTCCACAGGGCCACGGATCTTCAAATGATCCGTGAGTACATTGACGAAACGTTGCAAAAATTTTTTGCCACAAAAATTCAGCAATCGGTATTGACTACTGACCTCACTAACGTCACAAGACAACAAAACCCAACACATACTCACAGACTAATTCACCAAAGACTGCCCGTCTTCTTCGGAAGACGGTGACAATAACCTACCACCAGACATGACATAAAACACAGACAAAACACAAAACCCACAAACTCCCATATCCTAGTCCTCCCATGCCCCCCTGAAAACCCGCAACATTAAAAAATTGCCAAATGTTACCACGTATACTACACATTATTTTATCTTATGACATTTTAAATAGGTTTTTTCCACTTTATTTTCCTATATAAACCACAACAGTTATTTCCGTTCTTCACCTCTAAAACTCAACTATAACCATTATCTTTATAAAAGTAAAAAACTAAAGATAACAAACATAAATTATTGGAATGTTTGATAGCAGTTTATAAGTAAGATTATGTCCACGGAAAAAGTCTCTTTCTTGGTCTTCCGGCTGTGAGACGTTCCGTGCGTGAAGGGGGACCATCATGGCTGGCGACTGCCAGACGTTCCCTGCTTGAATGGGGACCATAGCGGTCGGTTGCTGCGATGCTTGCCCTACAGTGTAGGGGGCCGTGGTGGTGATGACCAGTGGACTTTGGTGTGCGGGTTTCGAGGCTCCCGGTTGTCGTTGGTCGATATCTTCACGTTGGGTGCCTGGATGCGGCGAGACGCACCTGCCCGGAAGGGTGGCCGGGCCGGTGGTCTGCTGGGCGACGTTCTGGTCCTGAAAGGGAGCCGACGTAGTCGGCGCGACGTCCCTGCCTGGAAGGGGGGCCAGTGTGGTTAGCTTCTGTGCGACGTTCCTGTCAGGAAGGGGGTCCAGTGTGGTTAGCAGCGGTGCGACGCTCCCTGCATGAAAGGGGACCACCCGGGCCAGGTTGGCTGTGGTGACGGCTAGCAGATGAGCCAGCTGCTCGTAGCTGGGTAGGGTGGTTGCCGTTGCTTCGGTGGTAGTGGTGGACCTAACCCTCCTGGATTCTTCGTTGGGAGGCGTTGGCCCGTGAGCTTGGGGGGCCTGTGGACGTCGTCGTTCTGATGCCGGGGTTAGCTGATGTGTTGGCGGCGTCAGCTCTAGATGTTCGGCGACGATGGTGCCCCATTGTGCGTTGGAGGGAGGAGTGGATGCCCTGGAGAATTCCTGGCCCTCCCGGAATTCGGAGTCTTGATGTGGCGTAGCTGCGTTGGACGTCGCCGGGGCTGCCTCGTCGAGCGGGGGTGCCTCTTGTGGGAACAGGTCCCCCTCGATGTCAGACAGCACTGCGCTGAATTGTTTGCCGCTTCTTGTGGCCATAGTTTCACTTTATTTATTTTAGTATTTTGAATATTTATTTATTATTATGACAATTATCACTACTTTAAAATAAAACAACTGGTTTATTTACAAAGTGCCAGGGGAGCACTGTGATCGTAGCTTTGCTCGTAGTTAGCTCTGTGGAGAGCTGTCGAAGACTGGATACCGGCTGCTGTGGCCGGCGAGTTTTTATATGTTTGTAGCGTCTCTAGGCGCGCTCTGATTGGTCCGCGCTAGTTGTGCCGAGGTCATAAATATAACCGCGGCGCACCTAGCCGTTCATTTCATTGAGAGCAGCGCTGGCGATGACACCACCCCCCTTGTTTTTGGCTTTATTGAACATTTTAATAAAGTCACAAAAAAGATTACAGATAAATAAATGCCTTAAGATATTTTAAAATATTTCAACTAAGTACATGATAGATCCTAAATTAAACTAACATAACATGCCGTACGGCCTAACTATCCTAAATATTGAACGTATATACATTTTATTTACAATTCGACGTCTTCGGGCGTCGGCGCCGCGACGTCCGGGGCTGCTAGGGCCTGAAGAGCATTGGGAGCGGCTAGGTCCTGCAGGTCGGGATTTGGCTGGGTCCCGGCGTTCTGCTGGGCTTGGGTTGACTGCTGGGCTCTGGCGACCGGGCGTCGGTCGGCGTCGTCGGGTGCAGTGTGTACCACTGTCGCCCACCAGGGCAGCTGGGTCCTTGAGCTGGAAGTTGAGGCTTCTTCAATGGGTGGATAGACGTAAATTTTGGAGGCGTCTTTCATCATCGTTGACTGCTGGGTTTGAGCAGGTGGTTCCGTGTTCCTAGGGTAGAACACGGCAGTCGTCGGCTGGACTCCTGGAATGATGGGGGCAGCGTAAATTCGCTGCGGAACTGCAACAGATACTCGTGGCGGGGCTGGAGGGACTCGTTCGAAGATCGGCTCGGTGCTTGTGGAAGCAAGCGGAAGTTGAATCGGGGCAGCGTAAATTCGCCGCGGAACTGCGACAGATACTTGTGGCGGGGCTAGAGGGACTCGTTCGAAGATTGGCTCGGTGCTTGTGGAAGCAAGCGGAAGTTGAGCCGGGGCAGAAGAACCTGTGTGGGCGTTTGTCCCAGTGGGGGGACGAATTGCCTTAGGTTTGGGGGCAGCGACAGCTGCCGGAGCTCGTCCTGGACGTGCTGAAGGTCTGGGCTCATCTTCTTCGGTATCATCTTCGGTGTCAGCCGCCATGTCTGGTTCTTCTGGTTCGACGGGGTCCCGCTTGGTGGGCTTCTGGCCAGGCATGGGTCGGATGTCGTCGATGTGGATCGGTACTGGTATTTCGTTTCGGAGGACTTCATAGGTATTGTCACCCAGGGCGCGGACGATGGTGAACGGACCTTCCCAAGTGGGACCAAAACTGGTCCTGGCTTCCTTGAATCCTCGACACATGACACGCTGACGGGGCTTGTATTCGATCGGCGCTCTGCGAGGCTCGGGAAAGAACTTCCGTTGGTACTCCTTCTGCGTCTGGGCGGCTCGGGTCTGTCTCTGCTGGGCTGCTTGTTTCGGCTCGGGCAGGAGTCGTCGTTGCTCGGGATGCTCCCACTCCCCAGGTCGTGGTAGCTCAGTGCCTAACAATAATTCGCTGGGGCTGTATCCGGTGGCGGCATTCCTCCGGTTGTGCAGGGAAAATATTATTTGGGGCAGCACCACGTCCCACTTGTTTGGAGCTCTTCTGGCTAACTTCTCTCGCAGGGCTTTTTTGATCTCTTGATTCCTCCTTTCCACTGGGTTGGCGCGCTGATGGTACAGCGGGGAGGTGAACTGTCGGATGTGGTTCTTTTCACAGAATTTGACCATTTTCTTAGCCAGGAAGGCAGCGGCGTTGTCCGTTATTATTTCTTCCGGGTATCCCCATCGTAAACATGCTTTCTCCAGGCACGCCAGGATGTGGGCAGCATCCGCTTGAGGGGCAGCTTCAGCTTCGATCCATTTTGAGCAAGGATCAGTGATCACTATGATATAACGGTTGTGGGACGGCGTCTCGACGTACGGTCCCATCACGTCGATGCTCAGGGCTTGCCATGGTTTGGTCGGTGGCCTGGGACGGAGTGGGGCTGCGGCTTGTAGTGGACCCCTCTTAGTGGAAACACAAATGAGGCACTGCCTGACGTGGTTGGCTGTCTGGCGTCGGAGGGTCGGCCAGTAGTATCTTCGGTTGATGGCTCGATACGTCTCATCTCTCCCAGGGTGTCCTGCATAGGAGGCGTCGTGATACTGGTGAAGAATCTTGTCTCTCATTCCTTCGGGGACTACCAGGGCGGCTCGGTCGTCGTTTACATGCCATAGATGTCCATCACTGACTTGGAAGTGGGTTTTGAGTCGCTTTTCCCAGGGCGCGAGTCCGCGTTCCCTTTGCTGAAGTTCTGCCCAATGGGCGATGGCTCCTTCGACGGAATTATCTGCGAGCTGGGCCTCCTTGACTTCTTCGTATAACGTGGTGAGCTCCTCTCGCTCTCCCTCTATGAGGTAGACGACAGGAGGTGGAGTTTCGGCCGTGGTTACTTCCGTCGGGGCATCTTGGGCATCAGCTTCGGTACTGGCTTCTTCGGTGTGGGGCTGCATGCTCACAGCGGCGATGGGGAAAAGTTGCTGGGGCCTGGTTGTCTCCTCAGGGGGCAGCATTCTGGATTCATCCCTCAATTCGGCGGGCATCTCGTTTTGGGGGTGTCGTGATAGGAAGTCTGGTAGTTGATTGAGTCGACCAGGGCAGTGCTCCACCACGAAGTTGTATTCTTGGAGTTGAAGCGCCCATCGGGTCAGTTTTGCTCTTTCATCCTTGAACTGATTCAACCAACTGAGGGCACGACTGTCGGTTACTAAGGTAAAATGTTCATTCTCCAGCCAATGGCGATATCTGCGACAAGCCCAGACCACGGCGAGTGTTTCTTGCTCGTTGACATGATAGCGGTTCTCTGGCCCGGTAAACTTGGCACTGGAGCATGAAATAATCCTTTTCTCTCCCAGCGGCGTCTTTTGGTACAGGACAGCGCCCATTCCTCGGGCACTGGCGTCAGTTTGCAAGTGGAAGGGTAGCCCTGGCTCTGGTCGGCATAGGGCTAGGGGCTTCGACAGGCGATCCTTGATGTCTTCGAAGGCCTTGGCTGCTTCTGACGTCCATTGAAAACGTTGTTTGCCAGTCAAGTCGGTGAGTGGAGCTGTGAGCGTCGTAAACTCTGGCACAAACTCCCTAAGCCAGTTGGCCGTCCCTAGGAAGGCTTGCAGCTCCTTCTTGGTTTTCGGTGTCGGGAACTCCTTGATCTGAATTATATGCTTTTCCTGTGGCTGGTTCTGTGTAGCTGTGATCCGGTACCCCAAGTAGTCCAACTCAGCGGCTCCAAAGCGACATTTTGATAGGCCACAGTGCAGTGCGTGCACTCGCAGTCGTTCCATGACCAAAGACAGGTGTTTCAGATGTTCCTCATGTGTTTCGGAATAAATGATGATGTCATCCAAGTATACTTTGACGAACTCGTCCACGTAATCAGCGAGTACCTCCGTCATCAGCTTCTGGAAAGTAGACGGGGCGTTTCGGAGTCCAAAGGGCATCACCAAAAATTCATAAGTTGCTCCATCAGGAGTGCTGAACGCCGTCAGTGGGATACTTTCTTTGGCCATGGGAACTTGCCAGTAGCCGCTCTTGAGGTCCAGGCTGGTAAATATTTTGGCGGCACCTAGTTCTCGAATTGTCTCTCGGATTGGCGGGAGTTGGGATACCTCTTCGTACGTCTGCAGGTTCAGTTGGCGATAATCAACACAGAATCTGGAGCTTCCATCCTTTTTCCCCACGATTACTATGGGTGAGCAGTAGCGGCTGCTACTGCGGCGGATCACTCCCGCGGCAAGCATCTTCTTGACTTCCTCGTTGATTATGGCTTTCTTAGCTGCTGAATACTGGTATCTTCTTATCTTGAAGGGTTTATCCTCCTTGAGGCGGATTTCATGTGTGGTGAGCTTAGTAGTGGGTTGACTAAGAGATTCCTGGAATACGTCCGAGAATTTCCTGATGACTTCGACGTATTTGGGTTGATGAGAGGCGGGCAGCTGCTCCGGTTTGGGATCCACGGCTGGGACCGAATCTGATGTTTCGGGATTTTCTGACCAAAACAGGGTGTGTCGAGCTGTTACTCCGGCGTACAGGCAATTCCTGCGGAAGTCCATCAGTGCATGTTGCTGGTGAAAGAAATCTCGTCCTAGGATGATGTCTTCCCTGATATCGTCCAGTATGTGGAGGAAGGCGGGAGCAGTCCAGTCCCCGAAGTTCAAATCCAATTCCACACATCCTCGAGTTTGCACCAATATCTTCGGACTCGCCAGTCGCACAGGCATCGTCGGGTGGTGATTCCTGGGTATCCCGTCGCTGTGTGATCCTTTGATAAATGAATGGGTAGCCCCACTGTCCAGTAGTGCCAGTAGACGGCATCCATTAGCTTCGACCCATAAGCGTGGTAATGAGCCGTAGCCGTCCGTCATTAGGATTATTGGGTTGTCTATTGTTGGGGTCGAGCGCCCTGGCTCGCCTCGACCCGTCGAGCGTTTCCCGACGGCTGGTCGCTGGATCGACCGGGCTGGTGGTTGTTGGTGTTCTCACGGGGGTTGTTGTTCCCCGCTGGTCTGCTGGATGCGTTGCCCGTCCTGGGCGCTGCAATGGGTGCCTGTTCGGCGCCTGGTTGGTTGGTTGGACAATTCCGGTGATAATGGTATCCGGGACATCGCTGGCACTTGGGCAGGTTGGATGTTCTGTCTGGCGGCGGTGTTGTTGGACGTGGTAACGGCCGTAGCTGCCTCTGGAACTCCTTGTAATCCTGCTCCGTGCGTTCGGCGATACGGCTGAGTTCCTCCATGCTATGGATCTCCGTATTCCTGGTGGCAAACCTTAGCTCTGGGCGCAGCAGCTCCCGGACCTCTTCCACCATTTCCTCTTCTCCCAGATTTTTTGCGACTCTGAGCCATAGCCCAACTTTTCTTTGGATGAAAACAGCAACCGGCTCCTCTTCTCGCTGCCTCTCACCATGTAATCGGGAGCGCAGGTTCCCCAGCGTGGCTGTGTCATTGTATCGGCGTCTTATCTTCTCCTTGAAAAACTCGAAGGTAATCTTCGTTGTCTTCCACATCTCGAAAGCTTTCCTCGCTCCTCCCTCCAATTGCTCGATGGCGACTCGCACCCTATCTCGCTCCTGGATACCCTGTTCCTTCATTGTATCTTCTAGCTCAGTTAGGAAATCTTCAGGATCCTCCCATTCTAATCCAGCGAAGGTGGGTAGAGTCCTTGGTCGTACTCGGGGCGTTGATTGGTTGGAGACGGCTTGGATGGCTGCTCGGGTGCTCTCTTGAATAAGCTGCACCATGGTTTGCGATAATTGTTGAAGTTCTGTTGGGCGCCACTGGGGTTGTTCCCCAGAAATTGTTGGGTGTGGGTCTTCCCTCGTCCAAGGTGAATGATGAGCCCCGCGTTGATAGGTGCCATGCCCACGGAAAAAGTCTCTTTCTTGGTCTTCCGGCTGTGAGACGTTCCGTGCGTGAAGGGGGACCATCATGGCTGGCGACTGCCAGACGTTCCCTGCTTGAATGGGGACCATAGCGGTCGGTTGCTGCGATGCTTGCCCTACAGTGTAGGGGGCCGTGGTGGTGATGACCAGTGGACTTTGGTGTGCGGGTTTCGAGGCTCCCGGTTGTCGTTGGTCGATATCTTCACGTTGGGTGCCTGGATGCGGCGAGACGCACCTGCCCGGAAGGGTGGCCGGGCCGGTGGTCTGCTGGGCGACGTTCTGGTCCTGAAAGGGAGCCGACGTAGTCGGCGCGACGTCCCTGCCTGGAAGGGGGGCCAGTGTGGTTAGCTTCTGTGCGACGTTCCTGTCAGGAAGGGGGTCCAGTGTGGTTAGCAGCGGTGCGACGCTCCCTGCATGAAAGGGGACCACCCGGGCCAGGTTGGCTGTGGTGACGGCTAGCAGATGAGCCAGCTGCTCGTAGCTGGGTAGGGTGGTTGCCGTTGCTTCGGTGGTAGTGGTGGACCTAACCCTCCTGGATTCTTCGTTGGGAGGCGTTGGCCCGTGAGCTTGGGGGGCCTGTGGACGTCGTCGTTCTGATGCCGGGGTTAGCTGATGTGTTGGCGGCGTCAGCTCTAGATGTTCGGCGACGATGGTGCCCCATTGTGCGTTGGAGGGAGGAGTGGATGCCCTGGAGAATTCCTGGCCCTCCCGGAATTCGGAGTCTTGATGTGGCGTAGCTGCGTTGGACGTCGCCGGGGCTGCCTCGTCGAGCGGGGGTGCCTCTTGTGGGAACAGGTCCCCCTCGATGTCAGACAGCACTGCGCTGAATTGTTTGCCGCTTCTTGTGGCCATAGTTTCACTTTATTTATTTTAGTATTTTGAATATTTATTTATTATTATGACAATTATCACTACTTTAAAATAAAACAACTGGTTTATTTACAAAGTGCCAGGGGAGCACTGTGATCGTAGCTTTGCTCGTAGTTAGCTCTGTGGAGAGCTGTCGAAGACTGGATACCGGCTGCTGTGGCCGGCGAGTTTTTATATGTTTGTAGCGTCTCTAGGCGCGCTCTGATTGGTCCGCGCTAGTTGTGCCGAGGTCATAAATATAACCGCGGCGCACCTAGCCGTTCATTTCATTGAGAGCAGCGCTGGCGATGACAATTAAGCTCCCAAGGTCCCCAGCCATACCAACGGCTCACTTCAATTTATGTGTTTTTATATTTATATAAAACTATAATTTGATGTAAAATGTGAATTCATATATGTACCTAGTTTTAAGCTCAAAAACTCTGTAACGATAATATTTAATAAATAATTTTAATGGTTAATGGTGACACAGGAGGTTGAAAGACAGAAAGCACAAGGGGCGATAAAAAAGACAAAGGGAAGGGGAGAGGAGAAGTCCAAAGCTGCGCAAGCAGCACAAGACGCTCCAAAAAAAGGGATAAGGGGACGGGAGGAAGAAGGGATACGTCCTGGATCCCCCGGGGCCGACAGAAGCGACACCGAAACAGAACGGGAAAGGGAAACAGATAGTGAGTGGGAAACGCAGAGAACGCGAAAGAGAGCGCAAACCTTTGCAGATGCAGCAAGGGTTGGCATAAAGGAGAGATTGGAGAAGGGAACGGGGTGGAGGACTCCACCAAAGGGAGAGAAAACGGAGATTATTGTGAGAAAAGAAGGAACGGAAGAGGGCAAAGTAGTATGGGACGAAATCAAGAAAAATCTGAGAGAAGCTAAGGAAAACACGGGAGTTAAAGGAGTTTACATGACCAAAGGAGGCGGGGTGGCGATTGTACCCCAATCAGTGGAACAAGGTAACCGAATACAAGGAATTCTGAACCGAAATCAAGGACTTAAAGTAAAGGACAATAGGGAACCACTGCCACAGATAGTCATAACGGGAATTGACAAAGGACTGAGGGAAGAGGAATTCGTGCACATAATGTTTGAGGAAAACCCAGAACTAAACTCGATCTTTACGATACAAGAAAAAAAGAATTGCAAAGTTATTGCCAGAAAGAAGTGCAGAAACAGCCAAAAAGAAAACTGGATAATTCAATGTGAAGGTAATATGGCGAAATATATCCTGAAGAGAGGATGGCTTAGTATCGATCTAGTGGTAAGATGTGCGGAAGAATATATAGACGTGGCGCTATGCTTTCAATGCAGCCGCTTTGGACATGTTAGTAAATACTGCAATTTACAGCCGGCGTGCTTTGTATGTGGGGGACCACACGAAGGAAGGACGTGTGAAGGTCGCAAGGAAAGTTGCGTGAACTGCAAAGAAATAGGAAGGACCGACATTGACCATAGAGCGAATGACAGAAACTGCCCGGTGTATAGGCGCCAGGCAGAGAGGAGCCGAAGAATGACAAAATTCTAAAATGAAGGTAACTAAGCTACTACAGATCAATGTGGGAAAAGGAAGGGCGGCGACACAACTAATGAGGGAAAGGGCTGAAACTCAAAAAGTGGACATAGTCTTAATTCAGGAACCACACCCAAAAGATATACAGTGGAAAGGTTACACACGCTTTAGAAAGGGAGATACGAGTAAAGCGGAAATCTGGATAAGCAAAAGGGTGAAAGGGGCAAGCGGATGGACGCAGGGCATGACGGATAACGCTGCAGGAGTTACGGTGAAGCTGGGCAACGGGGCAAACCTATTAGTGGTATGTATCTACGACGAGCCAGGTGGCAATACGAACAGAAGAATTGGAGAAATAGAGCGAGCATTAAACAAATGGAAAAACCCGATAATTTTGGGGGGGGACATAAATGCAAAAAACGAAGCATGGGGAGGGGCCGAAACTGATTTACGAGGGGAAATTTAATGGAATGGATGTTGACACAGGGATTGGTGCTGGAGAATGGCCCTAACAGCGCGGCAACATTCTCCAGTACACGAGGAAATAGTTGGGTCGATGTAACGACCAGTAAGGGCGTCACTGTAATTGGTTGGAAGGTGGAATTGGAGGAGACACAGATCACAGATATATCCGTTTTGACATACAGGGGAAGATAAAAGGGAACAGGACGAAAAGTACGATTTTGATAGAACGAATTGGGAAATCTTTAGAAGAGAGATAGCTGGCCATGAAGAAAGGGGTGACATTACCGACATTGAAGAAGTTGCAAGAGAATTCAGTGAGCACTGTCAGAAAATATGCAGGAGGATGATCAAACAGATCCCAGTATATGACCAGAACGAAAAGTGGTGGAATGCAAACCTAGAAAGGCTAAAAAAGGAAATTAAAAAACAGAGAAAGGCATGGCAGGAAGAAAGGGACGACGTAGAGAGAGAGAGAGGAAGAAGGAGCACTATAAGTGAAAAAGAAGACAATATAAGCTAATCATTGAGGAAGAAAGAAAAAAGGCACTCAACAGAGAGATTGAGGGCATATGCGAAAGGGACCCATGGGACAAGGTGTGGAAATTTATCAAAAGACCAATAAATGAGGATGGGGGAGGCATGATAAAGATGGAGGATGGCCAATACACGGAAAATCAGAAACAGAAAGACGAATATTTAGTGGGAAAGTACTTCCCGGGAGTGGGGGATCCTAAAGAAAATATCCACCTGGAAATCGAGGAAAGGAGAAGGGAATACAGTAGAGATGACAGACAAATAGAGGAGTGGGAGGTACAGGAAGTGGTGAATGGGATGAAGAATGGAAAAGCCGTGGGGAATGATCGAATTCCGAATGAAGCTATGAAAGAGATCGTGAAAGTCAAGGGCAAATGGTTGGCGAGAATTTACAATGAATGTTTGAGACAGGGAATTTTCCCTGAACTATGGAAGAGAGCGGTAGTGACTTGGATCCCAAAAAGGAATGGGGACCCGAGACCGATCTGCCTGTTGCCCACCCTAGGCCGGGTGTTCAATAGGCTGATCAATGGTAGGGTTCAACATTTCTTGGAGGAGGAAGGGAAGTATGACAGAGAACAGTATGGATTTAGGAGTGGAAGAGATACATGTATGGCAGTTAAAAGAATGATTGAGGTAATAGACAATAACAAGAGAGATGGATATCATAGTCTGGTAGTGGCATTAGATTTATCTAACGCTTTTAACATGGCATGGGGCCCCGCCATAGATCGCGAAATGGAACTACTCCAAATCCCGGGAAACCTAAGGAAAACATGTGACGATTTTACAAAAAGTAGACGAATTGATAGTAGGGGACAAACCTTTGAACTGGAAAGGGCTGCCCCCAGGGGTCCAGCCTGAGTCCGACCCTATGGCTGATACTTATGGAGGGATGGTTCCGAAAGATGAGAGAGGTTAACAGGGTTTTGGAAGAGAACGATGAGGCTATGGGGCAAATGGAGAACGAGGTATGCCATGTACAGGCCTATGCGGACGACCAAATTATTATATTAAAAGGAAAATCGGTTAAGAAGATAGAGAGTGTATGGTTGAGAGTGAAAGAGAAATGTATGCAATGGGAGAGAGAGAATCTATTAAAGTATAATAGTAGTAAGACTGAAGCGATGTTTGTGGGGGTGAAAGGCAGGATACGAGAGCCACGCATACAAATGGGAGGAGAGTATGTGGACGTGAAAGAGTGCTTGGGGGTCCTGGGGATCTTGGTCGACAGGACCTTCAAGTTCATCGATCACGTCAAAAGTGTCAGAAAGAGAATGGGTGAGTCCTATACCAGAATGTTCGCGGTACTAAAAAAGAGATTCGGGGTCCAAGCAGACCTGCTTAGAGTAATATATGAAAGGGTCATACGTGTAGCCATACTCTACGGCGTAGAAATATGGGGTGTCAGATCTAAGGACTCACGAATCATTAGACAGCTGCGCGCGACACAAAGGATGGTGCTCCTTGGCCTCCAGAGAGCATATAGGACCACTCCCACAGCGGCACTGGAGGTCATAACGGGAGTACCACCTTTAGAAGTAATGACAGGGGTGTTATACGCCGAGAAGAAATCGGCGCAAGGGATGCGAGGCGAGGCATATAGAGTACATCCCGCATTTAGGGTAGAAACGGATGCGGAGTGGAGTAGACAAAAGGAGCAAGAAAATCAAATAATAGGGTACACAGATGCGAGCGTGGACGACAGGGGAAGAGCTGCTATAGCCGGAATAACTAAGCTGGAGGACAGAACCATAACTATTAAAGAAAAAGTAAAAAAAGGAACGCCGGTAGGTATGGCAGAGGGAATGGCCATCATCAGAGCTTTAGAAGACATAAAAAAGGTAATAGAGGGAAGAAGAGGAGAAAAAAGGAGACAGGAATGGAGGCAGGCTGTCATTGTAACAGACAGTCTGCAAGTCGTCCAAAAAATAAATAATAAAAAGAAGGAAGACGTAATAGTACGGGCATTGAAGATTAGTGACGATCTACACAAAGAAGGAGTAGAAATTAAGATCATGTGGAGGAAAAAAGGAGAGGGGAACGAGAAGAACAAGAGAGTAGACCAACTGGCGAAAAAGACTCGCAACAGGATTGAGGAGAGACAAGAAGGGGAAGAATGGATAGACAAGTGGATATTAAAGAAAAAATCAAAAAAGGACATACTTTTAGAGTGGCAGAGGCAATGGGATAGTGGGAATACGGGGAGGTCTCTATACGAGGTGTGTCCGACTGTGGGCTACGGGGGACTGGGATTGTCCTTTAAAGGGACACAACTTGCAACAGACCATGGCAACCTCCTGGGTTACCTGGCAAGATTTAGGTTAAAAGAGACAGATGGAAGATGTGAATGCGGGTTGGGACAGGAAGACAGTGAGCATGTGCGTTTTGTGTGTGAGAGAAGGGACAGGAGAGAGGGAAGAAATAGGATAATAATGGAATGGGGGGATCTACAAGTGTGTATGCGGCAGGGTGAGGTCACAAATGTGGGGCAGATGAACAAATGGAACGAATGGGCAGAGTGCATTTTAGATAAGGAAGAAATGGATGAATGAGGGGGTCGCCCTTCTAAAAATTTTAGGAATTCATAGGTGTATAAACAAAATTGTAAATTGTATATTGTAACAAATGTAAGATAAAAGAAAAAAGAGAACAGGTTTTTTCCCCGCTGGTTTTTGGAGAAGTGGAGATGGGAAGAGTTCCCTTGGTGGGGGTTTCGCTGGAAAGTGGCAAGAGTTGGCCCAAAGCCGAAGGCGGGGGGGTCGTTAATCAACAATCATGTCCCTACCCACTTGGCGTTTGACTGTCGTTGAGTTAAGACGTATAGCAGAATAGCTCCGCGAAGTTCAGTTTCAAGTAAGTGAATAAAGGGGAATCACGCCGGGGGCGCAGCCCGAGAGCAGCAAAAGTGTCGAGTAGTGAGGGGATCCAAGTGGAACCCGCCAGTGATAGGAGAGGACCTGATTAAAGATAGAGACTTAGTTAGAAAGTAACAATTAGTATAGGCTATAGAAGACTTAGGACTTGCAAAGTGAGGAGGCCGGCCATAACGGGCGACTTCCTCTTTTTTTATCTGTTTTTCGGAGTGTATGGTACTTTCGAAAAAAGGCAAACCGAAGTACAGGGAAGGACCTAGTAAGTAACGTGTAAGCCGGAAACGGCTTTTTTGTGCAATTTTCTACGTTCAGGGTACTTTCGAAAAAGTCGAATTGGAGGGGAAGTGTAGTGAGTGCAGCAGAGGACCAGGACAAAGACAAAGTAAGTGTTTTTTTGATTAACTGTAGAGCTTAGACTTAGTGCATGGTAGCAAACTGTAAAAAAGCTTTGCATGGCTTTTTATGATCTCACGCAGGTGCATGAGCAGAATATTATAGAGGAAATACAAGGGACAATGGAAGTAGAAGGGGGTAAAAGAAAACAAAGAGACGAAACAAACTTAGACGAGGAGATTAAGAGAGCAGAGATGGAATATGAGATGCAGGGGCAAATCACGAGAAGGGAATCTCTAGCGAGGACCCCTAAGGGGTAGAGGCTAAGAGAGCAAGAAAAACATCGTGTCCTGGGGGCATGGGAACTGGGAAAGAAGATATGAACAGATCATTCAGAGAGGTGGAGAAAGAAAGATACAGGGAAGAAGCAGTACAAAAAGCGATAAGTAAAATCTTACAAAATGGGGAGGAAGGGGTGACAGAAAAGAAGGCCAAATCAACACAAGATAGAAGAAACGAAGAAGGAAAAAAGAGGGAGCGCCAGGAGCAAGAAAAAAATAGAGAAGAAGCAGCAAAAACCAAGGAACAAGAAGCAAGAAGAAGGGAAGAAAATATTAGGAGGCAAGATAGATACGAGCTGACAAGAAGAGAGGAAGAGGAAGATACATTTTTGGACAATATAAAATCAAACATTGCAAATGTAAAAGAGGCGACCTCCAGAGTATCGGGGGGAAAAATACAGTTCAATAAGTCAGAGCGGGACTGTGTAAAGGAAAATATGAAAGAGATAGAGAAACATTGTAGACGTATGTGGGAAAAATATATTGTGTGTATGACTCGCTTGGAGTGTGAAAGTAGAGAGAAAGAGGAATGGAAAAAGAACGCAAGAAAATGGGAGGAATTAAAAAGGGAAAATGAGAAAGAAAGGAAGCAAATGACAGAATGGATGGGAAGAATGGAAGCAAGAATTAAGTTGGGTGGTAACTCAAAAGGAGACAGAGGTAGAGTAGAACAAACACAGACACAGGTCACACAGGAGGTTGAAAGACAAAGAGCACAAGGGGCGATTAAAAAGACAAGGGGAAGGGACGATGAGAAGACAAAAGCCGTGCAAATAGCACAACATGCTCCAAAAAAAGTGATAAAGGGAAGGGAGGAGGAAAGGACAGATCCTGGATCACCCAGGGCCTACAGGAGTGACACCGAAACGGAACGGGAAGGGGAAACAGACAACGAATGGGAAACGCAGAGAACGCGGAAGAAGGCACCAACCTTTGCAGACGCAGCAAAGGTTGGTATAAAAGAGAGAATGGAGAAGGGAACGGGGTGGAGGACTCCACCGAAGGGAGAGAAAACATTGATCATAGTGAGAAAAGAAGGAACGGAGGAGGGCAAGGTAGTCTGGGATGAGATATGAGATTAAAAAGAAGTTGAGAGGAGCCAAAGAAAATACGGGAGTCAAGGGAGTATATATGACCAAGGGAGGCGGGGTGGCGATTGTACCCCAAACAGCTGAGCAAGGGAACCGAATAAGAGGAATCTTAAATCGAAACCAGGAGCTAAAAGTGAAGGACAATAGGGAACCACTACCACAGATAGTGATCATAGGAGTAGACAAAGGACTTGGGGAAGAGGAATTCCTGGACATAATGTTCGAGGAAAACCCAGAATTGAATTCAATTTTCACGACGCAGGAAAAAAAAAGCTGCAAAGTTATAGCTAAAAAAAAGTGCAGGAACAGTCAAAAAGAGAATTGGATAATCCAATGCGAAGGAAACATGGCAAAGTACATCCTGAAAAGAGGATGGCTCAGTATTGATCTAGTGATGAGGTGTGCGGAGGAATAGATAGACGTGGCGCTATGTTTCCAATGCAGCCGCTTCGGGCACGTGAGCAAATATTGCAACTTACAACCAGCATGTTTTGTATGTGGGGGACCACATGAAGGGAGGACGTGTGAAGGCCGCAGAGAAAGCTGTGTAAATTGTAAAGAAATAGGGAGGACTGACATCAACCACAGAGCTAACGACAGGAACTGCCCGGTGTATAGGTGCCAGGCAGAGAGGAGTCGAAGGATGGCCAAATTTTAAAAATGGAAAGTATCAAGATACTACAGATTAATGTGGGAAAAGGAAGGGCGGCGACACAGTTAATGAGAGAAAGGGCGGAAACACAAAAAGTCGATATAGTTTTAATACAGGAACCATACACAAAAGACATGCAGTGGAAAGGATACACACGTTTTAGAAAAGGAGAAAGGAGTAAAGCAGAAATCTGGATAAGTAAAAGGGTAAAAGGGGCAAGCGGGTGGACGCAGGGCATGACCGATAACGCCGCCAGTGCCACGGTGAAGCTGGACAACGGGGTAGACCTACTCGTAGTATGTATTTATGACGAGCCAGGCGGTAATGTGAACAAACGAATCGGAGAGAAAGAGCGAACACTAAAAAATTGGAAAAACCCATTAATATTGGGAGGAGATGTGAACGCCAAAAACGAAGCATGGGGAGGGGTTGAAACGGACATAAGAGGGGGAAACCTAATGGAATGGACTGGTGCTGGAGAATGACCCGAACAGCGCCGCAACTTTCTCCAGTACCCGAGGGAACAGCTGGATCGATGTGACGGCCAGTAAAGGCGTCACCTTAAATGGATGGGAGGTGGATATGGATGTCACTAAGTGATCACAGATATATCCGTTTTAGTATACAGGGGAAGACAAAAGGGAATAGGACGAAACGGAAATATGAATTTGATAAAACGGATTGGGAAGTTTTTAGAAGGGAAATAGCCAATTATGAAGAGAGGGCAGATATCACCGAAATCGAGGAAGTTATAAGGGAATTCAGCGAGCAGTGCCAGAGAACATGCAGAAGGAGGATTAAGCAGATCATAGTATATGACCAGAATGAAAAGTGGTGGAATGGCAACTTAGAAAGATTAAAAAAGAACATAAAAAAACAGAGAAAGGCCAAGGCAGGAAGAGAGGGATAAAGTAGAGAGAGAAAGAAGGAGTTTTATAAACGAGAAAGAAAACAATATAAGCAAATCATTGAGGAAGAAAGAAGAAAGGCACTTAACAGAGAGATCGAGGGCATATGTGAAAGGGACCCATGGGACAAGGTATGGAAATTTATAAGGAGACCAATTAATAAGGATGGGGGAGGCATGATAAGGATGGAGGACGGCACCTATACGGAAACTCAGGAACAGGAAAACGAATATTTAGTGGGAAAATACTTCCCGGGGGTGGGAGGTACAAAAGAAAACATTCATTTAGAAATCGAGGAAAGGAGAAGGGAATATAGTAGAGATGACAGACAAATAGAGGAGTGGGAGGTGCAGGAAGTGGTGAATGGAATGAAGAATGGGAAAGCCGTGGGGAATTATAGAATTCCGAATGAGGCTATGAAAGAGATCGTGAAAGTAAAGGGCAAATGGTTAGCGAGAATCTATAACGAATATTTGAGGCAGGTAATTTTCCCTGAAATATGGAAGAGAGCGATAATGACTTGGATACCGAAAAGGAATAGGGACCCGAGGCCGATCTGCCTGTTGCCCACCCTCGGTCGGCTGTTCGACAGGTTGATCAATGGCAGGGTTTAACACTTCTTGGAGGAGGAAGGGAAGTACGATAGAGAACAGTATGGATTTAGGAGTGGAAGAGATACATGTATGGCCGTTAAAAGAATGATTGAGGTAATAGATAATAATAATAAGAGAAATGGATACCATAGTCTGGTAGTGGCATTAGACTTATCTAATGCTTTTAACATGGCATGGGGCCCCGCCATAGATTGCGAGATGGAAACACTCCAAATTCCGGGAAACCTAAGGAGATTGTGTGAGGGTGTCACCAAAAACAGACGAATCGATAGTGGGGAACAAACTTTCGAATTGGAAAGGGGCTGTCCCCAGGGGTCCGGCCTGGGTCCGACCCTATGGCTGGTACTTATGGAGGGATGGTTCCGGAAGATGAGAGAGGTTAACGAGGGCTGGGAAGAGAACGGTGAGGTCAAGGGGCAAAGGGAGGACGGGGTCTGCCATGTACAGGCCTATGCGGACGATCAAATTATAATATTAAAACGTAAATCTGTTAAAAAGATAGAGAGCGCATGGGTAAGAGTGAAAGAAAAATGCATGCAATGGGAGAGAGAGAATTTACTAAAGTATAATTGTTTACGCCGTGTTCGGCAATATGGTGTATTTAATTTTGAGAAGTCTACATTTTGAATATATTTGGTTTTATTTATTACAAGTAGATGTCTCTAGGGGCATCGAATGAACATACTGTGTTTTCTGTTTTTTCTATAAAAAAGAGCAGAGTTTTTAGTTGACCTTAATATAGTGTGATTAGACTTAGAAGCAACACAGCTGGTTTTACTATTTTTCGATTTAATATAAATTTAAAATAGTTAAAAGTTACTTTAGTGAAATTTTGTAAATTAGATTAGATATTCCTTTGTCCTTCCAACCTATCCTTTCTTCCCCATCTAATTTAAAACTAGTGGTTGGAGCCAAGGATATTTATTGGTAAGATCTTTTATATCTTTGTTAGAAATTACAGTCCTAATTATTATTTTTGGAACCAGCGTTAGATTCGCAAACATTTTTTTAGTCCTTCGAGCCGGATGGTTGAATTTTTTATAAAACAGTGTTTCGAACTTGGTTTTCTATTAGTTAATTAGTTGATGGGTATATAATTATATTATATACAATTTACATTTTTCTTTGGAACTTAAAACAATTTTTAAG
Organism: Stenurella melanura; assembly: GCA_963583905.1. NCBI lineage: Eukaryota > Metazoa > Arthropoda > Insecta > Coleoptera > Cerambycidae > Stenurella > Stenurella melanura. The sequence goes on from OY757318.1 coordinate 67,307,594, forward strand.
TTATTTAGTTGATTAGCATTGTTTGATTTTCATTATTCAGATAAATAAATAACCCTCTGTGTTGCATTATTTTCTTTATTAGTTAGTAATATATTTAACATTTAGTTTGTTGGGTAGAGAACCTTTGTATACCTACCATTATTGATAAGTATTATTAGTAAAATTTTGCAGATTATATTAAGTGGCAAAGTAGGCATATTTTTTTTAGTAAGATTATTTCTTTCTTTTGTTCATAATACAAATTCTTTCACATTCTGGATTTAACTCTACTATAGTTTTTAGAAAGTTTTTTTTTTATTGAAAGAAGAAACCACAAAATAATTATTTATATAAACTTTATCAAATTTAATAGTATTTATTGGATTTTATCTTTGAACCACCTTCTGCTTGTTGCTTATTGATATTCATTATTAATATTAGAATAACAAATTTCTTGAGTATTGGAAAATGGCCGAAGCCAAGGAGAAAAGGTTAAAAGTATTAAGAGCAAAACGTGAACAGTATTTCTCCAGATTACAACAGTTGTATGATTGTGGCAAAAAGATAAAGACTAATAATGCTGAAATAAATAATTTTCGTATTAGATTCAATACCCTAGAGGATACAAAGAGACAATATATGCAAATTGTGGATGAAATGAATATACTTCAGTTAGATATAGATCCGAACTCAGTTCCAAATTTTATATGTTTAGATGCTTTCGATGAAATTTATTGCAATATTTTAGAAATAGCTAAAGAAGTTTTCGACAATTCCTCTACTAATAATACCACTAACGCCATTACTAGAGAGGATACACCGCAAAAAAACATTCCCCGGTTACCTAAATTAGAGTTACCTAGTTTTTCAGGAAAAATTAAAGATTGGCCTATATTCTACGAATGTTTTAAGAGCCTCATTCACGATAATAAAAATTTGAGTAACGGTGATAAAATGAATTATTTAGTAAGTAGGCTCTCAGATACAGCTCTATCAGTTTGCACAGGTGTACCACCAATAGGAGAAAATTATGAAATTATTTGGCAAGCATTGATCGATAAATTTCATGACCAAAGATCTTCAGCTAATAACTATTTATCACAAATGTTAGAATTCAAATCTGCACCATCTCCGTCAGCAAATAGTTTAAATAATTTTCTTGAAAAATTTGATACCGCCTCGAGTGCTTTGAAAAAATTAGAGATAACAGATTTATCTGACTACATATTTTCTTATTTAGCTTTGAATAAGTTGGATGCAGAAACTAGGAATTTATTTGAAAATACCCGCAGAAAATCCTCAATACCTACTTACAAGGAAATTATAGATTTTGTAAAGGAGCAGTCAAAAATTTGTACCCGCATCCAAAGTCCATATAAATCCAGTTCAAACAGTAGCCATAAAATTAAGACAACTCATTCTTTTCTTGTACAAAATAAAAAAGCTATTGATTTGCGATTGTACTTCTCATTCGCTTTTACACTGCTCGAAATTTTTAGAAAACTCGCCATCAGAACGTTATAAAATTATAAAAGAAAAAAAATTATGTTTAAACTGTTTTGGTATACATAGGATTGGTACATGTAAAAGTAAATCAAACCGTAAAATTTGTAATTATAGACATAATACACTTTTATATTTTAATAAATCTCAATTATCGTCTAATATATCGAGGGATAATAATAAGTTTCAACAATTAGTAACTGATACTAACGATAATTTAATTGCTCGAAATTCAAATACTTCTACGACTGAATCGCTTAGCAAATCACATTGTTTAGGTAATAGCTTAAATAATACTGATAATATACAGGGTCGGTCACAAACATGTGCGATCCCATCAAACATTGCTCATCAAAGTACTTCAACATTTTGTTCAACTACTAATAGCAATTACCAGTTTAGTAGTACTATTCTTTTGTCCACAGTAGTTGTAAATATTTTTGGTAAGAATGGAGAAAAACATAGGGTTAGGTTCCTTTTAGATTCTTGTAGTCAAGCACACTTTTTAACAGTAGATTGTGCTAGACGGTTAAAATTAGACATATCAAAATGGCATTCCGCCGTCAGTGGAATAGGCCATGCCCGTAGCTCAGTTCACGGAAAAACAAACATAGTAATCGGTTATCGTTTTAATCCAAACATTAGTTATCCACTGGAGATTTTATTAGTTGATAAAATAACCGACAAATTACCTTCTTATACCGTGAATACTGATTTACTCTCACACATCGTAGATTTACCTTTAGCAGATGATACTTTTGCTCAACCGAGTAAAATAGACGAGTCATTGGGGCAGAAATATTTCCACTTTTGTTAGGTCGAGTTAAAATTGCGGGGCCACCCCATTTACCAGTTGCATTAGAAACAAGTTTAGGATTTGTAGTAATGGGACCGGCTCCTATTCTTGTAGATTTAGACATAGTTAAAAAATTTTGTACCGTGTTAGAGCCGTCCTTGGAGACATTAGTTAGGAAATTTTGGGAATTAGAAGAAATTCCTTCGCAAGTTGTTGAAAGTCCGGATAATTTGGAATGTGAAAATATTTATAAATCAACTTACCGCAGGGAAAATTCGGGTCGGTATATTGTTTCATTACCTTTCAAACATAGCCCTTCCAAATTAGGCGATTCGTATTCAACAGCGCTCAGACGATTTTTGTTTTTAGAAAATAAATTTAAGAGAAATCCTGAATTTAAAAAACAATATACTACTGTTATTAATGAGTATTTAACAGAGGGATATATGTCTAAGGTTAATGACAATTCATCATCAGGATATTACATTCCACATCATGGGGTTTTTAAAGCAGATAGCGTGAGCACACCTTTGAGATGTGTTTTTGATGGTAGTGCTAAAACTACAACTTCTAGTTCTTTAAATGATTTGTTGTATACAGGCTCTAAATTACAATCGGACATTGTAACAATTTTACTCAATTTTAGATTATTTGAAATAGCTTTCACTGCTGATATTAGAAAAATGTATTTACAAATTAATTTAGTTAATGAACATAAATGTTTTCAGCGAATACTTTGGAGGTTTTCAGAGGATGAACCTATTAGTATTTATGAATTAAATACTGTTTCGTTTGGTGTCAAATCTTCGCCATATTTAGCTATTAGAACTATACATCAATTGGCGACAGATGAGGAAAAAAAATTATCCATTAGCGGCATCTATTGTTAAAAGAGATTTTTATATAGATGATTTAGTGACCAGCGTTCCTAATGTGGAACAAGCAAAAATTTTATATCAGCAGTTAATTGAATTATTTAAAGCAGGTTGTTTTGATTTAATTAAGTGGTCAGTTAATTCAAAGGAACTTTTACAAAAAATTCCAGAAGAAAATCGTTCACCCAAAGCCGTGAATTTTGATACTGATACTTTGAAAATATTAGGCCTGCAGTGGCGTCCTAGTTTAAACATTTTTACATTTCAAGTAAATATTGAAAATCGAATTTGCACTAAAAGAAATATTCTTTCAACGACAGCGAGATTATTTGATCCTTTGGGCTTCATTGCACCAATTACTTTATTTTTAAAACTTTTAATCAAAGAGTTGTGGAAGCTTAAAATAGATTGGGATGATCATCCTCCAAGTGCCATAAAAAATAAGTGGACGGATTTCCAATCTGAACTTTCAATCCTAAACAATTTTAAAATAAATAGACATTTAGGTATTGTTGAAAATACATCTGTTGTCTTGGTTGGTTTTGCAGATGCATGTTTGACATCTTACGGATGTGTTATTTATATGCGAGCTATTACAAATGGTCAAATAGAAACCAGTTTAGTATGTGCTGAGTCAAAGGTTTCACCCATGAAGATAATTTCTATTCCTAGGTTGGAACTTTGCGCTGCTCATTTGTTGGCAAAACTGTTCAAATTTGTTTTAGATACATATAAATCTCGTATACATATTGAAAAAATTGTAGCGCTTTCTGACTCAACCGTTACCGTTAATTGGATCGTGTCACCATCTTATAAATGGGAAACTTTCGTGGCCAATAGAGTATCTAAAATACAAGATTTGGTGCCATCTAACTGTTGGTTTCATATTGACGGTAAAGACCATATTAGTGATGGTTTATCAAGAGGTTTATCACCTGCACAGTTTATGGCTAATATTACTTGGATTACTGGTCCTACTTGGTTAAAAATTAGTGAAGAACATTGGCCAATTAAGTCTATTAGTAATACTGACATTTTCTCGCTCGAAGAAAAAGTTTTTTCGGTTACTATTCCGGACCACGAGCCTCATCCACTATATTTATTAGTTAATCGTTGTTCTTCTTGGATTAAATTACTTCGATCCACTGTGTATGTTCTTAGATTTGCAAAAATATTGCCAACAAAAGGTAAAATTTTAATCTCTGATCGTGACAAGGCAGAGATGGTTTTATTAAAATTAATTCAAAAAATACATTTCGCTTCAGATATTTCATTATTAGAAAAGAAACGGCTATGTTCTGCTTCTTTGCGTTCGTTATGTCCCTTTTTGAGAGATGGTCTACTACGGGTAGGAGGCAGGCTTAGTAATTCAAATTTGCTATACAACCAACAACATCCGTTTCTCTTACCGAAAAAGGATCATCTAGTTGACCTTATAATTGACCATTGTCATCGTAAAAATTTACATACTGGGCCGCATTTAGTTTTATCAATTCTTAGGCAAAGATATTGGATACTTGCAGCTAGAAGTGTTGTCCGTTCTAGGATAAAAAAATGCAATTATTGTTTTCGATTTAACCCAAAACCTACCTTTCCGCTGATGGCTGACTTGCCTACAGTTAGAGTTACAGAAGCGAAACCTTTCCTTCACAGTGGCGTAGATTATTGTGGGCCATATTTTATTACGCTCGGGCGTAGAAGAGGAATTAAAAGTCAAAAGCTTACATTTGTTTGTTTATTTGTTTGTCGACAAAAGCCTTGCATTTAGAATTAGCCTCCAGTTTATCGACTGAGAGCTTTCTTGCCGCCTTTAAACGTTTTTTAGCTCGCCGTGGTGCATGCGCTGTAATGTGTTCAGACTGTGGTACTAATTTCATTGGTGCAAAAAGGGAATTAGATTTAGTTTATAATTTAGTTTATTCAAATGAATATAATGATACTTTAGCTAATGAATTAACGCAACGTAAAAGCGGTCAAATCTCATTTAACCAAAGTGATTGGGTGTCAAATATTAACTTATGAAGAGATGACTACGGTTCTGGCGCAAATAGAAGCACTCTTAAATTCTCGGCCATTATGTTGATTAAGTTCCGATCCTTCAGAACCTTTAGCGTTGACCCCTGCACACTTTCTAACTTTTACACCTCTTGAGCATCTGCCAGCTCCAAATTTAGTAAATCAACCAACAAATAATTGAAATAGAAAAGAACTGTTGGATCACTTGGTTCAAAACTTTTGGAAGCGATGGCATATCGAATATTTAAACAATTTACAGGTCCGTCAGAAATGGAACAGTCCTAGTTATCCTGTAAAAGTCGGTACCTTGGTCATTATTAGGCAAGATAATATTCCTCCCTTGCGTTGGCCCTTGGGTATCATTGAGGAGGTATTTCCGGGTAAAGATGGAGTAATTTGGGTGGCTAATGTTAAAACCAAAACCGGTATTTATAAAAGGTCAGTGGTCCGCCTTTGTCCGCTACCAGTACAATAATATTTGTATATTCTTAGTGTTAGTATTTAGTTATGTAGATATATTTAAGAATTATAAATATTTGGGTTACGAGGGTTACAAAATTAGCAATTTTAGTTTACCAAATTAGTTCTTATTCCAGACCCGGTTCTGAAAATATTTTTCAGGGGCGGGGGAATGTTTACGCCGTGTTCGGCAATAAGGTGTATTTAATTTTGAGAAGTCTACATTTTGAATATATTTGGTTTTATTTATTACAAGTAGATGTCTCTAGGGGCATCGAATGAACATATTGTGTTTTCTGTTTTTTCTATAAAAAAGAGCAGAGTTTTTAGTTGACCTTAATATAGTGTGATTAGACTTAGAAGCAACACAGCTGGTTTTACTATTTTTCGATTTAATATAAATTTAAAATAGTTAAAAGTTACTTTAGTGAAATTTTGTAAATTAGATTAGATATTCCTTTGTCCTTCCAACCTATCCTTTCTTCCCCATCTAATTTAAAACTAGTGGTTGGAGCCAAGGATATTTATTGGTAAGATATTTTATATCTTTGTTAGAAATTACAGTCCTAATTATTATTTTTGGAACCAGCGTTAGATTCGCAAACAATAATAGTAGTAAGACGGAAGCGATGTTTGTGGGAGCGAAAGGTAGAATACGAGAGCCACGCATACAAATGGGAGGAGAGTATGTGGACGTGAAAGAGTGCTTGGGGGTCCTCAGGATCTTGGTCGACAGGACCTTCAAGTTCATCGATCGCGTCAAAAGTGTTAGGAAGAGAATGGGAGAGTCCTGTATCAGAATTTTTGCGGTATTGAAAAAGAGATTCGGGATCCAAGCCGACCTGTTGAGAATAATATACGAGAGGGTCATACGGGTAGCCATACTCTACGGGGTAGAAATATGGGGTGCCAGATTTAAAGACTCGCGTGCTCCTTGGCCTCCAGAGAGCGCATAGAACCACTCCCACAGCGGCGCTGGAGGTCATAACGGGAGTACCGCCTCTAGAAGTAATGGTAGGGGTGTTACACGCCGAAAAGAAAACGGCGCAGGCATACAGAGTACATCCCGCATTTAGGGTAGATACGGATGTGGAGTGGAGTAGGCAAAAGGAGGAAGCGTACCAAATAATAGGGTACACGGATGCGAGCGTGCGAGCGTAGAGCGGCCATAACAGGAATAATCGAGATGGAGGATAGAACTATGATAATCAAAGAAAAAGTGAAAAAAGGAACGCCTGTAGGGACGGCGGAGGGAATGGCCATTACCAGGGCTCTAGAAGACATTAAACAGGCAATAGAGAGAAGAAGAGAAGAAAGGAGACAGGAAGAGAGGCAGGCTGTCATTGTAACAGACAGTCTGCAAGTCGTCGAAAAGATAAATAGAGAAAAGAAGGAAGATGTAATATCACGTATATTGAAGAACATTGAGGACTTACAAAAACAGGGGGTAGAAATTAAGATTATGTGGAGAAAAAAAGGCGAGGGGAACGAGAAGAACAAGAGAGTAGACAAATGAGCTAAAAAGACTCGCAATAGAAATGAAGAAAGACACGAAGGGGAAGAAGAATGGACAGACAGATGGTCAATAAAGAAAAAAATCAAAAAAGGACATATTGGTAGAGTGGCAGAGGCAATGGGAGAACGGGAGTACGGGGAGGTCATTGTACGAGGTGTGTCCGACGGTGGGCTATGGGGATTTAGGACTGTCCTTTAAGGGGTCACAATTGGCAACAGACCATGGCAACCTCCTGGGTTACCTGGCGAGATTCAAGCTAAAAGAGACGGACGGAAGATGCGAGTGTAGGATGGGACAGGAAGACAGTGAGCATGTGCGTTTTGTGTGAGAGAAGAGATAGGAGAGAGGGAAGAAATAGGGTATTAATGGAATGGGGGGATTTACAGGTATGCATGCGGCAAGGGGAGGACACGAACGTGGGACAGGTGAATAAATGGAACGAATGGGCAGAGTGCATTTTAGATACGGAAGTGATGGATGAATGAGGGGGTCGCCCTTCTAAGAGTTCATAAGTGAAGGATCATAAAATTGTAATAGAAATAATGTAAGAGAAAAAATAAAAAGATAAAAACAGGATTTCACCGCTGGTTTTTGGAGAAGTGGAGAGTGGCAAGAGTTGGCCCAAATCCGAAAAGCGGGGGGTTGTTAATCATCAACATGTCCCTACCCACTTGTGTCTTGACCGCTGTAGAAGTTGGACGTATAGTGAATCGTGCTGAAAAGTGTGGTTATTAGTTATAAAGAGATTAAAGGGGAATCACGCCGGGGACGCAGCCCGAGTGTAGAAAGGGGCCGTGAGGGGAAGTAGTGACGTAGTGGAGTGGGGGAAACAAAGTTTGGAAACCCCCTCTCAGCAATAGGAAAGGACCTAAAAGACAGAGACTTGAAAACGGATTAGGAGTAAGATTTAGAAATAAGGAATTAGTGTTAGAAGTGGACTTAGAGGATTGTCTCCAAACGGGACAAATCCTCTTTTTTTTGTGCAAAAACAGAGTTTGGGGTACTTTCGAACTTAGTGAAAGAGGCAGTAGTTGAAAGTGAAAATTGAGAGTTGTTCACAAGAGCAACATCCTCTCTTTTTTGTGCAAAAGTTCAAATTCGGGGTACTTTCGAAAATCCAGGACAAGGACACAGGGTGGGAGAACAAAACGGAGAAGCAGAAGACTTCAGAGCAAAGTAAGTAAGCTAGCATAGTGACAGTAGACAAGCTTGAGTAGTAGCAGTGAATGAGAAGTGCATGAACAAAGGTAGTGTAGCTTAGCTATTAGTGCTTAAGGGCTGGGCTTATTTTTGTGCTTTGCGGACGCATGTGCATAGGCAAAAAAGAGACTGAAAAACATGGAGACTGACCGGGGAAAAAGGAAAGAAAGGGAAGAGGTCACGGATGAAGACATAAGAAGGGTTGAGCAGCAATACGAGAAACAAGGACAAATACTGAGGAGAGACTCAATAGCGAGAACCCCACCAGGAATAGAGGCCAAGAGGCCACAGAAGATGTCATGCCCGGGGGGGATAGGGACTAAGGAGGAGGACCTGGACAGATCATTCAGGGAAATAGAGAAGGAGAGGTACAGGGAGGAGACAATGCAAAAAAAAATAAAGGGTATCTTACAGAGAGACAAAAATGAAGCAAGAGAGAAGAAAGCCAAAGAAACTAGGAGCAAAGAAGGAGAGGAACCAACAGAAAAAAGATCCAAAACAACGGCGGAAAGAAGACAAGATGAAGAAGAAAGAAAAGAACGCCATGAGGACACCAGAAATAAAGAAGCGGAGAAAAGATACAAGGAGATGTCATCGCCAGCGCTGCTCGGGAATAAATGAACGATTGGCGCGCAGCGGTAATATTTAATACCTCGGTGCACCAACCGTTAGCCAATTAGCGCGCCGCTTTCGCGGCTGCGATAATATAATAACTCGCCTGCGGAGTCAGCAGGCATCAGTGTGAATATTTTGTTCACACACTCAACCTCGCTATTAAACTAGTGCATATATTAGTTTTATTGTCTTAACCTGTGAAAAAGCGAAGAGTACGATCGAAACCACACATATATCATCACGCAATGGGTCGCAGACCCGGCGACAAGAAAAAAGGCAAGCCGCCTGATTCCAAAAAACATACACATAAGAACACACACAAAAACACTCATAAGAAGAACACACAAACACAAACAGACACCTCCGATTCAGATTTTGACACATCGCACACACAACAGGTAATACTGAAACACAATCTTGGGGACTTTTTAAAAAATACTAACACAACCATTGATCATTCTACACCCCTTGAAACTAATACTAATACTAATATTACTAATCTTAACCAAACTAACAACCCAAATTTAAACAACCCCATTTCTAGCAATTCATCAATCAATTGAACCTATTCATTTAATTACTCTGCACCCAATTCTCCATCTGTCACAGTAGTTCAGAATAGCAGCCCCCCAGTATACCCCTCATACCTCAACTTAACCCCAACCACTACCACAGTTACCACTACTTCTACTACCACTACCATCTCAGATATAATTCAGATGAATACACCCCCTCAATTTACATCATCCCCTATCTGCTCTGTAATAAGTCCTAATCTAGAACAACCCAGGCAGTCAGATGATTCTAACAGCCGACCTGGATCATCTGATGAAAATTCACAATCTTCCATGGAAATCACCCCTGTACCTACCCCTAATTCGCAAATAAATAAAAGAAAAATCAGCATCCCAGACATTTCCGAAAATAATACAATAGATTATCAAGATAACAACTCTCAAGACATACGTTACACTCAAACCACCCCCCTACCCTCTCCAGCTCTCATTGAGCAAAACACAGCGTCAATTGACGCACAAGTACACATAGCCAACATTAGCCAATCAATCTCACAATTCAATAGCGAATACAACATCCCCACAAGTGTCAACCCCCCAACTACCCCCCAAAACAACCCTAACAAGAGAAAGAAAACCACGCAAAAAAGACAAATCATTCAAAATTTCGACGCCATTGAAAATTGCCCAGAGCAACCCCTCTCTAAAACTGCATCCACTGTTCCACCCTCTAAGCAAATAAATTCACAAACTACCAACATCACACAAAATACCATACCAGACAACCAATAACCTTCAACCAGCACTAATCAGACTATTGCACCCCGTCCACCACCCCCTATACATATTTACACTGATAACCATAACGGTACAGTGACAGCCATAAAAAAATTTAATCAAAACTTCCCCATCTTTCAAATTTAATAATAATTCTTTAATTTGCTATCCAAAAACAATTAACGACCATCGTCAAATTAGAAATTTATTAACAAACAACAGTATTGAATACTACTCTTATGATGTTGAAAAACTCAAACCAGTTAAAATTGTCATTAAATACATACCACTAGACACCCCCACACTTGACATTGAAGAAGAACTAAATCATAAAAGTTTACCATTCATTAGAATCGCTAGGGTGATGACAGATAAAGATGGCAATAAGCAGGCCACTAATATCCTGCTATTGACCATCCCAAAACAATCATTGGAAGCATATATCAAATTAACAAATCTATGCCATTATCGTGTTAAAGTAGCTACCTATAATAGGTTTAATGTACCGCAGTGCCACAAGTGCCAACACTTTGGGCACTCATCAGATATTTGCAATCGAGTCCGAAGATGCGTCAGGTGCGGCACCACGCACACTGCGGGATCTTGCACTGCACAAGTTTGTAAATGCGCTAATTGCGGGGGCGAACACCCAGCAAATTATAGAGGCTGTCCGGCCTTTGTTCAGGCCAAAGTGAGATATGCTCCAAAACCTAAACCCCCCACTACAAACAACACACAACCCCCGGCAGCACAAAGGACCAACCCTAACAAACCACCACAGACACAAAGACCGGCCAACATTGCAGACATAAATCTACCCCCGCTTTCGCAAGAAGCGGCTGATGCTATCACGACGCAAAATGCCCGGGCCTGGCAACAGTTCCGGGCCAAAGACATCCACAATACTCAACAGACTCAACCAACGCCACCCAACATACAAGACAACGACAATACTGATGACAACCCCCTCAGGGAAATATTTAACGTTATTAAAACACTCAATCTTAGGAAAATTTGGGACGAACTAAAACAACTAATAATTAAACTCAAAAGTATTTACCCACTAGAAAAAATATTTTTAATTCTAGAATTCATCACCTCATTCTTTTAATGGCTAATAACAACAATAACAAAAGTGCATTTATTAGGCTGCTGCAATTTAATGCATGCGGTATAATCAGGCAGAAAACTGAATTTCAAAGTCTATTAAACACTCACAACATAGACGTCTGCTGTCTATGCGAGACATTTCTAAAAAATAAAACATCATTTTATGTCCCTGGATACCACATAATAAGAGCAGACAGGCAAGGCAAACCCTGGAGGCGGTACTGCTATACTAATTAAAAACAACATCCAATATAATCAGATAATACTCCCTCAATTAAAATATCTAGAAGCTTGTGCGTTAGATATAAATTTAAACAACAAAAACACAACAATTATTTCTGCTTACAGAAGTAACAGTAAAGCACTAGATCCTTCTGATCTTGAATTAATAACAAAAATTAACAAATACTATATATTACTAGGTGATCTAAACGCCAAGCATTGCAGCTGGAATATTAATTCAAATTAAGCTAACACTTCTGGTAACACACTTCATAATTATATTTTAAATAACCCTGAAATAAATCTTATTAGGCCTATCGAGCCTACCAGACCGGTTCTAGCGCAATCCATAATAGATATTTGTATCACAAAAAACTTAAACTTGCAATATGATTGCGCAGTAATAAATGCACTAAACAGCGACCACTATCCGGTGAAAACAACATTAGCATTAAATTGTAAACTTCCACGCATAGACAAAACACCCAGAGAACGCGATTATAACTGGGAATCTTTTAGTACATATATCATTAATAAAATACCATTTAATCCTATTTGTAACAACACCAATGACATAGACCGACTAGTAGACGAATTGACAACGCACATAGATAACGCACTGAGGGCAAGCCAGAAAGGAATCCCTAATACTTCCTACCGCCTACAACTTCCAAGCCAACTAGTCGATAAAATTAAAGCTAAAAATAGGGTGCGTAAACAATACAACAGAACACATTGCCCCACTATTAAAACTTTACTCAACAAACTTAAAAAAGAGCTTGACACTGAAATTAAAATATTTAGACAAAATAATTTTAGCGAACTAGTTGCTTCCCATCCTGAAGATCCCTACTTTGTGACCTGCCTACTCAAAAAACCCACTATAATACCACCCCTGGAAACCCCCCAGGGGATATTAGTAACCGACGCGGAAAAAGCTGATGCCTTTGCTACCCATCACCCAACGATATACCACAGCAAACTGCCGAAACTGTCGCCCCATTAATTGAACTCCTAACAAATCTTAAATTACAACCGGACAACGACCCGCAATTTTTCACTCCTGCACAAATCAGAGCGGCTATAGTTCGCGTTCACTCGAATAAATCTCCAGGCGTTGATAATATGCCAAACTTCGTACTCGCACATCTACCACCCAGGACATATTTATATCTCACTAAGCTGTTCAATTCATGCCTTAGACACACTTACTATCCTTGCAAATGGCGAACAGCGAAAATTATTAATGTACCTAAACCAAATAAGCCACGTAAACAAGTCTCCAGCTATAGGCAAATAAGTATTCTGCCAGCACTTGCCAAAGTGCTGGACACATTACTACTGGACCGCATACAGTCCCAACTAGATGTTGCGCAGACAGAAAATATATTTCAATTTGGATTTAGGCCAAGCCATTCGACAACTCAGCAGTTATTCCGCGTCGGCGAAATAATTACCACTAATATCAATCGAGGTCAACTCACGGGGTTTGTCGCCCTTGACCTCGAACGCGCATTCGACAAAGTCTGGCACGCCGGACTGTTATATAAACTCCTTATCTCGGGCATATCCGCACGTATTGTGAAAACAATACAGTCATATCTAACAGACAGAAAATTCCGAGTAGCAGTCAACAAGGCGTGCTCTCCTACCACCTCCATCCTTTCTGGTGTCCCACAGGCTCTGCCTTGGGACCCGTACTATTCACAACATACATCCACGACATACCACCACCTTTAGACCACCGAAATATAATTTGCCTCTACGCCGACGATACAGCACTCATCGCAACGTCCAAAAATCCTCAATTATTAGTAAACTTATTACAACAACAAACAGATATTACTGTTGAATATTACAAAAAATGGGGTCTATTAGCTAACACCACAAAAACGCAGGCAATATGTTTTACAAGAAGTATTAAAATAAAAATCAATGGTATAGAACTTGACTGGTCCAAGTCGATTTTATATTTAGGATTAAATTTAGATAGAAGATTTCATTTTATTGAACACATTGACAACATAATTAAAAAATTTAAAATAAGATTAAGAGAATTATTCAATTCATTACTTCACTCTCCAAATCACATATCAACATTAATTTACAAGTCCAACTTAAGACCTATTATAACCTATGCGGCACCTGTATGCTACCCTATAATATCAAACACCCAACAAAAAAGACTGCAAGTTCTTCAGAATAAAGCACTCCGTACTGCAGCAAACCTTGTAACATATTTTGATACCTAAATATTAAAACATGTTATTCCGTTGCGAACGGCAGCCGATTTTTGTTGGAGAGCATAGGGCCATGGGTTAGGATTGTGTGTGGACACTCAAAAGGGCGCCACCGGCTGTATGTTACGTAATATGATTTAAATAATTTTGCCAGCACGGAACAAAATTAAGTTACTAGCAACCATGCGATGGAATTCTCAAAATATATCTGTAATATCAAAACTCTACTTTGCTCTCTCAAATCTCAAAATTTAAACAAATATCAGGAGTACCAGTGCGAATAATAAGAACATGTAGACATTAGACATTTATTACAACACACGTGAGATATACAACAATAAAAAGAATAAATAAAAAAACTTTACCTAATTGTGGTTTATGCGTATTAAAGAAATTTTATACCGTTGATAAAAAAACTTGATTTGAATTCAAACTTAGATCTTTGACTGATATTTTCTTGCAACTATGAATTTGCCAATATGCAACTATGAGTTATAACTTACAACCACGAATTACAGATTTACCATGAATTGAATATTATATGTGTGACAATAGGTGAATTAACATCTCACGGTACCATGGGTGTTTTACAGTAAAACTCTTAAATGTATCATCATTCTACACATAACTTAGTGATTAATTTATAGTTGCAAGATTCTAGTATAACTTACTTCAATATACGAACAAAAATCACTGAATTAAACTATAATATTTTCTTTAAAATAGTTAACTAAAATGAACAAAAAAACCTGGTCAAGGCCTTGGCATTTTCTGTGACGACTGCAGTGTGACTTGTCACCATTTCATGGACGTTCTCGACGTTGGCGGTAACTGCAACTCCGTGCTGCATCAAATTTCTACCTGAATCTCCGGGAGACTGCTACGAACGACTCTGCCAGTCCTAAACTTCTCAAAGTGTCAGCGGAACCCACATAAAATCAAACATCTGAGTAATAGACTTCCTCCTATTACTCCTCTAACTACTGGGCCCCCTTACATAACCAAAATTACAGCACCAAACATGTGCTCATCCCAATTGTAAGCCTCTCCAAACATATACTTATACCAAACACATATACCCCTCCAAAACACTCTGTAATAATTACAATAAATAAGAACCAAATAAAATCCCAAACTAAGTAAAATAAAAGCGTACCTCATATAGAGAGTATGGTATAACCTGGCGAAACACGTGGCGATCAGATTTGTGGCAACCGACAGAACTCCTTGGAAATTCACAAAATCTTCACAGCAAGACGGTGAGAATCATTGGGTACATCAATCAAATCCCTTTTCAGCGTAAACAATGTAAAACCCAAAAATTCCACACAAAATCGGAACCGCCGCTGTTCACTCGTGGCTGTCTCAAAAACGAATCCTCGACGGAAATCCGCTTGACAGTTCTCCGCATTGCCAACTTGAACATCTAGAGAACACTTTCTCTAGCCAATCAAAATGCGCCAACAAAAAGGGCTTGTAATTTAAAGACTGAATTACACCATTGTGTAATATCCCAACAACAAGAATACGTGAGTAACACCTCCGACTCAAAAATAATACATAAAAGAAAACACGCTTTCTTTCCTTGTTGAGAATTTCAGATATGCAACCTGCTACGCCCCCTTGAAGTACGAGTGGTTGCCTATCAAACAAATGAACTTAATGGGTTAATCTACTGTATTCAAACTGAAATTATTAATGTAGATTTTTCAATTGCTACACCACCCCCTTCCAAAAATAAAAAAGAAAAAATCTTAACCAAAAAAAACTTAAAACTCAAAAAAGATTATTTTCTTTTTAACGTTACATCTACCAGTGACCACAGGTGTTACAACGGAGAGCTCAAATGACATGAATTGCTTGGATACTTTGGTAACTGCGTGTACCACATGTCCATAAGGAGTCAAAATCAGTGAAAGTCATAATCGGTAAGGTCATAATCGGTAAAGTCTTATCCAAGGGAAACTCAAAATCACGAGACTGGTCACACTATTGGAACTATAACAAACTGATCAGATGAACACTACATACCGATACAAATCAAAATGATCTCATAACCAAATGATCTTTCTACAAAACACAAATCAAAACTCAAACTCCCAGTTTGAAGCCTGATGTGAGACATCTTAGCCCACCGAAATTTCAGGATTTGAACCACAGTGAGCCTTTAGGTCCTTAACGTGCCATTCACCAGCGTTAGTTCCATCAACAGTGGTGAGGGCATACACTACTCGTGAAACTTTCTTACGTACGGTACACAGTACATACTTAGGAGCCAACTTCCTAGAAAACCCAATCGCCGCATCCGAGAGAACTTTATTCTTGCGCCAAACAAGGTCGCCTTCCTTAAACTAAACGTCTCTCTTCCGGAGATTGTAAACCTTACAATTGCGCTGATACGCAACATGAAGTCTTTTACGAACTTCCTTAAAAACATCCACAAGGCACTTAAACTCTGAAGCATAGCCTTGCCTATCACCTGGCGATATTTCAACATCGTCAGTGGAGACTACTTCTCCATAATAATTTCCCGAAATAGGAACATGCCTACCAAAATTCAAAAAAGACGGGGTGAACCCGGTCACCTCATGCTTTGCAGTGTTGATAGCCTGCCTAATCTTATGAATTCCTTTGTCCCAATTCTTGTGCTCTTTTATGTAGCACCTAATGGCAGTACCAACTGTCTTATTGTTGCGCTCAACAAAATTGCACTGTGAAGAATAACGTGCACTGAACCAAATCTTTTGTACCTGATACTCTTTTGCCAATTTCTTAAACTCAGAGCCTGCAAACTGTTTTCCATTATCACACAAAATGAACTGAGGTACACCAAAGACAAGAAAAACTTCATTCTCCATAAACTTAACCACGTTTTGCGCAGTAGCCTTACGCATAGGACAAACTAATGTGTACTTCGTGAGCCAGTCACCTACCACAAGTAAATGAGTGTTTCCCTTCGAAGATCGTGGGAATGGGCCCATAATATCAACAGACACTATCTGCCAAGGATAACTTGCAGATTTCTCGCCACCCATAAGTCCCATTCTAGCCGTGTTTGCTATTTTCTGAGAAGCACAAACTTGACACTTTCGAACATACTTCATGACGTCCTGGCGCATTTTTGGCCAGTCATAATGTTCTTGCAGACGAACCAATGTCTTGAAGAACCCAAAATGTGCACAAACTGCAGGATCATGGCATGAACTCATGATTTGCTGCCTTTGTCCCTTCGGAACAAGTAACTTCCACTTCGTAAGATTTGTCTGCACCGATATACGAGATGGAATGAGTTTATAGACTAAACCATTTACTACTTTCCATTGAGGATAATGCTTTGGAAAAGAGGAAATATTTTCACGCATGGATAAGTACCAATCATCCAAATTTTCCAAAGAAATTTCTAACAGAAGAACTTCCGGATCGGACGGAGGAATGCGAGACGGTGCATCTGGAACTACATTGCAAGAACCTTTTCGATGAACCGTATCAAAAGTATGTTGGCGCAGTCGAACTGCCCAACGTGCCAATTTTCCCGTCGGATTCTTTAAGTTGTTCAACCATAGCAGCGAATGATGATCAGTGACCACTGTGAATCGAGTTCCTTCGACATAAGGCCTGAACTTCTCGGTGCAAAACAAAACACTCAGACATTCTCGCTGTGCCACTGAATAGTTTCTCTCCGCTCGAGACAACGATCTGCTTGCATAAGCAATAACTCTTTCCTCACCATCCAAAAATTGTGTCAGAACACCACCTATCCCCGTATCACTCGCATCACTCTGAATCGTGAAAGGTTTAGAGAAATCAGGTTGCGACAATATAGGGGCGGAAACCAATGCTTCCTTGATTTTTAGAAAAGATGTTTCTGCTTCTGCAGACCATGAGATAGGCTGTTTCTTCTTCTTTCCCTTCGTGAGATCACTCAAGGGAGCTACCAAAGTAGATAAGTTGCTTATGAATCTCCTGTACCATGAACAAAGACCAAGAAATCTTTTGACTTCTGTTACATTCGTAGGACGAGGATAGTTCACCATAGAAGAAACCTTATCAGGATCTGTACTTAGACCATTTGAACCCACGACAAAACCTAGAAATTTCAAGGACGTCTTGAAAAATTCGCACTTTTTCAGATTAATAGTGAGATTGGCCTCTTTCAAAAGGTCTCTTACTTCTGAAAGCAACTGAACATGTTCCTCAAAGGTGGAACTCGTAATGATCACATCATCCAAGTATGCAAAGATCTTAGGCTCATACTTGGGACCGAAGATTGCGTCAACCAATCTTTGCTGTGTTTGACTAGTATTACACAAACCAAATGGCACGACCGTAAAATGAAATAGACCTCTACCAGCTACACTAAATGCTGTCTTTTCCTTGGATGACCCATCCAATGGAATTTGCCAAAAAGCTTTCCTCAAGTCTATTGACGAGATGTACTTATCATCACGCAGCAGATTAAGTATTCTGTCGATATTCGGCAGAGGGTAGGAATCATGCTTGGTTATCTCGTTGAGAGGACGACCATCAAAACAAAAACTATACTCTCCACAACTCTTTTTGGCCAGGAGCACAGGAGAGCTCCAAGGGCTGTGAGAAGGTTCCACAACACCTAACTTAAGCATGTCATCTAACTCAGAATTTAAGATTTTCATCATGTACGGAGACATGTGATGCTGTTTCTTCTTAAATGGCTTAGCATCTTCAGTGTCAATTGTTAAAGTTATTTTGTTAGTGCGCCCCAATGTGGTCTCACTACTAACTTCCTCAAAAGATTTAATAACTTCATCAGCTTTTCTCCGCTGATGAACACTAAGCTCCTCAAGTGTCATCAAATCATAGAGTCTGTCAACATTTCCCGAACTTTGAGCTAACTCAACATTAGCATGACCCAATGTGCTTTGCACATACCAGTGGTCTGCTTTGAAATCTACCATAATTTCAAACTGCTTCGCAAAGTCGCTACCAAAAATAAAAGACTGAGGCAAAGAAGGCACTACTAAAGCTTTCACTATTTGACAGACATATCCTACACATATGGGCAAATCAACCAAACCTGTTACTGCTTGCTGATTCCCATTCGCAACAAACACGCTTTGAGTATGAGACGGATTAATCTCCAAGTTCAATTGTCTCAATAACTCAAGGCCACCTGAACCAATAATAGAAGCATTTGCTCCCGAATCAAGCAGAGCCACTATGTCCCTACCATACAATTTTACAGAAACATAAGGCCTGTTATCAGTACCTTTCTTAACAAACAATGGCGCAGCTTGCTCGTGCAAGTCTGTCTTACCCGAAAACTTATAAAAATTCTTAACATATGAGAGCCAAGACTGCCACTCTCTCTTACTAAAATACGAAAACTTTCGTTTGGCCAACTTACTGGGAACAGTGTGGCGGCCAGAACACACCTCCCTTACTGGTTTTTTGGAACACTTCTTGCAATTATCTAACCTAACATTAGGCGTACCACAACGAAAACAAAATATTTTCCTTCTAGCTTTGCAAGACGAGAAAGTGTGGTTCGACTTCCCACAATTCCAACAAGTTTTACTACTCCGAGCCTGTGCTGAAGTACTGGGATTATTGACACTATTCCCGTTTCCTGAAGTACTTGCGACTACCTGATCTACCTTAGTACTTATCACTCTCTACATTTTCTTTACTATGACACGAACAGCAACATTGACTAGTTGAATGTGACTCTTTAACTGATAAGTTAGAAACTTGCGGTACATAACTACGTCTAGATATTACGTAAGCAGCATCCTCTAATTTTTTACATAAACTAAACAATTTAGCAACCGTATCTGCCTCACATAAAGCTAATTGGCCTAAATATTACGGTAATAAGTTATTCCGAATGTGCTTAACTTTCGTGACTGCACTAGGAGCATGACTAAGTCGACTATACAAATTCTCAATTTGTGCAAAGAATATGGTTACCTTCTCATGCTTCCCTTGCTTACGATTTTTAATTTGTTCCCAAATTTCATCTTCCGCATTAGGTGGTAAAAAGTCTTTCTTTATGAAAGAAACTAAAGAGGGCCAACTATCTATACTATTCTTAATGCTGCGATACCAAACAAAAGCATCTCCCACAAAAAATTCTACAGCGGCATTAAATAATTCTTGGTCATCAACTTTACGCGCCTGCGCTAACTCATTAACACGCTCAATGAAGGAATAAACACTGTTAGGATCCCCATTAAATTTAACTCCCCACTGAGAAATTGGAATTGTTCTGCTCGCGCACGTCACTATCGTTCATGTAAATCGGCCTCTAATTCTAGACACGTAGCATAGGATTCATTTCTAAAAGTATTTGCGGCTTCCGCGTCATCGCCTTCTACAATAATGCATTGAACCCGACCGGTAACATGAGCAATACGAGACTTTATTCTTTCAAACAATGAATCAGAGGAAGTGCCTTCGAAATCAACAATTAAATTTTTGATCGAATCTAATGTAACATTCACAGCTTGCTGCTCAGCATTGAAATCAAGTTTATAAGTATCTAAATTGATAAGACGACCCGGCCTATCACGTTCTTTTTCCAACAATCTATTTAAAATTTTTCTTTTATCTTGCTGATTTCTATTCGAATAAACATTTCTTATGTTCAACTCATATTCCAGTTCCTCAAGCAATAAATGATTAGATTTAAAAGTATCTTCCATGATCAAAAAAATTTAAAATGTAAATTTCTAACCAAATTAAACGTTAATGTAAAGAGCAATAACAATCACAAATGCAGGCAGTAAACAAACACAAAAGTCCGCTGCTTAAAATAGCAAAATGTTCCAAAAACTCTAAGTCCCAACACTTACTTACTTACTACACCCTGTATAGTAAAATATACAATTGCTATTAAATGCAGCAAACACCAAACATAAAACTGCAGTGAGAATTATCATCAATAAATTCAATCACAAATTTTGGAAATATTCTTTTCCACCCTGTATATTGATTTAATAATTCCCCTCAAAATCTGAAATATTTTCTAACCATATGCAGTTTTAATTTCGTAACCAGTACTTCTCCGGAAAATGTAGTCTATTTTTTAAAAGTGGCAACGTCGCAAATCAATCGCTGGAGTCTAAAGAAATGCCAGTGTTTTATTGTACATCTCACAAAAACTTTATCAATAGGAACCGTATTCCTGCATGAAATGAAATAGAAATGTTAATGTCTAACACGTTCCTGATATTTGATTAAAATTAAATTATATACTACTAAATTGCTTAAACAAAAACCAAAAATTTGTGTCCACACTCGGCTCTTATTATAATATGAAACTTTGTTACTCTAGATGTACTTTTGGTGTAACAATCGAGCCTCCACGTTGTTGCGTCACTTTTGGTATAACATATTTTGATACCTAAATATTAAAACATGTTATTCCGTTGCGAACGGCAGCCGATTTTTGTTGGAGAGCATAGGGAGATGGGTTAGGATTGTGTGTGGACACTCAAAAGGGCGCCACCGGCTGTATGTTACGTAATATGATTTAAATAATTTTGCCAGCACGGAACAAAATTAAGTTACTAGCAACCATACGATGGAATTCTCAAAATATATCTGTAATATCAAAACTCTACTTTACTCTCTCAAATCTCAAAATTTAAACAAATATCAGGAGTACCAGTGCGAATAATAAGAACATGTAGACATTAGACATTTATTACAACACACGTGAGATATACAACAATAAAAAGAATAAATAAAAAAACTTTACCTAATTGTGGTTTATGCGTATTAAAGAAATTCTATACCGTTGATAAAAAAACTTGATTTGAATTCAAACTTAGATCTTTGACTGAGATTTTCTTGCAACTATGAGTTTGCCAATATGCAACTATGAGTTATAACTTACAACCACGAATTACAGATTTACCATGAATTGAATATTATATGTGTGACATAATAGGTGAATTAACATCTCACGGTACCATGGGTGTTTTACAGTAAAACTCTTAAATGTATCATCATTCTACACATAACTTAGTGCTTAATTTATAGTTGCAAGATT
Source organism: Stenurella melanura (assembly GCA_963583905.1). Classification (NCBI taxonomy): domain Eukaryota; kingdom Metazoa; phylum Arthropoda; class Insecta; order Coleoptera; family Cerambycidae; genus Stenurella; species Stenurella melanura. The sequence goes on from OY757318.1 coordinate 67,329,449, forward strand.
CTAGTATAACTTACTTCAATATACGAACAAAAATCACTGAATTAAACTATAATATTTTCTTTAAAATATTTAACTAAAATGAACAAAAAAACCTGGTCAAGGCCTTGGAATTTTCTGTGACGACTGCAGTGTGACTTGTCACCATTTCATGGACGTTCTCGACGTTGGCGGTAACTGCAACTCCGTGCTGCATCAAATTTCTACCTGAATCTCCGGAAGACTGCTACGAACGACTCTGCCAGTCCTAAACTTCTCAAAGTGTCAGCGGAACCCACATAAAATCAAACATCTGAGTAATAGACTTCCTCCTATTACTCCTCTAACTACTGGGCCCCCTTACATAACCAAAATTACAGCACCAAACATGTGCTCATCCCATTTGTAAGCCTCTCCAAACATATACTTATACCAAACACATATACCCCTCCAAAACACTCTGTAATAATTACAATAAATAAGAACCAAATAAAATCCCAAACTAAGTAAAATAAAAGCTCACCTCATATAGAGAGTATGGTATAACCTGACGAAACACGTGGCGATCAGATGTATGGCAACCGACAGAACTCCTTCTTGGAAATTCACAAAATCTTCACAGCAAGACGGTGAGGATCATTGGGTACATCAATCAAATCCCTTTTCAGCGTAAACGATGTAAAACCCAAAAATTCCACACAAAATCGGAACCGCCGCTGTTCACTCGTGGCTGTCTCAAAAACGAATCCTCGACGGAAATCCGCTTGACAGTTCTCCGCGTTGCCAAATTGAATATCTAGAGAACACTTTCTCTAGCCAATCAAAATGCGCCAACAAAAAGGGCTTGTAATTTAAAGACTGAATTACACCATTGTGTAATATCCCAATAACAAGAATACGTGAGTAACATCTCCGACTCAAAAATAATACATAAAAGAAAACACGCTTTCTTTCCTTGTTGAGAATTTCAGATATGCAACCTGCTATGCCCCCTTGAAGTACGAGTGGTTGCCTATCAAACAAATGAACTAATGGGTTAATCTACTGTATTCAAACTGAAATTATTAATGTAGATTTTTCAAATGCTACAACCTTTCCCGAATTGTGCCCATCAAACAAATTCACAATCTGACAGGAACATCCACATTATCTACATTTATTTTACAACAACTAATACCAAACTTTTCCGAAAAATTAATTCAATCGACAAATCCTACATTAAACGACCCTCTCATACCTAGATTCTTACAAGCACCAAAACACCCCTCGCTTAATTACATCTACACACCCACACCCGTTAACTAACCCCAACACTAACTTGTATTTTGAAAAAAAAATAAACAAATCACAAAAAAAACATAAAACACAAAAAAAACATAAAAAATAAAATATATTAAAAACACAAAAAACAATTACAAAATAACACAAAAAAAAACACATAGTTACACTCAAAAATATTATAAACTAGAATGGGCTATCGCCCATTCTAGCTCCTCCGGAGGGGTGACAGCTAAAGCTGTCAATGCGAGTGCTCCGCACTCGATTAGGTAACGCTTGAATCATTGTAGAAAGCTTGATTTTTAGTTTTCAATTTTCACTTTTTTTGGGTTTTTTAAATTTTAAGTTTTCAGTTTTTTAATAATTTTCAGTTTTTTAGTTTTTCGGTTTTTTATCATTCAGTGTTTCGGTTTTTCAGTTTTCAGTTTTTAATTTTTTCAGTTTTTCAGTTTTTCAGTCTTCAGTTTTTAGTTTTTTAGTTTTTCAATTTTTCAATTTTCAGTTTTCACTTTTTCAATTTTTTAATTTTGTTTTCAATTTTCAGTTTTTAGTTTTTCAATTTTTCAGTTTTCAGTTTTTGTGGTTTTCCGTTTTTAGTTTCATTTTTCAGTTTGTCAGTTTTTCAGTATTTCAGTTTTTCAGTATTTTAGTCTTTCAGTGTTTCAGTTTCTCAGTTTCCCAATTTTCCAGTTTTCCAGTTTTTCAGTTTCAGTGTTAAAGTTTTAAAGTTTCGAAGTTTTGAAGTTTTTAATTTTCTAAGTTTTTAAGTTTCTAAGTTTTTAAGTTTTTAGGTTTTTAAGTTTTTAGGTTTTGAAGATTTGCAGTTTTTAAGTTTTTAAGTTAAGTTTTTCAGGTTTTCAGTGTTTCAGTTTTTTGTTTTTCAGTTTTTCAGTTTTTCATTGTTCAGTTTTTCATTTGTCAGCCTTTTATTTCAGTTTTTCGGTTTTTCAGTTTTCAGATTTTCAGTTTCTAGTTTTTCACCTTTCGATTTTTTAGTTTTCAATTTTTCAAGTTTTCAAGATTTCAAGTTTCCAAGATTTCAAGTTCTCAATTTTTCAAGTTTGCAAGTTTTCAAGATTTCAAGTTTTCAAGTTTTCAACTCTTCAAGTTTTTAAGTTTCCAAGTTTTCAATATTTCAAGTTTTCAATTTCTCAATTTTTCAAGTTTGCAAGTTTCCAAGATTTCAAGTTCTCAATTTTTCAAGTTTGCAAGTTTTCAAGATTTCAAGTTTTCAAGTTTTCAACTCTTCAAGTTTTTAAGTTTCCAAGTTTTCAATATTTCAAGTTTTCAATTTCTCAATTTTTCAAGTTTGCAAGTTTTCAAGATTTCAAGTTTTCAAGTCTTCAAGTTTATCAGTTTTTCATTATTTCAGTTTTTCAGATTTTCAGATTTTTAGTTTTTCAGTTTTTCAATTTTTCAGTTTCAGTTTTTCACTTTCATATTCGATAAGGTACTTCAGCAACCTTCACATTCCGAGTTTCAGCTGAATCGGACGGCAAATAAGAAAGTTACAGTAAATAGCGGATATTAGGCTATGGGGACGCCGCCATTTTGAAATTTTCAATGTCGACGTCATATTCACAATCAACTACTTCAGTAACTTCAACATATCGAGTTTCATTTGAATCGGACGATAAATAAGGAAGTTACAGTAAATGATGAATATTATGCTACGGGGACGCCGCCATTTTGAATTTTTGAGTTACGATAACATATTCGTGATCTGTGACCTCGATAACATATACATACCTATTTTCAGACGAATGGCACCGTAAATGGTAAAATAGGTCCTGCAACTCGGCCGCCATTTTGAATTTTTCAATTTCGACGTCATATTCACAATCAGCTACTTCAGTAACTTCAACATACCGAGTTTCATTCGAATCGGTTGGGAAATAAGAAAGTTATAGTAAATAATGGATATTAGGCTATGGAGAGGCGGCCATTTTGAATTTTTGAGTTGCGATAACATATTCGTGATCTGTGACCTCGATAACATATACATACCTATTTTCAGACGAATGGCACCGTAAATGGCAAAATGTGTCCAGCAGCTCCGCCGCCATTTTGAATTTTTCAATTTCGATTTCGGATTCGTATTTGGCGACCTCAAAAACCCCCACATACCGATTTTGAGAGGTGTGACGCCAAAATCGACAAACATCGTCCGCCATTTTGGCGCCGCCATCTTGAATTTTGCGATTCTGACATCATATTCGTGATCAGCGTGGTCGATAATCCCCGAGTACCAAATTTCAGGTCGATCGGACGACAAATAAATTTAATTGCGTTTTTCGATGAATTTGGCTCACCCTATATCAGCATTATTTTGCTCACTCTGTAAATTACAAATTACCCAGAATTCCTAGTATATTGTTATGTGCGTTAGTTAAAATGGCGGAAGCAAAAGCATGGACTTTCAAAACGGTCATTTCTCAGGAAATAAGTGGAGTTGAAAGGCGTTCTATGTCTCAAATTAATCGGAAAGGATGATATTTTGTTGTGATAGTGGAGTGTGCGGGCCAAATCGGAAATTCGGCCCGGCACGGACGTGTGAATGTTGGATTTTTGTGAGAAAGTGAAAAACATCTACGTACATATAAATTCATAATTAAGCAATTACTTGGAATAGAAGCTCGTTCTGTGTCTCGATGGAAAGGGGGAGCTTTGCCCTTTCCCGTGATACCAAATTGTATAGGGAAAATCGAAAATTCGGCCTCGCAGGGGCGAGACAAATGTGACAAATTTGAGTGTGTTAAAACGTAACCTAGAAAATTGTAAAACATGAAATCTTAAAACACTCATATTTTAGTTAATACTGGACATAGAGGCTCGATCTTGGTCTCTATTTAAACACGAAGATTCGCATTTTATTCGTGCAGTACGTGCCCTGGGTTAATTAAAAAATTTAGTGTAGTTCTGTGCGAAATAAGAATGGATATTTTCGTAAAAATCGAAAACCGTAAGTACTTTAAAAATCCATAAGTAAATAAATATCGGGAGTGAAACGGCGTGCGACGTCTCTCTGGAAAGCAGAAGAAGGTAGCTTTCCGGCGATACCAAGTTCGACCGGAAAAATGGAAAATTAGGCCCGCGGCGAGCGCGACAAAAGTAGCTTTTCTCGGATCTTTTAAATTTAAAATTTCACAGATTTACGAAAAAATCTTCCACTTTGACCGCCCGTAGCTCGTTAATCTTTGGAGCTGGAGAAAAATAAAAAAAAAGACTTTTAGATAATTCATTTTTCTACATTTTCGTTAGGGCGAAGTATTTTGCTCTAGGAGGCCCCGTTTAGAAGTTATGGAGGTTTAAAGGTAAAAATGTCAAATTTTTCGCCTTTTCGCACCGCCGCACCTTCCGGCCGATATCTCCGAAACGAAGCGTCGTACGGAATTTTTGAAGATACCGGAGGAAGCGGAAAGAAACGCTCTTGTCCTTTGAGATTTTTTTATTTTGAGCTAGCTCCGGCCGTTTTCGAGTTATAGGCGAAAAACCGAAAAAATGAGTCTCGCTTCGGATTCGAATCAGCGCAAAAACGTGCAATCTTAAAACGTCCGTATTTTTCGAAATACATATTTTTGAGCGCCGTACGGCGTCGCGGCGGAACGGGGAGAGGTTCTAGTTATCGCTAGCCGCAAACTGCGAGGTCGAACTCGAAAATTAGGCCCGGCAGGAGCTAACGAAAATGGTAAATTTTTGACGTTTATGAAATGCCAAAACGCCTTCCCCTATTTTCTCTCGTCCCCCTCGACTCCTCATTCCCAAAAATAAGAGGCGAGAGAGATAGGCGATTTTCGTCCGTTAATAAGGAAAAAACCCGGAAAAATACCGGAACCGAGTATAGCCTATACACTACAGAATTCCCTCCCGAAGCATCGGAGGCGGGCGCGGATCGGCGAAATTAAGCGCGTCTTAACATCTCGAATTTTTAAGATCGCAAAGAGGAAGGGGCTCGCACCAACTGGATTTTATTACTATGATATAAAAGATCCGATGAAAAAGAGCCATAGTCATTCTAACTTCACTAACACAATTGTACAAAAGACGCCACTAAAACGAGAACATATGTGCATATTCAAACAAACTAATACTAACCTATTAATATCAACAAACCAACGGAGTATTACCTACAAGAAGAAAATCAAACCAACTGAACAGCCAGCCCGCAGAAGGGCAAGTCCAGAAATTAATAACAGAATCCAAACAACGGAAAGCGTCCGCACAGGCGGAAGCCGTGGAGCATCCTAACTAGGAGCCCATACTGGAGTCAGCAGACATCAGTCGATCGCCAGCAGTTCACCACTTAACTTCAGCAGCAGCAATAACAGTGCTCTCCTGGCACTCTCTTGTTTAACCAGTTGTTTTATTAGTTGTGAATAAGTAATAATAATAATTATCTCAAATATAAATAAACAAATAAGTGACGACGATGGCCACCAGAAGTGGTAAAGCCTTCAACCCCGCTCTGTCAGACACCGAGGGGGACATTTTCAGTCAGCCGACACCCCCGCCCACCGAAGCTACCACCACGACGTCCGACGCCGCGACGCCTCGCCCCGGCTCCATATTCCAGGAGGGTCAAGGGCTTTCAGAGGAATCGACGCCACCCTCCGACGTGGCCTGGGAGACTGTGACCAAGACACTCCCCAAGCATCTGGAACTGACGCCACCCTCGCATCGGCTCACACCAGCGGCAGACCGGCGACATACCCAGGCCCCGATAACGGACACCCGGACCACCGCCACTACAGAAGCAGCGACGACCCTACCCAGCTACGAAGAATTGACGCACTTATTGGCCGTCGCCACGGCCAATTTGGCCAGGGTGGGCCCCCATTATGCAGGGTACGTCTCACCGCAACCAACCACGTCGGCCCCCCATCATGCAGGGTACGTCTCACCGCAGCCAACCACGCCGTTCCCCCATCATGCAGGGAACGACTGGCAGCCACCAACAACAATGATCCCACACACTGCACGGAACGTCCAGCAGCCGGAGGACGAAAATAGGGACTTATTCCGTGGACAGAGAGAGAAGAACGCAGAAGGGATGAAAATAGGAAGAAACAAGAAAAGTATCAAAAAGAAAGGGAAGAAGAAGGAGGAGGAGAAGAGAGAAACTTTATAAATTGTATTAAGATAAATATAGAAAGTGTGAAAGAGGCGACCTCGAGAGTCTCGCGAGGTTAAATACAATTCAACAAGACAGAAAGAGACTGTGACTGAGAATCTGAAAGGAATTGAAACGCAATGCAGGGAGAAATTTATTGTATGTGTGACACGTTTAGAGGAGATAACAAGAGAAAGGAATGAATGGAAGGAGAATGCTGAAGGGCATTAAAAGTGAGAATGACAGGGAAAGAAAGTACATGAGAGAATGGATGAACAAGATAGAAACCAGGCTAAGTTTGGTTAATACGGAGAGCAATATAACTCCTGCGGCAAGGGAAGGGCAAGGGCAGGTACAAGCCCGAGCGCAATCAGTAACACAATTAGAAGGGCGATCTCAGGTACAGGAACCCCAGAGGACTAAGGAGGTCGACAGATAAAGAGCACAAGGGGCAATAAGGAAAACGGTACGAAATAGGGAGGAGAACAGGACGGCCCCGGAACCTACGGTTGTGCGGGGTAGTGACACACACTGAGGACAGGGAGACGGACAGTGAATAGGAAATTCCAAAAACACGGAGAAGTGGCCAAGGTAGGGGTAAGAGAGAGACTTGAGAAGGGAACCGGATGGAAAACGCCTCCTAAGGGGGACAAGTTGGAGATTATAGTGAGGAAAGAAGGGGTAGAAACAGGGGAACTAGTATGGAAAGATGTGAAGAAAACGCTGAGAGATGCAAAGGAGAATATGGGAATGAGAGGGGTATACATGACGCAAGGAGGAGTAGCCATCGTCCCTCAGACAGCAGAACAGGCCAAGAGAATAAGGGGAATATTGAGCACAGACCAAGACCTTCAGGTGAAAAATAACAGAGAAGTACTACCCCAGATAATAATCACGGGAATAGAAAAAGGACTGAGTGAAGACGAATTTTTGGAGTTAATGTTTGATGAGAATGCAGAGCTGAGGAATAACTTCACAGCGCAAGAGAAGAAGAGTTGTAAAGTGGTTACAAAGAAAAAATGTAGGAATGCCCAAAGAGAGAATTGGGTAATCGAATGTGAAGGGAGCATGGCCACGCATATCCTAAAGAAAGGATGGCTGAGTATAGATCCGGTTGTAAGATATGCCGAAGAATACATCGACGTGGCGTTGTGTTTCAAGTGCAGTAGATTTGGGCACGTAAGCAAATATTGCCAAAGGGATGCAGCATGCTATGTATGCGGAGGACCACATGAAGGGAGAACCTGTGAGAAGAGTGAAGTACATTGCGTAAACTGCAAGGAAGTGGGAAGAGTGTCAGACGATCACCGGGCAAATGACAGAAGCTGCCCCGTGTATCTACGCCAGGCAGAAAGGAGCCGGACGATGACTAAGTTCGAGAACGGGGATCATTAAAATACTGCAAATTAATCTGGTAAAAGGGAAGGCGGCGACGGAATTGATGAGGGAGAGAACCAGGCAACAACAAATAATGTAGCTAGTATTAAAATATCGATAGACAAGGGAAAAGACCTATTAGCCGTCAGTATATACGACGAACCGGGAGGAAGGGAGTGTAGCAGAATCAAGGAAATCGAAAATGTGATCAAAGACTGGAAAAAACCTATAATAATAGGAGGAGATTTAAACGCTAAAAATGAGGCATGGGGGGAAACGAAACAGAAAAAGGAGGAAATCTAGTGAAGTGGCTACTGGCACAGGGTTTGGTGCTGGAGAACGAGTCAATCAGTGGGGCGATCTGCTGGGTAGATATAACAGCGAGCAGGGATGCACAAGTAAGAGGATAGGAAGTAGAGGAGGAGTAATCGCTTAGCGACCACCGCTACATCCGTTACAATATATCAGGCGACTCCAAGGACAAAAGGGAAAGATGGCAGTACGACTTTAAAAATACGAACTGGGAGGAATTTAGAAGCCAAATAACTAACCACGAAGAAGAGGAGAATATTGTAGACATAGAAAAAGGAATTAAGGAGTTTAGTGATCACTGCCAAAGGGCGTGCAGGAGATTTATTAGGAGAATCAGAGTACACGAGGTTAACGAAAAATGGTGGAATGGGACACTGGATAGAATGAGGAGGATTAAAAGAATGAAAAAAGAATGGCAAGAGGAAAGAATCACTCAGACACGAGAAAGGAAAAAAGAGGAATATAAACAAGAAAGGAGAAAATATAAAAAGAAAATAGAAAAAGAAAGGACCATAGCACTTGACAGGGAGATAGAGAGGATATGTGAAAGGGACCCATGGGACAGGATTTGGAAATTTATAAGGAGACCCATGAACGAAGACATAGAAGGAATGATCAAGACGGCCGATGGAAGATATACCACGAGTAAAGAAGAAAAGAATACATACCTTGTTAAAAAGTACTTCCCGAATGTGGAGAGGAACAAAAGAGACGAACATCTGGAAGTGGAGAGAAGAAGAAAGGCTTATAGTCCAAATGATAGGGAAATAGAGGCGCGGGAGGTACAGGAGGTAGTGAATGGTATGAAGAATGGGAAGGCCGTGGGGGATGATAGAATTCCAAATGAAGCCATGAAAGAGATCGTGAAAGTTAAGGGAGCATGGCTAGCGAGAATCTACAATGAATGTTTGAGGCAAGGTATTTTTCCACAAATCTGGAAAAAGGAGAGAGTGACCTGGATCCCAAAAAGGAATGGGGACCCTCGGCCGATCTTTCTGCTGCCCACCCTGGGAAGGGTGTTCGACAGGCTGATTAATAGTAGGGTCCAGCATTTCTTAGAGGAGGAAGGGAAGTATGATAAGGAGCAGTATGAGTTTAGGAGCGGAAGGGACACGTGTATGGCGGTTAAGCGTATGATAGAGGTAATTGAATGGAACAAGAGGAAAGGTTATCACAGTATGGTGGTGACTTTAGACTTTAGCAACGCCTTCAACATGGCATGGGGACCGGTAGTGGAGAGAGAAATTGAAACCATGCTAATGCAAGGTAATATCAGAAGAGTGTGAGGATTTTATGAGGAATAGAAGAATAAACAGTGGGGGACAGATATTTGAAATCGAAAGGGGATGCCCACAAGGGTCCAGTCTGGGGCCAACGCTATGGTTAGTGCTAATGGAAGGATGGTTTCGACGGATGAATGGGGTAAATGAAAGAATGAATGAGGGAGAGGGAATAGGGGAAGAAGAGGAAGGAAAGACATGCCATGTGCAGGCATATGCCGATGATCAGCTGATAATCATCAGGGGCAAGTCAGTTAAGAAAATTGAGAGGGTCGAAATAAGGGATGAGTGTGAAAGATTGGAAACAGAGAACATGTTGAAATATAATAGGGGAAAGATAGAGGCGATGTTTCCAGCAGCGAAAGGGAGGATACGTGAGCCACGGATACAAATGGGAGAACTTGTGGACATGAAAGAGAGCTTGGGTGTTCTGGGGATACAAGTCGACAGAACCTTCAAGTACATCGATCATGTCAAGAATGTAAGGAGAAGAGTGGGAGAGTCCTGTACCAGGCTTTTGCCGATACTGAGGAGAAAATATGGGCTACATACGAAACTACTACGGACCATATATGAGAGAGTGATTAGAGTGGCCATAATATACGGGGTCGAAGTATGGGGCAATAGGGCAAGAGATAGTAGGATTATAAAACAACTGAGGGACTACTCCTACAGCGGCCCTGGAGGTCATGACGGGAGTACCACCCCTCGAAACCATCGCGAATATTTTATACACGGAGCGAAGTCTAGAGAGAACAGAAAAACTGAAAGCTGACAGCTATAAGACCCACCCCACTTTAGGTAAAGCTGGATCGAAACTGGACAAGAAATAAAGAGGAAGCACAGGAGATTGTGTGCTACACAGATGTTAGCGCAGACGAGAGAGGGAGAGTGGCAATCGCAGGGTGGATAGAGACCAAGGAAAGATCAGTGGTCGTCAAGGAACGAATCAAAAAAGGAACACCGATAACGACGGCCGAGCTAATGGCGATACACAGAGTGTTAGAATTGAGCAAGAACAAAATGGAGGAAGGGGAATTCGGACAGAGAGGGACGAAAGTAGCAATTGTTACTGACAGCCTACAGGCTTGTGTGTTGATCTTTGAAGTGAGCGGACGTGTGCGCCCAGTGTTTGTATTTTTGACATCTAGACATTGAGTGTAGTGCAAGTTTAAAGGGGAATCACGGGGAGGGCTAAGGCCTAGAGAGGCACAACTATCTGCAGAGGCCCCACGGTACTCGTGGGGGCCCAAGGAAGCACTCTCGCGTAGCCGAGGAAGGGGCACAGTTGAGCAAGCAAGGATGGTACGAATCGGAAGAGAGTACCGTATGTAGTATATGTACTGAATAGGACAACGGGGAACACAAGGGCCACGAAGATACGACGGGAAATAGAGTGACGGTGTGTATCGAATCGAGGCCACCATTATACGGTAAAGTGACAACTTTGTGAAAGATACGATTAGTAAGTGAAGTTTGATACACACCAGGAAGAAATGTCAGGAGGAAGTAGTTGCGGCTGAACCCGACGGACAGTGAGGGGTGATCGAGAAACAAGGACAACAACGGTGAAGCTAGGACAACAGTGTAGTGAATCAATGGACGAGGTGCTGCTAGGCGGGACACACAGCGAAAGGGAACAGAGGTGAGCGTGTAGTGTGAGAACGAGTGAAAACTTGGTTGGGTTAGATTAGGATATGTTAGGTTAGGTTAGCTTAGTTTGGGGAATTTCCAATAAGCCACAGGATTGTGCATCCAGTGTACCTGGTGTTAGCGTATAAACAGTTACATAGTTATTAGAACTAAAATAGATACGGCGACATATAACCCAAAAAAACTCACTGACAGGACAGTATTTAAGCTAGGAATACGCAAGTGATGTCAAACGATAGGGAATAAAAATAGGTATAATAAGAAATAGAAATAAGACACTAGAGTATAATATACGAGGTAATACAAGAAAGAAAGACAGTGATTAACAAATTAGGGACACAGAAAATAAATAGATTTAAGAATAATAGTATAAGTAGAATAAAAGTTAGGGTTAAGAATAGTAGGAAGACAGGGCACACGAGCAACAAGGCCCTATAGGCTAGCATAGATAAGTTAGATTAAGATAGCACAACAGCTACAAAATGGCAGAAAATCAGGACACAGCAGCAGAAAAATCTGGATTCAGGTGGAACGAGAAAACGTACAGAGTGCTCGAGGAGCAATTCCGGACACAAGGAAGTATCGCCAAAACACCGACCATGCAAAGATCACCAACGAAGAAAAAGGATGATGGTACAAGGAAAAAAAGCAAACATCAAGAAGAACCAGGTGACAACGGAGAAGAAGAAAGAGAAACAGAAATAGAAATAAATAGCAGTCCAGAAGGAAGAGAAGAATTAAGAAAAAAAACTAGATAGACAAGGGAAAGAGAGACAAGAAGAGGATGGGGGAGCGTAAGCTAAAAAAAGTAGCCGACGCATTAAGTAACATTACAGCCAATACCATACGAGAAGAGAAGGGGAAACTGTCCTTCAACAGAGCGGAACAACAACAAGTAAGGCTATCGGTAGAATCCATTTATAGAGAACTCACAAGACTAGCAGGGAAATGCGCCAGTCAGGAAAAAGAATTAGAAATACTCAGAAGAGAGAATAAACAAAGAAAACAGACCACCGAGGTATACCTAAGTAAAGAAGGACTAGGAAAGACAGACAGTGGAGAGGACAGAAGGATACTAGAAGAAATGAGAGCAATGAGAAAAGGGCTGGAAGAAATAAGAAATGAACGAACACTTACAAGTAAAATAATAAACGAGATAAACGAATTAAAGATAGTAACTGAACTGAAAAGAGATGGAAAAGGAGAACAGAGGAGAGGAGAAGAAGAAGAAAATAGCACAAGTAAGACGAGAAGCAAACGTAAGAATATATAGAAATAGAGACAGTATAAACCAAGAAAGTAGGGGAAATACAAGCGAATACCCGAGCAACGAGGAAGAAATGGAACAAGAAGTAACATACCAGCAGAGAACCCAGGCAAATGCCGTAAATACAAAAAGACCACAAGAAAGACAACAAAGTAAAAGGACAAGCGGCAGAAAGACAGAAGTAGCGAAACAACAATATAACAAACCAAAAAGAGGAGAAACAGCGAGCTCCAGACCAGAGGACACCACCAGCGACAAACAAACGGACACTGAACAGGAGCAAGAATGGCAAACAAGTACAAACAAGAGGAAGACTAAACGAAAAGTAAGAACCCAAAGTAGAACTTACGCAGAAATAACGAGTAAAACATGGGGAAGAAACGAAACAGAGGAACCAAACACTGAAGGCTGGAGAACACCCGAGAAAGAACAGGAGAAGTATGAACTTTTGGTATCAGTAGCAGAGGAGAAAGACTCAACAAAGGCAATTAAGGAAATAAGAAGCGCGTTGAGAGGAAAAGAAATAGAGGGAAATCTGAAAAGTATCAGACAACTAAAAAGTGGATCAGTAATAATTGAACATCGGGATGGAGAACAAAAAAGAACAATTAAAAGATTACTAGCAACACAGGAGAACATAGAAATAAAAGACATGGAAGGACTTGAACCACTCCTAACAATAATGGGGGTACAGAAAGGCTACAACAAAGAAAATTTCATAGCGGAGCTGCTCATGCAGAACCCAGACATCTCAACAATATACGGTGAACAGACAGAAAACAGAATAAAAATCATAAGAATAAAACAATGTAGGAACCCAAGGAAAGAAAACTGGATTCTCAGAATGGCACCCAACGTGTTTAACTACGTGATGCACAAAGACCACGTAGTCATGGATTTCATGAGACAGAGTAGCAGAATACTTGGAGCCTACGATCTGCTATAACTGCTGCCTTTATGGACACGTATTAAAACATTGTGAAAGCAACCCAGTATGTTATAAGTGCAGCGGAGCGCATGATAGTAGAAAATACCTAGAAAAAAAACTGCTAGAATGCGCAAATTGCAAAAGAGCAGGACTGAAAGAGAAAAGACACACGGCAAGAGACCCAGAATGTCCCATAAAGAAAAGGAAAATAGAACTGATGATAAAGGAAAGGATATACAAAGACAGCACAACAGGACCTAACCATCGCAATGGAAGGCACAACTAAAAAATTGTACATAGGACAGATCAACCTGGGAAGAGGAAAAGCGGCGGGAGAAACCTACTGAGAATAAATAAAGACAAAAAGATGGATATTATACTAATTCAAGAACCTCCAAAAGAGATGGAAACACCTAGAGGATATAGTAAAATAAGCACAGACAAAGGAAAAACGATAATACTAATAAAACAAAAAATAAAGCATACAATAATTACACAAATGTGCAATATCAACTGCACTACAATAGAACTATACAGAGAAAAGAAAAATACACTGATCGTAAATAGTTATGACGAACCAGGAGTAAACACAAACAAGTTTATGACATACCTTCAGAACCGACCCAACAAGGATGACAAAACAGGAATACTGATCGGGGGAGATATGAATGCGAAAAATAGGATATGGGGAAGTAAAGAAAATGACAAGAGAGGAGAAGAAATTATCGAATTCACAACAACTAATAACTATATCATCGAAAACGACAGCGAGGACCCACCCAGCTATTACTCTAGCAGAGGTGAAGGATGGATAGACCTAACTCTAACAAAGAATGTCACGGTAACCAGGAGAACAGTCCACACAGATATAGAAACAATGAGTGACCACAGATTAATTACTTACAACCTAGAAAGCGAAGAAGGAACAATAAAAGGGAAGGAAACAAAAAAAATACACATAGACATAAAGAGAATAGATTGGAAGAAACTACAAAATGACATTGACAACTTTCTCACAAACATAAGATGGAGAAATGTAAACGTAGAAGAAGAAGCAACAAGATTTCAAAACCACCTGGAAAACGCAATCATGAAACAAACAAAGAAAAGGAGAACAAGAATTAAAGCAGACCAAGAATGGTGGGATAGGGAACTGGAAGAGGCAAGAAAGGAATGTAATCGTAAAAGGAAAGATTACCAAAATGAACAAATCCACATATTTAGAAGAAATAAAGAAAATAGTTACCGCGATCATAGGAACCCAACACTACAACATATTGGTGAGTAAAATAATTTTTTAGTATACAGTTCCACTTAATTACTTTTTGATAAAATTAGATTAGTAATTCGTAAATGTACAATACATTTTTTTTTTTGTCTTGAATCCGGATTCTGTGAACTAAATATTGCTTTATTCTCGACATTTACGAATAATTAAATTTTTTATATTAGATATACATAGGTATAAAAGAAAATAACAATTCATTTCGAATAATTTCATAGCTATAGTTCATATATCATATAATTTACCAGTAAATAAGTTATGTGAGCATCCTTATCTACATTATGCTGACGTTACCTAATGGCCACATCATGCATGCTGCTTACTAGACAATAAATACCTAGCTTATAAATAGGAGTTTTGCTATAGAGCTCATTAGATTTATATCCATTCTCGAACTTGTCACATGTGTTTAATTGTAACACTATAAAATAAATAAGTTAATTTCTTTGAGTTGTGAACTTTTGACTTTTTAAAATCTTTTTAAAAACGTCTTTTCCAAAGCGAAAGACTTAGCTGGCGCAGTCGGTAGGATTCGAACCTACGCTCCCAAAATCCAAAATACACTGTTCAGGAGCTACACGCAATAAATGACGAACCATCCGACGTCACATACGATACCGAAAATGCAAATTACCTTTATTCTGAAGAACAAAATAATGAAAATTTCAATAATCAATATTCAATTGCTGAAAATGAAATATATCAAGTACCAGATCAATACCGCAACCCATATAACCAAGAATATAGAGAAGACCCTGTAGATAATGCAAATTATGATCCAAATCTCGAGAATCCAAATTTTCTCAAACTTCCTCAAACAGACAGACATAACATTTAATGCATATATAAACGCTTTACCATACATACAAACAACAAATCCCGATTTAAAATTATTAATCGACACCGGTTGTAACGTTTCCATGTTGAGACCAATTGTAGCTGAATTATATTTTCCAAATTGCATGTATAAAGCACCTTCATTATTACAATCGATAGGCCAAGCTCGCGAAGCTGTGTACAAAGCAAAAATACCAGCTTTTAAAGAATTACAGTCAGACAAAGAAATAGAATTTACGTTATATCCTTTTTCAGACTACTTCGACGGAATTATAGGCCTAGATGAATTACGAAAATTAGATTTACAAATGCATTTTACAGATCAAGTTTTATACAACGACAAAGTCGAAATACCGTTCAAATATCGCGAAGAACATACGCAAACGCATAAAAAAATTGAAATACCACCCCATCAAACTATTAATAAATTATTTTATGTAAATAAACGTGAAGGAAATATTTTAGTTCCCGAGCAAAATCTTTTCGGACTATACATTCCTGAAACTTTAACTTATGCAGAAAATTTTCGTGCTAGATTTGAAATTCAAAATAATACTGATCAGGCTTCATGTGTAGAAATTAGAACACCTTTTGATGTCACACTTTATGATCAGGAACAATTTGAAATTTATAATATTGAAGACGCATTACCCGATTATTCTAGTCAAACAAGCCAACATAAAAATTTAAATGACTTAATTCGAACCAGTCATATGAATGAGGAAGAGCGCGAAGAAATATTAAAACTTATAAATAAATTTCCCGATATTTTTCATCACGCTGATCAGAAACTATCATTTACCAACAAAGTAAAACACGAGATAAAAACTAATGACGAAATCCCCATTCATGTAAAAACTTATCGGTTTCCACATTACCACAAAACCGAAGTAAACACACAAATAAACAAGATGTTAAAAGACGGCATGATTAGACCAAGTCAATCACCCTGGTCCAGTCCGATTTGGATAGTCCCAAAAAAGGCTGACGCATCCGGAGTAAAGAAATGGCGTATTGTAGTTGACTATAGGCGACTAAACGAAAAAACTATAGACGACAGATACCCGATACCAAACATCGACGATATACTTGACAAATTAGGCAAGTGTAATTATTTTACAACTTTAGATTTAGCTAGCGGATTCCACCAAATCGAGATGCAACAAAACAGCATCGAAAAAACGGCATTCAACGTCGAAAATGGCCATTACGAATATTTGCGTATGCCATTTGGCCTTAAGAATGCTCCAGCCACGTTTCAACGTGTGATGGACCATGTTTTACGAGAACTTCAAAATAAAATATGTTTAGTCTACATGGACGACATAATTATTTTCAGTACTTCCCTTCAGGAACATATTCAAAATCTAAAACAAGTATTTTCAAAATTAAGAGAGGCTAAATTAAAAATACAATTAGACAAGTCGGAATTTTTAAAACAGAACGTCGAATTTTTAGGGCATGTTATTACACCACAAGGTATAAAACCTAACCCCAACAAAATCCGAGCCATCAAAAACTTTCCTATTCCTAAGACGGCACGTGAAATAAAATCATTTTTAGGACTACTTGGATTTTATAGGAAATTCATAAAGGATTTTGCAAAGATCACAAAACCCTTTACGAAGTGTTTGAAAAAAGGCGAAAAAGTTATTCATTCACCTGAATTTTTGTCAGCATTCGAGACCTGTAAAAACATACTTACTAACGAACCACTGTTACAATACCCCGACTTCACCAAGCCTTTTATACTCACCACCGATGCTAGTAACTACGCAATCGGGGCGGTTTTATCACAAGGAACTATAGGTAATGATAAACCAGTAGCGTACGCTAGTCGCACCCTTAACCCTGCGGAAATAAATTATAGTACTATAGAAAAAGAGTTATTATCTATCGTAAATTTTACAAAATACTGGCGTCCAATCCTATTTGGCCGAAAATTCACCATAATCACAGACCACAAACCCCTACAGTGGGTTAATAACTTGAAAGAGCCAAACAGTCGCCTTATGCGATGGCGTCTAAAATTAATGGAATATGACTATGACATAATATACAAAAAGGGTAAAGAAAATAAAGTAGCAGACGCTCTCTCGCGTATTGAAATTCAGCCTGAAATACATCCAATAGAAAACAAATCTATTGATGGCAATATAGACGATTCGGATCAAAACAAATTAGAAACCGATTTCACCGAATTAACATTAGATGATTTAATTGATCTAGAATTTCGATCAGACGAGGATGTTTCCCCCGCCGACTTAACAGTGCAGAACACTCCAAAAATTAATGTAATCTCAGATACGCAAATTTGCCCCCCTAGATCACAGGCGTCAAATGAAACAATACATTCCGCAACTGAAAACCCAATATTAAATATTCCCATTTCAGAAAATGCAATCAATACATTTAAAAATCAGCTAATGATTACAGCTAGTAAAGACATTACCAGTACCCACGTGAAACTCGCAAAACCGTTCGGGACAAAAACTAGATATCAGATAGTTTTTCCTAGTAGAAATAAAGACATGTTTGAAAACGAAGTAGTGAAAACTTTTAAAGAATATGTAAAACCTAAAACACTATACGGAATACTAATTGACGAACGGATTATGCAAGAAATAATTCCCATTTTGCAGCGACATTTTCAACATACTGCTTACAAATTAGTACAGACAAATAACTACGTTGACGATATCGAAAAACCAGAATCGCAACAAGAAAAAATCAAATACCACCACGAACAAAAAACTGTACATCGCGGTATTAACGAAACCACCCTCGCCCTGCGAAATCTGTATTATTGGCCTAATTTAAACAATGACGTAATAAATTATATAAATACTTGTGTCACCTGTCAGAAAACAAAATATGAACGACATCCACATAAAATTGTATTTCAGTCAACCCCTATTGGACATCGTCCTTTTGAACATTTGTACATAGACACATTTGTTGTGAGCAAACAGAAATTTTTAACTGTAATAGATAGTTTTAGCCGTTTCGGACAAGCTTACCCTATTTGCCTTACAGATACTCATGTTTGCGAAGGTTTACTATAATACATGTCACACTACGGTATCCCCAGAAAAATCACTTGCGACCTAGGAACCGAATTTAAAAATCATTTATTTGAAGAATTTTGTGCTAAACATAGTATCGAATTACACTTTACAACTGTAAGAAATCCTGGTAGTAAATCCCCTATAGAGCGATTTCACTCTACTATACTAGAAGGACTACGTATATTAAATACGGGACTAAACAAGACACAAACGATCGAAACGTTAATGAGTTACGCGATTTTAGGATATAATAACTCAATGCATTCAGCAACAAAATTTACACCTTTTCAAATTATAAAAGGAGATTTCGATAATAAAACGGCATTCGAAATGTCCGAACACGACATTATTAATGATTACGTTAACAAACACAGTACAAACTTACAAATAATAGAAAGAATGGTTAACGAGAATAACGAAAAGAGTAAAGACCTTTCGAAAGTCAACGAAAATAGAAATGAACCAGAACCGATTACCACGCACAAAACCGCGTATGCAAAATTAACTCTTAGGAATAAAATCGCTACTCCCTACGAATCAGTTATGGTCGTTCAAGACCAACAGAATAAAATATTAACAACAAAAGGCACACGCCATAAATCTACGCTTAAACCAGCCAGAAATCTAAAAGGAAAATTACCTGTTTCAGATGCTGGGACTACTAGCCATATTGTACCTGACGTCCTAGTACAAGCACAAATCAAGATAGATAAAATTTCTAACCCTATCCTTCCTTTTTCGTTAGGCAAAGCCCGAACCACTTCACAAAAACATTCATTTATAAAATACATTGATTTAACAAATTTTGATGCCCCCATATTAAGCATAAAAATAAATATGAAAATAATAAAACCCATTATAAATGTAAACGACGAACTGTATCCGCAATTAAATAATATATATGAACATCTAGAATACTTACTAAATCAAGCGGAAAATAAACTGAAAAACGTGAAACCGTTAGGAAATACACGAACAAAAAGAGGCCTTTTTTAATATAATTGGAAAAGCTTCCAAATGGGCCTTTGGCACCTTAGATTCGGACGACGCAAAACGATATGACAACGCTATATCCATCCTAGAGTCAAACCAGAAAGATATGCATACAGATATATATATATTTAACAATTACAAACAACTTTATGAACGAAACAATATCAACATTCGAAAAAATCACTATTAATCAAAATCAAATAAATACTAGAATAAGAACTATTGAACAAAGCTTGAATAAATTTACACTATTTTTAAGATTGCAAAATTTTCTAGACAATATGATTATAGATTGTTTATCGTTAATTACCATATTAGACAACATACAAGACGCAATATTATTTGCACACCTAGAATCAATACATAGTGCTATTCTACCTATCAATGATTTAATTGATTTGACAAGGATAATGAATACCCTGTATATCGAGGGAACCCCAGAATTTAAAAATATTCAGAGTTATTACGAACTAATAAAAACAGAAATTTATTATGTAAAGCAAACCATATGCTTCATATTTCACTTCCCTATTTTGAGCGAAGGTTTATACGATTATTACCACTTATTCCCTATACCCGCTCTAAATAAAACCATTTATCCTTGTAAACTCGACTTATCACCACTACGAAGAACTACCATGCCCACGTATCGAGGACCTGTGTTTGTATCATGTGACACAAACCGTATCACAAGGAGATTGGCTACCCCAAATACTTAGCGGCGCTGGATCAGCACCCTGCCAAACTACAGACGTCGTCATAAAAAATGACATTGTGGAACGAATAAACAACGCCTATGTATTAGCCATACCAGCCACTAAGATGACAATAGAAAAGCAATGCGGAGAACATGGTTACAATATCATTGACCAACCCCATCTGATATATATACCCCAAAAATGTAGTATATCTATCCATGGACATGAATTCTACAACATTGCCGGTTTCATCCCTGGAACACCCTTGGAAATCCTCCCAGTGGGAACATTGTCCACCAAGGAGAACAACAAAGAAGTCACCCCCTACAAACAAATAGAGGTGAATCGACTCGCAGACATCAAACGCATGGCTGACGAAACCCATTTACACGAACTAAAGACACTTAGTGATATTAACAGAAGTGACCATACTGACTTATATATATATATATGTTTATCTATAATTATTGTTATTTTATTAATTTGCTTTCTCAAATTTATCTACCCTAAGAAACAAAAAATGTTTCACACATTGTTCAGCTTTAAGAAAGATGCCGAACGAGAGAACCAGGACACACCCCCTGAGAATTCATCGAAAAATACTGAAAAAACAAAATCCTTTATTTTTTCAGTTTAGGGATGGAGGAGTTATGTGAGCATCCTTATCTACATTATGCTGACGTTACCTAATGGCCACATCATGCATGCTGCTTACTAGACAATAAATACCTAGCTTATAAATAGGAGTTTTGCTATAGAGCTCATTAGATTTATATCCATTCTCGAACTTGTCACATGTGTTTAATTGTAACACTATAAAATAAATAAGTTAATTTCTTTGAGTTGTGAACTTTTGACTTTTTAAAATCTTTTTAAAAACGTCTTTTCCAAAGCGAAAGACTTGATAAAAATAAATTCGGTAATAGAATTATATATTATAATATATAGATTTTGTAGCTTATGTGCGTGGGAACTTAGGGTGAATATATCATTTAATCATTTTATTTCCTGCCATTCATATAGGATAGAATTAAACATTTATTGAGTGGTTGTTGGATTGTAGGTTGCTAATAGTTTGGTTTTTACAGTTGTTTTTACATACCTATAGCATAGTAGATAGATACAGAATAAAAACGTTTTTTTGTTTATTGGAATTTTCAACCAAAAAATATTGTATGCATACACTAAGAAAAGTGTTGTTTGCTTTTGAGATTAGAAATAGTAATTTACACAAATTTCAATCATACACTTAATATTTGGCTTGGGGTTTAGAGAGACTTCATATTTCTCGATTTTTAGGAAATATTCACCGAATATTTAAATCAGGATATTATAATAGTATTTCAAAAATAATTAATTAATATTTTATTTTCATATATTTTGCTAAGAATATGGCACAGATTAAAAAACAGCAACAATTAAAAATATTACAGTCAAAGAAGGAGCAATATTTTACAAGAATTCAGAAATTGTATGATTCTAGTAAATTAGTTGATGATGCAACTCAATTAGATTATTTTCGTACGAGGTATGAAACCTTAGAAAATACAAAAGAGGATTTTGCAAAGGTTGTAGATGACATCCATTTTTTGCAGTATGATCTTGATCCAGACTATGTTCCTTCGTATCAAATTTTAGACACTTTTGACGAACTTTATTGCCATATTCAATTTGTAGCAAAAAGGGTTTTAAAGGGTCACGAAAATGATAGTAGTTCTAATAATAATGCTAATAAAGAGATTCCTAGATTACCTAAACTTCAGATTCCGAATTTTAGTGGTAACCTTAAAGAGTGGCCAATATTTATCGAATGTTTTAATAGCTTAATTCACAATAGGAAAGATTTAAATGATACTGATAGAGTACACTATTTGATTGGAAATTTGAGTGGTAATGCGTTAAATGTGTGTTCAGGTGTACCCCCCACTGGTGAGAATTATCGTGTTATTTATGAAGCGATGATTGATAAATATTCGGACAAACGTGCTATAGCTAATAATTACTTGGAACAATTATTTACATTTAGACCAGCTCAAACAGAAACTTATAGTAGTTTAAATACTTTTTTAGAAAAATTTGATACTTCTGTCAGAGCCCTGCAAACATTGAATTTGACAAATTTAGCTGATTATATATTAACATATCTGGCAATTTCAAAACTTAGTCCTGAAACACAACGTTCGTTCGAAAATAATTATCGAAAGCCTGAAATGCCATCTTATCAAGAAGTTATAAATTTTATTAAAGAGCAAGCCAAAATTTGTAGTCAAACTCCAAGTATTAATAAACAAAATAATTCTAGTACTACTAAATCAAAAATAACACATTCATTCGTTGTTCAAGATAATTTAACTCAGAACAAATGTCGACTGTGTAAAATTAATTCACATTTTATTGTAGCATGTCCAAAATTTTTAGAAATGTCTCCTACAGATAGGTATAAATTTGCTAAAGGTCAGAATTTGTGTCTGAACTGTTTGGGTACTCACAAAATTATTAATTGTAAAATTAAAAGTAATTGTAAAATATGCAAATTACGTCATCATTCATTATTGCATTTTAAGTTACCGGTTAATAATGTTGAAGGAAATCCAAATAAGTTAGAAATTAATAGTTCAGTTAGTAGAAAGTCTGAAACACTTGTCGAAGAACCAACGACTTCTACCGGTATTGCTCATAATTCACAGTCTATAGTTAAGTTGAATGATTCATGTCTGGATGGTTCCAATACAAAAATTAATAAAACCTTTGTAAATTATTGTTCAACCACCGAAAATCCACGAATTTCAAGTAATACCACCGTATTATTATCCACAGCTAAAGTTTATATTCTAGATAGTTTTGGAAGACAGCATGTCGCTAGATTTTTATTAGATAGTTGCAGTCAAGCAAATTTCTTAACCTTAGATTTTTGTAAGCGCATACACTTGAATATTTCTAAACTTCATACTGAAGTACATGGTATTAGAACTTCTTCTAGTAGAATTTATGGCCGTACAAATATAGTAATAATTTCCCAAATTGATTCAGCTAAACGATATCCTTTGGAAGTTTTAATTGTTGATAAAATAACAAATCGTTTACCGTAAGTTGAGGTTAATTTTGCTGCCTGTTCACATCTAGCTGACATATCTTTGGCTGATAATAATTTTAACAAACCGAGTCAAATCGATGGTATTATTGGTGCAGAATTATATCCTTATTTATTAGGTCAGCTCCGTATCGCTGGTCCTCCCAAAACTCCAGTTGCTGTGGAAACTAGTTTAGGATTTGTGGTGATGGGTATGGCCCCCATTTTATCTGTTCCCGAAATTACTCAAAGCTTTTGTACAGTTATAGAACCCCCGCTGGAAACTTTGGTAAAACATTTCTGGGAAATTGAGGATATTCAATTGCCAGGAATAACAAATCCCGATGATATTGAATGTGAAAAAATATTTCAGTCTACATATAGTCGAAATAATTCTGGTCGTTATATAGTCACACTTCCGTTTCAGCGCGATAGTTCATATCTAGGTGATTCTTATGCACTGGCACATCGTAGACTCTTGTCGTTGGAGAGAAAATTTATTAAATTTCCAAATTTCAAAACTCAATATGTTGAAATTATTAATGATTATTTATCCCAAGGTCATATGACTAAAGTTTTGAAAGATAATTGTTCGTCGCCATCTTATTATATTCCGCATCATGCAGTATACAAATTAGATTCTATTAGCACTCCCCTTAGAATAGTTTTTGATGCTAGTGCAAAAACGGACACCCTGTATTCACTAAATGATTTGTTGTATACGGGTCCAAAATTACAAGTAGATGTAGTAACAATGTTTCTTAATTTTAGATTGTTTCAAGTTGCATTTATAGCTGATCTCCGTCAAATGTATAGACAAATTCTTATAGATAAAATTCATCGACGTTTTCAGCGTATACTTTGGAGATTTTCTCCAAATGAACCAGTCTCCATTTATGAATTGAATACAGTATCTTTCGGGGTAAGGTCTTCACCATTTTTAGCACTCCGAACAATACACCAGTTAGCCAACGATGAAGAAAAATAATTTCCGTTGGCTGCAGAAATTGTTCGACGGAATATGTATGTTGATGATTTAGTTTCTAGTATACCTACAGTCGATCAAGCAGTAATTTTGTATAGAGAATTGATTGAATTGTTTAAGCGAGGTGGTTTTGATTCGGTAAAATGGTCAACGAATTCCGAACAGCTTTTACAGCAAATACCGGAACAAAATCGTTCTACTCATATGATTGATTTTGACATTGAGTGCCTTAAGGTGCTAGGGTTACAGTGGCATCCAAAATTAGATATGTTGTCATTTTCCCTCAAAATTCAAGATAAGGAATGTACTAAGAGGAATATTCTCTCGACTGTTGCCCGATGTTTCGATCCATTAGATTTCTCTCGCCTGTTATCTTACAAGCAAAATTGTTAATTAAAAATTTGTGGATACTTCGTATAGGTTGGGATGAAACTCCCCCAGCTGATATAGTTCAGTGGTGGAGAGATTTTCAACACTGTTTGAAACTTTTAGTTAATTTTCAAGTTCCTAGGTATTTAGGCATGATAACTCAAGCTTCAGTAATGTTAGTTAGTTTTGCCGATGCATGCGAAACTTCATATGGCGCAATGGTATATATTCGTATAAATCGTTGACTTCTATTCAGACGAATTTATTATGTGCCAAGACAAAGGTATCCCCTACGAAAATTATATCAATACCTCGATTAGAATTGTGTGCCGCTCACTTATTAGCCAAGCTTCTTTCATTTGTAGAAAAAACTTATACATCAAGGTTGAATATAGAAAAAATTGTAGCTCTCTCTGATTCTACGGTAACACTTAGTTGGATAAATTCGCCTCCATTTAAATGGAAAACGTTTGTAGCCAACCGTGTGTCTAAAATACAGGCATTGGTTGCTTCTAGTTGTTGGTTTCATGTTGATGGAAAGGAAAATATCAGTGATGGTCTTTCTAGAGGAATGTCGCCCTCACAATTTATGGAAAATAAATTTTGGTTGTCCGGTCCAAAATGGTTAAAGTATGATATTTCATCTTGGCCTATTAAACCTGTTGGTATAGAACATTGCACAATGATGGAAGAAAAAACTGTTGCATTGTTAAGTTCGAATAGTGAAATTCATCCTTTTTATTTGTTAGCGGAACGGTGTTCATCTTGGATGAAATTATTACGTGCTATTGTTTATGTACTTCGTTTTGTAAAACTTTTACCCCGTGCAGCCTTGTTTGTTGCAAGTGATTTAGATAAAGCTGAGACAGTTTTGCTAAAAGTCGTACAAACCTTTCATTTTGCAGCTGACCTAAAGGAATTGGAAAAGAATGGTAGTTGTTCTTCCTATTTGAGACATTTACGTCCTTTTATACATGATGGAATTCTTCGGGTTGGTGGGCGTCTAGTTAATTCCAAATTAAATTTTAATATACAGCACCCTATACTACTCCCTAAACGTGATCGCGTTGTAGATTTGTTAATCGATCACTATCACCGATATAATCTTCATACAGGACCTAATTTGGTTCTATCATTGCTTAGACAGCGTTATTGGATTTTATCTGCCTGTGGAGTTGTAAGAAGCCGCATTCAAAAATGTAATATTTGCTTTAAATTAAAGCCTAAAGCACAATTTCCCCTGATGGGAAACCTCCCTTCTTGTCGGGTTCAAGAATCCAAAGCTTTTCTTCACAGCGGTGTAGACTATTGTGGTCCCATTCAGACCATACCTTATAGAAGAAGAGGTGTGCGTTCACAAAAAACTTATATTTGCCTCTTTGTTTGTTTAGTGACAAAAGCAATACATCTAGAGCTCGTGTCAAGTTTATCCACAGCTAACTTTTTACAAGCCTTTAAGCGTTTTCTATCACGTAGAGGATTAGTCACTAATATGTACTCAGATGAAGGTACTAATTTTATAGAAGCAAAGACATACTTGGACGAGTTACACTCATTAACTAATTCTAATGATTTTAATGCAACCGTAGCTACTGAACTCTCTTGCAGAGGAATAAATTGGAAAATTAATCCTCCATCTGCCCCTCATTTTGGCGGATTGTGGGAAAGTAATGTTAAATCGGTAAAGACACATCTTTTTAGAGTTATTGAACATCAACTATTAACTTACGCTCAGCCAGAGGGGTGACTGGGTCAAGAGTAAACACAAGAATCACTGGAGGAACATTCCAGGAAATCGACATGGAAAAACACTTATTAAAGGTCCATGTGCAAAACAAACTGCAGAACTGCTCACAATGAACAGGACGCAGTTTAGACTAATAACAGGACTTCTGACGGGACACTTTCCTGTAAAGAAGTACCTGAATACAATCGGCAAATTCGACGGCAATCTAGACTGCAGGCTATGCAGCAAGGAGCCGGAAACGGTCGACCACATCATTTTTTTACTGCGAGGCATTGGCTCGCAGAAGATATGGCATCTACGGCAAACACGAACAGACCCGGAACTTATCAGCACCCGTCCGACCATAGACCTGTATCATCTGATTAGAGGTACAGGGGTACTGGAATGGCGGAGTGAAGCATGGCAGGGAGAGCACAATAAGCCCAGGAGGCTGCAGTGCCCTCGGAGTTTTCTATTAACAGACGAGCCCTGGAAAAAAAAAAAAACTTACGAGGAAATGAATACATTATTAATTCAAATAGAGGCACTTCTTAATTCGAGACCATTGTGTGTACTCAGTTCGGATCCTGCTGAACCTTTAGCTTTAACTCCAGCTCATTTTCTCACCTTAACACCATTGAAGTCGTTACCTGCTCAAGATCTTAGCTCTGAAAATATTAATTGCCTAGATCGCTTTCAACTGATAGATAGAATGATTTCGGGATTAATGGAAGCGATGGCGTCTTGAATATTTAACAAGCTTACAAGTCAGACAAAGATGGACTACATCGACTTCTCCAATTAAATCTGGTACTATAGTTTTTGGTGGAACAACCAAATACTCCACCTCTTCACTGGCCATAGGCACTATCATTGAAACTTTTCCTGGAAAAGACGGAGAAGTAAGAGTAGTCTCGGTAAAAACTCAAACTGGCATTATAAAAGACCAGTAGTCAAAGTGTGTCCATTGCCCACACAATAATTTTGTTGTATTTTACTTTTCGAAATAGTTTTAGTTTTAGGTTATTAGGTTAGGTTATATATTTCTGAAACTTCTTCAGGGTGGGGGGAATGTTTGGGCCATCTGGTTTGTTGGAATTATTATTATTAGTTTTCTTCCTAAACTTCTACTCACCAATTGAACTGCTGCTCAATAGATGTCACTCATAGAATGGAGTGAAATATATTCATTTTTTAAGTTCTTACAAAAAGTTGATATTTTTTACTTTTGGTATTATCTTTGATTTTAGTTAGGACAGTTTAACTAATTTGAAAATATAGTAGTATAGTTATTCATATAGTAAACTCCGCATTAAATGAAAATTAGTTCATTATATTTATAGTATAGTGTTAAAGTTTGTTTTAATTAAAAGTACCGCAAAATTCCCTATTATCCCATCCCTCAAACCTGCCGTTACTTTGCATCATAGGAACCCAACACTACAACATATTGGTGAGTAAAATAATTTTTTTAGTATACAGTTCCACTTAATTACTTTTGATAAAATTAGATTAGTAATTCGTAAATGTACAATACAATAGTGTACATAACAACACTGTACAATCGATGCCTTGAAACCGGCATCTTCCCCAAAATCTGGAAGGTTTCAAGATAATTGGATCTGGAAAGGTCCCAATAACTGGAGACCAATATGCCTAACCCCAGTGAATGGGCAGGCTGCTAGACAAACTAACGGCTAATAGGTTAAGCCACTACATGGAACATAATGAAAAATACGACAAAAGACAATACAGATTTAGGAGGAATAGGGACACCGTACAGGCTCTTGAGAACCTAATCAGTACCATCGACAAGAACAAAAGAGAAAAGAGACATACGCTCATAGTAAACACTAGACATGTCAAATGCATTTAACTCAGCATGGACTCCAGCAATCAAGAAACAACTCCACCACCAGAATATTCCAACAAATATAGCGAGATTAGCGGCAAATTTCCTAGAAGATAGAACAATACTAACAAGTGAATAGGAACACAGCACAGAAAGGGGATGCCCCTAGGGATCCCGTCTAGGATCAGCCCTGTGGCTGTTAATTATGGAGGATTGGTTTAAAAAAATAGACAATCCAACAGACAACGGAAGAGAAAACGAAGACCTAGTCCAGGCATTTGCCGACGACCAAGTGTTGGCAATTACAGGACACTCTTTAAAAAACAATTGAAAACAAGTGGGAAAAGTATATTAAGCGAGTGAGGAATGGGCAAAAGAAAACAAATTAAAATACAAACGGATCTAAACAGAAGCAATATTTATTGACGGGAAAAATAATACAAGAAAACCAAGAATTAAAATGACAGGGACGACGATCAAAATTGCAAGTACGATTAAATACCTAGGAACAATAATTGATGATAAGTTAAATTGGATCGAACACGTCAAGGCAATAGGAAGGAAAACGATGGACAAAGCCAATAAGCTATACATAATTGCTGGAAGAAAATGGGGGACAAGCAGTAAAGCACTAAAATGATTTACGAGCTAGTGGTCAAACCTATAACTCTTTATGCCTCGGAGGTATGGGGAAAAAAGCACAAGATAGTAGGATAAAAAAACACCTGGGGAAAATAGAAAGACCTTTCCTTTTATCAATTACCAAGGCATACAGAACAAGCCCCACACAAGCATGCCGCTGGAGATCGAAGCAAGAGGCAATTATGACTTCAGACAACAATATAAATTAGAATTAGAGGACGCAGGACTAACCAGAAACCAACTTAAAAAGAGAAAAGAGGAAACGAAGAAACAAGCATGTCAAACCAGCTGGGACAACGAAAGCAAAGGGGAGAAAGACGTATGAAATAATACCAAATGTAGGGAATGATCTAATTGAATTGAATTGGAAACTAACGCAACTAATCACTGGACACGGACATATCAAAGAATATTATAGAAGATTCCAACTGAGAATAGTGGAAGCGACGTGTAAATGCGATAGGGAAGACGAAACCAGACACCACATCATAGAGACATGTGGAATAGCTGTACGAGCTGAGGCACGTAGGAAACTAAGAGACTACTTGGAAAATAGAGGAAAAAACTACCCCCCACAATTAACACAAAGAAATGAAGACAAAACAATGATAGAGAGGTGGTGCAACGGATGGGCGAATTCCATGATTTCAGATGATGAGCACTTAGATTAGATAAGAGTGACGACGGGAGCTGGCGGCGAGACCTACATGGCCTCGCCTCCCCGCTAATTTTTACAAAGGCGAGAGGAGAAGGGTGGGTTCCCCTGGTGTGGGGTTCCGTTAGATAGCAGGGAAAGGGTAATAAATGGCCTAATGCCGAAAGGTGGGAGGGCCTACTCTTAGGGGTAAATCATTCGTCGTGACAGCCTACAGGCAATGGAAAAACTCGAAAAAAGAGACACTAGTGAAGAGGAGGCCCGGAGTAAGAATAACGATAATGTGGAGAAAAAAGGAAGCAACAAACAGGAAAAACCAGAAAGTAGATACCTGGGCCAAGGAGACATGTAGGAGGGAGAGAAGAAGGGCCGCAGAGGACGAAGACCAGTGGAAAAGTAAAAAAATGAGGAAAAAAGAGACAAAGAATAAAATACTGGAGGCTTGGCAAACACAGTGGACTAACGAAAAAACAGGGAGGAACCTCTTTCAGGTGTGTCCTACCGTGGGCTACGGGGAACTGGGGCTATCCTTTAAAGACGCTCAGATGGCCACGAACCATGGAAACCTCCTGAGTTACTTGGGGAGATTCAATCTTAGATTGATAAATGGAGAATGTGAATGCGGCATGGGGACGGAAAATAGCGAACATATCAGATACGAATGTGTGAGAGCGGATAGGGTAGCAGGGAGAAACCAAATTATGAATGAATGGGGGATCTACGAGTATGCTTGAGAGAAGGGGGCGAAACGGATAGTGAGCAAGTGAGAAAATGGAATGAATGGGAGGAAATGATCATGGATGTGGAAAATATAGTGGGTGAATGAGGGAGGTCGTCTCTCAAAAGAGAATTTAAAATTGGAGTATGTAGAAAAAAAGAGAATGAAACAGGGTCTTTCCCCGCTGGTTTGGAGAAGTGGAGATGGGATGGGTTCCACTGGTAGGGGTTTCGCTGGAAAGGGGTTAAGGTTTTGCCCAAAGCCGAAAGGCGGGTGGGTTTTTAATAACGTCTGTCCCTTCCCAGTCAGTGATAGGAGAGGACCCGATTAAAGATAGAGACTTAAGTAGAACGTAAGAATTGGAAATACAGACTATAGAAGACTAGGACTTGCAAAGAAGTGAGGAGGTCGGCCAAAACGGGTGACCTTCTCTTTTTTTGTACCCGTTTTAGAGTTTGCGGTACTTTCGAAAAAGGGTAAACCGAAGTTAGCGGCACAAGGAAGGACCTAGTAGAGTGCAAGCCGGAAACGGCTTTTTTGTGCAATTTTCGAAGTCCAGGGTACTGGCCAAAAGAGCAAGAAAGACATCGTGTCCTGGGGGCATTGGAACTGGGGAAGAAGATATGAACAGATCATTCAGGAAGGTGGAGAAAGAAAGATATAGGGAGGAAGCCGTACAAAAAGCAATAAGAATAATCCTACAAAACGGGGAGAAAGAAGTGACTGAAAAGAAGGCCAGATCAACACAAGGCAGAAGAAATGAAGAAGGAAAAAAGAGGGATCGTCAGGAGCAAGAAAAAAATAGAGGAGAAGTAGTATGAACCAAAGAACAAGAAGCAAGAAGACCGGAAGAGAACATTAGAAGGCAGGCGAGATATGAGCGGACAATGAGAAGAGAGGAGGAAGAGGAAGAGAAATTTTTGGATAGTATTAAAGCAAACATTGCAAATGTAAAAGAGGCGACCTCCAGGGTATCAGGGGGAAAAATACAATTTAACAAGTCCGAACGGGACTGCGTAAAAGAAAATATGAAAGAGATAGATAAACGTTGCAGACACATGTGGGAAAAATATATTGTGTGTATGACTCGTTTGGAGTGTGAAAGTAGAGAGAAAGATCAATGGAAAAAGAACGCAAGTAAATGGGAGGAAGTAAAAAGGGAAAATGAAAAAGAAAGGGAGCAAATGAGAGAATGGATGGCAAGAATGGAAGCAAGAATTGAGTCGGGTAGTAACGCAAAACGGGACAGAGGAAGAGTGAAACAAACTTACACACAGGTAACACAGGAGGTGGAAAGACAAAGAGCACAAGGGGCAATAAAAAAGACAAGGGGAAGGGACGATGATAAAACAAAAGCCGCACAAATAGCACTAGATGCTCTAAAAAAAGGGATAAGGGGACGGGAGGAGGAAAGGACAGATCCTGGATTTTCCAGGGCCGACAGGAGTGACACCGAAACAGAACGGGAAGGGGAAACGGACAGCGAATGGGAAACGCAGATAACGCGTAAGAAGGCGCAAACTTTTGCAGAAGCAGCAAAGGTGGGGATAAAAGAGAGACTGGAGAAGGGAACGGGGTGGAGGACTCCACCGAAGGGAGAGAAAACAGAAATTATAGTGAGAAGAGAAGGAACGGAGGAGGGCAAGGAAGTCTGGAATGAGATAAAAAAGAACTTGAGGGACGCCAAAGAAAACACGGGAGTCAAGGGAGTCTACATGACCAAGGGAGGCGGGGTCGCGATTGTACCCCAAACAGTAGAGCAAGGGAACAGAATAAGAGGAATCTTAAACCGGAACCAGGAGTTCAAAGTGAAAGATAATAGGGAGCCACTACCGCAGATAGTGATTACAGGAGTGGACAAAGGACTTGGGGAAGAGGAATTCCTGGACATAATGTTCGAGGAAAACCCGGAACTGAACTCAAACTTCACGACGCAAGAAAAAAAGAGTTGCAAAGTTATTGACAGGAAAAGGTGCAGGAATATACAAAAGGAGAACTGGATAATCCAATGTGACGGAAACATGGCGAAGTATATTTTGAAAAGAGGATGGCTCAGCATTGACCTGGTGGTGAGGTGCGCGGAGGAATACATAGACGTGGCGCTATGTTTCCAATGCAGTCGCTTTGGGCACGTGAGTAAATATTGTAAACTACAGCCGGCATGTTTTGTATGTGGGGGACCAGATGAAAGGAGGACGTGCTAAGGCCGGAGCGAAAGTTGTGTTAACTGCAAAGAGATAGGGAGGACCGATATCGATCACAGAGCCAACGATAGAAACTGCCCGGTGTACAAGTGCCAGGCAGAAAGGAGCCGAAGGATGACCAAGTTTTAAGAATGGAAAGGATTAAGCTATTTCAGATAAATGTGGGAAAAGTAAGGGCGGCGACACAGTTACTGAGAGAAAGGGCAGAAACACAAAAAATTGACACAGTTCTAATACAGGAACCGTACATAAAAGATATGGAATGGAAAGGATATACACGATTTAGAAAAGGAGAAAGGAGCAAAGCGGAAATTTGGACAAGCAAAAGGATAAAAGGGGCAAGCGGATGGACGCAGGGCATGACCGACAACGCCGCCAGCGTCACGGTGAAGTTGGACAATGGAGCAGACCTACTCGTGGTATGTATTTACGACGAGCCAGGCGGGAATGACAACAAAAGAATTAGGGAGATAGAAAAAACACTAAAGAAGTGAAAGAATCCGATAATCTTAGGAGGGGACGTCAATGCCAAAAACGAAGCATGGGGAGCGGTCGAAACGGACATAAGGGGGGGGGGGAATTTGATGGAATGGATATTGACCTAGGGACTGGTGTTGGAGAATGACCCGAACAGCGCGGCAACATTCTCCAGTACCAGAGGGAACAGTTGGATTGATGTGACGGCCAGCAAAGGCGTCACTCTAAATGGATGGTAGGTGGATATGGATGAATCGCTGAGCGACCATAGATATATCCATTTTAGCATACAGGGAAGAACAAAAGAGAACAGGACGAAACTGAGATACGAATTCGACAAAACGGATTGGAAAACTTTCAGAAGACAGATAGCCAACTACGAAGAGAGGGAAGATATCACGGAAATCGAGGGAGTCATAAAGGAATTCAGTGAGCACTGTCAGAGAACCTGCAGAAGGATGATCAAGCAGATTAGAGCATATGAACAGAATGAGAAGTGGTGGAACGGCAACCTGGAGAGATTAAAAAAGAACATAAAAAAACAGAGAAAGGCATGGCAGGAAGAGAGGGCCGAAGAGAGAGAAAGAAAAAAGAAGGTTTACAAAAGGGAAAGAAATCAATATAAGCAAACTATCGAGGAAGAGAGAAAAAAGGCACTTAACAGAGAGATCGAAGGCATATGCGAAAGAGACCCATGGGACAAGGTATGGACATTCATTAAGAGACCAATTAACGAGGATGGGGAGGCATGATAAGGATGGAGGATGGCACCTATACCGAAACACAGGAGCAGAAAAATGAATATTTAGTGGGAAAATATTTCCCGGGAGTGGGAGGTACAAAGGAGAACGTACATTTAGAAATCGAGGAAAGCAGAAGGGCATATAGCACAGACGACAAATAAATAGAGGAATGGGAGGTACAGGAAGTTGTGAATGGAATGAAGAATGGGAAAGCCGTGGGGAATCATAGGATTCCGAATGAGGCCATGAAAGAGATTGCGAAGGTGAAGGGCAAATGGCTAGCGAGAATTTATAATGAATGTTTGAGGCAGGGAATTTTCCCTGAAATATGGAAGAGAGCGATAGTGACCTGGATCCCGAAAAGGAATGGGGACCCGAGGCCGATTTGCCTGTTGCCCACCCTTGGAATTGTGTTCGACAGGTTGATCAATGGCAGGGTTCAACACTTCTTGCAGGAGGAAGGGAAGTATGATAGAGAACAGTACGGATTTAGGAGCGAAAGAGACACACGTATGGCCGTTAAAAGAATGATTGATGATGAATGATTAAAGGGTAAGTCCGTTAAAAAGATAGAGAGCGCATAGGTAAGAGTGAAAGAGAAATGTATGCAATGGGAGAGAGAGAATTTTCTAAAGTATAACAGTAGTAAGACTGAAGCTGTTGCGTACATCTGGCAACTTTCAGTAATTTTATTAAATTCTAGTACGTATAGGTATTTACCATACTCTAGTAACGAAAGACATTGAATTATCATAGGTAATGTGTTTAAATTTAGGAATGTACACATTTATTATATTTTCATGTTTCATCCATTTAACTCTTTTTGTATTCCAGTTTTTGCTAACAGCTCTCGTAGAACACAGGGGCTTCGATCGAATAGTAAATATATCTGTATTTCACAGCGCCTATTTCATAATTATTGGTTAAACCAAATATACTGCAGGAAGTATTGTGGGTTGCATAGAACAACGCAGACCCAAATTCTTAGTAATTTTTAGTTTATAGTATGGTAATATGTTAATTGAGACTTGAGAGGGGATATCACTTTTATTAGCTCGCTGATAGCAGAATTGCCCATTTTCTGTAGCCAATTCTGTAGCAGCATATACTTTGACCTTAAGTTTTGATAATCATTCAGTCACGAGTTGTGTCACTTCTGCTATTATCAAACTTTCTCATAGTGATCTATCTAATAAAAGAGTTTTGCCGCCAAATAGTTGATTATATAGCTGATTATTTGAATAACTGATTATTTAAACAACTGATTACATAGATAATTAACAAATAGCTGATTAAATAACTGATTATTTAGATAATAACTGATTATTTAAATAGATAATTGATTATATAGATAATTAATAAATAATTTACATAGTTAATACAAATTATTTAAATAATTTACCGAAATAGTCTACATAATTTACACATGGAAAATCACTTCTTTCCTTTGATGGTTAGATGCCTGCTAGATTTCATAAGACGGATAGTCCAGTCAAACATAGTTTACTCAAGTTCAGCATAGTCTATTGAAATTCCGTTTAGTCAAGTCCAGTTTAGTCTAGTCAATCCAAACCAACAGCAAAACCCTAGCGTTATACAGGTTAGCCAGACGTCAAACCACGTCGAGGAGCCGTCTGTGTTCGGAGAGGCTGATAGGAAAAGCTACCAGGTGCTCACCAGGAGCCCTCATCCACTACCTATCCATCGTCAGGAGGATTGGTGAGATTCTGAGAATTTCATTGATATTTTTTTTGTGTAATATTTACTGTATAACTTTCTTTGCACAAGATATATTTTTTTAATGATAAATTAATTAAGCTATAAATATTTATTCTTGGAAATTGTGATAACATTATTTAATATTTCTATTTCATAATTGATAACATTATTTTATACTTTTTATATTGATTAAATTCGTTGATTTGTTCTTATATTGATGATTTTTCTGAAGTTATTAATAAATAAATATCTTTTATCGTAAAACTCAATTTTTCATTTTTTTTGTTTGTCCGCCATAAGATCAAATCTTTCCACGGCGGTTGGTTTCACCATCACATGGGTAGTAGTAACTCTTAAATTTTCCGTGGATGGCGCTCATATTTTTTACATCATTTTAAGCTACCTCTGAGTGTTGGAATAAACTAGTTAGGTAAAATATCACAAAAATATTGGTTCACCCTCTGGCTAATTTAAAAAAATATATATTAATTGAACCCACGAAATCCCAGCCACGCACCAGATCAGCTAGCCGTTCGCCGTCACTACTTGTGTGTTGGTTGAATTGCCTTTGGTTATCACCTTAACCGGTGATATCATTGCTAATTTTTCTAAGGCCAAGTAGTGATGTAACAAAGCGATGGTGCTCCTCGGCCTCCAGAGGGCGTACAGAACCACTCCCACATCGGCGCTGGAGGTCATAACGGGAGTACCACCTCTAGAAATAATGGCAGGGATGCTTTATGTGGAAAAAAAGTTGGCGCAGGAGGAGAGAGAAAAGGAGGTACACAGGGCACATCCCGCTTTTAGGGTACACACGGATGTGGAGTGGACCTGGCAAAAAGAAGAAGCGTGCCAAATAACCGGTTATACGGACGCTAGTGTTGACGCAACGGGAAGAGTGGCGATAGAGGGATTGATTGAGATGGAGGACAAGACCAGGATAATCAGAGAAAAAGTGAGGAAAGGCACGCCGGTAGGGATTGCCCAGGGAATGGCTATAAACAGAGCTTTGGAAGATATAAAGAAGGAAATATAGGGTGGAGAACAAATGAGACAGGAAGGGATGCAGGCCGTCGTTGTAACAGTCTGCAAGTCGTGGAAAAGATGAAAAGAAAAAAGAAAGAAGAAGTAATACAGCAAATACAAAAAAACATTGAGGATCTCAGAAAACAGGGGGTAGAAATTAAGATTATGTGGGGGAAAAAAGGCGAGGGGAATGAGAAGAACAAGACAGTAGATGGCTGGGCCATGAAGACGCGCAACATGAACGAAGAAAGGAAGGAAGAGGAAGAAGAATGGACAGATAGAAGGACATTAAAGAAAAAGTCCAAGAAGGACATATTGGAAGAGTGGCAGAGGCAGTGGGAAAATGGGAATACGGGGAGGTCATTGTAAGAGGTGTGTCCAATGGTAGGTTATGGGGATTCAGGACTGTCCTTTAAGGGAACGCAATTGGCAACAAACCACGGTAACCTCCTGGGTTACCTGGCGAGGTTCAAATTAAAAGACGGACGGAAGATGTGAGTGTGGGATGGGATGGGAAGACAGTGAGCATGTGCGTTTTGTGTGCGAGAGAATAGATAGGAGGGTAGGAATAGTCATAACGAAATGGGGGATCTACAGGTGTGCATGCGACAAGGGGAAGATACGGATGTGGAACAAGTTAACAAATGAAATGAATAGGCAGGGTGTATTTTAGATACGGAAGAGATGGACGAGTGAGGGGGTCGCCCTTCCAAGAAATTGTAATTAAAAGAATGTAAAGAGTAAAATAATGTAACGCGATGTAGGAAATAAAGAGAAAGAAAAAACAGGAGTTTTCCCGCTGATTTTTGAAGTAGTGGAGATGGGATGGGTTCCCTTGGCGGGGGTTTCTCTGGTGAGTGGTAGGAGTTGGCCCAAAGCCGAAAGGCGGGGGGGCCGTTAAGCAATATGTCCCTACTCAGGTGTTTGGCAGTTTAACTGTTGTCAAAGGCGGATGTGTGTAGTAAAATTAAAAGCTACGAGTTAAAAGTGTGGTTAGTTGAACAAAGTGAATAAAGGGGAATCACGCAGAGGGCGCAGCCCGAGTCTAATAAAGGGGGCCCGAGCGGGAGAAGTAGTGGCACAGTAATAGGAAAGGACCTAATAAAGACAGATTTAAATCTAGAAATAAAGTGAATAAATGGGAATCACGCGGAGGGCGCAGCCCCAGTGTAGCAAGGGGGCCCGAGCGGGAATAGTAGTGACGTAGTGAAGTGGGGGAACCAGACTAGAATCCCCGCCCAACGACAGGAAAGGACCTAATAAAGACAGAGACTTGAATTTGGACTAGCAGTAAGATTTAGAAATAAGATAAAAACAAAAAGAATAGAAGGGGAGTTGCTCAAAAGGACAACATCCTCTTTTTTTGTGCCTTTTGGGAATTAGTGGTACTTTCGAAACTGAACAGTGTAAAAGTGAACTCGGGAGGAGTTGTCCAAGGACGACATCCTCCATTTTTTTATGAGGAAAACCAAATTCAGGGTACTTTCGAAATCGCCTGAATAGAAGAAGATACTCAAGATAAGGAGTGACATAAAAATCCAAGACACGGACAGGGTGCTAGTTCTGAGTAGTGAAGGCACTTCGAGCATAGACACCAAAGGATCAGTAAGAAAGAAATGGAGAGCGAAAGAGGAAAGAGAAAAGAAAGGGAAGACCCCATGGATAAAGAGATTAGGAGAGCAGAAAAGGAATATGAACTGCAAGGTCAAATTACGAGGAGGGAATCC
This sequence comes from Stenurella melanura, assembly GCA_963583905.1. Classification (NCBI taxonomy): domain Eukaryota; kingdom Metazoa; phylum Arthropoda; class Insecta; order Coleoptera; family Cerambycidae; genus Stenurella; species Stenurella melanura. Next base: position 67,367,424 of record OY757318.1, read on the forward strand.
ATGGCAAGAACCCCCCCCCGAAATAGAAGCAAAAAACCAAGAAAAACTGTATTCAGGAGGAAGTGGGAGAGAAAATGAGGAATCAGATAGAACACCTAGCGAAATCGAGAAAGAGAAGCATAGAGAAGAAAAAGGACAAAAGAAAGAAAAAGGGCAAAAAACTATATTCGTACTACTGCAAAAGACGGAAAGGAGAAGGAAATAGCAGAGAAAAGGGCTAAACCAACACAAGAAAGAAGAAAAGAAGATGAGAAGAGGGAACGCCGTGAACAAACGAAAAACAAAGAAAGGGCAGAAAAAGAACGAAAAGAAGGAAGGAAGGCAGAAAACATTAGAAGACAAAAAATATATAGACGAGTCATGAATAGAGATGAAGAAGAAGCAGATGAATTCCTGGATAACGTAAGATTTCAAATATTAAAGAGGCGACCTCAAGAGTGTCTGGAGGAAAAATCCAATTCAACAAAGGAGAAAGAGATTGTGTAATTGAGAGTTTGGGAGACATTGAAAAGCAGTGCAGGGATATGTGGGAGAGATTCTTAGTATGTATGACTAGGTTGGAGAATGAAATAAGTGAGAAAGATGAGTGGAAAGAGAATGCAAGGAGGTGGGAGATAATGAAAAGAGAGAATGAAAAAGAAAAGAAACATATGAGAGAGTGGATGACGAAAATAGAGGCAAAGATAGAACTGGAACTTAGACAAAGTAGTAAAGGGGAAAAGGGGAGACCACCCTAAACACAGGTAATCCAAGAGGTTGAAAGACAAAGGGCTCAGGGCGCGATCAGAAAGAAACGAAGGGAACGGGAAGAGGAAAAGATAACCTCTGAGGTCTCGGACACTATGGTCTTCGGAACCTCGCAGAAGTGATACCGAAACCGAAAGGGAAAGAGAGACCGATAGCGAATGGGAAACCCAGAAAAGAACAAAAAGAACCAGGACATTTGCGGAGACAGCCAGAGTGGGTTTAAAAGAGAGGCTAGACAAGGGGACAGGATGGAAGACTCCCCTGAGAGAAGACAAAACGGAGATTATAGTGAGGACAGAAGGAGCAGAGGAAGGAACACTGTTACGGTTGCTTTTGTCAAGTAGACGTTGTAACATAACCTGTCATTTTGGCTAGAGGAGTGTATGTGTAAATACAGCATTGTTAGATGTTTAACTATAAAATTTAATCACTAAGTCTATACGTTAACTTTAGGTAGTTCATTGTTCAAAAGGATATCATCATTTAGAATAAAATAAATAAATAAAAGGTCTTGTGTTAATAATGAGTTGTCATATATTAATAGTATTTCCATCCACATTTGCATACTTTAGTAATCCTTTTGATTCTTAAATTTGTTTAATAGAGTTGTCACATTTATCGACTGTCGTCCAGCTAACTTGTGTCTAGAAATAAAGATAAATTTTAATTAGAATGTCGAGTAAAATATATAAATAAGTACTTATCTTAATCAATCAGAGTGTTGTGTGGTACATTATTATTCCTTGTAATTTGCTAGTTCTCATACATAGTGTTTAATCTGGAATAAATAGGAACGATAAACAAACCTATAACATAGCCATAACTTAAGTAATTCAGTCTATGAAAACGACTAGTTCAAATATATCACTTACCTTCTGTGCCTTTGTTATTTGCTTGTTAAATTTCATCCTCAACAATTGTTTATAATAATAAATAGAACGAACATAGTAGGTTATTGAAGGTAATCAGCTGACTGGCAGAGTTCGATTCAGTCTTAACCGAATACTCGCTCACTGAACAGTACTGTTCGGAGTAGTTCGATTGGATGTTTTAATTTAATATATTTTGCTCTGATAAGTTAGTATTTCTTCAATTATATTCATTTTAAACAAATAATAAGAACATAATTTTTATAGTTAAATTGTCGTAATATTATATCGCTTCTTATCAAATCTCCGATCAACAGGTTAGTCTATGTCGGGGTTGTCTTAATCGAAAGGGACATCTGTAACAGAACTTCTCGAATTCTATCCAAATTACGGATGTCGTGTTGTATATTATGTTTGAAATAAATCATTTTTGTGATTACTTTCGATGGTCTTCTGTTCAAGGTCGAATGGTATCATGAAATTTCAATTCTTTTTTGTGTCGTTTCGTCTGCGTAGTACGACTGCGCTAGGCACCTGTCCTGTAAGGGGTCAGAGGTTCTCTAGTACTTCCTTCTTGACGTGACCTTTGAGGCGATTAGACGTTGCAGTGTAGCTTGGTAAATTTGGTGAGAGTAATCTTTATCCACGTTTTGGCTATTTTGTTGAATATTTGTAATGGTGGGATTTCCGTATTTACCAAAATTAGTAATGATTTGTGAAAAATCTGATCAGCATGATTGCTGGATGTATAGCTACAGAGCACGTGTTAGGTCGAACACATGGTCGACATTTTGTTAAGCCCTAAAAGGGTGAGTTATTAAATTTGTGAAAATGTAAATAGTATATTAATTTGGATTTTAAAACTTTTAGGCTTTTTATCGTTAGTTTTTATTAAGAAGCGTTAGTAGTACTAGATGTAATTAGTATAGAAAAATTGGTTGAAAAATTTTGGAGCTTATACCGATGATGGATGGTTTTGTTTCTTTTTGTTGGTTTCTTTTCATGACTGAGATGGTTGTAATTGGTTACAGTTCGAGATGAAATTTTGCAGAGTCGATCAATTGCCCTAAGATACAAGAAGACCGTTCAGCGCTCATACCTTTCCACTCCTGGGAGAAGTTCAGCGTTCTCATATTTTCTTTTGGGGGTATTTCAAAATTCAACCGTAAGTCATAACTTGTATAAATTTTGTTTGTATATATATTGTTATATATTTTTTTATTTATGTGTGTGTGGCAAATAGTGAATGAGAATTTTTTTACTTGCCCGGCGCCAAATTGTTTAAAACAATTAATGAATTACCACACCTACACGAAAATATATAACTTTCCCTTGCTCGTTCATACTCTTGCAGGGCCAAAAAGCAGGTTCAAAATCTGAAAATAAAAGCATTCACCCTGTCCAGCACAACCTCAATGAAACACCTCGTTGGCTAAGTTTTAAACTTTTAATTTTATTAAATTAACTGGTATGGTTTTCCTGTGGATTTAAAAAATATATGGGACAATAAAAACTTAAGCTAATAGGCCTTTTATTTATGTTGATCAACTTACGTTCGAGCTCTGGTTTTGGGACTTTTTATTTTAAAACAAACTGTTATTCATAAACGGAAATCGTATCGATCGGTCTCTCTCGTTTGCGTGCGCCTCGTGTTCAGCAGACAGACGAATATTTGTATACTTCTTCTTCCTCCTGCGATTTTAATAGTTTGGTGTACTCGTCGTATCACTTTGTTTAATTTCTTTGGAACTTTTATTTATTTATTACGGTAAGTTAAACTGTTTCCCGCACTATTAATGTCAAATTTACAGTTTGAATGTTCTTGACAATTGTATAACAATAAAACTTTATAAATTTATAAGAAAGTGTTTGTATAAATTACTTTCCTGGAAGTTTGTTCCACTAGGAACTCAAAAAGTTACTATTTTCTCACATATGATGGAATAAACTGATTCCTTTAGGATAATTACTCACACACGGAGTTTCAATCAAAATTTTACTGGTAAACAAACTTTAGTTTTTACTTTTAAATTGTGAGGTTATAAATTTATGGTAAACAAATACGTGTTGCCACCTCTAATACTCAAACAAGACTGAATTTAAAATATGCCCTTTTTATTGGCTTATTTTGACATTTCTCTAGATTTCATGTCACTCGATTTTATTGAAATAAATTTTGAAATTTTATTTTTCTGTTATCTTTTTTATTTATGAATTTAGCAATGATTTTCTTTTAGAAAAATGATATAGAGATGATTGGCTTTCTTTTGGTATGCCATAACCAACTCTTTCTTGTCAATTAAAATTTTCCTTGTTTCAACAATTTTTAACAATTTCTCGCTTATTTCTAATAAAAACCTAATAAAACACATACCAGTGTATAACTTATAAACTAAAGAACAATTTGCTATCAATTTTTATAGCCATAAAACATTTTATATAAAATTTATAAATATTATGTCGTTTCAGGAGTGCCTAAGCATCATTTGCTGGAACTGTTGCTAATTTGCAAAATATCCTAAAACCAACTGACAGAAAACGATCAATGGACATTTGTCCTTAAATACAACAAGAAAAACTTCAAAGAACATCTTTATTTTGGAACAAATTAACATATTTGTCAAGATTTTACATCTCCCTTGACTTAATTTTGCACTTCCTATTGTTACCAATGCCTGTAGTTTAAGGCTATAACATTTTATCTGCTCATCAGGTGAGTCTCTTTCACTTTTGTAAAGTTTTATTCATAGACGATGCACTGAATTGTTAGAATTGGGTAGATTCTCAGTTCTCGGGACTGTTTACACTACTCAAAATATGAAATTACTTTATAACAAAATTTTCATAGTGTTCATGTTAGCTATCTTGTTTATAGCTTTTCTAAGACTAAATTTAACATATTTGTGTACAACAAAGTTAATGGATTCAAATATTAACAATAAAATTTGTTCCTTTTTTAGGTTTTACATTGTCTTTGATACCTGTTGTGACCCTGTATTTTGGATCTGTATCATTAAATTTGCTCACAAGGTGAGTCTTTTACACTTTTATAAAGTTTCATTTATAGACGCTGCACTATAATGTTGAAATTGATTAGATTCTCAGTTCTCGGGACTGTTTACGCTACTCAAATTATGAATGTAGCTTGTAGCACTTTTCTCACAGTGTTCATGTTAGCTATCTTATTTCTAGCCTTTCTTATGACTAAATTTAACATAATTATTTATAACAGAGTTTATAACTTATTAATAACAATAAATATTTCCCCTTTTTAGGTTTTTCCATTGGTTTTGGTACCTGTTATGCACCTATGATTTGGATCTAGCTACCATGCTATACACAAAGGTTCATCCAAAACTTAATTTTGTATCAACGATGCTTTTTAACTTAACAATAACAAATTAACATTTATTTACCACACGGTAGGTACTTATATCTAACGTTTAATAAAATTAATCAAAGTTACATCATATCCAATATAAATTTTATTTAATAAAGTATTTCCATTGACATTATGCTTTCACAGAGCTCAATATTCACCATTTCAGCTCTATAGTTTGTCTCAAAGTTATATATAATCATTTCTAGTTACTTTTTCCATTCTATTTTTAAATTCTTACATAATTTTATACTTCAGTACTCAGTTCAATAAACGTGTAAGGTTTTGGTCATCGCAATATATATGTGTATGTATTGTAATTATTTCATAAGTTGACGATTTAAATACCTACCTTGTTTATAGTAAAGTCAAGAATTGGCTATCTAGAAAAGAATATAGTCCAGATCTAGGTATTTATTATTTGTTATAATATTAAATTTTCTGTACCCATAACCACTGTTTTGAAAAGTATGTAAACTGCGTGCAATTGCATTTGGTATTATTATTGAAATTCTCGTGTTAATAAATTTTATTTAGATTAATTCATTTGTCACTCATGACTTCTTGATATTGCTAACGAATAGAAAAAAATTAATTGATACTTATAAATTTGAAGCATTTCTTTTATTATTGACTTGGTATATAAATGATATATGAATAAACAAATTTGTTATAAGCTCCACTAATTGGGTTTTCTTTCTTGTACTATAAATTAATTTAACAGTTTATTCATCTATTGTTCACTTAGGTACCTAGACAGTTAGTTAGGCAACCAGTACTGGGAACTCACACTGAGATTGATGGAAGCTAGCCGAGGACTGGTAAGGTGTGGATATTGAGCTGGTTGTATATTATTATATATCAAGGAGCAAAACTCCACGTAGCACATGTGTGACACACAACGTCTCAACACAGGTCTGGAATAAGGTGAAAAAGAACCTAAGAGAAGCAAAAGAAAATACGGAAGTGAAAGGCGTCTACATGACAAAAGGAGGCGGGGTGGCAATAGTACCCCAATCGGCTGAGCAAGGGACACTGATAAGAGGAATACTGAGTTCAAATCAGGAACTCCAGGTCAAAAGCAATAAGGAATCCCTTCCACAAGTGATAATCACAGGAGTCGATAAAGGTCTAAAAGAAGAGGAATTAATGGAACTTTTTGAAGAAAATGATAAGTTAGGGAACAACTTCACAATTCAAGAAAAGAAAAGCTGCAAGGTGATAACCAGGAAAAAATGCCGAAATTCAAAAAAGGAAAATTGGGTCATACGGTGCGACGGGAATATGGCTAAGTATATTCTGAAAACGGGGTGGCTAAGTATAGACTTAGTAGTGCGATATGCAGAGGAATACATAGACGTGGCCCTATGTTTCCAGTGCAGTCATTTTGGCCACGTCGCAAAGCACTGCACACAGAAGGCAGCATGCTACGTGTGCGGTGGCCCTCACGAGGGAAGATCCTGCGAGGGGAGAGAAGAGAGATGTATCAACTGCAATGAAATAGGAAAAACACTAAATGATCACAGGGCAAACGATAGGAACTGTCCGGTATACAGACGCCAAGCTGAGAGAAGCCGGAGATTGATTAGATTCTAAATAGATAGCATCAAATTTGTACAAATAAATTTGGGAAAGGGGAGAGCGGCAACAGAGCTGATGAGGGACAGGGCAGAGGCAAATAAAACGGACAGTATTGATACAGGAACCATATCCCAGAGAGGTAGAATGGAGAGGCTACAAACGTTTTAGAAAAAACGAAAAAAGCAAGGCGGAAATCTGGGTAACGAGTAGGATACAAGATGTGCAAGGGTGGACATATTGTAGAAGCAAATTTTTTGAAGAGATTTTCAAAAAATCTTTATGTCCAAACAAGCGCAATTACGAACATTCTCGATCGCCAAAATCGAGAGTTAAATAATAACACAACTAGTATTTTTTCGGACATCAGTTACAGCCTCCCTGTACAAATTAAAATTATTTTTCGTGCCTGTGTAACAAAAGTCACGTTAAGTACGGCCCTGTCGAGTATTAGCGGCCGGTGTTTTGGCATTGCAAGTGTCGAGAATATTCCATGGCGACAATACAGCTTATTGAAATAAAGAATAATCGTTAAATAGCTTTCTACACCATTCTTTTCTTAGTTTTGTTCAGATTGTTAGGGCCGGATACATGCCCATTTAACTAGAGTAGTTTATTAGAGATCGACAGGTTTAAGAGCCACATGCAAGTCATAAATAGTCTTCTAAATTTTGTTATGGTCGAACAAATCATTTACTGAAAGTCGAGGAACCGAGGCTAGACAAATACATGGTTAAAGACGACAAACAGGCGCGCTGGGGGGGGTCTAGGCAGATTTCAAAAGTACATCAATGGATTCGGAGAAGGTCCTAGAAAACACATGGAATATCGAGAGTAGTAGTTTACGGGCGGACTCATAAATATGGTTATTGGTTCGTAAACATTCCCCTATCTTCTGTACAATAGACAGGGACCAGTCTGGTTTTTTTGTCCTTTGTAAAATGATACAACAAGGGTTTTTTTCACCGGACTGGAATAACTTAGTTAGCTTAGATATACATAATAGTTTAAATTGTTAAAATGATGTTTTATATTTAGGGCACTATTTCAGTACTTCATTTTTTTACCAGCAGAGAACGCCAACTCCCAGAAGGCGATTAAGTAATAGACAGGGGCGGGTCACATACCATTGGTTAGGATAACAGCAAAGTACCGCCCTACTCCACCCAAAAAGAACCGACAAGGGTGAAGCGTCAATTTAGAAAAAACACTTTTGGTTCGGTTCTCGAGTATGGTAAACGTGTCCTATTTTCTAAGTAGTGGTAATCATTTTTTTGTGTCATCGGGTTTATTGATGTATTTTGGGTTTTTGCACTAAATATCAACTTCTCGTCATTAGAGTTCAAATTAAACATCACCTCTTTCGAAGTGTCACTGGCAATTGGCGTTTTCTGCCCGAGTTTATAAAGTTTAGCCTTCAGAAACAACTAACCTCACGTCCATTAATGATATTTATTGTATTTTTGGCCCTTCTGGCAATCAGTTTAGGTTTTACGATAAACAGCGCAGTTCTTCCATTAGCGAGGTCACTTTTCACTTAAGAACAGGACTACGGTCCCATTGGCCTACTTTCGTATTTGTTTAACTTTAAGTGTATTTTCTTTGTTTTAAGTGTTAATTATTGTTATGTTTTCAAACCGATTATTTTCGTGTTCCTTTTTGTGTATAAATAGATTAAGTGTGGTTAGATTTTCGTGTTTTATTTACTTACTAAATTAGTGGAAAGTGGAGCCATCGAAGTTAGATCATCGTGGTGATCCAGCAGGCGTGACAAAGAAAATTGGGGTAAGTTTGAACTATATCTTTTTAAGTGTACACACATATCTCTGTGAAAGGACCACGTATAAACGGAATTCATGCATTGAGATATCTACTTGGCCCCATAAACAGAGAGACTGTGAGTATAACCTTAGAGAAAGACTCGCGGTGGGTGGATGAGTATTCCTTGGTAGCCGCGTATAATATAAAATTGATCTCATTTGAAAGGGGTACATTTCACGGATATAATCAATAAATATAATAATCCCCGGAGTAGCGTAAACAGGGTAAGTGGGGCTATTATTACAACTGGCGCAGTCTAAAAGGATTTTGTTAAGAATATCAATTGCATTAGAGTTAAATTATTGAATCAGGGCATTTTTTAGATTTTTTCAAAATTCGTCTTATCAAATAGGAACCTACCCCAAAAGTAAAATAGTACAGTTTTTGTTGTTGTTTTGTTTTAAATATGCGGGAAAAGCAATATTTTGTTCTGCAAAATTAATAAGTTATAGTAATTAAAACAATCGTACCTTTGTCTGATGTATTTGAGAACATGCCTTCTCTCTAAGAAATATTTATTGTAAGTTTATCAGGAGGACCGATTATATTAAGCTTTCATACCAAGGAATATTCGAAATCAAACGAGGGTTATTGACACTGTTATCACCTGTCGAGAAAGTGTATTTCACAATGGACAATTCATGGAGTTATATAGTTATAGTAATGACAAGTTGTTGGTTCAGGGGTACGACTATCGTATTAAAACAGGTAATAAGAAAATGATTAATTAGGTAGCGTATTGGTCTAAGATTCAGAGCAATAAAAGATTCAAGTGCCACGCGTTAAGGACCTATCAAGCTAAGTGGTTATTATTTGACCCGTCTCGAAAGGTCTGTATTGTTAGACGCACGTACCAGATAGAAAAGTCAAATAACTAAAGTAAATTGTAATGAAATAAAATCGGTAGATAATTGAGAGAATCCAGACAACAGGATGTAGGCTCCGTTTAATAGTAAAATGCGTTTTGGGTACCTAGTCCAGGTAATCAACCCTAAAGGACTGTGTTATGCAATCTAGAACTTGTAAATACCTTGTAAATAGGTAAAACTATGAGAAAACCCGTTATAAAAAAAATTAGATTTTCAAGTTTTTAAAGTTATGAATTGGAATGTTTTTAAGTTTCATAATATAATTAATGATCGATTAGAAGGTGAATATAAAAGCCGAATAAAAAAAAAAAAAAGTACTTATTGTTTTGTTGTTAACACACCACTAAGAGATATGTTAATTTTGGTCGGGCAATAACTATGTTTGTTGAAATTATAAGAATATTGAGTGGTAAATTTGTATTTTGGATATCAGGTTTCAAGAAAAAGTAAAACATCTAAAATCTCTCATTTATGTACCTATCATAGTTCATAAATCTCTCCAAGATATGAAGTTAGGATAACTTACTTCAATTAGTGTTTGTGTTTCAGCTTAAGGTAGTAGCAATTATATATTTTTATAAAATTTAGAGTACCTAAGTAATAAGTAAGTAATAGAGTAAAATGCTTAAATGTTATCCAGAAACCAAACTAGAGTATTTTTAAGGGTGAGATAATTTACCGCGGAAAAGTGTAAAAGTATATTTTGGACAAGTTACCTAGTTTAACTTGGTTTTTCTTTCGGAATGACGAAAGTAATACATTTGTAATAGAGGCTATGTACGGTATGTTCGAAGATAATAACCCAAGTTCTAGGCTGTATCGCACAATTGGTTAGACACAATTTTTGTTTGGTTTTGTATAAAACACATAGAAAGTGAAAAGCATAAGATTTTAACCGATTGGATTAATGTGAATAATAATAAAAGTTGCCGAAAATCGACGTAGAACGGAAGCTATGGGAATAGCTTGAATGGCAGGACATTTAAAGTTAGTTTCAGACATTATACGGGGTTAAATAGAAAGGTTTGCAGAGGGTACTAGAGTCTCCCAATTTGGCGATAGGACTTATGTTTTCGGGTTAATTAAAACGCACGCACGCTGCACGTAACGTTGATTCTAATAACGAGGATCAAAAAAAAATCAGCTATGGCTTCTATTTGGTTAATAGAGAAATGTAGGATAAACAGAAGAGTAAAAACGGACTATTTATAATTATTTAAGGCGAATATTGAAAACCGACTATAATTCGTTGAAATGATTTAGCTAGATGATTTTCAAGTATTTTTTTTTTCCTCTTATTTTAACGTGTACAACTTTCCCTCTGATCCCACGTTCAAGACCAGATACAGTTTTTTTTAAATAGTGGATTTGCCTGTTTTTCAAGTGTGTAGTTGGTTAAGTAATTAATTAATGACTTATCGATAGATAATGAGGATATCTTTCTTCCATAGGGCTTTAATTACAGGATTCCTTATCACCCTTTTTTTTTGTTGTGATGTACCATGACCAAAATGTGTCACGTAAAGTTTTATTTTATATTTGGGTAATAGAATTTGTTAAGTTAGTCTAGAGAATAAAATGTGTTGTCACGTTTAAAGTAAGGTGAAGGTTTTAGTATCGGAGATTAGCCTAAATTAAATTGCATTATCGATTTTAATTTTACGAGTTTAAAATTTCTTAAGATTAACAGTTCCAGTAAAGCTAACTACTATGTATTTTTGAATAAAATCCAGCTGCACCGAAAACCAGATTAGCCATGGCGTTTTTTTGTTTGTTTCCTCTCTCTAACTTTGATTGAATGACCACAGAAAAGAATATCACTCCCCTATATTTATTAATTTACTCTCGAAATTTGCGAGGAATGGAGAATTGAGTACAGGAGCGTACGAAAGAAAATAATTGCTTTATTTTGAGAAATTAGTCCTGTGGAGAGTAGATATAAATTTTGTACTTATGGTTTTGTTTTGGAAATTGTTTAAAGCGACTTAAAGTCGTATATTCGTGTACGTTGGATTTATTGTTTGGTTTTAAATGAAATGCTGGATATTTGTCATTTATTTCTAACGGAATTTTGTGAATACATTAGAACGATTAGTAAAGGTTGTTAGAAACATTTGCAATTTTTTTAAACTAAATAAAGGGCCTCTGTAGTAAAGACAGGTATACCTATATACCAACAGGTACACACGAGGCGTGGGCGTGAACCTAGGCACCGGAGACAGAAATCGTTCATCGATATTATGAAGTTATAAAAGTTTTACACAAGTCGAAACAATTTCGTTATTTATTGTTTGCCATAGTGAAATAGCGGAAAATTATCGATACGGCCCAACGGCTAAGGAATGTAAGTTAACTAGTATACATTTCACGTAATCTGACGAGAGAAATTAAAAGTTTAGGAGAGATTATCAAAACTCCATTTAATAGCCAGAGTTTTATTTTTTGTGTTTTGTTTGTTGTTTTGTAAAAAGCGATTCACTAGATAGTTTGTACGATCAAGAAGTAACGTGAAATAAGAGGGGTAGTGAACGAAATCTCTACTCTAGTTCATGTTAGCTATCCCAAGATATATTGTTATAGTATCAGAAATCGTGGCCACATCACACCTATGAGCGGTTTAGTTTTAGTTAGTGGACAATAAGAGAGACGGCCAACGTTGCGGGTTCAAGAAAAATAGTTTACCCAGAACCAACAATTGATCTCGTAATATTGGTAGGGAAACGAAATTTTCTATCTAAGTGAACGGTATGCCCCAGGTTAACAAGTGCTAAAGAAATATGCCCGGAATAGCGGAAGATGCGCACTTCCGGTATTCAGGTTAGGCAATTACGCGGACGTGTAGTGGGAAACTATGTAGGCATACATATGTGTATATAAGTATGTAGGCAGGGGTGTATGTAAGCAAGTATGTATGTAACCGTGTATGTAGGTGCATATGGAAGTACGTGGGCCCATAGGTATGTAAGTACATGAGTGCAGGTATACAGGTAACCAGGTGTGAATAGGGGAAGTGTACGTATGTGGGTATACGCATAGGTGTGTAAATATATGGTTGTCTTGTCGGTTTAATTGAACATTAAGGAACCAATAAATAAAAACGTTCGTAGAGAACATATATGTTCGAGTGATAGATGCCGCCGAAGTTTATAGCTGTTGAAAGAAGAGAAGGGAGCATGCTGGGCATTATAGATAGGAGATAGACAACGAGCACTAGATTTCGGTTCGGAAAAGAGACAATTTATTTATTTTTTTATTGTCTTAATTAGCATAGTACCGTATTAATGTAAGTTTTGTGAACTCACCATATACATCCGCGGATACGTATAAGGAAAGGGATGTGGATATAGAGGGAATTATTTTGGAAATAACTCTGTGAATTGAATATTGTTAGTAAATAAGAGGGCATGTGTTGACGGTACTGGAGAGCTGATCAAAAAGTCCAACAAGGTTTTCACAGGAATTCTTTGTTGTTTAGTATAGACGACATGAAGTATAGGGTTGGGCATAATGGGGAAACAGTTTTTGCAGTTTAACGCAGAGAATTTGTTTTTATTTTCAGGTCATCGGAGAACTTATATTGCATTTTTTTTAAATAATTATTTTGTTCTTATTTCTTGTTCACACTTAAGTTTTAATTTGTCCCTTTGCTCTACACCTATACCGTTATACACGTATACCACGTTAAAATTTAGTCGTCTTAACTAAGAAGAGCGCAGGCGGAAATCAGTACAAGATTGGATTAGGCAAATTAGGTCTCGATATACAGGGTGTTCGCTAGTTGGCTATTGAAACAAGTAATGGATATAAAGAAATAAGTATACGGGAAACGTTGATGTTAGTAGAAATACTCCCTTTCTTTCAACTATGACCAGGTAATATAACCGAGAGATATATTTGGCATAATAAGCACATTTTACCCCCTCCCCAAAGTTATGACAACGGGTTAGCGGAGCAGAACTGAAATTTTGAAGTAGGTTTAGTAATTGCTCCAAAGGAAATGGAGAGTTAGTTTTTTTTCCAATATGGTCCTAAGGTTGGACTGGGGTGAAATGAACTTATGCGGTTGTAGTTTAACCTTTTAACCAGTGACGGGCTCTCCCAAGGACAACAGATTATAGACAACAATAATCCAGCAGAAGGAGTAGCGTTCGCTGTCTCCGACAGTGACTGTTTACCGCGAGCGGATCGGAGCGATCGTTGCGGGAATAGCCGGATACCCCGAGTAGGAGAGGTGATTAGGGCCCCAAGCCGCGTGGCCACCGAAATACGCCCTTCAGATGTATGGTACCACTCAGACTCTGCCGTGGTGAACAAGTCTACGACTCCTGGGACACCACCCGAAAAAAAACGTACGACAAGTTTGACAGTACCGCGACACGGGGGCAACTTATACGGATATGATATAAGGAATTGAGGGTTGCACCGCGAATCGTGACTGTCAAACTGAAGAGATCATGCAATAGCCCAAAGAATTCCACGACTACGCTGACTACAACTTCCGAGTCGAAAAAGCAGCAAATGGGGGGTAGTTTCAGAAACACCCAGATGATGCACGATTTCGTGAAGACGCACATATTCCAACAGTCTAAGCTACGACTTAACTTTTCAATGAATACATGGTCGTGGAAATTCTCAATCACTACAATACCACAGACATTTCTCGCTCCACCCCCCCTCCTTATACACTTGGTGTCTGTCCGAGGTTAGCCCGATTTCGGAACAGTGCCCCGGCAAGGCTCCTCATACGGCTAAGGATGAGAGAAGAGGGGACAGAGATCACTTGGAGGGTTACAGACTGAAAAGGGTAGTGCACACGAGAGTAGTTATTTCTGCTAATAACATGTTATGGGACAGTGAACCAACTAGTCAAACACCGAATCGACAAAAGGGCCAGCCGCGAAGTAGGAAAGAAAGATATAGATTGAGTAAATCGGGCGGCCGAGATAACAAGACTGTAGCATACCGAAAATCGGGGAATTGAATTATGGGATGTATAAGAAGATTGGGTAATCCTTTGAAAAGGAGCGGAGAAGAAAATACGTAACTGGAAACGCGCAGCGTCTAGCATCCATCCAGGATCATCAATTGTTCGCGTTCCAGAGAACGTTTTTTTTGTCTTCTGTTTTGTTTTGTTTTTTTTTTGTTTAAGTTTGATTATAGATCAGAAGGAGAAGAATCAGGTTAACAAAGACGTCAAGGACAACTACCAACCAAGCGCCGACCGGGACGAATACAAGAATACCCACGGAGAAGAGACGGCAACAGGAAGGATGTCAGGAGGGACGCTCATCCAGAAGGGAGACACTTTGACGATAAGAGCAGGCGTATATGTTCCTTGCACCATCACAGAAGACTAACACGTACTGATGAGTTTCAGGTTCCACACACCCACCACCGCTAGACCAAGGAGGACAGTCGGGGGAAGGAGAGCCAGGTTCAGCAGGGAGGAGTCCACGAGGTTCCAGGGGATGGCCACCACCAGCACCTAGAGCCGCCACCATGAGCAGCCACGGAAAGACAACCCAGGGGGCAGAGCCAAGACGGAGACAACTCCATGATGAGCATGAGGTGATACCAACCGGAGTAGGGGGTCCAAGTCCATACAAAAGAGGGCACCGGCACCAGGCGTTGCAGAAATCATTCTGGGAGCTCAAACCAGAATAACTACTACAGCAGCCAGACGATACAGGCACGATTCGAGTCGGAGGAGCCGACCCATGGAAAAGCAAGTACTCACATGGAGCCATAGACTACAGTAAACGATACCGCGGCAACGAGCAACTTCCAACAATATCGTTGTCCACCACGGAGATGACATTAAGCGACTGTCCGGACCTTAGACTTGTTGTGCAGCGACGGAACTCAGTGTAAGTGTCAGTGAACAGATTATTCAGTGAGCGTGTTCGGAACATCAGAGACTCCAAAAGAGACATTTAGCTTTAAGATTTTGTAATAAACTAAAAGGGGAATCGGATCAATTATTTTATTTATGAGAAAAGGAAATTGCTCCAATCTAAGGGGGAGGCAATGTAACAAAAGTCACGTTAAGTACGGCCCTGTCGAGTATTAGCGGCCGGTGTTTTGGCATTGCAAGTCTCGAGAATATTCCATGGCGACGATACAGCTTATTGAAATAAAGAATAATCGTTAAATAGCTTTCTACACCATTCTTTTCTTAGTTTTGTTCAGATTGTTAGGGCCGGATACATGCCCATTTAACTAGAGTAGTTTATTAGAGATCGACAGGTTTAAGAGCCACATGCAAGTCATAAATAGTCTTCTAAATTTTGTTATGGTCGAACAAATCATTTACTGAAAGTCGAGGAACCGAGGCTAGACAAATACATGGTTAAAGACGACAAACAGGCGCGCTGGGGGGGGGGGGGGTCTAGGCAGATTTCAAAAGTACATCAATGGATTCGGAGAAGGTCCTAGAAAACACATGGAATATCGAGAGTAGTAGTTTACTATCTTCTGTACAATAGACAGGGACCAGTCTGGTTTTTTTGTCCTTTGTGAAATGATACAACAAAGGTTTTTTTCACCGGACTGGAATAACTTAGTTAGCTTAGATATACATAATAGTTTAAATTGTTAAAATGATGTTTTATATTTAGGGCACTATTTCAGTACTTCATTTTTTTACCAGCAGAGAACGCCAACTCCCAGAAGGCGATTAAGTAATAGACAGGGGCGGGTCACATACCATTGGTTAGGATAACACCAAAGTACCGCCCTACTCCACCCAAAAAGAACCGACAAGGGTGAAGCGTCAATTTAGAAAAAAACACTTTTGGTTCGGTTCTCGGGTATGGTAAACGTGTCCTATTTTCTAAGTAGTGGTAATCATTTATTTGTGTCATCGGGTTTATTGATGTATTTTGGGTTTTTGCACTAAATATCAACTTCTCGTCATTAGAGTTCAAATTAAACATCACCTCTTTCGAAGTGTCACTGGCAATTGGCGTTTTCTGCCCGAGTTTATAAAGTTTAGCCTTCAGAAACAACTAACCTCACGTCCATTAATGATATTTATTGTATTTTTGGCCCTTCTGGCAATCAGTTTAGGTTTTACGATAAACAGCGCAGTTCTTCCATTAGCCAGGTCACTTTTCATTTAAGAACAGGACTACGGTCCCATTGGCCTACTTTCGTATTTGTTTAAATTTAAGTGTATTTTCTTTGTTTTAAGTGTTAATTATTGTTATGTTTTCAAACCGATTATTTTCGTGTTCCTTTTTGTGTATAAATAGATTAAGTGTGGTTAGATTTTCGTGTTTTATTTACTTACTAAATTAGTGGAAAGTGGAGCCATCGAAGTTAGATCATCGTGGTGATCCAGCAGGCGTGACAAAGAAAATTGGGGTAAGTTTGAACTATATCTTTTTAAGTGTACACACATATCTCTGTGAAAGGACCACGTATAAACGGAATTCATGCATTGAGATATCTACTTGGCCCCATAAACAGAGAGACTGTGAGTATAACCTTAGAGAAAGACTCGCGGTGGGTGGATGAGTATTCCTTGGTAGCCGCGTATAATATAAAATTGATCTCATTTGAATCTCTCTCATTGGGGTACATTTCACGGATATAATCAATAAATATAATAATCCCCGGAGTAGCGTAAACAGGGTAAGTGGGGCTGTTATTACACCTGTCTTAGCGCGTCAATATATTTTATTATTAATTACCCCTTGAAACCGCCGTCGCGCGTGCAGACAAAGAACAATCAGATTTAATACGTTATTCATAGTAATAATGCACCACCTCGTACAAGAACAAGCCCGCAGAGTCGCCGGCACCTGTGACCATCAAAGTCTCGATTTTACAAGAAGTAACTATTCATATCTTTGACAACCCTTTGTGCAACAAAGAAACATTCACCGCCGCTCTTAATAAATTCTCATTAATTAATCACTGACATCTTCGGAAAAATATACTTTTCAAAGCCACGTGTCGACTACCCTTTGTCTTATTCAATAAAAAATAATAAATCGATATCAATAAATCGACCACAGACGTGGAAAAAATAGATTTTTCAAAGGACTATTCACCGTCAAAGAAACAAAGAAGCTCAATGCACCCTTGTTAAAATTTTATATAAAAACTCGGCCGCGCCGTTCCTCGAGACCAGAATCAGTTCATCAGTTCAAGCTAAACAAACAGTGCGTGGCGACCGACCCCCGAAGTAAGGCAAAACTCCGCGTTAAACTATTTCGGTAATAAACCCCATCGAAAGTGCATATCCGCGACCAGTATTAAATAATCGGTAACAACAACGGCTTACTGGGATTTCTCGTGTTGTGTGTTTAACCTAACTCTTGTCATTAGTTTAATAAACAAATTGTGCTACAAAAAGGCTGTGTAAAACCGACTTTGTAATAAACTTTAAATAAATCTATTCGTAAACCGATTTCGTTAAATCAAACAAGTGTTTTTCATTTCTAATACTCTACGAAATAAACCTCTTTTATTCGCTGCGAACGAAGAGCGGACTCGACTAGCTGAGCAATTAAGGGTAGTTCACCCCTACCTAAATTCATCCCTCAGGACGACCCAGGTCCTCCTGAGACATATCAACCCTATCCAAGCCGAAACTAGGAAAACAGAGGCGAATTTCTGAAAAAAGGTAGCAGGAGAGCAGAAGTGAAGTGTCCAGAATTATCCCAGGAGGGGCTGATCATCCCTCCAGTCGACAACTACTGCCCCTAGAGAACTTCAGAGAGCTCACCGAAACAAGGTAGGGTAAATTTTACAAATTATCTAACCTGACAGTGCTAAAACAAAGAAGCCCCATCAGAGGTCACACCCCACGTCAACAATCGATTAACGAAAAGAAAATCCGAAAAGCAATATTATTTTTTCTTTTTATTTTTACGATTAATTTTTTCGTTCGTACGTGAATATGGCGCCCAACTAAGTGGCATTGCTGAAGGCTCCAGAATCGTTATACCACGCGTGGAAGGAAAAAATCTGTAGGAACGAGTAGAGCAATCCCCCTGAAACGCCAACAGGGTACGATACAGACTAGGGCGGGCCGAAAAAATTTTTTTTGGAAAATTAATTTGGTATAGTCACAAAAAGTTGAAGGGTATAAAGACATGTTCGCTAATTTTTTTTTTTTAATTTTCGCTGAAATTTTGGCCGCGCCCCATGGGCCTTAAAAGAGTCAAATTTTCAAGGTCATGTATCGTTTTCGTTACAGCGTCAAAAAGTTAGGAATCAATGTATATAATAACCAAGAAAAATATGAAAGAAATAAAATAATTTTTACCCGCGTCCCAGGGCCCTTAAAATACATAAAATCAGCTCTTCGCTTGAGTAAGTGATAGGCTACCTAATATTATTGTATTAATTGTCTTTATTTAATATAATATACATATTTTATCAATTACTCAACCCAGAACTCACCACGAGGAGATGGCTGCTTATCGAGTTCCACCCACCCCTTCCTCCCTTTTTCGGCTACTTGTACTTATTCTCATCGTAGATCTAACTTACTTATTACTCAGTTTTGCTTTTTTTTGGATCTATAGTGTAGTATTGATTTTTGTTTTCAAATGATGGTAGATCATTCCTCGCATCAAATTTTACGCGAATGTAACTTTGCCTCAAGCTTCAGTGATGATCTTTACATATCGGTCGACAGCTTGAGTGTGGCATGGAAATTGTTTAATGGCGATGGCAGATTTGCTCTGAAGTGCTGTCATTAAATCGTCGGTAGAAATATTCATTGCAAGAAGCGGTTCGGTTACGGTACATTTGTTCCAGTCAATTAAATCGATATAGTCCTTAGCATCCCAGTTGAGAGCAGGTATTCTTAAATACTCTTACATTTTTTGGATCTCTCGAATTCCTAGCCTTCAAAATGCGACGAATCCCAAGTTCTCTTATATGACTCCGAGAATCTGTGATCATGTCTAACAAAATGATTTCGGGGTGTCCAAAATAAGCGTTTGTGTTAATAACATTGTCAATAATCTTCTTTATTTCATTTGGAAATTCTCTGAATAGACTTATCGATTTCCATAAATGTTGCGCTCCATACTGGCATAATGGTTTTGTTTTTATGTTAAACCACATTGGCGAGTACACTTTTATAATAAAATTTGTCAGTACAACCAAGGTTTCAGAAGGCTCACTTGTTGAAATATATAAGCGCAATAACCTATTAGCCATTTAGCCAGATCTTGATTCGCATGTTTGCAAAAGGGATCCAATGGGCCCTGAAAACAAATGCGGCCCCTTAGTTTTTCTGTCTAAATCTTGAAGGAGATGCCGAAGAGGCAACTCGTTGGCAAGAAGCAAACATATCAGCCACTGAACAGGTTTTCCAATCTGCACTTCCATTAATCGAATCACACCACCTTTCCAGCCCGTATTAACATTTGTTCCATCACAACCGATTGCCTTAATAGACTTTGGGTTTACTGACTTAGCTTCTAAGCAAGATAATGTGTTTTTTACTATATTAGCAGCTAATGCTAAGTTCGTGGCACAAAATACACAATTATTTATTCTAGTAAGTCACAAAATAAGAACTTTTTCTTGAACACGTAAGAATACTTTTCAATTCACAATATCGACCGACAGTCCTCGTAATTAACGTGAAACTAAGTAAACACATACTTGCATTTTACATTTTACCACATACGTACGGGTCGAAACTCGTAACTACGTTGCAAGAGGCGGTTATAACCAGGACCGGGCTAAGTGTGGATGAAGCGTAAAAAATGTATTTAGGTTGGGGCGCGGCTAAATATTAAGATAAAATTATGAGATTTGATAGGTAATTTAGATATATTATTTAAAAAGTATTTACGACTAAACCAGATCCAGAATAGTAAGTTTCCAAAAATTTTATTTTAAGGCCATTGGGGCGCGGTCAAATTTCATTTTAAATTTTTCATAAAAATACAGGACATTTTTAAAGTTATTTTACAACTTTTTTTTGCTATACCAAATCAAATTTCAAAAAAAAAAATTTTTCAATCGTTTTCGGCCCGGCCTAATACAGACTCTACGCAGGATATTCGTGCTAGAACTCCCGTCTCCGAAAGAAAGTATACACCGAGCACCCCATGGACACGTCTGGAACTTTCGGATCTTCTCATGATAGAGAAGGCTGCCCCACCGAGCCGCACGATGCAATCAGACCGAAAAATATAACAGCAGGCCACCTCCTGCGACGACAAAAAAGACGGACTACGTATCGACCTTATCAGGCTCCAGCGCCTTACCAGGCCTCGGCGCCTCATCGTTTACCTCAGGCCCCAGCGCCCTCGGCAGGCCAATCCCTGTCTCGGCTTTCGACTAGTCTACCCTGCACTAGCCAAAGTCTCTTTACTCGGAGTACTCTGACACCCACACTGCGTCGTCGAGACTTCATCGTTCCACATAGCCCACACTGCGCTATTGGAAACACAACAGACCAGACATCCATGGCACCCACGCTGCGTCAACATGGACCGTTTCTACCTAGTCCACACTACACTAGGAGAAATACGACAGACAACAAAGCTACGAAAGTCAAATTGCATCGCCCGGTACAACCACTCGTTACCCTTGAACTTAAGAAGTTAAAGGAATATATTTCAACAACCTATGCAGCGATACTCGCCTTAATAATAAAACAGATTTCGAAGATTAAAAATATTATTGCACCATCTGAGTGCATAGCAGCAGCCGTCAACAGCCACGATTTGACCTTCGCCATTAACGTCGGAAATGCACCAATTAGAAAAAAGATAACATCATATTTCCTAGAAAACTACGCCTACGGAACTTTAACCCTTAAAAATCTACCCCTACGACGCCCATCGGACCTTGGCCTTTACAAGATATTTATAGGAGATCACGCCCCACAAGGCACAAGTGCAATTTTTGGAAAATCTAAGAAAAAACTTGGAAAAAGACGGCACCAAAGTAATAACGTAATTAACGGATCATCCTCTAGTTACAAGGACAAGGGATTCTTTGTCTTGAGGAAACCTGTAAACAGAACTCGCATTGAATTCTTTCTCAGTGATCTCCCGGAAGCCTTAAATTTAATCTTACCCGTGCCCATAGTCATGCAAGATCATAGTTCTGCCCCTTCGGGACCATCAGGTCGCCACCCACGTAGCCAAGACAGTGTACCGCACCCCGCCATGTTCCCGCGAAACATAAAGGATGTGCCAAGGATAGACATTAAAATTACCCACTATACAATAACTGCCATTTTAGACACGGGCTCGGTAAAAAATATTATTAGAGAAGGTACTCCCCTATGCCATAGATACTAGCAGAAGCAGTCAGTTTACGGTAGCCAGCGGAACAAATATTTCATCCGTCGGGACCATGTTTTTACTAGTAGTCATTCAAAACCGTCTAATGATGACGGAATTTGAAGTTTTTTCTGAATTAAGCGAGCCGTTGATCTTAGGGATGCAATTTTTTCAAAACAATGGCGTAGATCTAATCCTGACGCAACGACTAGGTATCTTTCGAAATCATCCTGGATTAGTGGTCCCTTTTAACCCTCCCGGGAGACCACCCGCTCTGGTCCATCTATAGAATACCCCCAGCAACGCCAACGCCCCAACTCCAAGCCAAAGGACGACCAATAAGTGTTGTGCGGTTGTGTGTAGTGTCCCCCTATCGTTCCCTTTCCCCGCGAGATAGACGCAAATCGTTTTAACTCCTCTAGTGCCAGTGCGTCCCCCCCTTATGGATGAAAGGACATCAAATTGTTATTGTTGTTTACACGAGCTAACCCTCAAATTTGTATTATTTTATTTTTCTCTCGAATGCATGTTATGTTTATTGTTTAAACCATTTATGTTTTATTATTGTTATCAAGGATACTACGTTTTTTGTTTTTCTTTTACCAGAAAACTAGGCTGCGCTAGTGATAATTATTGATTTTTGTCTCGTAGAATTCATTTTTATTTCGTTTTGTTTTATAGCAGAGCACATTTACGACCCTTACATATGTTATAGTTGCTAGATATTTTTTATAGTAATATTCGCTATATAATATTTTGCATACATCGTTCACATGCATATTTTTCGAAATTCGAAAGTACCACAAAATTTCACATTTTTAATTTTTCAAAAGTACCATACATTTTTCACATTTGGTAATTTTCGAAGGTACCACAAAATTTCACATTTTATAATTTTCGAAAGTACCACACATTTTTCACATTTGGTAATTTTCGAAAGTAAACAAAAAATTCACGTTTGTAATTTTCGAAAGTACCACACACATTTTTCACATTTGGTTATTTTCGAAAGTATTCCAATTTTTTCACATTTCTACAATTTCGAAAGTACCACGAAGTTTTACATTCTGGTCGTTTCGAAAGTACAACAAAAATTGTCAAAGGTACTTCGAATTTTTTACTCTTTAAGATATCGAACTTGTATTTTTTATGTTCAGAACATTTTCTCATTATTCTGTACCGAATTATGCATGACGAATAGGGCTGAAACCCTACAAACCTTGTATTTACCTATATATCTCGCATTTTTTTATAAACTTTTTACTTCGATACTTACAATATCACGTAAACATCTTCTGTGTCTTTAGATTCATATATTTTACTAATAAAAAGATCACACGTATCTAATGTAAAAAACACAACAACACTCCAAACATCAGTCTCGTACCGGGGCGTATTGTAGAAGCAAATTTTTTGAAGAGATTTTCAAAAAATCTTTATGCCCAACAAGCGCAATTACGAACTCTCTCGATCGCCAAAATCGAAAGTTAAATAAAAACACAACTAGTATTTTTTCGGGCATCATATGCTAAGATACAGCCTCCTTGTACAAATTAAAATTATTTTTCGCGCCTGTCTTAGCCCGTCAATATATTTTATTATTAATTACCCCTCGAAACCGCCGTCGCGCGTGCAGACAAAGAACAATCAGATCTAATACGTTATTCATAGTAATACTGCACCACCTCGTACAAGAACAAGCCCGCAGAATCGCCGGCACCTGTGACCATCAAAGTCTCGATTTTACAAGAAGTAACTATTCATATCTTTGACAACCCTTTGTGCAACAAAGAAATATTCACCGCCGCTCTTAATAAATTCTCATTAATTAATCACTGACATCTTCGGAAAAATATACTTTTCAAAGCCACGTATCGACTACCCTTTGTCGCATTCAATAAAAAGTAATAAATCGATATCAATAAATCGACCACTGACGAGAAAAAAATAGATTTAAAAATAGACTATTCACCGTCAAAGAAACAAAGAAGCTCAATGCACCCTTGTTAAAATTTTATATAAAAACTCTGCCGCGCCGTTCCTCGAGACCAGAATCAGTTCATCAGTTCAAGCTAAACAAACAGTGCGTGGCAACCGACCCCCGAAGTAAGGCAGAACTCCGCGTTAAACTATTTCGGTAACAAACCCCATCGACAGTGCATATCCCAGACCAGTATTAAATACTCGGTAACAACAACGGCTTACTGAGATTTCTCGTGTTGTGTGTTTAACCTAACTCTTGTCATTAGTTTAATAAACAAATGGTGTTCTACAAAAAGGCTGTGCAAAACCGACTTTGTAATAAACTTTATATAAAACTATTCGTAAACCGATTTCATGTGTTTTTCATTTCTAATACTCTAAGAAATAAACCTCTTTTCTTCGCTGCGAACGAAGAGCGGACTCGACTAGCTGAGCAATTAAGGGTAGTTCACCCCTACCTAAGTTCATCCCTCAGGACGACCCAGGTCCTCCTGAGATATCAACCCTATCCAAGCCGAAACCAGGAAAGCAGAGGCGAATTTCTGAAAAAGGTGGCAGGAGAGCAGAAGTGAAGTGTCCAGAATTATCCCAGTAGGGGCTGATCATCCCTCCAGTCGACAACTACTGCTCCTAGAGAACTTCAGAGAGCTCACCGAAACAAGGAGGGGTAAATTTTACAAATTATCTAACCTGACAGTGCTAAAACAAAGAAGCCCTATCAGAGATCACACCCCACGTCAACAATCGATTAACGAAAAGAAAATCCGAAAAGCAATATTATTTTTTCTTTTTCTTTTTTCAATTATTTTTTCGTTCGTACGTGAATAGACACAGGGTATGACCGAAAACACGGCTAGTGTTAAGATTAAGTTAACAAACGGACTGGACCTCTTGGTCATCGGTGTCTATGACGAACCTGGGGGAAATGAAAATAAAAGAATCAAAGAGATAGATAAAATGATGAAGGAATGGAAATCAGCATTGATACTAGGAGGGGACATAAATGCCAAAAATGAGGCCTGGGGAGGGAACGAAACCGATGTCAGAGGAGAAAAGATGATGGAATGGTTAATAACCCAGGTGCTAGTGCTGGAGAATGAACCTACCAGTGCGGCAACCTTCTCCAGCACAAGAGGCAATAGTTGGATCGACATCACGGCCAGCAAAGGTGTCACGTTAAATGGGTGGCAAGTGGACACGGAGAAATCGCTGAGCGACCATCGTTATATCAACTACAACATATTAGGAAAATTAAGGGAAAGAAAAGGCAAGGGTAAATACGAGTTCGACAAAACGAACTGGGAAGAATTTAGACAACGAATTGCAGATTTCAAGGAACCAGACGATATTAGGGACATAGAAACGACTAGAAAGGACTTTAGCGAACATTGTCAGAAAACGTGCAAGAGAAACATCAGCAAGTAAGAGTATATGAAGAAAATGTGAATGTGAATGAAAAAGTGGTGGAATGAGACACTAGAGGGAGCAAAAAGAATAAAAGGCAAGAGGAAAAACTGGCAAAACGAAAGGGGAGAAGACGAAAGAAAGAAAGAGAAATACAAGAGAGAAAGAAAAAAAATACAAGAAAATGATAGAGGAAAGAAAACGGGCGTTGGATAGGGAAATAGAAAACGTGTGAAAGGGACCCCTGGGACAAAATATGGAGGTTCATAAAGAGACTCATTAACGAAAATGGGGAGGGCATGATAAGGAAGACTGACGCATGACGGTACGTACACGGAGAACCAAGAGGAAATAAACCAGATATCTAGTAGATAAATACTTCCCAGGGGCTGCAAACAGAAGGGAAGAGATACACATCGATATTGAAAAAAGAAGGAAAATGTATGGCATAGATACAGATTGAAGAAGCGGAGGTACAGGAGGTTATTGCGTATATCTGGCAACTTTAAGTAATTTTATTAAATTCTAGTAAACAAAATAAATTTTTGAGAAATATGTACAGGTATTTACCATACTCTAGTAACTAAAACGCCAGACATTAAATTATCGTAGGTAATCTGTTTAAATTTAGGAATGTACACATTTATTATATTTTCATGTTTCGACCATTTAACTCTTTTTGTATTCCAGTTTTTGCTAACAGCTCTCGTAGAACACAGGGGCTTCGATCGAATAGTAGATATATCTGTATTTCACAGCACCTATTTCTTAATTATTGGTTAAACCAAATATACTGCAGGAAGTATTGTGGGTTGCATAGAACAACGCGGACCCAAATTCTTAGTAATTTTTAGTTTATGAAGTATGGTAATATGTTAATTGAGACTTGAGAGGGGATATCACTTTTATTAGCTGGCTGATAGCAGAATTGGTGATTTCTGTAGCCAATTCTGTAGCAGCTTATACTTAGACTAACAGTTTTTGATAATCATTCAGTCACGAGTTGTGTCTCTTCTGCTATTACCAAATTTTCTCTTAGTGATCTATCTAATAAAAGAGTTTTGCGGCCAAATAATTAATACAAATAGTTTACACAAATAATTGACCGAAATAACTTACATAATTTACACAGATAATTTATATACATAATTTACACAAGGAAAATCACTTCTTTCGTTTGATGGTTAAATGCCTGCTAGATTTCATAAGACAGATAGTCCAGTCAAACACAGTTTAGTCAAGTTCAGCATAGTGTAGTGAAATTCCGTTTAGTCAAGTCCAGTTTAATCCAGTCAATCCAAACCAACAGCAAAACCCTAGCGTTATACAGGTTAGCAAGACGTCAAACCACGTAGAGGAGCAGTCTGAGTTCGGAAAGGCTGTTAGGAAAAGCTACCAGAACTCACCAGGAGCCCTCATCCACTATATATCCATCGTCAGGAGGATTGGTGAGATTCTGAGAATTTCATTGATTTTTTTTGTGTAATATTTATTGTATAATTTTTATTGTATAAAGTATTTCTCTTCTTTTAATTATAAATTAAGCTATAAATATTTTCTTTTGAAAAGTTTGATAATATTACTTAATATTTTTATTTGACAATTGATAACATTATTTTATATTTTTATATTGATTAAATTCATTGACTTGTTCTCATACTGATGATTTTTCTAAAGTTATTAATAAGTAAGTCTCTTTTATCGTAAAATTCAATTTTTCATTTTTTTTTATTGTCTGTCCGCCATAAGATCAAATCTTTCCACGGCGGTTGGTTTCACCATCACAGGGGTAGCAGTAACTAAGTTTTCTGTGGATGGCGCCCTTAATTCTTACATCATTTTAGGCTACCTCTGAGTGTTGGAACAAACTGGCTTGGTAAGATATCACAAAGATATTGGTTCAATCTCTGGCTGATTGAAAAAATATTAATATATATTAATTGAACCCACAAAATTCCAGCCACGCACCAGATCAGCTAGCCGTTCGCCGTCGCTACATGTGTGTTGGTTGAATTGCCTTTGGTTATCACCTTAACCGGTGATATCATTGTTAATTTTTCCAACGCCAAGTAGTGATGCAACAAGGTTGTGAAAGGAATGAAGAATGGAAAAGCCGTGGGGGATGACAGGATACCAAATGAAGCAATGAAGGAGATAGTGAAAGTAAAGGGCGCATGGATAGCAAGAATATATAACGAGTGCTTAAATCAGGGAATATTCCCTAAAGTATGAAAGAGTAACCTGGATCCCGAAAAAGAATGGGGACCCGCGATCAATCTGTCTGTTACCCACCCTGGGAAGGGTGTTTGACAGGCTGATCAATGGTAGGGTCCAACATTTTTTGGAGGAGGAAGGGGAATATGACAGGGAACACTATGGTTTTAGGAGTGGGAGAGATACATGTATGGCTGTCAAAAGAATGATAGAAGTAATAGAGAGCAATAAAAAGGAAGGATACCATAGTATGGTGGTGGCACTGGACTTGACCAATGCCTTCAACATGGCATGGGGACCTGCTATCGACTGTGAAATGGAAAAAATGCAAATTCGGGGCAACATACACAGGGTTTGCGAGGATTTCATGAGAAACAGGCAAATAGACAGCGGTGGTCAAGTGTTCGAAATAGAAAGGGGATGTTCGCAAAGGTCAAGCCTGGGGCCAACGTTATGGCTGGTGGTGATGGAAGAATGGCTTAAAAGGATGAAAGGGATACATGGAAGGATGGAAGAGATGGGAGAATGAGTAGAACAAGGAGAAGAAAACTTCTGTCATGCACAGGCATTTGCTGATGACCAAGTGATAGTCATAAAAGGCAAATCGGTAAAAAAAATAGAGAGCACGTGGGTTATGGTGAGAGAAGAATGTGAGAGATGGGAAAAAGTCAATTTATTAAAGTATAACAGTGAAAAGACTGAGGCAATGTTTGTGGGGGAGAAAGGAAGGATAAGAGAGCCACGTATACACATAGGGGGAGAGTATGTGACATGAAAGAGAGCTTGGGGTCCTGGGTATCGTTGTCGACAGGACCTTCAAGTTCATCGACCATGTCAAGTGCGTAAGGAAAAGAATTTAGAGAGTCCTGTACCAGGGTCTTGGCGATATTAAAGAAAAGATTTGGCCTACAAGTAAATTTGATACGGACAATCTATGAGAGTCATCCGAACGGCAGTAATATATGGAGTGGAGATATGTGGGGGAGAGCAAAGGACTCGAGGATTATAGGCGGCTTAGAGCCATTCAAAAGATGGTGCTCCTCGAACTCCAGAGGGCGTACCGGACCACTCCTACTGCGGCATTGGAGGTCATAACAGGGGTCCCGCACCTGGAGATAATCGCTGGGATATTATATCAAGAAAAAAAGGAAAAGCTAAAGACAAATATAACCAGGACACATCCAGCCTTCAGGATAATGACGGATGAAGAGTGGACCTTAGAAAAAGAGAACGCAAGCCAAACAATAGGATACACAGATGCAAGCACGGACAACGAAGGAAGGGTGGCAATAGCAGGGATGATATAGACAGGAGACAGGACGTCGGTCATCAAAGAAAGACTAGGAAGAGGCATGACAATAGTGATGGCAGAGACTGTTGCGATATGCAGAGCGGTAGAAGAGATAAGGAATATAACAGAGGAAGGGGAACAAGGGAGACAGGTTATAAGACAAGCGGTTATTATCACCGACTGTCTACATGCTTTAAAAAGGATAAATGGAAACAAAAGAGAGGAGGAGGTGTGTAAGATAGGGAGACGATTGAAATACTAGATAAACAAGGAATGTCGGTAAGAATAATATGGAGGAAAAAATGGGACAGAAATGAGAACAAAAGGGTGGACCTATAGGCGAAAGAAACACGAGTAAATATCAGGGTGGAAGAACAAGAAATATGGACAAGTAAACAGACGAAAAAGAAAAAGATAAAAGAGAAGATCCTGGAAGAGTGGCAAAGGGAATGGGACAACGGAAATACGGGTAGGGGGCTATACGAGGTGTACCCTTTTGTGGGGTACGGGGACCTGGGACTATCATTTAAGGGAGCGCAATTGGCGACCAATCATGGAAACCAATTGGATTACCTAAAGAGGTTCAAACTTAGAGAGACGGATGGAGTATGTACGTGCGGAAGGGGGCATGAGGGCAGCAGACATGTAAGGATGAGTATGAAAGGAATGACCGAATAGAAGGGAGAAATAGGATTATGAACAAATGGGGAAACTTACAGGTATGCATGAGACAAGGCGAAAAAACGGATAGAGAGCAGGTTGATAAATGGAATGAATGGGCCGAATATGTGATGGATACGGGAGAGATAAACGAATAAAGGGGGGTCGTTTCTAAATAAAGATAATTAAACGAAATTGTAAACACTACAATGTAATTAAAAGAGACAAATAAAGATAGGGTTTTCTCTCCTCGCTAATTTGGAGAAGTGGAGATGGGATGGGTTCCTGTGGGGGTGGTTTCGCTGGAAAAGGTGTTAATATGCTCAAAGCCGAAAGGCGGGAGGGCTTAGTTACTATCATGTCCCTACCCAGGAGGTCATGACGGGAGTACCACCTCCTGAAACCATGGTGAACATTTTATATACCGAGCGAAATCTCGAGAGCAGAAAAGACGAAAACTGACAGCTACAGGACTCACCCCACGTTTAGGGTAAATCTAGATAGAAATTGGACAAAAGAGAAAGAGGAAGCACAGGAAATAGTGTGTTACACGGACGCGAGTGTAGACGATAGAGGAAGAGTAGCTATCTCAAGGTGGATAAACCAAGGAGGCGACGGATAGATCAGTGGTCTTCAAGGAAGAGATAAGAAAAGGAACACCGATAACGACGGCCGAGCTAACGGCCATACGGAGGGCGCTAGAAATAAGCAGAGACAAAATGGAGGAAAGACAATTTGAACAGAGAGGAACGCAGGTGGTTATCGTCACCGACACCCTACAGGCAGTGAAAAAACTTGAAAGAGACACCAATGAATAGGAGGCCCGGAAAATATGTAAAAAGGCCGAAAGCCTGGAAAAAATGGACGTAACAATAACAATAATGTGGAGGAAAAAGGACGGAACCAACAAGAAAAACCAAAAAGTAGACACTTGGGCCAAGGAGACACGTACGAAGGAGAGAAGAAGGGCCGAAGAGGAATGGAAAAGTAAAAAAACAAGAAAGGAAGAGACACAAAACAAGATACTGGAGGCCTGGCAAATACAATGGACGAACGAAATAACAGGGAGGAGCTTCTCTCAGGTGTGTCCTACCGTGGGCTACGGGGAACTGGGGCTATCCTTCAAAGGCGCCCAGATGGCTACGGATCATGGAAACCTCCTGGGTTACCTGGGGGATTTAACCTTAGGGCGACTACCGGTGAATGTGAGTGTGACAGGGGTATCGAAAACAGCGCACATATCAGATATGAATGTGAGAGAGCGGATAGGGTAGCAGGTAGAAATCAAATTATTAATGAATGGGGAATCTACGAGTATGCTTGAGAGAGAGGGGGGGGGGGAACCGATAGTGAACAAGTGAGAAAATAGAATGAGTGGGCGGAAATGATAATGGAGGTGGAAAACATAGAGGGTGAATGAGGGGGGTCGTCTCTCGAGAGGAAAATTGAAAAGACTGTAAACAAACAATGTAAAAAGAATAAATAAAAAGAGAAAGGAAAAAGGGTCATTTCACCGCTGATTTGGAGCAGTGGAGAAAAGATGGGTTCCGTTGGCAGGGGTTTCGCTGAAAAGGGGCTATGGTTTTTGCCCAAAGTCGAAAGGCGGGTGGGTTTTAATAATGTCTGTCCCTGTGTTTGAGGAATGTTTCCACTAAGAAAGTTAAAAGTTGGAGCAAAAAATAACACTGATTTGAGAGATGATCCAGAGATGGAGGAGTGCAAAAAAAGGTTAGATGCTGTGTTTGTTGCAAGTAACGTGGATGTAGCATATAGAGTACCTTATAATGACGTAAAAAAAGAATATAACAGGTTACTTATTAAAGCCAAATCCAAAAAGTTTCAAGATAGACTTGGTAACTCTGACAATAAATCAAAATGTACATGGGAAATAGTGAATGAAATTAAAGGGAAAAATAGATCCCCAACTAATACACATATTGATGGTGACCCTATGGTTATAGCCAAAAATTTCAACGATTATATAACAAACGCCGCACCTGATTTGGTGCCACAGTTACCAAAGTCCTCTTTCGTGTGTAACATAAAGGACAAGGCTTGTGAAGCCTCACTCGGCCTGTTAATTGAGCCCACCGGGGTGGGGTGGAACAAGCCTACACGAGGTGGCACTGTTTTAGCAGAATGCGGCGGATCTAGACCGGGAGGTCAATAAACATCCTCCAAGCTAAGGTGTAAGCCATCGTGCCGAGGGCTGAATGGTACTGGGTGAAGTATCTCTAACGATGCCTATGGGAAACCGGGCGACCTCCCATAGTATTTAGAGTTGCCCCCGTAACAGGCTCTGCGGGGGTCGACCACATTTCCTGTCTACTCGTGGGAACAACATGAAAAGCACAAAAAAACACAAAAACCCCCCCGAGGAGTGCTCTGATCACAGGGCCTCCTCTCTCACTTCCCCCGGGGAAAGTCTCGTTTCAGGGACCTCCCCACTCCTAAGAATGGGAGGCTCCACAGACGGGGCAACCCAATCCCTTGGAACCGGAGAAGGCTCCCCACAAGGAGCCTTCCCCAATCCCAATCCTCCCACACAGGAAGGGGGCTCCGATCCTGAGGCCCCCTCAACTTCAGCCGTCGCTGAAGGGCTCAACTTAATAGATGGGCAACCCAAGCGACGGAATCGAAGCGGCGCGGCCCGCAAAAGGGCAAAAAAAGTGCAATGCTGAGATGGGAACACCTCGGGCAACGGCCCCCAAAAGGGGCCGTCCTGAGGGAGAGACCCCTCCTAGCGCCTCCAAACCCACCAAAAGAGCCAGGCCTGACCTCTCCTACAGTCAGGCTGCCGGCAAAGGGGTCAAGGTGGCGGTGGCCGCATCTGGATTTCCAGAAATGCGTCTAACGACTGCCTTGACCCACAATCTGCAGGAGGCCCTCGACACTCGCCTGGATGGGCTACCCTCAGGGGGGCCCCTCCCCGATTTCGATGGCTTCAAGCTAACAGAGCAGGGAGTGGCGGAGCTGTTCTGCGGGAATGAGATGTCCCTAGTATGGCTGAGATCAGCCATCGGGGAGATCTCTTCCGTGGACGGAGTGGCACTCCAGCTCTTGGAGGGGGAAGATCTCCCCATGTACAGGAAGATGGTAGCTACGGTCCCAGGCAGGCCCGCGGACCAAGCCACCATCTTAAGCAGACTCAAGCGCCATAACCCGGAGCTCCGCACGGAACTGTGGAAGGTCCGCGACGCTCGGATGGTTGAAGCCAAGGGGCTCCGACTAATCCTGGGCGTCGACGAGGCCTCCGCGGCGAAGACCGAAGCTCTGGGCTATCGCGCTCAGGCTGGGGTGATAAAGGTGACCTTCTGGGACCCCAAACCTCATCCCCGGGAAGCAGGTGCCATCCCAAGTGGCAGTAATGAGCCGAGCACGGCAGACGCAGCGATGGAGGCGCTGTCGGGCTCGGAAGCAGCAGAGTAAGTAGAACTAGTTTAAAGTTAAAAAAAAAATAAAAAAAAATGGAAATACTCCAAATCAATCTGCAACACAGTGAGCCGTCTTCCGCAATAGTGAGTCGACAGGCCGCTGGGGGACAGACACAAATAGCCCTGATTCATCAGCCCTGGGTCCGCCAGGGCTCCATTCGAGGTCTAGATAAGCGGCATGGGGTTATTTACTCCGCCGCCCACAAAACACCGAGAGCATGCATTTATGTCTCGAAAGGAATTAAAGCCACAGCAATTCCCGAATTATGTTCCAGGGATGCTGTCGCCATCAAAGTGAGTCTTAGGGAGGAAACCGGCAGAGCAGAAATCGTTTTTGGCTCTGTCTACCTCCCCTACGACTCGCCAACACCACCACCCTCAGCCGAACTCGAGGAGCTGGTCCAATTTTGTACTGACAGGCGGCTGCCTCTTATCTTGGGATGTGACGCCAATGCTCACCACACCTGTTGGGGCAGCACAGGGGTCAATCCAAGAGGCAGCAGCCTACTACAGTACCTATACAGTACCGATTTAGAGATAATAAATCGGGGAAATGCGCCCACCCTCGTCACTCAACGGAGGCAAGAGGTCATAGACGTCACGCTGGGAAACAGACTTGTGGTCCCACTGATTAAAAATTGGAATGTTTCGACGGAACCCTCACTATCGGAGCACCGTCACATCAGGTTCAAACTAGACTCGGCTCTCTCCTCGGAAGAGAGCCGGTACAGGAACCCCAGAGACACCGACTGGGACGCCTACAGGCGAGCCCTCTCGGGAAAATAACTAGGGTCATTATACCCAGGAACACTGAGGAAATAGAATCCTCCACGAAACTTCTTAACGAAGCGATTACTGCCTCATATGAGAGCAGTTGTCCTCTAAAAAGAAGTAAAGGAAGAAGAAAAGTTCCCTGGTGGAACAGGGAGCTTCAAAACCTGCGTAATGAGACACGCAAGCTCTTCAATGGGGCTATGCGCACTCAGCTTCCGGAGGACTGGGACAACTACAAACGGTCCCAGCGCCTCTACAAAAGCTGCATTCGCAGCAATAAGAGGGTAGCCTGGAGGAACTTCTGCGAAAGCATCGAAGTTCTTCCAGAAGCCGCCAGGCTCTGCAAAGCCCTCAAGAAAGACAAACCAACACAACTAGTGAACTTGAGGCTTCCCTCGGGGGGGCTAACGGCTACCTCTGAGGAGCGCCTCAAGCATCTACTAGAAACACATTTCCCCGAATCCGTAGTGGAGACGGAGGACATGCCACCCCCTCGGCTCCCCCGCGCCGCTGTCACCACAGCGGATTGGAGGACAGCTTCGAGGGTGGTAACAGTGGAAAGGGTCAGGTCCACGTTTGACCCATTCAAAAGCCCGGGACCGGATGAAGTGTTCCCCGCACTTCTGCAAGAGGGGATGGAGACACTCATACGTCCGGTCTATCACTTGATGAGAACCTGTCTGGCCTTGGGGTATATTCCTATACCCTGGAGAGCCGTCAAAGTGGTTTTCATACCGAAAGCAGGACGCACATCGTACGACACTGCCAAGTCCTACAGAGCAATCAGCCTTACATCCTTCCTACTCAAAACATTAGAGAGGTTGGTTGAAAGGTACATCAAAGACGGGG
This sequence comes from Stenurella melanura, assembly GCA_963583905.1. NCBI lineage: Eukaryota > Metazoa > Arthropoda > Insecta > Coleoptera > Cerambycidae > Stenurella > Stenurella melanura. The sequence goes on from OY757318.1 coordinate 67,401,565, forward strand.
CACTGACCTCAGTGCCTCTGCACCCGTCACAACACGCCTACCAGGCCGGGAAGTCAGTGGAGACGGCCCTTCATCCGATCGTTTCGAGGATCGAGAAGGCGATGCTCCACAAAGAACTTGCGGCCGGGGCTTTCCTAGACATCGAAGGAGCGTTTGACAATACCTCCTTCGATTCAATCTGCGCCGCCGCAGCCTATCATGACATCGAGGACACCATCATCAGATGGTTGAGGGCCATGTTGGCGGGAAGGCAAATCACAGCTACCAACGAGGAAGCGGCAGTAAAAGTTTCAGTGAGAAGAGGCTGCTCACAAGGTGGTGTCCTCTCTCCTCTGCTATGGAATCTCGTTCTCGACGGCCTATTACAGGACCTCGAGAAAGAATATCTCTTTGAGCAGGGTTACGCGGATGACCTCGCAATCATCATCTCGGGAAAATTCCCAAATACGGTCAGCGGGCTCCTGCAAGGGGCCCTACAGATCGTACAAAGATGGTGCAACGACCAGGGCCTTAGAGTTAACCCCTCCAAGGCGGAACTGGTCATTTTTACAAGGAGACGCAGGCTAGACGGCTTCGTCGCACCTGTGCTCTACAATACCACTCTAACGATCTCAAGGACAGTGAAGTATCTGGGGGTCATCTTGGATTCTAAGCTGACCTGGAAAGATCACATAGAGAGACAAATACAAAGAGCCACTACAACCCTCTGGGTATGTAGAAGAACCCTTGGTAAAACTTGGGGGTTAAACCCCAGGGTAACAATGTGGTACTATACTGTCATAGTTAGACCAATGATCACGTACGCTTCTGTCGTCTGGTGGCGGCAGAAGCTAACACAACTCCAAAGACTTGCCTGTCTGGGAGTCACAGGAGCATTACGCACAACCCCCACGGCAGCTCTGGAGGTCCTCCTGGACCTCGTGCCCCTTCACTTGGTGATTGTGGCCGAGGCTCGGAAAGCGGCCTATAGACTGAAATGTGGTGGTCAGTGGAAATTCGGAGGAGAACAATTAGGCCACACAAGGGCCCTATCTGATGCGATAGAGGCCCACCCACTCCTGGAGGCGTGCCTTCCTTCTCCTTCGCACAACCCTTTGAGGTGGTCATCCCCAAAAGGGAAGACTGGAACCCACTCGAGGGCACACTCGGGCCTGCCGATATCGTCTGGTTCACAGACGGATCGAGGCTAGAGGACGGTACCGGAGCAGGGATATATGGAGAAAGGCCCAGGGCTGAGCTCTCTTATGCCCTGGGCAATTTCGCCACAGTATTCCAGACTGAGATCTTTGCTATCTTGGTCTGTGCACAGGAGAATATCCGAAGGGAATACTCCAACAAACACATACACATATGTAGTGACAGCCAAGCGGCCCTCAAGGCCCTTGCATCGACAAGAACCAAATCAAAATTGGTTCAAAACTGTAAACAGGCTCTCTGCGAACTTGGCTCATCCAATTGGGTCAGGCTCTTCTGGGTGCCTGGACACAGCAACATTGAAGGTAACGAGCGGGCAGACGCTCTGGCCAGAGGAGGCTCTCGGAAGCCTCTACTGGGTCCGGAGCCGGCCCTAGGTTACCCTAGATCCAACGCCAGGAGGTTAATAGAGGACTGGGCCCGCTCCCAGTTCATTGACTACTGGACATCCCACCCAGGACTCCGGCAAGCGAAGCTCCTCATCTCAGGGCCCTTGCCGGAGAGAACAAAACAAATTCTGCGACTAAGCAGGAGACAAGTCAGAGTCGTAATAGGTCTTTTGACCGGACACGGCTCTTTCAGGAAACACCTGCATACCATGGGGGTAGTGGACCACCCCGACTGCAGGTTTTGCGAGGACGAGGAAGAAACTTCTATCCACGTCCTGACTTCCTGCCCTAGGTTGATGAACTTGAGGCATAAACACCTTGGCATTGGCTTTCCAATGCTGGAGGAAATAAGAAATTCCCCCATAAGCAGGATTCTGGCCTTTGGACTAGAATCTGGCCTGTGTGGGGGCTTTCAATAAATTCGTTAGCGGTTGCACAATGGGCCACAAGGCCTGAGTGCGGCGACCTTTCCTCGCCCCGCTAGAAGAAGAAGAACATAAAGGACAGTAATACGTCAACGTATGTAAGGATCGTGGATAAGCAACAAATAATCGATGTTGTACATAGTTTAAAATAAAATGGGTTGTGGAGATGATGGTATCCCTACAAATCTATTAAAAATATGCATAGAAAAAATCGCTGACGTCATATGCTCTATAATCAACAATTCTTTAAAATACGGCATTTTTTCAGATTCTCTAAAAACAGCACTTATAATACCGCTACATAAAAAGGGAGATGAGTCCTTGATAGAAAATTATAGACCTATAAGTCTACTGTCAGCTTTCTCTAAGATATTTGAGAGGGTTACATTAAATAGGTTAATGAATTACATGGTGTCAAACAATTACATTAATTCCTTCCAGCATGGATATTTGAAAAATCGATCTACACAAACAGAAACATATGAATTTACACAAATGGTACAAAACGTTTTAGAAGATAACAGCATAGCTTTAGGGCTTTTCCTTGACTTACTTACGATTGCATAGATCATGAAATACTTCTCGTTAAACTAGAAAAATATGGTATCAGAGGTAACTTATTAAAGTGGTTTGGTTCTTACCTCACTGAGAGAAACCAGAAAGTTATCGTCACGAAGAATAACATCAATACCAAGTCTGACATGCAAGTGATCAGGCTTGGAGTGCCACAGGGAAGTGTTTTAGGACCTCTACTGTTCACAATTTATATCAATGACTTAGATGAAATCGCGTCCATGGAGAATGATTCCATGACGAACTACGCAGATGAGTAAAATCTGTTGGTGTGCGCATCCACATACTTTGATGTTAAAAATCTGGCAGATATGTTATTTGCGAGAGCAGAAAAATGGTTCATGAACAACATGCTCATACTAAACACAAATAAAACAAATGCAGCGTTATTCAACACTAATAATGCACGGCTTTGACACCCCAGAAATGTTGAACTTAAACATCAAAACTAAAATAGAAATATCGGAGACCACAAAATTTCTAGGCATGCATATTGATGAAACATTGAAATGGCACTACCACGTAGATCACACATGTAAAAAGTTAAATTCAGTATGTTACACAATCAGAGTATTATTGAAGTATGTGGATTTAAAAACTCTGAAAGTAGTGTATCATGCCAACTTTGAGTCCGTGGTTCGGTATGGTCTTATTTTCTATTGGAATTGCTCCAGTATCACCAAAATATTCATAGTACAGAAGCGTACTCTTAGAGTGATTCTAAAATGGAAACCAGCTGAGACCTGCAGAAATAAGTTTAAAGGAAATAAAATACTTACTGTAACTGCTATATATGTGCAGGAGTGTCTCTTATTTCTTTTTAAGAACAAGCAATATTTTAGAGAGAATGAGAATGATTGGCCGCAACTGAAAAAAATGCACATTCCAATTGTATATTTATATGTCCGAATTTACTTCTTGAAAGTAAATTGAATGATTTTACTGGACGCCTAGCAATTTCTTAAAAACTGTCAAAAATTATAGATTATAGAACACCATTAACATGACTATCTATAATCTATAGAATGACTCTTACTCAAGGTTCAACGAAGTCGGTTCAATAAATGCTCATCGATCAAGATAACAATCAAAATAAATCAAACTCAATATTGAACGAACAAAGTATTAATTTATCATTAATTTGAACTTGGAATGTAATTAACAAATTTAAATAACAAAATCTAACTTAACTAAAACTGATAAATATGGCCTTGTATTTAAATAATCTATTTAAAATAAATATGTACCATGGATTTGTAATATTATAAAGCTTTACCTTCTCTAGGTTTCTTATAACTCGAGTAACGTTAAATTATAACATCTAACTGGTTATGACAATATCCTTGAAGTACTATGTCACTTGACTGACTTTATAACCTCTCAAGGTTTCTTCTTCTTATTTTACTGGATTGACGTTTGTTTATAACCTCCAAATTATTTTCAAAATTCTTTGAAATATTTCTATCACTTGATTGACGTTTGAATTTTTTCACCATCAATAATGGCTAACTGTATTAAAAAATACTTCCCTCTTCTAATCTGCTTTCAGGATAATATTCTTCGTAATACTTTCAAAGTTTACTCACTTCTTATATTTAATATACTTGGATAATTATTTCTTGATATCAATATATTAGCAATGTAATATTCTAACCTTCAAATTATTCACCACTTTTCTTTAATTATAAATGTATTTATTATTCTTGGATGAATATTTTTCGCTGTTAGCTGTTCAGCGGTCGGTGTCGAGTCTCAAGTGAGCGTTCGACGAGTGAAGTAGTGTTGTCGAAGCCTTACTAACTGTGACCGTCATTTCTTATAGCAGTAAGTGCGATAAGTTTTTGCTAGTATAAAAATCGTAATTCATACAATAAAATTAACTTAAAAGCAAGATCTCTTTGAGAAATCATGAATAATGTCCTATCAAGATGGGCATAGCTCCAAGAAACGACCACGTTCTCCAGAACTGAGCGATACTCATAAAAAATATATTTTAAGCCACACTGAAGCTATGTTATCAAGAAATAAATATTATCTCCCAGCAGAAATCGAAAAAACTTTAACAGATAACGAAAAAACGAGTGAGGAAGGACACAATAAAAAGCAAAAAATTCCACCTATTTACTTACACCACGTGAATAATTATCAAGAAATTCTAAAAGATATTAAATCAAATATTACCGGGAAGTTCACAACTCAAAATCGTCCAGATTCACTTAAAATTAATCTCAACTCTGAAGATGATTTCAGAAACTTAACAGCTTACTATGATAAACAAAAAGTCCAATACTATACTTACCAAAACCCGGGAAATACAAATATGCCTGTAGTTATTCGCAATATTCCTATTTCTGTAACTGAAAAAGAAATCGAGAACGAACTAAAAGTAAATTATAACATCAAAAAAGTCACAAGATTATTAAACAAGGATAAAAAACCTATACCAATATGTGCAGTAGAAATCATAAAAGACGGCAAGGAGTTAGATATCTTCAAATTAGATCGTTTAATGTACTCTGTAGTAGAAGTACAACCTAGAAGAAAATCTTTTAATATTTCGCAATGCACCCGTTGTCAGCGTTATGGTCATACAAAAAATTATTGTAAGCTAGAACCACGATGCATTAAGTGCCTAGAACCTCATCATTATTCTGAGTGCCCAAAGTCACGCAATGAACAACCTATGTGCGTCAACTGCGGGGAAAATCACACAGCTAATTACAGAGGCTGCTCCTATTATGTCAAAATTAAGAAATTGCGAATGCAAACACAAGCGCAAAATATTAATAAAAATAGTATAAATAACTCTGCTAACAGAATAAATGAAAATAATTATATACGAGGGACATCCTATGCTAATGCCACTCGAAATATCAATAATATTAATCATGGAAACCAACAAACATCCACGGCAACCAACATACCGCAGATCCTAAGCGACTTAACACCTACATTAAGTCAACTTATAATAAATATACTTTCTCCATTCATTGAACAAATTAAAACATTTTTTATCTCATTATTTTCATCATTGTTTAGCAATGGCAAATAGAAGCCACATATTACAAAATTTAACAATCGCAAACTGGAATGCGAATGGTATAAAAAACAAGAAAGCTACATTTATAGCTTTTCTGGCCTCTCATAATATAGATATAGCCTGTGTTACCGAAACACACCTAATAAACAACGAGAAATTCACAATACCTGGATACCGAATCTATCGGCACGATAGAATTGCTCCTATAGCTTCTGGAGGGGTGGCAATTATAATTAAACGAGGTATAGCCCATCACGAAAAATATTTACCTGCTCTACAACACATTGAAGCAACATCTATCGAAATAAAACTCTCCACTAACAACTTAATTACCATAATTTCTGCTTGTGTACAGCCTAATAGACGGCTAAACGATAGAGACATCATTACCCTGTTCGACTCAAATCAGGCTACATTAGTATTAGGTGATCTTAACTGTAAAAATACTGCCTAGAATTGTCGCGTTAACAATCCGAATGGCATAAGACTTCACAATGTAACCGCAAATCATGGTATTCAGGTAACTGCTCCCAATTCACCGACGTATTATCCATATCGCCAAGACCATCAACCAGATATTTTGGATATTCTGCTTCAAAAAAATTTTCCAAGACCAATATATACCAATGTCTACAGTGAATTAGATTCTGATCATCTCCCTACCATATCAACATTTACAGAGTTCCCGGTATTCAACATGCCCACACCCAGACTAATCAATGGCTATATTGAATGGGAAAAATTTAAAACTGAATTAGACCGATTACTGAAAGTCCCTAGCTTAACCAGCCGAGAAGATATAGATGCGGCTGTAGCAGATTTTTCAAAGAATATCGTCATAGCAATTAACACCTCAACAACAAATCGGAGTAACCATGTCAGACATAATAATTACCTACATCCTCCAGAAAGAATATTACAACTAATAAAACAAAAGAATCAACTCAGAAGAATTTGGCAGCGAACAAGACTTCACAGACATAAAACTGAACTTAACGCCCTCACACATCAAGTTAAGTGGGAGCTTGAAAATCATAGGGTTAATTCTTATCAAAAATATCTCGCGGATATAGAGCCAGGAGATCCTTCGATGTGGAAAGCTACAAAAAGACTTCTAAGACAGCCAACAACTATACCGCCATTACAAGTCGACGGCGGGAAAATATGTAGCGATGCAGAGAAATGTCAGGTGTTCGCCTCATACCTAGAAAATACATTTCACTTGAACGACAATGATAATGAATTTACAAGAACAACAATAGAATTTGTAGATAACTCCCTACCCATACACCTCAACCAAAATGATATAAAATTTACGAACCCCAGAGAAATACAAAACTATATAAACTCGCTTCCTTTAAAGAAATCTCCTGGACATGATCTCATTCCAAATGTTGTTCTAAAAAATCTTACAATGAAATCCCTGGCATTTCTTACTGCTTTATTTAATCGCTGCCTGGCAATAGGATACTTCCCTAACGAATGGAAACATGCAGAAATAATTCTTTTTAATAAACCTGGCAAAGACAAAACTAAACCTGATAATTATAGACCAATTAGCCTGTTGACAACTTTATCTAAACTCTTCGAAAGAATAATACAATCTAGACTAAGCGACTTTTTACAAGAGAACAACATTTTACCTGACTGCCAATTTGGATTCCGCACGAACCATTCAACAACACAGCAAATTTTACACATCTACAAAATTATTACCTCTGGATTCGAAAATAAATATCACACAACGGTAGCATTCTTGGACGTAGCCCAAGCATTTGATAAAGTATGGTTAAAAGGGCTCTTATTCAAGCTAATTAGTATAAATTCACCAGCATATCTCACCAATATACTTGCTTCATTTGTAACAAACAGAACTTTTTGTGTCAAAGTAAACAACTGCTTATCGGATAAAAAGCAAATCAATGCAGGAATACCCCAGGGATCAATTTTAGGTCCCATACTCTTTAATGTATTCGTACATGACATACCTGTACCACCGACATCCACAAAAGCCATGTATGCAGATGACACGGCAATAATAACCCAAGATCCAGACATTCATATCGCTGCAAACAAACTGCAAAATGCACTTACTGTTTTACAGGACTGGTTTACGAAATGGCAACTAAAGTTAAATCCGACAAAATGTGAAGCAAAAATATTTACTCTGAGAAGACCACAAATACCCAATAATATTATCATCAACGACGAGGAAATAATATGGAATCCTGCAGACAGTGCAATTAAATATCTTGGAGTTTATTTAGATAAACGATTAACATGGAGTTACCACATAAATAAAAAACTTAATGATGGATACGCCCGGTTATCAATGTTATATCCCATTATAAATAAAAAATCGAAACTCAGAGTTAAGTGCGCGACATTAATATATAAATCGATCCTAAGACCTTTAGTAACTTACGGCTGTGTGATATGGAGAACTGCTAGCAAAACTAATATTAAAAAGGTGCAAACATTTCAAAATAAAGTTTTAAGAATTGCCATAAATGCCCATTGGTTTATAAGAAATAATCAAATCCACCGGGAACTTAATGTGCCATACATTGAAGACTTTATAAAATCATGTGCAAAGACCTTCTTTAAAACTTTAAACAACTGTACTAGTGCCAGAAATTTAAACCTAAGTGAAAAGACTCGTAATAACAGATTGAAAAAACGACTACCACAAGATATCTTACTTTCCAGTAGTGATTCCGAATGACATTAATGTCAATGTTCTAGTATTGTTAAGTTATACCAAATATTTGTTTCTTTTCTTTTAATTGTTATGTACTGTTTTACTACACACTACCATGTATAACATTAATTTGTTGATCTGGTATTTTAAATTAAAAAAAAAAAAGCGGTCGGTGATCAACTGATTTGTAATATAAAGCCGTTTAGTTGGGTTAAATTCCAATGTTTCAATTGTATTTTTCTATTTTGATCTAATATTTCAAAATTTAATTTTAATTTAATTTTTTAACTATTCAGTTTTGTTTGTTCTTCATATTAATTGAATACTATTTCTAATTCTTTAATTTTCCTGATAAATTTCGTACTCTACTTTCAGGATTAAGTGAATGATTGTAATTACTCGAAATATATTGACATATTACATGTACTCTTTAAAATCTACTTATAACTACAATTAACAATTCCAAAGTCAAATAATTACTATTTCATACATTTAGATGAATAGCAATCATAAACAAAAAAGCTAGTAACTAAAAGCATACTGCAGTGTTTCAAACTGGCAGAATTGTATATAATAAACTAAAAACAAGAAATTGATACGCCAACAAACATTTAACATCATACTATTAGTCCTTTCCTTTTGCATGATGGGAAATATCATTCACAAAACAACTTTCCGCAATGATATTTGAAAATATCTGAAAACTTAAAATGTCATTCAGTGTTTTTTAATCTATGGACTTACTATTTCTGAATCACGCTGCAATGCAACTCCTGGTAATTGTCTTTAATATTAATTTTGTGTAGATTTAAAATGTTTTTACACAATTTAATATTTTCAGCCCTAGGTTTTGACATGAATGTCAGATTTTAGAAATTTTACTTTATTGTTTTTCAAGTTCATTCTAAACCATTTTAAATGAGACTGAAAGTCTCTACAAGTTCATGTTTTTAATATACTATTTAGAATAATCTTGTTAAAACTAAATTAATTTCATTTTATGTTCATTTAAATATTTTGTTCGAATTCAACACCAAGTTTCATTCTCTGCATCTTACTCGTTCAGAACAAGTGAACTTGAATCAATTATACAAACTACAGGCATTCCTGCTTCTGTATGCTCTGTTAAAGTAAAACTGTTTTGGTTATTTTCTAAAATACATACAAATTTGTGAATTTTATTTATGATTTCAAACACAATACTTAGGTAGTGTTCCACAGTGTGGATACACAGCATAAAACCCCCGAAACTAATAGAATTTTGACATGTGAAAATTTTGTTAGTTTTAACAACGTGATGTGACATTCATACTGTCGAAGTTTATTTACAATTTAAAAGCGATCTACTCAGGATCATTTGGATAAAACTTTAGAGTAATCTATCCTGGATCACATGAATAAATCAATTCTAGGTGAAACTTCCCTCTTATTAATCCGTCATAACTATCTACTAACTCATATGTGTTTTCATTTAATACTTTTTCTATCGTATATGGACCTTGATAAGGATATCGTAACTTTGCACATATGTATTTTTTGTAGTCTGATACCTTGAGTCTTTCAATTACTACTTGATCTCCTGTTTTAAATTTTATTTTCTTTTTAATCTTTTTATTCTCTCTAAGTTGGTACCTTTTAGCGTTGCGTTCTAATCTTTGTTTGACAATTTTGTGTACGTTTTCTAAATTATAATTTTCATTATTTGTCCAATGCCTATTTGGTAACTTACCTGACAAGATAAAAATTGGCGATTCTTGTGTCACTGTATTTGGTACATTGTTCATATAATTTTCTGCATCTACCACGGCTGAAGGCCATTCGCTATGATCATATTGCACAACCATTCTTAAAAACCTAATTACCTCCTGTATGTACCGTTCAGCAGGATTTGCCTGTGGTCGTCTGATTGTTGTAAATACTAATTGAATTTCATGCTTTGTAAAATAATCTTTCAATCTCTCATTATTAAAATATGTAGCGTTGTCAGCTAATATTCTTTCTGGTTTACCTATGGTCTTAGAAAAATGACTTAAATTTTTTATTACTGTCAAATTATTACACCGTTTTGTGGGATATAGTTTAATAAATTTCGAGAAAATATCAACTATGACTAAGATGTGTTTAAAACCATCATGATCTGGAATTAAATTACTTACAAAATCTATAGCTACCAGTTTTAAAGGTTTATCAGTATTGATGCTGTAAACCATGTTTTCATTTGCATAATTTTTAATTTTTCCCAAACAACATTCATGACACTTATTTATGCTAACGGTAAATCTTTTTCGCAATAACATGTCTCTCTAAAAATCATCCATGTTTTCCGAATACCTATGTGTCCATATCTATAGTGTAAATCCCAAATAATTTCTGATGCTAAACTTTCATCTGTAACATATTTTTCTTCATTTAAGATAGTTTTAATGATAAAATTGTTTTTTAGTGTGTATCCCCTGTATGGATGTTCATGTATTTTGTTTCTTAAGTCGTGTAAGTGTGTTTGTTCAAAACTTGTGTATATGAGTATAAATTATTATGCTGTAATAATGTATTTAAAGCTACTGTGAAAGTGTTTGTGTCATTTGTGTGCGTCTGCTGTGATGTTTTCCTTTCCTGGTCTGTGTTTAATAGTAAACGAATACTCTTGGATTAAATAAAAGTGACCACCGGTAGATTCTATTATTAACAAATCAATTTTTCATTAAAAAACATAAAGCTGAGTGATCTGTCTCTATTATAAAATGATTTGACGTCAGGAAATATGACATCCTGGATATCGAATATACTATAGACAACATTTCTTTCTCACTTGTAGAATACCTAATTTCATAAGCTTTTAATTTCCGCGATATGAAGCATTTAGGCGTTTCGATTCCCCCTTGAATTTGTGTAAGTTCAGCGGCAATAATGTTATCAGATGCGTCTGTCCGCAACGTAAATGGTAATGTGAAATCCGGACTATGAAGCAATAAATTATCATGGAAGTTTGTCTTCACATTTTCAAACGCTGCTTCTCTCCATTTTTCCTAAGTAATTCTATTAAAGGAACTTCTAACTCCGGTAATCTAGGTATAAATTTCTTATAATAATTTGAAACACCTAAAAATCCCCTTAAAGTTTTTAAATTTGTTGGTCGCGGATAATCTTTTATTTCTTTGACTCTTTCTTGTCCTAGAAGGTATTAACCTTCTTGCTTAATCTTGTAACCTAAATATTGAGCATATGTACTATAGAATTTACACTTCTTAATATTTAGCTTGAGTCCAGCTTCATCTAACGGATTCAATATAATATCTAGGCGTCTACTATGTTTATCCTCTGTTTCCGAAAATATTAAAATGTCATCGATATAATGTAAACAAAAACTGTCGTACTTGTCAAGCATATTTTGCATTGCACGTACAAGTGCTAACGATGCAGATTGCAAACCAAATGGTACTACTTTGAATTGAAATATATGTCCATCGACACTGAATCCTGTGAATTTACATGAATCTTTATGTAATGGTATCAACCAAAATGAATTCTTCAAATCAAATTTAGGAAAAATAGTATTTTTACCAACTCTGGACAACATAGCATCGATTGTTTGCGGTGCATCAAAATTGTGACTTTGTAATTTGATTCAAATTTCTAGCATCTAAGCATAATCTGATCGTTTCATCCTTTTTCTTAACAACAACTAATGGATTTATGTAATTAGTTTTGGCTGTCCCAATAATAGAGAGTACATATTTGAAATTTCATTTTTTACTTTATCTCTGTGCTTATAAGGAATGGGATAAGTTTTACATTTAAAAGGTTTATTTTCACCTACTTCAAGATTGTGAACATAACCTTTTGCTACTCTGGGTTCATAATTATTTAAAGAAATATATTCTTGCAACAAATTCTCAGTTAGAGCAACGAGGAGCAGCAGTAGCAGCAGCAGCAGCAGCGGTAGCAGCAGCAGGCAGCTTTCAGCTAGAACCTGAAGATGGCAGATGAGATTTCGCCGAAACGTCGTAATATGAAAATTTTTTTTTTATATTTCATATCACAGAAAAATTATATATTGTCATTCGTATAGAAAAAAATAACAATTAATTAATTAACCATTAATTAGGGATTATTATTAGTGGTATAGTGGAAAAAATAACATTATTATCAAATTACAAGTATTTTATTTTTTTGTTTATTTCTGTACGATGAATAGGTCTAAAAACATGATAGTTTGAAGATGGCACTCGAACGTTTATCAGTCGAGGTACAATGTTTAAATCTCAAATGTGTCAGAAACAACCAGTATGATGCCAAAAATACATATAATGGAAATTAAAGGATTGGAAGTAGTCTATTATAGGATTATTTTTCTATCCGTGCAGCTTAAAAGTTAACAACGTTATGTGAAAAACAATAAGTGCTTTGTAATTTTTTTTTTTAAGAAGTTTAGGATTCTGCTGCTGTGATTGGCCATATAATGGGAATTCAAAAAATTTGTACCAATATATCATTAAGTATTAACTTCTAATTTTTTGGAGTTTTTAAAGCAGTTGCTTTAAAAAAAAACCATACTTTAAATCAACAATAATATTACGATTTTGCTGAAAAAATTTCTTTTCTTCTGAATAACTCCAAAACAATTGCATTACATTACAATATACAAATATAAAGCTTAAGAAGCGATATATTAATTTGTTTCTTGTTTCTTAAAATATTTGTAGAATTAATAGTTTCGAAAATATGGCAGTACAACTGTGGTTTGAATTTTTAGTGGCAAAGAAATAAGTACATTTAAATCTCATATTTCTTCAAAACTTTTAGAAAATTGAAGCTCTAAAAATTAGAGCATATTGGTGAAACTACATATTAATAAAAACTGCTACAGATTGCTAAATTTCTATTCTATGGCCAATGATAGCAGGAAAATCCTAAATTAAAAAAAAAAATTACAAAGCACTCATTGTCTTTCACATCGTTATTTTTCAAGCCGAGATACATAAAAAAAACAAGCTAGTTCGATATTAGTTTCAAACATTTTTTGTTTAATTACAAAACAAAATACAAAATTTTTATTTCAAGAATTAATTACTTTTTTATTTATTGATCGATTTTGTTCAAAAACCACAGGGTTTTTCCTCTAGCTAGCACTAACTTACTGTCCAAATTTCAATTATATCGGAATTTTCGTTCTTAAGAGTGGGTATGCCGTCTAAAAATCAGAAATAAATTAGTCTAAAACGCCGCACCGTCCGCGACAAATTATAATTAGACCATTGCAATTACGAAATTTGGACAAACGAAAAATAGAAGAAAATATATCAATCTAGGTTTGTATCGTTTTAATATTTTGAAAAAAAAATGGTGTTAATTAATAACATTTGTTTTAATTAGCAGTAAATTGCGAGATTTTATGATTTTTAAAAAAATATTAGAATCAAAATATGAGAAAAGGCCTCGATACAAACCTTCATTCATGTTTTCTGTGTAACGTACTATTTTTATTTTTCAAAAAAACATAATACTTTCTGCAAAAACATGTATAGCACGGGACCGTGTAAAGGCACATTTTGCAACAAATGTTACACTGAATCCCTCTGGATTTATTATAGTTTAAGCTCCGCCCTTCACCCAGAATTATTTTATGAATGAGAAAATATAACGAGGGAACGAAATAAGAAATTAGACCAAACCATTTCTAATAACACGGGACGCCCAATAAAATACCAAATTCCATTAATTTACTATTATACTTAACAGGCACTCTACTCTTTGATTATACTAAAAGTACCGAATTATAACAATATAGTAACTAGTTATATGTAGACACCCATGCATTAACAATAATGTGTAATAGTATTTCAATTCTTCTTTTTAAAATGGTGGTATGCTGGTATATTTGAAAACAGTTATTGGACAATACAATTGACATTAAATTTTAAAGATGTGTTCTTGTCGTAAACACATGAATATAGAATTATAAGGGGCAATGCGATTTGCAATGAAAGGAGTTAGAAACGCAAAAGTAAAGCGCACATTTTCCCATTTTCTCATCAAGTCACACGCATCAGTTTGTTGCATTAGACCAAGCAACAGGATTTTTTTCATAATAACTGTTTCTGGGAAAAACAGAAAGAAATGTTTGGGATTAAAACTGTAGGCAGTAAAGTTATCTATCGATCTGTCAAAATAATGAAATCTAGGCTCAAAATGTAAAAAGAAACAGAGATACCAACTTACTCCTTTAAACCCGAAAATATTTTCCAGAAAAAAGCAACTTTCGTGAAAATTTAACAAATCAGAGCTAAAAGTATTGTCCAGAAGGTGATGTGGACCGATGTTGAAAATATTTTCTTGTTGAGATCGCGCACCATTGTAGACGTTCTAAGACTCAAGTTGCAGGTTTTTATCTCTGCCTTCAAAATTTGTAGAGAAAACATTTTTGAACACAAATTTGAGCCATCTTTTTTACTTTGAAAATTTTGCAAATTTTTAGAATCGCTCTAATATTCGTATTTAAAAAAAATGCACTATTAAATTTCATTGATACAAATAATTGATGCTTTGGATTTTTAAAATCTAACCAGTAAAACCAGAGATATCCATATTTTTGAGAAATAACCTATTATGTCTAAAGTTATTAATGATATTTTGATGCGGGGTTTAGTTTAAAACATCCATCATTAAACTTTTGTCTACTATAAAAGCAAATTTGTAAGTTCTCCCCATCCATATATTTTTTAAGAAAATATAAATAATAATTCGTAAAACTAAAAGTGTACACCAGGCAAGTTATTTTGTATAATATGTGCTAATGTGTGATATGTGCTAAGTATATAACACTAGTTCATTGGTCAAATTGAGAACTACTACTCCTAGAAAGTAAAATTTCAAATAAAAGGTTGCCTCTATCCTTGATCTTTATTTATTCTCGATATACTCATTTGTTACAGACTTCGAAAAATTATCATTTGCTTGCTACATTTACGTCTGCAAATTTCAGGTTAGGGTTGTAAAGAAATTATTATTTTTTACTATATACTATTAAAACAGTACCTGAGAGGTTAACCACTTGTAGAAATTACACGAACTGCCGAGACTGCCTTGCCTGCGTAACTCCAACCAGACGCACTTGCGGGGCTTTCAATTATATTACCGCCACTGCCATGGCTGCCGACAGCCTGCCTAAAATTCGGAGAACGAGTGCCGATGGTGGTTTACCTCTCCATAGACAACTACTGAATTTCATAATGATCCGTTGAATAGTTTAATGATTATAAAGAATTACTTATCACTGACTTTCTGCGAGCCATTTCTCTTATTCTCGGCGTCTATTGGATGTATAACAATAATAATTTAAATTATTTTTTTGTTTAACTTGCCATAATTCAAAAAACGAAAACATGCATGGATCTCAATTTTACTGTGTCATCACTACATATTTATTAATGAACTGTGGTAATATGAAGGTCAAATTTTAATAATTGTAAAAAATATAATTTTTTTCAAAAATCGTGTCGATAAAATGTGAGTATTTGCAGGGATCAGTTAACGAACGGAAAACCCTTTAAGTCTATGCTGAGAAGAGATAAAGATGGAGACACCTTTTTTATTTGAAACTTTTTTTCTAAGTTTAACAGTTTCTAAGAATATCGCGTATAGACAAATTAGACCAATAAATAACTAATACTATACGCATAACACTTATTGGATAACACAACTTGCGTGGTGTATATTTTTGATTTTAACAATGGTTGCTAATTTTTGTTTATTAGTAAACTACCATTATTTGAGGGAGACTACAAAATAAAAATTCAAGAAGTCCTGAGGAATCCCCTGAGGATCCAAGAGTTTAAATTTTGATTTGTTGAATGATGTGACAGCTAAAGCTTTACACATACGAAAACAAAACAACATTAAAATGTTAAGTTTTCTGTTTAGTTATAAACAAGAATTAGTACTATACCCCCCATAACAAACAAGACTGCAGCTACGGACAGTATTTCGGAGTTATTGCTCTTCATATAATATGGCACATGAGATACGAAGGTACAAAATAGGGTACCTACAATATACTGTGCTTTCCTATCTTTGTTGGTCTTGCCTTTAACAATATAACAATATTATTTATGCCATGCTACGCTGATGAGGAGCAATAACTCTGAAACGTGTGTCCGCAGCTGCAATATTGCATACCACTAATTTTTGTTTATAATTTTTATCGGACCTCATCAACTCTTTCATTCTTTTTATTTAATAGTATTATTTCCATATTGACGATTATTATTAATTAATGCAGATTACTCTTTTCCATTATGCAAAAATATAGATATACTCGTATACTCCATATTACAAATCAAAATTCTAGGGAAGCATAATACCTAGCCGTTTAAATTATAAATACTGTATTTATTGAAGGAATAATATGTTAAAAACGCATTTTGGTTAGAATGATAGGATAGATGTGTCGGCATAACCCTTGAGCTTTGGCAGGTAGAATTTATATACAATCATGAACTAATTACGAGCTTATAAAGTTGAATCACGGTCATTCATTTCTATTTACTACTTAGTGTACATAGTACTATAAATACATAAAATAATATTTTATCGTTTTTAAAGGACCGCCCACTGGAGTTTCCCTTTCACCTCCCCTGTTGCAAATTTCAGCAGCTTGTCGAGGCATACCTACTCTTAAGTTACCGTGCTTACAAGAAACGTGACGGACCGACAGACATACAGACGGATGGACTGAGACAGACAGACAGACAGACAGACAGACAGACGGACGGACATTTTGAAAGTTGTTCAGAATTCGATCACCAACACAGTGATATGAAATTTTTCTCTCTACGTACAATATTACCGGTTTTAGAAATGTGCCGATCAAATGCAATATACTCTTCGTTTTGTATTTGCGAAGAGTATAACATCAAAAAGTACTTTAAATTCTATTATATGTATTTTTAACATCATACCGATTGTTTCTGACACATTTGGGTTTTAAACAATATATCACGACTGATAAACATTCGAGCACCATTTTAACACTATTCATATTTTTAGAAGAATTCATCGTACAGATGAAATAAACAAAAAACAAAATACTTGTAATTTCATAATCTTATTTTTTGTCCCTTACCACTTTTTTCATAAACGTAAGACTTTTAAGTTATATACGAAAGATCAAGGTACCAATTTTTTAAAGCTGAAATCGTAATTTTCAAATCGTTACAACTTTTGGAAAATATAAATTTTGATGAAAAATGTAAACTACCTTTTTCTCTTACAGTAAGATTCTATAGCAGATTCGGTAGTTACTATTTTACTTTTTTGTCCACCCCTCCAGAAGGGGTGGGAACCACCCCCAAAAAAGCGGTAAATTTTAAAGGATACATTTTTTTGTGCTCAGTAGAAACTCAATGCAAAAAAAAGCATTCAAATCCATTCATTATAGCTGGGTTACGTCATTCTTCATTATTAATGTCTATAATTGCACTAATTTGTCCTATTGTAATTCCTCACAACTTAATAAAAATAAACTGCCTTTACCTACCTACAAAGTAAAAAGCAACAAGTTTCTTTCACAAACTGTAAATATCAAAGGCACTCGGAGTAGATACTAAAGAATGAGTGTGTCGAGGTTAATCATTTGATCACATCAAAGATCAGAGCGAAAATAAACTTGTAGCATTCATTCATTTGGTTTTAAAAAATCTTCAAATAAAAGTATTGTTTACAAAATATGTCAATCACGTGTTTATTTGACCTGAGTACGTATCATATGGGTCAGGACAGAATTACAATTTATGAGGGGTTAGCTTTCTCTTTTCTACGAAGAGTCAAATGGCATAAGCCACACTAACTCGCCTGATTTTTTATGTTCTAGCCCTTCCTAGGGGGGGGGGGAATTACCACCTCTACCCCCCCTTATCTGCGCGCTTGAGTTCAGCTATCGGCGTATAGCGATCGGCGTCTGTCAGTAGTCTAATTAATTTGTTCTGGGTCATCTGTATCCTCTTACATTGAGTGGCGGAGATATTATTCCATGCGGCGCATGCGTAAGTTAATATGGGACGGAAGATGACTTTATAAAGCATTAGCTTGTTATCTGTGGATAATTACTCCTACCAGGACATCGAGGATGAATTGAATTTTAATGGGCTTCCTTTTATAAGAATAGCTAGGGTAATGATGAACAAAGACGGCAAAAAATTTGCCTCCAACATACTCCAATTTACAATACCAAAAAATTCTCTCGAGAACTACCAAAAATTAACTAATTTATGCCACTTTAAAATCAAAGTTTCACTATACAATAAATTCAAAGTACCACAGTGCCATAAGTGTCAACATTTCGGACATTCATTCGAAATATGTTATAGAATAGCTAGGTGCCTTAGGTTTGGTGAAACACACAACGGCACCTCATGCCTAGCACAGGCGTGTAAGTGTGCTAATTGCGGAGGCGACCACCCCGCTAATTATAGAGGTTGCCCGGCTTTTGTACAAGCCAAGATTAGATATGCACCCAAAAAACCGGGTCTAAACACTACTACACAACCCCCAACAGCTGCACAAAGAACCAATACTAATAACAAACCACCACAGACTGCACCACCCAACATCGCAGACATCAACCTGCCTCCCCTCTCGCAGGAAGCGGCAGACGCTATCACCACCCAAAATGTCCGGGCCTGGCAACAGTTCCGGGCAAGGGAAAATCAAAACACCCCACCAAACACAGACACAAACAATGACGATAACAATGACAATAATCCCTTACGAGACATATACAATATGTTAAAAAATCTAAATTTAAAAAGAATCTGGGAAGAACTCAAATTATTAATTAACAAACTTAAAAGCGCCCCAGATCCGTTAGAAAAGATATTCACTATTCTGGAATTTTTAACCGGTTTTTTTTAATGGCTAATAACAAACAAAATAAACAAAAATGTCTCAATCTATTACAATTTAATTCAGGCGGGATAATCCGACAGAAGACAGAACTACAAACCCTACTTTATGCCGAAAGTATTGATGTGTGTTGTCTTTGTGAGACTTTTCTCAAAACTAAACACTCCTTATACCAAAATATGCAAAACACGTTGGAATATATTTACCCCACTTGCAAACAAGTCGGGTAATATATTACATAACTACGTAGTTAATAACCCAGATATTAATCTAATATCACCTATCGAACCTACAAGCCCCCCGCTAGCACATACCATCATAGACATTTGTCTAACTAAAAATATCAACTGGCCATATGACAATAAAGTCATAAATGCCTTAAATAGTGACCACGTTCCTATAAAAACCACACTCACATTAAATCATAAGCTCCCTTTAATTGACAGGAAGCCACATGAAAAAGATTATAACTGGGATATTTTTGCGCGTTACTTATCTGACAATATACCAAACAATCCTGAATGTAACAACAAACAGCAAATAGACCTACTTGTGGACACCCTGACTAACCATATTTTAGAAGCACTAAACACTCGACTAAACGTAAGCCAGAAAAGAATCCCGACCACCTCCTATCGCCTTAAACTTCCGCGGTAACTAGCGGACAAAATTAAAACACAAAATTGCTTAAGAAAACAACACCACCGTACGCGGTGTCCTATTATAAAAAATGAGCTCAATAGGCTCAAGAAAGAAATTGACTCTGAAATAAAAATATTCAGACAAAATAATTTTGTCAAACTAGTTGCCTCCCACCCCAACGATCCCCATTTTGTCCCCCGCCTTCTTAATAAAAAACACCCCACTATACCCTCCCTGGAAACCCCACAGGGAGTACTAAACACTGACGCGGAAAGAGCTGAAGCCTTTGGAACACATCTAAGTACAATTTTCACCCCTAATAACATCCCCGAAGAAACTATCACCAGTAAATCACCGGGGTTCGACAAGATCCCAAATTTCATACTCACACACCTCCCTCCAAAATCATATTTATTTCTGACTAAACTGTTCAACGCATGTTTACAACACACATACTACCCGATTAAATGGCGAACAGCTAAATAATAACCATCCCCAAACCTAGCAAATGCCCAAAAAATGTCGCAAATTACAGGCCACTCAGTATTCTCCCTGCATTCGCCAAAGTGTTTGACACTTTATTATTGCACATAATTCAAACTCAACTTACTGTTGCCGAATCTGAAAATATTTTTCAACTCGGCTTCAAAAAGAGCCATTCTACATCCCAGCAACTTTTCCGCGTCAGCGAAATTATCACCACAAATATTAATCGAGGTCAACTCACGGGGTTTGTCGCCCTTAACCCCGAAAGAGCTTTCGACAAAGTCTGGCACCCCGGACTGCTGTATAAACTCTGAATCTCGGGTACGGTCATTATGGAGTGCTCTGCCATAACATCCATCTTTTCTGGCGTCCCCCAGGGCTCTGCCCTAGGGTCAGTGCTATTCGCAATTTATATTCACAACCTACCATCACCCCTTGACCATAGAAATACAATATGTCTATACGCTGACGACATGGCACTAATTTCCACCTCTATAAACCCTAAGGTACTTACTAATTTACTACAAACTCAAATAGATGAAACAATCGACTTTTATTAAAGCTGGGGCCCATTGGTCAATGTTGATAAAATTCAAGCCTTGTGCTTTACCAGAAGAGTCATCACACTCTCTAACAAAGTTAATATAAACGATAAAAATATAGAATGGTCAAAAACAATCATTTATTTAGGATTAACCTTAGATCGTAGGATGAACATTATAGAACACGTTGACAAAACTATTAAAAACTTTTATATTAAACTGAAAAACTATTATTGTATACCTACTAGAAAACTCACCCCCCGAAATAGTTGTTCTCATCTATAAAACATACTTAAGACCAATTATCACATACGCATCACCAGCTTGGTATCCACTCATTTCAAATGCTCAACAAAAGAGACTACAAATACTACATGATAAAGTCCTCAGATTAGGTGCAAACCTCACTAGAATGACTAACATCAAAAGCATACATAATGTCACTGGTACTCCACTACTTTCGAAATATATTTTACAGAAACTTATTCCCGATTTTGCAAACTCACTTACCCAATTAAACAACCTCATATTAACAGATGCTCTTACCGCTAAGTTTCAAACTGCCCCAATACATCCATCCATAAAGTACATATATACACCCACCTGACTAATATACCCTACTAATTTGTTGTTCAGAAAAAAACACTTAAACACTATACAAAACAATAATTGAAAATACAAAAAAAAACATAAAAACACAAAAAAATACTGGTGAATTAATATTACTATTTATAGTTAACTTTAATAATATATATTTTCCCAACCCTTTCATTTTTGTCTGTGTCGAGATGTGGGAGGTTAAAATGTACTGGATTATGGTCAGAGGATAGGAGTGGCATTAAAAAAGGATTTATGGGGTGAGGAACGTCTTTGTTAAGTATTATGTCGATGGTCGAGGCAGCCATTATTAAGGAGGAAATGGGTGGGAGTTTCAGGGGCAATAACGGCAATATTCTCTTCGACTGAGAAGTTAAAAACAGTGCGACCATTCTTATTACTCCGGGAATTATATCAGGATACGTGTCTGGCATTTAGATCACCCAATACAAGCACTCTCTGCTGTGTAAACAAATCTTTTAAAGATTCCAGTGATACATGGTTGGTGGGTGAGTTATATACTCCCACCAACACGGTACCACATATAAATCCCATATGAGACACTGAAAAGGACAGCGATATTTTGTGCAACACTAGCAGAGGTATATCCAGGTTAAATAGCCCGAGATTCATGGGCATATTGTACAGTTGAACGTCAACTAAACAGTTTACCTCCAATAAAATATTGAATTTTCGTAAGACGTAGAGATTTCACAATTATTTTAAAATGAGCCTTACAAGTGATACAAATAGGTAATGTAAGAAATTATGCGATGTAGGTAAATGTATTATATGATGCAGATATAATTATACGATTAGAATCCCCTATTATCTACTTCAGTCAGGTACTAAAATTCCCATTCGGATTATCCGAATGATCCCGAGCGTATTTAATCTTGACGTGAGATGAATTGTCGCTTGCTATTTTATAATAATTTAACATGTGATTTAACCTAAACTCTTGGAACTTTGCGAGATTGTGGCTTTTTTAATTTGAGACGTTTGTGGAATGTGTAGTTTTGCTAGTGTTTACGTGATAAATAAAAATATACTTTTGTACATTATTGTCAGTGACTACCAACGGAGGAAAATGAAGTGTATGTTCAAAAATTGCAAAAATCAGTATTGGAAGTGCAAAAAAGAAAATACACAAATACATTTTTATCGATTCCCTAAAGATAAAGACTTGTAAGTAGCTATTATTATACATGTAGTGATTAATCTGGTTTTTACATTCTTTGTTTTGGTTTACTTACTTATTCAGTTTTTCTTTCTTTACTAAAATATTCACAATTTTGCAATATGTTGAGAGAAAAATAAGTTTATTTACGTGCCTGTAAATCTACCATTCTCAAATTTTTCAGTGATATATAATTTCAGCAGTTCTCTCCCCAATAATATTTTATTACAATGTCTTTATATTTTTAGATGTCGTCCTTGGATAGAAGCTTGTGGACGTTTCGATTTACTAAACAAGGGCATTGCTGAGCTACACAATTACCGCATTTGCAGTGTGCATTTCCGAGATGAGATGTTTATGAATCCCTTGAAAAGACGAAACTTTTACCGTTAGCTGTACCCGAAAAGTACAGACAGGATGAATTTTATGGTAGGTAATTAGAACATACAAGCACCTGGTACAATAATGTTTTAAGAGACATTAATTTTAAAGTCCTTATTATTAACATTTTTGTTTCTTATGTGATATCAATATCAATCATCTCAAAAGACAAGATAAGACAATACAATGTTTAAAAATTGCTATATATAATTAGTTAAATCATAAAGAAATATTCACGTAACAACAATGTGTAATGAAATATCAGTTTTAACCAATAAGTAACACCGATAGCACACACATGCACACACAAACACCAATCATTCATTAGTACAAGCAGTTGGTAATAATTAATCATTACTCAAAGTTGCGTGATTCTAAAAAAATGAAAATGAAAATATACCTAAGTATAAGTAACCTATAAATCGCCATGATGGATTCGTCCACTCTAGAACTTCATATTATAAACACATACTTCTGTGATTTCACTGCATAAAAATGTGTATTGCCAGGTGTATTGCTAGACAACACTTTTACTCCTAGCACTAGAATATAAAGAACTATCTACTTATATTTATTAATATAGTGATTTATTTTTCGCCATAATTACAAAATTTAACAGTTTACTTTGTTTAAATTCGATTTGTATTGTATATTTCATGATATACATATAATTGCCTGAATGAAAAATATTATGTGCTATTCAGATTTAAAGTTTACTTTTTTTGGTTCGATATTTGTGCATTTAATCACAAATACATGGATTGTAATAAAGTTGTTCTTCAGAGTGGCACCTTTCATTGTAATAAGACAACGTATTATATCTACTAAATATATTTCCCAATAAAATTATAATAAAGTGAATCTTTTGTTATTTTGCAGATATCAATGCACCATCAACATCTACTGGCATCAGACAAAGTCCAAACACTCCTCCAAGAAAAATACGTGTGTTGCAAGATGTAATAGTCAAACCAGTAGATCCTCCTGAAAAATCACCAGTAGCAGTTCAAACTCCTCAATTTTTTTCTACTCCAAGATCGAGTAATTTGAAACAACAAGTTGTGAAGTTGAAAACAGAAAACATCAAATTAAAGAATAAGTTAAAGAAAGCAAAATATTGTCCAGCTGATAATTTCAAAAAATTGTGTGACAAATTTTTGTCACCTGAAATGTCTTCATTGGTGAAGGCACAACTGGAACAAACAAACAGAAATATCAAAGGCCAGAGATACTCCAATGCCTTTAAACAATTTTGCTTAACACTCTATTTTTTGGGTCCACGATGTTACCGACAGCTTGCCAAGACATTTTATTTCCCCACAGTAAGAACATTGCAGAGATTTGTCCAAAACTTAAAATTTAAGACTGGGATAAATGACATCTTATTTAAGATTTTAGAAATTAAAGTGAAGATAATGGAGGATAAGGATAAAATCTGTTACATTTCTATTGATGAGATGGCGATGAAACGAAATTTGTTTTATAATTATGTTGATGATGAGATAATTGGACTACAAGACATTGGAGAAGGGAGAAAGGCAGTTCCTGCTAGTTCGGCAGCTGTTTTTATGATTAGCAGCATACACAAGAAATGGAAAGAACCACTATGCTATACATTTTCAGAAAGTAACCTTCCAGCTGAAAATCTTAAAAATTTATTACATAAAATAATTGAAGAGTTCACTAAAATTGGTTTAAATGTTGTTGCATTAGTTAGTGACATGGGATCCAATTATATCGAATTAGAAACGTTATTAGGAGTAACCACAAAAAATTCTTCTATTCAGTTAGGAAATAAGGAACTAGTTTATTATTTTGTCCTTGAATTAAAGCTGCTAGGAATAATTTAATAAACAATACTTTTAAATGGGAAAATTATAGGGCTTGTTGGAAGGACATACAGGATTTTTACGAAAAAGACAAAAAAAAGGCTTAATCGCATGGCACCTAAATTAACCGATGCACATTTATCGCCTACCAATTTTCAAAAAATTAATGTTTCTTTAGCAACACAAGTACTTAGCAATACTGTTGCATCAGGCATTGATAATCATGTTTACTTTAATTCTTTACCTAGTGAAGCTACAGGTACATTCAAATTTATTACCAAATTTGATAAACCTTTCAATATTTTTAATTCAAGAAACACTAATACCACATCTAAATTAGATTATGGATTTGTTCAAGATAAAATACAACTAGAATTTTTAACAGATATTTAAAAAATTTTAAAAAGCTTACGGGCTTTCAACAATAAAACCAATAAAGATGTTACAAATCACTTTAAATTTATAAAATGTTAGATTGTTACAATTAACTCTTTAATTAGACTGTGGAGTATTTTGAAGGAGGAAGGATTTCACTGTATATTATGCCACTGAAGTTTCGATCGATCAAGCTTGATCGAATTCGTGAAAAAAAAAAATAATTACAATTCATGAAAAAGGGATTAGGCAGACGTGATTCATGATCGAACATGCCTCTTACAACTTTCTCTACACAACCCCTCTACATTGAACCACCCTCAGAAGCTGAGGACAACCGCCATAGGAAAAAAATCGTTAAACTGAAATAATCCTTTAGAGTCACCAAATTTTAGAATAAATATGACTTGAACAACGTCCTCTATGCAAACCAAACTTAAAAAAATCGACAAAGTCGAATTTTCGTTTAGGGTCACCCAATTTTTGAATAAATATGCCTTGCACAATGTCCTCTATGCAACCCCGATAGTCTCATCCACGTCCAAAGTTCGGAACTCATATTTATAGATATACCACCAAACAAACAAAAATTCGCCAATCTCGAATTTTCGTTTAGGGTCGCCCAATTTCTCTATAAATATATCTTGCACAACGTTCTCTATGCAACCCCCATAGTCTTATCCACGTTCAAAGTTCGGAACCCATATTTATAGTTATACCACCAAACTTAAAAAATTCGTCAAAGTCGGATTTTCATTTAGGGTCACAACATTTTTCTATAAATATGCTTTGAACAACGTCCTCTATGCAAGCCTCACCGTGTCATCCACGTCCGAAGTTCGGAACCCATATTTATAGATATACCAAATATATCAAATTTAAAAAATTCGTCAATAACGAATTTTCGTTTAGGGTCACCCATTTTTTGAATAAATATATCTTACACAATGTCCTCTATGCAACCCCCATAGTTTTATCCACGTCCAAAGTTCGGAACCCATACTTACAGTTACACCACCAAACTTAAAAAATTCGTCAAAGTCGGATTTTCATTTAGGGTCACCCAATTTTTCTATAAATATGCTTTGAACAACGTCCTCTATGCAAGCCTCACAGTGTCATGCACGTTCGAAGTTCGGAACCCATATTTATAGATATATTTTAGTTATAAGTTTGTACTGTTGTTCATGTTTGTCCTGTAATTGGATTTTGTATCTGTTGGGCAATAAATCTATTATTATTATTATTATTATTATTATTATATACCATCAAACTTAAAAAATTCGTCAATTACGAATTTTCGTTTAGGGTCACCCAATGTTTGAATAAATATATCTTGCACAACGTTCTCTATGCAACCCCCATAGTTTTATCCACGTCCAAAGTTCGGAACCCATACTTATAGTTACACCACCAAACTTAAAAAATTCGTCAAAGTCGGATTTTCATTTAGGGTCACCCAATTTTTCTATAAATATGCTTTGAACAACGTCCTCTATGCAAGCCTCACAGTGTCATGCACGTCCGAAGTTCGGAACCCATATTTATAGATATACCATCAAACTTAAAAAATTCGTCAATCTCGAATTTTCGTTTAGCGTAACCCAATATTTGAATAAATATATCTTGCACAACGTTCTCTATGCAAACCCTATAGTTTTATCCACGTCCAAAGTTCGGAACCCATACTTATAGTTACACCACCAAAATTAGAAAATCCGTCAAAGTCGAATTTTCGTTTAGGGTTACCCAATTTTTGAATAAATATATCTTGCACAATGTCCTCTATGCAACCCCGATAGTCTCATCCACGTCCACAGTTCGGAACCCATATTTATAGTTATACCACCAAACTTAAAAAATTCGTCAAAGTCGGATTTTCATTTAGGGTCACCCACTTTTTCTAAAAGTATGCTTTGAACAACGTCCTCTATGTAAGCCTCACAGTGTCATCCACGTCCGAAGTTCGGAACCCATATTTATAGATATACCACCAAACTTAAAAAATTCATCAAAGTCGAATTTCCGTTTAGGGTCCCCCAATTTTTGAATAAATACATCTTGCACAATGTCCACTATGCAACCCCGATAGTCTCATCCACGACCAAAGTTCGGAACCCATATTTATAGATATACCATCAAACTTAAAAAATTCGTCCATCTCGAATTTTCGTTTAGGGTCACTCAATTTTTGAATAAATATATCTTGCACAATGTCCTCTATGCAACCCCGATAGTCTCATCCACGTCCAAAGTTCGGAACCCATATTTATAGATATACGATCAAACTTAAAAAATTCGTCAATCACGAATTTTCGTTTAGGGTCACCCAATTTTTGAATAAATATATCTTATACAATGTCCTCTATGCAACCCCCATAGTTTTATCCACGTCCAAAGTTCGGAACCCATATTTATAGATATACGATCAGACTTAAAAAATTCGTCAATCACGAATTTTCGTTTAGGGTCACCCAATTTTTGAATAAATATATCTTATACAATGTCCTCTATGCAACCCCCATAGTTTTATCCACGTCCAAAGTTCGGAACCCATACTTACAGTTACACCACCAAACTTAAAAAATTCGTCAAAGTCGGATTTTCATTTAGGGTCACCCAATTTTCTATAAATATGCTTTGAACAACGTCCTCTATGCAAGCCTCACAGTGTCATGCACGTTCGAAGTTCGGAACCCATATTTATAGATATATTTTAGTTATAAGCTTGTACTGTTGTTCATGTTTGTCCTGTAATTGGATTTTGTATCTGTTGGGCAATAAATCTATTATTATTATTATTATTATTATTATATACCATCAAACTTAAAAAATTCGTCAATCACGAATTTTCGTTTAGGGTCACCCAATTTTTGAATAAATATATCTTACACAATGTCCTCTATGCAACCCCCATAGTTTTATCCACTTCCAAAGTTCGGAACCCATGCTTATAGTTACACCACCAAACTTAAAAAATTCGTCAAAGTCGGATTTTCATTTAGGGTCACCCAATTTTTCTATAAATATGCTTTGAACAACGTCCTCTATGCAAGCCTCACAGTGTCATCCACGTCCGAAGTTCGGAACCCATATTTATAGATATACCATCAAACTTAAAAAATTCGTCAATCTCGAATTTTCGTTTAGGGTAACAAAATTTTTGAATAAATATATCTTGCACAACGTTCTCTATGCAACCCCTATAATTTTATCCACGTCCAAAGTTCGGAACCCATACTTATAGTTACACCACCAAACTTAAAAAATTCGTCAAAGTCGGATTTTCATTTAGTGTCACCCAATTTTTCTATAAATATGCTTTGAACAACGTCCTCTATGCAAGCCTCACAGTGTCATCCACGTCCGAAGTTCGGAACCCATATTTATAGAAATACCATCAAACTTAAAAAATTCGTCAATCTCGAATTTTCGTTTAGGGTCACCCTATTTTTGAATAAATATATCTTGCACAATGTCCTCTATGCAACACCGATAGTCTCATCCACGTCCAAAGTTCGGAACCCATATTTACAGATATACCATCAAACTTACAAAATTGGTCAATCTCGAATTTTCGGTTAGGGTCACCCAATTTCTCTAAAAATATATCTTGCACAACGTTCTCTATGCAACCCCCATAGTCTCATCCACGTCCAAAGTTCGGAACCCATATTTATAGATATACCACCAAACTTAAAAAATTTGTCAAAGTCGAATTTTCGTTTAGGGTCACCTTATTTTTGAATAAATATATCTTGCACAATGTCCTCTATGCAACACCTATAGTCTCATCCACGACCAAAGTTCGGAACCCATATTTACAGATATACCATCAAACTTAAAAAATTCGTCAATCTCGAATTTTCGTTTAGGGTCACCCAATTTCTCTAAAAATATATCTTGCACAACGTTCTCTATGCAACCCTCATAGTCTCATCCACGTCCAAAGTTTGGAACCCATATTTATAGATATACCACCAAACTTAAAAAATTTGTCAAAGTCGAATTTTCGTTTAGGGTCACCTTATTTTTGAATAAATATATCTTGCACAATGTCCTCTATGCAACACCTATAGTCTCATCCACGACCAAAGTTCGGAACCCATATTTATAGATATACCATCAAACTTAAAAAATTCGTCAATCTCGAATTTTCGTTTAGGGTCACCCAATTTCTCTAAAAATATATCTTGCACAACGTTCTCTATGCAACCCCCATAGTCTCATCCACGTCCAAAGTTCGGAACCCATATTTATAGATATACCACCAAACTTAAAAAATTTGTCAAAGTCGAATTTTCATTTAGGGTCACTCAATTTTTGATTAAATATATCTTGCACAATGTCCTCTATGCAACCCCGATAGTCTCATCCACGTCCAAAGTTCGGAACCCATATTTATAGTTACACCATCAAACTTAAAAAAATCGTCAAAGTCGAATTTTCATTTAGGGTCGCCCAATTTTTCTATAAATATGCTTTGTACAATGTCCTCTATGCAAGCCTCACAGTGTCATCCACGTCCGAAGTTCGGAACCCATATTTGTAGATATACCATCAAACTTTAAAAATTCTTCAATCTCGATTTTTCGTTTAGGGTCATCCAATTTTTCTATAAATATATCTTGCACAACGTTCTCTATGCATCCCCCATAGTTTTATCCACGTCCAAAGTTCGGAACCCATACTTATAGTTACACCACCAAACTTAAGAAATTCCTCAAAGTCGAATTTTCGTATAGGGTCACCCAATTTTTGAATAAATATATCTTGCACAATGTCCTCTATGCAATACCGATTGTCTCCACGTCCAAAGTTCGGAACCCATATTTACAGATATACCATCAAACTTAAAAATTTCGTCAGTCTCGAATTTTCGTTTAGGGTCACCCAATTTCTCTAAAAATATATCTTGCACAACGTTCTGTATGCAACCCCCATAGTCTCATCCACGTCCAAAGTTTGGAACCCATATTTATAGATATACCACCAAACTTAAAAAATTTGTCAAAGTCGAATTTTCGTTTAGGGTCACCCACTTTTTGAATAAATATATCTCGCACACTGTCCTCTATGCAACCCCGATAGTATCATCCACGTCCAAAGTTCGGAACCCATACTTATAGTTACACCACCAAACTTAAAAAATTCGTCAAAGTCGAATTTTCGTTTAGGGTCACCCAATTTTTCTATAAATATGCTTTGTACAACGTCCTCTATGTAAGCCTCACATTGTCATCCACGTCCGAAGTTCGGAACCCATATTTATAGATATACCATCAAAATTTAAAAATTCGTCAAAGTCGAATTTTCATTTAGGGTCACCCAATTTTTGAATAAATATATCTTGCACAACATTCTCTATGCAACTCCAATAGTCTCATCCACGTGCAAAGTTCGGAACCCATATTTATAGATATACCATCAAAGCTAAAAAATTGGTCAATCTCGAATTTACGTTTAGGGTCACCCAATTCTTCTATAGATATGCTTTGTACAACGTCCTCTATGTAACCCTCATAGTCTCATCCACATCCAAAGTTCGGAACCCATATTTATAGTTATACCACCAAAATTAAAAAATTCGTCAAAGTCGAATTTTCATTTAGAGTCGCCCAATTTTTATATAAATATGCTTTGTACAACTTCCTCTATGCAAGCCCCGTAGTGTCATCCACGTCGGATGTTCGGAACCCATATTTATAGTTATACTACGAAACTTAAATAATTCGTCAACGCCGAATTTTCGTTTAGGGTCACCCAATTTTGCTATAAATATGCTTTGTATAATATCCTGTATGCAACCCTCATAGTCTCATCCACATCCAAAGTTCGGAACCCATATTTATAGTTATACCACCAAACTTAAAAAATTCGTCAGAGTCGAATTTTCGTTTAGGGCACCCAGTTTTTCTATTAGTATGCCTTGTACAACGTCCTATAAGCAACCCCCAGAGTCCCGTCCAGCCCCGAAGTGCAGAACCCATATTTTCCCTTCTGCCCTCACTGGGTGTCAGGAAATTTGACTTAGAACAAAGTCGTAAAATTGATGTAAATTTTGCTTTAATTGCTTCCTACTTTGTTCCAAATCAGATTTGGTTACTGGTAATAAATATTTATTTTTCCGTATACATTTATAGGCCAAGCGCCTGAAGGCGAGGAAAGAGAAAAATGCGTCAAATTGAAGTAGAAGGTTGTTTTTTTATCGATTCTGATTAGGCACAGCTAGATTGGCGAATAAAGTAATAATAATAAAGTAATAATGTTTATTTTCGGTTTAGATATTTACACAGAACTTCCTTCTTTATTTATACAAGGCGGTCACTCTAAAACATTATTAATTAGGAAACGATATATGAGAATAATAATCACAATGTAGTTATCACCATTATTACAATGAAAACTTCATAACTTTTGGTCAAAAAATATAAGTACAGACTAGTCATCCGACATTAATATTACATAAAAGGTGAGAACATTATCTTTTACCAGACTTAACCTTAAATCGAAAAATCAATCGATATAATCTTTGAGATCGGATACCAATAGGAACGTTCTTGTCTCTAACTTCCAAGCCTTGCAATAGTGGTGTAATAAAAGGACATTGATATATATATATATATAATTTTGTAACTGCACAATTGTAATTTCATGCCTTCTGGAGTATCACCAGGAGTATATATTTTGGAGTTCGAAAGCCTATTGCGTTTCTTTTATAAACAATTTAGTTTTTTGAATTGCATATTTTTATTTTTAAAAGTGAATTATTTATTATTTGTTTGCTTATAGTAATGAAACATATTCTTTAAACGATGTTGCAAACAGCGGAAAGAAAAACTATCTATGAGAACTAAAAGAAAAACTGTATGTAAAAATATTAATGAAATCATTGCATTGAAAAAATGCAAAGATTTCATTAATATTTTTACATATAGTTTTTCTTTTAGTTCTCATAGATCGTTTTTCTTTCCTCTGTTTGCAAAATCCTATAAAGAATATGTTTCAGCATATTTTTAGGTAAACAGGTGAAAAGAAATTTTAAGACTTTTTCACTGAAGATTTTTCAAATCTTCGCAATCGTTATAAAATTGATATATTTTTTTAGTTTCAGTTCTTTTTTAAACAGTTTATATTTCATTGAAATAAATGTTTCAAGCTATGGATTTTGAAAATCCATACCAGTAAAATCAGATATATTGATGTTTTAGCTATATAGCTATAGCCTATTATGACATAAGTTAATAACACTTCGAAGCGGGGTTTATATTAAAGATTCATTCTCATTGTCTAAGTTTTCAAGCCCACTCAAAGTTTTTTTACACATTTCACAACCAAAGTTGTTTAAACATCGTCTGATTAAGTATCCCGCGAAGTATACAGCAGAACATTCCTCCAAAGTTACAGAACTTAATTTTTCTGATTCAATGATGGAAGATGATTTCTTCTCCTCTGCTATCTCTTTAAATTCCTCCACTTCTTCGGCATCTTCCTGATCATCATTATCGTCTTCTGCCTCCTCTTCTTGCTCATTTTCTGTTTCTCCTTCGTCAATTAAAGGAGCGTCCTCGGAGTCGTCAGCATCCTCTTGTTCCATTATATTTGTATCCTCATCCGGTTCGCAATTGAAGTTTTCTGGAGGTTGCATAAGATTGAGCACTGTTTTGGACTTAAATGTAGATTGGAACGTTCTTACAGTCGGGTTAACGTTGTAGCCGCCTCTTTGTCTATATATTGAAAAGAGATTTTCAAGCGGGTCTTGGTTAAGCCTTCCAGTCAGTAGATAGTATAATATATCCTCTTTAGCTTTCTTTGTCTCAGGTGTTGTATTTTGGACGAGTTTCGCTTTTTTTTTTCGCTTCCTTCTTCGTTTCCTTTTTGGCATCTTTCTGTAGCATTCGAATGGCCTTGATAGTCTGCCTCATTCCATTGAAACATGGAGGTCTTTTCTTTTCCTTCCCTGTTACATCCTTTTTGATGAGTTTCATAATTCTATACCCCTCTTGCAACGCATCCACGACTTCTTTATTTTTATGGCATAACGGCTTGTTCGCTGGCTTCTTGGAGTACAGATGCCTGCTGTTAAGTGCATCAAATAACTTATCAATTGCTGCCACGAAGTCAGCCGTTGAGGCAGCAATCTTATTTGAATGCAACTGTTTTGTCTTTATCGCGGTTCGAATCGCTGCTGACATGGTATTACTAAAAACTAGCGACACAAGTTGCACACTCATTTTTTCCCAGGAATTTGGATTAAGATGTTTGCTCGTCAATTTAATTAAAGTCCTAGCAGTCATACTCAGTTTGTCTAAATTATATACTTCCCGAATAATCTTCCACGATATTCTTTTGCCGCGGTACAAAAAATCAGATTTTATTAAATTATTTCTTATACTTTTTATTAAGTGAGGGGCGTCTATAATAGCGTAATATTTGCGTTTCTTTAAAAAAAAGTATGGCTTTTTATGGGATGTTTCAAATAATTTATATAATCTTTGGTTTGTGGTAGTCTGGTCACAGACAATGGCGACTGGTTCCAACCCACTTTCGACCAGATGTTTCAAATTTGTCAGTACAATTCCTTTCAGCTTACTTGCATTGACTCCGCTTTCAGAAAAATAATAAGCTATTGGAATTTTCCAGTCTGAATATACACGTCTCGCCATTAAAACCATCGCCTGTTTGGAGGCAACTGCTTTTCTTCCATGCTCTCCCAAATCTTCAAACCCTTCAATTAAATCATCTTTACGCGAATATTCCAGACGTCGTTTGATTGCCATTTCGTCAAACAACAACACGCACTTTCTTTCTCGTACAGTCATTGTTTCAGATTTAATTTTCAATCTCCGGAACATTTTTTTGTTGATTCCTGGATTTGTATGGTATTTGGACAACCATAATTGAATAGACGATACCGATGGTAAGATGACTTTGTTCTTTCGCAAGAATTTATACATACTAGGTGATTTATAGTACATACCTAGAGCTACTTTTTTTTCGTCAATATCCCAGTGTGAACGACTCCTATGATAAGTCGTTGAACCATTAGCTTACTTTCATTTAATTCGTTTCGTATTCTTTTTAATTCATTTTTAGACTTTTCGATTCGTAATTTTAGGCGTATTTTTC
The DNA here is from genome assembly GCA_963583905.1 of Stenurella melanura. Lineage (NCBI taxonomy): Eukaryota > Metazoa > Arthropoda > Insecta > Coleoptera > Cerambycidae > Stenurella > Stenurella melanura. The sequence goes on from OY757318.1 coordinate 67,435,947, forward strand.
GAGGACTTTCATCAGCTGGTGCCAAGAAGTCTAATTTTCTTTTCGCCGTTTTTCTAGGTGGCGACTCTTGTGGGAGATTTAACAAATCTTGTGCTATATCTGTATGTGGATACGCTAAAGGTGAAATACTATGGGCCATTTCCGTCTTATCTGGTATTAGAATATGAACAATTTGCAGTTCTGAAAATTTGTTTGTCGGCGATGAAGTAGAAGGCATATACATTTTCGCTGAGGATTCTTTACTATATACATCGTCAGGAAATAACGCAGATATTTCAGATTGTGGTGCTGATGAAGTAGACGGCAAGTCAGGTAGAGATTTTTTCGGCTATAAGTTCGTAGATGCCGTGGTCTTGTAACGCTATAATCCTCGGTTTTAAAAATGTTTTTATAATTAATAGGTACTGCAGATTTCGGTAGCCGTTTACCAATTTTGTCCTCTGCTGTAAAGTGATACTGGCAAATAAATTTAGCTGCAAGTTCTTCCTTAAGAAGAGACAGTAATTTTGAATTTCCTAAAAATATAAGGTGCATGAGCGGTGATATATTTTTTAACTGTAGTTTTATAACAGAATGTAAAATCCATAAATGGCATCTACGATCGCCTTTAATGGGGAATTTGAATTTCCTTAAATTCGAATTTTTTCTTGACGAGTTTGTACATTTGTAATAAGAGCACGTGCCTCCTGACATCCTAAAAACATCATTTGTGAACATTGGTGCTGGTTAGACATTTACTATGCTCTATTTCATTATACAATCATAATGACTATTGACTGTACTATTGTATTAATTAACTGACAGTACTATTTTAATAAGTTAATAAATTTAAATTAACAGTCTAAGACCCACTAATTACAAATTTTTGGGCAAAATCCAGAAATTAAAATGACGGCGCTAAGATGGCGGGCAAATTTTATCTCTTAGGTTCCGATTCGACTCAAAGTCGATATTTGTGGGTCATGCGGTGTCGAGAATTACAAGTTTTTGGTGAAAATTCAGAATGACAATCAAAATGGCGGTCAATATGGCGAAGAAATTTTATGATTTATGGTCATGGCTTTCACTGAGGCCTTAGTGGTAGACGCAGAGAACAAAGTGGTTAATTATTTGAAAAGTAAAAATAGAAAAATAGTTAACGTTAATAACACTAAAAACACGCTTTAGTTATAATGAAGTGATTGACAAGAAAAAAAACTTTAATGTAAAAAAAGCTTGGTGTTAATGCTCAAGGTAAGCTTCATTATTGCTAAACAATAATACAGCCCATTTTCGAATTCTTCCCAGATTTCCGAAATGTTTCCCGGGATATCTGTCTACATGTTCGAGTCGAGTTATTCTGTCATTGATGATCTCAAAGCTAGCAAAGCGTGATTTTTTTTTTAAATCCCTTCCAAAATAGAAAAAAAACACAATGTCACTAAGCCATACAATACAAATCGCAATCTCTTTTTGAAATACATGGCGCGCTTTGAGGTCACTATGCCGGCCAGTCGAGAGGAAAATTTGCAGCGTATTTATACAGGGTGTGCTGCCCGAATTTACGTCTGGCAATTAAATTGCACTGCCGAAGGGTCTTTAGAATAATATCAATTTTTAGACAGGAGCAAATAATAAAAATTTAAAGTAAAAAAATACATGGGGTGCTCTTACACCCCCTGATGCCTGAAGTATTTGGCTGACAATTGTTAAGGTTATTCTTAATTCAAGCAAGATAGGAAGTTTCAACGAACTTGCAATAATGAAAATTTCAACTACTATTGTACGACTTTGGGTGTCTGCTGCCTGAAATTTTTGTCTGATAATTTTTATGGTTATTCATAAATAAAAACGTAAATATTACAGATCATCGAATAAATCGTCTATTTTATTACGCTCATGCATTGAAAACTAGTAAAATAACAACATATACCATATCTATCAACAAAAACAATAACAGCAGCAACAAAAATTACATATCAATACCGCACATAATAACAGAATAATAACAAACTATGAGCTGATCAATATGTATGAATAACAAAAATACAGATATGTAAAGAATAATGTTTACAAATAAGATTTCTAATTTAAACTCTGTTTACTATTTTTTTTTGGGGTCACTTAAACAGCGAGGTCTTATAGGTATATGGACATTCCCACATAACAAAATGATATGCAATGTACATACACTGTATCTTCAATCTATGGATATGTATATCCACAAGATGGAGAAAGTATATCTAATGTACATCTAATGGATGTGGAATTAACATTCCCAGCAGATACGTTTGTCGCCGACTTCCATATCTATTTTATATCCAGTGAATGTACATAAACATATGCAATGTACATTCACTGGATATGAAACACACATCATATACACAATCGTATATTTTATGAATATACATTACATATCTCTGAAGTAGTTTCCACGGACATCAAAACGCTTATTGAATACTGCATCCGACGCGTGTTGCCCCAGTCATGTTGGCATCATCGGCAGATGATTAAAACGAACAGTTTTAATCATCCCGATGATACCACGATTGGAGCAGCACGCATCGAATGAAAGTGTTCAAGTGTTTTCATGTTCGTGGGAACTACTTCAGAGGTATCCAATAGTATCCATATAAGAGGTAATAAAACACAGATAGCTTAATAAGAAACATATATTATATAACTATTTTAAACATACACAAACTTTACAAAATAACCTAATATTATACAATATTTAAAATTTTCAATATTGACGTATACTTCTTTACCTTCCGGTAGTTTAACAAATTGTAAACATATGTATAATATCTACTATAGTTACTCATGCCCTACATATATGTTTAAAACATTCTCAACCATCAATAAGTTATATAATATATGAACGTATGTAATTTTTATTCACTATATTTATAAAATACATACCCAATATGACACAACAGCAAATTTTTAGGCCTCTGTCACTTTCCGCCATCTTAACTAAACACACACCTGCCACAATCAGTTAAATATGAAACTTGCAAATTTTCTAACCCAAAACGAGTATGTATTTACATATCTAAAGAATTGCATTATAATAAATATACTCTTACATCATAAGAGCTTCATGCAAATGTAACAGCATAATATAGCAATGAGCAAATATAAAATCCAGATAATGAGAAAGAGTTAACTTCCATCACACATAAACACTATGCATACAACACTACAGGGCTTAATCGCTTAATGGCTGCTGGCGCCGGCTGTTGCGAACTACAATTCGTAAACAAATGATGCCTGGTGCGCTGACGTAGTATGCCATAAATTAGTAGCGCATGCGCATCAGATAATGAGATAAAATTCGTGTACGCGTATAATTTAATTATACCTTAATGGACATGTTATGTATAAATCATTATGTATATACCTCCAGCAATATACACTGTATATGACGCTGATGGATATCATTAGCTGAATATACATTTCATATCATATGTATATTTAACAATACATATTCAAATTCCAACACCTAATGCATATGCTATGGATGTACATATCCATGAGATGTTATGTGGGTTATATATAATGACAGGGCTTAAATTCGGAGGATTGTTGAATGCTGCAACGAAATTAGAAATAACTCGATTCATGTGCTATTCGAATAACATAATATCGAAATTTGAAAAACAGCAAAAACAACAAAATATCAATTCCGGACCTGGATATATTTTTTTTGTCATCTATCTATTATTTATTTAGGATCAATAGCGTGTATTACATGAGCCAAATATGAACAATTATTCCATTCCATTACAAAATATAATGAGCAAAAGAAATTTTGGCAAAAATACATAAAACGGGTGTCCGGCCAGCTTTTCTATGGGTGATTCAGATTACCCTCGGTGTCATCTGTTTCCCATTAAACCATGTCCATTTTCTCGTGAAACACCCTGTATACCTTAATTCAAGCAAAAACGAAGCTTCAACCAACTTGCAATAATAAAAATTTCGACTAGGTATATTGTACGACTTTGGGGTGTTCTTACACCCCTTGCTGTCTACCTCCATGTCGAAACGTTCGAGATGTCAACTCATTACCCCTATGGCAATCTTTTGGCAAAGCTTTAGCCTACTTCGAGTAATGACGCGAAATATTTACTACCTCTCCAGCTATAAATAACCCTTAAGCCTATTCAGAGTAAAAAACTTTGTAAAAAAAACTCACCGGGATCGGTATAAATGAATTAATTCACTTACCTTAGCAATTTAACGCATGAAAACGTCTCGCACAAATGTATATAGGTATCTGTACCACATATACAGCTGGAAATTACGAAGCCCGTCGTAGTCCTATCCTAATTGCGCAATCGAATTGTAAACAAAACAGTAAGAACTATAAACCCTGTCACGCCCTATTTGGCATTAATATCTGGGGTAAGCAGGGAATTAATTTACGGGGAACCCGGTATATGTGGACACCCGGTATATGTGATTAAAAGAGAAAACATCCGTCATTATTCGTGATAAAATCGACAAGAGCGACCATGGGTTAAACAAGTCGGTACTAATAAGCTTGTGGTTAACCTATCAGGCAATAGATGGCGAACCTGGTAACATAAAATAGAATTTCATATTAATCATTGTAATAAATGAGTGATTCTCCTTTATAGTGCTAAACACATTAAAATGCATTGACTTCAGCATTAATCCGAAAAGTACAAATGTTTACTCCATATGTCAGTTTTCGCAAAGTCCGAATGCCGATAATAAAGATCTCAGTAAGAAAACTTAAAGGTTGACAACGTGAATCAAACCTCCTACCAAAAATGTTGAATTAAGTGTAAAGTGCGCACATGAATTAGTTTTTTTTATATTAACTGAAGTTATAAATAACGCAGGACGGAGAGAATCTTCCTCTTTCTATTTCGAAAATTCATTAGACACTTGTTTCCAGTGTAATTAAGTCAAAGGCCACGTTGAGGCAAATCGATCTTGGTATCGGAGTTTAAGACTATAATTTCACCAGTTATTTGATAATTTTATATTCTCAATTTATCGATTCTTAAATCGGAGATATTTCAACAAGTAATTAACGTCCAGATAATCTGGGTAAGTTGTATTTTCACTTCTTTTTAGTTCACAACCATGTGTACATTTTGAGGTTAGCTTTACACTAATTTACATGTTTTTATCGTAGACGGTTTTGGAGAGGTTTTATTTTTGGGCAACGAAAGTAGTAGTTCCCTAGATTTTTGGTATGGTTTGATAGCCACGTGGGCAACCCCACATAATTTTAACTCTGGTACAAGTTTTTCTGAAGCAAAGTATACCGAGCTGTGTTTTCCTGGAGGACGTTCTGGCATAACACCAGACCCCAGATCCCGAGCACCTGAGATCTACGATTCTTCACGTGGGTTAACAAAAGATAAGTTATCTTTGTACAATTTTTAAATTAGTGTGCTCATCCTGTAGTCTTAAGTAATCTTTTTTTATATTTTATCTTTAATCATTTAGTAGTTAACATTTTGCCTATCGTTCCTTTATTTTGTTATAGTGACTCCTTCAGAGAGATACTGTAGGGTGTAGATTACATTTGTGGCCTAGAGCTATTATATTTTGTTTGTTTGTAGGGACTGGTGAATGCACCCACCCGGGGCATAGTTCACCCCAGTCGTTAAAACCTATTGACAGTTTAAATTTTTTTCCCCTCTATTATAAATATTTTTTCTTACTAGTGTGCTATTGTACATATATTTTTTTGTTAATTCCTAAATGTTCCTAAAATTTGTCCAAAAAATTAAATCGTTGTAATAAATATTTTTACCTCACAGCATTCTTTTTCTACTTATTTATCCTCTCACACTCACCAAAATAGGATTTGTAAGGCCTAGGACCTTTCATTCTTTAAAGTGTGTACGATCTTCACTTTTAGATCGTAACAACCCTCGGAAGAGAAATATCAGAAAACATGTGTGATTGTAAATAAAGCAGAACGCTATTGAAATCAAAATTGAAATCAAATTGAAACAAAGAACGCGCGGGGTTAGAAGGCTGTGTTGCAGTGTTGCCGATGATATTAGCTGTAATTATCCGCCGACTGACATGAAAATATCCGAACATGTTCAAGAATATCCGATTCGGTGGTGCCGCAGCCTCTGCGTAGATTTTCGTTCAAGTTGTTCATTGGAAAATTTTGAAGAGCGGGGGGGAGATTTCTCTGGTGCACATTTTTCCCCCCATAGGTCGAAATTTTGGAAAGTAGGGGGGGCGATATCTCTGATGCACATTTTTTCCCATCTCTCGAAATTCTTTACCTTTTTTAAAAGCGGGGGGGGGGGGAGAATTTTCGACGATTATTCACTTTTACACGAAACAAATCTTCATTTTCACATTCAATATTAAAATAGCCCGATATCTCTGATGCACATTTTTTCCCATCTCTCGAAATTCTTTACCTTTTTTAAGAGCGGGGGGGGGGGAGAATTTTCGACGATTATTCACTTTTACACGAAACAAATCTTCATTTCCACATTCAATATTAAAATAGCCCGAAAAAGTCCGAATTTAACTGGATTAAAATTATCCGTTTTTTATCCGATTTTTAACAGGGTGAGAAAATTATCCTCCACCTAAATGCAGTTGGACAGCACGTGTACATCCAAGACGTAAAAACAAACGAGTGGTCGCCGGGGGTCGTAGAAAAAATTCATAATGACAGGTCATATTGGGTTAAAGTCTTAAAAACTAACAAAATTTTAAGAAGGAATAGAATATATTTAAGACCAAAGAAATATAATAAATTTGAAGAAAATGATTGCGAAAACGTTCCTATCCTTTCAAAAAACATTGAAAATAACTCGAGAAATACAGAGTTTGGCAAGTTTAGTCGTTTTGGTAGGTCTATTAAGAAGCCTAATTATTTAAATATTGAAACCACAAGTTCTAAGTCATATTGCTAAAATTCAATGAGGACATTTACAAGAACGGTTAATTTTCTGTTTTTACTGCATTCTATGTGTGGTATTATGTGTGTATTTGTTTTTATATTGTACATAATTTAGTAATAAATTTTGTTTGTAACTATTGGGAAATGTATGTGTATTATATGTATATAAAAATAATAATAATAAAAATAAAATAAATAAATAGGTTTTAAAAAATGTAGGTGATAAATAATGTTATATAAATGTTAATAAATATATAATTATTTTTTTTTGTAAAAGGGGAGATGTCATGCATTATCCTCCCTCCATGTACTAATACAAGGTAATAATAAAGCAGTCTACACGTGATCTTTGTGTTATTCACATCACCTCTGACAATGTAGCCATTAGTCATTTAAGATAACTTTAGATTAGGAGTAAATAACAAACATAAACATAAACTTTGTCATAGCATTAATAGTACTTAGTAAATATTATTCCCTTTTGTAGACATACGTCACACTAATTATTATTATAAATACCAGACAATTTCTAGTTAAGATATTCATTTTACTTTGTTACTTGTGGCCGAAGGCTCTGTATTTTGAATCATTTGATATTTGTAAATTTATAGTTAATAAAGTTCTTTTTAAAAACTGAATTCGACAAGTATTAAATTTAACTACCAATTATGTAGCCATTAGTCATTTAAGATAACTTTAGATTAGGAGTAAATAACAAACATAAACATAAACTTTGTCATAGCATTAATAGTACTTAGTAAATATTATTCCCTTTTTGTAGACATACGTCACACTAATTATTATTATAAATACCAGACAATTTCTAGATAAGACATTCATTTATACTTTGTTACTTGTGGCCGAAGGCTCTGTATTTTGAATCATTTAATATTTGTAAATTTATAGTTAATAAAGTTCTTTTTAAAAACTGAATTCGACAAGTATTAAATTTAACTGGCGCTGCGAACAGGATAGTGCTACGTTGAAGAAAATCATCAAGATTCACTGCAACGGAGAATTTCAATTCCTAAAGCACTATCGAAAAGGCTTTGTTCATTCCTTGAACACCTGGTGGAAAAATCAACAGACGATCATTTCAACCAGGACGACTCAACTGAGAGTACGAGAAGAAAATTATACGAGCAGAAGACTACCTGGAAAAGTAATGTACTTCATCCTTGCCTTCCTGTAAGTACAATTTCACCTCATATTTAACCCTTTAATCTTAAGAGCCAAACAAATCAAATTTAGTGTAATAATTTTCATTTCATGTTATAATCAATGAGTAAAAAGTTTACTGTAGAAATAATAGAAAAAAAGAGTCACCATTTTCAACCATATCAAAAAAAAACAAAGTAATTTAAAACCAATACTTGAAACAAGCGATTTTGACACAGAACCCATTAATCTACCAGAAAATACAGTTTTAAATCTTTCAAATTTCAATATGAGTGTCTCAACTAGTGATATCTCAGAACTTCTAAAAACATTGCCATATTTTAATGCAGATGATAATTTACCACTTTTTATAACTAAAGTAGAAAGTATAATTAAAGCATTGGAGTCATTTACTTTGTCACCATTCCAAAAATCAGTTCTTCACCAATCAATATTAAGCAAAATAAAAGGTCAAGCCGCGACAAATATATTTTTAGAAAATACCTCTGATTGGCCGCATATAAAACGAGCACTAATTAAATATTACGGAGACCACAGAAACGAAAATCTTTTAAATTCAAACCTTAGACAGACTAGACATTTATTGAATGAAACCACTATACAGTTTTACCATAAAATAATTGAAGCTCAGAACTCTTTAATACAATTCGCCCAATTGCACCTAAATAACGCAGACATTCTTGGGTATGAAATTAAAAAAATCAAACTGGCTAGCCTAGAACAATTTCGAATCGGAATTAGAGAACCCTACCGCACGATACTCTCATATGTGCCTCCTAGAACATTAGAAGAAGCATTATTAAAATGTGACGAACATGACAATGAACAGACAGCTATACGCCAGCTGCACAACTTTCAAAACACGAAACCCATTATTCCAATGAAAATTAATCCACCACAACAACGTTTCAATAATACTTTTATGCCAAGACAAAATATAACACAGTTTACACCACCAAAGTATTTCAACAGTTCTTCCATTCTTCCAAGACAAAATAATTCAAACCAATTTTCACCACGACCTTTCGGAGATATAAACAAACCTCTACCCCACATCCATAGAAGAGGGAGAAATTTATATCCCTGAACAAAAATGCGATGAAATTACTCTCCCTGAATGCTTTGCAAATACCGTCAACGGCATAGCAAAAATTCCAATTTTCAATCCACAACAAATCGAAATAAATTTAAATGAAAATGAATCTATCATCCCGCAATGCGAAAATAGCCCTGACCCAAATGAACTTGATGAAATTATTAAAAATATGTCCACTGACCCGCAATTGTCCCCTATTGGTGATGAAGTCCTAGACGAACTTATAGACACTTGTCATTCAGTAAGTAACGATGACAACGGATTAATTATTCCTATCACAGAGCACCCTGTAAATCACTTCAAGAATCAATTAATTATCTTATTAGATAAGGATGCTAAAGAAATCTCAACTTTGCGAGATTACCTCTTTGACAAAACAAAAATACGACTGACCATAAAGATACCCGCTGAAAATATTGAAAACTCAATGTCCGAAATATGCAAAAATAGAATGAATCCGAATATCACTACTTGCCTATTTATACCTGATGAAAAATTAAAAGAAATAACCCTAAAATTATTCAAACAATATTTAAATAACTCTGTAAAACTTTTAATTTCACCTATAAAACTTACAGACGTACCGACGATTGACGCTGAAAAGGAATTAATAACTAAATACCACAACGAGGCACATAATGACATCAATGAAACGTATAAACAGTTAAAACAAAAATATTACTTTCCAAAATTACAAGAACTTATTACATCAATCATAAACAAATGCGATATTTGCTTACAAGCAAAATATGAGAGAAAACCATATAAGCCACAACTCAAAGGACCGATGATATCTAGTAAACCCTTTGATACCATATGTATAGACGTATTTCAGTATAGAACCTCTAAATTTCTAACCATTATAGATTCTTTCTCCAAATATGCACAAGCATATCTAATAAAAACAAGTACAGCCCCTGAAATTCTAAACAAATTAAGGCATTATATTGCTCACCATGACCGCCCGAAACGTATTGTTTGCGATCAAGGCACAGAATTTAAAAATAGAACATTTGAAGAATATTTGAATATGTTAGGAATCGAATTGCATTTTACAACCCCGTACAACCCCAACTCCAACTCATTTATAGAGAGATTTCATTCTATAATATTAGAAAAATTAAGAGTCATAAATATCAAAAACTCCAATGAAAAACCAGGCAATCAAATGATAACTGCTGTCTGGATATATAATCAATCAATTCATAATTCTACCGGCTATTCGCCATTTTGTATTTTATACGGACCATACGAACATGAATTAAGCTTTTCAATGACGGAAGACTTATACGAAAATTATAACTTAAAAAGACGAAACGAATTAAGACCATTTCTAGAACATATTCAAAATAAAATGTTAGTCAGAGAACAACATATATTAAACAAACAAAATCAAAAACGTGAACAATCAATAGATCTTACTAACAAAGACGATGCGTATGTAGAAAATCCTGAAAGACAAAGTAAACATAAACCCGTTTTTCAAAAAGCAAAAATAGTAAATCAGGACGAAAATACTGTCGCAATTTTAAACCAAAATAATCTAATTGCTAGAAATATTTCAAAAATAAAAAGGATAAGAAAAAAAACATCTTTTCAGATTGGCCATGAGCTCAACCCAAGCACTTCAGGTCGAACCAATAAAGACAACCGGATTCTACCAAGAACCCCTGGGAACAGCAAAAACGCTTAACTTTTACCACAAAATCTGCAATGCCCTAATTGCATATGTGACGAATTTGGTGATCTTAATCACATATTCTTTAACTGTCGAAATAACCAAGTACATACCGAGTGGCTCTCTAATGAATTAAGGAAAAAAGGAATAGTAGACCCGATGTGGCTACCCTCTGTATTGATAATAAACGATTTTTTTGTATTTAAATTGATCATAGAGTTTTTGGATAAAATTAAGGTTAAAATATAAGTAACACGCTTGGCACAATTGGTGGAATTTATAGCTTAGCTTCGTCTTTCCTACTGTCTAACCTTTGTAGAATAATAACCAATTTATCCGAGGTCTACCTGTGTATGTCTCAAAATGCCCTGACCGACCCCTGGGCAAGAAGTGTGTCACCTTTGTTATAAATCCTGTTGGTTCATCTCGTCTTAGGTTCCGGTATCGATGTTGTTAGGGTATATAGGTATAGTTTATATAAAAAAAAAATGAATAAATTTATTAATTAATAACAATAAACAAAATTGAAAAATACAACATACGTGGCTAAAGGACAAGTTTCCAAGGCCAAAAAGTTAGAGGAAAAAAAAAATTTTACCACAAAATATACTTTTCATACAATTTAAAAGTCATTTACGAATATTTCATAACAATAAAATCTAACACCCTTCAACTACTACTAAAATGTGACGACCCAAAAAATACTTTAATTATGCAACTTCAACTTTTGATAAAAGGAAAATTAACAAACCTAGATCATAAATTAAATAAATTAATTAACACACCAAGAGAAAAACGATCACTAATTGACGGTTTAGGACACGTCATACGATTTATTACTGGAAACTTAGATCAATCCGACCTCAATAACATAAACAACAATATTAAGTTACTATCGGAAAATCAAGTAAGTCTTAACAAGAGAGTGTCACAAACTGTAACTTTGTTCTCAAAAATTACAGACAAATTTTACAATTCCCTTGAAACTTTAAAGGTTAATCAAAATCACATTGTTTCAATTATTGATACGTACAACGATCAATTCGAAAAATTATTCTTTTTACAACAACAAAAAGACTCTTTACAAACTTTTGAAAATCATATAGACATCTTAATTAGAACTATCACTTTTACAAATAAGGAAATTCCCAATTTAGAAATAATTACCTTTAAAGAATTACAAGACATTCAAAATGAGTTACTTATCGACTATGATAAAAATATGTTAATTTCTTGCGATACAACGTATCCATTTGAAATTTTACAAAACTCTCGATTAGGAAAAGTTGCAATTAACAATTTACTAGTAATGGCTCTTAAAGTACCTATCCTTAACCCCATCCTTTACAATATCTCAAAAATTTACCCAACTCCTAACAAAAAACATATTTCTCTTATCCCGCCTGCTAAGTACTACTTGGAAAATCATATAGAAGACAGATGGACAGACTCATGCCAAAGCACTGTTGGTATATATATATATATATATATATATATATATATATATATATATATATATATATATGTGTCAAGATTTAGTCAACGCCCACTGCTCGCTTAAGGAACAAACATCCTGTGAATTTGCAGAAACCACCAACTCAGACGCCTATAAGCTCATTTCTTCTGGATTATTAACAATATTTTCCCAGCCCAAAGAAGTGATAGAAAAATGTCAAAATATTATCTCAAGACATACGCTTCACCTGAACAACCTAATAAGTTCAGAATGTTCAATTATCATTGATAATAATTTAATCAACACGCACCATCAAAAAATAAATATAAATTTGGACGATGTACCTACGCTGTCGTTACCACGTCCGGTATACCAATTAAATCTACAATCATCCCACCTGGATAAATTATCAAAGTTAAGAGAGGACCTACGGCCGTTAGAAAAGGATTTGCTCTTAGATGACATAAACTTTGTCATAGCATTAATAGTACTTAGTAAATATTATTCCCTTTTTGTAGACATACGTCACACTAATTATTATTATAAATACCGGACAATTTCTAGTTAAGATATTCATTTTACTTTGTTACTTGTGGCCGAAGGCTCTGTATTTTGAATCATTTGATATTTGTAAATTTATAGTTAATAAAGTTCTTTTTAAAAACTGAATTCGACAAGTATTAAATTTAACTACCTTCCTAAATTATCCGCAAATCGGGTAATTATCCGCCAATCGGCAACACTGCTGTGTTGCTTTGTAACTTTGTAAAACAAAGTGGAGAGAGTACGAGGTGTGCGACAAGGACGAAGACACTCGCGTCTTATGGCAAATCGACGGCTTGTGTCCTCTAGTTATAGAAATGTTTGGTTGCACCCAGTGTTGCCGATTGGCTGAGACAGTGCGGTGGAGGATTTTCGCGTTTTAGTAGAGAAAAAATATGCACTTGTGATTGCTCTTAGTATTAAAGTATTTACTTACTTGAGTTATATAATTATATTTTTCCACGACCGAGAGTAGAAATCGATTTCTATGGCATCAAAATTGTGACAGAAGTAAAACATTTACTCCCTAATGAAATTGTTGTCTTATTTCGTCCCTGGGGAGGAAATGCTTTACTTCTGTCACAATTTTGATGCCATAGAAATCGATTTCTACTCCCGGTCGTGGAAAACTATTGTAATTTCGCTGCGATTTATTATAATTCTTTATTTATGAAATAAATGTTTCTACTCCCGATCGTGGAAAAAATAGTATATACACCTCGGTAGAGACCGCCATTTTTCCCTCGATGTATTTGTTGCCCTCGGGCCTCAAATTACACCTCAGGAAAAATTAGTAATGTATGATTTTCTCAACTTTGCGAATTATTTAAACAATGTGGCACTAAATAAAAACTGTTGCCAAAGCATGATATTCAATATTCTTGGCCTCTTTTACATGAGTCAATTTTTATACGTGAAGTATCTTTCATTTTTCGTTTTGGGGTACATTTACTCTCTACACTCTATTACACTATAGCTACAATGCTACAAATGGTGATGCCTGCCAAATATGTGTGATTTTTTTATTTTATTCATACCTACCTATTTCTTTTATATATAAAATATATTTTATTTTCTTCCTGGTATTTTCTTGAATAAAAAAAACTTTTATTCATACCTATTAAATAAATTTCATATACCTATCTACCTATTCTTTTTGCATCAAGACAAAACAATAAAAAAGCTCTTCTTCGTAAAATAATTTCTAAGACTAATTAAACTTAATGTTTTTAGTCGATTATAGTATTATAAACAATATATACACATGTAACTATTTTCCATATGCTATTTTTAAAAGTAAAAAACGCCGATAATTTCTTACAAAATCAGATAATTTTCTGCGAGTAGGTGGATCTTATATCATGCCGAATCATTGGCAACGTTGGTTGCACTGCAGTCTTAGTTGCTAGGTCGTCTAGCTCCCTCCATTTCATTCATGAATTAATTTACCCGACTTGCAAACCAAGGAGGGATAGATTTAATCTATGCCTCCTTGCTTGCAAACCCCAGCTTAAACTTCGACTCGAAAAGTCACACGACATCTATGAATTTAAGACCGGAACTAACAGTACAAATTCTTTGGTTAAGTATCTATTTCTATTAAATCAATGATTATATTCAATAAAACTTTTACAGAATTTATGTAGGTAATAAGTACCTACCAATTATTATTATTATTATTATTGAAAAATATTAAAAGAAAATGTAATTAACAAGAAAAATAATCTAATCATTTAATTTAATTAAAGAACTAACAATAAGACTTATTTAAAATGTGTCAAACAGATAGAAATGGCGCAATAATAAGAGAATATTGACCTTGCATGCACGCTGACGTAAAACATGAGTCGATTTTCGGTTGTCCATGCTAAGGCAATACCGTCCTTGCTCGCATCTCCACGGCCGGGCCGGCCGCTACCGCCACAACATGAATTTACAATTTTCAATTTTTTAATTAAACTATGCATCAGACTGAGACTTTCATAAACCAATGTGATCCGTGATCTTTCTTCTATAACGTTTATAGAAGTAGTTTTGTTTTTGCTTAACCAAAAGGTTTTCGAGTTAGGGCGAGTTAAAGGTTGACTTTTCAGGGCAAACGTTCATTCGCTAAGGCGCTCCGCTCCATATTACAGCATTGTGAATGATGCTTTTAAAATGATAAAAAAACAAATTTCTAATTAAAATATTAACACAATATTTTAACCGATAGATGCCCAGGTGATGTGGGTGTAAAAAACAAGTCTGCAATTTTTTTTTATATCACCCCCAGCCATCCCCTACACACGATTCATAGGCGACCAGTTGATTTTGCATTCTTAAGGCATTGGGGATGATTTAAAATTATTCCTTACATTTTAGTAACAAAATGCATTCTCTTTTCGAGAAGTCTTTTGCAGGTTGGCAAACTCTACTACAACTTGAATTGTACCACCTTCAACTACTCTTTCGTTACGAATGTCATGAAGGGCACATGCGCGTGCACGGTTTATTTAAACAAAATATATTTTCGACTCCGATTTAGTCTGCCGGAGGAAAATGCATTTTACATTTTTTTCCATAGCATACAATACTTTTTCCGCGAAGAAGCAAACATAACAACTGCAAATTTTAATTTATATAGTTATTACCAATTGTGGAAAGGTGGCTTTCTTGTACTATATCGAAAAGAAAACTTAGTCAACTCAACTAATTAAATATTTGTTAATCGTGTTTATCTTAATCAATAATTTTATTATTTACCTTAACTACCTTTAAAATTGAAAATAATGCCGTAAAGTATGCGTTTTTATTTGCTTCAATTGCATACTAAATCGAGGCTATGCAACTATTTTATTTTGTTGAATCAAATATTATTTCTTTGAGTCTATTATACCTTTTTTCTCTGTGTACCTTTTCCAAGTGAAGAGGACATCATATGTGTTCTACATTAAAAACCGACAGCTTACTTGATTCATTACCACTTTTTCAAAAATACTTGAGCTTAACAAATTTTCGTTAGAACTTTTTCTTAAATAGATAATTCGTTCTTAACATTTTTGAGGATTGATTCTGATGATTTAGTATGCATTGATTTTTTTAATAATAATTTTAATAACTTTAATAAGAATTTTCAAAAACTATCTGTGGCGAAGGAAGAGTTGTAACCAATTAAGTAAGCTGTCGTGCATCAAAATAGGAGAGACGACATGCTGTGGACTTAACAACTAAAGTTTCTTGAGGAGGGTCAAGATTAAATACAAAGACAAGACCAAATTTTCAATTTTTTCTAAGCACGTTCCTATATGTATACTCTGAGAGGGCGTTGTGAAGCTTCAATTATTTCACCTTCACACCATACCGTTTTGGAAAAGAAACTAAGAAAATTAAATTTTTTAACGTTGAGTTCAATGAGAAATACACTAGCAGCTAAGGTGGCAACTAGGCGGTCCGGTTGGTGACTTGCGATATGAATCGATGTTAAAAGATGAAACTGTTATAATTTTTACTTTAAAACCAGTATAAAAAAAGTAGTTCAGTCAGACATTCGTATAACACATTCATATATACACTCAGGGGAGAAAATAGAAATTATGTAGTTCAATAGGGTCTCATGTTATTCCCTCACGTTGAGGAATGTGGAAAGGCCAGTCAGACTGTGCATATGAGGCATTTTTGGAAGGGGTAACGAATGTGTCCGTGAAACACTTACATAGTACGGAAGTACTACCGAATGGTAAAAACATGAGACCCTACTTTGTGTACTTTTGATTCATTCTTCGGTGTTATGGGAATGGCTTTGCAGCCACAGCCATATATTACAAGAAGAATGGCTAGATAAATAGATTTATTCTTAAAAGTCTTGAATCGACTGAAAAACTAAGCAAACTTTTGCTATAGATAGAGAACTTTATACCGAGAAACATAAGCTAAACATGATTGGACAAACAGTTTGATTTGTACATGGACAAGATTGTTCAAAGGAGAGACCTACGAATCTTAATTTAACACAACAGTATAAATGACATCAATTATTGTATTTTTAAAACCTGTTTTTTACTTTCTATTAATTTTACATTTCATATCAAGCAGTTATAAACCGTAGGTGAAGAGTAGTAATCCTTGTATATTTTTTTATTCCTTGTATACAAATACATTATTTGCTACATTTTCCCAAACTGAAATAATATACCAATCGCAGTATATATTTAAACTTTTTTTGCCCAGTTTATATTGTCGAATTACCATATTTTTAGATTTCAATCAGAACAAAAACGAAAATAGATAAAAAGAGAATGAAAAGATTTAGGCACTGGTGGAACACGTGTGAGGATTTCAAGCGTCTAATTGAATTGGCTATCGGAGGAAAGGCTCAACAACAGTCGTCAGTAAGTGAAACTTGCGGACCAAAACGTAGTGAAAGTGAACATGAAGAAGTGTTGAATGGAAGAACCAAACTGACAAGTCGCAAGGATCAAAATGATATTACAAATGTTGATGAATATCTTTCAGAAACAAATGACAGTGGCAGCGCAAGTGAAAAAAGTTTGGCGGCTCGTGGTAAAGAAAGTAAGGTAGGGTTCAAAGAATGTACAAAGATAATTAAAAAGTCTGACTTATCAATATACGACTTTGATGAAGAAGATCAGAACGATGTCGCCTTTCTTGATTACCGTAATGTTCCGGATGGAACAGTACAGCAAACCAGTGGTAGTGAAATGTCCTCCGGTAATAATAAAAGTAGTGATTTCGACTATAATCCTGACTCTGAAGATTTAAATAATTTAGACGCACTTGATGAAAATAATTTTGATAATGGATGTACTTTGGAGGACAGTAAAGATGGAATAAATAATAACAAAGTACCTATCACTGAAGGAAAAGATATGAACAAAACCGATAAAACATCAGACAATAATAACGATAGCGGCGCGAAAAGCAAGCAAAGAAGGAAGTACCATGTTGAAATTGGTCATTTGATGATACCATCAAATCTTTTTAAAACTACATATTGAAGTGTGGACCCGGACAAATTTCGAGAAACAGTATACGACATTATGCTTGAAGAATATAAATGCTCTTGTGCATTACAGTTTTATTCGTTCCGTATCAATAAAGGAAATTGTGTCGTTTATGCCAAATGTGGAAGACCATCGCATAACCAATTTTTTAAATTTGTTGCTTTTAAAGTAGAGGCGCCTTACGCAACAATTGTCATATCCAGCACGAATGAGCTGACAGCGATGCACGAGCCTGGAACGGAAATGTATCGTCCAGTAACTGGTAATGTACGGAGGGAACTAGCCGAGATCTTGAAATACCGATCGGCTCGTGATTTTCAATTAGAAATAAACAAAAATACAGACTCCGACTTACGTAATGACGGACACTTCCAGAATGTACGACATTTACACGTGTACCACAAAATTGCGTCTGAAACGAAATGCGGAAGTAGATCGCAGTTACAATCAAGGGATTTATCTGATCTTAATCAACTTTGGATGGACCATCACGAGAAAAGAGATCCATACTTGAGGTATACGAGCTTACCACTTACGTCGATAATGTTCAGTGAGAAACAAATTAATGTAATTCAGTCTAAAAAAACAATTCTCCACTTGGATGCAACGGGGTCTGTTTATCGTATACCATAGGATTTGTCGTGAAAAAAAAATTTTTATTACAGCATTGTAGTAAGATGCAAGGAATCCACAATCCCTATTGCCGAAATGATAACATCGGAGCACCACATAACTCAGATTTCAATTTTTCTGAAACTATATAAATCTTTTGTTATTGAAAAAATCCACAAATGGCCATTTGTGAAAGCAGTTGTCGTTGACTGGAGTTGGGTCTTCATTCATTCCTTAATTAATGAGTGGAACGGAATGACTATATTAGATTACTTGAAGCTCATGTTCGAATATGTTGTCATGCGTAGAAAGCCGGAAAATAGCACCATTGTAGTTATAAGTTGCTGTGCACACTTCATAAAACGAGTGTCACGTACAATAAAAAACAGCTATCCGCAGAATGATGACAATAGGGCATTTTTGTTAGAATGTACGACAATGATGTTGCTTTGCAGAAATTGGGACCAATTAAAGACGATTTTTGAGCATTTTATGACAATTTTGTTAACAACAAGAGACGAGGAGGCAGAGAAATCTCTACAGTATCTGTCTCAGCTGATAATGAAAAAGAAAGACACAACAAAAGAGATTGTGAACAAAGTCAATGGAACGGAAGAACATGAGCAAGAAGATGAAAACTTCGAATTACCTGAAACGAAAGCAAAGATAATATATTTGAATTCGCCCTTTTCCAATATTTTGATTCTCTGTTCGGAAAGTTGAAAATGAAGCTGGCAGATGAAAATATAGTAACGAATAAGTATCATGCTCCTGAATTTGCCCAGCGTTTTGTTGTGTCATACATGACTTACGTCCCTATGTGGGCAGGAGTATGCTTAGATCTTGTTGATGAAAACACATCAAGGGTGAGCAATGCGTACGTAGAAAGCCACATGAGAGTAGTCAAACATGATTTGCTGCATGGTCACAGCAAACACTCCATTGCTGATGCTGTACGTATTTTAAATGAGTATGCTGATCGATTGGTAGTTGAAAATAATATGGATATTCGTACGAAATCTGCAATTAGGAAGGAGAAACGGCCATTATATCCAGAAACAGCATCAAATCCATTTGTTACTGAAAGTTGGAGTAAAGGGAAAAAGAAACTTAAAACAAATCATACCAAAGGTCGTGTCCTCGAAAGGATTCGCATAAAACTAAAAGAAAAAGTTAATAAAACCAAGACTTTTGAAAAACCAGGTAAAGACGATATAAAAAGCCGAAACGATGAAGAACCAACAGAAAATATGGACGAAGATGAATACCTAAACACCGGGGCTCAAACATCAAAAAACGACAATAATATGATCGTGACAATGAAAAATGGTTTAGTTAATAATGTCGATTACTACATGCAATCAAGGTCTTTTAATATTAGAATTGGAAAGTACACAGCAACTGTGAATCCCCCTGTACTATCGAATGAATTCCAAATGACAGCGAAAGAATTCAATACTCTTGGAAAAGATGAATGGCTCGACGGGCTAGTTATTGACTGTTATTCAATGACGCATACTGAAACTTGGAAAAATGTTATGTATTTCAGTAGTCATGACGCAATAACATTAGGCGAGACTCTCCATAGTAGAAAACACCCTTCATACAGCATGTACAATGTTTCTCGGCCTTTGCAAGGCAAATTACTTATGCCATATTTGCGCTCCAATCATTGGCGATTGCTGGTAGTCAATATCGATGAAAGAACTATAACTTTGTTGGATCCCCGCAAAGTAACCACTGATTACGACCGAGTTGTGACAAGTTTTAAACATTTATTAAATGCATGCAACGAGAATTCAACGCTGAGTAAGCTTAAAGACATTAATTGGACACGCCAAGAGATAAAAGACAGACCATATCAGCCCTTTATAGACAATGCAAATTGTGGAGTGTATGTCATGCATTATATTGAATGCATTGGAAGGAACGTGATTTATCTTTCGATCCTAGCGAATACAGACAGAGAGTATCAGAAGATTTACTTCAAATGTCCGATGACGTCAGTAATTTGTGTTTTTACTGTTTTGGCGAAATTGATTTTAACGTCAACAAAAGTGGGTACACGATGGGTACACGAAAATTGTATTGAAAGAGGTGACCAAGACAGTTCTGATGAAATTGATGATCAGCTGAAAAGAGTATTACGGAAACGAAAACGAAAGCAAACTGAAATGAACATTGAATCGGAATATGGATATGATACATTCATATGTAAATTATGTAAGAAGTGGATAACTAAATGCTAACATTGCTTTGTTAAGAAATTGAAGAAAATAAACAGATAGAAAATATTAGTTTTTTCAAAATCAAGCAAGGGAACAGCAATAAACGGCACAAGGGGATCTAAGGTCGTTGCAGAAAAGCAAAACAGCCAACAAGAAATATACATATGATCAGTACTACTCTCAGTGATCATCACCGTGATGAGAAACTACAAAAAACTGATTAAAACCCACAAAGAAAAATATTTAAGACATACTCTTACTGTAAAAAGTCAAGAACCATGGAAGATCACCAACAAAATAATCAATAAAAGAATATGAAAACATTAAGACATCAGAACTATAGAGAAACATGGCGGAACATGGACGGAAAGTAAGGAAGAAGCTATTATAAAGCTAGTAGAAAAATACTTTCCAGAAGATATAAATAATGATGAGAGAATACATCAAACAATGATAGAAATAAAATTAGAATGAAAATAAGACTATGCCATCACAGATGAAGAAGTCGAAAGGACAATATTAGGATTAGAGGATAAAAAAGCAACGAGGAAAGATAACGAAGCAATTAAGAAATCTATAGCAGGAAAATACCTGACCACTTTTGAACACTTATATTAACAAAAGTACATTTAAGGCCTGGAAATTAGAGAAAATTACATGGATCCCGAAGAGTAATAATGGCTGGAGGCCTATCTGCATTACTCTGGCGATATGAAGACTACTGGATAAGTATATAGCTAATAGAATTAGTCATCATGTGGAATATGAGGATAAATTTGATAGGAAACAGTTCGGATTTAGGAAAAATCGAGATACTATTCAAGCCCTAGAGGAAGTCGTAAGCACAATAGAACGGAAGAGAAGAGATAAGCACACCTTGTAATTGGCCTAGACCTGGCAAATGCCTTTAACTCAGCGTGGCCCCCGGCAATAAACAAACAACTTCAAGACCTAAATATAGCGAAGCTAGCAGCAAACTTTCTTCAAGATAGGACAATAACGACAGAGAACATGAGATTCGACCCAGAAAAAGGATGCCCACAGGGATAAATCCTAGGACTAGTATTATGGCTACTGACTATGGAAAGTTGGTTTAGCAAAATGAAGGAAGGGCGAGACGATGACGACCTCATCCAGGCTTTGCGGATGACCTGGTGATAATCATCATAGTGTATTATCTGATAAACATAGAGACGAAATTGAAAATGTACAGCAAGAAATGTGAGGAGTGGGCACATACAAATCAGCTAACATACAAAATAGCAAAAACGGAAGCTTTATTTATTGATGGAAAAAGGAAAACCAGATACCCAAGTATCAAAAACAGTAACATCAGCATTAAGGAAATTATTAAATACCTATGACTTGAATAGATAACAAGCTAAATTGAATTGAACATGTCAAGACAATCGGGGAGAAAACTATGGACGAAGCGAACAAGTTATTTTTCAGAGAAACAGTAGGGAACCGGCAAGGAATCCTTGAAGCTAATATACGAACAAGCGATAAAACCAATAGTCTTATACGGGTCAGAAATTTGGGGTAAGAAAGCTTATGATACGCGGATTATGAAACAGTTACATATCTACTTGCCTTAATCAAAGCATATAGAATGACCTTAACTGCCCTCTCTTCGCAGTTTGTAGAATATTAAAAGTAGAAACTAAAATTAATAATACCTCTCGTCAAAGTTATGGAAAAGAAATTATGAATAGCAAAGTTAGAAAGTTAGACATCCTACCATCGCCCACCCAGCACGTGATATAAACGTACTCGCTACCCAGAAGACAGTTGGATGGAACCTGGGTATACATCAAAGGGCAAAGAGCAGAAGCATCGGCTATAAGGATAGCCTTAAAGATGTGCTGTATCTATAGACCTCTATCAAATATAAGTACAATTACCGATTCAAAGATGACCCATGATATTCTTAAAATACACTCAAGTACTCCACAATATACATACCTGCAAGTCAGAGAAAAGGTGGGAATAGGAACAAAAATTGAGTGAAAAAGAAGAGGTACATCACCTGGAAATAAACGAGATGGAAGATTGGCAAAAGAAGCCTGCAGACAACTAGAACTGACCGAGAGACGCCAGTATAGCTAAAAGGTAATTGAGTCTAAAAGGAGCGAAGAAAACAAAACCGTTGAATGGCAAAGCGAATAGAAAGGGAAGAAAACTTTCGAATTTATTCCAAACATTGGTACGAATCTAATAGACCTAACATGGAAGTCAACCTGGTTAATAACCGGTCATGGCCACATGGCGGAATAATTTTTACAGTTTAATCTGACAACTCGAGGCAAATTGTATGTGCCGTAATGGTGAAGAAAACAGATAGCACATAATAAGAAATTGTAATAGAATTAAAAGAGTAACCGCACGTAATACCATAACCGACTACCTGATGAGTATAGGAGCTAACTACCCACTGAGTCTGCCATTAAGAAGCAAAAGCAGAAATAAACTAGAACGTATAAATAACTGGTGCGAAGATCTAATTACAGACGATGAAGAAGAATAGATTAGGCGACACGGTGGCGGAGGAGGGTAGGGCATCCCGAAAGGGCAAATCTTCGTATCGTTGTATAATACCAACTGTTATAATTTCTACAACGGCAAATCCTACTCTCAAATTCACGAAGGTACATGGTGCATTAAATAGTGATATATAGAAGAGTACTGCGCAAACCGTGTGATCCCTGGGCAATGCAGAGCAGTTTTCGTCTCTGTAGCAGACGAGAGAGGGTCCCTCACGAGGCCGGCCCAGGTCTACAGCGATGCATTGGGGCAAAGAGCTCAAGCTCGACCCCTAATCATCCGAAACCGTCATCAAAAGTAAAGAATATTGGCGCGTGGGTGACCCTAAACGAAATTTGAACCTTGGAGTTTTTTTTTATTTGAGGGCAAAATTAAAATATAAGTTCCGCCCTTCGGGGGTGGATAAGAGTTGGGGTTGCATAGAGGACGTTGTGCAAGACATATTTACTGAAAGATTGGGTGACCCTAATTGAAAATTCGAGTATGACGAATTTTAAATTGGGTCGCATAACGTAAATATGGGTTCCGCACTTCGGACGTGAATGACACTATGAGGCTTGCATAGAGGATGTTATACAAAGCACATTCATATAAAAATTGGGTGACCCTAAACGAAAATTCGACTTTGACGAATTTTTAAATTTTGGTGGTATGACCATAAATATGGGTTCCGAACTTTGCCCGTGGATGAGACTATGAGGGTTGCACAGAAGTCGTTGTACAAAACATATTTATAGAAAAATTGGGCGACCCTAAATGAAAATTCGACTTTGATGAATTTTTTAAGTTTGGTGGTATATAAATATGGGTTCCGAACTTCGGACGTGAATGACACTGTGAGGCTTGCATAGAGAATGTTATACAAAGCATATTTATATAAAAATTGGGTGACCCTAAACGAAAATTCGACTTTGACGAATTTTTAAATTTTGGTGGTATGACCATAAATATGGGTTCCGAACTTTGCCCGTGGATGAGACTATGAGGGTTGCACAGAAGTCGTTGTACAAAACATATTTATAGAAAAATTGGGCGACCCTAAATGAAAATTCGACTTTGATGAATTTTTTAAGTTTGGTGGTATATAAATATGGGTTCCGAACTTCGGACGTGAATGACACTGTGAGGCTTGCATAGAGAATGTTATACAAAGCATATTTATATAAAAATTGGGCGACCCTAAAGGAAAATTCGACTTTGATGAATTTTTTAAGTTTGGTGGTATAACTATAAATATGGGTTCGGAACTTTGGATGTGGATGAGACTACGGGGGTTGCATAGAGGACGTTGTACAAAGCATATTTATAGAAAAATTGGGTGACCCTAAATGAAAATTCGACTTTGACGAATTTTTTACGTTTGATGGTGTAACTATAAATATGGGTTCCGAACTTTGGACGTGGATGAGACTATCGGGGTTGCATAGAGGACACTGTGCAAGATATATTTATTCAAAAATAGGGTGACCCTAAAAGAAAATTCGACTTTGACGAATTTTTTAAGTTTGGTGGTGTAACTATAAGTATGGGTTCCGAACTTTGGACAGGAATAAGACTATGGGGGTTGCATAGAGAACGTTGTGCAAGATATATTTATAGAAAAATTGGGTGACCCTAAACGAAAATTCGAGATTGAAGAATTTTTTAAGTTTGATGGTATATCTACAAATATGGGTTCCGAACTTTGGACGTGGATGACACTGTGAGGCTTGCATAGAGGACATTGTACAAAGCCTATTTAAAGAAAAATTGGGTGACCCTAAATGAAAATTCGACTTTGACGAATTTTTTAAGTTTGATGGTGTAACTATAAATATGGGTTCCGAATTTTGGACGTGGATGAGACTATCGGGGTTGCATAGAAGACATTGTGCAAGATATATTTAATCAAAAATTGGGTGACCCTAAACGAAAATTCGACTTTGGCAAATTTTTTAAGTTTGGTGGTATATCTATAAATATGGGTTCCGAACTTTGGACGTGGATGAGACTATGGGGGTTGCATAGAGAACGTTGTGCAACATATATTTTTAGAGAAATTG
This sequence comes from Stenurella melanura, assembly GCA_963583905.1. Classification (NCBI taxonomy): domain Eukaryota; kingdom Metazoa; phylum Arthropoda; class Insecta; order Coleoptera; family Cerambycidae; genus Stenurella; species Stenurella melanura. Next base: position 67,461,226 of record OY757318.1, read on the forward strand.
GGTGACCCTAAACAAAAATTCGAGATTAACGAATTTTTTAAGTTTGATGGTATATCTGTAAATATCGGTTCCGAACTTTGGACGAGGATGAGACTATCGGTGTTGCATAGAGGACATTGTGCAAGATATATTTATTCAAAAATTGGGTGACCCTAAACGAAAATTCGACTTTGACGAATTTTTTAAGTTTGGTGGTGTAACAATAAGTATGGGTTCCGAACTTTGGACAGGGATAAGACTATCGGGGTTGGATAGAGAACGTTGTGCAAGATATATTTATAGAAAAATTGGGTGACCCTAAACGAAAATTCGAGATTGGCGAATTTTTTAAATTTGATGGTCTATCTACAAATATGGGTTCCGAACTTCGGACGTGGATGACACTGTGAGGCTTGCATAGAGGACATTGTACAAAGCATATTTATAGAAAAAGTGGGTGACCCTAAATGAAAATCCGACTTTGACGAATTTTTTAAGTTTGGTGGTATAACTATAAATATGGGTTCCGAACTTTGGGCGTGGATAAGACTATGGGGGTTGCATAGAGAACGTTGTGCAAGATATACTTATAGAGAAATTGGGTGACCCTAAACGAAAATTCGAGATTGGCGAATTTTTTAATTTTGGTGGTATATCTATAAATATGGGTTCCGAACTTTTGATGTGGATGAGACTATCGGGGTTGCATAGAGGACATCGTGCACGATGTATTTATTCAAAAATTGGGGGACCCTAAACGGAAATTCGACTTTGATGAATTTTTTAAATTTGGTGGTATAACTATAAATATGGGTTCCGAACTTTGGACGTGGATAAGACTATGGGGGTTGCATAGAGAACGTTGTGCAAGATATATTTATTCAAAAATTGGGCGACCCTAAACGAAAATTCGAGATTGACGAATTTTTTAAGTTTGATGGTATATCTATAAATATGGGTTCCGAACTTTGGACGTGGATGAGACTATCGGGGTTGCATAGAGGACATCGTGCAAGATATATTTATTCAAAAATAGGGTGACCCTAAACGAAAATTCGAGATTGACGAATTTTTTAAGTTTTATGGTATATCTATAAATATGGGTTCCGAACTTTGGACGTGGATGAGACTATCGGGGTTGCATAGGGGACATTGTGCAAGATATATTTATTCAAAAATTGGGTGACCCTAAACGAAAATTCGACTTTGACGAATTTTCTAATTTTGGTGGTGTAACTATAAGTACGGGTTCCGAACTTTGGACGTGGATAAAACTATAGGGGTTGCATAGAGAACGTTGTGCAAGATATATTTATTCAAAAATTGGGTTACCCTAAACGAAAATTCGAGATTGACGAATTTTTTAAGTTTGATGGTATATCTATAAATATGGGTTCCGAGCTTCGGACGTGGATGACACTGTGAGGCTTGCATAGAGGACGTTGTTCAAAGCATATTTATAGAAAAATTGGGTGACCCTAAATGAAAATCCGACTTTGACGAATTTTTTAAGTTTGGTGGTGTAACTATAAGTATGGGTTCCGAACTTTAGACGTGGATAAAACTATGGGGGTTGCATAGAGGACGTTGTGTAAGATATAATTATTCAAAAATTGGGTGACCCTAAACGAAAATTCGTGATTGACGAATTTTTTAAGTTTGATGGTATATCTATAAATATGGGTTCCGAACTTTGGACGTGCATGACACTGTGAGGCTTGCATAGAGGACGTTGTTCAAAGCATATTTATAGAAAAATTGGGTGACCCTAAATGAAAATCCGACTTTGACGAATTTTTTAAGTTTGGTGGTGTAACTATAAGTATGGGTTCCGAACTTTGGACAGGGATAAGACTATGGGGGTTGGATAGAGAACGTTGTGCAAGATATATTTATAGAAAAATTGGGTGACCCTAAACGAAAATTCGAGATTGGCGAATTTTTTAAATTTGATGGTCTATCTACAAATATGGGTTCCGAACTTCGGACGTGGATGACACTGTGAGGCTTGCATAGAGGACATTGTACAAAGCATATTTATAGAAAAAGTGGGTGACCCTAAATGAAAATCCGACTTTGACGAATTTTTTAAGTTTGGTGGTATAACTATAAATATGGGTTCCGAACTTTGGGCGTGGATAAGACTATGGGGGTTGCATAGAGAACGTTGTGCAAGATATACTTATAGAGAAATTGGGTGACCCTAAACGAAAATTCGAGATTGGCGAATTTTTTAATTTTGGTGGTATATCTATAAATATGGGTTCCGAACTTTTGATGTGGATGAGACTATGGGGGTTGCATAGAGGACATTGTGCAAGATGTATTTATTCAAAAATTGGGGGACCCTAAACGGAAATTCGACTTTGATGAATTTTTTAAGTTTGGTGGTATAACTATAAATATGGGTTCCGAACTTTGGACGTGGATAAGACTATGGGGGTTGCATAGAGAACGTTGTGCAAGATATATTTATTCAAAAATTGGGCGACCCTAAACGAAAATTCGAGATTGACGAATTTTTTAAGTTTGATGGTATATCTATAAATATGGGTTCCGAACTTTGGACGTGGATGAGACTATCGGGGTTGCATAGAGGACATTGTGCAAGATATATTTATTCAAAAATTGGGTGACCCTAAACGAAAATTCGAGATTGACGAATTTTTTAAGTTTTATGGTAATCTATAAATATGGGTTCCGAACTTTGGACGTGGATGAGACTATCGGGGTTGCATAGGGGACATTGTGCAAGATATATTTATTCAAAAATTGGGTGACCCTAAACGAAAATTCAACTTTGACGAATTTTCTAATTTTGGTGGTGTAACTATAAGTATGGGTTCCGAACTTTGGACGTGGATAAAACTATAGGGGTTGCATAGAGAACGTTGTGCAAGATATATTTATTCAAAAATTGGGTTACCCTAAACGAAAATTCGAGATTGACGAATTTTTTAAGTTTGATGGTATATCTATAAATATGGGTTCCGAGCTTCTGACGTGGATGACACTGTGAGACTTGCATAGAGGACGTTGTTCAAAGCATATTTATAGAAAAATTGGGTGACCCTAAATGAAAATCCGACTTTGACGAATTTTTTAAGTTTGGTGGTGTAACTATAAGTATGGGTTCCGAACTTTAGACGTGGATAAAACTATGGGGGTTGCATAGAGGACGTTGTGTAAGATATATTTATTCAAAAATTGGGTGACCCTAAACGAAAATTCGTGATTGACGAATTTTTTAAGTTTGATGGTATATCTATAAATATGGGTTCCGAACTTCGGACGTGGATGACACTGTGAGGCTTGCATAGAGGCCGTTGTTCAAAGTGTATTTATAGAAAAATTGGGTGACCCTAAATGAAAATCCGACTTTGACGAATTTTTTAAGTTTGGTGGTATAACTATAAATATGGGTTCCGAACTTTGAACGTGGATAAGACTATGGGGGTTGCATAGAGAACGTTGTGCAAGATATATTTATAGAGAAATTGGGTGACCCTAAACGAAAATTCGAGATTGGCGAATTTTTTAAGTTTGGTGGTATATCTATAAATATGGGTTCCGAACTTTGGACGTGGATGAGACTATCGGGGTTGCATAGAGGACATTGTGCAAGGTATATTTATTCAAAACTTGGGTGACCCTAAACGAAAATTCGACTTTGACGAATTTTTTAAGTTTGGTGATGTAACTATAAATATGGATTCCGAACTTTGGACGTGGATAAGACCGTGGGGGTTGCATAGAGGACGTTGTTCAAGTCATATTTATTCTAAAATTTGGTGACTCTAAAGGATTATTTCAGTTTAACGATTTTTTTCCTATGGGGGTTGTCCTCAGCTTCTGAGGGTGGTTCAATGTAGAGGGGTTGTGTAGAGAAAGTTGTAAGAGGCATGTTCGATCATGAATCACGTCTGCCTAATCCCTTTTTCATGAATTGTAATTAATTTTTTTTTCACGAATTCGATCAAGCTTGATCGATCGAAACTTCAGTGGCATTGTATATTAACAAACCATATTAATCAGGATAATTTAGAAAATTTTTTCGGTTCTGTAAGACAACAAAATGGAAATGCCCTCAACCCTACTCCAATACAATTTTGTAGAACATTTAAAAAATTATTTATAATGAGGTTTATACACACTAAAAAAACCGCTGCCTAAGGAATCACTACTTCCACATCCAGATTCTTCATCCAAGTCACTTTAAAGAAAATATCTTGACTATATTTGCACTCTAGTATGTGGAAATTATTGGTTATAAAATTTTAATAATATTTGGGGCAGATGTCATAGAAAAGTTTGAGGGGTTGGTTTCTACCGTATTCGTTAAAAATGAAGTTTCTAGTTTACCCTACTTATTTTCCACTATTCGCAATCCCTCCCACCCCTTCAATGGAGTCATCTCAATCGGATGTCACTACAATACATACGTGTACTAACTTTCAAGTGAATATCTCAATTTGATGTTATCATTCCCATTAATAATGAAGCGGAGGTGATGGATTTTGAAAAATATTAGAAAGAAATCTAAGGCCTCGGTTTCTAGTATATACACCGAATCCCAAATTTCTGTACTCTTACCAGCTTGATTTATTTATTTTCCCCTACTCCTATTAACCCCAACCCTTCTACGGAATCATCCCAAAATACAATCTAGTTCCAGATGTCGTTATAATACATACGTCTACCAAATTACAAGTGAATATCTCAATTTTATTTAATCAATCCCTTTAATAATGTAGTAAGGGTAGTGGAAGTGTTGAAAAATAGTATAAAAAAATCTGAGCCCTTGGCATCTAGGACATACACCTAATTTCAAGTTGCAGTACTCTTATCAGCTTGCTTTACTTATTCTTCCCTATTTACCTCTACTTACCCCCACTCCTTCAACGTAGTCATGTCAAAATATAATCTAGTCTCAGATATAGCTATAATACATAAATGTACCAAATTTCAAGTGAAAATTTAAATCTAATTTTATAAACTCTTTTAATAAGGGAGTGAGGGTGGTGGGGAGATGGAAAATACTAATAAAAAAACCTGAGACCTTCGCTACTAGTATATACACCAAATTCCAAATTTCTGTACTTTTACCAGCTTGCTTTACTTATTTCCCCCTATATACCCCTATTTAACCCCCAACCCTTCATTGGAATCATCTCAAAATATAATCTAGTTCCAGATGTCGTTATAATTCATACGCGTACCAAATTTAAAATGAATATCTCAATTTTATTTTATCAACTCTTTTAATAATGAAGTAGGGGTGGTGAGGGTTGAAAAATATTATAAATAATCTGATACCTTAGCTTCTAGTACATACACCGAACTTCAAGTTTCTGTAGTCTTACCAGCGTGCTTTACTTATTTTCCCCTATTTACCCCTATGTAACCCCCAACCCTTCAACGGAATTATCTCAAAATATAATCTAGTTCCAGATGTCGTTATAATACATATGCGTACTAAATTTCATGTGAATATCTTAATTTTATTTTATCAACCCCTTGAATAATGGAGTAGGGGTGGTGGGGGGCTGAAATATATTACTAAAAAATCTGAGGCTTTGGCTTCTAGTACGTACACCGAATTTCAATTTTCTGTACTCATACCAGCTTGTTTTACTTATTTCCCCCTATTTACCCCTAAATAACCCCGAACACTTCAACGGAATCATCTCAAAGTACAATCTAGTTCCAGATGTCGTTATAATTAATACGTGTACCAAATTTCAAATGAATATCTCAATTTTATTTTATCAACCCTTTTAATAATGAAGTAGGGGTGGTGGGGGTTGAAAAATATTATAAATAATCTGAAACCTTGGCTTCTAGTACATACACCGAATTTCAAGTTTCTGTAGTCTTACCAGCTTGCTTTACTTATTTTCCCTTATTTACCCCTATTTAACCCCCAACCCTTCAACGGAATCATCTCAAAATATAATCTAATTCCAGACGTCGTTATAATACATACCTGTATGAAATTTCAAATGAATATCTCAACCTTATTTTATCAACCCCATTAATGGGGTAGGGGTGGTGGGGGGTTGAAAATATTATAAAAAAATCTGAGGCCTTAACTTCTAGTACATACACCGAATTTCACGTTTCAGTACTCTTACAAGCTTGCTTTACTTATTTTCCCATATTTACCCCTATTTAACCCCCAACCCTTCACCGGATATCCTCAAAAAACAATCCAGTTCCAGATCTCGTTATAATATATACGTGTACAAAATTTCAAGTCAATATCTTAAACCGTTCCGGAGAAAACGTGCGGACAAAAAAAGTTACAGACAGACAGACAGACCGACAGACAGAAAATTTTTTTTTCGCTCAAATTTAAAATCTCGACGTTTCATGACATTCTAAACCTATTTCACGAATAAAAATTTTTGAAAATTTTTTTGCGATTACTATACTTCCAATCCACTACGTGGATGTGGAAGTAATATGAACTGTAAGGAAGACTTTTTTGAAATACTCATTTCTCTTTCAGATTTTTCAAGTAAAGAAGTGCAATTAACCTTTTCTATAATTAGAGACACATTCGAATCTCCTGTCTTAATTCAACAGATTAATTATAGGCATATGAGTCTGACAAAAGTAAACTCATTCAAATATATTTGTGGCTATCTCATTCAAAAATGTCTCGGAATTCATGCTTGTGATATATGTAAAAAGTTTGCCCAAGAGGGTAATAAGGTAAACGAAACTACATTGTTCCTTAAAAGAAAAGCTTATGACACAAATGTATCTCCTTTCGGAAGTCTTAAAACTCCACCTGAAATTTTTCATACTTATATTCGTCGGTTAGATGATATTTTTGTAAGTTTGATAGACACTTGTATTGCCGATCATCCAGGAACTATCATTTATAACAATTATAATATTGTTGCACCCCTTCAACATCCTTGTCCAAATTTTCCTTTACAGTATTTATTAAAGCTGCTTGTGCGATTAAGAATGTATTACTACTTAAAAGATTTCAATAAAAACTTTAGGCAAAATCCTAGCATGAGAAATATAAAATTAAATATTGTCCGTAATATGTAGAATCATTAAATTAAGATTAAAGTAAATACTGAGTTTTATTTTCATGTCCTATTACTTCTTACTCCCCTTAACCATTATCAAGTAAATGCATATACATATTCATCATATATATATATATATATATATATATATATATATATATATATATATATATATATATATATATATATATATATATATATATATATGTTGTTTCTTAGGTTCTTAGGTTTCTTAGAGTTCAGTTCGAGCAACGAGGAGCAGCAGTAGCAGCAGCAGCAGCAGCAACAGCAGCAGCAGCAGCAGGCAGCTTTCAGCTAGAACCTGAAGATGGCAGATGAGATTCCGCCGAAACGTCGTTCAGACAACCATGGTTCTAACAGGAGCCTACCAACTACACGGGAAAACACCCGGAAGCATGTCAACACTTCATATATATATATATATATATATATATATATATATATATATATATATATATATATATATAGATATATAGATATATTAAATTGTCAATGGTATAGGTATGTATCTACCTATATTTTTATTTCCCCATAAAAATACATACATATAAAAACATGACATTACTATTGATAATTTACTTAATTCATCTTAGACAATTATTAAATTAACTGTATACCTATTTTTATCTTCCTACATATATTCAATTTTGTCTAAAATGTACACCTGCATAAGTACAGACACGACTTTAACATTAATAATTTACCTTAATGCAACCTAGAAAATAATTTTAAGTCACTGTAATAAATTAAACAATTTTTTAGATAAAGTACGTGATAAAGTATACTAGCATACAACTGGCAACACATTTTCTCTAAATATGAAGTCTTCTTGCCCAAACTGGCAACGTGTCTGATCCTCATTAAATGTCCAAGGTCATCGGCGGCATTTCTGCTAGATCAAAGGAGTGTCGCTCAAAGGAGTGTCGCTCAAAGGAGTGTCGCATATGTGACAGTTCCATTTTGTAGCTGAATAGAAATATTATCTATATTAGAAGTAATAGTAGGGAGAGGGGTGTGTCTAATACCGGAGTGAACAAGCATAGCCACGCCTCCTCCGCGATTTCGTGTTCTATCCAGCTCTGTATACGGTGAAATTAGGAATTTTTAATTTATGATTTTGTCGCAAACGCGTTTCGGTTATTACCATTATATGTATTTTCTCCTTTAAGAGATAGGAATAAAGTTCTGAGACTTTATTAATTACACCGTTTGCATTCCAGAAAGAAATTTTATACATTAATCTTATAACCGGGTAGAACATTGGCAATAAAATCTTGGATTATAGTTATTTTGTCCATCGCATCTACAGTGGGCTCTAACATGTTATTAAGATGCCTTATGGTAGCAATTGCTTCTTTCAAATCAACTAAAGTATTTAACCTGTTAACTGGTACTCCGGGTATTCAATGTTACTCGCAGTATGTTCCCCGTTGCAATTAATACATTTAAGTGTATCTCCTATAGGTTTATCGCATTCATAAGAATGGTGTTCACCTGCACATTTAACGCATTTAGGCAGTCGATGACAATTTGAGGTCGCGTGACCCCAAGACTGGCATTTTCGACATTGACTGATTTGTCTTCGTTTCTTCTACGCTCACAATCCACCTTGGTGTGCAAAACAAAGCGAATTTCTTGTTGCAGAAATTTTAATGTGACGTCGTTTATTGTTACTACAAGATATAAGGAGCTATATTTAGTTTTCATTTTGAAAATTTGTTTCACCTCTATCTTTGATTCCAAATCAGTAGTTATATCATCAAGGCTTAGGTCACCCTGGGGTCCATGTAAACCAAAGGCATGCGTTTTTTTCATCTGGCGACGTATAGGTATGATATCCTAAGTCATCCTGTTCGGACAGTATATTTTTAAATTGTTTGTATTCTTCCAAATCGTTTAGATTAAGGTGCTTTTCGGGGTATATTTGATATAAAAACCTTTTTTGAGAACTTTAGCGATTTCGGCAGTGAGGTGGTAGTGATTTTTATACGCGCCTTTGAATACGATAGGCGGATTTTTGTACTGCTTATCTTGAGTTGCTTTTGTTTGATTTTGGACTCTATTTGTATTTGTAGATGTAGTTGACTGTTTTTTATTTATTTTAGGTATCGCTCCCGTACCAGATGTCGAGGGTTTGTTTATATTTGTGTTATTGTTGTTGATAGCGGTTGAGGTGGAGGCGACGACTTTGTCTGCTATAAGCTTTCTCAGTCTCGGTCTGGGTTAAATTTGAGAATCTATTAGAGGTTTGTGTAATATTTTCATTTTGTAATATTCTTAGTCTTGACATTTTGCGTGGAACAAGAAAATTAGATTGTCAATATCATCCGTTTCCATTAGTTCGTTGTGCGGGGACGCTGGTGGAATGATACTTGAAAAGTCAATCTTATGTGTGCCCAGAGTAATATATTTGTAGCGGACAGTGATACGTTTTTGGTTGATTAAATCAAGTAGAATGCGTATTGTTCGATCGTCTGGGTTATCTTGATTAGTTGCTACAGTGTCAATCGGTTGATTGTGTTCTGGATATTGGATTTGAACAATAGTAGGGATAGGGGTGGACTCCATTTCGTGATGCGGAGCGGGTGTGGTTACACTAGTAGGTTGGTTTATTTGTTCAGGCGGAGCCTCGCTCACCGGAGTTGATATTCGCTTAGGTGGGGAAGCCATAGTTCCGTGCAGTACATACGACGACTCGAAATTATTTAAATTATCTCTATTAAGAGATATATTAGAGTTAGCTTTATTTATGTTAATCGTTTCACAATGCTTATTCACACTAGTTTCCGAGTAGCTTCTAGTTAATGTATTTGTTTTACCACTAGTTGATGGCACTTGTAAAAGGTCTTTTTTGTTAGGATTTTTATTTATAATGCCTGATAACTTAGATTTTATATTTGAATATCGATCTGTTCTTTTTCTAACTTTATGTAGATCACTATCTTTGTTCTTACAATTTCGATCTTTATCTTTCACATTGAGAATTGAATGTTGGTCTAGCGGTTGCGTTATAATGAAACTTGGTAGTTCGGGTGCTATTGCGCCAAGTTTTCTGTCACTGTCCGATTTATTTGAAACTATATTTGTGTCTTTATCACTAATTATGTCAGTAGAACTGATATTAGTTCCCGCACTGTTCATGGTGTCTCTTTCACTCTTATCACTGTTATCATTTGTCTCTGTCACATAGTAACTCTAGCATGCTGGAGCCCAGCTCGCTTTCACTAGCGGTACATTCACTTGCATTTTCCGATGTTCTGGACTGATTTGAAGTACTGCGGCTTTGAGGCTGCGGCTTTACATTCTTCTTACTCTTTTTTGATGGCACTGATTTTTCTGGTTCTCTCGATCTCTTAAGGAAATCGGTTTTATGTAGCATTCGCACTAGGTCTCCGCTCATTCGCCTTGACTGTAGCAGTAAGACTGCTATTAACATCACCACATTTTAAGAGACTACCAATGTTTTTCTTGACAAAGCATACAGATTGCAAAATGTATATACAATAAATAGTGAGTATGCCATGCTGTTTAAAAGAATATCTGCAGGATGTACTGTAGGCAAGTTTAAACATACTTCTCATAATTATTTTCTGCAGAATGAACACCTTGTTAATTCCAGAACAATTTCCCAAACATAAAATGCAATATTGCAGAACCGAGTAAATATCCGTAATAGAACGTTAAAAGAGTATCAGCGTCAACAGTGTCCCTCATTTGAAGGAGTGCAAAGTTTATACTGGCCAGTTTTTTCGTCAGATTTTCAATATCAGTCTCCCAAGACATATTCATGTCCATATGGATGGCTAGGAACATTTTGTGATTTCCTCTGACCAAGAGGCTGAAATCCAGCTATGTACGAATTGGGGAAAACATTAAAAACACAGTTTTTTGCTGGCTTAGAATCAGGCCATTTTTTCGACACCATTGTGACATTTTATCAACACATAAAGTGGCATTTTTGCTCAAGAGGTCTACGTTTGCAGCAGTTATGATAGAGGAGGTGTCGTCTGCAAAAAGGGTTACGAAGCAATTGTTAAATTAGTTGCTACGTTGATGAAAATAATGAACAATATTGGACCTAATACACTGCCCTGCGGTACCCCTGTCAACACGTTAACACTATCTGAGAGATATTTCATGCTACCATGCACAACTTTGACTATTTGTGATCTCTCAAGTAAGTAGGACTTTATCCACTCCAATGCTAGGCCACGAATACCGTATATTTCAAGTTTTTTTAGCAACAAATTATGATGTATAGTGTCAAAGGCCCGTAATAGATCGAAAAAGATGCCAGCAGATAGCAATTTTTCATCAACGTTATGAGAATTTTCTCATAGAAGGAAAGGACAGCGTCTTGTGTTGATTTATTCTTGCAAAATCCGTATTGCCTAGGGGTTAACAGGTTATATTTGATAAAAAGAACTTAATCTGATCTCAAATGCCTTTTCATAAATTTTTGAAAATATGGATAATAGAGCTATCGGTCTATAATTTTCCATGGAATGAGGATCATTTTTCTTGTAGACTGGAATTATTAGCGCTGCTTTTAACTGTTGTGGAAATTGTCCATTTTCGAAACATAAGTTTATGAGATAAGTCAGGATGCTAATGAGATAATTATTAAACAACATGGCACTTCATCTGGGCCTGATGATTTTTTCTTACAAACAGAGTTGATAATATCAGCAACCTCAATCTCTGTAATAGGCATTAGATACATAGTGTTATTATTAACTTCTTGTGCACTTGTTATATCAAAAGTCTCAAAGGTGAATGTGGAGGTGAGTTCACTTACTGGATCAATAAAATTTGTGTTAAAACCATTTGCAATATTTTGAGGGTTCGTTAAAGTTTCATTTTTCGAGTTAATTATTTTGGAAGGCAGTTGATTTTTCTTATTTCGACCAACATTGGGGTTTTCTCTAACTATACCCCACATGGTTTTAGATTTATTGGAAGAATTTATTATTTTGTTAAGGCAATAAGCCTTTTTAGAATTTTTATATTTTCTTGGTGATTATTTTTTAATACGTTATATCTTAAATTAAGGTCAGTGCCCTCTTAGGCTTTAAGATTTTTTTCCTATTAGAAAACGCAACCTTTTACTTAATTCGGTGTTCTCTTAATTGTAATTCAGTACTTATATTATTTTAATTTAAACCCTGAAAGAATGCCGAATCAACCCAGAACTCACCACGTGTAGGTAATTGCACATACAGTTCCACCATCCATCCACCAATCTGCTCTGTTTCTAACTTTTATTTACATTTTTCGAGCACTATAGTATTGACTCTTGTTCTCAAAAAGGAAGATTTTCCTGGCTTCATATTTTGTTCTAACCGAGATATGCCAACTGTACGTTTAAACGAACAGTATGCAGATCTGCATTCTAATATTATTGCAAGTTTCCGGAAGCTCGCGTATAGATGATGCAGTGTTGAGCCTTTTGTCAATGTCACATTTTATTACTTTCTGTCGCTGAATACAGAACTTGAGTTGTTTTGAGAGTGAAAAATAATTTTCTCTCCAATTGTTAGGTGATTGTAAGCTTTACAGTATTCGTTTTATTACCGCATTATATTTTATAAATGAGTCAGAAACAAGTTTTGGATACACTTTTTGCAACTGCCACTGTGGCTTTTTATAGAAGGTTTTAGTTTGCTCAAGTTGTTCAAATGTGGGCCACCCTACGTGCGACGTGGTTAGCGTCACTGGTTTCACCTGGCTAGCACAGTAAAGATACGGAGAGCAAAAGGGCGTTGAGTTCAAGGCTTGGGCGCCATTGATTACTTAGTGTAATCAAGGAAAATTAAAGATAAAGATAAACAAAAGACAAATGTTACATATGTACAATAGAACTATATTACAAAAAGAATGAACTATCACAGCATCAGCGATACTGTATAGAAAAATATCAAACCGAAATATATACAAGATAAACTATATTACAAAATATACTATATTACAATTTGCTCAATAGCAAGATAAATTTGAGGTGTTTACGAGACAAGAAAATATATTACAAAAAATTCGTCTCGTAACGTTACCTCAACACTAAAAATCATAATTACAACCAAATATGAACATTTACGAGATTTAAACGAAATTTAATTACAAAGGTATCTCGCAAATGATCCAACAAACAAGCTATTTACAGCACTAGATATACTAAAGTGCAACACAAAATACACACCATTAGATATACTAAAATGGAGACACAAAATATTACAACGATAAGGCCTGGAGCTACTTGAGAATTTTACGAGAGACAAAATAACTATATTACAAAAGAATGTCTCGTAACGGTTTCTCAATACTCACAAAACATATATTACAACGAAATGCCCCATGGCTTTACCACATCAACTCTATATACACTCGTTACACAAAATGCACCACGACTATTACCATATTTAACCAAACAAATGTGCATATACAATACTACGATGAAATACTTACAACAACGAATCAAGATAAAAGGACACTGTGAATTAATATATTACAATGAATTAAAAAAACAAAATCTTACAAAAGACGCTTGATTCTACGATTTAAACTTAAGATACTTAGCTTTATAACCCAAAACTAGGTACATTGCTTTCATGAAGCAAGAACTACTGTAAGTGAAAATAATCCCTTTTATATGAGATAATAATCAACTTATCTTTTGTTTTAAAAAGTCCTGATGAGAGAAATTCCTAAGTGCGCTCCTGTTCTGGGATGAATACAGATTTAAATGTTATGTAGGTTGATGTTTGGTACCTCCATTTTGCTGACTTGATATGATTTGCTTAGTAGAAAAATCTTAAAGATGCGCCATGTCGAGATATTCCGTAATAAAGAGAAACGTAATATTGTAGAATTTAATTACTAATTATTAAGAAAAGCTGAACATAGGTAATGGGCTTGTTCCATGATATTCTTTTTATATGGTTTTTATACTTTTTCATATAGTACTCGATATTCTCATTATACACTTAAAATTTCGTATTATTATCTTTTTCCGTTCTCGAGATATAAGAAGTTGAATTTAGTAATAGTTGCAAAAACCGAGCGCTCATTTGTGACGTCACTATACGCAAGTGACGTAAGAAAAATGGCTTTCTGGGACCTTTCAAATTTAACCTGAAAAGTCGAAAAATATGGAATTTTTAAACGCTGGTAACTAAATAAATACGTCGAGTGGAAGTTCGTTCTATGTGTCTACGGAAAGCGATGAATTTTAATCGTAAATTGCAGGGTCGAAATCGAAAATTCGTTCTGGCAGGAGCGAGAGAAAATTGCAATTTTTTGACATTTCACCAAATTGTACTCCCCTACTGTCAAGTAGTAAGCAAAACAAACAATACTTCGAAAACACTTATAATTATAACCAATAAGGAGCATCAAGTCTATTGAGATCGCTGAGTCTATGCGTATAGTGACGTAGCGCCTGGCCACGCCCCATTTTCGCGAGATGGAAATTTGTAATAGTTTTTAAGATACTAAACGTGCGAATAAGATTCTGATATTTTGCAGATCCATTAATTTATACTTGCACTTTCGATTTGTGAAATAAAAAAAAAATGCTGAACAAGCCCATTGTTTATGAAGCAAAGTTGTAACATTGAGATCACTTCGACGTTGAAATGAAATTTGTAATTATATAGAAAAAAAACCTAAAACAATATTTTTATACGTTAGATGGTATTTAACGATATATAATTATTTAACTATTACCTTATACGTCTATAAGGTTCCTTCATTTTAATATCCCCTTTATTGTCTTACAAAATTTCAATTACGTCCATCTCAAAGGACAGCTCAAGTGAAAGAGAAGGAATTTAGTCTAGCGCGGCGTATTGTGAGATATGTCCCTGCCCGACAGTAACGTGGCTCCGCCCAAAAAGCAGTTCTCTTATCTTAATGACATATTAAATTAACTAAGGATCTATATTGTTACTGATAGTTCTACGTTTCATATGGCTATCCGACTTTATTATAAATACTCGACTCAACTTCATTTTTCAGTTAGTTTGATTTATTTATTTAATTTAATTTGAAAGTTCGTTATAGTACCAGGGCATAGGAGAATAAAATGTTTGATTATTAAAATTTTTCTAATAAATGTTAGAAAATGTAACGAAGGATGCTTTTGCGCATTCCGCACGTTACACCACATAGTAAATTGTGGGTTCGGATTTTGTGCAGGGCTCTAAAATTGTATATACGTTAAAACGTACAGTAGGTACATAGAAATTGAAATTGTCATATTTCGAAGAAAGTAATAGGTGTTTCAAGAAATGAAAATAGGTTTTCGTTTTCAGTGGCTTAACCTTGAATGACCTTCTTGCTGAGTTAGAAGAAAACATCCACACAAACTCAACTAACGAAATTGATATTATTTTACCACCTACAAATGCGAACGATGATTTCACGGGTGAAGATTCAGGTGATGAACAAGAAGTGTCGATCAATAACTTACCATCATCACAATTATTGGTTGAAGCAGAAATTCGCAATGAGGATGAAGAAAATGCAGGTATAGAAAGCAAAGTGGATGGGAAGGAAATGGAAGAACGTCAAAGTCAGGAGGATATGTGGGATGAGAGTGATAATTTGCCATTGTCACGTTTTGTAAAATCTAAGCGCAATAAAAAGAAAATATATAAATGGAAAAGCTCGATATTGACAATAAGAAGATAAATATTCCTTGGAGACCAGCACTTACAGCTGCTAATGAAAGTTCCCCTCCACAGCTGTTTGTCAAATCTTTTGATGAAGGTGTTATAAAACTCATAGTAGACTTTAGCAATATGTATGCTGCAAAACAAAATAGGAAAGCAGATATAACTTATCATGAGATAAAATGTTCTTTGGGAGTGTTATTGATGAGCGGCTATTCTCAGTCAGTAAAAAACGGATGTACTGGGAATATTCAGATGATTCTAGGAACATTCTGATTTCAAATGCCATGAGTAGGGATAGATTTGAGTAAATTATGTCCAATATCCACTGCTTCGATAACGATAACCTGGATAGAAGTGATCGCTTAGCGAAGTATAAACACATGGGATTGGGACCTTCAGTCGCCTTGAACTACGCTTATACAGTCTGTGCAAAGATAAATGCCCCATATCACTTTTTCTTCGACAATTTCTTTTCAAACATTCCTCTAGTTGAAGAACTCATCAATAGAAAAATAAAAGCAACAGCGACTCTCCGGGAGAATAGACGAGCAAACTGCCCTTTATCGTCTAACAAAATTTTCAAAAAAAAAACTAGGCAGCTGGGATTTCCAATCTACGAACAAACGTTCCATTATCATTGCCTCTTGGAATGACAATAATACTGTAAATATTATTTCAAATTTCGTACTGATACAACGGACTCACAGTGACATGTTTTTCACATACCGAAAAAGAAAAACGAGTAGGTCTAGAACAACCTCAAGCTATAAAAGTGTATAATAAATACATAGAAGGAGTTGACCGCAGCGACCAGAATTACGAGTTTGTACCGAACAACAATTAAAGGCAAAAAGTGGTATTTTCCCCTTTCTTCTCATATGTTGGATTTAGCAGTATAAAATTCCTGGGTCTTACACAAAAAAACAGAGAATGGAAAATTGGATCATCTAACGTTTAAAAGGAGAATCGCCAAAGCTTTTCTTGAAGCTATCGGAACCAACAGTGAAAGATCTAGACCATCATACCTGGAAAATATTGATTTAAGATTTGACCGGATTGATCACCTTTTAGGAACCCAAGAAAAGCCAATACGATGTAGGCTCTATTCTTTGTAAAAAGTGTAAGGTGCTTTGAGGCGTACCATATCACCTTCTTCCCAAATGTAAATTAATTTGGTCAGCGTTTTTCTGTATTCTTGTAATAAATATCTACCCAATCAAAATTCTGTTTTATTTGCAACATATGTATTCTAGACCGCCAAGTACCCACTGTCCGTTGAAACGAACACCCATTTTATGGCCTAAAATGGTAGATTTTTGAAAAAATCTCTATAAATGTCAAAAGACAGGTTTAACGAATATTATACCAAAATTTCAGAGAAAAAATAAAAAAATAATTTTCAGGCATATCTGGCATTCAGGCAGAGATGGGTATCTCTTGCGGTCTCACCACAAACTTTTGATGATGCATCAGTTATAACTTTGACGCATCGCTCCACAGTTTGAGTGTGACATGAAAAGTTTTCAAAACATGTCCTTGTTTTCTATCAAGTAGTGCTTTCAAGACTTATCACTTAAATTCATTGTTAGGGGAGGTTCTGCACTGCATTCTGCCCAATTTATCGAATATAATATGTAGTCATTGGCTGCGAAATTTTTGGTAGGAATTCTCACGAACCGTATATCATTCATTCTGTCTTTTCTTGCTTTTATAATTCTCCGAATAGCTAATCCTCTTACGTGTTATCTGGGATCTGTCAGCACTGCCAAGTAGGCATCCTGCAATAACTCTATCAATTAACTTCACCTTTTCTGAAAACTCTCCTGATAGACTTGTTTTCCATATATGTATTGTACCGTACTGACAAAGTGGATTTGTATTTATTTCAAGCCACATTGGAAATAAACTTGAACAATAAACTTGGCTAGTGTCTCAAGATTTTTAGGTGGATCTGGGGTAGCAACATAAAGCCGCAGCAGCGTATTGGCTGTAGCCACCTTAACGTGAGATATTTTTCATGGGTTCTCTATAGCCAAAGTATTGTAACATATTTTGATACCTAAATATTAAAACGTGTTACATCGGTGCGAACGGCAGCCGATTTTTGGTGGAGAGCATAGGGCCGTGGGTTAGGATTATGTGTGGACACTCAAAAGGGCGCGACCGGCTGTATGTTACATAACATGATTTAAATACTTTTGCCAGCACGGAACAAAATTAAGTTACTAGCAACCATGCGATGGAATTCTCAAAATATTTCTATAATATCAAAACTTACACTTTATTCTGTAACATTTCAAAATTTAAATAAATATCAGGTGTACCAGTGCAAATAATAAGAGCACGTAGACATTAGACATTTATTACAACATACATGAGATGTACAACAATAAAAAACAAACAGTTTCACAATTATCCCCTAAACATAATCTACATATGCAAAAGAAATGCAAAATATGTAAATGACCCCTTCTAAAGTTATTTCAGTCATTTGACCTTTTTCTATAGAAATGCAACTACGGCTTAAATGATACCAACAATGAGTTTTAGATTTAAAACAGCGAGTTAAAGATTCACAATGGATTCAAATTACAGCTCATCAATAAAATATTATGTAACTAACAAGATTCTATGAGCCAATTTTCACTATGCTCGCTGTGTGCACTAGAATGTTAAAGAATGATCCAAAATAATTATGTTCTACTAAAAATACTTCATATGTGACATAGTAAAAGGTAAATTAGTATCACGTGGTACCATGCGTTACTTACAGTAAAGAATATATTATATATAGATATTTCATCATGCTAGGCATGTAGTTGCAAAATCGTCGTGTAATTTACTCTAATATTTTAACAAAAAAAAATCACTGAATGAAACTATAATAATTTCTTTAAAATTATGTGACTAAAATGAAACAATAAAACCTAGTCAGAGCCTTGGAGTTTTCTGCGACGACTGCAGCGTGACCTGTTACCACTTCTTAAGATGTTCTCGACGTTGGTTACGACTACGACTCCGTATCACTCCCAAATCTCTGCCTAAATCCCTTGGAGACTGCTGCGGACAACTCTCCAACCAAAACTTATCTGTATGTCAGCAGGACCCACATAAAACCAAACATCTGAGTAATAGACTTCCTCCTATCACTCCTCTAAATGCTGGGCCCCCTTACATAACCATAAATGGCAGCACCATTCATTCAGAACTTAAACCTCTCCAAAATATATATGCCCCTCCAAACATATGCTTATACCAAACACTCTGTAATAATTACAATAAATAAGAACTAAATAAAATCCCAAACTAAGTAAAATAAGAGCTCACCTCATATAGAGAGTATTACATAACCTCACGAGACACGTGGCGATCAGATTACGACAAGCAACAGAATTCCTTCCTGGAATTTACAAAATGCTTCTGGCAGGACGGTAAAGAAGCACTGGGTACATCAAATCAAATCCCTTTTCAGTGTCAGCGATGTAAAACCCAAATTTTTCACTACAAAACCGGGACCGCCGCCATTCTGCTATCTTGTCGCTGTCGAAAGACGAACCCCCAGACGGGAATCTCCTTCTCCAGTTCTCAGTGTTGCCAACTTGAGCATCTAGAGAACTCTTTCTCTAGCCAATAAAAATGCGCCAACAAAGGGCTTTGCATTTAAAAGATTGAATTACACAATTATGTAATATCTCAACTACAAGAACACATGACTAACACCTCTAACTCAAAATTATACTTAAGAGAAAACACGCTTACTCACTGGTTTATAGGACTGGCAGATATGCGACCTGCTATACCCTTCTAAAGTATGGGTGGCTGCCTACCTCTCTGCTCGAACAAATGAACTAATGGGTTAATTTACTGGATTCAACAATATATTAATTAATGTAGCTTTTTCTAATGCTACAGTATCACTGCAATGATCGTCTCATATTGCACTAGTCATTTGTAGACATATTTCTGATCTGCGCTCAAATCTTTTTCAATCTTTTCTAACTTACTCAATACTATACTAATGGATGTAAAAGCGTCTAGCAGGATAAGATAGGCGAAACGGCCCCAGAAAGCAATCTTTGAAATAACTTATGTTGAAATATTGGCAAGTCATAAAAATACTATTGGCAAACTTTTAGCACCTGGCCTCCACTGGTCCTTAAGATAATTGGCAAAACATGCGCCGGCACGACTATTTTTTAAACTTGTTTAAATATAAAATAAACCTTATGCCCTCAGGGAGCGAATTAAGATTTTGAAATGTCCTATAATAAATTTGTACAATTTTATATTCTGTTTCATCTACCGCTCTCTATCCAAGGACAATGAAGGTTTGCCGGCTTCATAGGCGCCCGCTTATAAAGGAATCCGCCTGTTCAATAATGCAATAAAACGGATGTTTTTTGTTTTCACTTGCAATTGTTACATATCTGTACCTGTGGTTTCCGACGACGATGTCAATTCATTTAGTTTGAGAATATTTGTTCTCCTGTGATATTTTTCAGTATTTATTATTTATTGTTATATCATTTTGAGTAAATATAAAGACTGACATTCTGGCACTTATAGTTACTTTCACATCCACGTAGTGGATTGGAGGTATAGTAATCGTAGAAAAAAATTTAATTTTTTTTTCTTGAAATAGGTTTAGAATGTCATGAAACGTATACCTATCTTAAATTCGAGTGAAAAAAAAAGTTTCTGCCTGTCGGTCTGTCTGTAAGTTTTTTTGTCCGCACGTTTTCTCCGGAACGGTATAAAATTTTCCACACGTATATGTTATAACGAGATCTGGAACTGGATTATTTTTTGAACATATCCGGTGAAGGGTTGGGGGAAAATAGGAGGAAACAAGTAAAGCAAGCTGAGTACAGAAATATGAAGTTTGGTGTCTGTATTAGAAGCAAAGGCCTCGAAATTTTTACAATATTTTCCATCCTCCCCCCACACCCCCCACTCCATTATTAAAGGGGCTGATAAAACAGAATTGAGATATTCACTTGAAATTTGGTATATGTATATATTATAATGACATCTGGAACTAGATCATATTTTTGAATTATTCCGTTGAATGGTTGGGGGTTAAATAGGGGTAAATAGGGGAAAATGAGTGAAGCAAGCTGGTAAGAGTACAGAAACTTGAAATTCCGTGTATATTAGAAGCCAAGGCCTGAATTTTTTAAATAATATTCTTCGTTTTAAAGGGATTGATAAAATGAAATTGAGATATTCTCTTGAAATTTGGTACACGTATTATAACCAAATCTGGAACCAGATTATATTTTGAGATGATTCCGTTGAAGGATTGGGGGTTAAATAGGGGGAAATAAATAAAACAAGCTGGTAAGAGTACAAAAATTTGGGATTTGGTGTATATACTAGAAGCGAGGTCCTCAGGTTTTTTATAAGATTCTTGCATGCTTACGCCGGCCGACGCCTAGCGTCGATTTTGTAAAACTTGTGTATTTGATAAATTTTCATTCCTAAAGTCATGTTCTTTCATTTTTACGTCTCCACACCGACCGACGCCTGGCGTCGGTTTTGTAAAACTTCTGAATTTGATAAATTTTGATAACTAGATTGATATTCTTCCATTTTTTTGTCTCGACGCCGAGCGACGCCTAGCGTCGCTTTTGTAAAACTTGTGTATTTGATAAATTATCATTCCTAGATTCATATCCTTCCATTTTTACGTCTCGACGTCGTCCGACGCGACGCCTACCGTCGTTTTTGTAAAACTTGTGTGTTTGATAAATTTTGATACCTAGATTCATATTCTCGCAATTCTACGTCTCGACGCCGACCGACGTCGTTTTTGTAATATTTCTAAATCTGATAAATTTTGATACCTAAATTCTTATTCTTCCAAAACTTGTGTATTAGATAAATTTTGATTCCTAGACTCATATTCTTCAATTTTTACCTGTCGACACAGACCGACGCCCAGCGTCGTTGTTGTATAACTTGTGTACTTGATAAACTTTGATATCTAAATTTATGTTTTTGCATTTTTACGTCTCGACGCCGACCGACGCCTGGCGTCAACTTTGTAAAACTAATGTATTTGATAAATTTTGATACCTAGATTCATATTCTTGAATTTTTACGCCTCGACGCCGACCGACGCCCAGCGTCGTTTTTATATAACTTGTGTATTTGATAGATTTTGATATCTAAATTTATGTTCTTGCATTTTTACGTCTCGACGCCGACCGACGCCTAGCGTCGTTTTTGTAAAACTGGTGTATTTGATAAAGTTTAATACCTAGATTCATATTCTTGCAATTTTACGTCTAGACACCGACAGACGCCGTTTTTGTAAAACTTGTGGATTTGATAAATTTTCATTCCTAGATTCATATCCTTCAATTTTTACGTCTCAACGCCGACCGACGCCTAGCCTCGTTTTTGTAAAACTAGTGTATTTGATAAATTTTGATACCTAGATTCATATTCTTGCATTTTTACGTCTCGACGCCGACCAACGCCTGGCGAGGTTTCTGAAAAACTTCTGAATTTGATAAATTTAGATACATAGATTCCTATTCTTCCATTTTTTCATCTCGACGCCGACCGACGCCTAGCGTCGCTTTTGTAAAAATCGTGTATTTGATAAATTTTAATACCTGGATTCTTACTGTTGCGTATTTAAGTCTCGATGCCGACCGACGCCTAGCATCGTTTTTGTGAAACTTGCGTATTTAATAAATTTTGATACCTAGATTCATATTCTCGCATTTTTAAGATGAAACGTTAATCTTTCATAACTGGAAATAAAACGAATCATTGAATTTAACTTACTTTAATAATTTATTAAAAAAATACACAAACAAAGGTAGACCAATTGACCTCAGGGTGTGAGTAAACTTTACAAAAACTTTCGTCAGAATAATCATGTAAACAATTCATTAAAAGTCGATCTGACAATATAACAAAAGACAAAGTAAAAATTGTCCACATAATAAGAAGCCGTATACAGTAAATAATGATACTAAACTAAAGGCGGTCTGGCCAGGGCGTTGTAAACAAATAATTTTTACGATAACATAATTAAGTTCAGCTGGATTACATATAGACACGCAAAAGGAAAATATTACTAACTGTACGTAAAATTAATGACAAAAATGACCCGGCAATTAGTAATTTCGACATAAACTGGTTCGGTAGTTGAGCACTATGTTCTTATACCCAAAACACACGGGAGATGTCAAAATAACGGGGCGATATAGCTACGCCACCAAAATGAAGTTATTCCGCACTATAACCTTCTCATGGGGTACGAGAAGTCTTATCGGACGGTAAAACTGGATACAATCAAGAATATTACTGGCAAAACGTGGAATGAGGTATTGAAGCTATCAATAATTCTGCATTTCCGCAATCGGTTTCAAACAGCAACATTAGCATCACGAGAGGCATATGTAATATATAAGACTGTTGTACTTACAGTTGATTTGACAAACACATTGCCTTGCTGTAACTATGGGCAATGTTACACAATAGCACAGAACATATAAACTAAAATAACTACTTTACTGATTCTATTCGCAATTATTATTCACTATATACAGATATTTACAAATACATGGTGGCTCTTTAATTCTTACGACCCACCGGCTAACCGATTCTACGCCATCTTTTTAGCGTCTCTCCCGAGTTGGCGTATGAATATCTCCGTTTACTGTTGGCTAAACTTGGTAGTACGAGCTACCACGCTATTGGTCAAGCATTTGTCATATGATTAGCGATAAAATTTAAACGCGTATAATTTAAATTTAAATAATAAATAGAATAATCGCGCGCCTTATCGTATGCCAATACGATACACACACACACACACACACACACACACACCCACACACACACACACACACACACACACACACCATCACACATTTCAAAACGTGAGCGTTAGAAAGAAACCCATTTTTTGTAGAATATAATGTAAAGCATATTACAATTACTCCGAGTTATGTAACTATAAATTTTTATCCGCACTTAATAAAAATTTGAAAATTTGTAAAACTTTTCTTTATTTCTATCCCCTGTACATTTTGCAGATTTTGTAAATATCATGCCAGACTTGAAAGTTAGCCAAGTTCATTTTCAATGTCTTAACGAAGCTTGCTAAATTGCAACTTCTGTAAATTTTTTGACATCTGCATCAAATATTATTAAAATTCTATGATCAATTATTTCCGCATACTAAAGTGCAAATATAGTCACGAAGTTTACCTTTAAAGAGACTTGGAAGGAAAATCTGGATGTGGAAGTAGTGCACCTTCGCATGTTTTTGGAGAACACGCTAAGTGTCAGGAAATTGGGTATATTTCATGTACAAAGATAGATGATGAAATAAATTTGGTTTTAGTAATGTCAGAATGTGGGTTATACCAGAACATACAAGCAAGTCTTCATAGATTAGTACTTAATGTAAACGTTTATTATTAAATATGGATAATAACTTAGCGGAGCACTATAATACGATAATATGCAAATTTGTAGGGGGAAAAAGAATAATTTTTTCTGTAAAAGGGGATCATACCAAACAAGATGCGAAGTAGCAGCCCTCCACTTCAATGTTGGAGACGAATATTACTCAACGTTACACAAAACTGTTACTAGATCAAGTCCAAAAACATTTACAAAAAAAATTGAAATGAAAAGAAAGAGAAAACAAGAACTAAGGAGAAGATTATTATAAGCAAAAACGGCCACAACAAAATTTGCGTTACCAGACTCTGATTATGGACCTGAGGCCAATGAACCTATTTTGAGTACTGAAGAATACACTATCAAGGAAGAAGAGTTTCCAGAAAGCCTTTAAAAAAATTAAGACGAAATGAAAGAAATTGAGAGAGAAACCTGGGGATAGTGGAAATCCGAAGTGGATACAAGAAAGGTCTATAAGAATTACGGCTTCAAATTTTGGCCGAATTTATAAGTTACCACCAAGAGCAACGTGTATCAATACAGTGAAATCCTTACTGTATGCAACATTCAAAGGAAATAAGGCGACAAAGTATGGGATTGAAAATGAGCCACTTGCCATTAAGTGTTTTGAAGAAACATATAAGTTACAAGTCCACCGATGTGGATTATTTATAGACCAAGAATATTTCTTCCTGGGAGCAAGCCCTGATGGTTTTGTTGAGGAAGATGCGATAATAGAAATCAAATGTCCCCAAGTGTTATCAAAGTTATTTCCAGAAGAAGGGATAGCGCAGAAGAAAATAAATTCCGCGAAAATTGAAATGTGTTATTTTACACAGATTATACACGTACATAACACAAGAAAATACTACTTTTTATGACAGGATTTTTTTTTTACAAATCTTAAATTTACAGATAACCAAAGATGACACTTTCTGGAAAGAGCTGTTACCGAAATTGAAAATATTTTTTATGAAATGCGTTTTGCCGGAATTAGTGGATCCATGTCATCCAAAAGTATTAGAAATGAGAAATCGCAGCCGCCAAGAATAAGAAAGATAGTCTGAGCTATCACAGTATCGTTGGAATTTGTGTAACTAAAAATAAAAATATGATGTGCTCTAAACAGTTCATCTGTTGGAAGAGTTTTTCGAAGCTCCACATGTTTATTTTTAATCACATACATTCCAACAATACTGTGATAGACTCAAACACTTATTTTTATATTTTTTGTCCTTTTTTATTTATTTTTTAATTTGCAAGCTCTAATCTAATTTAATCTGAATGGATATTGATGACACATTGTGCATTGTGTTTGTAATGACCTTAATAAAAAAGTTGTAAAAAAGATTAGAATAAGAAATGATCGGAAGGGGTAGAAAACGCTCCTGATGTTTTTATACCTGTGAATTTGTTCGTAAAATGCATATTTTTCGAGATACGGCCATTCGAAAATTCCTAGAAGTGGGAAGAAGAAATGTAAAATTAGAAAAAAAACTGAGAAAATTCAGGTGAATGTATCATCGAAATACAAGATTTTTTTATTTGCGTTTTCACCGAGTTTTTCCAGAAAAACTACTCCTTTTTTTAAATTGTAGCGCTTTAAAAATATGTAATTTGAAAATTTGAAAAAATTCAAACGTATGCATTGAGGCTGAGGTCTTCAAACATTTTTTGTCTCTTGGTACTTTTTTGCAACATGCTAATTTTTCGACCTACAGGCAGTTTTCACGATAAACAATGTAATGCATTTTTTGCACATTTTCAATTTAAAAACCGATACCTAAGGAATCACTACTTCCACATCCAAGTTTCTTTAAAATAAAACATCTTTACTATATTTGCACTCTAGTATGTGGAAATAATTGGTCAAAGAATTTGAATACTTAACGAAAAAATTTGAGGCGTTGGTTTTTAGCATATACGCATATACGCGAAAAATGAAGTTTCTGGAATCTTATTAGCGTGCTTTACTTATTTTCCCAAATTTACATTTCCAGTCCCCTCCCCTCCCCTCCCCTTTAACGGAATCATCTCAATCAGATGTCATTATAATACATACATATACCAAATTTCAAGTAAATATCTTAATTTCGTTGGATCAACCCCATTAATAATAATAATAATTTAATAATTTATTAATCCGGTCGATCACAAATACATGATATAGGATAAGTCAAAATTACATAATAGGATATAAAATAAATATAAAATATAATATAAATAGAATATAAAAAATGTGTACACTAATAAAGCATGTCATTAAAAAAAAACGGTATGTAAAGCTGTACATAAACACCTATAAATTATCTCCAAATAAGGTTACAATTACGAGCACGCACAGAGTATAAAAACAATGGGAGAAAAACTGTTAACAAATACACGTTGATTACGGCAATAACAACATTAAAAAAAAGATCAAGATAGAATGTACAATCACAAACTTCTATCAGCATAATATTCATTTAAAGAATAATAGCTCTTATCTATTAATAATTTTTTAAGTTCTAATTTAAAATATTTAACTTGCATGTTCTTGCATTTACTTGGTAAATGATTGTAAGCTTTTATAGCCAGATATTTGGGACTTTGTTCATATTTTGTCAGTCTATGTATTGGTATTTCTAGTGTTGTGCTACTTCTTGTATTATGGGAATGATAATTATTAAGAGTATTCATATTTAGTTCCGTTTTAGCATACATTAATAAATTTAATAACAAAGTGCAGGGTAATATTAATATTCCCAATTGTTTAAACAACGTTTTACAGCTATCACGCTTATTTAATCCGGTAATAAATCTTACGGCTCTTTTTTGCAATTTAAAAACTCTAATACTGTCACTAGCGGCTCCCCAGGCAATTGTTGCATAAGAGATTAAAGAGTGAAAATGTGCGTGGTAGTACATAATTAAAACAGACCTGTCAACAACATCACGTAACTGATTAATGCAATAGCAAACTGGAGCAATACGTTTACAAATACTGTCAATATGTGTAGACCATGAACAGTTGTCTGATATATATAGACCTAGAAATTTTACAGTTTGCTCTTGCCTAATAGTACCAGTACTTGTTTTTATTAAAAGACTCTCCTATTTTTTCTTTAGGGAGCTAAATCTTAGAAATATAGATTTTTTATTATTTAGAACAAGCCTATTTTCTGTAAACCATTCGTTAGCTTGTGAGAGCTTTATGTTAGCTTTGTTTACAGTATGTCGTATATTCGAATCCGATATTAAGAGAGATGAGTCATCAGCAAATAGAATAGTCATCCATAATAAAATCATTTACATAAATAATATATAGTAAGGGACCTAAAACTGACCCTTGTGGTACTCCTATTGAGGTTTCAAGGATATCAGACTTGAAGCCATTAATTTCGACAAAGTGTGTTCTACCACGTAAATAACTCTTAAATCAATTTAGTGGTTCACCTCTTATACCATAGCTCTCAAGTTTTCTTATAAGGCTAGGGTGATGGTGATAGGGAGTTGAAAATTATTATAAAAAATCAGAGGCCTTGACTGGTAGTATATACATCAAGTCTCAAGTTTCTGTACTCTTACCAGCTTGCTTATTTTCCACTATTTAACCCCAACCGTTCAACAGAATAATTTCAAAATACAATCAAGTTCCAGATGTTTTTATAATATATATGTGTACCAAATCTGCAGTGAATATCCCCTTGGCTTCTAGTATATACACCAAATCTCAAATTTCTGTACTCTTATCAGCTCGCTTCACACATTTTCTCTTATTTACCCCTATTTACCCCACAACCCTTCACCGGATATGTGCAAATAACAATCCAGTTCCAGATCTCGCTATTATACATACGTGTACAAAATTTCAATTAACATCTTAAAACGTTCCAGAGAAAATGTGCGCAATAAAAGTTACAGACCGACAGACAGACACAATATTTTTACTCAAATTTCAAAGTTTCATGAAATTTTTAACCTATTTAGACAAAAAAAAACAAAATTTTTTTTACGATTACTATACTTCCAATCCACTACGTGGATGTGGAAGTAAAATTATATGCAACCTCTATAAATGCTGTAATTATACGGGTTTCATATTTTTATATAATATATAAAAATCACTCTCATTTTTCGAATTATTATGTATTTTTTAGTGCGAAAAAATGTACTACATTATCGTGAAATACTGCCCGTAACACGGAAAATTAGCCAGTTACAAAAAATTCTGAAAAACAAAACATGTTTAGAAGGCCTCAATGCATTTTAAGATCTTCCCCTTGGATACTGTGCCTACGGATCGGTATTCAGTTAAACAGACAAACGATATTTCCGTATGGCACAACAAAACTGATTTGTCTGGCAGTTTCACAGGCTCAAATAAAACAAATGTGATAACCTACCACCAAACAGAATCAGGCACGGCTAGCCAGTTTTATAGGAGGCAAGGGCATGGGTAAGCGTCAACGGAACTGAAATTATAAGGCCAAGAGCGATTTAAATATTGAAAATAACAGTCCTGAAAAGGGTAATTTGGATGTAAAAATTTAGAATTTTGTATGCAAAATAATCTCAAAAGTACCTTGGGCGCCAGTTCCTAAAGAAAGAACAGAAAGGAAGATACGTCACAGACACACAAAAAACCGAGAGGTAAAATTTGAAACCCATTTAATATCGATCAAAATATAAATCACGAGTAGTTAAATAATGAGGTTAGTAACGACAATAACATTTAGTTAGTACAAACCGGAATATATAGTGTAAATGTACAATTAGAAATATACTAGGTTAATAAACGACAAAATCGATACTATAGTACAGACGAACAGAAAATGTAAATTTACAAATAAAAAAATACGTAGGCACAAAATAATTTATATCACTAAACGATACACAATACGGCTCCAGCGATAAACAAACGAGATAGAATTTAGAAAATATTTAAAATTTGACAGTTAGAATTTATTCCCAAAAAATAATAATACCTTGTTGGTGATCCGATAAAGTAAATTCACACTTGAGGTAATGTGACTACCACAAATTTCTCATAAACTAGGTATACTCAAAACGATAGGTAAAATTTCTACAAGTTTAATAAACGTACGATAACGTGGCAACAAATTCAGCAATCATTGGTAACAAATCAGCTGTTAGGCAAGATAATAGAATTTGCCCAAACTATATAAAATAATGGTACCGGGGACTTCACGTCGCTACTATTATGACATTTAATAACAATTGTACCTAGGTACATTCATTAAACGGTTGTATGAAACTTGCTTCACCAAATCAGCTGGGACTAGCTACGTTTCACTAAAGTAACAGAAATCTAACTCAAAATTAAGCAAGAAAAGCAATAAATACTACAAAATAATGACACTTAGTAGTTAAATATAACTAACTTTGTTTATCACTAGACGTACGACAATTAATAGACAATTTCTAGCACTCTAGAAGAAACTTAATACTAACGATACCCGATACTAACCTAAAAATTTACAAAATCTCCTATAGAGAAAATATTTGCCCGTGGCAACAACCTTGACTCCTGGTCAAATAAGATACGATAAATTTTACAAAGATAAAACTGGTAAAACCAGAAGATAAGAAAAATTTCAGTCGTTAACTAGCTTAAGGCTGAAAACTACCGGTGATTTTATGGCAGCACCAAAACATAAAATCGTCCTTGGGGCTTGACAATTAATGAAATTTTCACTAATAGTGCTGTTGCCCTAGGTCTACTACCTAGCACATTCGGTATACTAATAATTTAAAGAAATACAAAATCATACGAGTTTCGTATGGATGGCTCTCTCTACTGCCACATCTATTTTGATAACACGTAAAATTTAGAAATTTGTTTTTTTTTAATTAAAACACATCCCGCAATGCGGTAATTAAATTTCACGAAAATTGTATAGAAAATTTGTTGGACGGTGAAAACCAAAGTAAAGCTTGTAAACATTTCCTCCTATCACGGTACTGATAATCCTTGAACCACTTACAACATGGACGCCATGTTGCCAAAGTACTTGGACAGGACAGCCATTACGGAAACCTCGAAATTCATCCTATTGCATCGATACCATGCTCCACAATTAAAACTCTTGGATATCTTCATTAACTCTTATAAATATTCGGAATCATAATAATATCCATAAAAAACAAACGTAGGTGCAAACAGTAAGAATGGTGAATTAGCAGACGACCATTAATTCCAACTGGCGAATCTTCGTGTAGTGGTACAAATAATTCAATCCGGCAACGATGCATTTAAGCAACCATATACTTAAGTAACGATATAGAATAGAATAGAATAGAATAGAATAGAATAGAATAGAATAAAGTTTATTTAGCAAAAGCTATTTACAGAAACACATAATTTTGTACAGAATCATTCATTATCTTGTGCTCTAGCAGCTACATATAATTTAGTGATATTTTTAGTAAACATTTTTAAATTTCTAGAGGATTTGATTTCCTTGGGCAAAGCATTGTATGCGCGTAGGCCGTCGCTAAAAGTCGATTTTTTTAAGAACGATATTTTTGTATGGTCTATGTTGTAGTTTTCAGCAGACCTTACCGAATACTTGTGCAACTTCGATCTTTTAACTAAGAAAGGTTTAAGGTAGGTAGGTACTAGATTTTTCTCTATTTTATATATTAAGATTAAATTCGCTCTTTCAATACTTTGCTCCACAGAAATCCAACCCAATTGGTTCAACATATTTGAAGTAGGTGTGTATCTATCACAATTTAATATTACACGCATTCCTTTATTATGCAACACTTGTAACCTCTTAATATCTGATATGCTACATGATATTAATAATGAAAAGCAGTAATTAAAATGTGGGTAAATTATAGTATTATATATAATTAATTTTGACCATTGTGTTAAATCGGCAGATATTCTTTGGAAGAAAGAGATCTTTTTACCAAGTTTCTTACATAAATAATCTATATGTTTTGAAAATGTCAACTGTTGATCTAAAATAATTCCCAGGTATTTAATTTCACTTACAAATTCAATTTTTGTGTTATTTATGTATAAAAACTGTTGATTATTAAAGTATTTTCGGCAATTAGCTTTAGTTCCAAGAACCATACATTTCGTTTTTTCATTATTGAGTTTTAATCTATTTGTGCATAACCATCTATATAACATACAAAGCTCTTTATTCATTATATTTGTGATTTCATTATGATTTTTTCCAGATACAGATATTAACGTGTCATCTGCAAAAAGGTTTACATATGAATTTTTTAGGACATGATTTATATCATTCACATATATTATGAATAAAAGAGGGCCCAACACACTGCCCTGCGGCACCCCATACGAACTAGGGATTTTAGAAGATATTTTATTGTTCACTTTAGTTTTATGGTACCTATTATCTAAATAGTTTTCAATCCACGTTGAAGCTGTTTCTGTTACACCATATTCATTTAACTTTTTAACTAACCTACGACGATCAATAGTTTCAAATGCTCTTTTTAGGTCTACAAACACGCTTAAAACAACATTACCGTCATTAATATCGTTCCTCCAATTCGCACACACTAATTGTAAACTTGTTTCGCATGAGTGACTTTGTCTAAATCCCGATTGACCACTACATAAAAGTTTGTTATCTTCAAAGTACTCCCTTAGCTGTTCGGCCACCACGATTTCTAATATTTTATCCACTATTGGAATTAAGTTTATGGGTCTATATTCGCTGGCTTCCTTTGGGTTTTTAACTTTTGGAACTGGCACTATCACACTTACTTTTAATTCAGATGGTACTTTTCCGGTTGTCAACGACGTATTTATTAAATTTAACAATGGGTATCCAACGCTGTCAAATATTTCTTTCAATAAGTTAATATTTAATATTTCGTCACCAGTAGTTTTATTCTTTAAACTAAAAATAACTTTTCTTAATTTGTTGAGGCTTATTGTCTTAAACTCAAATAGTTTAACCGCTACTGGTCCTTTATCTTGAATTTCATCATCATCATCATCAGAGAAGTCATCAATGCTGTTCGCAATACATTCAATACTATCAGCATAATATTTGTTAAAATTTTCTTCAATACGTCCCATGTCGGTTTCAAAAGTTATATTGGTTCCTTCAAAGTGCCCTTTATTATTATTACCCAATAAAGATTTTATTGTCTGCCACATCTGCTTACTGTCTCCCCGACACATATCTATTGATTGTTTAAAATGAACTTTCTTTTCTTGTCTAGTTATTTGTAAGACATTATTTCTTTTGTGTTTGTAGTCTGTCCAGTCCTCTTCCATCTGTGTAAATTGATATTTTGCGTATGCCTTGTCACGTTCTTTCTGAGCACATTTAATTTTATGGTTATACCACTTGTTTCCTTTATACACTAGTTTATTTTGTATAGGCGCAATTTTATTTACCGAAGTTGCAATATTATTAACAAAACTATCATACAGTGTGTCCACATCAGTGCAGTCATAACTCCAGTCCTTATATATCAAATCCATTTTTAGTTTATCAATATTCTCCTTGTTTAAATTTCTAAAGAGTATAGTTTCTTTTTTATTTTTAATACGAATGTCTAACTTTGTGCCAATTATAATATGATCTGAAATATTGGGATATATCGTTGTTAAGGGCTCTAATTTATACATATTTGTTATAATTAAATCTATCATTGTTGATGAGGTATTTGTAATTCTAGTGTCACGATTCATTATTTGCTTATACCCAGAATCTTGTATTAAATTGCTTAATTTTTTTGTTGAGTAGTTTTTCTTGTCATTAAAGTTTATATTGAGGTCTCCCATTACTAAGACATCATATTTACATATATCTTCATCTTCAAGTTTTTGTCCAAAAAAATCTAAAAATCTTTCGCAGTTTCCATTTGGTGAACGATAAACTGCTCCCACTATCATTGTTTGACTGCTTAACTGGATTTTTATAAATAACGACCAATAATCTAAAGAAAATTCATTATACATTATGCTACTATTTACTGACTTTTTAACATATATTATTACTCCACCTGTGTGCCTACTGTGTGATAAACAGGAGATGCATTTGTAACCTGGTATGTTTAGCTCAGTTTCCTCTATGTCTGAAGTTATGTGAGTTTCAGTGACACAAAGTAGAAATGGTTCTTCTTCAATTACAAATTGATATAACTCTAGCATATGTGTGGTTAGACCTTGAATATTTATGCACAGACATATATTATTAGGGTATTTTTTGTCATCTAATTGCTACGATTGATATTCTATTTTAGATTTAGCTTGCTCTATGGCCCTTAAATACGACTTACAGGTTTTGTCAAAAACAGTATGGTTATAGGTTATATTAGGTACCTTTATTACCTCACATGCATGCTTACAGTTTGTACACTCGACTTTACCCGGAGTACATTCAGTACTATTTGGGTGACTTTCATTACATAAAGGGCATACACTTTTTTCTTGCCTACATTCGCTTGCTTTGTGGCCAAATCTCCAACATTTGAAACATCTTAGGACACTTATATACTTATATACTGGGCAACTGTTCCATCCCACAAAGATTTTTTGATTGTATAGAACTTGAGTTAAATAATCCGGAGATATTTCTAACACTACGTTGTAATGTACCTTATTTTTGGGGTTATATTTACGGACAAACCGAATGTCTTCGTTACTTATATCTTTCAGCACAGGATTTTGCGATATTATTTTATCTATAAATGCTTGGTTATCTTCCAGGTTTTCTTCTCGAACACCTACTATAAGAATTTTAGGCTTTATAATTTTGGGTACTTTTATATCATAATTAACACCAAGTTCACTTATCGCCTTGTTTTGAAGTTTTTCTAACGATGTTTTGTCATTACACTCTATTACAACACTTCCTTGGGAAACAGTTTTCATTTTATTTACTGAGACTGATAATTCACTAGGATTAAGTTTTTGTGATATATCCGTTTTTGTTACTTTACTGTCTTGGTTGTTCTTTGGTTTGATAATAATGGACGGATTTTTACTTCGTTTTAATACATCACTATAATTTAAGCGGCTACTTTCATTACTTTGTACATTAGAGTTGTGTTTAACTTGCAATAATGATAACATATTTACCGTATTTTCCATAATGCGGCTAGTACTTGTTTGAATATCCTCAACATTAATCACTTGTCTTAGTTTTTCTTTAACGTCTCTCTTACAACCGTCACAAAACCACATTAAATTATCGCAATCATTAATAATTTTGCACCATGTATCTTTTATTTTTGCACATCCAACATGATATTTCTTAGAACAAAATTCACACACAATTATCTTTTTACTGCCACTAAAGTTTTCAGAACACTGTCCGCAGATGGCTGCGTCCGCCTCGTCCGGCATCTTGTACTGTACTGATATAGGTAGTTAAGGTAATTAAGGTAATTATGGTAACTAATGTAATTAAGGTAACTAAGGTAACTAAGGTAATTATTCAATCCATTATCTAAAATACCAATAGAAAACACATTAAAGTCTACACAGAATTAAACTGAACTAAGCTAACTTACATCCAAATTCAAGATTCAACATCACGGTAGCAACATCTGGCTTCGAGGGATACAACCAACTTTGACAGAGGAAAGTTTACTGTACAGCAACACTTTGAGGTATCGATAATCGTTATTTAATTCCATAAAGTGTAATAGCAAAAACGATGGTGTTACAGCATACGTCTGAATTTTTTCAAATTTTCAAATTACATATTCTTAAAGGGCTACAATTTCAAGGAAAGGGGTAGTTTTTCATGTCTCTCCGGAAGAATTCGGTGAAAACGCACTTTGTGCATTTCGATGTGTATTTCGATACACTCACCTGAATTTTTTCATATTTTTTTTCAACTTTTACATTTCCTCTCCCACACTTTTACGAATTTTCGAATGGCCATAACTCGAAAAATATGCATTTATCGAAAAAATTCATAGGAGTAAAAACATTTTATTTTGGACCAAAAATGGCTAATATGTTTTTTTTCATTTTTAAACTATTTTCTGCCCCTTCTGATTATTTCCTACTTTAATCTGTTTTTTAACATTTTTATTAACGTCATTACAAACACATTTCACAAAGTGTCATAAAAATCCATTCATTAGCACTTAATTGGAGATTTTGGTTATTTTAACGCTTCGTTAACTGGACTGATATTTATAAGTCAAGCTAATATAAGTGTGTTAAAAAAAAACGGAAACCAATATATTTATTTATCCATGTTTGTATCATTTATTTGTTAAAATAATGGGTATTCAGTGAACAATATTTTATGTTATTACAATAATAAAAACCCGTTGATGATACGCCTATTCTCGGGGCAATAAACACAGTGCAGATAATCATAAACAAGGTCGACTTATACGGTAGCGAATGTGGGCAAGAAAGATCAAATATTGACGTGAAGATATCTAGAGGATATCTTGGTAATGCTCTGAAGTGCGGTATAATTTGAATTAATATTGTAGAAATCGCATAACTCATGCAACTACCGACCGCTCTTAAAAGGGAATGGGTGCAACATCTAAAAAAATACAAAACATGCGCCGGCACGACTATTTTTCAAACTTGTTTTTCTCGAAAATTGTTTTAGCTAGATGAATGAAACAAAAAGGCTCTATTAGACCATTAGTTGGTCTATATACCTGTATTACCTGTACTTTCAAAGGTCTTGGAAAAATTTTTAAATGATCAGCTTACAGACTATATAAATCAAAAAAATGTACTGCCGGAAACTCAATCCGGTTTTGTTAAAGGTAAGTCGACAACATCAGCATTGTCAAAAGTTTATGATGACATTGTAACTGAAATCGACAATAACAAAGTTTCTGCTTTAATTTTATTGGATTTTAGCAAGGCCTTTGATAACATTAATCTTGAACTTCTTTGTACAAAACTGTATCACATTGGACTTGATAATAATGCCGTGGACCTAGTAAAAAATTACTTAGTAGGAAGAATTCAAAAAGTAATGTTAAATAATTGTGTGTCTAGTGAATTATCTATTAATAAAGGTGTCCCCCAAAGATCCATCCTTGGGCCTCTCCTATATAACATATATACTTTTGATTTTAAAAATATAATAGAGCACTGCGATATAAACATGTATGCTGATGATACACAATTACGCAACTCCTTTTTACGTGTACAAGTTGTAGCAGCAGTTGATCAGATAAATGATGATCTGAGTAAAATTGTCAAGATCTCTGAAAGTCACAACCTTACAATTAATGCAAATAAGTCTTGTGTATTGTTTTTTTGGAGCAAGAATAATAAAAACAAAATACTAAATTTCACAAAAACTATTAAAATTAAAAATATTCCTCTTGCAAAAAAAAGTTTTGCAAGAAATTTGGGCTTGGCAATGGACGATAAATTAAAATTTGGCGAGGATATAAATAACTTAACACGTATCTCCTTTGCCAGGTTAAAATTTTGGTATAACTTTAGGAACACTTTTCCAGTAAAACTAAAAGCATTATGTGATACGCTGATACTCTCTAGATTCGATTATGCTGATGTCGTGTATGGGCCAGCACTGGACAAACATTTAATCAATAAAATAGAGAAAGTACAAAGAGCCTGTATCCGCTTCGTTTACAAAATTAGAAAATATGATCCGGTGTCGCATAAATTAAATAAGTTATCTTGGTTACCTATGGAGCAACGACGTAATCTTCACATGGCGACATTTGTTCATAAAATAATGACAACAGCAAAGCCCAAGTATTTGACAGAAAAATTACTTCCCCGATCTAACTTTCACCTTTTAAACATAAGGTCTGACAAAATATTAAATATCCCCAATTTTAAAACAACATCTTTTAAAAAATTACTTTACTTATGCAGCCTGCCGCCTTTATAATAATATACCTGAAAATTTGAAAATAATGCCTAAGTCAAAATTTAAAAAAGCTATGCACCATTATCTATCACAAAACGCTTAAACATTAATAATGATAAAAATAAATAAAAAAATATGTAATCATTTTTTTTACTATGTATGTAGGTATATGTGTCTGTGTATACATGTATATATGTGTTTATGTATGTATGTCATTGTTGATTTATACTAATGTTTTCTTAATTTTCTACTTTTTTGATTTCTATTATTGTTTCTATTAGCAATGAAATAATTGATATATTTTTTCTGTACATTTGTACTGACACATGTGTATGAGAGTATAGATTTTAAATATATGTTATACTATATACTTAATTATTAAATGTTATATGTAATAATGTTATACTTAGTAAATGTTGATGTTTAGGGTTAAGTGTTAGAGAACAAAAAATGTGAGGTTAACTTCGCCCTTAATAAAGACAATTTATTATTATTATTATGTTATATACTTAGTTAAGATTTTTTAAATAATTTTAATCAATTGAAAAATGAAAATAAAAATTTGAGAATGATTTTTTTTACGGTTAGAGCCGGGGTACAATCGCCAAAAAATATACATAATATAGCTAATTACATTTCCACTAATTCTCTCATTAAAAACACTTCTAAAAAAAGAGTATATGAAGTACAACACATAGTTGTCATCCTCGGCACCTGTTGAGTGGTTGTTTCCTTTTGCCTTCATAATTGATGCACCCCGACGGAACACCCTTACCGATGAAAATTTTGAGGTTCTGGTTTTGACGAAGGCAAACTCCCACAAGGAAGGTTTAAAATAATGATATCCAAAAATTGGATTTGTTTTGCAAATAACAGTAAACGGCTTTTCCTAATAACATTTGTATTTTTACATTGTTCTTCATTATATCTGTGCCTTAGAGTTAAAGGAGCTTATCTCCAGATTAGTGATGAATGAAGTTGACCATTCCAAGAACTTTAAATTTCATACTGGTAAATGGTCGTATTGTTACCAACTATATGATCTTTTACCACTATGAAATTTAAGGTCCTTGGCACATTTTGGAAAAAGTTTTATTTCCATTTATCACCAATCATCTTTACCTCTAAGATGCAGATAGAAGTATCTGTATCCATTATCATAAAAATGTATTCAAATACATGTATTTAGAATACATTTATTAATAGAGTATTTGTATTTTAGTATCCGTTATCCGTACGACATATATAGTATCCTTATCCGTCATTCAAATACTTTCATCAGGTATCCATAGCCAGCGCTGCCACCACCTACAAACACATCAACACACACACGCACACGCAACACACACAAAGTTCATCCCGCACACTACATTACCAAACACATTTACACCAACAGCCTAAAAGCTACAGTGACCGCAATCAACGCCCACGTTACACCGACACTGTCATACAGATACAAAATCAAATCATTAATATGTTACCCTAAAGGCCCGCAAGACCATAAAATTATGATCTTGATAAATAAATATAAAATAGGATACTATATTCATACGATATAAACTCCATGCAGTTCGCAGAAGTCTTTGTAAAATATGTCCCCAAGGACACTACTGCAGATGATACCAGCGATGAACTGAACCTCAGGGGTTCTCCTTTTATTAACATAGCCAGGCTACTACTCCCAAGAAACGGGAAGAAAATTGTTTATAACATTATATTATTAACGGTGCCTAAACAAGCACTAGATAATAATAATAATAATAATAATAATAATAATAATAATAATAATTTATTTATCCTTTCGATCATAGCATAATGATATAGGACATGTCAATACATAAACAAAAAACAATAATAATAAATAAAACATATAAAATATAATACATGACGATAATTGCACCAACATACATAAATAACATCGAAATAAATAGTCAAATATATCGTAAAACAATTATTTTTCCTACGTACTAAAAGTGTATGAGTACCTAATTATTATTTAAAAATTCGTCGACTGAATAATAACAACCATTTATTAAATACTTTCGCAACTCCTTTTTAAAAGAATATAAGGAAGCTTTTTCTTTCATTTCGGGAGGTAGGGAATTGAAAAATTTTACTCCGGCCAGCAGTGGAGACTTCTCGTACAGTGCTGTTCTGCGTCTCTGTATTTTCAGTAGATTACCATGTCTAGTAGGGTAATTATGTAATTGAGAAGTTGTTTCATACTTGCTGATATTCTTTTTTGTATATATGAGACAATTGTATATATACACGCAAGGAAACGTCAATATAGCATGTTGTTTAAAAAATACTCTACATGACTGAGTTTTCTGTAAGCCAAAAATTAATCGAATGACTCGTTTTTGAGCAATTAGAACCCTTTCGCTCTCAGAAGCGCCACCCCACAAAATGACGTTATACGACAGTACCGAATTAATGAGGGCATAATAAACATTTAATAGTGAGATTTGGTCTAAAACATTTTTTAGTTGCAAGATTGCATAGTAGCCACTACTTATTTTTCGACAAACATTGCTTATATGGTATTTGCAGCTCATATCACTGTCAATATGTATACCAAGAAATTTTGTTGTTACACTTGGTACAAGTGTTAATTGGTTAAATGTTACCTTCATCTCAGCGTGAAAATTTTTTCTGCCAAAAAATTGCATTAATACAGTTTTTTTCTTGTTAACAATTAATTTATTATTATAAGTACCTAAATATGAATAACCTATGTTACTACAGAGTTAGAGTTTCATTATACAATCAGCTTGATTTACCGCAATGCCATCACCCATTTTGGGCATTCCTCTGTGGTCTGCAGACGCATCGATGCGTTCAGTGCAGCGTAACGCTTACGGATGGCCCCTGCACCGCAGATTGGTACAAATGCGCGAACCGTGGGGGACCACCCTGCGAACTACAGAGGATGTCCATTATATGTTGCGTCGAAGGAAATGTTCGCTCCAAAAAAACCTAATAACAATAACAACAAAACAGACGATCTACCAACACCCGGACTACGAAACTACACAAACAGTACAAACAGACAGTCAAACAAACGACAGGATCAAGAGACACAACGCAACATTAACCTACCACCACTTACACAAGACGCAACACAAGCCATATCCACTCAAAATATTCGAGCCTGGCAACAATTTCGGACAAAAAACTCGCAGGAAACAGAAAATACTCCAAAAACACAAACAGTACAATTTTCTAATGATAAAGCTACGATAATACCGAAAATCCAATCCGTGATATAACAAACTGTCTTAAAAACTATAACATCAAAAGAATATGGGACGGTCCAAAACTTCTTATAAACTAAAAACAATCCAAGATCCACTTGAGAAAATATTTACGATTTTAAAATATGTCACTTCTATGTTTTAAGCATGAATAGCGCTAAAACAAACAGAATACTTATATTATTAGAATTTAATGCCAACGGCATTATAAGACAAAAAACGGAACTAGAACTACTTCTCGGCAGAGAAAAAATAGATATTTTTGCTTTTAATACTCCTATCTACGTCACGTATCGCTCCGACCGAATAGGGGCACCGCTGTCTCTGCCAGGGAAAACATCAAGCATAACCAAGTTCTATTACCTCCACTGAACTCAACAGAAGCTTACGCAATAAATATTTCTCTACCTAATCCTATAATTTTTGTTTCCGCATATCGTTTTGTCACAACAATCTTAGACACACATGATGACTTCAACGTACTAAAAACATAAATAATAAATATTCGTTGCTTGGCGATCTAAACGCAAAGCACCCTACTTAGAATACCTCTAGTCAAGTATCAAACCCCTCTGGCAATAATCTGATCACCTGCTTAAATAATCTACATATTAACATTCTATATCGTGGTGAGTAGTAATGGAGCCTATAATTAATTTTTGTACGAGGGTTACAACATCAGACTTATTAAGGTTGAGAAGACATTCAAGTCGTTTGTTATCCCGGTTCCACGTACCCCTGGCCCCTATTATTAGGGGACGGTTGGTTGTCGCTGTTCCGGGATATCTCCTCCTAAAGGCACCAATTACTATCTCCTCTTCATAAATGGCGCCAAGCGGGTTTGGGCCCTCCCATGAGACGCCAACCTCCGTAGCAATTACCCTTTCCACCTTTGCCAGCAGCAAGTCGGGAACTCTAAGGAGCCCGTTTGTCTCTCTACTTCGGGGCTCCACTTCCGCTCTCCAACCTTTCCTTTCTGTAACCGTCTAACGGTAAACCACCAGCTGGTCGTGCCTTCTAATCCTAGCTCAGGGACTATCGGATACTTCTGAAGGATGTACGGTAAGCTCTCGGTTCTGCCACACCCAGCTCTGCACTTCCTCTTCCGTGAGGGATTGGATGGAATCTCCTTAGAAGGCAACAAGTTACCTTTTCGATGAACCGCTTGTTAATAAGATATTTAGTTCCACCAACTGCCGCCCACCTGTTCATTTTGTCTCTCAGCGAAATGCACGTCTAAGAATCCAAGGTGAGTCGCTCATCAAAATTCTCGGAATGGTCTGAGCGTCATGACGCCTAGATCCCCACTTTTTCATTAAGTTTATTAAGTTTTACTAAGCTACATTTTTATGGCTCAAATGGCTTTACTTCCTTTCTTCTCATTTCGCTACTTTGAATAAATGCCTTATTCTGTCCTGAATAGTGGCGACTTTGAATAAAATCGATTTCCCTCATTACCTTCTTTCTATATTTTTGAAGTCTTTCATGGTGGTACACATTCTACACACACTTTGGTATTTTCGAATTTAACGGACGTGTGTAAGAAGACATCCGCGTACATCCTATTTAAATGGAGAGATCTTCGAATGGCCATCCTGACAATTTTGACCTCCCTTGTTATCCTAATCTCGGCAGAACTAGAATTTCCCACCGAGATTCTTGTAGTAGCTCCATTATAACCGTCCAAAGGCTCTAAGAGATTTCTTAGAGCCTATGGAGCCCCCATTCGACTCATGCGCCTCCCTATAGAATTTTGAGAAGGCCTTCTTTAGATCTAGATTTCGCTTTTCCTTGATAAGACCATGAACGGTTTTAGTATTAAGGCTCCCTCTCTATGCGGCGGAAATCCCGCTGATGTTCACGATAATTTAGGTTGGCTAATCTTAGCCCTAAGATTTTGTGCAATGTTTTAATGAGGACGAAATGAGAAGGTGATTGAGCGCCAGTTGTCTATATTCCTAAGGTCGCCACTCTTAGGGACCAGTATAGTCCTGTTCTCCTTTAAAAAGACAGGACTATACAGGAAAGAAACATAGAGTTGAATAGGATGATTAACCTTTTCAGCGGGATTTTCTTGAACCCAGTCGCGTTCGACTTCATACTGGATATGGTCGATGCGACCTCGGTTTCGGCCACGGGTGCGATGAGATCGTCATCCACCTGTTTAGAGTCAACGGCGATCTTATCGTCCTCGGGGGACATCTAATTGAATATGCCCCTATACTCCCGTTTCGCGACTATTATGTCCATGGCTACATCTGGATTTTGGAGAGGTTGTTGTCAATTATAAGTTTCATCACTTTCCCATCTGTTGCTCTTATATAAATATTGTGTTCTCCTAAATTGGGAGAACACGTCTCCTACCTCTGACTTAGAGGTTGATCGGTAGGAGTACAGTTATTGTTTTTTGTGATTCCACTTCTGACGGAAACTGCGCGGCCCTCTTGGGGCCGGCAATTATTAGTAATATGGATAACATAGTGAAACATATTCTTTATAGGATTTTTGCAAACAGTGGAAGGAAAAGCTATCTATGAGAACTAAAGGAAAGAACTATATATAAAAATATTAATGAAATCTTTGCATTCTTTCGATAACCTGACTTCTGGTTATGCTAACAAGTAAACATTTTTTTATTTGCCATTCTCATTTTAACACTAGCATCCAACCTAGTCCCCTACGGCTAAGCAGGCTAAACTAGTATCTACATGATCCCCTACGATATGTAAATTCAGTTAAAAATGAGAGCAAAGGCCTGAAATTAATTTATTTACGTACCTTGTCTTTAAACAATTTTTCGTTCTAATGAATTACATTTTCATAAAATCTCATTCAGTTTCTTGGAAATGCTTAGCCTTTGAAACGTTTTTCGTCCTTATTGTGGACGTTTCAAAGGCTAAGCATTTCCAAGAAACTGAATGAGATTTTATGAAAATGTAATTCATTAGAATGAAAAAATTTTTAAAGACAAGGTACGTAAATAAATTAATTTCAGGCCTTTGCTCTCATTTTTAACTGAATTTACATATCGTAGGGGATCATGTAGATACTAGTTTAGCCTGTTTAGCCATAGGGGACTAATGGCAAATAAAAAAATGTTTACTTGTTAGCATAACCAGAAGTCAGGTTATCGAAAGAATGCAATGATTTCATTAATATTTTTATATATAGTTCTTTCCTTTAGTTCTCATAGATAGCTTTTCTTTCCACTGTTTGCAAAAAATTTTATAAAGAATATGTTTCATTACGATAAGCAAACAAATAATAAATAATTCACTTTTAAAAATGGATAACATAGGTTCCAGTGGCCTCTCTAACTCTCTCCCCATACCTAAAGATATCCCTATTATAATCGGTGAGTTCAAGGCATCTCAAGGCGGGCCCTTACACCTGCGCCTTCTGAGATGGGTTCTCACACCTTCTTCTGAGGCAAAATATTTGCCGCAGACACAGAATAACCATTCTTTGGTACTAGTTAGCACGTAGGCGGCTGAGCCCTGTACTATGGTATTTTAAAGAATATTTTTGAGTAGTGCCGAAACGACCCCTCTCGAGATTGGATTGCGAGGCGCCGGATTTTTGGTGCCGCTTTTATGACCTCGGTAACCCTGGGTCTGCTGAAATGCCCGCTAAGAAGTCTTTTTAAGGATGAAACCTTGCTTGCTCGCCCCTGCCGTTAGTCTAACGAAGTATTCCGTTAGTTACCTATTCTCACCACGAGGAAGTGGTAATGGACTTGCCACCTTCTCGTGGCACT
This sequence comes from Stenurella melanura, assembly GCA_963583905.1. Lineage (NCBI taxonomy): Eukaryota > Metazoa > Arthropoda > Insecta > Coleoptera > Cerambycidae > Stenurella > Stenurella melanura. The sequence goes on from OY757318.1 coordinate 67,505,233, forward strand.
AGGTAGAGATCATTACAAAAATCGCTATCAAAGGCCCCGCAAAAGATCACCACGGAACTCAGAGAAAGCACCTCCATCACTTGCAATTACACCTAGCACTTGACGCAAGAGAGTGCGCAACCAGGATGCGTACTGGATAATGAAAAAGACAGAATGAACAACTTGCGGCAATTGAACCTTGCGGAGGTTAACACCGAGGATGTGATCTTTATTTCATTTATTTATTTATTTATTTAACATACACCATTCAACAGTATTACACCAATTACTGAATGGGATCAATACAGATTTGTAATAATATAAGTTATGGTAATATAACAATAAAATTGGATACGCTATAAATACAATAAATATATGAATACATGATTACTGTGAATACTATAAATACTAAGAATATACAAAAAAGAAAGTACAGAGGATACAGAAGCAATAATCGACACACACATTATAGCTTCAGGTTTTTTATTGAGGTTACACTGCAGTTGAACAGATCAATCTTTTGAACTGAGTTATAATTGCTGCACATTTGATGAAGCGGTGAAAATTTCACAACATTAATACAAGGTGTTGGGAGATTGAAGGTGAGAGGTTGTCGTAAAGATGTATGAGGGATGCAGAAGTTTAACTGGCTAAGAATATCCTCACTGTCAATGTCTCTTGTAACTAATTTACGCAAGAAGACCAGTTGGGTAATAATGCGGCGACTTTCAAGCGATTCAAATGAGTGTCTTGAAAGTAGCTCTTCATGTGAAAATCCAACTGTTGGATATAGATTATCCTCTTTGTGGCTAAGATATTTTAGGAAACGCCTCTGGACTCTCTCTGTATTTTACACATGTACATTGTAGTGGGCATACTATATGATGGAGGCATATTCAACCCGAGGTCTGACGAGAGTATAGTATAATAATTTAATGGTACTTAGATTATCACAAACCCAAGAGATCTGAAGGAGTTGGATACCATGTCATTTACATGATCAGAAAACGATAGGCTAGGATCAAAAATCACACCAAGGTCGCGGATAGTGTTGGGTCTCTGCAGAGAGACGTCCTCAATGACATAGTCATATTTTATTACGTTATGTTTCACAGAAAAGGACATAACATTACATTTAGAGGGATTTAGAGGAAGATTGTTCAATGTACACCAGGTGCTAACTTTGTTTAATGCTAGTTGTAGCTTATTACAATCATCAGAGGACTTTATGGTAGTGTATATTTTCATATCATCCGCGTAAACAATTTGCTTCCATATCATTTATAATGTTATTAATATATATATGAAATAATAATGGTCCTAGTATGGATCCTTGCGGGACCCCAGAAGTTATAGATATCTCAGTAGATTGTTGACTACAACATTGTACAAATTGTTTTCTACCTTCAAGATAAGATTTGAAGAAATATATCATATTTTTTGACAGGCCAAGATTGTCTATCTATGATTATTAAGCAAAATACCGTGATTGAGCCTGTCAAATGCCTTTGAAAAGTCTGTATATATAACGTTCACCTGTAGGCTGGAATTAAATGCATCTGCTATATATTGAGTTATGTGGAATAAATTAGTAGTTGTAGATCTTCCCTTCATGAAACCATGTTGTTTTGGTGTAATTTTGCACTTTAGATGAAAAAAGAGAAAATCATGAAGCAACATTTCAAGACACTTAGAAAAATTATTGATAATAGTAATAGGTCTGTGATTTTCAATTTGGTTTTTCCCACCTTTTTTATATACGGGTATTATTTTAGAAAGTTTCCAAGAAGAGGGATACGTAGATGTTTTAATATAAAGATTAAATATTGTGGTAAGTGGTGTTGATAGGAGCCATGTGCAATCACGGAGAAAAAATGCAGGTATTTTGTCTGGACCGACAGTACCTTTGGGTTTAAATTTTTTAAGACATTTTAATACTTAAATTTCGGTGAAGTGTCTTAAATGTAAGCTATCGGTCAGAGTATTTTGACCATCATCGTCACAATGGTCGCTTTCTATATAGGAATTTTGAAAAAAGTCTGCAAAAGCATCTGCAATGTCTTTTGGGTCGTTTATTAGTCTGTCTTTATGTGTCATAGTAATTGGTATGCCATTATTATTTCCTATATTGTTAAGAAATTGCCATAGTTGTTTGGGATTATTATTTAAGTTATTTTCGAGACGACTGCAATATTCCTTATAAGAGCTACTTATATCCACTTTAATTCTTTGCCTCAAGAATTGAAATTCTTGTAACGCAATAGGGTCTTTATAGCGTTTATAATCTTTCCAAGCTTTATATTTAAGGCGGATACATTTTAAAATAGTGGCATTAAACCAAGGTGGGTATGTGCGCCTATGATGTTTGGTTTTAGGAACAAAGATGTCTAATAAGTCATATAGTTTTATGTAAAAAGTATCACAACTGTCTACATTGGTATGGTTATTTAAAAAACTCCAGTCTATATGAACTAGATTTTCATATAAACCAAAGAAGCCTGCCTTTCTAAAATTGTAAAATATATTGTCAATTTTTTTCCTACTGTTTTGTTACTTCCATAGTGAGTCCACAATATATTATAATTGCGGGATGATAATTATCTTCAGTTATTAATATATCTAATGCTATTTCGACGACGCAATTCTTATTAGATAACACCAGGTCCAGTATCCTTTGATTGGTATTATAGTTGAAATTAAATTGATTATAATTAGTAAAATTTAAGAAATTTATCAGTGGTAATACCTTAGTACTAAGTACATTGGTTACAAGATAATCAGAATACTCAGGAATATTAAAGTCGCCTAAGATCTTAGTTTATACAAAGCATCCTTTATTTGCTCCCAAAAACACCGAGGTGCTAGACCCAAAAAAATGACAGACCAATTACGTGCCTACCCGTTGTTTACAAAATCCTTACCTCTACTCTGACTCAAAAGATTACTGATCACATATCCACCAATGATGTATTAGCATTAGAACAAAACGGATGTAAAAATGGTTAGTAAGGAAGTAAAGAATGGCTTATCATTGATTTAGTCATAGCAAAACACTGCTAAACAACGCAGAAATATATCTGTAGCATGGATCGATTATGAGAAAGCCTTCAATATTATACCCCACTCTTGGATCCAACAACTAATGGAAATATACATAATACATTGTCAGCTCATAAACTTCATAAAATCTATGAGGGCACATTGAAGAATATTACCTGGTGTAAACATCAACTCGATGAAATACTAAACATCCATTATTGTTATGACAGGAGGCATCTACCAAGCAATATGGTTACCAAGCTCCCAAGGACTAAAATTTGTGACATACTTTATATGGACACTATAAAATTACATGAAGCAAATAAAGAAGAACCGAAGTGAACTAGAACTAGTGTCCACCCTTAGCGGAGTTTGGATATATAAATATCGATATCTCAGAAACGAATGGAAATGTAAACTTCAGGTTTACGCCAGTTTTCGTTCATTTTTTTATAAAATATATTCCTCTTAAAGTCAAGCCTCCATTCGAGGAGAAATTACGTAACATAAAACTCGACGGTGTTACCAGCAGAATAAGATTTCGACCATACTTCAGATTCGCGAGCTCACATCTCAAGAACCGTTGAAGCTACCAACTTGTTCTTTACGCCATTTGATTTGTCTTTGAATTTTATATAACAGAATTCTCTCCTAGTGCTGTATCCTGCACGAAAAGAAAATTATCACACATAGAACACGACCGTGCCACGGCCAAGTAGGATATCCAGCTTAAGAAGACTTTAACTGGATAAATCTTGAGAAATAATGTAGATAGATGACCGATCCAATACATGCATGGTAAGAAAATTTACTGAATATGAAGTAAGTAGAGTTATTTTTTTATTAAGTTACATCACGATAAAAGTATAGTTGTCAAAATCGAATCAAGACCCAACTTTCAATCGTCGATATGTAGAAAACGGATCCAAATATCGACTTAAAGTCTATACCACTCAATTTGCTTCATCACTTTATATACCCATGAATTTTTTGATTATTTTGCTTCATTTCCGGAAAATAATATATTTTCTAATATCGCATATCAAAAACATGAACAATGTTATCTCCATCCGGTTACCTAAAAATTTGAAAACTTCACGAATACGTGGGATAAGGATAAGAATCAAACCGCTTGAATTAGAGTTGGATATCTCGAATAGTCTTCGACGGGGACTGTAGCTCAGTGATTTAGCGCATCTAGCTGGCATACTGGCAAACCTAGCGAAGCAGGTTCAATCCCTGTTCACCACGAAATAATTTTAATTGTAAAATTATCCCCAAGATGTGGTTCGGACTACAGTATAAACTGTAGGGCCTCGTTTCTCTTAACCTTACACAAAATCATTCTGGATTTTCAAGGAGTTACCTCGATGACTTGAGAAGCGGTTAAGAAAACATTTTAAGAAACATTTATTTAACATTAAGATATTGACGCGAGAGTGGCTGAGAGTATCAAATTCGAAGTTTCGCAATATATAACTCCGAAATCGAAGAAGATACGAACTTACGAATTACACTTATCGATTTTCCATTCAATTTTATACATAAGCCATTTTTCTTAAGTTCGAACCTCAATCAGAACAGAAGTTATAGAACATATAATTCGACTGCGTCACCGATAGAATATGATTTCATCCTTAACTCAACTTCCCAGTTCATATCTCATGGACGGTTGGAGATATGAACTTACGACTTACAGAAAGCGATTTCACGCTTAATTTTAGATCAAGAAAGTTTTTCTCAATATCTCACGATGAACAAAAATTATCGAATAGAAATCGTGACCATGTCACGGCAAAATAGGAAATCGCGCGTAGGTCAAATTCAACTGCACATATCTCAAGAAATAATGTAGACAGAAAAGCGCTTGATGCACCGTTGGAAAGAGCATCCTTATTAGAAATAACTGAATACTAACAAAGAGAGTTAAATATTATCTTTAGAAAGTTACAGCACGATAATCCAAGTGTCAAAATCCTACGATGTCCCAACTTTCCATATCTCGAAAACAGATCGAGATATTTTGCAGCGTTCCATACTACTCGATTTGTTTCGTCATCTCATATATCCGTGATTTTTTCAGATTTTTCCTAAAATGTTAAAAAAGACCTCCGGACATGTGAAATCGGAAGGACCCAAAGAATTCTGAAAAGAATTGTGGATAAGGAGAAGAATCGACATACGCAGACAAGGGATCGATATTTTTTCAGTTCTCGAGATATAGATGCGAGAATGGGAAAGGAGGCTGTGATAAAAATATCGAATCCGACGTCTTACTATCCGTGAATCAGAAACGGCTGAATAAATGACCTTCCGGTTTGCTACAATAGATTTCTTGTTCAATTTTGTACTGATATGACTTCTCTTAGTGTCGAACCTCTATCAGAATCAAAGTTATAGAATATAGAATTCGACCATGTTACCGCACCGGTAGAATAGGATTTCGTCCTTAACTCAACTTCGCCAGTTTATATCTCAAGAACGCTTGGAGATATGAATTTCCGCGTTTGCAATAGTTTGCTAATCTGAGGGTTTAATCTATATATAATTTATATATAGTCAGTATCTAGCGATAATTACAGCCGCTCCCTGTGTGTTATTATTTTTTTTATTTTTTTTCTTTCGGTTTCCCGACGCTGGACGGTCTTCCGTGGCCTCCGACATCACACGGAAAGAGCGCCAGCAATATATCCACAGCCACTCCCCACAACCCGCAGGGTTAGTGACTGTAGATTCCAGAATCATGTGCTCGAAGCAGGCGCAGGGACCCCAAGATGACTGCATTTGGCCAGCCAACCAATCAACAGACTTCTGACAGGCCGGTATGATCTTCAATCCTGAGAGCAGCGTAGGCTTCATACCTCCGAGTACACCGACTATGAGGACGACCATCTTGACAGAGTAGCCTGGGTACAGCACTTGCAGCTCGTACCGGAGATCACGGTATTTGGTCCGTTTTTGCTCCTCTTTCAAAACGATGTTTGGCTCAGCAGGTGCCGAGAACTCGATCACAAACATTACCTTGTTTTGATGGTCGAGGAGGACTATGTCAGGCTTGTTGGCTTGAATTAGCCTGACTGTCGGAAACGAGTAGTTCCAATAAATTCGGCACCTCTCGTTTTTGACAACGGTCTCAATATCTCCGGGGACGTAAGGCAGCACTGGTGTTTGGTCTATCCCGTACGAGTGCCGTAGATGATAATACAGCACCCGTAACGCCGCGTTATGGCGTTGGATGTAGGCCGAAATCACATACACCGGACATGCAGAAAGTAAATGCATGAGCGACTCCGGCGCCTGATGGCAGGTCCCACAGTTTATATCAGGAACCTCTACACCCATTACGCGGCTTCGGTAGACCAACGTGTTAATTACGCCATCTTGGCAGGCCACAATGAATCTCTCGGTCTCCGACTTTAGCCCGGCTGACCTTAAAAAGGTAAATGTCAGCCTGGTCGATAAACCCAGTGTTTCTACGTTCTTATAGTATACACCGTGCATGGGTTTATCGACGTGCTGCCTAAACAGAAGTTTCTGCTCGACAGCTTTTATTTGGACCTTCAGACGAGTTGGCTGTATTTCAGTGACTGACTCTGGATCAAAGAGCCCTCTGCCCCCTCGATTTCGTGGGAGGTACACACGAGGGACGGACGATCTAGGATGAATGCTCCTATGGATATTCATCATCTTGCGGGTACCTCTGTCCAATTGGCGCAGCTCATCTACAATCCATTTGACTACTCCAAAGGAGTAGAGCAGAACAGGAACGGCAAGCGCATTAGTGGCAGATGCCTTGTTTTTCCCCGAAAGTTCGGATGACCAAATCTTTCGGAGTAGGCTTCTGTACTTGCCGCGGAGAGATTCTTTCACTTGTTGCATATCCTGGATGTGATGTTGCTCCACACCCAGGTATGTGTAGGTCTCTCCGGCATCCAGATGTCTCAGGATGCTTCGGTCTGCGAGTTGCGCGTCTTCAGCAAAGTCCCCGCATCGTCCTCTCTTGAGTTGAACGACCGCACACTTGTCCAACCCGAACTACATACCAATATCCCGCGTGTACTGCTCGACCACCTTTAGAGCATTTTGAGGTTCATGCTCTCCGGAGGCATACAGTTTAAGGTCATCCATGTAGAATAGATGAGTGACCTTGTGCCTCCGGTTGCTGGCCCCAGGAATTCAGAGTATCTCAAATAAACACGCCAATAATTCCAGATATTAATAAAAACCCTATTAATCTGTTCGAGTCCGCATATGCTTCCACAAATAATATGAACACGCCTACAAGAAACACCTCCACTCCAGATCCAACGGACCCGCCTACACCGGAACATACAATGAGGTTTACAGATTCAACCTCACCCATTCTACAGTTAAGTACATCAGATGCAAACGAAACAATGCGTCAATCTACATCAGACTACAATTTACCAAGTAACCCAAATTTGATCAGAGAGGACAGAGAAGAAGAGCAAACGATACGCTTAATTACGGATCTTATAAAACAAAAAAGAATCGTTGTGCATGACAAATATATATCAATGGGTAACCAAAAAATCGACTTTTCGAGTATAATACCACCGCCATCCCCACAACCAGAACACATGGAAACAGATATTAACTCCCCACCCACAAATAATGATAACCAAGCTGGCAATTTTATTAAACCCCGCAAAACAGTAAGATTCGGTGCTCTTCAAAAAGAAAATGAGTCACCTACCCAAACATCAAACAGGTACGCAAGGTTAACGCAGACAGACAGCGAAACCGCCATCGTAGAAAAAACAACGGCCTCTACAACTACGAACGTCATTGTTCCCGATCAAAACGCAAATCAAAGACCCTCAACATCGCAACAGACCGGTGCAATACCAAAAACCAATCAAAAAACAAACCAAACAACAAAAAGTGACAATAATCAACAAACAAATAAAAATGTAAGCGAAAAACAGTACAAGAATCCTCCTATAGTCATAAAAGGAGTGTTCAAAAATCACACACGATTAACGAATGAAATATCGAAAGACATTAAAAAAGGCTTCTACCTGAAATACGCTCCCAAAAGTACATTACTTTATATTAATGACAAACAAGAGTATAATAACTATAAGTCAATACTAGCAGATCAAGAAGACCTCGAGTTTCACACTTACACGTCAGCTGAAGAAAAAACTCACGCCTTCGTACTAAGAGGATTACAAGGAAATCCCAGAATAGAGGACATTAAAAATGAATTACAAGAAAAAATCGAAGTGAAACAAATATACAGTATGAAAACTAAATATAATCCATTATACCTAGTCATAACAACAAATGACATTACCTTAAAATACCTACAGCAAGAAATTCGCTACGTACTTTATACAAAAATCGACTGGGAAAGAAGGCGTAATGAAAGATTAATAACACAGTGTAGAAAATGTCAGAGTTGGGGGCACGCAACTACTAATTGTCACAGGAGCCCTAAGTGTGTTAAATGTGCCGGAAACCATCTCTCGCACGAATGTGACAAACCATTAGATACCCCGCCCAAATGTATCAACTGCGAAGGTGCACACACAGCGAGTAACATAGAATGTCCAGTATACGCATTCAGGATCCAACAAATAAACAAAAAAGCTGATAATCAACAAGCACAGAAACAAAAACAAACATATGTCCCTGCTCCAGCCCCGACGCATAATGCCTGGTTAAACAGATAGAACGCGAACACCAACGTAGCAGCAACAGCGCCTGCTGTGTCTCAACACTCCCAGAAAGCCGATGTCCCGCCTAGATCGAGACAGCCCACTTCGCAGAGAACAACCCAGCAGCAACCACGAGAAGGTATGACTGGGGAATTTAATGAACTAATAAATGAAGTAAATCGTTTAAACAGTTTAATCAATTTAAAAGAAACAATACAAGCTATCAGACACTTAAATAATTTATTAGAGCCGGCACAAAATGCTATAGACAAAATTACAATATTACAAGACTTCATTGCAAACATTTTACCACAATACAATATTCATGGTTAGGGTTTCATACTGGAACGCCAACGGCTTAATAAATAAAGTGCCCGAGCTTTGTACATACCTACTAAACGAAAACATCAAAATAATGGTCATAACAGAGACCCGATTGAGGGAAAAACATAAAGTTAAAATACCAAATTTCAATATTTATAGAGAAGACAGAATTAGAAATCGCGGGGGGGGGGGGGGTGTTTTAATGCTTGTACATAAAAGCATTATGCACATCCCCCTCCCAACAATATTATCAAACATAGCTAATGTCTCAATTAAGTTAGATAATGGTATTACTTTGGTGGGTGTGTACAACTCGCCCACTAACCATTTGTCAGACAATTCTCTAAAACAACTTTTCACACAAGACAAAGTGCTAGTAATGGGTGACCTAAACGCCAGGCACGTATCTTGGCACAACTCTAGGAGTAATAAGAATGGGCGCACTGTTCATCTCTTCTCAGTTGATGAAAATATTGCAGTTTTAGCTCCCGAAACCCCCTCCCACTTTCCCCTCAACTATCGACATCATCCTAAACAAAACAAAAACGTTCCCTACCCAATAAATCCCATCTCAATGCCACTCCTCTCTTCCGATCACAATCCCATCCATTTTGAACTCCCAGACGCACACACGCATGAAAAGGTAATAAATAGCCACAATTATAAATCAACTAACTGGCGATTATTCCGTCAAATTATAAATGAAAAGCTCACTATAAATAATTCAATAAACTGTCCCGCAGAAATAAATGATGAGGTGTATAAAATCACTGAATTAATAAAAAGCGCTACAGATAAGACAACAAGCAAATAGTACACAAACCAAAAAACGAGATTTTACCGGAAGAGATAGTAAATTTAATTAAATATAAAAATCGTATGCGGAGAAGGTGGCAGACCAGCAGGCGAAATATAGATAAGTTAAGAATGTTAGATCTCCAAAATAACATTAGAGAAAAAATAGCTAAACATAGGGAGGAGTCCTGGAATGACAGGATCGAGGCCCTGTCACGAAAGGACAACTCCCTATGGAAGATGTCTCGCCTGCTAAAAAGGCCCTTCTCCGCAATACCTACACTCATAAAAAACGGTATCTCATACAATAAAGACCTTGAAAAAGCGGAAATAATCGCCTCACATTTGCAATCGAACAACACAACAACACCAAATACGTTACCTTTTCATGACGTAATAACACAATCGGTAAACCAGATAACAGACAGAGTCCCTATCCCTCCCAACAAACTCCCTAAATTACTCACAAATCCCACAGAAATCAAAAACATTATTAAAACCTTTCCCAATAACAAAGCCCCCGGACCAGACACGATTCCCAATATTATCCTTAAAAACCTACCCCAAAAAATGATTTGCCAAATAACGTATATCATAAATTCGATTATAAAGCTACAATATTTTCCGGATGACTGGAAGATAGGAATAATTATTCCCCTCCTGAAACCAAGACAGCCGCCTCACTCCGCCGCAAGTTATCGTCCAATATGTCTGTTAAACACTCTCTCTAAATTAACAGAGAGGGTGTTTCTCAGAATCTTAAATAAAATTGTGGACAAAAAACGGCTAATTCCAGAATTTCAATTTGGTTTCAGGAAGGGAAGAAGTACTACACACGCGTTATGTCGTGTAGTTCAAGACGCGTATCACGCTTACAACAAGAAACAATGCTCAGTCTTATTACTCCTTGATATAGAGAAAGCTTATGATACGGTCTGGTTAAACGGGCTGCTGTATAAACTAAACAGCATCCTTGGGTTACCCAATTACCTAGTCACTTTAATAAAATCGTACCTTAGGGGAAGGTACATAACTGTTTGTGTTAATGGAATTTATTCCTCTCGTAAACGTATGTCGGCAGATGTCCCCCAGGGGGCAATCCTTTCACCCCTCCTGTACAACCTATATACCTCTGACGTCCCCTCCCACCCAACTTTCAATATACTACTTTACGCAGATGATACCGTGCTGTATGCAAAGTTATTCTATGCGCAGACCGCGACGCAGAAGGTACGGTATCATCTGGACAAACTGCTAGAGTTCTTTAAAAAATGGAAAATAAACATAAACCAGACTAAAACACAGACAATTAACTTCAACAGAAAATTTACAAACATAAAGACATTTAACAAACTTAAAATCAACAACCAGACAATTGAGGAGCGAAAGTCGGTCAAATATCTGGGGGTAACCCTAGATAAGAGACTGAGTTTCGCCCCTCATGTGACACAGACATTAAACAGGACTTACGCGACTTTTAATAAATTGTACCCTCTTGTCAATAGGCGGAGTAGGTTATCCATTAAAAACAAACTAACACTATTCAAGGTTATGTTTAGGCCAATTATGACCGCGTGTCCCGCATGGAATAACCTCTCCGCCACCCAACGCAAGAGGTTACAAACGACGCAAAATAAACTTATACGTTTACTAACACACGCTGACCGCTACACGCCGGTAGCTGAACTGCATCGGGCCACGGATCTTCCTATGATCCGTGACTTCATAGATGAAATATCCAACGAATTCTTTACAAACAAAATTCAGCTATCGGCACTGACAGAAGACCTGACAAACATACGTGCACACCAAGACCCTACACACACACACAGACTTATACATCAAAGACTACCCGTCTTTTATGAAAGACGGTGACCATGATTAAAACCCAACATGACACGACACACGGACAACACACACACCAATCAAACCTCCTTCCCCTCCAAACCATGCCCCCTGACCAGTCGATACCAGCAAACAATAAATTCTTTTTATTATAAACATCTAAAATCCTTTGTTTTTGTTTTTATCAACTGACAGACATAAATTAAACAGGTTTTTAATTTTCTTTTCCTGTATGATAAAAAATATTACTCTAGTTACACTCTGCTCACAATTTAACTACATGATTTATAGCCGTTCGGATAAAAAACAATAAAGATAACAGACATAAATTTAATAAGAAGTGTCTGATAGTAAAAAAGTTTATAAAGACAAGTTTAATAAATCAGGTCCCCAGTCATACTATCGACTAACATCATTAGTGTATTTTATATATGTAAAATTACTTATGATGTATACTTATAAAATGTAAAAATTTTATACCACTTTAAAATACCTAATTTAAGACTTGAGTTGTACATAGGTAAATAGAATAAACGTATTTAAATGGAAAATGGGTTGCTGGGTGGTCCACAGTGATACCCGCGAGATTGGCGGAGCTCAACAGATAACGGCAGCAGTGAGATGCAAAAGAGGAGTGGACTCAGAGAGTCTCATTGGAAAACTCCTCTTCGGAATGCCACCTGCTCTATTGTAACCCGCTGTGCACCGGATGTTATGGTGAAGCGAGTTCTCCAGAGATGCAGCAGTTATTCTATGCATCTCACTAGTGGTTCTGCTACCGCAAGACACTTGAGCAAATGCAACAATAGTTCGTGCGATGTTGTGTCAAATGCCTTACGATAGTCAATCCAGGCCATCGATAGATTCCGCTTGTACTGCACAGAATCCTGCGCAATACAGCGGTCTATCAGTACGCTGCTCGTAAATCTGTTGGAAGACCGAATCAACCTGCCGTAATGTCCTAGCATACAAGATACGTGTAAATATCTTGTAGCAGGAGTTCAGACAGGTGATCGGCCTATAATTCCTTGGATCGGACAGATCTCCCTTTTTGGGGATTAGCACGGTACGTTCCTCGACAAACCAGTCAGGAATCTGCTGCCCCTCATTCAACCACCTGTTGAAGACTCGGGCCAGACGACGGTGGGTGGAAGGAAATTTTTTCCACCACCAGTTGTTTATGCCGTCTGGGCCCGGAGCAGCGAAGTTCTTGGCTCCAACAAAAGCTTGTTGAACTTCCTCCGAACTGATTGCCGGGCACACCTCTTCTGGCTCTTCTAAGGTTCTGTGGCAGAGAGCCTCGAAGTGTGCTATTGCTGGTGTGTTGCTATCGAACGGACGTGTTGCTTCGTTTCCAGAAGCTTTCGACAACGGCTACAGCTGGTGGATTGTCGACAACACGCTGTGGCTCTTGAAATAGGCGGGAAGGATTCGTACGGAACAGTATATTTTGCTCCATACTCCTTACCCGCTTTATTAGCGTTTTCTTGATAGCCATGAGCGCTCGAATCCGATCTAAACAGTGTTGCTTAATAGTAAGCATCACCGTTAGATTTAGTGTGTGGTGCTGGCGTCTAAAGCCGGCTGTTGTTCGCCGGACTTTAGGCGTGAATGCCTTGCCAGCTGTTACGCATTCCACTACACTTTGGATTCGAGAAGCGTGTTGTCTGGCCAACTGTATTTTGCCTTCGATCTTTTGTACACGCCACTTAGCATTCTGGATACCGCTTGGGGCTCTGGTTGCCCTTTCGCAGGGGACGAGTTGGCTAGCAGCGTTGTACACGGCAGTGTTGATCTGCCATATGTCGGCGTCTTCTGGTAGTTCCTCATCGATAACAGCGTCCATCCGTGCCAGGTCTTGTGGCTTTAGGGTAGCCCTGCTGTTAAGGCTAACCCTCGTCCTTAAGTCAACATCAGTGTACTCTTTGGGATGTTCCTCGTCAGGTGCGATTTGCCGCGGTGGCAGTGCGGCTGACACATCTCCCTGCTGACGAGGCGCCCTTACGTAGCCTGATCTGCGCAGGAAGGATACTTGATCTCTGAGCTGTTGTTCAGAGAAGGCGCGATACTTTGGGTGCAGCTCACACCAGATTTCGTGCAATCGCGCCATGTACCCCCTGCGCGCAGGTTCGCTGCTCTCATAGCAGGTCAGTAAGTCATCCCGAAGTTCCCTGGTCAACCTAAAGCGTCCATGTACATTGAGTGTGTCGTTTCCATTGAGACCATCCGGTAAGGCCCCTCCAACTTGTCTCTGACCTGCATCCAAGCGAGGTCGATTGTGAGGGGGCCTTTCTCTGTGAGATGGAACCAGAGAAAAAGAATCTCAGAGTGGTTAGCCCTGAGACCCACGTCCGACATCTGTCTGGAAGAGTTATCTCTGCCTGTCCAGGTACACCGCGTGGAAGCTGCTGATCCGTTTTCCGTACCCCGTATTATTATTATTATTTTTTTTTTCGGTTTCACCGTTGCAGGACAGGGCTCCGTGCTTTCCGACCGATACCACACGGTAGCCGCGCCGGCGATAATAACAGCCACTCCCCACGACCTGTGGGGTTAGTGATTGTATATTCCAGATTCATGTGCCCTAAGTAGGCGAAGGGACCCCAAGATGACCGCTTTCTGCATTTGGCCTGCTAGCCATTCGGCTGATTTCCGACAGGCTGGTACGGTCTTCAGTTCCGAGAGCAGCGTAGGCTTCATACCTCCGAGTACACCGATTATTAGAACGACCATCTTGACCGAGTAGCCTGGGTACAGCACTTGGAGCTCGTACCGGAGATCACGATATTTGGTCCGTTTTTCCTCCTCTTTCAAAGCGATGTTTGGCTCAGCAGGTGCTGAGAACTCGATCACAAACATCAGCTTGTTTTGATGGTCGATGAGGACTATATCAGGCTTGTTGGCTTGAATTAGCCTGATTGTCGGAAACGAGAAGTTCCAGTAAATTCGGCACCTCTCATTCTCGACAACGGACTCGATGTCTCCGGGGACGTAAGGCAGCACTGGTGTCTGGTCTACTTCGTACGAGTGCCGTAGATGGTAATACAGCACCCATAACGCCGCGTTATGGCGATGGATGTAGGCCAAAATTGCATATACCGGGCATGCAGATAGTAAATGCATGAGCGATTCCGGCGCCTGACGACAGGTCCTGCAGTTAATATCAGGAACCTCTACACCCATTACGTGGCTTCGGTAAACCAAAGTGTTGATTACACCATCTTGGCAGGCCACAATGAATCCCTCGGTCTCCGACTTTAGCCCAGCTGACCTTAAAAAGGCGAATGTCAGCTTAGTCGATAAACCCAATGTTTCTAGGTTCTTATAGAACACCCCGTGCATGGGTTTATCGACATGCTGCCTAAGCAGATATTCCTGTTCGGCAGCTTTTATTTGGGCCTTCAGGCGAGGTGGCTGCAGTTCAGTGACTAACTCTGGGTCAGCACCGCGCCGGCCTCCTCGTCTGTTGTCGAATACGAGACCATGTTCATCTGCGGCTCGTTTTGCCGCCTTAAAGAGTCCTGCACCTACTCCTACATTTTCGTGATCTCTTACTAATTGCAGAAGCGGGTCTGAGCTCCTTAAGATGTTGCATGCCATACTTAGTGCTACTCTGCCATGCAGACACTCCAGACCCAAGAGTCCTCGGCCCCCCCTGTTGACGTGAGAGGTAGACACGAGGAACGGACGATCTAAGATGAATGCTCCTATTGATATTCATCATCTTGCGGGTACTTCTATCTAATTGGCGCAGCTCATCTACAGTCCATTTGACTACTCCAAAAGAGTAGAGCAGGACAGGAACGGCAAGCATATTAGTCGCAGACACCTTGTTCTTCCCCGAAAGTTCTGATGACCAAATCTTTCGGAGTAGGCGTCTGTACTTGCCGCGGAGAGATTCTTTAACTTGCTGCACATCCTGGATGTGATGTTGTTGCACACCCAGGTATGTGTAGGTCTCTCCGGCATCCAGATGTCTTAGGATGCTTCCGTCTGCGAGTTGCGCGTCTTCAGCAATTATTATTATTATTATTATTATTATTATTATCAACTAAATGTACAAATATTTGCTGTTTTATGAAATATTATTTTATTGTATGTAGTTCTGAGTATCATAATATTCTCACCAACATTTTTAAATACCTCATTTTCATACGAATCTAATACCAAAATTTTGAAAATCCGCTCAGAAATATTTGAGATTTCAGCCAAAATACAATGCAACCAAGCTTTTAGAAACATGCGGCTAATAGATAATAGATTAGTGGGCTTTGGAAACTAAAATGGCACATTTCTATGTAAATCTGGTAACCTAATAACATTGGAAAAATCATAGTAGCCATTGAATGTAATAAAATAATATCAGCTGGCAGACAGATACAAAATAAAGCGTTGCGGAAATCTCTTTGAGTAAAAATTAAAGGAAATGAATAATTTTAGTAGAAATGAAAAGGTCCATATGTTACTGATATATGGAGAGCGTCTCAAAAATTCAACTGCAGCTGCAAAACTGTATCAGCAACGATATCCCAACAGACGTCATCCAAGCAGACACTTGTTTGCCAGAGTGGAACAAGAATTAAGAAACGAACCCAATCAACAAGATGACCATCAAACATTTATTGTAAGTGAGGACAAAGAAATTGATGTATTAGGATTTGCGATAATTAAAGCTGAATTGTAATTTTTCTTTCATTTATGTACATTTATTTTGTAAAACTTTCATGTAGTTTCCTTCACGACCTACATCTAACCTCGCTATAGCTATGGGCTATTTTACTAAACAGTAAATATTGATAATTGCTATAACATTATTATTCAAGCGACGAAATTCTTGTTTCATTTGAAAATTTATCCAGTAAACTTTTGTAATGAAGCATCCTAAAGTCATACCTCATTACTAATAAGTTTCAGTGTAGTGCCGTGTGCACATTTGCCATACGACGGCGATTCATACTCAATATACTAAATTTGCACACCACCCGACCACGGCCGAGATTTCAATCCCACATGTAAATGCTATATTTTTTGTTTTACTTTAGTTTTTTGTCTCCTGTAATGTAAAATTTCAGCAGAAAATATTGCTGATTTTCACTTACTAAGTATTGCTACTTTTTGTTCTTGTGATCGGATTAATTTCTCTTAAGATTTAATTGATAAGTGTAACTAAAAAATATTGTTTTTTCATAAAAAGCCGTAAAATTCTGTTTGAAAGCAAACCGAAATGCAGGCTCAAATGGTGAATTGAAAAAACTTGTAAAATATAAGTAAACTTAACTTACTTAGTTTGTAAATTTTCTAATATACACTGCCAAAATAAATTTTTCCTACTATCATATTAATTAACCGGACAATGGGTTGTGCTGGCTTCCTCCATTCAATTATACGTCACTTGACATAGTTTTGCAATCAAATTTTATGGTTTTTAGAAAGAATAATGTTTTTTAGTTGTCTACTCGTTGGTAATCAGTTGAGTTTTAAGATTAATACGATTACCAGAACGAAAAGTGACAGTACAGCAGCAAGTTGTTCTTGAAAAATTTTAAATAAAACAATCTTTACTGCCTTTTGTACAAAATACTAAGTCATTGCCCTTTTTGTACTGCGTAACTGTGTAAATAACTTTGTGGCATAAGAGACTTCTATTGACAATTTTATTATCGATTTATCGTTCTTATTATAAAGAGTTGTTTTCTTCTTTAGTCATACATTTCACTATTACTTTATTCATTGGTTTTTTGAAGAAAATCAAAATGAGTATTATCGTATTGTTATTTTTTTGAAAATGATAACTCAGTATTTAGAAAATAAGTGTGCCAATGAAATTTATTTGACAACTTTGAATAAAGTAATAGTTTATTTTTATTACCTATATGAAAGTGAAAAAGAACAATGGCCGTGTATAATATAGACTCGAAGAGAGTTCATATAGAAGCTTCATAGTTTAGTGTCAAATCATATAATACATCGAAAATTTACCATTGATTCATTATTCATATTCCAAATAATCAATAACTATTTTTTAACAGGGCCATTATATATATATTTTTAGAGCAGAGCCATGTTTGTGTCAGAAATATTTAGTTTAATATTTACTAGTTTCAATTTAAATATCGGATTTATTCTATTGAATGAAAATTGAAATTAGCAACAGTTAATTTTTGTATTTTACCACTACATTCCTGTCAAATCCAGTAAATTTTTTCAGAACTGCTAGTGTTCTAACTAATGAATGGTTATTGACTTATTGTCAGAAAAGTAAAGCTTGACGTAAACTTACAATGTCTTTTGTAAGTCTCTGTTGAGATAAATATTGAAATTTATAACTGTAAGCGATTTGTATAAATGAAACATAATCAGTGATGACGGTATAATTTTTAATTAATAACTTTGTGATATTTATTATCTATTTGCATTTACTTTTATGCATAACATTTATATTGTATATTTCTTGTCATGGATTTTATATATATACATATTATTTTTAAGTTGAATTATTTTTGTATGTGATCTCAAGTCAAAATTAGCACAATTTTTTTTTTTTATACCTATTTATATTTTTGAAAATGTTTATCTGTAATTATCTTTGCGTTGTACATTTTACAGTGTATTTGAAATAAACATATTTTAGTGGAGTGCCAATGTAACATTTGGATAATCAAATTTGCCATTTGCTACGAATTTATTCACATTTCTTAGATTTAACACGCCCTGTATAGCGCATAAGTGGATTTTTGTAAGACTTTTCATAAAATTGCGGAAAACTTTTATTGGCCGAAAATGCGTAAAGATATTTTGAAATCTGTTAGGCAATGTACAATTTGTGGGAGAGAAAAACCTCCTAACTGTCAAAGATTTGGTTTGATGGGAGCAGCTAAGAAAGCTACTTTTCCATTTGAAGTATTATGTAATGACACTAAAGGCCCTTTTGTACCTAGCTCAAAAGGACATAAATATCTATTAGTTGCAGTAGATTTTTTCACCAAACATACGGTTATAAAATCAGTAAGAAATGCTACTTCAGAGGCTATTGTTTCTCTCTTGGAAAATGTTTTCTTGACATATGGGGTACCTAGAGTACTTTTATTAGATAATGCATCTACTAATACCAGCAAATGTTTCAATAAGTTTGTAGAAAATTATAAAATTCCACAGGTATCATATAATCTATATTACCATCCACAGACAAATCCTGTAGAAAGAGTAAATCGAACTATAGGTACGGCAATTAGATGTTATATAAAAGAGTTGTCTATGGTCATTTATCGTAGAGGCGTAGAGTAAAGATATGGATAAAGATTATATTTTTAAAAAAGTACAGCTGCTGGAAGAGGAGGTAGCGGTTACAAGAGCTGCGTTAAACAGAATGGATGTTACCAGCAGCAGCAGCGGGTCTGCCAAGCCTAATGGTCTTGTACCTGCCCCTCATTATAATACGGACCAGTCGGACCAAGAACTGAAAAATATGGGAATGCAGATACCCTGGCTGCGGAAAAATGTATAACAATCAAAGTGCTCTAAATGGGCACCAAACTGCCCACAGAAGGGTGCCAAAGAAGAGATATCTTGTGCCAGCTAGCAGATGCCGCCTCCCCAGTGCCTAAATCATATTTTGGATATTCCTTGAATAGAAATAATTTACCTATGGCTTGATACACGGAAAGTAGAGTACATACTTTTATTTTCTTATTTTGTATTTGGAAGCAGAATGTCCAAGAATTAAATTTTTTTATATTTTTAAATATTAAATAGCCCATTTTTCACTCTGGTTGAATAAGGCAAATACAGAGAAACTAATTTTACTCTACATGACTCTTTTAACGAGGATTTCATTTTGTAAATATTGAAAATAATTAGGCTAATTGTGACTTATATCTATAAATCAAATATTTAGACCTACCTAACTGTTAAATTACTTAAACAAAATAAATAAATAATCTATATCTAAAATTGTAAATATTAATTTAGGTAGTTTTTACTTACTTTTAAGAGGCCTCTAATTATAAGTAATCCATAACGTTAGATTTTAAACGTTATCTTATAGGTTAAGTATAGTTCTTAGTCTTTAGGTTTAGTATCATAACCTCTCACGTGCAATATATGGCAGTCACTATCCAGTACATCGGGTGGATTTCAGTCCATAGAAATTGCATTTTTTATCAACGCTAGTGAGAATTTATTTTAACGAGTTATAGGGTGTTGACTTTTTAGGCGTTTTCCCAGTACACAACATTAATTATGTATGGTATGAAAAAGGTATTCTAATTTTTTATCGAAATAACATCTCCTTCCATACCTTTCTTAAACTTCCTTCAATAAGGAATTTTTCTTTAATGCTTATTTTATGTAATAAAGTTAATTGAGTTAACAATTATTTTTTTACATTACTCGGGAAATCCAAGACGATATACATACCTTATTATTTACGGCATTCTTTTATATCTTTCATAAACTATGACATTGTTGGGAACTTTAGTGCTTGTTTTGAAGTTTAACATTTATTCCGCAAATAAATTAAAAATTGTGGTACAATTTTTGAGCCACTTTGCGATAATTGAAGCTGAATTGTAACTTTTCTTTCATTTATGTACATTTATTTTGTAAAACTTTCATGTAGTTTCCTTCACGACCTATATTTAACCTCGCTATAGCTATGGGCTATTTTACTAAACAGTAAATATTGATAATTGCTATAACATTACTATTCAAGCGACGAAATTTTTGTTTCTTTTGAAAATTTATCCAGTAAACTTTTGTGATAAGTGTAACTGCAGAATTTTTGTACTTTTGGGTTTGTATTATCATACGTATTTCCTAAAATGGAGGATATTATTAATATTATATACATATGTCTCCATTTGATTGATATCATTATACAGTATGGAAAAATTTAAACGCTTTCAATTTTTCTTATTTTAGTGGAGGGGCAATGTAACATTTGGATTATCAAATTTACCATTTGTTTCGAATTTATTCACATTTCTTAGATTTAACACGCCCTGTATAGCGCATAAGTGGATTTTTGTAAGACTTTTTATAAAATTGCGGAAAACAATGTACAATTTGTGGGAGAGAAAAATCTCCTAACTATCAAAGATTTGGTTTGATGGAAGCAGCTAAGAAAGCTACTTTCCCATTTGAAGTATTATGTTATGACACTAAAGGCCCTTTTGTACCTAGTTCAAAATGACATAAATATCGTTCGTTTGTCGCTTTAGAGCTGTGCGGTTGTGCCTAGAATAGCTCTACGGAAATCTTGGCAAAATACTGGTATAAAAATGTGTTAGTGTGTTAAAAATTAGACTGAACTGAAGCTTAAGAAATTTCTAATCAGTCAATACTTATTATACACAGAGAAAAATGTGTGTGATATTTTACCACAATTGTAGAAAATTTTACTCCAAATTGGTCTTAAAATGGTGACAGGAACAATTTGTGCAAATAAATAATACATTATTGGGGCAATGATTTTGTACAGTTTATGCATTAACATTGTGTGAAATTTTTGTACAAACTTAAAAATCACATAAATTGAATTCTTTACAAATCTGAATTATGGTTGCATAAAAATATAATAATTTTATTTCACTTGTGGAACAAATCTCTGAACAGATTAAGTTAGTTTCTACAATTTGTGTGAAATTTTTAAATATATTCTGAAGGTTTCCTAAACAAACATTCACATCTAAACCTCTTAATTTGTAAAACATATTTACAAAAAATTGTGCTCTTAAGTGACACAATGTTTATAATTTTTTAAGAGAATATGTTTTTAGTTTTCCACAATTTCTAAATGAGAAATCCACAAATTGTATGTTTATTTTGTCAACTTTATAATTCATTTTGCACAATATATACACTTAATTAAAAGAAGCTGTTATTCAGTAATGTATGAACTGGGGTTAGTTTTGCACAATTTATTACTCTATAATCTCCAAATTATGTATATATTTTTTGGTTCACCGTTTGATCCACACACTATATGTATCCACTTCATTTTAATTGTATTATTCTGTAACACAGATTGTGAAATATTATTTCCTAAAGGATTTCAATAAAAAAATTAAAGAATAAATATTTTATTTTAACAGAACAACAATACATAATAGAGCATGCATTTACATATTATCAAATGGTAAATGAAAACATTTCTATTTTTTTAAATACAAGTAAATTTTATATGCATAAAGTATTAGTTGGAATAAGAAGTAGGTGACTTACATTTATGCTTAAAATAAATCCATTTAATAATTCTAATTTGGAAGGCTTCCACTGCTTCTTCTTTTTAGCTTCTATTAACGCAGTTTGTAGTAATAAATCTTATGTCGTAGTCACGTCATATTCTTAAAAAAAAATAACATTTATCAGTTCATCACCAAAATCAAATGTATTGCTTACCATCAGAAGTGTTATTTTCGTTTTGAAGGAGTTCTTTTACAAGTTTTTCTTTTGGGTTTAGTAGTTTAGGAACAGCTTTCTGTCGCTTCGCATAAGAAAACGAAATTATTCTCAAGCTGTAAACGAAATCAAGTATTAGAAGATAGGTATCATGCATTCTTCGCATATAAACAAGAAACCATTTTTATATTTATATATGAACAAAGTTAATTTAAGAGAACATATATGCCAATCTGTAACTCTGTGTGAAGTACTTACCTCTGTAAATGCTGGGATTAGATTTAGGAAACCCCACTCGGTTAACAAGTTTTCAACAAATTCCATCACAAATGTAAGTACTTGTATAATTCTGAAGTGAACGTCTTCACTTAGCGAAATATCACCTAGAACTAATGCGTAATCGCCTGCGCGTACATGCGTAGCATGGCCGGCGGGCGCGGTCAGTACAATTTTTAACCAATAAAATTTACGCGAAACAAATTAAACAATTATACAAAATTTTAAAACAATATCACCAAACTGATTGTGAACAGTATGTCATTATTTTGTGTAATTTGTGCGGGTGGCATAGATTACTATTATTGTTCAGCGGAAATAAATGTATTGGGACTCCTACTTTCACAAGTTTGTCAACAACCGTTTATAAAATAAAATCACACTTTTATGTTACACAAGTTGTGCAAATCCTTTAAACAATTACTTAAAACTAATTGTAAATAGAATGGCAACAAAATATATAGTTTCAAGATACTATTAACAATTAATTAACTTAAATTTGCTATGATTTGTTGAGAAAAAATAAATAAATTTAACTCTAAATTTCGCCAATTTGTTGGTCGAAGTTTCCAATAAATTCATCGTAACTAAATCTTTATATTGGATAAATCAAACGCACAAGAATTATGCACAATTAAAATGTATAAAACTATATAACGTTGTGCCTTAAAATTTTACAATTGTTTAAAAAAATTCAACAAGACGTTGTTCCACAAGATTGTGCAAAATGTTCCAAAGCGATTTCTCTCTGTGTAATAGTACAAAACTTGTCATTTAAGTAATAATATTAATAAATAGTGAAATCGTGCTATAGAACTAAAGCAAGAAACCTTCCTGTGCATAAACACTTGGTGAACACATGTGCAAATAATACGGCCAGTGACCCATCACGACAAGTACGGTCAACTTTATCATCCCTCAGACACAGGGTATAATAAAGTACAAGTCAAATAGTAACCAAGACCGACGGACCGGCTTTTGAAATTACTTCACATCCTAATTCAGTAAAAAGAAACATGACTTTAATATCTTACACAACACGCTCGCAGACGAGATCTCTCAACAACAAAAAATGGAAAGAATCACATGCTGAGGCCAATGTAAGTTTTAAGAGCCCTAAATATAAAAGTATCGGGGGAAATAATCAGGTTAGTAGATCTAAAACCACTTTAATATCAACTCTAAATTTGCGCAATAAACTTAGACCCTTATATGAAGAAATAAAACAACTAACATCAAAAATTAATGACCTGAACTACGAAATAAAGTGTAAAAACCAAACTATAACTAACCTAGAGGAAGAAATAAAAAAAGATATAACTAAGAAAAATTTTATAAACCTGGGGACTCAAAAGGAAAATGCTGTATATACCGATTTAGAAATGCAAATTCCTCCCACTTTAAGCCTAGAAACTCAACTCATAAATCCAGTGTGCAGTGAGAACAATACAATCATAGAAGAGTCAGCCACAATTTCCTCATGTACGGCCACCGTAATAGATAACTGTAAAAATATTACCATAATTAATAATTATACAAAAATTCTCATCATCAGTGATGACTATGGACGTAATATTAACAAGTTATTGTATAAAAATCTAGATAGCAAACTTTATAGAATCGAAACTATAATTAAACCGGGGGCCGCACTTCATCAATTAATAGAAAATCTGGCTGGGTTAACACAAGATTACACGCATCATGATCATGTCATCATTATTGGAGGCTTTAATAATTTTAACCAAACAAACAAATATCCTCTCTTTAAAGACATAGGTCAGAAAATCAGAAGTTGCCACAATACAAATATCACCATCTCTACTGCTCCGTATAAATCAAGACATATCAACAAATTCATTAGAAAATACAACAGAAAATTGGGAGAATTTATGACCTTACTAGACAACTCTCTTCAAGGTAAAATGCGCCTCCTTAACATCAACAATAATTATAGAAATTTTAGGAAGAGGCAGATTGCTTTAAACATAGGGCAAATCGTTCGAAATAAAAAACTGCAAACAAACCTGCTGACAATAGAGGTACTTAGAGATAAAAAATTTAATTCCTCAAATGAAACCGAAAATACACCTACTCAACTAGCAGAAACACCAACTATTTACGAAACTCAAACCGAGAAATTACCTGACATAACTAATAAAATCATCATATTAGACAACCTACAACTGCCAGCTCCCCACATCACTAATGACACATCTGCAAACGCAAATAATGACTCTTTTTTATAAGTGATCAAACCTCAGCAGTAGCTGGACAAACTAATGTATATAAGGATGTTAATTGTGCTCAAGTAAGTGAAAATATAACTTTAATCTCATTAAATATTCAGTGTATTCGTAATAAAATTGATGATTTGTACATTTTTTTAGAAAATCATAATTATCCTAGTTTAGTTTTAATCTCAGAGCACTGGCTAAAAAGTAATGAACCAGTTTACATTCCTAACTACTCTGTTTTATCAAAATATTGTAGAATTAATTCCATTCATGGTGGAACATTAATACTTATAAATAATGATTTACATGATAATTTTCCCTTCGTTAATTTTGACAAATATGATGACGTCCTAGAAGAAAAGCAGTTTGAATTTTCCATAATTTATTGCAGTAAATTAGATATGTATATTGTATGTATGTATAGATCCCCTTTATCAAATGTTAAGTTATTCTTAGAAAAACTCGAAGCATTATTATACAGGGTACCTACAAAATCGTCGATTATTTTAGCTGGAGATCTTAATATAAATTTTAGTGACTTGGAATCAAATGATACGCAATTGCTAAAATCTCTGCTAACTTCCTTTAATCTTAACATGCTAGAATTTCCCAGCACTCAGCTACAACCATCGACTATTTCTGTAGTAACCTTAGTAATGAAAATATCTCCTGCCTGGTCATCCCAGCTGCGTTATCAGACCACGAGGCAGTATATTGTTCATTACAGACCTCTTGGAATGCTTGTCAAAAATTCAAATATGGCCGTTTATATAGTGGGACTAATTATAATAGGTTTTATCAAAATTGCCTTGGGTACAACTGGGAGGATCTGCTGAATAGAGCAGCGCCATTTGATGCCTTCTACAGGTATCTTAAACATGCATTCAATGAAGCATTTCCAGTTCAAAAAATTAAACTAAAAAGTAAAAAACCATGGATATCTAAGGGTATAAAAACATCTGCCAAAAATCTAAGATCTCTTCACTATATAAGAAAGTACACCAACGAAGAATTTTTCTTTGAATACTATAATAAATACCGTAATATCTACAGAAAAGTCATCAAACAAGCTAAAGAAAATCATTACAAGTCCAAAATAGAACGAGCCAGTAATGGAGCAAAAGAGAGTTGGGCTATTATAAACGAACTTAGGGGTAAGAGCCAACCGCCTGTAACATCGTCTTTAAACCCCAATATTATAAATAACTCCTACTGTTCAATCGCAGGCAATCTAATGGAAAACATAATTCCAACAAATGACCCCTTGAGCTACCTTGGAGAAATATACAATCATAAGACCTTATACCTATATAGGACAAACATCGACGAACTTAAAGAAATTATAAGCGACATTAAAAATAAGAAGTCGTCTGGCCTCGACGAAATCTCTGTAAATATATTCGAAAATTTACCAAACTCGGCTCTTTATGTATTAGCATCTCTAATAAACGAATCGTTTGAATCCGGAACATTTCCATCTTTTTTAAAAACTTCTGTAGTTATTCCACTCTATAAGGGCGGAGAGGTAAATAATCCATCTAACTTCCGACCCATCTCACTAATCCCCACATTAGCAAAAATTCTCGAAAAATTCGTTAAAAAAAGGGTTGTAGAATTTTTGTCCTCCTGCAACCTACTAAGTGATCAACAATTCGGATTTCAAAAGGAAAAAAGTACAAATGATGCAATGTTCTCATTTTTAAGTCAGATTTATACCGAAATCAATAACGGGGAGGCAGCGGCAGCAATTTTCTGCGACTTATCGAAAGCGTTTGATTGTGTCCAGCATGAAATATTGTTAAGAAAGCTTGAGCATTATGGTTTTCGAGGCACTACCCGAAAGTGGTTTCAATCATACCTATCAAACCGTAGCCAAATAGTTAGAAATACAAATTATTCTGATAAACTAAATATAAAGTTTGGAGTGCCCCAAGGTTCCGTTCTTGGCCCAATTCTTTTTTTATTATATATCAACGACCTGACAAAAATTAATATTGAAGGAAAATTCACTTTATTTGCTGACGACACCACCATACTGTGGCACAATAAAGATGATACTGTCCTTGAACAAACGATGTCGGCCGATATAAATAAGGTCAAAGAGTGGTGTGACTCCAATTTGCTTTCATTCAACATTAATAAAACAAACATAACTACATTTCACTGCAATTTAACGGACATCTCCTTAGGTAACCATTTTCTTGAAAATAAACCCTGCTCAAAATTTCTTGGACTAAATATTGACTGCAAGTTAAAATTCAAAGAACACATTAAAATACTTAGTAACAAACTAGCATCCGGATCCTACGCTATCAGAGTGATCACAAATGAACTGGGTTATGCAGCTGCTAAGACTGCTTATTTTTCACTAATCGAATCACACTTAAGGTACGGCATTGCCTTCTGGGGCGCATGTAGTAAATATCTTTTACAAACAATATTGGTACTTCAAAAACGTGCTATTCGCTACCTGCACAAAACTAGAATTCGTGAATCATGTAAGCCACTGTTCTTGACATATGGATTTCTCACTGTGATATCAATTTACATTCTAGAAACAGTTTGTTTAGTTCATAAGCATAAAAGTAATATTATAAATAATTCCTCCATACAATATGTAACTCGGCAAGTCAATAACGTTACTCTGCCAATTCCCAGATCCACTCTAGTCAAAGACTCAATTATTTACAATGGCTATAAGATGTTCAATCACTTACCAAATAATATTAAAGAAATTAGTTCAAATACAAATTTCAGAAAGGCGGTAAAAAGACTTTTAATTGTTAAACCCTATTATAACTTAGACGAGTACTATAATGACACATTCTAATTAGGCATTTACTACCTTATCTTATCGTATTTTCTGACTTTTTACATTAACTATTATTATTGTATTAAAATTTATATGTAATCTATGTTTTGTATTTATATAATGTAGGTGCATTGTGTAAACTATATATGCTATGGACCTACGCTTATTTACTTTGTTAATGAGAAACTCTTTCTTCTGAACAATAAAGTATATTTTGATTTGATTTGATTTGATTTGATATCTATTAGTTGCAGTAGATTATTTCACCAAATATACGGTTATGAAATCAGTAAGAAACGCTACTTCAGAGGCTAATTGTTTCTTTCTTGGAAAATGTTTTCTTGACATATGGGGTACCTAGAGTACTTTTATTAGATAATGCATCTACTAATACCAGCAAATGTTTCAATAAGTTTGTAGAAAATTATAAAATTCCACAGGTATCATATAATCTATATTACCATCCACAGACAAATCCTGTAGAAAGAGTAAATCGAACTATAGGTACGGCAATTAGATGTTATATAAAATAGTTGTCTTTGGTCATTTATCGTAGAGGCGTAGAGTAAAGATATGGATAAAGATTATATTTTTAAAAAAGTACAGCTGCTGGAAGAGGAGGTAGCGGTTACAAGAGCTGCGTTAAACAGAATGGATGTTACCAGCAGCAGCAGCGGGTCTGCCAAGCCTAATGGTGGTGTACCTGCCCCTCATTATAATACGGACCAGTCGGACCAAGAACTGAAAAATATGGGAATATTTAAATGCAGATAACCTGGCTGCGGAAAAATGTATAACAATCAAAGTGCTCTAAATGGGCACCAAACTGCCCACAGAAGGGTGCCAAAGAAGAGATATCTTGTGCCAGCTAGCGGATGCCGCCTCCCCAGTCCCTAAATCATATTTTGGATATTCCTTGAATAGAAATAATTTACCTATGGCTTGATACACGGAAAGTAGAGTACATACTTTTATTTTCTTATTTTGTATTTGGACGCAGAATGTCCCAGAATTACATTTTTTTATATTTTTAAATATTAAATAGCCCATTTTTCACTCTGGTTGAATAAGGCAAATACAGATAAACTAATTTTTCTCTACATGATTCTTTTAACGAGGATTTCATTTTGTAAATGTTGTAAATAATTAGGCTAATTGTGACTTATATCTATAAATCAAATATTTAGACCCACCTAACTGTTAAATTACTTAAACAAAATAAATAAATAATCTATATCTAAAATTGTTTTACCTTATTATTTACGGCATTCTTTAATATCTTTCATAAACTGTGACATTGTTGAGAACTTTAGTGCTTGTTTTGAAGTTTAACATTTATTACGCAAATAAATTAAAAATTGTTGTACAATTTTTGAGCCACTTTGCGATAATTAAAGCTGAATTGTAATTTTTCATTCATTTATGTACATTTATTTTGTAAAACTTTCATGTAGTTTCCTTCACGACCTACATCTAACCTCGCTATAGCTATGGGCTATTTTACTAAACAGTAAATATTGATAATTGCTATAACATTATTACTCAAGCGACGAAATTCTTGTTTCTTTTGAAAATTTATCGAGTAAATTTTGTGTAACTGCAGAATTTTTTTACTTTTGGGTTTGTATTATCCTATGTATTTCCTAAAATGGAGGATATTATTAATATTTTATACATATGTCCACATTTGATTGATATCATTATACAGTATCGAAAAATTGAAACACTTTTAAATTTTTCTTATTTTAGTGGAGGGGCACTGTAACATTTGGATGATCAAATTTACCATTTGTTTCGAATTTATTCACATTTCTTAGATTTAACACGACCTGTATAGCGCATAAGTGGATTTTTGTAAGTGAGATCCACTTAGGGTAACAAGCTACTTGTTAATTATATTTCATTGTATAACTATTTTACATTATCATTCTTTAATACCATAGTTTAGCAACCATTGTGTACTAATCATATTTTAGTTATAGTTTATTTCGTTGCCATTCATGTTATTTCGTGCAGCTCCCAGTCTCTTTATAACCTAAAATATAACATAACTTTACTTTATTATTGTTGGTACTTACTGATAAGTGTGAAACTATACAGGTATATATGTTGATTCGTATTTCTTATTATTCCAAATATCTAGATTTAAGTGACAAACATTAAACACTTACCTTGTTACAATTTTTGGTTATCCTTAATCAAAACAATAGATTGAAGTGAAAATTGACAAGTTAATCGATATCGATATTATTGAATTTTATCTTACCGACTTTAGCGCCTACAAAATCGTTTATGTACATACTAGCAATACTTGTAGAATTCACTGTCAGATGGCGCTAGATTTAAATAAGTAGGTTTCTTTAGCACTGCTCACCAACACAGATTTCTTTAATTATATTTTAATTTGCATTTAAAGTTTAATTTAAATAAATCAATCAATAATGTTGAATAAAATTACTAATCTTTGATAGAGTGACCAAAGTTTTAATTTATATATTTCCTAATCTACTAGTTGTATTTAGTTTATTTTTATTTGTAAGATGTTCTTCCTGGAGTTTTTTTATCAAATCAAATCAAATCAAATCAAATATACTTTATTGTCCAGAAGAACATTTCTTGTTGACAAAGTGCTGTATACACAGATATATAAAATAGAAAAATATAAATAAACTACGTAAAAAATATAAATGTGAAAGAGTAAAAACAATACAAAAACTAGTCAAATAGCAACAATTTTCAGACCAAAATTAATGTGCACTTTTGAACATATTACAGTGTGTCCTCAAAAAATTCTCTTAATAATAATAATAATACTTTATTACTAGCATAGCTAAAAAAATACAGAGAAACATACATATATATACATACAAGATATTATAATATATATATTATAATATAATCATATAATCATAATCATATATAATATACAAACACATAATTTAAAGAACACATCACATTTAAATTTCGCTATTATTGTAGACATGTATCTTACAATTTTTTTTAAAAGACGTTATATTTGCGCTATCTTTTATACTATCTGGCAATTCATTATACATTTTTAGACCGTTGTGGAATAAATCATTTTGACCATAGTTTGTTCTAACCGTCTCTACATAAAAGTTATTTTGATTACGAGTATCATAATGGTGAATGTCTCTAACAAAAGTACAATGTTCTAATAGATGCTCTGGTAAGAAACCATTTAACATTTTATAAATAAATGTCATAGTATTCAATATCACAGTTTGTTTAACACTTAGGACTTCAACATTATCCAGCATTCGCTTAATATTTGTATATCTGTTGCATTGTAAGATTATTCTTAAGGCTTGATTTTGTTTTTTTTGCAAAACACTGAATTCGGAATCACTGAAGAGGAATATTATTGTTGAGCAATAGTGGAAGTGAGAATGGATTATTGAGTTATATATTGTTCTTTTGGTACACTGATTAAGGTTTTTTCCAATTCTTCCTAAAAAATTTATCTTCTTCGCAACCTTGTTTCTTAAGAATTCTGCATGCCTACTGAAGGTAATTATAATAAGGCTTTACAACAAGTTTACTTTTTACTGCCTTCCTGAAATGAATATACGAATTAATATCTTTAACATCATTGGGTAGGTGATTACACATCTTATAACCATTGTAAATAATAGAGTCTTTGACCAGGGAGGAACTCGGAATTGGCATAGTAAGATTATTGTTTTGACGAGTAATATAATGGGGAGAATTTTCACTTATATTACTTTTATGTTTATGAATTAAACATACCGTTTCCAGAATGAAAATGGAAATAACTGTAAGGATTCCATGTGCCAAAAAAGTGGTTTGCATGAATCACGAATTCTTGCTTTACACAAATAACGAACAGCACGCTTTTGAATTACAAGAATAATATTTATCAAATAATTACTGCTTACACCCCAGAACGAAATACCGTATCTCAAATGTGATTCAATTAGTGCAAAGTACGCGGTTTTCGCAGTCATGAAGCCCAACTCATTTGAAATGACTCTAATTGCATAGCAACCAGATAGATGCTAGCTTATTACTGAGGTTAATAACATGATCTTTAAACTTTAAGTTGCAGTCGATATTTAAACCAAGAAATTTTGAGCACGACTTATTTTCAAGTATATGGTTACCGAGTGGGATATCTATTAGATTTTCAACGGAAGGTCATTATATTTGTTTTGTTTACATTAAGAGAGAGCAAGTTAGAGTTAAACCAATCTTTGACTTTATTTACATCGGAACACATTTGCTCCCAGAGGGTATTCTCATCTTTACTATGCCACAATATTGTGGTGTCATCAGCAAATAAGGTAAACTTTCCATAAATGTCAATTTCAGTCAAGTCGTTAACATATAACAAAAATAAAATTGGGCCAAGAACAGAACCTTGAGGTACGCCATGAGTTATATTTAGTTTGTTGGAGTATGATGAGTTTTTAACTACTTGGCTGCGGTTTGACAAGTAAGACCGAAACCAGTTTAAGGCAGTGCCTCTGAAACCATAGTGTTCGAGCTTTCGCAACAATATATCATGTTGGACGCAATCAAAAGCTTTTGAAAAGTCACAGAATACTGCCGCGGCGCACTCTCCACCATTGATTTCAGTGTAGACCATCTTTAGAAAGGCAAACATGGCATCGTTAGTATTTTTATTTTTTTGGAACCCAAATTGCTGATTACTTAATATCTTGCATGAAAACAAAAATTCAACAACTCTCTTTTTTACTAGTTTTTCAATAATTTTTGCCAATGTGGGTATTAACGATATGGGACGAAAATTAGATGGATCTTCTAAATCCCCACCTTTGTAAAGGGGAATCACAATAGATGTTTTTAAGAGAGATGGAAATATTCCCGATTCAAATGATTCGTTAATTATCGAAACTAATACGTGAAGAGCAGCGTCTGGTAGATTTTCAAGTATTACTTCCACATCCACGTAGTGGATTGGAAGTATAGTAATCGCAAAAAAAATTTCAAAAATTTTTATTCGTGAAATAGGTTTAGAATGTCATGAAACATCGAGATTTTAAATTTGAGCGAAAAAAAAATTTCTGTCTGTCTGTCGGTCTGTCTGTCTGTCGGTCTGTCTGTAACTTTTTTTTGTCCGCACGTTTTCTCCGGAACGGTTTGAGATATTGACTTGAAATTTTGTACACGTATATATTATGACGAGATCTGGAACTGGATTGTTTTTTGAGGAAATCCGGTGAAGGGTTGGGGGTTAAATAGGGGGAAATAGGGAAAAATAAGTAAAGCAAGCTTGTAAGAGAACAGACACTTGAAATTTGGTGTATGTACTAGAAGTTAAGGCCTAAGATTTTTTTATAACATCTTTCAACCCCCCACCACCCCTACCCCATTAATGGGGTTGATAAAATAAAGTTGAGATTTTCATCTGAAATTTCGTACACGTATGTATTATAACGACGTCTGAAATTAGATTATATTTTGAGATGATTCCGTTGAAGGGTTGGGGGTTAATTTGGGGTAAATAGGGGAATATAAGTAAAACAAGTTGGTAAGAGTACAGAAACTTGAAATTCGGTATACGTACTAGAAGCCAAGGAGTTAGATTTTTTTTAAATATTTTTCAACCCCCATCACCCCTACTCCAATATGAAAAGGGTTGATTAAATAAAATTGAGATATTCATTTGAAGTTTGGTACACGTATGTATTATGACGACATCTGGAACTAGATTATAATTTGAGATGATTCCGTTGAAGAGTTGGGGGTTAAATAGGGGTAAATAGGGGAAAATAAGTAAAGCAAGCTGGTAAGACCACAGAAACTTGAAATTCGGTGTATGTACTAGAAGCCAAAGCGTCAGATTTTTTTATAATATTTTTCAACCCCCACCACCCCTACTCCAATATGAAAAGGGTTGATTAAATAAAATTGAGATATTCATTTGAAATTTGGTACACGTATGTATTACAACGACATCTGGAACTAGATTATAATTTGAGATGATTCCGTTGAAGGGTTGGGGGTTAAATAGGGGTAAATAGGGGAAAATAAGTAAAGCAAGCTGGTAAGACTACAGAAACTTTAAATTCGGTGTATATACTAGAAGCCAAGGTCTCAGATTATTTATAATATTTTTCAACCCCCACCATCCCTACTTCATTATTACAAGGGTTGATAAAATAAAATTGAGATATTCATTTGAAATTTGATACACGTATGAATTATAACGACATCTGGAACTAGATTATTCTTTGAGATGATTCCTTTGAAGGGTTCGGGGTTATTTAGGGGTAAATAGGGGGAAATAAGTAAAGCAAGCAGGTATGACTACAGAAACTTGAAATTCGGTGTATGTACAAGAGGCAAAGGCCCCAGATTTTTTGATCATTTATTTCAGCCCCCACCACCCCTACTCCATTATTCAAGGGGTTAATAAAATAAAATTGAGATATTCACATGAAATTTAGTACGCATATATGTATCATAACGACATCTGGAACTAGATTATATTTTGAGATGATTCCGTTGAAGGGTTGGAGGTTAAATAGGGGTAAATAGGGGAAAATAAGTAAAGCAAGCTGGTAAGACTACAGAAACTTGAAATTCGGTGTATGTACTAGAAGCGAAGGTCTCAGGTTTTTTATTAGTATTTTCTATTTCTCCCCACCACCCCCACTCCCTTATTAAGAGTTGATAAAATTAAATTTAAATTTTCACTTGAAATTTGGTACATTTATATATTATAATTATATCTGAAACTAGATTATATTTTGACATGATTGCGTTGAAGGAGTGGGGGTAAGTAGAGGTAAATAGGGAAAAATAAGTAAAGCAAGCTGGTAAGAGTATTGCAACTTGAAATTCGGTGTATGTCCTAGAAGCCAAGACCTCAAATTTTTTAACAATATGTTTTAACCCTTCCACTACCCTTACTACATTATTAAAGGGGTTGATAAAATAAAATTGAGATATTCACTTGTAATTTGGTAGACGTATGTATTATAACGACATCTGGAACTAGATTATATTTTGGGATGATTCCGTAGAAGGGCTAGGGTTAATAGGAGTGACTAGGGGAAAATAATTAAATCAAGGTGATAAGAGTACAGAAATTTGGGATTCGGTGTATATACTAGAAACCAAGGCCTCAGATTTCTTTCTAATATTTTTCAAACTCCACCACCTCCGCTTCATTATTAATGGGATTGATAACATCAAATTGAGATATTCACTTGAGATTAGTACACGTATGTATTGTAATGACATCTGATTGAGATGCCTCCATTGAAGGGGTGGGAGGTGAATAGTAGAAAATAAGTAGGGTGAACTAAAAACTTCATTTTTAACGTATATGGTAGAAACCAACTCCTCAAACTTTTCTATGACATCTGCCCCAAATATTATTAAAATTCTATGACCAATAATTTCCACATACTAGAGTGCAAATATAGTCAAGATGTTTCCTTTAAAACGACTTGGATGAAGAATCTGGATGTGGAAGTAGTGATTCCTTAGGCAGCGGTTTTTTTAGAGATTTCATCTAGACCAGAAGATTTTTTATTTTTTATTTCCTTAATAGTTTCTTTTAATTCAATTATATTTGTATTGTGCAAATATAAAGTATTACAGTTATGCATTTCATTCATGTAACTCAGTGGATCATTTGGAGGAATTATGTTTTCCGTGAGACTACCTGCAATCGAGCAGTACTAGTTGTTTAATGCATTGGGATTTAAGGGGGATGTAAGCCGCATTTGACCTTTACCTCTAAGCTCATTTACGATTGCCCAAGTCTCCCTTGGCTTGTTATCCGCCTGTTCAATTTTGAATTTATAATGATTTTCTTTTGCCTTTTTTATTACTTTTCTGTAAATATTTTTATATTTCGTATAGTAATCAGAAAAGAATTGTTCATTTGTGTATTTTCGTATGTAGTGAAGAGATCTCAAGTTTTTGCAGACATTTTTATACCTTTAGTTATCCATGGTTTCTTACTTTTTAATTTAATTTTTTGAATGGGGAAAGCTTTGTTAAATACATGTAACAGAAGTTTATGAAAACAATCAAAGGAATTACTTTCATTTAGAAGTTCCTCCCAGTCAAACTCTAGGCAATATAGAGAAAATTTATTATAATTAGTCCTGCTAAACAAACGTACAAATTTGTACTTGACCAAAATTATTTGTATCTAATTTTACTGAACAGTATACGGCTTCATGGTCGGATAGGCTGGCTGATGTCACAGAACATGAAATATTTTGCTTATTTAAATTGCTACAAAAATAATTGATTGTAGAGGCCGAATATTGGGAGATCCTGGTATGTGAATTAATGTGCATGTTAAGGTTCATCGAAGTTAGCAGGTTGAATAGCATTTGAGTGTCATTTGATTCTTTGTTACTAAAATCTATATTAAAGTCCCCGCCTACTATAATCGATGATTTTTCAGGTAGCCTAAATAAAAGTGATTCTAGTTTACCTAGGAATAAATTTACATCCGATAAGGGAGACCTATATACACACACTACATATATATTAAGTTCATTACAGAAAATAATGGAAAACTCAAACTGTTTTTCTTCTAAAGCATCATCGTACTTTTCAAAATTAACAAAAGGAAGGCTATCTTGCAGTGCGTTATTTATGAGAATTAATGTACCTCCGTGAATGGAATTGACTCTACTATATTTTGATAAAACTGAATAATTGGGAATATGTATAGGTTCGTTTGATTTTAACCAGTGTTCCGTTATTAAAACTATGCCAGGATACGCAAGGCTTTCCAATAAAATGTGCAAATCATCCATTTTATTTCGAATACACTGAATATTCAACAAGGCCAAGGTAATAATGGTTTTATTAATGATATTTGGACTAGTACGTAGTTGAAAGGAGTTCTTATCTTGGCTAGTTTCAATAATCTCTTCGTCTTGGAGATCTACTGATCGCGTCGAGGTTCCTAGATCTTCGAAAGGAGTAATATTTATTATGCCAAGGTTTCTTTATTCATACACTAGCTTAAAAAGATCATTTTCCATTCGACTTTTGAAATTGATAGACCATTTAAGAACTCATTTACGATATAGTAGTTATTCATCAATGTAACAACTTTGCCTTCGTAAATTTCTGTTTGTGTAATTACATCATAGAGGTAATTATTTAGTAATATTAATAAAATTAGAATTTTTTTAAACAATTTTTTATTAATTTTTTTAAATCAAATATTTATAATTTTTTTATACAGTTTCACATTTGTCTGTTAAAGTTGCTAATAATATTTTTTTCTCTTTTTCCTAATGGTTTCAGTTCATACCAATTTATTATTATATATTATTATTATATATTTATTATTATATATTATTATTATATATTTATTACATATATTATTATTATTTAATAATATTTTTATCAAAGAATTCCAATTCTTTATTATTTAATTACAAATTTCTGTAGAAGATATGTGCCCGTCTCTTTGATTATACTTATAGCTGAACTCGTTTACTGGCATAAAAATATTTTGTTAACGTACGTAAAGTACCTATACCTGGTTATTAAAATACTGCTCATACTCTATTCACCACCTATATGAACTGATTCCATCACCATTAGATTGACAAAGGATCGAGGCGACTCTTTTATAAACTTCACTACTATCACTTGCAATATATAATTATTTTTGTAAACAGTGTTTTATTGGTCATTTCAGAATATTCAAATCTATCTATAGAGACTTTGTTTTGTGATATCCAAAGATTAACACTAATTACGCTATAGATGGCGCCCTTTTAAAAAAGAATTATTACTAGTTTGTTTGTTGATTGCTATCTTTAGATCCACAAAATTGAGCTGCTTGATGGAGTGTAGTTTCTTTTCCAGTCTAAAGTCTAAAGTTGTTCTTTTTCTTGCCTATGACCATTAAGAGGTAATGCTAGATGCAAGGAAAGATCGCCAGTACCCTTTCCCTACCCCGTGCGTCGCCAAACGTATCTACCGAACGATGTGAGAGCAACGACATACGCTCCTCCGAATCCTCCGTCTATCTTTACCGTCTCAGCCACTGTTGGTGTAGTACGTAAGCGGCGCATTCATTTCATCCCTTTTTACTTAGAAGTTCCATGATATTCATAGGCGCCCGTTCGAATTTTAACTTTGAAATATTTAAAAATGCTGCTGAGTAGTTACGATATATTATATAAATAAAATATGTGTACCTGGTATGTAATTATTATCCCGAAAGTTACCAATATTTTTTGCATTTAGAAAACTAATGAAGTATGTATTATAGAGAGAATCTGAAGTGTACCTACTTATAAGCAATTTAGGTTGATTATTAGTTGAATGGAGTCGCTTGAGGAGAAGAAATCAATACAGCGTAATTTTGTGTTGCTTATTACATTAATTTTTATCTCTTCCCGAATTTTGAAAAGATGCTCATTAATTAAATGTGCTCTTATTTATGCTATTTTGTATATTTATTTGACGATAAAATATGTAAAGTAGGATAAAGAAAACATTTAGTCAAGAGACCAACAAACTACCATAGAATTTTGTCAACATTTCGTGTATTTCAAATTTTTTTAAATATAAACCTGCAGTAACCTCTGACGAAAGTCAAATAATCCCTCGATAGTATAGGCAATAATGAAGTCAAAAGTTTCATATAATAACAAGAAAACCTATGCCTAAGTAATCATTACTTCCACATCCAGATTTTCTTCCGAGTCTCTTTA
This sequence comes from Stenurella melanura, assembly GCA_963583905.1. Lineage (NCBI taxonomy): Eukaryota > Metazoa > Arthropoda > Insecta > Coleoptera > Cerambycidae > Stenurella > Stenurella melanura. The sequence goes on from OY757318.1 coordinate 67,543,337, forward strand.
AAGGTAAACTTCTTGACTATATTTGCACTTTAGTAGACGGAAATAATTGGTCATAGAATTTTAATAATATTTGGGGCAGATGTCATAAAAAAATTTACAGAACTTGAAATTTAGCAAGCTTCGTGAAGACATTGAAAATGAACTTGGCTAACTTTCAAGCCCGGCATGATATTTACAAAATCTGCAAAATATACAGTAGATAGAAATAAAGAAAAGTTTTAGAACTTTTCAAACTATTATTAAGCTGAGGATAAAAAATTTAAGAAGTTACACAACTCTGAGTAATTATAATAGGCTTTACATTAATATTCCACAAAATGCGAGAACATGAATCTAGGTATCAAAATTGATCAAATTCACAAGTTTTACAAAAACGATGCTAGGCGTCGGTCGGAGTTGAGACATGAAAACGCAAAAATATGAATTTAGGTATCAAAATTGGTCAAATACACAAGTTTTACAAAAAAGACGCTAGGCGTCGGTCGGCGTCGAGACATAAAAATGCAAGAACATAAATTTGGATATCAAGATTTATCAAATACACAAATCTTACAAAAACGCCGCTAGGCGTCGGTCAGCGTCGACACGTAAATATGCAAGAATACGATTCTAGCTATCAAAATATATCAAATTCAAAATCAAATTTGGATCTTTCAAAAAGTATGCGATGTAACAGCACCGAACGTTTTCGTGTCCAACAAACAGCCGAATTTTCAAGCGTTACACAAATCGCTACTGGACCCCCGTATTACCGTTACATCTTTGATTTAAACATTCACAATGTTTCTGGAGTCTTACTAGCTTGCTCTACTGATTTTTCACAATTACACACCCCTCTCCGCCCCCTCAGCAAAAAATTCATACGTGTACCAAATTTCAAGTGAATATCTCGAGTTTATTTTATCAACCCCTTTATTATTCGAGTGGTGGTGGTGGGAAGGTTAAAAAATATAAAGAAATCTGAGGGCTTGGCTTCTAGTATACGCACCAAACCTCAAATTTTTGTACTCTACACAGTTTGCTTTAGTCGTTTTCTCTTATTTACCTATAATTACATTCCCACCCCTTCAAAATATAATCTAGTTCCAGATGTCGTTATAATACATACGTGTACCAAATTTCAAGTGAATATCTCAATTTCATTTTAACAACCCCTTTAAAATGGAGTAGGGGTGGTGGGGAGGTAAAAATTTATTATAAAAAATCTGGGGCCTTGGCCTCTAGTACATACACCGAATTTCAAATTTCTGTACTCTTACCAGCTTGCTTGACTTATTTTCCCCTATTTAACCCCCAACCCATCAACGGAATAATCCAAAAATATAATCTAGTTCCAGATGTCATTATAATATATGGGTATACCAAATTTCAAGTGAATAAAATATTTTGTCAAAACAAACAGGTATAAAAAAAGATTGAGCGGCGCTCCTGATCGGTAGGATGCACAATTATGCACGTGTACTTGTACTGAATAGTTTGACTAGAGGGCGCCATTATACGGATGGTTTAGAATGCACATTGTTCTTTTCAAATGAATACCTTATTATTACATTATTTTAAACAAAAACCACATCAAAATTTCTAAAATTATTCATTGTTTTACGAAATGTCCTTAATGTTTTATTTCCCTTTTTATACAATATAATTTATTTTTAAACAAAAATATGATTTTAGGATTCCGTAAAACTACATTTTTTTCTAAGAAAACTGATGCAAACCGCATCAAAATCAGACGATTATTAAGCAAATTAATGCGAATGTCGTTTTGGGGTTAGGTAGAGAAGCCTCTTAAGCTCCCGTACTATTTCAGCTAGCCGTTCGCAGTTGTGGTACTTTCCTTTTATTTTGAACATGTCTCGTTCTAAGTAAGGGGAAAGTGCAGCATTATTTCTTTTTATGCATAAGACCATGAAGAGGGTTCAACATTAGAAGAAGATATTCTTTATCTAAGATTTAATATTCAAACATAGACAAATCAACAGCAGTCACCTAGTAACCTCCTGGAAGTGTGAAGCTTGTACCTATGAATACGAATATTCCCGTTATATCCCAGAACAGCCATTAGATAATGTGCCACCATCTGATCTGGAAACCATAGTACAGGAGAAGGTATAATTTCCGTCTGTCTGTTTGTCAATAGTCGATTTGTTACATTTTCTTCGGAGCTTACCAGGTCTTATTTCAACGAAAAATTACCAGTTTCATTTTTCTTGTAAATGTAAGCTCGGCTTGAGTACCGAACAAGACATTTTAAATATACTCAAAATGGTGATTACTTCATATATTTTTATTTTATTTACATTTCACATTTTTTCATTTTTATAGTAAAATAAATAGTAAGTACTATATGTTAATTTTTATTTGATAGTGTAAAATCCATTATTATAATTTTTTTTGTATTTTATTCTGTTATATTTTCTATCAATTCTTATTATATATTGTTTGATACAATTCCTTAGTTTTATTTCTCTAAGTGTTCTGCCGGTTAAAAGTCAAAGCCACCAAGTTGTTTATATGAAAGGTGTTAGTAAGTTGAGTTTAGCAGGTTACAAATTTCGCAGCTAATGCGTGCATTAGTTGCGTGGCGCCCTTCTAGTTCCTTACCTTGTCTTTTAATTTTTATCTTATTAAATTTTTTCTGCTGGAGTCAACTTATTATTCTTTTTCATGTATAAATAAGTGCCGAATTAACAAGTATAGAGAGTAAAACGCATATGTCATTATTTGTTAATTAATAAAGATAACCCCTTACTTACACCTACCGAGAAAAACTGAGCAGCTGACAGGTAATATAAAATATTTTTATGTGTCTAACCATGGTATCCGTATTTGAAGGTTAGAGGTTATAGTATAAAATGGTAGATAGGCCATATGATAAATACCATGGTCCGTTAGGTAATTTTAAATAGGGGTACGTAGAGAAGATTTTAATTGGTCGAGGGTTTAAAGTTTATTGCCCACTTTTGAGACGTCTTATTTCGATTGAGATAATATCGACACTTTTGGCTTAACGTCTGATCGGTCGTCATCTACCTACAGGGTATAGTAAATTTTCGTTTTGCGAACCTTTTTCAATTTTAAAGTTAAGTACATTTGTTCACTATTTTGCCGGTTATAATAAGCATAAATTAATGTGTTGTAATTGAACTAAGAGTATTCGGCGGCGATTTAGCTAAAGATTTGAACTTACCGCGGACCAATTCATTTCTTGATATAGTGTAATTACTGTTTATTAATCTATTTATCGTTAAATGTTTGTGATTGTCATTTTCATTTGTCTTCCTTCTCTTCTGTAAATATAGTGGTGTAAGTGTTTTGAGAAATCACGTGTTTTATTTGCTTGTTAATTGAGTTCATTCTATATTCAGTATAGTTTGTTTGTGAAGTAACCTGGTTGAGGGACACCAAAAAGGATATAATCACCGAGAAGGAAAAGGGTAAGCACAGTTTTGTTTTCGATGGATATATTATAATATCGTCGGAGTCTACAAAAGTAATTGGCACACTCCGTACTATATCAATGGTAATGTCTGAATAAATTTTGTAATTAGGGGAATAAAACCCCAGTTATTACAGTGGCGCAGTCTAAATAGGATGTTTTTAAGGAAAAAATTTGCATAGCCAATTAATATTCAAGTTAATTAATTGAGTCACTGCATTTTTTAGAGTTTTAAAAATTTGCCATTTAAAATGAACCTACGTATTAACATAATATGTCATTTTCGTTGTCGATGTTGTGTTAGAAGTTTCCTAAGAAAATTTAAATTAGTGGTCTCAAAAGTAAAAGTTTTGAACTCGTAAAATGATACCAGTATGTTTATCATGTCTTAGAATTAATATATTTCGCTAGAGTAACGATTTGTGAATGAGACAAATAAAGTAAATTAAATTTAGCCAGAGAACTAGAGGAGGAAAAATATCATATTATCATTGGTGGGGCATATTATAATATATGTAAGAACGGCTTTTGTTTAATTCCTAGACAGCAAAGTAAAAATACCCTCAAACTTAACTACAATAGGCAATTCATAGAGTTATATGTATATAAATGAATTAAGGTTGCGTCAAAGCAGTAGATAAATATATATAGAAATTAGTGGTCCTATTTACCGAGTATTGGGCATAAAAAGGGAATTTTACTGATCTCTTGTGAATTAGGTATATTGTCGAGTAAATTTAAAAATACGGATCTAGCGTAGATGAGGTTATTGCACCCTCGTTCAGACACTGCCCTTTTTATAAACTTAGGTACCTGTAGGAAATGGTCATCAGAAAGAGTCTATCAATTTTGCGACGGAATCAATGTTTTCACGTATAAATTAAAGTCTGTACCACGGACGTAACGTTGTTCGAATAGGTTAGAAACAAGAAACCCAGCTATGGCTGATGATTAAAAGATGTAGACGAATAGACAGAAAAGTAGAAACGAATTATTTATATACTTGTTTAAAGTGAGTATCGAAAACCGGCCATAATTTGTTGAAATGACTTACTTAGATGATCTGCAATTTTTACTTAATTTAATGTACATAAATTTCCCTCTAGCTCCACGCTCAGGCCAAAATATAGTTTTTCCAAGAGTACGTTTGCTTGTTTCCCAATTCTGTAATTGTTTAAGTAATTGATTAATGATTTATCGATAAATAATAAGGACTTAAAATTATTTTTATACAATTTTGGTTACAGCATCCCTTATCATTTTTTTTGTTGTGACATAGCATGCACAAATGGTTACAGGTAAAGTAGTTTGCTTTTGTATTGAGGTTAATAGAATTGCTTAGGACAGTTTAGAGAAAATTTGCCCTTTGGCTTTCAAAGTAACATAAGTGTTTTTTTTTTGTTGAAAATTTTCTCGAATTAATTTACAGTAACGGCTTGATATGGTACAAATTAAATTTTTTTAAAGATTAATTGGTTTTATGAAACCGAGTTATTCGATGTACATTTATATATTTTGATCAAAATTGCACAGAGAATTTAGCTAATCCACGAGTGGTTAGGTCTTTTTTGGGGATATGACAAGTTCTAGAATATATCTCATGAGTAATTAAGCTACATTATTTATTTAAATATAAAGAACTAGAAATAAAAATCGAAAATTTTAAGATACCCTTGAAGGTCAAAGTAAAAGAGGACACGTAGAAAATTTACCGCCAAAATTTGCATAATACCTACAGGTAGAAAGTTTCCGATAGGGTTGAGCCTCTCAATTTGGAGAAATTATTCAAGTTTTCGATTCATGGTGCAATCACCTGTTTCTTTTCGAAATGCAGGAAACAAGAAAATTACACAGGGTTTTCTGTTTCTGAACCATTTACGGGGGCGACAGAGCTTGTACTGCTTATTGATTGGCGAGTCTGTATATGTATATTGGTATATGTGTGCAATATGTGTGTGTACATGTCGAGTATATAGATATGTGGAAATGTATGAATTTTTACGTAGGTAGATGAGGATGTATATCTATAGTTAAATATGCATGGAGGCGTACTGATGTATGTGTGAGTATACATATATAGATGAGAAGATATATAATTGTTCTTTATTAGACAAGTAGAGTAAACCGAAATGAATTAATATCCAAATTTAGAGATCCAGAAACCGCGACAGAAGAGAAAGAAAAGTATACACTGCAGTTGACGAATGTTAAAGTTTCGCTAAAAGACACATTTTTTAGATAACTTTGTGAATTAAATATTGTCAGTGAATTAAAAGGATAGATGATGACCGTAGTGTGGAGTTATGCCGAGAGTCCAACAAGGATTTAGAAATATTTCTTTGTTGTTAGATAGGGTTAAAACGAAATTCGGAACAAAAACAAGGTAAGAAGTTGCTGATAAGAAATTTGCATTCTCAGGTGTTCCACCTCTAGAAAATTTAGAGTTTAGACAATATGAATAAAGGCCATCTTAAGTGCAATAAGCTTTACAGGTGTAATAAACGTTTACAGAGGCGTGCCAATACAGTTGACAATACAATTTGGTCACAGAAAGCTTGGATACAATGTTGTACGTAACCCCAATAAATCGCAGGTCAATACATTAAAATAGTACATGCGACTAAATTAAATTTTATAAACTAAATAATTCAGAATACATTCTTGGAAATAAAACAATACAGAGAGCCATCATTTTCGGATATTACAATTAGAATATTTACGTTTTGAAGAAAACATCAGAAATGATAGAAAGATAAGAAAAGAAAAATTCTATTTAATTTTTTTATTCACATTTTGATTTGTTTTCTTTTTTGGTAAAATCATGCTATTGTTAAAGAGTCTGAGCTCACTCAGGAGCATATGGTAAACATTAGGTAGAAAATATAAGAATATGGGAGATAGGATGTATACAGTTGCATAATTTCAGCTTCTCTTGTGTGGCTTTAGTGTTTTATTCAATTTCAAAAAAAAGGGTTACGGATTTTCTATGATTATTATAAGATCAAATGTAGATATATCAAATTTATACAGCTCTAGGAGAAGTTAGGACATGAGCAAGAAAAATATTTTTTTGTCTTAAGACAGGATTATGAGGGAATATGGCATTGAGTTTTAAGAATGGTGGTAAAAAAAAATTATTCCAGGGAGTAACGGTTTTAGCTAGAGTAATTTCTATTAGTTAAGAGAGGATTCCAGAAAACATATGTAATAGAAATTAAGACAGATAGACCAAATAAGGCAGATTTTTCCCCCCATACAAAAGCAAAGTAAGGAACAAAAGGGTTTTTTTTCCGGCTCTTTAGTGGTATAAAATGTTAGATGGGCCATATGATAAATACCATGGTCCGATAGATAATTTCAAATAGGGGTATGGTTTAAAGTAGAGAAGATTTTAATTGGTCGAGGGTTTAAGGTCTTATTTCATAGAGATAATATCGACACTCTTGGCTGATCGGTCATCTACCTACAGAGTATAGTAAATTTTCGTTTTGCGATCCTTTTTCAATTTTAAAGTTAAGTACATTTGTTCACTATTTTGCCGGTTATAATAAGCACAAATTAAGGTGCTGTAATTGAACTAAGAGTATTCGGCCGCGATTTAGCTAAAGATTTGAACTTACCGCGGACCATTTCATTTCTTGATATAGTGTAATTATTGTTTATTAATCTATTTAATCGTTATACATATAACGATTAAATAGATTAATAAATCACAAACATTTGTGATTGTCATTTTCATTTGTTTTCCTTCTCTTCTGTAAATATAGTGGTTTAAGTGTTTTGAGAAATCACGTGCTATATTCAGTAAAGTTTGTTTGTGAAGTAACCTGGTTAAGGGATACCAAAAAGGATATAATCACCGAGAAGGAAAAGGGTAAGCACAGTTTTGATTTCGATGGATATACTATAATATCGACGGAGTCTACAAAAGGAATTGGGACACTCCGTACGATACCATTGGTAATGTCTGATTAAATCTTGTAATTAGGGGAATAAAACCCCAGTTATTACAGTATTATGGCAGACTTTTGCTTCTGTATAGTTCCTCCCATCAAATATCTGTGTACATTTACGTGCCGTAAACGCTAATTATTGTTGTACATGATTTTACGTAAATTTTGTGAAATAATTTGTTACATACATACATATGTAGATTATTTTCTAATACATACCGATGGGACCTCGTGTATCAGTATAGGCAAACTTCCCATGACCAACCCTGATTGACTGTAATATTGCGAATCTATTTTATTTTCACAGGAAAAATGAATATCGCAGACGCGATAGTTTTTTCTCACTATTTGGGGATCCATTGCTCAAAGTCTTTACGCTGATAGCTGCATCCATTTCTGGTATATCTGAAATTTGAGGTTATTGGTTGAATAAAATATTTAATCACTTTCATGAAAAAGAAAACGATTCTAAAACTAGATACTTAACACGGCACAAGTTTTTACTGCAAACATCCTACACGTTGACTTGATAGTTTACCAAAGGTCCCCGCAGCAAAATGCATGGGTAATTTTGTTGTCGAAGAAATCATTGTAAATTTAAGGCATAGAATCCTTAGGTCATTCTCAATGAAAACTGTTATGGACAAAGTTCCGAAATGTCTTTATTTTAAAAATACAGCAGGTCAAAGCTCCAAATTTGTACCATGTACACATACCGAGGAAACGTTCAACTTCTGTACTACTACAAGGCTGAGATAGCTGACCATTGCTTCTACTTTATCGGGATTTGTTTTCCATCGATGACAAAACCCAGATAATTTAACGAGTTTCTAAAAAATTTACATTTAGATAAGTTTATTGTCAAATTCGACATTTTGAGACGTCTTTGTACTTTTTGCAGAATACATAGAAAGGTCCACTTCACACAGTCCGCAATCCACTTCAAGCGCAAAGTCATCAAATGACGGAGCAGGCCCTAAAAGGGTAAGAACTGCATTCAGTTCTTCGCAACTAGTAGAATTAGAAAAGGAATTTCACAAGATCAGGTATATAACAGGTGCAAAGAGGATAAAATTAGCCCAATCTCTAAATCTGACTGAGAAACAAATTAAAGTTTGGTTACAAATTAGAAAAATGAAGTTTATAAATAAAGGAAAGAATAAGTTGGCACCATCACAATCATGTGGAAATTGTTCGCCTTCTATACTAAACGTCAGTTCACGCAGTCCAGCTCTCGTTAATGAGACCTAGGCTGCAGGATAATAAATCGGACCAATCTGCCATTGTTGGTAGACTGCTAAATTATTCTGTCTTGATGCAGAGACAATACCCCTTTCAAGCACCTATTCAATCTTCCGTTCAAACACCTCATCATTCTTATGAATGAATGAACAGTAATATGGCTTATAGCAATCAGTACTGCACGCAACCACAAACTACTCAGCTACAAAATACATATAATGGATATATTCCACAAACAAGTAATTATTCTTATAGGAAGCTCAACCAAGAACTCAGCCCATACCCTAGAAACACTTAACTTAGATGGTAAAACTGATTATATTCCACCTTGCCACATTAAAGAAGAAATAGAATTTACTGAAGCTGCACTAAATTTGAATGTACCAGCAAATGTCGCTTGGTACGATGATCAAAATTTGGGAAACAATACGTCTGAGAATAATTTAACTCCATTATAAAATACCCAAAATACTAAAACTAAAATAAAAAAATAAATAAAGAAAAGAGATTTAAAGTCTAACAACAATAAATGTCTACAGTTCCTTTGAATATATCAGCAAAAGTTATTTGGTCAACACTTGGGCAAGAATACGTCCTTTGACATCCTTGATATTCCATGCAGGCCCACCACATCTTTTTCCAGAATACATAGAAAGGTCACAGTCCGATTCTAGTTCAAAATTAAATAACAATGGAACAGGCCATAAAAGGGCAAGAACAACCTATATTTCTTCCAAACTGGTGGAACTTGAGAAAAGGATTTCGCAATAGTAGATATTTACACCGTGCAAGAATAATACAATTGATGCAATCGCTAAATCTAAGTGAAAGAAACAAATTAAAATTTAGTACTAAAACAGAAGAGTGACATTTAAAATGCAAGAAGCAATTAGTCTTCACTATTGTAACTAAATAGAAATTGTTCACCTCCTATACTAACCGTCAGTTTACGTAGTCCAGCTTCCGTTCATATGAGACCAAGGCTCCAGAATAATAAACGTTTAGTAGTTTTATATGTCCCTCGAAAGTATCCGACACTATACGCGCCTGAAATTAAGATTGCAGCACCTCTTCGTCTGACATCGGAACTAATTCCTGTGTGATAGGTGTTTTGTTTACATTCAAATCTTTGTATTTTTGGCGATTTTGCTTGCTATAAAAAGGTATTTTATAAATAAATTTTAATGAAAATATATGTATAGCAATTGATTTTATTATATATTTAAGCGATATTTTAGAACTTGGGTGCATTTACCGTAATTCTTCACCGTAAATTCACGAAAACACGGTACGTATTATGTTAGGTTAGGATATTGTTATTTCCTTTTTCATAATGTGATTTAATCCTTAAAATAACTATTATATTCATATTTTATTAATAATTAATGTTTAAGAGTGGGTATGCCGTCTAAAAATCAGAAACAAATCAGTCTAAAACGCCGCACCGTCCGCGACAAATTATAATTAGACCATTGCAATTACGAAATTTGTACAAACGAAAAATAGAAGAAAACATATCAATCTAGGTTTGTATCGTTTTAATATTTTGAAAAAAAAAATGGTATTAATTAATAAGATTTGTTTTAATTAGCAGTAAATTGCGAGATTTTATGATTTTTTAAAAAATATTTAGAATCAAAATATGAGAAAAAGGACTCGATACAAACCTTCATTCATGTTTTCTGTGTATCGCACTATTTTTATTTTTCCAAAAAACATACTACTTTTTGCAAAAACATGTATAGCACGGAACCGTGCAAAGGCACATTTTGCAACAAATGTTACACTGATACGAGCTCCCTCTGGATTTACTATCTAAACGATTGACTTACTATCTAAACGATAGTAAATCCAGAGGGAGCTCGTATCAGTGTAACATTTGTTGCAAAATGTGCCTTTGCACGGTTCCGTGCTATACATGTTTTTGCAAAAAGTAGTATGTTTTTTGGAAAAATAAAAATAGCTCCGCCCTTCACCCAGAAGTATTTTATGAATGAGAAAATATAACGAGGGAACGAAATAAGAAATTGAACTAAACCATTTCTAATAACACGGGACGCCCAATAAAATACCAAATTCCATTAATTTACTATTATACTTAACAGGTACTCTACTCTTTGATTATACTACTAGTACCGAATTATAACAATATAGTAACTAGTTATATGTAGCCACCCATGCACTAACAATAATGTGTAATTGTATTTCAATTCTTCTTTTTAAAATGGTGGTATGCTGGTATGTTTGAAAACATTTATTGGACAATACAAATGATATTAAATTTTAAAGATGTGTTCTTGTCGTGAACACAGGCAATGCGATTTGCAATGAAAGGAGTTAGAAACACAAAAGTAAAGCGCGCATTTTCCCATTTTCTCATCAAGTCACACGCATCAGTTTGTTGCATTAGACCAAGCAAAAGGATTTTTTTCATAATAACTTTTATTTCTGTGAAAAATAGAAAGAAATGTTTGGGATAAAAACTGTGGGCAGTAAAGTTATCTATCGATCAGTCAAAATAATGAAATCTAGGCTCAAAATGTAAAAAGAAACAGAGAAACCAACTTACTCCTTTAAACCCGAAAATATTTTCCAGAGAAAAGCAACTTTCGTGAAAATTTAACAAAACAGAGCTAAAAGTATTGTCCAGAAGGTGATGTGGACCGAAATATTTTCTTGTTGAGATCGCTCACCAATGTAGACGTTCTAAGACTCAAGTTGCAGGTTTTTATCTCTGCTTTCAAAATTTGTAGAGAAAACATTTTTGAATACAAATTTTAGCCATCTTTTTTACTTTGAAAATTTTGCAAATTTTTAGAATCGCTCTGACATTCGTATTTTTAAAAAATGCACTATTAAATTTCATTGATACAAATAATTGATGCTTTGGATTTTTAAAATCTAACCAGTAAAACCAGAGATATCCATATTTTTGAGAAATAACCTATCATGTCTAAAGTTATTAATATTTTGATGCGGGGTTTAGTTTAAAACATCCATCATTAAACTTGTGTCTACTATAAAAGCAAATTTTTAAGTTCTCCCCATCCATATATTTTTTAAGAAAATATGAATAATAATTCGTAAAACTAAAAGTGTACACCAGGCAAGTTATTTTATATATGTGCTAATATGTGATATGTGCTAAGTATATAACACTAGTTCATTGGTCAAATCGAGAACTACTACTCCTAGAAAGTAAAATTTCAAATAAAAGGTTGCCTCTCTCCTTGATCTTTATTTATTCTCGATATACTTAGGTACTTGTTGCTGACTTCGAAAAATTGTCATTTGCTTGCTACATTTATGTCTGCAAATTTCAGGTTAGGGTTGTAAAGAAATTCTTATTTTATACTATCAAAACAGTACCTGAGTGGCCAACCACTTATAGAAATTACACGAACTGCCGAGACTGCCTTGCCTGCGGCGCCTGCGTAACTCCAACCAGCCGCACTTGCGGGGCTTTCAATTATATTACCCCCACTGCCATGGCTGCCGACAGCCTGCCTAAAATTCGGAGAACGAGTGCCAACGGTGGTTTACCTTTCGATAGAAAACTACTGAATTTCATAATGATCCGTTGAATAGTTTAATGATTATAAATAATTACTTATCACTGACTTTCTGCGAACCATTTCTCTTATTCTCAGCGTCTATTGGATGTATAGCAATAATAATTCAAATTATTTTTTTTGTTTAACTTGCCATAATTCAAAAAACGAAAATATTAATGGATCTCAATTTTACTGTGTCATCACTACATATTTATTAGAACTGTGGTAATATGAAGGTCAAATTTTAATAATTGTAAAAAATATTATTTTTTTTCCAAAACCATGTCGATAAAATGTGAGTATTTGCAGGGATCAGTTAACGAACGGAAAACCCTTTAAGTCTATGCTGAGAAGAAATAAAGATGGAGACATCTTTTCCATTTGAAACTTTTTTTCTAAGTTTAACAGATTCTAAGAATATCGCGTATAGACAAATTAGACCAATAAATAACTAACACTATACGCATAACACTTATTGGATAAAACAACTTGCGCGGTGTATATTTTTGATTTTAACAATGGTTGCTAATTTTTGTTTATTGGTAAACTACCATTATTTGAGGGAGACTACAAAATAAAAATTCAAGAATTCCTGAAGAATCCCCTGAGGATCCAAGAGTTTAAATTTTTATTTGTTGAATGATGTGACAGCTGATGTTAAGTTTTCTATTTAGTTATAAACAAGAATTAGTACTATACCCCCAATAACAAACAAGACTGCAGCTACGGATACGTATTTCGGAGTTATTGCTCTTCATATATGGCACATGAGGCACGAAGGTACAAGATAGAGTACCTACAATATACTGTGCTTTCCTATCTTTGTTGGTCTTGATTTTAACAATATAACAATATTATTTATGCCATGCTACGCTGATGAGGAGCAATAACACGTGTGTCCGTATCTGCAATATTGCATACCACTAATTTTTGTTTATAATTTTTATCGGACCTCATCAACTCTTTCATTCTTTTTATTTATTACTATTATTTCCTTATTGACGATTATTATTAATTAATGCAGATTACTAATTATTGAATATCTTTTCCATTATGCAAAAATATAGATATACTCGTATAGGTACTCTATATTACAAATTAAAATTCTAGGGAAGCATAATACCTAGCCGTTTAAATTATAAATAAGTACTGTATTTATTGAAGGAATAATATGTAAAAACGCATTTAGGTTAGAATGATAGGATAGATGTGTCGGCATAACCTTTGAGCTTTGGCAGGTAGAATTTATATACAATTATGAACTAATTACAAGCTTATACGTAAGTTGAATCACGGTCATTCATTTCTATTTACTACTTAGTGTACATAGTACTATAAATACATAAAATAATATTTTATCGTTTTTAAAAGACCGCCCACTGGAGTTTCCCTTTCACCTCCCCTGTTGCAAATTTTAGCAGCTTGTCGAGGCATACCTACTCTTAATTTAGCTAAAACATGTCCCTAAGTGCTGAGAGTCCACAAAATCCTTCCCCCCAAAACTGTTATCCATCGCGTCACGCGCTGTTTGCCGGCTTCGGGAAACAAATGGAAGCTTAAGTTGGGGCTTTTTTTGCCCAAGACGAACACCGAGGAACTAAACAATATTGATCTTTATTGTTTTCAATTTTAATTGAATCCAATCCACAATAAAAACAATGCAAAACAATTATGACACAAGCAAATAATGAAAGTTTTCACTTGTAATCTCACTCAAAGTAGTTCGTAATCGGCACCGTAGGTGGCGTATCGCTTATTTTGAATCGCCTATAATAATATCATCCAGGTAGACAAAAACATTCGGTTCTAATTCCGGACAAAAAATTGCATCCATGTCTTTGCATACATTGAGCGCTATTCGACAGACCAAATGGTAGTACATTGAAGTGAAATAGGCCTCTACCGGGGACTGCAAATGCTGTCTTTTCTTTGCTATCCTCAGTTAAAGGAATTTGCCAAAAAGCAGATGTTAAATCTACAGAAATAATAAATTTAGCTTGTCGTAACACAGATAATATGCGGTCAACTGCCGGTAGTGGATAAGAATCAGATTTGGTTACAGAGTTCAGTTTCTATCGTCGAAACAAAAACGATATTCCCCATTAGACTTTTTGACTAATAATACTGGTGAACACCAACTACTAAATGATGGTTCAACGACTCCTAACTCGAGCATGTTGTCAAGTTCCGATTTCAGGTGGTTAAGCATGTAAGGTGACATTTGATACTGTTTTTGTTTAACTGGCCGAGCATCTCCGGTATCTATATAATGCGATATTCTGTCGGTACAACCTAGCTTTCCATCATCACTACTAATTTCTTTAAAAGATTCGATAACCTCATTCACTTGCTTAAGTTGGGATTCAACAAACTTTTTAGGAGCACATATGCCCTCATTACTAGAAATTTCGGAAATTTCAGAAACTGTCATTAATTCAGAACCAACAAGGTCGCTATGAATTTGCCAAGTATCATTATAAAAATTTTCCATAATTGAAAATTTCTTACAAAAATCGCTACCTAATATAAATGAGTGCGGAAGTGATGGTGCTATAAGTACTGGTAATAGCTTAATAATAATAATAATAGCTGTTATTTTATTTAGATTAGGATAATTAAACTTTACTTGGCTGGACTTTGACTTAGGTACAAAAACACCAAACTTATGTACCTTCTTATCTAGTTTTTTTGCTGTTTTCTGCAAGGACAATCTTTAACAGTGTAATTTGGCTTGCCACAATTAAAACAAAACAACTTTGGTTTGCTTCTACACTCTCTAAATGAACGATTCGGTTTATTGCAACTAAAACAGATCAGTTGAGAATCTTTATTCTTAGGTTTTTTGTTAAAAGAGGGTTTATGAGAATTAGAAACCGTGTTGTGGCCTGTGAGTAATTGTCAGCTAAAGAGCTATTAGAACTATGTTTTGGAGTACTTTGAGATTGCAAATCATCAACATATGCTAAGTTTGGTTCTACTATATAAGAGTGCTTATTAGGTGTAATATATTTCTTTTTGCATAATTCCGCATCCTCAATTCTTTTACAAAGTTTAGCCAACTCAATGGTAGAAGTTACATCAGTTAAAGCAAGTTTATCAGCATATATCGGAAGTAAATTTTTCTTAATTATTCTAAGTTTCCGCAGGCTAGTAGATTATCTAAAAAGTGACTCCATTACAGCAATAAAAATATTAACTGGTTCTTTTGGACCTTGACATCTACTTTTAATTTCATCCCAAAGTTTATCTTCATAGTTTAATGGTAAAAACTCACTACGTAACAAATCAGCTAGGGCATCCCATCAAACTGTATACCCCAATTATAAACATCTACAGATTTAGAACTAACCCTAGTTTTTATGTAACAAATTCAAGATCACACGTTGCTAGCGTCATAATTTAATATGTATAGCACTAAAGCAGCCACTCACCTCAGTACAGAGCCACACACATCAAAGTGCAAGGCGGCTACTCGTTCTTGTCGCAGAGTCGGGGGCGTAGGTTCGATTTGAAAATACTATTTATTGCCAGGCGCCACTCTCCCTGATTTATTAATGTTAAAGGAGAGGAAAGGGACACAAAAGAATTTGAGGCTTAATTAAATTTGAATAAAAGAATTTATTACATAAACATAGGGTTAGTGGGTTAGAAGAATCTGACAATAATATAAATAATATAAAAATATGGTAAACATTTCAGTTAAATAATTAAGTAATAAATATTCACAACCTTCAAATAAATACTGTGCTAAATAAAAATTAGTACTAAAATATAAATAAATATAAATAAATACACATATATGTTGGATGGTACTTTAATTCGCTGATATTTGAAACCAAACCCTCGTATGTTGAAGTTTATAAAAGAAGGGAAAACGTTTAGATACCTCAGTAGAAATACTCGTAACTTAAAAATTACCTTTTATAAAACACCCCATGTAAATCGTCCACCAGCTCTTAGACTAGATGTTAATGTACACCTCTGCCTCCACGTTCAGGCCAAGATATAGTTTTTCCATTAGTTCGTTTGCTTGTTCAACAATTATGTAATTGTTTAAGTAATTGATTAATGATTTAACGATAAATAATAAGGACTTAAAAATATTTTTATACAATTTTGGTTACAGTATCCCTTATTATTTTTTTGTTGTTGTGACGTAGCATGCACAAAGGGTTACAGGTAAAGCTTTTGAATTTGGGTTTAATAGAACTGGTTAGGATAGTTTAGAGAAAATTTGCCCTTTCGCTTTCAAAGTAACAGAAGTGTTTTTTTGTTAAAAAATTTCTCGAATTAATTTACATTAACGATTTGAAATGGTACGAATTAAATTTTTTTAAAGATTAATAGGTTTTATGAAACCGAGTTATTCGATGTACATTTACATATTTTTATCAAAATTGCACAGATAATTTAGCTAATTCACGACTGGTTAGGTACTTTTGAGGTTATGACATGTTCTAGAATATATCTCAAAGAACTAGAAATTTTAATATACCCTTGAAGGTCAAAGTAAAAGAGGGCACGTACAAAATTTACCGTTAAAATTTGCATAATAACTACAGGTAGACAGTTACCGATAGGGTTGAGCCTCTCAATTTGGAGAAATTAGTCAAGTTTTCGATTCATGAACTAAGCCAGGTGCAATCACCTGTTTCTTTTCGGAATACAGGAAACAAGGAAATCACCTAGGGTTTTGTTGTTTCTGAGCCATTTACAGGGGAGACAGTGCTCGTACTGCTTATTGATTGGCGAATCTGTATATGTATATGGGCCTATGTGTACGTATATGTGTGTGTACATGTCGAGTATATAGATATGTGGATGTATATCTATAGGTAAATAGGCATGGAGGCGTACTGATGTATGTGTGAGTATACATATATGGGCGAACAGATATATAATTTTTCTTTATTGGACGAGTAGAATAAACAGAAATGATTAGTATCCCAATTTAGAGACTCAGAAATCGCGACAGAAAAGAAAAACGATAGGGGAAAATGTATACACTGCAGTTCAGGGGGCATATAAAACCAGAGTCATAGAGTAGGAATTCCCCAATTAATAAGTCGAATAAGATTTTTTTTTGCTCAAGATTTGCATGTAGTGAACGAGATTGGTGCGCTGTTGTTACGAGATAAATTAATTCGCGATGTACTCGGTATACCTGCGGTTATAGTTGAGGAGCATTGTGATAAAAAAATTCATCACGAAAAATGAGCAAGGAATGTTAAGGTTTCGCTGAAAGACAAATTTTTTTTTAGATAACTTTGTGAATCGAATATTGGCAGTGAATTAAAAGGATAGATGAGAACCGTAGAGTGGAGTTATGCCGAGAGTCCAACAAGAATTTAGAAATATTTCTTTGTTGTTAAACATGGTAAACAAAATTCGAGACAAAAACGGGATATGAAGTTGCTGGTAAGGAATTTGCAGTCTCAGGTGTTCCACCTCTAGAAAATTTAGAGTTTAGATAATATGAATAAAGGCAATCTTTAGTGCAATAAGCTTTACAGGTGTAATAAGCGTTTACCAGGGCGTGCCAATACAGGCAATTTGGCCACAGAAAGCTTGGATACAATGTTGTACGTAACGCCAATTATTATAAACAGTAATAAATTATAGGCCAATACAATAAAATAGTACATATGTAGCATTTGAAAAATCTACATTAATAATTTCAGTTTGAATACAGTAAATTAACCCATTAGTTCATTTGTTTGATAGGCAACCACTCGTACTTCAAAGGGCATAGCAGGTTGCATATCTGAAATTCTCAACGACGAAAGAAAGCGTGTTTTCTTTTATGTATTATTTTTGAGTCGGAGGTGTTATTCACGTATTCCTGTTGTTGGGATATTACACAATGGGGTAATACAGTCTTTAAATTACAAGCCCCTTTGTTGGCGCATTTTGATTGGCTAGAGAAAGTGTTCTCTAGAGGTTCAAGTTGGCAACGCGGAGAACTGTGAAAGAGATTTCCGTCGAGGATTGGTCGAGGAGACAGCGACGAGTCGACAGCGACGAGGTAGCTAAATGGCGGCGGTCCCGGTTTTGTAGTGAAGAATTTGGGTTTTACATCGCTGACACTGAAAAGGGATTTGATTTGATGTACCCAGTGTTTCTTTACCGTCCTGCCAGAAGCATTTTGTAAGTTCCAGGAAGGAATTCTGTTGCTTGTCGTAATCCGATCGCCACGTGTTTCGAGAAGGTTATGTAATGCTCTCTATAGGAGGTAGGTTTTTTTATTTTACTTAGTTTGGTGTTTTATTTAGTTCTTATTTATTGTAATTATTACAGAGTGTTTGGTACAAGTATATGTTTTGGAGAGGCTTGTGCATGGTATAGGCATATGTTTGGTGCTGACATTTTGGTTATGTAAGGGGGCCCAGCATTTAGAGGAGTAATAGGAGGAAGTCTATTACTCAGATGTTTGGTTTTATGTGGGTTCTGCTAACGTTTAGAGAAGTTTTGGTTGGAGAGTTGTCCGCAGCAGTCTCCAAGAGATTTTGGCAGAGTTTTGGGAGTGACACGGAGTCGTAGTCGTAAGCAACGTCGAGAACATCTTAAGAAGTGGTAACAGATCACGCTGCAGTTGTCAGAGAAAACGCCAAGGCTCCAACCAGGTTTTACTGTTTCATTTTAGTTACATAATTTTAGAGAAACTTTTATAGTTTTATTCAGTGGTTTTTTTGTCAAAATATTAAAGTAAATTACACAACGATTATGCAACTACACCCCCTAGTATGTGAAGTATCTTAAGATCTTTTTTGTAAGTAGAGCATGGTACCAAGCGACACTAGTTTACTTTATACTATGTCACATATGAAGTATTTTTAATAGAACATGTTCTCTTAGATCCGTCTGTAACATTCTAGTGCACACAGCGAGCATTGCAAAAATTAGCTCACACGATCTTCTTTGTTACGTAATATTTTATTGAGAGCTGTAATTTTAACCCGTTGTAAACCTTTTAACTCGCTGTTGTGAATTTGAAACTCATTGTTGTTTTCATTTAAGCGTAGTTGTATTTCTATAAAAAGAGACAAACCACTGAAGTAATTTGAGAAAGTGTCCTTGCATATGTTGCATTTCTTTTGCACATGTAGATTAAGTTTGGGGAACAATTGGGGAACTATTTTGTTTTTTTATTGTGGTACATCTCATGTCTGTGTTTTAATAAATGTCTAATGTCTACACGTTCTTATTATTTGCACTGATACTCCTGATATTTGCTTAAATTTTGAGATTTCATAGAGTATAGTAAGAGTTTTGAGATCATAGAAATATTTTGAGAATTCCATCGCACGGTTGCTAGTAACTTAATTTTGTTCCGTGCTGGCAAAATTATTTAAGTCACATTACGTAACATACAGCCGGTGGCGCCCTTTTGAGTGTCCACACACAATCCTAACCCACGGCCTATGCTCTCCAACAAAAATCGGCTGCCGTCCGCACCGGAATAACATGTTTTAATATTTAGGTATCAAAATATGCTACACCAAAAGTGGCGCTACAACGTGGAGGCCCGATTGTTACACCAAAAGTGGCGCTACAACGTGGAGGCCCGATTGTTACACCAAAAGTGACGCAACAACGTGGAGGCTCGATTGTTACACCAAAAGTACACTCAGAGTAATAGTCATTTTGGTCATGTAGGGAGTACGACTCCTAAGGTTGAACAGGTTGTTGCCAAAGTAGAGCAGGTAGTCGCAAGTACTTCAGGAAACGGGAATAGCGCCAATAATCCCAGTACTTCAGCACAGGCTCGGAGTAGAAAAATTTGTTGGAATTGTGGTAAGCCCAACCACACTTTTTCGTCTTGCAAGGCTAAGAGGAAAATATTTTGTTTTCGTTGTGGTACGCCTAATGTTAGGTTAGCTAATTGCAAGAAGTGTTCCAAGAAACCAGTAAGGGAGGTGTGTTCTGGCCGCCACACTGTTCCCAGTAAGTTGGCCAAACGAAAATTTTCGTATTTTAGTAAGAGAGAGTGGCAGTCTTGGCTCTCATATGTTAGAAATTTTTATAAGTTTTCGGGTAAGACAGACTTGCATGAGCAAGCTGCGCCATTGCTTGTTAAGAAAGGTACTGATAACAGGCCTTACGTTTCAGTAAAATTATATGGTAGGGACATAGTGGCTCTGCTTGATTCGGGAGCAAATGCTTCTATCATTGGTTCAGGTGGCCTTGAGTTATTGAGACAATTGAACTTAGAGATTAATCCGTCTCATACTCAAAGTGTGTTTGTTGCGAATGGGAGTCAGCAAACCGTAACAGGTTTGGTTGATTTGCCCATATGTTTAGGAAATGTCTGTCAAATTGTGAAAGCTTTGGTAGTGCCTTCTTTGCCTCAATCTTTTATTTTTGGTTGCGACTTTGCTAGACAGTTTCAAATTAAGATTGACTTTAAAGATTCTTGTGATGTAGTTCCTCATGCACAGTCTCGCATTCCTCCGGCCGAACCGGAAGTTCTTTTATTAGAAATTTCTTTGGAAAATCTGGATGATTGGTATCTATCTATGCGTGAGAATATTTCTTCCTTTCCAAAGCGTTATCCTCAATGGAAAGTAGTAAATGGTTTAGTCTATAAGCTCATTCCATCTCGTATATCGGTGCAGACAAATCTTACGGAGTGGAAGTTACTTGTTCCGAAGGGACAAAGGCAGCAAATCATGAGTTCATGCCATGATCCTGCAGTTTGTGCACATTTTGGGTTCTTCAAGACATTGGCTCGTCTGCAAGAACATTATTACTGGCCAAAAATGCGCCAGGACGTCATGAAGTATGTTCGAAAGTGTCAAGTTTGTGCTTCTCAGAAAATAGCAAACACGGCTAGGATGGGACTCATGGGTGGCGAAAAATCTGCAAGTTATCCTTGGCAGATAGTGTCTCTTGATATTATGGGCCCATTCCCACGATCTTCGAAGGGAAACACTCATTTACTTGTGGTAGGTGACTGGTTCACGAAGTACACATTAGTTTGTCCTATGCGTAAGGCTACCGCTCAAAACGTGGTTAGGTTTATGGAGAATGAAGTTTTTCTTGTCTTTGGTGTACCTCAGTTCATTTTATGTGATAATGGAAAACAGTTTGCAGGCTCTGAGTTTAAGAAGCTGGCAAAAGAGTATCAGGTACAAAAGATTTGGTTCAGTGCACGTTATTCTCCACAGTGCAATTTTGTTGAGCGCAACAATAAGACAGTTGGTACTGCTATTAGGTGCTACATAAAAGAGCACAAGAATTGGGACAAAGAAATTCATAAGATTAGGCAGGCTATAACACTGCAAAGCATGAGGTGACCGGGTTCACCCCGTCTTTTTTGAATTTTGGTAGACATGTTCCTATTTCAGGAAATTATTATGGAGAGGTAGTCTCCACTGACGATGTTGAGATATCGCCAGGTGATAGGCAAGGCTATGCTTCAGAGTTGAAGTGCCTTGTAGATGTTTTTAAGGAAGTTCGTAAAAGACTTCATGTTGCGTATCAGCGCAATAGTAGAGTTTACAATCTCCGTAAGAGAGACGTTTCGTTTAAGGAAGGCGACCTTGTTTGGCGCAAAAATAAAGTTCTCTCGGATGCGGCGATTGGGTTTTCTAGGAAGTTAGCTCCTAAGTATGTACTGTGTACGGTACGTAAGAAAGTTTCGCGTGTAGTGTATGCCCTCACCAATGTTGATGGAACTGACGCTGGTGAATGGCACGTTAAGGACCTAAAGGCTCACTTTGGTTCAAATTTTGAAATTTCGGTGGGCTAAGATGGCTTACATCAGGCTTCAAATTGGGAGTTTGAGTCTTGATTTGTGTTTTGTAGATAGATCTTTTGATTATGAAATCATTTTGATTTGTATTGTTGTGTAGAATTCATCTGATCAGTTTGTTATAGTTCCGATAGTGTGACCAGTCTCGTGATTTTGAGTTTCCCTTGGATAAGACTTTCCCGATTATGATTTTACCGATTATGACTTTTACCGATTATGACTTTCACTGATTTTGATTCCTTATGGACGTGTGGTACACGCAGTTACCAAAGTATCCAAGCAATTCATGTCATTTGAGCTTTCCGTTGTAACACCTGTGGTCACTGGCAGATGTAACGTTAAAAAGAAAAAAATCTCTTTTTGAGTTTTAAGTTTTTTTGGTTAAGATTTTTTCTTTTTTATTTTTGGAAGGGGGTGGTGTAGCATTTGAAAAATCTACATTAATAATTTCAGTTTGAATACAGTAAATTAACCCATTAGTTCATTTGTTTGATAGGCAACCACTCGTACTTCAAAGGGCATAGCAGGTTGCATATCTGAAATTCTCAACGACGAAAGAAAGCGTGTTTTCTTTTATGTATTATTTTTGAGTCGGAGGTGTTATTCACGTATTCCTGTTGTTGGGATATTACACAATGGGGTAATACAGTCTTTAAATTACAAGCCCCTTTGTTGGCGCATTTTGATTGGCTAGAGAAAGTGTTCTCTAGAGGTTCAAGTTGGCAACGCGGAGAACTGTGAAAGAGATTTCCGTCGAGGATTGGTCGAGGAGACAGCGACGAGTCGACAGCGACGAGGTAGCTAAATGGCGGCGGTCCCGGTTTTGTAGTGAAGAATTTGGGTTTTACATCGCTGACACTGAAAAGGGATTTGATTTGATGTACCCAGTGTTTCTTTACCGTCCTGCCAGAAGCATTTTGTAAGTTCCAGGAAGGAATTCTGTTGCTTGTCGTAATCCGATCGCCACGTGTTTCGAGAAGGTTATGTAATGCTCTCTATAGGAGGTAGGTTTTTTTATTTTACTTAGTTTGGTGTTTTATTTAGTTCTTATTTATTGTAATTATTACAGAGTGTTTGGTACAAGTATATGTTTTGGAGAGGCTTGTACATGGTATAGGCATATGTTTGGTGCTGACATTTTAGTTATGTAAGGGGGCCCAGCATTTAGAGGAGTAATAGGAGGAAGTCTATTACTCAGATGTTTGGTTTTATGTGGGTTCTGCTAACGTTTAGAGAAGTTTTGGTTGGAGAGTTGTCCGCAGCAGTCTCCAAGAGATTTTGGCAGAGTTTTGGGAGTGACACGGAGTCGTAGTCGTAAGCAACGTCGAGAACATCTTAAGAAGTGGTAACAGATCACGCTGCAGTTGTCAGAGAAAACGCCAAGGCTCCAACCAGGTTTTACTGTTTCATTTTAGTTACATAATTTTAGAGAAACTTTTATAGTTTTATTCAGTGGTTTTTTTGTCAAAATATTAAAGTAAATTACACAACGATTATGCAACTACACCCCTAGTATGTGAAGTATCTTAAGATCTTTTTTGTAAGTAGAGCATGGTACCAAGCGACACTAGTTTACTTTATACTATGTCACATATGAAGTATTTTTAATAGAACATGTTCTCTTAGATCCGTCTGTAACATTCTAGTGCACACAGCGAGCATTGCAAAAATTAGCTCACACGATCTTCTTTGTTACGTAATATTTTATTGAGAGCTGTAATTTTAACCCGTTGTAAACCTTTTAACTCGCTGTTGTGAATTTGAAACTCATTGTTGTTTTCATTTAAGCGTAGTTGTATTTCTATAAAAAGAGACAAACCACTGAAGTAATTTGAGAAAGTGTCCTTGCATATGTTGCATTTCTTTTGCACATGTAGATTAAGTTTGGGGAACAATTGGGGAACTATTTTGTTTTTTTATTGTGGTACATCTCATGTCTGTGTTTTAATAAATGTCTAATGTCTACACGTTCTTATTATTTGCACTGATACTCCTGATATTTGCTTAAATTTTGAGATTTCATAGAGTATAGTAAGAGTTTTGAGATTGTAACAAAAGTCAAATTAAGGGAAGCCAAGTCCGACCCTGTCGCTTAGAATCACCGTATTTAGGACAATAACATAAGATACTGGCCATAGAAACATCTGTTTTATCTTGCAAACTTTAGAGTCCGGGAAACGTGCTTTGTTAACTTTACTCTTTATTAGGTAGTCGACGTTAGCCACTTGTAAACAATAAATAAGCATCCAAATTATTTTATGTCCAATTTGCTTTGCCCGTTTGAAGTTAAAGGCACTTGTTGAAATATCCACGGGGGGTATAGTTAAATTTTCTAGACTAAGGCAGTTGAAATATGATTCCAGGAACATATGTAATAGACTAAGATAGATAGACCAAAGAAGGCAGATTTTTTTCCCTATACAAAGGCAAACAAGGAACAAAAGGGGTTTTTTTCCATCTGCTGGACTTGTATTATAAAATGTTAAAGACAGGCCATATGATAAATAACATGGTCCGTGAGGTAATTTCAAATAGGGGGTACCGTTTAAACTACAGAAGGTTTTAATTGGTCGAGCTTTTAAAGTTTACTGCCCACTTTTGAAACGTCTTTTTTCTATTAAGATAACATCTTACTCTTGGTTTAACTTCGGTTCGGTCATCATCTATCTACGGGGTATAGTGAATTCTCATTTTGCGAACCTTTTTCAATTGTAAAGTTTAAGTACATTTGTTTAGTATTTTGCCGGTTTTAAAAGTAGAAAATTAATGTGTTGTAATCGAACTAAGGTTTAGCGAAAGATTTGAAATTGCCGCGGACCATTTCATTTCTTAATATTGTGTAATTACTGTTTGTTAATTTATTTAATCGTGTTTAAGTGTTTGTGATTGTCATTCTCATTTGTTTTCATTTTTTTCTGTAAATATAGTGGTTTAAGTGTTTTGAGAAATCACGTGTTTTATTTGCTTGTCATGAAATTAAGTTCATTTTACATTCAGTAAAGTTGTTGGTGAAGTAACCGGGTTGATGGACACCAAAAAGGATAAAATCACCTAGAAAGCAAAGGGTAAGCACAGTTTTGTTTTCGATGGATATACTATAATATCGACGGAGTTTGCAAAGTGATTGGGCCACTCCGTACTCTGCCAATGGTAATGTCTAATTAAATCATGTAATTAGGGGAATAAAACCCCAGTTATTACAAGATCATAGAAATATTTTGAGAATTCCATCGCATGGTTGCTAGTAACTTAATTTTGTTCCGTGCTGGCAAAATTATTTAAGTCACATTACGTAACATACAGCCGGTGGCGCCCTTTTGAGTGTCCACACACAATCCTAACCCACGGCCTATGCTCTCCAACAAAAATCGGCTGCCGTCCGCACCGGAATAACATGTTTTAATATTTAGGTATCAAAATATGCTACACATAGTAAATTAAATCTTATAAATTAAATAATACAGAGTACATCTTTGGAAATAAAATAATACAGAGAGCCCATCATTTTCGGATTATACCATTAGAATATTTACGGCTTGAAGAAAATATCAGAGACGATAGAATGAAAAGAAAAGAAAAATTCTATTTAATTTTTTTTATTCACATGTTAATTTTTGTTTTTTGGGGGCAAAATCATGTTATTGTTAAAGAGCCTGAGCTCATTCAGGAGCACACTAGGTAGAAAATATAAGGAATAGCTTTGAGATTATCATTTTGTGTGAGATAGGACGCATACAGTTGCACAATTGCAGTATTCTAGTGTGGCTTTAGTGTTTTATTCAAGTTCAAAAAGGGTTACGGATTTTCTATGATTATTATAAGATCAAATGTATCTACATTTGTATAAATTTGATATATCTATATCAAATTTATACAGCTCTAGAAGTTAGGACATTAACAAGAAAATTTTTTTTTTGTCTTAAGACAGAATTATGAGTGGAATTTGGCATTGAGTTTTAAGAATGGTGGTAAAAAAATATATTTCAGGGGGTAACAGTTTTAGCTAGAGTAATTTTTATGAGTTTTATTTTTATAAAATTAGAGGCCATATGCTAACAACGGCTGAACCAGCGCACATGGCACTACCTACCGGGTTTAGTAATATGTACGAAAACCTGGAGGAGAGCATCGGCCGTGAGACTGTGAATTTTCTTTTGGGGTCCAACAAATGAGTAGGAGGGAGATGAACAAAAAGAGGAGATGAGAGAAATACCGAGGATAGGGACAAACGGAAAGAGAAGGTTTGGTATAAACTAATGCAGAGTTTCACTTTCTTTTCAGGTCCAGGGAAGTATAATGTATTTTTTTTTCTTCTCATGTTTTACATTTAGGGTTTATTTCTTCTTTTTTTTTGTTCTTTCTTCTCCCCTACCTACGGAAGCGGATAGGGATTCCGGATCGCCGTAAGTCGGGTAAATTGAGGCGAGCACAGAACAAGATAGAGATAAAATATAGTCAATCAGTATTCAATATACAGGGTGTTTGCTAGTTGAAGATCGAAATCAAGTAATGGATAAAGAAATAAGTACACGAGAAACGTTGATGTTGGTAGAAATACTTCCTTTCTTTCAACTATAACCAGGTAATATATCCGAGAGATATATTTGGCATAGTAAGCACATTTTACCCCCTCCCCAAAGTTATGACAACGGGTTAGCGGAGCAGAACCGAAATTTTGAAGGAGGTTTAGTAATTGCTCGAAAGGAAAGGGAAAGTTAGTTTTTTTACAATATGGTCCTAGAGTTCGACTGGGGTATAATGAACTTAGGCGGTTATAGTTAGCCTTAACAAGTGACGTCTCCACCTCCGGGCGATGGATTATGAATCACGATGATCTAGCAGGAGGTGTAGCGCTCATTGTCCCTGATATTGACTGATTGCCGCGAGCGGATCGGTGCGATCGTGGCGGGGTTAGCGGGATATTCCGTATAAAGGAGGTGTCAGGGGGCACCACGTTGGTGCCCATGTTGTAGATGCAAATTTTTTGAAGAGATTTTCAAAAAATCTTGACCTCCAAATGAACCTCTTTTAGTGCCCGTTCGATCGCCAAAGTCAAAAACTAAATAAAAACACAATTAGTATTTTTCAAACCACTTTTAAACTTGACGTACAGAGACAAAAGTACTAAGCCCCGAGGCCGTACAACGCCGTTCAGTTCCCGTTCTACCTTTCTATTTGACGTTCACGATACTTAGAAAATTTTCATCCCAGATCATTTCAGGATAAGATCGATAATATGGATCCACCCTGTATTAGCAAACTGCACCCTAATAAATTTCTTTCACGTGTCATTCCATTTTATTATTAATTACCCCTCGAAGCCGCCGTTGTGCGTGCAGACAAAGAACAACTAAATCTAATACGTTATTCATAACAATATTGCACCACTTCGTACAAGAACAAGCCTGCAGAATCGCCGACGCCTTTGCCATCAAGTGACATCCCTTTGTGCAACAAAGAAAATCCGCCGCCGCCTTTCATAAAAAATAATTAATTTCCAAAGCCAAAGCCGACTACCCTTTGTCGCAAGGGTAATAAATTCGTATAACAAATTACTGACAGCGAAAAAATAGATTTTCAAAGAACCATTCACGTTCAAAGAAACAAAGAGAATCAAACACCCCATTATTCCGATTTCGTATAAAAATCAAGCTCACCCTCGTCTCGAGGACAATCGACAGTCGACAGATAGACAAGCAGTAGTCCCGCGAAAGTAGACGGTGGTCTACCCGCGTTAAATAAGTAAAATTCAAACATCCGCGTTTAACTAAAAATCGTGAAAGTTTATACCGGACATTTTCGTGTTGTGTGTTTACTCAAAAACAATTTGTCATTAGTGTTAAGAAGCAAACAAACTGTGTTCCCATTGAGGCTGTGAAAGTCGAACTTGTAAAAAGTACTAAATAAATAATCTTGTTAAAACTTCGTCGTTAAACTAAAACAAGTGCCTTTCATTTCTGAAATCTCCGCAAACCCTCTTTTATTGTGATACAAGCAAACCGGCTGACAGCTAGCTTAGCCGCCTGAGGTAACTTCTGGTGGTTCACCCCTATTTGTGAACAACCCTCAGGTCGAAATTCATCTCACCAGAAAATCTCAACCCCATCCAAGCATAAATAAGGGAGTTAGAGGCGTCTTTCTGAAAACAAGTATCAGGAGAGCAGGAGTGTCAGTGTCCAAAAACACCCCTGGAGGGGCTGGCCATCCCTTCAGACGATCACCATCGCCCCTAGAAGTCATCAGAGAGCTCGCCAAAACAAGGTAGGGTTACATTTACCTATTATCTACCCCCTTAAAGTGCTACGAACAGAAACCTACCACCCAAAACCCAATCAACGTTTTTTTTTTCAAAAAACAATCTTATTATTTTTTAAATTTGCTTCGTATTACAATATGACGCCCAACTAAGTGGCATTGCTGAAAGTGCCAGAGCGACGTTAACCAGACTGCAAGGAAGAAATCCTGTAGGAACGAGTAGGGCAATCCCCCTGAAACGCCAACAGAGTACGATACAGACTCTACGCAGGAAATTCGTGATAGAAATCCCGTCTCCGAAAGAAAGTACTAACCGAGCACGTCATGGATACCCCTGGAACTTTCGGATCTTCTCATGTTAGAGAAGGCTGCCCCACCGACCCACTCGATGCAATCAGACAGTTAAATATGAAAGCAGGCCACCTCCTGCGACAATAGAAAAGACAGACTACAAATCGACATTACCAGGCCCCAGCGCCTTATCATCGTTATTCGGCCGCAGCGCCTCATCGTTTACTACAGGCCCCAGCGCCTTCGGCAGGTCACGCCCTGTCTCGGCTTTCGGTTAATCCACACTGCATTAACCAAAGTCTCTATACTCGGAGTACTCTGACACCCACACTGCGTCGTCGAGACTTCATCGTTCCACATAGCCTACACTGCGCTATTGGAAACACAACAGACCAGACATCCATGGTACCCACATTGCGTCAACATGGACCGTTTCTACCTAGTCCACACTGCACTAGGAGAAACACGACAGACAACAAAACAACAACAGTCAAATTGCATCGCTACGAAAATCAACTATTAGCCCCTGCGCTAGAAAAGTTAAAGAAAAACATTCAACAAGCATTCATCGCACTATTCGCCTTTATCTACAAGCATATTTCAGAAAACACAACTCCAGCAGTCCACACTGCACTGCTCGAGAGCACAGAGATGTTTACCAGCCTCAAAGAAGCGACGTTCTGTTTTATAATCTCTCCTCTCGCCGCTTTAAATACCGGCAATAAAACAGATCATCCAAAGAAAAATAACTTTTACCAGGTACCCGGGCATCTCGGCAAACTTCGAGCTTCCCTCCAGAGGAAGAGCGAGAAGATCACCCACACCGGCCTCATTACAAAATGTGTAACAGTGCAACATCCCCTGCGAAAAGACGCTACGCCTTGTGCAAGTGCTCGTTACCATCCCCCTTCGTCCCTAGTGATAAAGACACGTTTTTCTCTTGTGAAACCCCCCTGTTCAACCTTTCCCCAAATCGAGTGCCAGTGTGAATCCCCCGATAAGATGTAAGGACATCTAGAAATTAAGTCTGCACATTAAGGTAACACAATTTTGTATATCGATATGTTATGTAATCTGGAAAATGTGGCAAATATTTTATAAAGAATATATTTATTTGATAAATATAATAGTTTGAGAGATATCGTCGTGGGAATGGAAAAGTAGACGAAAAATAATTAATTTTCAGCCGTAGTCGAACAGAGAAAATGAGGATTTTTGATTTTTACTGGCATATAAGCCTATGCAAAAGTGTGTTTCTTTATTTATTTTAAAAATAGAAATTCTACAGAGAATTTAATGATTTTTGGATAAAATACGATTCATGATTGACTCCATCGCGTGGTGTGGTTAGTTAGAAAATTTTGATTTGCGCCCTTATATTCATGACGATTTTTTGACGACAAGTGGATTCGTAATCCACACGGAATAAGTAACATATCTGACAAGGTCATACATTTTACTCTAAAAGTGCCAACGGGATCGAAAACTAAGCGACTTTTGTCAACGCGAGCACTCTACTAAACGTTGGATTATATGTATTTTGGCTAGCAGGATCGAAATATACAAAGATATACAGGTTATCACATTTGAAAATCGGATTCTCATGTAAATTAAATCGTAACCGGAAGTCGGCAATTTTGGTTTTATTTACATCACATAATTGGATTCTGTTTTCATATTACTAGATTCACCAGATTTGAAAATAATTCATTGACCCATCCAAAAGTTACAAGAGTGTCCTTTATTGGCTAAACCACTCGATATACCACATCAAAACTCAAGCTGCGGTTTTATGAATATATAACCAAGTTTAAGATATTTATATTATATATACCTTACAACATAATACTAATCTTAACATATAGATATATCCTTATTGGTGTCTACCATTTAGTAAAAAATTGTAAGAACCCATATGTAAATAGAAACTAACAAGCGTTCTATACATTACTAACGCGACTAGGCGACTGAATGACTGAATGTTACGTTACCCTCTGAAATAACTGAATTCGGACAACGCTACGCGACAATCGTGATCTCTTTTAATCGCGTTGTGTTTGACGGAGCAAATCGAATCATTTCATTTCTGTCGTTCCAAAATCGCGTTGTTTTGTAGCGGTATTTTTCTGGAGCGATCACGTTTGTAACGCTACATCAGTTGAACCGCTTTTCCCATCTCTAAATCTAATACGTTATTCATAACAATATTGCACCACTTCGTACAAGAACAAGCCTGCAGAATCGCCGACGCCTTTGCCATCAAGTCTCGATTTTACGTAAATCACGTAAAATAAGAAGTCATTCATATCGTGACATCCCTTTGTGCAACAAAGAAAATCCGCCGCCGCCTTTCATAAAAAATAATTAATTTCCAAAGCCAAAGCCGACTACCCTTTGTCGCAAGGGTAATAAATTCGTATAACAAATTACTGACAGCGAAAAAATAGATTTTCAAAGAACCATTCACGTTCAGAGAAACAAAGAGAATCAAACACCCCATTATTCCGATTTCGTATAAAAACCAAGCTCACCCTCGTCTCGAGGACAATCGACAGTCGACAGATAGACAAGCAGTAGTCCCGCGAAAGTAGACGGTGGTCTACCCGCGTTAAATAAGTGGCGGCCCGATCATCGGAAAAAGCAAGTACTCCGCGACCGCGAAATTCTCGGCAACAGAAACTTAAAATTCAAACATCCGCGTTTAACTAAAAATCGTGAAAGTTTATACTGGACATTTTCGTGTTGTGTGTTTACTCAAAAACAATTAGTCATTAGTGTTAAGAAGCAAACAAACTGTGTTCCCATTGAGGCTGTGAAAGACGAACTTGTAAAAAGTACTAAATAAATAATCTTGTTAAAACTTCGTCGTTAAACTAAAACAAGTGCCTTTCATTTCTGAAATCTCCGCAAAACCTCTTTTATTGTGATACAAGCAAACCGGCTGACGGCTAGCTTAGCCGCCTGAGGTAACTTCTGGTGGTTCACCCCTATTTGTGAACAACCCTCAGGTCGAAATTCATCTCACCAGAAAATCTCAACCCCATCCAAGCATAAATAAGGGAGTTAGAGGCGTCTTTCTGAAAACAAGTATCAGGAGAGCAGGAGTGTCAGTGTCCAAAAACACCCCTGGAGGGGCTGGCCATCCCTTCAGACGATCACCATCGCCCCTAGAAGTCATCAGAGAGCTCGCCAAAACAAGGTAGGGTTACATTTACCTATTATCTACCCCCTTAAAGTGCTACGAACAGAAACCTACCACCCAAAACCCAATCAACGTTTTCTTTTTTCAAAAAACAATCTTATTATTTTTTAAATTTGCTTCGTATTACAATACCCATAGGTATACTCCCATCAGAGTTCTGGTATCACTTCGATCTTGCCGTTGTGGACAAGTCTACAACACCTGGGACACCACACGGAAAACACGACAGGTTTGACAGTACGGAACCACGGAGTAATTCGGATGGAGATAAGAGGGAAATGAGTTACTGAGGGGGACCGCGGTTGTCAAGCCGAAGAGATCTTACAACAGACCAAAAGAATTCCACGGCTAGCCCGGTGACAATAGCGAATTTCCAGGATCGATCTCTGAGAACTTGGCCGAGTCCAGAGAACTACGAATGGGACGTAGTTTTAAAAAACACCCAAATGTAGTACGATTGAGTGAGGATATACACATTTCAGCATTCCATGGTTGCGATGTGAATGTGCCAGTACACCCGAATTTCAGCAGAAATTGTGTTTGCAAACCACTTTCTAGCACAGAAATGGGCATTTCTACGGCCTACAGCCCTGTAGACGTCCCCCAGAGGGTGCCTTAACAACAATAGGAATATAGTCGTGAGAGTTCTTAATATTACTCCAATACCACAGACCATTTATCGTCACACCCTACTAATAAACTTGGTGTCCGCGTCCGAGGATGGGCCGCATTGGCAGTAGTGCCCCGGCGGACTCCTCATACGGCTAAAGATGAGGGAAGAGGGGATATGGATCACTTGGAAGGTTACCAACTGAAAAGGGTAGCAAGCGAGAATCTCAGAAGAGGTTTCACCAACAAACATATTTACATATGCAACAACAGCCAAGCAGCCTTGAGGGCTCTTGTGTCAAACAAAGTGACCTCAAGGCTAGTTTTAAACTGACGGAATATTTTGACAGAACTGTGCGAACACAACTCTATCCAACTCATATGGGTGCCCGGTCACAGGGGTGTGCAGGGCAACGAAGAAACAGACCGATTGGCGGGAGAAGGAGCAATAACTCCGTGCCTGGTTACGAGCCAGCCTTCGGTCTGCCAAGAAGTCTGATTCAATCAGAATTACGAGACTGGGCCACTGCAAGGTTCAACAACTATTGGACTCAGGCTCCTGGAATGAAGCAGTCGAGGCTCCATATAAAGGGGCCCTCAACCAACTCAACCATTAAGGGGTTGCTTGTTCTCGATAGAGAAACAAATGAGAGGATAGTAGGCTTGATAACAGAACACTGTCCTCTGAACAAAGATCTTCACACAATGGGGTTGAAAAGCAACCCTATTTGCAGGGTGTATGGAATGGAGGATGAATCCACCACTCATCCTATGCAATAGCGCACCTTTAGGCATCTCCAAAGGCAATTTTTATAGCCGGAGGAATTACGGGATCGACCCTGAAACAGACTGCTATCCTGAGTGCTGGGGATCTTACAGATCTGCTTGCACTATAATAATAATAATACAACTGTATCTAGAATTGAGGAAATGAATATATTACTAGCAAAAATACTTATTTCAAACTAAAGACTTATCCTAGAAAAGTACAAAAACATGTATCCTTCTTTGCTGGCTACATGCCACGAACAATATTGAATTATAAGAAAGAAATATGCACATTACGTACAGATAACTGTCACAATAATGTTAGTTTTAATTTTAAATTATCCTGTTCAACAAAACCAAAAAACAACTAAAGACAAAAACACTTTGTTTGGAAGGATATATGTTTTTGTACTTACCTAGGATAAGTCTTTAGTAAGAGTTTGAAATAATTACGAGTATTTTTGCTAGTAATATATTCATTTCCTCAATTCTATTTCAGATTACTCTTACATTTTAGGGAATTTGCATTTGTATTTGATTATATTTTATGATTATACCTGTATTGGTAATTTTCCGAAATCTGTTTTGGATTATCCTGTTCGTTAGAACCATAAATAATTACTGCATAAATACGTATTACCTGGTAAGTGACTGTTTAGTTCATTTTCAACTTTGAAAGAAGTAGCACTGAAAAAGTATCCTTGTGTAGAATACAGAAACACGTGTCTGTGAAAGTTTTTAAAGTTTTTTTGGTAAGTGTTTATATTCATTTCCTCAATTCTATTTTAGATTACTCCTACATTGTAGGAAATTTGCATTTGCGTTTGATTATATTTTACAACTGCATCTAATTATTTTATTGTTTGTCAGTTAGTGGATTCAAGTATTGCCGATCATTTCACACATATCTGCATTCTCCGAAACCTGGTTGGATTAAAATATTCAGAATAATGAAATATTACACTATAATTATGTATTATTTAGATCAGACCGCGACAAGTTAGCCACCAACTCTGGCCGTGGCGGTGGAGTAATGCTAGTAGTACATTCACATCTTAATGCGATTAATTTAAATTTTAAACACAGTAATTTTTGTGACTTCTCATTAATTGATATTGTGGGAGTAAAAATAGTATTAGATCATTATCACTTCTATATTTTTACACTTTCCATTCCTCCAAATATGCATCTGACTTTTACAATTCAGTTTTTTATATATTTTGTGCTCTTAACTTTATTTATAACTCACATGTCTTAATTCTGGGTGATTTTAATCTGCCTAATTATTGTTCTCATCGCTCTAGTACTGCGTCGCGCGTCGCCTACTACTCACATAATTTCAAATTTTCAAGATTTTTTAAATTTAGAGCAGTTCAATGCTATAAGGAACTCAAACAACAAGTTACTTTTTTTTTGTGAGGGAGGGGAAATCCTCATGGACACTCGGCGCAAGATCTAGCGCGCCGAGTAGTGCCGGACTTCTACCGGCTAAAACCCCTCCATTTTCGACACGGCATCCCGGGACCGCGTTAGCATTACTACGGGGTGCTGTGCAGGGCTGGCCTTATGCTAAGTAGCTCTGTCTTCGGCATCTTTCGTGCCAATGATGGTGACGCAGAGATCGTTGATCGCTTGCCATCTCTGATCTGTGCTAAGCATGATGTCGACGAGGTCATCTTCGTTGAAAGGTTGTCCAATGGTCGCGGTGGCATTGTCTCTTTCGGTGCTCCGTCGGGGGCAGATAAACATGGTGTGGGCCACGGTGTCGGACATGGCAACAAGTTACTTGATGTTGTTTTATCTAACACAGAGCTGTACGGTAGTACAAGTACCTTCATCATCCTGCTCTGCCCATTTATTATACTTAATGTTCGTAGTATCGGAAATAATCGCTACAAAAATATATATCTTGTACGTACAACTTCAGGAAAGCTAATTTTCCCATGTTATAGAGTAATCATTCTGGATTTTCAAGGAGTTACCTCGGTGACTTGAGAAGCGGTTAAGAAAACATTTTTTTTTAAAACATATCAAGCTTATAGCATTCTAAGTTGTAAAAGTGTTCAGCCGTGCTACAAAATGCCGTCAACAAGTCAATCTCATTTACACTATCGGCATGCAAGCAATTACAATGACGTGTCATTAAACCGTGTACCTCCTTTCGTTCCGTTTAAATGCAGCTGTACGACGAAGATAGAGAAGTACAACACTGTCGAATGGTTGGCTTGCACTTATGGAGAAATTGTCTTTTCACCACGGTTTGTGAGCCTCTCTGTAAAATTGGACGCCGGCGCGTTTAACTCGAAACGCTGCAAAAACCATTAGTTACGAAAAAAATGGATGTAAACAATGTTATAGAAAATTAAATTTTCTATGCAAAAGTCAGTGGTAGCATATGTCTATCTTATATGCTTTTGGCGAGAAGATGGTTGAAAGTTGCGCACTGGACAACTGTAAATGTTGTATTCAACTTTTAATTACCCTCACGCCTAAAGTATTGAAGATATGCTACCACTGACTTTTTATAGAAAATTTAATTCTCCATAAAAATGTTTATGTGCATTTTTTTCATAAGTCTAACGGTATTGGCAGTGTTTCGAGTTAAAAGTTCGGGCGTCTAATTTTATTCGTGTTTTTTTTGCACAGTAGCCGGCAATTTAGATAATACTACTTTGTTTGCAAGCAAGTGTACATGCCTGTTGTTCCATAAGATTTAACTAACAAGAAGTAATCAATAAGACTTCAGCCATTCCAATTTAATCAGCGAGAGAATATGTAAAATCAAAATTCTAATACCTATTTTCAAGTTTTCGTTGAGCAGACGAACGTCATGTCTTTATTAGATCGAGCGCTTCTCTGTTTTACGACTTAATATGCTATAAGTCTGATATGAACTGTATATCAAATGTTCTCACATGTTGACTGGAACTTATTAACCAAATTCATTGATGTTCACTCAGCTTGTGAGAAATTCTATGAAATTTTAGAACCCATACTTTTTTTTAAAATAGATGGATTTAAAATGTTATATAACGAGGGAACTGTCAATAAAAACGATGGTGTAGTGATGTACATTAAAGATAGTTATAACAAGTATTCATGCGATATTAAAAAATGTGGTACTATTAAATTAATTGAAACACAATTATATACTGACAATAGAAAAATAGAAAAATAGTTATAAGAGGTATGTATAGACCCATATGATTTTAACGAGAATTTGTATAGTTATTTAAACAATTGTAATCAGTACTCAAAAGACCTACATTTATTTATTGGCGATATAAATATCGACATTACATCAGATCAAGATTTTAGTCAAGAGTATCTTAATATAATGGGAGAATTTGGGTTTCATTCACTAATAAATTCCAGTACAAGGATACAGGGAAACTCGAAATCAACGATAGATCACATATTTATAAAAAATAAAAGCTGCCTTACATACAAATCATTTATAATAAAAACTGATATCGGGATGAAGTGTATAATTCTGATGACGTCAATATAGCCACAAATATATTTATAAAAAAGTTTAAAGCTGCCATAGATTCTGCCACAAAAAAATTAAATTAAATAATAAACAAAGAAAACGAAATCCCTGGATCATACAAGGTCTGATGAGATCTGCAGCTATTAAACAATCTTTGTTTAAAAAAGCTATGTCGAATTTAGAGGATGTAAATATTCAGAATTACAAAAAAATACAAAAGCAAACTAAGTGAACTCATAAAGAAAGCAAATCAAAACTATTATGTAAAGGAAATTGAAAAAAAATAGACATTGTAATAAGGCTCTTTAGAAAACTGTAAATGATTATACAAACAAAAAAACAATTCCAGCAAATATTAAAAGCATTAAATATAAAGAACTTATAATTGAAAACCAAACATTGATAGCAAATATATTCAATAATTACTATTCTGAAGCAGGGAAAGAAATGACACAAAAAAATATCATACCTTCAATCAGTTTTAGAAAAGAAAGTATTTAATAAATTCATATTTCTTAGGTCTACAAATGAAATTGAGGTGGCGACTTTAGTACATGCGTTAAAACCTCACAAAGCCTCGGGAAAAGATAAAATATAACATCAGAAGTAATAAAACTTGCAGTACAACACATAAAAACACCTATAACATATTTAATAAACAAAATATTACGATCTGGAGTGTTTCCGCAAACATTTAATGAGGCTGTTGTAAAACCTTTATTTAAGGTGATATTCAGGACGTAAGCAATTATCGCCCAATATCCATAATATCTAACCTGGCTAAATTGGCT
The DNA here is from genome assembly GCA_963583905.1 of Stenurella melanura. Lineage (NCBI taxonomy): Eukaryota > Metazoa > Arthropoda > Insecta > Coleoptera > Cerambycidae > Stenurella > Stenurella melanura. The sequence goes on from OY757318.1 coordinate 67,580,688, forward strand.
GAGAAGGTAATAAAAGAAAGAATTACATCATATTTAGATAAATACAAACTTTTATCAGAAAAGCAATTTGGCTTTAGACAGGGCATTTCCACCGAAGATGCTATTGTTAATCTTACCAACAACATATACCAGGGTCTTGATAAAGGAGAGGCTGTGCTTTGTGTGTTTCTAGACTTGGCAAAGACCTTCGACACAGTTAGCCATGAAAAGCTAATTGAAACTGTCGAAGACCTTAGGTTTAGAGGAATAACATTAGATTTAATTAAAGACTACTTAAATCATAGAGTTCAATATGTAAAAATTGGAAACTGTCAAAGTGAGCCACGTGTAGTGGAATTTGGTGTTCCCCAAGGGACAGTTCTCAGGCCGGTTCCTTTTTCAATATATATTAATGGCATTCTTCTACTTAAAACACAATCAAATGTAGCTTCGTTTGCAGATGATACAGTGTTAATTTATAAAGCCAAAAGCTGGGATGATGTTAAAGCAATTGCAGAGCAAGACTTGAAAAAAATAAAATTGTGGTTTGATGAAATGGCGTTGTCAATAAATTTTTCTAAAATCAAATACTTACCCTTTTCATGCAATAAAACTAAACTACCAACATTCAAATCATTAAAAAATTTAGACTCCATAAGATGAACTATTAATTTGCAGCATAGAGCATATAAAATACCTTGGCATAGAAATTGACAGACACTTGAAATGAAACTTTCACGTCGAGTAACTCATTAAGAAACTAAGATTTATCCCCTTAAAATTAAAAAAACTAAAGCAAATTTTGAGCAAGCGTCATATTAAATTGATTTATTATTCTCTAGTAGAAACACACATGCAATATGGTATTGCAGGTTGGGGAGGTCTATACCAAAGTAACCTAAAAAATTTGGAAGTAATGCAAAAGATATTCCTTAAAATTATGAGTGACAGAAACAAACGTTGTCCAAGTGATTCACTATTTGAAGAAAGTGGTGTCTTAGATATTGGACAACTGTATGTTTTTAAAACACTATGTCACCAGCATAAAAAGAAGCAACAACTTAAAATCATTGAGCACCACCACGATACCCGTTATAAAAAAGATAAGAAAACAGACATGTAAATCAGATAAAACAATCGGTCGAAGATCATACTATTTCATTGCACCACGTATTTATTCAACCTTGCCTTAAGAAATCCGAAACATTTTAAATCCAAATGTATTTAAAAAATGTGCAAAATAGTGGGTTAAAACTACCGAAAGACATATTATTCATAATATTATTGATCAAAAAAATTGCTAGCGTTTAAATATAAATAGATTTAGATGTAACAACTTATTCAAATTATTTTTTTTATTAATTTATTTCTAGTTCTCATCTTTTAGTTATATATATAAAATGTTTCCCTACATTGTTGTATTCACGAATATACATTTTAGTCTTTCCGCATTACATTAAGTTAAAAGCAGCCACGTACTAGTCCATGACTTCAGTGGTCACGATCCTCCTATTAAATTGCTTTGTTTATTTTCCACTTACTTTGTCAGATATATATGTATAATGCAGATGATATTATTTTATGTTCTTTATTTAGAAATTGATATTTTGTAATTTTTATTTTGTTTGGAAAATAAATTATTCTTATTCTTATATTAAGCATCTGTGTTCCCATGAAACATATATGTCGGAAACGTCCTCTTCACGTTCCCCGTGCGGACGCCTTCCGATACTTTCGTACACGCCTTTCGACAGTCTTGTGGACGCCTGCTAACTCATAATTCATTGAAGTCAAGAGAACGTTGTCAACAAGTACCGATTAAGAAATGTAAAGAGTAAACATCTCGAAGATGTGGTCGTGTGAAGCATGAGGTGACGTCTGGAACCGCGCGGAGCCAGCCCTCTTCCCGGCGAGCAAAACAACATGCCTGATGGTCCCGTAGATAAGATAAGATAAGATTTGGTTTAATTTTTTCTAACATTAAGAAGAAAAACGTACTACTTCGATAGAAAACTGCAGTAAATTTTTAAATAACTAATTAATAATGACACAGTTAAACGAAAACAAAATCTGTCAAGTCTGTTAGTAAAATGCAGCAATAGTTTTATTAATTTTATCCCTTTTGGACGTGTGACTATGAGACGGTTGAAAACATTTTTAAAATACCCTGATACAGAGTAAGAAAAAGATTCTACACTGCGAGTTTACGGTTGAATAGCATTTTTCAACATAATTTATCGATTAGACACAAAGGCATAAAACATTCGGATTTTTTAACGCCACTTGAAAAGGTTCAAGTAAACACAGATGTAAGTTCCATATCTGTGAAAGTTACAGGCCTGTATAAAGACTGGCCCTAAATTGGACAAGAACAGGACAACGACCTTTTAAAAACAAACCAAAATCCTAAGTCAAATAAATTTGACACGGGCCTAAATAAAAGAAGATGATGTCTGCAACAACTTATTACATTGTAAAATCGAGGGTTATTATAAAAGTTTGTATTTACCAGTTGTAGCTACCCTTGACATTTGTTAGTTATATTGACTGCCTAAAATGAGGCAGATAATCAGAAAATTTATTAATAATGAAATTTGTCATTAGTTGTTTAAATTTGTATTAACAAAATACTAGGGATGCAAAGCAAGTTCGGATTCGAGCGATACTGAGGTACCGAGGCCCTGCCACATAAATTACATAAACAGGTCCGTAAAAATAAGTGATATGAGGAAATTAAATAATGATTATTTGCCATTATAGAATCTTTTCAAAATATGTGGTATTGAAACTAAATTAAACGACTTTTGACTGTTTAAAATAGCTAATTCATTCAGACCGGCACAGTAGCTCAGTCGACTAAGCGTCTTAGTGGCAAGCACGCTTGGTCAGGCTGCCTACCGTGTGCTGAGTTCGATTCCCAACTTCGACGCTGGCAATGTTGGTGGGTAATGAATGGTATCCGCGTTTTCTTAAATGTTTAACCCTGTCCCAGACCGCCTAGGCTTTAAATTCGGGGGTTGTCCACTATGTGTGGTGTGTTATTTATTCGGTAGTTCACACAAATTATTTGTGATCAAAGTAGATTCACCAGTAGCGATTTTCTTGGATTTTTATAACTATTGATTTGCAATGATGGCACATAATACAAGCTGTGCGTATGGTTAAGTAGAAAGTGTTATGCAAACACCTAAGAATATTTTGACATCAATCAAATCAGGTAAAATTCTTTAGAAATAAAATTAGCTTATAATAGTACGATGTACTGTAACCAGATTTAGTCCAGTCGATTTTCTATTCGGGACTATAATTCGTTCACTTGATTTACAGATAAAGTACAACTCAAGCTATGAAATTGTGACAATGCTATATCATTAAAAGATATCCGCAATCAAGCAAATGAGAATATTAAAGTTTCAGCATGGAAACACAGTGCTCGTTTTAGCCATGGAAAAGCCACTATTCGACCGTTTAAGGAATGCGAATTTGTATTCAGTTAAAGTAATGAAAAAAAATGTTGACAAAATTAGACAGTATGTATAGAGGTCTATTTAAAATCGTTGTATGAGAAGACAGCTATCAAATGGAAAGTCTTTCGCAGAGGCAAAGCCAGTTATATAAATTTGTTCATGACCAGGTACATGAAGTGCCAGAAAGAAAATATGAAATTGTTCTTGATCCCGACGTTACTTAAATATGTGTATTTTTTGTGTGATTTAATAGAATTGCAACTTCTATTTAATTGAGTTGAATGCATGTCGAGTAGAATTACAACATGCTTGATGTAATTTGTGCTTTGCAGCAGGCAGTACATTTGCAGTTAGTAGAGTTTGAGATACCATATGGTGTAGTAGTTAGTGATTGAGTTTGAGGAGATATCGTTACGGTGGTCTCCCATCCTCGTGTGATATAGTTGTTTGTAGTTGAGTTTGAGGAAATATCGTTACGGTGGTCTCCCATCCTCGTGTGATATAGTTGTTTGTTGTTGATTTTGAGAAGATATCGTTACGGTGGTCTTCCATTCTCATGTGATATAGTTGTTTGTGGTTGAATTTGAGAAGATATCGTTACGGTGGTCTTCCATTCTCATGTGATATAGTTGTTTGTGGTTGAATTTGAGAAGATATCGTTACGGTGGTCTTCCATCTTCGTGTATAGCCAAAGTTACATTGTCATGTACTATGAACCTGAGTATAGTCGTCATACTATACTTACCTGGTGTATAGTCAGGATGATCGAGAGACTTCGAGATTGGTAATTTGTTGTTTGCGTTTCAGATAAGAACCAAGTTGCAGTGCCCGAGGACGTGCACAAGGTCAGGATGGCCGTGTCGGAGACGTCCCCTTCACGTTCCCCATGCGGACGCCTTCCGATACTTTCGTACACGCCTTTCGACAGTCTTGTGGACGCCTGCTAACTCATAATTCATTGAAGTCAAGAGAACGTTGTCAACAAGTACAGACTAAGGAATGTAAAGAGTAAACATCTCGAAGATGTGGTCGTGTGAAGCAGGAGGTGACGTCTGGAGCCGCGAAGAGCCAGCCCTCTTCCCGGCGAGCAGAACAACATGCCTGATGGTCCCGTAGATAAGTACCTAGTCTTAAGATAAACTCGGTAGAAAATAGTTGAAATCGCGAGACTGGCAGTAGTGGACTGCTAGCTCCAGTATTTTGGTGGTATTGTTTGTATTTTCAATCCTAAGACATTTACCTGTTTAGATAAATCATAAATCATGTTACTTTGTAATTTATGTGACTATTACTTAAGTGATTTTATTGTGTTTACCAATGTGTGGCCTAAATCTAATAGATCCGCCCTAAAACGCCTCTTGCCCCTGGCCTATCCGACATATACTTAAACGTAGTTACCTCCTTGGTTCAACAGATTCAACTATAAAGAACATAAAAAGAGTGCACAAAGTATGGCGGTTATATAAATAAAGAGATAATGAAGAATATCTCCAAAAGTTTAAATATTTAAGGAGTAAAATAAAATCTGATATGGAGGCTGCACACAAAAATTACAGTAAATATTTACAAGAAAATATTGCACAGAATACTTCAGAATTCTGGCGATATATTAGTTTAAAAAGAAACACGTCCAATCTGCCCAAAAAATTTCAAGTATAACGATGATATAATTTCCGATCCTAAAACAATTAGTAACTCATATTGAATATTTTCAACAATACAATCTTGATGACGGACATAATAACCTTCTTAATAACTCTTGTCGAAATATTCGTAATCTTACAGAATATGAGGTTTTCAAGGCACCAAAAATGTTTATAATCCCAAAACTAACCAGTGGTCCTGATAACATTCCATCTTTCGTAGTACGTGACTGTGCAGCAATATTATGTATACCTTTCAATCTATCTCTTCAACCTTCAACATTTCCATAATGTTGGAAACAATGTTGGAATGTTGGAAACAATTCAAAGTCTTTAAGAAAGGGATTAGAACCTGGATAACTAATATAACCGGCCCATTGTAATTATGAATAACTTTTCTGAAATCCTCGAAATACTATTATATGAACATATATTTTGCTATGTTAAACATCAAATATTTGAATTCCAACACGGCTTCTTTAAAGGCCGATCTACAATTACCAATTTATTCTGTTTAGCTGAGTATTTATATGAAGCAATTGATGATGGTAGTCAAGTCGACATAATCGATACAGATTTTTATAGGGCTTTTGACAAGTTAAACCAAAGTATTCGTTTGCAAAAATTACGCTTTCTTGGGTTCTCAAAAGAACTCATTAACTATTTTTCCTAAACAATAGAACCCAATTTGTCTTATTCCATGGCCATAGATCTGTCGAGGTTTTACCCCACGCCAGGCGTCCCACAGGGATTTAAGCTAAGTCAACTTTTGTTCATTATGTTTATTAACGACATTGTTATTGATATCGCCCTGAACTATCTTCTATATGCTGATGATCTGAAATTATTCTGTAGAATTTCGAGCATCGACGACTGTTTGGTTTTGCAACACAATCTAGACAAAATTAATGAGTGGTGTGTAAGAAACAAATCAACTTGTCAACATGTAATATTCTATCAGTAACAACTAAACAGAATATCATAAAATATGATTATGCACTTCGAAATAACATACTCTCTAGACCTGAGACAGTCACTGATTTAGGTGCAGTGTTTGATGAAAAGCTGTCATTTACCTATCATATTAATCATGTCAAAAAATCCTATAAATCTCTTGGATTTCTTATTAGGAATATTTTTAACACTTCAATAACGCTTCCGGTCTAAACCCACTGTATTTTTCTATTGTGAGATCTAATTTGGAATATGCGTCAATCATTTGGTCACCATATTATAGGACACATATAGATAATTTAGAAAATATTCAACGTAGGTTTTTGAAGTATTCCACATTTAAAGTTGATGGAACATACCCGCCTATTGGTAATCCCCAGTCTCTACTTAATATGCTTCCTTTTCATGCTCACAGAATTGCTTCACGCCAAACAAATTTATTTAAACTAATCACGCCCAGGACAAATAAAAAAAAATCACCACTTCGAGGTACCTGTACTGCGTACAATGATATACACGGCCACGTTGATATTTTCAACTGCAACGTTGCCTCTCTAAAATTGTGTATCTTTAATAATAATTAACTCATTATTGTAACAATCGTACTTTGTGTTCCTCAAATTGTTCTTATAATTATTTTAATATTTCGCCTAATCGCTTGTGCATGAATGCACATCTTTGTTTCTAAATGTATGTTATTCTTCTTTTTTTTTTGTAATCTTTTTGTCCTATCCAGTAATTGGGTTTCTCGATCTGTTGGATAGTGTATGTAAAAATAAAAATAAATAAAATAAGTAAATAAATAAATACTTTGAGGTTGAAACAGCTTAAAATCCAGGAAGACAATGAGAACGAGAAATCAATAAACACAAGAACATTGAGTAAAAACAACAAGCTGCTTAAAGTAAACTGGTCCAATTTATTTAATTAAAATATTAATAACGCATTTTTTTATTTTGTCGAAAATATCACTTGGTGTTTTAATATATGGCGACCTTATGTTAGTAGAATAAAGGTGCAGAACCAATATCGAAATTGGATCGCCAAAGATATCAGAAAAGGAGGAAATTTAAAAAATATGTTGTGATTACTGTCATATTCCAATTAGTATAGAATTAAAAAAATGTACAATATTAAAAAGAGAGAATACAAATTTAACATTAAATAAACCAAAGAAAAATTGTATAAAACGATCAATTTTGGTTCCAATAAAACAAAAGAGACCTGGAATCACTAGGCGACGGCCTACATGTATTGGAAGTAAAAATAGCAAATTCTTAGTAGTTTCGTCATGCTAAACAACAATATAAAAGCAAAAGTTCAAGTTGGCTCTGGTTTTCCCAATACGGGTAATAAAATGTAACGCAGGTATAAACCCTAGTTTATGGGCGGTCCTATCACAAATAACAGGTAGAATTAGAATTCTACGAATAATAGACATGCTATACTGTCCGTGCTTACTACTCTTTATTTATCATTAAAACTCATATTCATTCTTAAGTAGTCGTATTTGTACCTTGTGCATGAAGCGTCCATTTTCGAAAGTAAATAGTGCTACTTTGAAAATATGCCACGAGATTTTGTAAATACACCTAACAATTTTTGTTATATTTGTGGTGAAGTGACTTTTGCACGTCAAAAACGTAATTTTACTCTCAAAATTAAGGAGGCGTATCAGTTGTATTTTGGTTGTACAATTGAAGATGAAGACAAATAATGGGCAAATTGATTGAGGAAGCCGTTACTCTGTGGTAATCCATAACAATAACGAAATTGAGTAAAACACTACTATGTTTTTTACCACTATATTTGCACAAAAACGTGACTGCAGTTTCAACCCTTTTTAGGTCATTTTCAAACAATGATTCAATTAAGAATGAAATACAAAAAATACAAAAGATTTGGTACCTATTTAAATATGTTTCTAGAATTAAACAGATTAGAGAATTATGAAAGTATACAGGTATTTTATGATATCCTAACTATCTAGGGGTTTCTCAGAAATTTTAATTACATCTTGGTAGCAGTAAAAAGAGGTGAGTACATAATATCTAATTGATCATTTAACAAAATTAAATCATCTTTATTAGTGTATTTGTATATTTCCAATGCTTCTAACAAATTAAGTTTAAAACCTTTGCTGGCATAGTGTAGGATTTCCATATTATTAATATCAGGGAAGTTATGTCCACTCTCTAATATGTGATTAGAAAAAGCAGAATCTGTGTTTTGTAGTCTGAAGGACCTATCATGATCGAGGTATCTTGTTCTAAAATTATGTCCACTCTGTCCTATATATACGCTATTGCACTCTGAGCAATTTAACCTATAGACTCCAGATTTTTCGTATTTATTTGTTTTATCCTTGGCATTGTAAATTAAATTTGATAATTTTTGTTGGGGTTTAAATGCTATCTTGATATTATGTGCTTTGAGAATATTTGATATTTTCTCTGTCAGTGTATCACAGTATATGAGTGTAGCTTGAGGTGTTTGTTTTTCTTCTCTGACTATGGGATAAATTGCTTTAAAAGTATACTGGTTTTGTTTCTTGTTTATTAATTTTGCGATAACTTCTGTGGGGAAGCCATTGTTCTGGGCTATTTTTTGAATTATTGAAAGCTCTGTTTTTATTTGCGTTTCTGATAAAGGCAATGAAAAAACTCCATGTAGCATTGAATTATATGCTGCCAGTTTATGTGCGTATGGATGGCAAGAATTAAAGGGGATAGTTATATCAGTATATGTAGGTTTTCTAAAAATATCAAATTTGAATTGGTTATTTTTGTGTGTGATAGTTAGGTCTAGAATATTTATTGTATGATTTGTTTCTCGTTCTAATGTAAATTTAATTTTTGGGTGTATGTTATTAATAGAATCTAGAAAAGTGTGTAATTGTCTAGTAGTACCCTTAAAGCATGCCAAAACGTCGTCGATATATCTATACCAAAAATGAATATGATTCTTGCCTGGTTGCGAATTCAGTATACTTTCCTCTAAATTAGACATACAAATATCCGCTAATAAAGGGCTTAGAGGTGATCCCATCGGTAGACCGCTGTTTTGAATATAAAATTGATTATTGAATTGAAAGTAATTTTGACTGATGCATGTGTTGAAAGCTAGTAAAAGTTCTGTTGATATAATGCTATTTAATTAACTTTTATCTAATACATTTTAAATAAGTTTTAAACATTCATCTGGGGGGATATTTGAAAACATGTTTTTAACGTCGAATGATACCAGAAATGAATTATGTGGGGAATGTGTATTTTTTAACTTCTCTGCTAATTCTAAGGAAATCTTTATTCCATGTTTAGGTTTAAAATCTGTATGTTGTTTAAAAACTACATTTAATTTCTTACCCAGTTCTCTAGTTGGACTATTGATATATGATACTACAGGCCTAATGGGGTTATCCGGTTTATGTGTTTTAATTAATCTACATAATTTTGGAGCTAAGGGATTCATGTTAATTATTTTTCGCTTTTCGTATTCCGAAAGGATTATTTCTATGTTTGCTACCGATTGTTTTAATTGTGTTTGATATTTTTTAGTGGGGTCTTTATTAACATGAGTAATATCTTCTGACTGTATGAAATTATTTACTTTATTTGTATAGTCTGTTTTGGTGAGAATTACCGTGGCATTTGATTTATCTGCTTTTGTTACTACTAGATTGTTGTCGTTGATTTTGGCTGTGACTGATTTTATAGTTTGTTTGTCTATTTGGTTATTACTTTTTGTATTAGCGTTTTTCAGAAGTTTTTTTTATTTTTGCTGAAGATATATCTTTATTTTCTACATTTTTTAGAGCAATTTTACTTTCAATAATTAAAGTATCTACAATATTTTTGTTGTTTAGGTGGGGGGGAAATTTTGGGCCTTTTGATAGTAATTCAGTTTCTCGATTGTTGAACACTGTATCAGAAATATTAATGACTCTTTTACTACACTGGTTAACTTCTTCGTTAGTGTTATTTAATTTTGGTTTTTGAGCAATTAAAAGATTGTTTAATTTTTTGGATTGAGTTACGAATTTTTGATATATTATTTTACTAATATTTTGTCTAATTTTATCATCTAATATGTCAAATTCTATAGGGTGGAGTTTATAAGTTAATTCAGAGTGCAATACCTTAATATAGTTTTGTAGGATGAATCTCTTGGAGTATAGCTGCTTACATTCCTGTTTCAGCCATATTTCTTGAGCTTTCTTCACAGCAAACTTGGCGGGGTTGGATGTATTTGAAAATGACCTAAAAAGGGTTGAAACTGCAGTCACGTTTTCGTGTAAATATAGTGGTAAAAAACATAGTGTTTTACTCAATTTCGTTATTTAAATAATGGGCACTTCATATATGTTGCAGCAATTGTGCGAACAATCTTTGCAGTTGGCTAAGTGGAAGAGAACGTTCAATGGCTTTTGCTGTGCCCATGATCTGGAGAGTACCTAAAGATCATGTTACCAATTGTTATTTTTGCGTGATACATCCTATTAACATGAAAAAAATATGGTAACACAATACTCCAATTTATCATCTGCCATTCGCCCGGTTCCTCATAGTGATGAACTACCTATTTCTAATCCACCTCAAGAATACAGCCTTGATTCAGACGAACAATTGTATGATAACGTAGATGACGACGTAGCTCAGCCATCAATATCACAAGATCCCGATTTCTCTGCCGAAGTGTCCGGTGGTGAACCTCACAAAATTAATCAATGCGAACTAAGTGATCTTATAACAGACGTTGATCTGTCCAAGGCTAAAGTGGAGCTTTTGGCATCTCGATTACAACAATGGAATTTACTACAAGAAAATGTTAACGAACGTATCGTATCGAAGTCGTCCAAAAGATTTTATACCTTTTTTCAAAATGTAAAATTACTTGGTTGCCTGCAAGGACATTGGACGGTTTAATGAGTGCTTTACACATTCTCCATGATCCTAATGACGAGACTTTTTATTGACGCCTCGAAACTTAGTCTAAAGGCTGTGTTACTCCACAATGGAAATAAATTGCCATCAATTCTAATCGCCCATGCTGTCCATATAAAGGAAAATTATAGTAATATGAATGTATTGCTACAAACTATAGAATATAACAAATATAAGTGGCAGATTTGTGGAGACCTAAAAGTGATAGGTATCTTACTTGGTATGCAGCAAGGGTATACAAAATATTGCTGTTCTCTTTGTGAGTGGAACAGTCGAGCGTGACTACAACATTACAAAAGAAAAATTTGGCCACCAAGACTTTTTTTTGAACCAGGAGCAATAAATGTTACTGACATTAGTTGATTCAAAAAAGGTAATACTGCCACCACTCCACATAAAACTGGGGCTTATCAAAAACTTAGTAAAAGCTATGGACAAAGAAGAACGTGCTTCAGTTATTTAAAACAAAAATTTCCCCGACTCCCTAAAGAGGGAATTTTTGTAGGTCCTCAAATCAAGAACCTTTTCAAAGATGCTGAATTTGACAACATTCTAGAACGTAATGAAAAAGCTGCTTGGAATTTCTTTAAAATGGTAGCAACACAGTTTCTCGGTAACAAAAGAGCAGAAAACTATAGAGACCTTGTTGAGAATCTTCTTTCTTGCTATCAGAAATTAGGATGCAATATGTCATTAAAAGTCCACTTTTGACATTCACATCTAGATTATTTACCAGAAAACTGCGCAGTAAGTGATGAGCATGAAGAGAAATTCCACCAGGATATTCAAAATATAGGAAAAAGATATCAGGGCAGATATGGACTTCTGCGATGTTAGCAGACTACTGTTGGTGATGTACAAGATATGGTCCAGAAGTAACTTATAAGAGACAGGCTAAGAAGCGCAAGAAAAATAATTAATTTTCTGATTAAAGAGCATATATTCTAATTAAATATATATTATATAACATGTATTGAAATATATATCAAAATGGCAAATATTTTTCGACATGATGTAATTAATTGCCCTTTTATTAAAATTATACCATAATATGTGAGTTAGGTCAGTTATTACCTTTTTCAGAGCCAACACATTTTTTTAGGACTATGTTAGACGTAGCTGGGAACAAAACAATAAAAATACGTGGTTTTGGTTAACGATACAAAACAAAAGTTAAAATTTGTCGGTTAGTGATATTATCAGTATTAAGCCAAGCGGAACTTCTTGCAGACACAAGCACAACTTCTCAGCGGGGTGCTGAAGAAGTTATGAAAGCGTAGCAACCGGTTAACTCAGGGTTGGTCGAAGGTCACTCTGTGGCGAGAAGAGTTACTTAATAATTTGAATGTTACAAAACAAAAATAAACAAAGAAACTGGGCGCCAGCGTATTCATACAAATGATATTCCTGCAACTGGTTAAGGAGGAAACAATCAAAAGCAAAATTAACAAAATATAACAATATATTAACAATAAATAAAGTTTAAAATTTACAAAGACTTTACAATTAAATGTGAGAATTAATGAAAAATTCAAAATTTACTACAATAAAAATATAATGCTTATTAGTGGCAATGAAAATTTGTTAAGAGAAAAAAAATTAATTTGAAACGGAAACTTGTAAAATTGAAAATATCAACTGGTTTACAATTATATCTAGTAGTTATCTTCTGACCAAGAAAAGCTACGATGATAGTTAATTGCTTACGTAACTTTGGGCGGCGAGTACGGAGTTCCAAGGTGTCAATTCCTGGAGATGGCCACAGGTACCTGGGATTGAGGACTTATATTGTTTGTCCGGGTCAACGAGGAGGTTCCAGGTTGACACAAAGTTGGAAATGTTCAGCCAATTATTACTCTCGTCCAGCCACTAGCAAAACTACCATGTGCTTGATCCAGGGTTGGTCGATCCAGATTATTACATGAAAAGAGTGGTAAATCAGGAACCAGTTGATACAAATTAAGTTACACAAAGAAAAAAACTAATGATTTAAATTTAAAATGACTCTAAATAAATTATTTTAAAACTTTAAAACTTATTGAAAAGAATAAAAAAAAATTGGCCAAGGTTACGACTTTTTATAAAAACTACACAAACAAAAAAAAAACAAAAATTAGAATTTGTAAAATTTAAGCATTAATTTAAGAAAATGGTTGAGGACCGAAAAAAAAACTCTACTGCTAACTTATAAAAAAAATTAGGCCACAAAATTACTGTAAATGACAAAAGTTAAGTTATTATGAAGCAAAATGGTCCAAAGAAAAAAATTGTTAATAACACCAAAATGTTCAAAGTAGAACTAATGAGATAGATATTAAAATTGAAAACTAGAAAAAATTAAATAAAATATAAATTTTTGGAGATGCTCTCCGGTTCTATGACAAAATTAATTTAGATAAATTGACTTTACGTCTTGCTTTTCGACAAATTCAATAATTTAGTATATCAATCGTGAAATGAGATTATCTAAAAAAATAAATTTTAGAGCGACCCTAAATACAAAAAATATATATATACCTATATATGGAAGTATATAATATAAACTACAAAAATTATTAATATAATATCTGAACATAAAATAATCCGCAGCAACTGTCCCAAAATGACAAATAAATAAACTACAGCTGGGACAATCCACTACAAGTGGTTTTTTATTAACCACATGGTTAACTTCAAATGTATTCCAGCTTAAAATTCAATAACAAATCAAAACAACTAGGTTATTATTCTAATGCAATAATAATTCAATAATAAAAGTAAAACTTTCAACAAGGTATTATAGGATGGCTCTAAACTGCAAATCTTTTAAGAAAAAAAAATTAGAATGATCTCACCTCAGCGACGTCAAGACGGAAAGTGCCGGTTTTCAATTCCTGTCAGTTCCATCTCTCCCTAATATTCCGCCCGCACATGCTCAATGGTGACTTTGTATTGTGGTTTTTATCGCGGCAGATTCAAATTTTATGTAGTACGGGTGCTGAATGGAAAATATTTGGCAACTAATTAAATAATGGACAAGTTACGGAAAAAACTTGTTACAATGTATAAATGAAAACTCACAATAATGAATAATAAATGTAGAGAATAGCACACAAATTCTTTAAGTAAACAGCAAAAGGATAAACATACTAAAGCTTAAATGTCACAAAGTGCAGAAGTATGTTAGCCGAGTACATTTGTAGTTGTTGCGAAAGATTATTTTTTAGAAATTTTCTTGTTACTTTTGAAATAATTGTTTGGAGAAATATTTGAACAAAGCTATAGTAATGGAAGACGTAAATAAATTATTAGTAGAGTATCTGCTATCGATTCAAACTTTATTCGCAAAACATGTAATAAACATGTCAAGTTAGGAAAAGTACCGAGATTGGTTACATGTAAAGGATTAAAATTTGCACAGTTATCTCAATGCATTACTGATCTATCTGATTTGGAAGAAAGGATGATCACACCTTTTATCAATTTTATAAATTATAAAGTTATAAGTTATAAATAATACCTTTAAAGCCATACGCTTATACATCCGAAGCTCTCGCTTAAAGCAATTGCTGTTAATATTTCTATAAATATGGATGATAGATATGCTTACGATTTTACCAAGAACATTTAATCAGATATCCACCATGTAAATTAAACTGAAACGACACATTGACCACAAATCCGATTACATGAACCAAGTTGTCAGACCGGCGTATGTTTGTGAAGCACTTAGATATTTAATAAAAACAGCTTTGTACATAAAGTATCATATTATAATCAATGATGACTATATAAATTGGTATGAAAAACGTTTTGACAAAATAATTGCTTTTATTGTTAATCCAAATGTCAACAATGATCACATTACTGTAGTCGATGATGACAAAACATCCAATTTGGCTAGAACTAATGTGGCTACACCAGAAGTAACACAAATAATTGTCAAAGGTAAAGACATATGTACAGCAATATAAGAATCGATTTATAAATAAAATAGGAATGTGTCGGCATTTCTGAGAAACGTAACTGTAGATAAAGATAATGAATATAATGCCAAAAATGGCATAATTGACATCGAAGAATCCGTTGAATTAGAACTAGAGATGTGCTATAAAATAAATGAAAAACCTATTGTGTTCAGAAAGGAACTTGTAGTGTTACTGCTAAGGATGGATGTTAAAGATAAAATGGATCTTACAGGAACGGAAAGCAGCAAGGCGAATTTGGACGAGTTTGACATTATTTCTGAAGATATATATTGCTCTAATGATGATCTACCAGATGACGAAGTGTTAATTGTTGAAAGAAATAAAGAGGTTTCAACTAATTGTATGAAAATAATAGCTCCTGGTCAAAATAAGTAACCCCGAAGTCACCTATACCATGACATGTAGTTGAAGACATAGATGAACTAGGTTTTCCCAAAATATGTGGAAGATACGACGCAGTCGTTTTAAAGTATTAAATCACATCAGATCACCTCCATTTTACTGGGAATCAAAGACAATTTTATTATAGGCTATGACTCAACAACTAGGTACGCCTACCTTGTCTTTTACACTGTCAGCTGCTGACAAAAGGTGGCGGGAACTTATAAACTTATTATCTAAATTAATTGACAATAAAACTATATCAATGTACAAAGTATTGGATTTAGATGAAAATAAAAAATGGAGAATCTGTAATATACCTACCAACTAATGGACAATCAATTACTACACTACACAGAGATAAAAATTAACCGGGGAACTTTTCAGGGCGATTCATTGAGCATTTTGGCTTGGTTTTATTTGGTTCTGAGTCCCCTCTCCAATATGTTGAACAGAACAGGAGTTGGATATGTTTAAAATCTAATGAAAGGGAGCAAGTCATCTCGCATCCAATCTATATGGACGGTCTTAAGCTGTATGCTTCAGCATATAATTTGCTTAAGGGATTAATCAAGCATGTCGAACAGTTCTCGCGTAATATCAGCATGGTATTTGGGTTGGACAAGTGCATTATTATTAACATTAATGAAGGAAAATATGAACTTACTGGATTTGAAATTAAGCAAGGTGGAGTAGAGGTGTTTTAAAACCTCATGAGCTGTGACCTTCATATGCGCAGAGACATAATCCGTCCTGTTGACTCAGTTACACTTCTTAAACATATTACATTTATTGTTTACAATTTATCCCGAGCTCCTGTTGATGTATACAGCAAGGCAGCCTCCAGTGTCTTCAAAAACATACTTATAACTCAGATTAAACTTTGCTTTTTGCGCATTTCGCGGCTCATGAGATTCTGAAACACCTCTAATAGAGCCGTTGGATGGGAATAAGTTTTATAAGCATTTGTAATACCAGCGACAAAAATAAATCATTCAGCTATAAAAGATGAATGAGACAACTGTGTCAAGCGGATTTGGATGGTAAACATCTCTTTAAGGTAATTAACACCTTAGCTCTTCCTATCCTTACCTATTCGCTTGGCATTATATTATGGTCAGACACTGATTTGGGCACTATTATGAGGAAAACGAGAGTCGGATTGACAACATTTAGAAAACACCATAAGAAAGCAAGCATGCTGCGGTTAACTTTACCAAGGGTAGAAGATGGACGAGGGTTAATTGATATGAAAAACCTCCATGATGGTCAGATCAAGTTGAGGAAAAATCTCTTCCCTGCTACAAAAAGTGCGATAGACCTTGTCCTATACGCCGTTATAAGCAAAAACACAGTAACTTTGAACAAGTTGAAACTGAGAAAAACGGCAAAAACCATTGGATTCAATGCCAACTATTTCTAATCAATTTTATGTATTTTTTTAAATAGGATTATTATGGTTATTACTATTTTATGTTTATAACATAGAACAACTGATTTTATACTGCATTGTCAATAAAAGAGCACGAATTGTGTTTTCACTTAGTAGTTTACCTTATTAAATTGAGACGTTACTAAGTAAGAGCCCAGTAAGTTTATTTACCTTATTTTTACTTAGTATGCTTATTTAAAATTTATCAACAGTTTTTAAATAAAAGAAATACTTATAATGCAACTACAAAATTTTTTTCTGCTTTTTGGGCTCAAACCACCAAGGTTTTGAAAAACATCTTGTTTCTTTTCCTCAGCTACCCCACAGCTCTTTTCTCTTGCCTTTGGTTTTGTTATCGACTTCATAGATTTTTTGTTTATAAAATCTAATTCGTTTAATTGGTCAGAGAAGTCGTTTCGACACTGAAATGATCATGAAAAATACGCACCTACAATTTTTTTACCATTATAGTCTGTATGCCTCTTTCTATTTTCACATTGACCATGTCTGATAAATATGGCCGTTGATTTATTCACTTTATATAGAGATGTGCCATTTTTCCAGTCATGAATATCATTGAACTGCATTTCATGAACCTCAAGGTTTGTCTTATTTGCCTATGCTAATACAAAATCGTCAAAATCATATGTTTTCCTTTGACGTTTCAAAGATAGTTCGATCTGGTGACACAAATGATCGGAGCTCATGAAGGTGTGGCCTGGTTTAAAATAATACAAATCAATGAATTGTGCCTCAATTTCATTTGAATTAATATAATAATTGAATTAATATATTAAAAATGTAAAGAGCGTCCAATTTTTGTTCTGGCTGGAACAATTATCAAGCCATATTATTATTTCCATTTTCTCTCTGTTTTTTATCATGAACGTATAAAATGTGCTGATTAGATCTTCCTTGTTTCTACCAGATTTTGCTTCATGCCAAAGGACTGCTAAAGGCACTATTTTACTTTTCTTCCTAAAGGTACAAAACACTCATTGAACACTACAACACGTTTTGTATATACCACCCATTTGAAGGTATCAATTCGTAGCAGCATGATCATTTTCTGTAGATCAGCGGAGACACAAATAGTGGTTTCATGGTCAATTATTTTCTCTGAGCAGGTTTTGTATGCTTCTCGAGCTGTTTTGGTCCGATTAATGTGTTTAGACCATGATTGACAGCATGCACAAGTGTCTTTCAAATTATCTTTGGTGACCCTTTTATCATGCAACTGGAACTCCTCACACAGCTCACACTCCTCGTGACCTAATTTTGTAAAACTAATTTTTTATCTTTTACTGCTTTACGATAAAGGTCATAAGAACAGGGTATATCTGGGTATTTGTCCAAAAAATCAGTGTGCATGCTAACAATAGTTACATCACTAGGAGATATCGGAGATTGGGCGCGTGTTCTGGGCTATAATGTGATATGCAAGGCTTGTAAGACTCTATATGCACATTTATCTGAGTTCTGTCAATTTTATTTGAGGATGTTTGTTTCCCACGCCTATCTGGTGAAGATTCGATGTTCTCATTGCATTTGCCTGCATTTTTCCAAATTACATCCCGCTAGTTCCTTTTTAAGGTTTTCAATTTTTTGCTTCTTTCTTTCTTCTAAAGATACAGTGAATATTCTTCTCTTTCTTGAATTTCCACATTTTGTTACTGGTCGGTTAGCTAAATTAAAAATTAAATTACATTCTTATATAGAGGAAATCATATCTGTGTAATATAAATATTTACCATCGCCACTATTTTCATTTTTTTGTTACCCTCTGAGTCTTGATTTTAATTATTTGTTAACCCATCATCATTATTTATTGTCTCTTCTTGTGCACTACCGCTCTCGGCTATTACAAAAAAAAATTAGATAGTAGTTTTCAAACCACGTTGAAAGAAAAGTTATTACCTGAATCCCTGTCCCAATTTTCTGTCATATAATCGCCATCTAGTAAACTTTCAGGATCATTTTTTGATTGAATTTTTTCAGGTTGATCAATTCTAAAGTCGTTTACTTACACACATATTCTTCAATGAAATTATTATTAACTTTGGCCGGAGTTAAAGTGATAATATCTGTGGTAATGTTGTCAGAGTTTTCAGCCATTTCATTTACTTCAAATTGATTAACAGTGATTTGTTTCTCCATAGAAATATTGTCATTTACTATATCTATATCAAAATTAACAAATACTTGATTCTATTCATCAGTTAGCGTGTCGCTATCTAATGGATTTATATTATTAGAATTAGATTTTTCAATTCTGCATAATTTAACCAGCACTTTGCCTCGACTAGCCATTTTTTATGATCAAGTTCCACGTAGAATAATTATTCTTTGAACCTAGTGAGAAAAAACTTAGTAGTATATAGTTATGTTTTAAATACACAATATGGTGGATTCATACAAAAAATTTTTTTTTATATTATTTGACATAGTGTCATATTAGCTCGCTTTATGTAAACCAAAGTAATTTTAATTGTGCATGTAAATAAATTAATATTTTAATGATTATTTTACACAGGACATTCAATAAATAACTACAAAGCAAAGCAAACATTTAGTTGACTCAGAGTTGCTCCAGGATACGTTAAATTAATTTGGAATTGCGCGAAGTCAGCGTAAAAAACGCGGGTGAATTTTCAATTTCATTTTAAGGTTAGGAATATAGATAAATAATTAATATGCATATTATTTACTTACTGGAAAGTGAAGAATAATGTCGGACGTTGCTGCGTCAAATTATACAAGAATTTTTGTGTTAAAGAATTTGTGTATTAAGTGTAAAGCCGAGTGATAAAGTTTATTCGAAAGTTAGCATCAATGCCATTTGGAAATTTTGGTAATTATAGTGTTTCATTCGTAAATGATTAATATAAATTGACTCGTCCGAATAACATTAATAAATTAACACCTACAAACATGGAATCTGCTTTATATCCTGATCTTAAAATTAAAGAGGAGGATGACATATCCGATATTATAGATTTAGAGGAACATAACACTCCAGAGGATCTAGTGTATGAATGGGATTCTAAAGTCCGTTTAAAAATTAAAAACTGTTTTATAGTTGATAGCGAACAGAGCCTGGATACATTGATGAAGTGGTATATTCAGTAAGTACTCTTCACTTTAATTCATTAAGTCAATGCACAGGTAATAGTAGGTATTTTCTTAATTTAAAGAAACAATAAGTAGTGTTCTAAAAGAACATACATTTATCAAATTATTACATAGGTATATTAATTTTTTAAACGTCTAGTGAACTATTCGACAGTAATTATGGAAATGATGCAATGATATGAAAATATGAAATAGAGGATACTGAGGATATCCTGTAATATTAATTTATTTCACGTTTAAAGAACTAGTGTAATTCTATTTTCTAATATTTAATAAATGAAAAATTAGAAAGTTTCAGAGTTCGGTTGAGTTTTTCAAAGTGAACAGACGCTTCGAAGAAAGCTCTCAAAAATAGCTCAGAAATATAGGTTAAAACACCGCTAATTTATATAAAATTTAGACCATCGATAGGTCAAGAAATTCTGCGTGTCGTGAAGTGAAATAGTTAAAAAACAAAGTTTACACGGAATAAATATTTAATTATTTCTAGTACAGGGCTTTCTGTAATATAAGAAATAAACAAGTAAGTGCGGCGTGTTAAGATATCTGTACCCAGAAAGACCTCTTGAAGCGAGGGTTCTCAAGACCAGGGTAATAAATATTCAGTGTCAAGTGATATAAACGTTTGTACCTACAAAACACTCATTGAACACTACAACACGTTTTGTATATACCACCCATTTGAAGGTATCAATTCGTAGCAGCATGATCATTTTCTGTAGATCAGCGGAGACACAAATAGTGGTTTCATGGTCAATTATTTTCTCTGAGCAGGTTTTGTATGCTTCTCGAGCTGTTTTGGTCCGATTAATGTGTTTAGACCATGATTGACAGCATGCACAAGTGTCTTTCAAATTATCTTTGGTGACCCTTTTATCATGCAACTGGAACTCCTCACACAGCTCACACTCCTCGTGACCTAATTTTGTAAAACTAATTTTTTATCTTTTACTGCTTTACGATAAAGGTCATAAGAACAGGGTATATCTGGGTATTTGTCCAAAAAATCAGTGTGCATGCTAACAATAGTTACATCACTAGGAGATATCGGAGATTGGGCGCGTGTTCTGGGCTATAATGTGATATGCAAGGCTTGTAAGACTCTATATGCACATTTATCTGAGTTCTGTCAATTTTATTTGAGGATGTTTGTTTCCCACGCCTATCTGGTGAAGATTCGATGTTCTCATTGCATTTGCCTGCATTTTTCCAAATTACATCCCGCTAGTTCCTTTTTAAGGTTTTCAATTTTTTGCTTCTTTCTTTCTTCTAAAGATACAGTGAATATTCTTCTCTTTCTTGAATTTCCACATTTTGTTACTGGTCGGTTAGCTAAATTAAAAATTAAATTACATTCTTATATAGAGGAAATCATATCTGTGTAATATAAATATTTACCATCGCCACTATTTTCATTTTTTTGTTACCCTCTGAGTCTTGATTTTAATTATTTGTTAACCCATCATCATTATTTATTGTCTCTTCTTGTGCACTACCGCTCTCGGCTATTACAAAAAAAAATTAGATAGTAGTTTTCAAACCACGTTGAAAGAAAAGTTATTACCTGAATCCCTGTCCCAATTTTCTGTCATATAATCGCCATCTAGTAAACTTTCAGGATCATTTTTTGATTGAATTTTTTCAGGTTGATCAATTCTAAAGTCGTTTACTTACACACATATTCTTCAATGAAATTATTATTAACTTTGGCCGGAGTTAAAGTGATAATATCTGTGGTAATGTTGTCAGAGTTTTCAGCCATTTCATTTACTTCAAATTGATTAACAGTGATTTGTTTCTCCATAGAAATATTGTCATTTACTATATCTATATCAAAATTAACAAATACTTGATTCTATTCATCAGTTAGCGTGTCGCTATCTAATGGATTTATATTATTAGAATTAGATTTTTCAATTCTGCATAATTTAACCAGCACTTTGCCTCGACTAGCCATTTTTTATGATCAAGTTCCACGTAGAATAATTATTCTTTGAACCTAGTGAGAAAAAACTTAGTAGTATATAGTTATGTTTTAAATACACAATATGGTGGATTCATACAAAAAATTTTTTTTTATATTATTTGACATAGTGTCATATTAGCTCGCTTTATGTAAACCAAAGTAATTTTAATTGTGCATGTAAATAAATTAATATTTTAATGATTATTTTACACAGGACATTCAATAAATAACTACAAAGCAAAGCAAACATTTAGTTGACTCAGAGTTGCTCCAGGATACGTTAAATTAATTTGGAATTGCGCGAAGTCAGCGTAAAAAACGCGGGTGAATTTTCAATTTCATTTTAAGGTTAGGAATATAGATAAATAATTAATATGCATATTATTTACTTACTGGAAAGTGAAGAATAATGTCGGACGTTGCTGCGTCAAATTATACAAGAATTTTTGTGTTAAAGAATTTGTGTATTAAGTGTAAAGCCGAGTGATAAAGTTTATTCGAAAGTTAGTATCAATGCCATTTGGAAATTTTGGTAATTATAGTGTTTCATTCGTAAATGATTAATATAAATTGACTCGTCCGAATAACATTAATAAATTAACACCTACAAACATGGAATCTGCTTTATATCCTGATCTTAAAATTAAAGAGGAGGATGACATATCCGATATTATAGATTTAGAGGAACATAACACTCCAGAGGATCTAGTGTATGAATGGGATTCTAAAGTCCGTTTAAAAATTAAAAACTGTTTTATAGTTGATAGCGAACAGAGCCTGGATACATTGATGAAGTGGTATATTCAGTAAGTACTCTTCACTTTAATTCATTAAGTCAATGCACAGGTAATAGTAGGTATTTTCTTAATTTAAAGAAACAATAAGTAGTGTTCTAAAAGAACATACATTTATCAAATTATTACATAGGTATATTAATTTTTTAAACGTCTAGTGAACTATTCGACAGTAATTATGGAAATGATGCAATGATATGAAAATATGAAATAGAGGATACTGAGGATATCCTGTAATATTAATTTATTTCACGTTTAAAGAACTAGTGTAATTCTATTTTCTAATATTTAATAAATGAAAAATTAGAAAGTTTCAGAGTTCGGTTGAGTTTTTCAAAGTGAACAGACGCTTCGAAGAAAGCTCTCAAAAATAGCTCAGAAATATAGGTTAAAACACCGCTAATTTATATAAAATTTAGACCATCGATAGGTCAAGAAATTCTGCGTGTCGTGAAGTGAAATAGTTAAAAAACAAAGTTTACACGGAATAAATATTTAATTATTTCTAGTACAGGGCTTTCTGTAATATAAGAAATAAACAAGTAAGTGCGGCGTGTTAAGATATCTGTACCCAGAAAGACCTCTTGAAGCGAGGGTTCTCAAGACCAGGGTAATAAATATTCAGTGTCAAGTGATATAAACGTTTGTACCTAGACGTTGGGGCTGAGACCCAATGCTTTCTTGGAAAGTGTAAATAAACAATTCGCATGAAGTGGAGGTTAATGAAACCAACAGACATCACCAGCAAACTACAAGAAAAAGATAAGATACCTATATTTAATTGACTGATTGATTGATTCATAATTTGTAATTTATTGTTTCTGTTTGTATTTTTTAGTATTATTTTTACTTTATTTTTATAATATCTTATTTTTATTCCATTGGAAAACGGCATTTGAATTAGGCACTACAAAAACCAAAACAATATACATTGTGTGCGGAGGTTTCTCTCGGGCCACTTTCTCATTCTCAACTCGCTGTAAAAAGTTATTTTACCGATACAGATAACATAATAAAAAGACTCTCCTACAGCAAGCTAATATCGGTTTTGAAAAACTGGGCAAAAAATGGACACACTAATACAGGACGTTGAAACGAGAACACATCAATTACTGGTACAAAAAAAATCGACGGCGACGGAAACTGCCTATATGGAGCATTAAGTCACCAACTGGAGGGAGAAAATATAACATCACCAGCACCAATGCGACGAAAACCCTACGAAAACAAGTAGCTGATTATATCGAAAATCACTTAGACCATTTCATGCCATTCATGCAGGCATCCATCCATGAACTAGCACCCCGTTACAATAGATACAACTCTAATACGGGAAAAATAAATGCGTTCATTCGAGATCTGAGAAGAGGTTTTTGGGGGAGGGGGGGGGGCAGGAAACAATTGCAGCAACGGCAAATATGAAAAACAGGACAATAATAGTACATCAAGAAGAAGGAGAGCATATAATCTTCCATCCTACTAACCAACAGGGAAGAGAGAACACACCACTAGAGATAGTATATAGGAAGCACGGAAACGAAAGAAATCACTACGATAGCGTGATTATTGCACAAGAAAAACATGAAGCAGAACAACCAGAAGAAACATACGCTCGAACTGGGGCAAAAACACCCCGCCCAGAATTAGAGGAAGCAACGCACATAAACATGTACCAAATATCACAAAGAACAGAGGAAGCCAACAGTCAACAATTACAACACGATGACATCATCCTGGCGACATGGAATGTCAGAGGCTGCATAACGAGAGAGAAAAGAGAAAAAATCGATGAGGCTCTTATGATGGAACACATACACGTTGCATGCATACAAGAGACACACATGATAGACGGAAATGCAGTTACTCAAAACTACAAATGGCATCTAAGTGGAGGGGACAAAGAAAAAACCAGCAGAGGAGTCGCATGGGCAATAAGACGGAACACCCCTATCCAGATAAAGACAACAAAGGTAAACGAAAACATAACCATGGCAGACTTACAAATTGGAAAGGAAAACATATGCATATTAGGAGTACATGTGCCCTCCGACAAACGGGCAGGACGAATATTCAGACAGATCACCCAAGAGACTAGACGAAATAGGAATAGAAAAATGAACATAATATTACTAGGAGACTTGAACGCGCATATAGGAAAGGACGACCAAACACATGAAGACAAGAATATCATAGGAAAAACCTTACCTCACACATGGAAAAACGATAATGGAAGCTCGCTAAAAACTTGGCACATCAGTTCGATCTAACAGTTAGAAACACATGGAGCAAGAACCTAATCTGCCTTAATACCTGGAGTAAAGGAAACATCAACTCTCAAATAGACCATATCCTAGTGGATAGAAAAATAAGGGACAGGGTCAAAAACATTAAGGCAAAACAAGCAACAAACGTCAAAACAGATCACAAAATATTATATGGAACACTAGTAATAAAGAAACAAGAAGCAAAAAAAAAAGATACAACGAAACAGCAAATGACACATGGAACATCTCACTGCTACAGAACGAAGAAATAAAAAAGAAATACCAGGAGGAGATAGAAAAACAGTTAACAGGAAAAGAACTAAATTGGTCAACAATGGGTTTAAAAATGAAAATAGCGGCGAGGAAAACTTTGAAAAGGAACAAATCCCCTATGAGCCCAACAAGAAAAGACATGAAAAGAAATTACGAAAAACTAAAGAAAATAAAGGCCACAGGAAAACAATATACACCAAACATAGACAAAAAGATAATAGAAGCGGGGAAAGAAAAAAGAGACGCAGAGAGGAGGCACGAACAGAAAAAATGCAGGGAATTCTTCGAAAACATAGAATCCACTTCAGCAGGACAGAGATTAAACCAAACTTTTAGACACCTTAAAACACACAGGAGAAACAACAATACGCAGCCAAGAAAATACATACCACTGCAGCATTGGGTCAGGAAACTAGAAGAAGGAAACGCAGAGAGAAATTCAAATAGAACCAATACAAGAAATGGACCACTGGCCACTGGGAAAGCCACCGTCAAAAGACGAACTACTAGAAATAATGGCCAGAGCTAAAAGAAACACGGCCCCGGGAATAGATAAAATAAATAACGAACTAGTATACTATGGACCGGACAACATAAAACAGCTAACCCTAAAAATCATCACCAACGCATGGACGGAAACCACACCCCTGCCTGAGGAGTGGAACACAACCATACAGATACCGCTCCCTAAAACCAAATCACCACAAAACGTGGACGATTACAGAAGAATAACACTCTGCAGTGTAGGGTACAAATACTACGCACAATTCCTCCTCAGAGAAATGGAAAAATACATCGGCGAACTACCAGATTATCAAACGGCATTTATCAAGGGTAGATCAACAGACGACCATATGTACACCACCAGATGGATCCTTGAAGAAAAGTGGAAAGAAGGAACAAAACTATATATAGTCTCAATTGACCTCCAAAAGGCATTTGATACCATAAGGCATGAGGCTATAGTCAACACTTTGCTCAACAGGGGAGTTCCGCACTACTTAATAAACAGAATAATAAAAGCATGCCTACACGAAAACACTGCAATACAATGGTTTGGACAGACGACGGAATCAAAAATGAAGAATATAGGAGTCAAGACTATTCACCACAGTCCTGGACCAAGTGATAGAAAGCACAATAAAGGAGAATCAGAATTTCAATGGAAACGATGGAATGATAAAGCCCCCCATCGTACTTGCATACGCCGACGATATACTCATCATCACCGAGGAAGAACAAGACATCGTTAAATTTCTAAGAAACATGACACCACATCTGGATTCCTCTGGAATGAAAATAAACTTCAAGAAGAGCCTAATAATGGTCCGAGACAAAAACAAGTCCAACAAGTGGAGAAGAATACAAAATAGGAGACTACACCCTGAGAACCACGAATAGAATGAAATACCTAGGAACATACCTAACGAATCAACTAAAAAGGAGGGAAACAGTAAGGGAAAGAATCAAAACAGCCTACAGAGTCACAAGAGCTCTACTACCCTTCATTGAGGACAACAAATCACCATGGTGCCTAACCAAAAAGATATACGCGACCATCATAATGCCTACGATTATATATGGAGTCAAAAACGCAGCAACGACAAAGGCCAACAGAAGAAGCCTGAGAAGAGCTGAAAGGGACATTATCCAACTGCTAGCAAAAACAGGAAAACCACAAAAACGACAGAAAACGTCAACATTACTAGAGGGAAGAACAATAATCAAAAGAATAGAATCATACGCAATGAAATACTGGGGACACGTCCAAAGACGGGACTCGACACACCTACTAAAGAAAGCGCTGCGAATGAACAGCAACAAACTGAAAATAGGGAGGCCATGCTACACATGGATAACAACAGCTAGGAAAGGATTATACACACTGGGAAAAGCTGGCACAACAAAAAATGGAATACAATAAAGAAATATCAAGTATATACACACTGCCAGACTCAGAAACAGAAGAAACAGAAAACTCAGAAGTAGAATAGGAGAGAAGATGATCACAGACAGAAACTAAGAAGAAGCATATCACAAAAACCTGAAAGTAAAAAGAAGCACGAAAACCTAAAAGAAGCATCTCACAAACGCCTACACTTTCCATCCGATGAAGACAGAAGGAAAACAAGAAGAAACATCTCACAAACACCTACACGCTCCATCCTATACTCCTACCCCATGCGTCATGCGGCTCTCGCTGCTGACAACAAGCATGTCCAATGTCCAATCCAGCGTATGCAGCTGGTCCGGCGGTATAAAAAAGCACCGGGGGTTTGTTCCGGCACACGGTGGGATGATCGATGGGCGATCGGGCTGCGTGGTGGAACAAATCTCTATGCACCGGAATTGGCAGCAATGCCCACCTTACGCTGGCAAATCAATCAATCAATCAATATTATTTACTTACTGCTATGAAAACTTGATGACATAGTAGTATTATTATAACGTTAACAATATTTTTATGTTCTAAATTGTTAATCAAAATCCAATTCAAAATCCACAAATTATTTTACAACAAAACTAATAGAACTACCAAACTTTTAGATTACTGAGCACGTGTTAAGCATACTAAGTTATAAAAAAACAGTATATTTCGAGTGCGAAGCAAAAATCGCGCAAGTGCACTTTAGTTACTGTGTTTTTGTCTATGATTTGTGAGATGCTGTGTTCTTGCTTGTCAAAGGTTGCCATATCTTTACTTCTCCTATGGCAGTTCACAAATAAAAATTTTCGAAGGTGGCCATTTAATAATAAAATGAAAGTGGCTATGCCACGTGTGCAGTATGCATGAGGAAGACAATATTTCGATAAGTATAGAACAAATCTTTCATAAACTAAGTGATTTGGAATGTCAGTTTTAAAAAAATCTTTCGAATTACGAGGAAGAGGATACTACCATCACTATAAATTCAGAATCTGCAGCGAATAAACCAACTGAAGTATTTAAGACATCTTTTATTTTAAGATCGGATGATGCAACTCGGCTACTGACAACGCTTGAAAATAAACCGAAAACCTACAAAATATAAAGCCAGATTATAAAGGTCGTGGACCTATTTTTGTTTCTAACTTGCATATATCTACAGCATTGGCAGATATGGAAAAGATACTAAAAAATGATGGCGTAGATGCCATAATTGTATACGAGGGAACTATGTTCGCACCCCTGAATTCAGTTATTTTTAAATCATACGTAGATGCAACGTAAGAGGAAATAGTGATTCTGTCCGATATGTAGCTTGCATGTGTAAGTGTTAGACCACATGCCCCAATTTATTATCGTCTGAACTGACAACAGAAGAAAACTCAGGGGGATTTAGCAAGCCTTAAATAATTTAAAATTGCGAGAACTATGAGGTATTGGACGAATTCGACAATGACATACTCTATAGAGGTACTAGGTACGTCTACACTGTCAGCTGCTGAAAAAAGGTGGCAGGAATTTATAGAATTATTATCTAAATTCATTGACTATAAAATTATATCAATGTAAAAAGTATTGGATTTACACGAAAATAAAAAATGGAGAATCTGTAATTTACCTACCAACTAATGGACCATCAATAACTACACCAGAGATAAAAATAAATAGGGGAATTTTTCAGGGCGATTCATTGAGCCTTTTGGCTTGGTTTTGTTTGGCCCTGAGTCCCCTCTCCAATATGTTGAACAGAACAGAAGTTGGATATGTTTAAAATCTAATGAAAGGAATCACGCCATCTCACATCTAATCTATATGAACGATCTTAAGATGTATGCTTTAGCATATGATTTGCTTAAGGGATTAATCAGGCATCTCGAACAGTTCTCGCGTGAAATCAGCTTGATATTTGGGTTAGACAAGTGCAAGATTATTAACATTAATAATGGAAAATATGAACTTATTTGATTTGAAACTAAGCAAGGTGGAGTAATAAAACCGTTGGATGAGAATGAGTTTTATAAATATTTGTAATACCAACCAGCGAGGAAAATAAATCATTCAGCTATAAAAGATGAATGAGATAACTGTGTCAAGTGGATTTGGATGGTAATTAACACCTTAGCTGTTCCTATCCTTACCTATTCGCTTGGCATTATATTATGGTCAGACACTGATTTGGACAATATTATGAGGAAAACGGGGGTCGAATTCACAACATTTAGAAAACAGAAAGCAAGCATGCTGCGATTAATTTTACCAAGGGTAGAAGGTGGACGAGGGTTAATTGACATAAAAAATTTCCATGATGGCCAGATTAAATTGAGGAAAGAGCTCTTCCCTGTTACAAAAAGTGCGATAGACATTGCCCTATCCTATTGCAGTTCACAAATAAAAATTTTCGAAGAAAGCCATTTAATAATAAAATAAAAGTGATTACGCCACGTGTGCAGTATGCTTGAGGAAGATAATATTTCGACAAGTATAGAACAAATCTTTCATAAACTAAGTGATTTGGAATGTCAGTTTTAAACAAACCTTTCGAATTACGAGGAAGAGGATACTACCGTCACTATAAATTGAGAATCTGCAGAGAATAAACCAACTGAAGCAGTTAAAACATCTTTTACTTTAAGACCTGATGATGCAACTCGGCTACTGACAACGCTTGAAAATAAACCGAAAACCAACAAAATATAAAGCCAGATTATAAATGTCGTGGACCTATTTTTGTTTCTAACTTTCATATATCTACAACATTGGCAGATATGGAAAAGATACTAAAAAATGATGGCATAAATGCCATAATTGTATACGAGGGAACTATGTTCGGACCCCTGAATTCTGTTATTTTTAAATTATACGTAGATGCAACGTAAGAGGAAAAAGTGATTCTGTCCGATATGTGGCCTGCATGTGTAAGAGTTAGACCACATGCCTCAATTTATTATCTTCTGAACTGACAACAGAAGAAAACTGAGGGGGAACTAGCAACCCTTAATTTAAAAGTGCGAGAAATATGAGATATTGGACGAATCCGACAATGACATCCTCTACAGAAGTGTTTTTACTACTGCTTCGAAAATTCGTTCCCTAGTTAATAAAGATGTTTCATTCTATCAGAGTTAGATATTAATATTATCAGAATGAAGTTACAGAAAGGTATATTACTATATTACATATTAAACTGGGTAATTCAATTCCATCAACAAAAGCAAGAATCAGCTCTGCATCGAAGTATTTGCCACGCAGAAATTAAATACGCGTCCTTGAATTTGTCAGAAGAACTTGTTTAGAACAGTGAAATGATTGATAGTAGAGCAGAAAAACTTAACGAATGGCGTACTATGACTTTTCATTGAAGGCACCCCCATGACCTTGACTAGACATACGTCGACAAAGGCGTCGAACGCATGGATGAGGTATGGAGAACTCTTCCCAGAAACCGAAGAATTCCTTACAGCCATTAAAGATCAGGTAATTAATACCAAAAATTGTATGAAACATATCATTCAAGACCTCAGTATAAAAGACGATAGCTGAGACAATCCACCATATCTTGTCAGCACGTGGCACCTTGACATAGTTACCAAAACTTAGGACTCAAGAGGAAATTACTGAAAGAGAGTGAACCATATTATGAGTATAATCCACCATCTGCTTGATTCTAACAAATTCACTCTTTACTACGACCTACGACAAGTCTCTTATTACTGATCGGTGTCTTCTCAACAGACTTGATATAGTCCTAGGTGACAAAGAGTTGGAAATTGCATACCTCCTTGATATTTCTGCATCAAACACATACAATATTCAAAGCACAATAACTTAAATGATCCGCGAGTATTCACATTTAAGCGATGAAGTAAACAAAATATGATAGCTTGAAAGAGTAGATATTGTACCGACTGTTCTATTTGCCACTGGTACAATAACAAAATCGTTACACGAAAGTTTTAATCATCGCCATCTACATACTTTTCCAAAAAGAAGTCATTCTGAACACTACACGTACAGTCAGAAAATTCTTAAGTCGTAATTAGACAAGACTGCTTGGCAGTAAGTCCGGACCTCATCTTATACTAGCCACAAATGCTGAGATAATATTAAACAATAATAACACAGCTTTTGGACACTACCGAAATAAATGCATTGGAAACAAGGACTGACTATAGACAATACGTAAATGAAAAAAAAAGCACATGATGAGCTACGACACAGAACTTAAAAAGTTTTAAGAACAGAACTGAATTCCATAAATAAAATCACATCAGCTAATACATGGGCAATGCCGGTGTTAACATTCAGTTTTAAGATGGGCTAACAATGATTTAGAAAAGTTAGACAGGATGGAGAGAACAATACCTCGTATTGTAGCCATCATCCACGTTCCTCCTGTTGTCTATCTACCCAGACGGATAGGTGGTAGAAGTATGTGTAACGTGGAAAGAGCACACCGTAAACACTCCTTCAAATTTCATATGTATTTTCAAAATAAGAACCTACCTCTGCATCAGGAAATATCACGACTAGACAAGAACTACTCGACATTAAGTCTGTCTGGAACACCACCTGAAATTGGAAACGAAATCTAGAACAAAGAAAGATAGAGTGGAAGGAAGAAATATTGCACTGGCGATTTGCATCAGCAATAAAAATTGACCATATTGATAGCAAAAGCGTCTACTATATACGCCATGAAAGGGGAGCTTGATCTCGAAACAGAAGGCACAATATCTGTCATTCAAGACCAAGTTGCGCCTACAAGACACCGCTTAAAGTATATACTGAAGCAAGATATACTATCTGATAAATGTAGGGTCTGCGATGAAAGAACTGAAACCATACAGCATATCGTAGCAGGCTCTAGTTTCATAGCACCGAAGGAATACCTAAACAGTTAAAATGATGCGGCTAAAATCATCCACTCTAAGAGTTAATGCGAAATTAATAATGGAAACTACACCGCATTATCAATAATGACCATCTGCCATACTCGAAAGTAAAGAAACAGAAATATACTGGCACACAATGATTATAAATAAATGTGTAGTACCTATAATAAACCAGACATAATAGTACTACACAAGAATGAAAGAACAGTGTGGATAATAGACATAATCTCCATAGATGACAATATTAGAAGGTCAGTCACTGAAAAATACCAAGACCTAAGGCATGAAATCAGGGCAATATGAACTTTGATGGAAGCCCATCATGTCATACCATTTATAATATCATCAAACGTCCTAGTTGAGGATAACTTCCGCAAATATCTGAAAAATATTGTGAGTAAATATCTACAGGGACCGACATAACCTTGATCCATTAAAGACCCAGTGATATCTGGACACACCGATACACGACGTGAAGTAAATAATAATAAAGAAAATGCAAGAGAAGTATAGGGCCAGACTTACCAAAATTTTAAATAACTATCTTAATTCTGTATATTTAACTACAGCCATTAACACATTAGCAGTGTCGATCTTGACGTATTAGTTTGGAATCCTCAAATACTCGGTTTCAGATCTTGATCAACTTGACTGATTGACACGAAGACCGTTAACAAAATTTAGACCTCTCCATCCACGTTCTGCAGTGAAATACTCTATCTAAAAAGAGAATACGGTGGACGTAGACTCAAAAATATCTATAATCTATGCAAATAGAAGGAGGCCAACATGAGGGAATACTCCCATCAAAATCCGAATTAACTAATAGAAAACGTCGTTGAAACCAACCACGGATACACTGCACTCAAGTTAGATATACCCCATAGAAATGACTGAAGTGCCTCACACCTGAACAGTCTTACATCCTGGCAAGAGAAAACACTCTATGGCAAATATCCATCAGCTTTGGAGAAATATGATGTGGACAAGGAAGAATTGATCGCTTATGTTGTTGAAAAAGAGCCAACTCCACCCTATAAGTGAAGGCTTCATTATTTCTATCCAGGACCGTGTACAAACAACTTGAAACTATGATAAGATCACTCTAAAGAAAAACGTAGATGTCTGTAGAAAGTACGAAAGACCAGGAGAAACTATTGACCATATAACAGCCGGATGCCCCACTTTTGCAGACACCCCCTTTTTGGGCAGACACAACCAGATTGTCAAACTATCATGCGGATATGACCAAGAAATGCAACCTAGTGGAAAATTCCCTTCCTCCGTATTATCATTATATGCAAATGTAATTAAGAATAAGTGAAGTTCTGGTTGTAAAACCAAAAGAAAAACAACACAAGTGAAAATTCATCCGAAAGGTATTACAGTAAAGTATATAAAAGACGAAAAAGAAGGAGCGATCATAATTAATTGCAATAGTACTAATTCAAAGGAGAAAATAAGAGAAACAGTGCAACAAGAACTTAGAAACAAATATTGATGGTAAATAAAAAAATCCCAAAATCAGTATAAGAGGAGTTGAAGAAGAGTTCGTTGATGGAAATTACGAAATGATTATACAAACTCTAAAGGAACAAAATTAATGAAATAGGTGCTGTAGCTAAATGTGAAAACAACGTAATCTGTTTCAACTGTACAGGCTCTCACAAGACATCTGAATGTACTTCAAGCTCCTTAAAATTTTTAAAAATCTCTACAAACCAATCACTCAGTAACCGATTTCAGCTGACTCTGCTACCAGAGAAAAAACCCTAGAGGAATTAAACCTAGGCGATACCAGAATTTTTACAAACAAATACAAGCTCCTCCCGTATAGACTATGTGGTTACAACTGTACCTAATCATTGTTTGTGAATTAGTGGATCCAAGCATTGCTGATCATTTCACACATATTTTGAAGTTGAAACAGTTAATAATCCAGGAAGATAATAAGAACAAGAACAAGATGTGGTTACTGTCAAATTTCAATAGTATAAAATTAAGAAATATGTACAATATTAAAAAGAAAGAAAGAATACAAATGTAATATTAAATAAACCAAAGTAAAATTTTATAATAATACGATCAATTCCGCTTCCAATAAAATAAATGAGACCTGAAATATTGTCAATTCTAAGCTAAGCGGAACTTCTTGTAGACATATGCATAAATCACAACTCACAAGAAATAAAAAATGTCAGTGAAGTCGCTAATGCTTTTGCAAGAAATAATGAATATTATAAATGTAGAGAACAGCACACGAAGTCTTTAAATAAACAAAAAAAAGATAAGCATGCTGAAGCTAAGTTAAATGTTATAAAGTGCATAAGTACATTGCCTGAATACATTTGTAATTGTTGTGAAGGATTATTTTTTTGAACTTTTGTTTCTTTTGACAAAAAATGTTTAGAAAAATTTCGCAATGACTAAAAATAACCATAACCTTAGAAATTCGTCGCAGACAATCCAGAAGGGAAGATAATATTAACGTGATGAAACGGTAAAAACGTAAAGTCAACGTAACAAAACGATAAGTACTTATAACTAAATGATAAGATCAGAAGATCCTCCGCCCTCAAGGAGAGGAAAGGGACATAAAAGAATTTGCGGCTTAATTAAATTTGAATAAAAGACTGTATTACATAAACATAGGGTTAGTGGGTTAGAAAAATCTGACAATAATATAATATAAAAATATGGTAAAAAATTTCAGTTAAATAATTAAGTAATAAATATTCACAACCTTCAAATAAATACTAATATGTGCTAAATAAAAATTAGTACAAAAATCTTCACATAAATAAATATGAGTGGTAAATATGGATGGTAGTTTAATTCGCTGATATATGAAACCAAACCCTCGTATGTTGAAGTTTACAAAAAAAAGGAAAACGTTTAAATACCTCGGTGTCCAATTGAAAAAAAAGAAGCAGGTAGAAGAACGTAAAGTTATTTCGTACTCGTGAAAACTTTTCCACAACGCCCTGTACTCCTGTCATCCGCCACAGTCTGTCGCTCAGTCTCATAGGTAGTTTCATCAGACCAAAACCAACTGCGCACACAGCCCTTTCGGCTTCACCCTCAATTTGCAGCATAAAATTATCCCTAACAATGGATGAATGTGTGTATCCACATAACCATAATTATCTGAACCTCAAGTTTCTTTTATCTCTGTGCCCCATACAAAAAAGCCTTAAATAAATAAAAAAAATATTGCTTTGCATTTATATATTCGTAAAAGGTATTTAGTAGAAGATAATTTACGTTAAAGAATTATTATTTTAAGTACCTGATGTTAACGGCTTTTCCATTCATCAGCGTGGTGTTTTCTTTTTAGGAGCTGGGACCAAAATGGTCTCTCTGCTCCCCTCCAGTGATCTTTTCTTCATACCAAAAAAATTATTTCCGTTCAATTACAACCTCTAGGAAAGTGTGGCTGCTGAATCTCCATCTTTGTCAATGACGATCAACAATCCAGCCAACACACACAATTTCTAGGGAATTCGTCGCGGTACCAACATTGTATTGTTGTAACATAAATAAATAAGTGAGGAAATTTAATAATAAGATGTTTCATGGTCTTTCTAAGAATACAAAATGATTTTAATTTAAGACTGACTTCAAAACAATGCCAAAATTAATAATTCGGTAATTATTGAATTGGTGTATGTAGGGTTGCCTACGGTTGAATCTTCGACAGACGATGGTGGATTTATGAAGATATTTCATTGTATGTAATTATTTCTTTTTCTACAGAGTTAGGCCCTATTCATGTTACAGAATACCCCCTTACTTGGAAAAAAATATATATCATATATATTTTTTTCATATATATAAATAATAAGAATTAAACTGGGAACTGGGGGTTCTCAGGTGTCCAGATATAGTTCCGGCAAAACATACACTGATAACTGAAGATTATCAGGGATTAAATAGTGAGACATAGGGTACTCCCCAAGCATGGAAGTCGGCGATATCTACCTTCAACATCCGAATGAGGGCTGAGGTGAGTAAAAGTAGTGAGACCCAGGGCTATGTGACAACTCGCCTAGACAAAGCTGCCTAACTAAGTCCACCTTCCAATACAGACCCTCCTCACCAGCCTGTTATTGAACACAGTTGAAAGTAGTTTCGCATCAATTACACCCTCGACGGCCCTTTTTATAACAAAATACAACGAAGAAAAGGTGCCGTGCACCTATGCAACGCGATATCGTGGTTAGTTACGAGGGTTCCAGCCTCATGTGTAACTACCACACTATGACAATTTCGGGAAACTAAACTAACAGTATAAAACACAAAACGGATTACACAAAAAGATTTTGAAAATTTGATAATAAATAAGTTAATCACTGAACGGAATTATATTTTCCTTTTACTGATAATTCTGGTAACTCCGTGTACCACGCGCCTAAATATAGGTATCAAATTTTAATACGGACAAAATCGGTTCAGTCATAATCGGGTATAGGACAAAATAGGTAAAGTCTAATATCAGTAATACAGAAATATTTATAAAACTAGAAACTTAACTGTACCAATATCTATTAATAATTTTCATTTCGAATAACCGAAATGCTTAAAAATCTTAAATTCTACTGTAAAAACTAACCCCAAAAAGTACAAACTACTACAATTAATTTTTCTCCAGTGATCGTCACCAATGGAAAATTACGCCTAAACCAATATACTACAAATGTTATAAAAAACATAAACTAGACAAACGTTAGTTGCTAACATTTTCTTCAGAAGTATCAGACAGATCAGACATCGAATCTAAATAGGGCTTTAAATTTTTAATATGGTAATTACCAGCGTCTGAACCATCTAAATTTTGCAAGTGATAGACTAACCGGGATAATTTTTTATGCACAGTGCACACAACGTATTTTGGTGCCAGCTTGGCTGAGAAACAACGAGCCGCATCTGAAAGAACTCTATTTCGTTTCCAGACTTGATCGCCTACAAAAAATTGTTTTTCTCTTTTATGTAGATTATATAGTTTGGCATTACGGTGATATGCAGAATCTAATCTTTTTTGAACGACTATAAATATCTTGCATTTTATGCAGTTCAGTAGCATAAGTTTGAATTTCCTCCGGATTTAAATTCAAATCAGACATGGACGAAGCATTTCCATAATAATTACCCGAAATCGGAACTTCACGAGCGAAAGTTAAAAATACGGGACTAAACCCAGTGATTTCATTGGTGGCTGTTCTTAACGCATGCATAATTTTTGGTATTTCTTTATCCCAATCTTTATGATCTTCGTCTTTTATAAAACTACGTATAGCCGTGTTCAAAGTACGATTTACACGTTCGGCTTGATTGAATTGTGGATGATATCGAGCGTTGAAGATAATTTTTTGAACTTGTAATCATCACATAGCTTTTTAAATACATTACCGGAGAAATTTGTAGCATTGTCTACAGTGATATACTGTGGAACACCATAAACTAAGAAAATTTCATTTTCTACGTAATTAACAATATTCGGCGCAGTTGCCTGACGTAAGGGTTTCAACCAAACATATTTTGTAAAATAGTCACTGACTACCAAAAGAAACATATTACCACGCTTTGAACGTGTAAAAGTCCGACAATATCTAAACACAAATACTGAAATGGGAAGAAAGCTTTTTCGAAGCTCCAAATAAACCAAAAAGGGGATAATTTGGCATCTTCTGACTTTGACAAATTTTACACTTTTTAACAAATCTTAAAATGTCTCTACGCATCTTAGGCCAATAGTAGTCTTCAGCTACTTTATGCATAGTTTTGTAATAACCTAAATGCGCGGAGGTTGGCACGGAATGACATAGTTCTATTATTCGGTAACGGTTGAGACTTAGGAACGACAATTTTTAACTATGAAATATTAGTAGATACCGGTACTCGAGGTGACACATGCTTATAAACAAAGTCTTTTACCGACCAATGAGGATATGAATCGGGATCTTTTAAAATATTTTCCCTCATCTTTATATACCACGGATCAAGATTTTCTTGCTCTACATTAGGTAAGTTTAATTTAATAGAGGTGTCTGATGGATTAGGTAAAGAAGCCCGAGACAGCGCATCTGGAACCACGTTAAATTTATCCCACCTGGCGAGTTTTCCAGATCGCGATTTCATACGAGACAACGATAGCAAGGAATAGTGATCGGTGATCACTGTAAAACGTTGACCTTCAATGTATGGACGGAATTTCTCTATTCCATATAATGCCGCCAATATTTCTCTCAAAGTGGTGCTATAATTTCTCTCGGCTCTCGACTGACTTCTACTGGCAAATGCCTTCTCCTCACCTGCCTGCTGCTGTGTCAGAACAATTCCAAGTCCTGTACTTGACGCATCGGTTTGCAAGACAAATGGTAGGGAAAAATCTGGGCTAGACAATACTGGAGCTGATACTAAGGCTTCTTTAATTTTTCTAAACGCTTCTTCAGCTGCGCTACTAGACACAATTTGTTCCTTTTTCTTTTTTCCTTTTACAAGATCATTCAATGGTGAAACCAACGTGGAATAAATCTTCGGTACCATGAACACATACCGAGGAAACGTTTAACTTCTGTACTACTACAAGGCCGCGGATAGTTGACCATTGCTTTTACTTTATCGGGATTTGTTCGCAAACCTTCTCCATCGATGACAAAACCCAGATAATTTAACGAGTTTCTAAAAAATTTACATTTGCATAAGTTTATTGTCAAATTCGACATTTTGAGACGTCTTTGTACTTTTTGCAGAATACATAGAAAG
The DNA here is from genome assembly GCA_963583905.1 of Stenurella melanura. Lineage (NCBI taxonomy): Eukaryota > Metazoa > Arthropoda > Insecta > Coleoptera > Cerambycidae > Stenurella > Stenurella melanura. The sequence goes on from OY757318.1 coordinate 67,619,468, forward strand.
GTCCACTTCACACAGTCTGCAATCCACTTCAAGCACAAAGTCATCAAATGAAAGAGCAGGCCCTAAAAGGGCAAGAACTGCATTCAGTTCTTCGCAACTAGTAGAATTAGAAAAGGAATTTCACAAGATCAGGTATATAACAAGTGCAAGAAGGATACAATTAGCCGAATCTCTAAATCTGACTGAGAAACAAATTAAAGTTTGGTTACAAAATAGAAGAATCAAGTTTATAAATAAAGGAAAGAATAAGTTGTCACCATCACAATCATATGGAAATTGTTCGCCTTCTCTACTAAACGTAAGTTCACGCAGTCCAGCTCTCGTTAATATGAGATCTAGGCTGCAGGATAATAAATCGGACTAATCTGCCATTGTTGGTAGACTGCTAAATTATTCTGCCTTGATGCAGAGACAATACCCCTTTCAAGCACCATTCAATCTTCCGTTCAAACACCTCATCATTCTTATGAATCACAATTGAACAGTAATATGGCTTATAGCAATCAGTACTGCACGCAACCACAAACGTCTCAGCTTTCTTGTACAGTTTTATTTAGATTTTGTAACTAAGCACAAAGAAAAATATCTAATGGCTAAAGAAGAGGAATATGATAAATTACCCGACAAAGATGCTCCCAAAGGGTTTTACGCAAAATATGGTACCTGGGTATTCTTTTGAAGTGGATATATGGGCATGTGGCGTGATTATGTATACACTATCAGTTGGCTGTCCTCCATTTTGGCATAGGAAGCAAATGATCATGTTAAGAAATATTGTGGACGGAAAATTCTCTTTTTCATCACCAGAATGAGCCTCCAAAAGATTTAATTCGAAAACTACTAGTAGTAGATCCTAAGCAAAGAATCTCAATAGAAGGAGCTTTAAATCATCCATTCTTCCAAACACTGCATTTGTGGGATCAAGATATAGCTCCTCTGAAATATTCTTTAAGAAGAAGTAACAGACGATTTAGCCGTATTTCAGAACTGGCACTGAAATTACACAAAAAGTCATTCAACGCAAAAAATAAATTCCAAAAACTGAGGAAGGTTAAATTTCTTAAAAACGAAGTTAATAATAAAGTAACCTATACCAATTAATTGAAAAAGTTAATTGGAAATATATTACAAAACTATAGACCAATATGTGAACAATGCTAAATAGAACGGAATTTCTAAATTAAACTATTAACCTCTAAAATTACTGAAGGGTAAACTATGGTATGCTAGTTTATTTTTAGTACTTTCTTGTACAGTTTTATTTAGATTTTGTAATTAAGCACAAAGAAAAATATCTAATGGCTAAAGAAGAGGAATATGATAAATTACCCGACAAAGATGCTGCCAAAGGGTTTTACGCAAAATATGAACCAAAAGAAATATTAGGAAGAGTAAGGAGATGTATTGAAAAAGAAACAGGGAAAGAATTTACTGCAAAAATTATAGACTTAAGTAGTGATGGAGTAAACGAAGGTTCAACTTTAGAAGCAACTAAACAAGAGATTGAGATTTTAAGACATGTGGCTGGTTATCCATATATTATTGAGTTACAAGATATGTTCGAATCAACTACGTTCATTTTCCTTGTGTTTGAGTTATGCAAAAATGGAGAACTGTTCGACTATTTGACGTCTGTAGTAGCATTATCCGAAACAAAGACAAGATATATTATGAGACAGGTGAGTGAAGGTGTACATCATATCCACACAAAAGGGGCTGTCCACAGGGATCTCAAGCCTGAAAATATCCTTTTGGATGATAATTTAAATGTTAAAATTACCGACTTTGGTTTTGCTAAACTGTTAAAAGAAGGGGAGCAGTTACATGATTTATGTGGAACACCTGGTTATTTGGCAACAGAAACTTTAAAATGTAACATGATGGAAGACGCACCTGGGTATTCTTTTGAAGTGGATATATGGGCATTTGGCGTGATTATGTATAAACTATTAGTTGGCTGTCCTTCATTTTGGCATAGGAAGCAAATGATCATGTTAAGAAATATTACGGATGGAAAATTCTCTTTTTCATCACCAGAATGGGCAGATATATCAGAGCCTCCAAAAGATTTAATTCGAAAACTACTAGTAGTAGATCCTAAGCAAAGAATCTCAATAGAAGGAGCTTTAAATCATCCATTCTTCCAAACAGTGCATTTGTGGGATCAAGATATAGCTCCTCTGAAATATTCTTTAAGAAGAAATAGCAGACGATTTAGCCGTATTTCAGAACTGGCACTGAAATTACACAAAAAGTCATTCAACGCAAAAAATAAATTCCAGTGGACTATTTTATATGATGTCGTGTATATTGAGTCCTTTATGTTTTCTGTAGGACACGCAAGGTTGTGCGTGACTAATGTTTGTGTCCAGAACCTGCTATACACATATGTGTTATTTCTGTTTATACTGCTAGGTATTTGGAAACTTTAGTAGATTTTGTTAGGGTACCCTGTAGCTGTAGGTAATAATCTAAAGGATATTACGATAACTTAGGTTAAGATTGCGCAATCTAAAAATCTGGGGGTATAGGTTATTTTTAGTTAGTATAAGTATAAGTTTAGGTATTATTGAAATTCAGGCTGGCCAATGTTTTAAATCCTAGTATTACTAAAGTTCTAATTTCTAAGTGCTAGTTAATAATCGTACTATAGGGACAGTAATTCATAAATCATCGAATGTTAGATTAGTGACGAAAAATAGTCGTGTTCCACTCCTATTTTTCTTCCGATGGAAGGGGGCAAGTGTAACGCTACTTTTTACCTTTCGAAAATATAACTGAGAAAATTTAAGAATTAGGTTTAATGCCTACAAGATTAATACGTGTCAACGGCAGCTCGAAAGATGTATCATATTGCCCACCTTTTAAATTAGAGTATTATAAGTTGCCTATAATGTCGGAATTAATTAGAAGCGAAGTAAACTATATTGGTTGCTACGGGAACGTAGTGACGTTTCATGCGCAAATACTAATCTTAATTAACAGGCTTTTTTCTAAATGAATTTCTAACGAAAGTGGAGCCGATAGGTTTTAAAATAGAGAAAACACAGATTGAACTGGGCAACAGCCATACTTGCCTGTTATATATTTTTGAAATAAATGTGTGTTAGGCTGTGTTCTAGGGTAAATTTAATAGGCCATTCTCAAAGAGAAGGTATGTTACATTTAATATAAATTGAACATTTTTGATATATGTTGCACGTGGAGATATCCGAACATTATTTAATAATTTTTAGATCCGACGGCCTACCTACTTACCTACCTAGTTACCAGTTTAACTGATACCGACAGTCTTTTGAATATACACTGCTGTGTACACCCCATACAATCACCACCAATATTAAAATTAATGATGGTCTAAGGGCGCTGATGACCGCTGGAAAATACCTGCCTTATAAGGAGTTTCTCCGGGGTCCAGGATATTTAAAAAAAGGTCAGACCTAACCATTTCTATTTTAACCAGAGCTGTGCAAAGTATTTTTGGCCAAGAGACATCTGTTTTGCTGCGAGATATCGACTAACTCTTTAGAACAAATAAACGCAGTTATACTTCTGTGATAAGTACACTATTGTTTAATTGGCAACCAAATAGGTTATACTGTATTCCGATAAAGTAAAGCGTTAACAATTTGTAAACGAATGTAGATCTACATCCGGTTTTATTATAGTGTTTTACACTTTGGCATTACCTTATTTGTTTAAATAAGTACACCCTGCTAGCCTTCGTTTGTCGTTTGAAATATGTCCTAACTGAATATAGTATTTTAATTAAAAAAATTGAAAAGCCATATAATGTATTTAATGCCATAGAAAAAGTAAATAGTTTTCTTAGTTTTCCTTAAAAAACAAAGTGCTGCCGAAGCTTTACCAAAATTTTATTCGAACCCACCCGACGAAGGGCTGCCGCCACGCACGTGCACCTACTTGAACCAAGTAAGCGTCTCACAAGTAGCGCCCAAGAAACGCGGGGCCCGATTTTTTGGTAAATACATTTTAACAATACAATCTAGCAGCAAATACATTCATAATATTAAATCCCTGTTAGTGAACAAAAAATATCTTGCACAGCAAATACCTAAATTATTTCGAATTGTTTATAAGCCTTTATTGAGTACGATGCTATTCGATTAATAACATGTTAGAGATTTCATAGATACCTATTACGAAGTAGGCAATTCATCAATACATATTTTATTGAGTATTAATGAATTGCGAAACAAAAATAATTTGAAGGAAATAGATAAGTTTCTTGAGCTGGTCAGTATAAAAAGTCCGCTTATCATTTATAAATTACAAGTCAGGTTATCAAATAGAAAAGAAATACCTAAGTGAAATCGTTTCACGATAAAACATAAATACATTCAATTGATACTAGATTAGTAGTGTCTTTTATGCAGGTACTAAATATGAATTAATAATTTGTTTTGATATACAGAGTGGACAAATAAAATATATTTTAGGATCCGGAAAATATTAGTGGTGTATGGTACAATTTTAATGTAAATGTGTTGTATTCGGGTTGCACCGAATTCTAAACTTGTAATATTTCTGTATTTTGAAAATTCTTTACAAATTTATTAGAAATTTTGATTGTTTGTAGTTTGTGATATACTTTATTTTTGTATTTAAATTTATGTTAGTGCTATTTAGTAGTTAGTTGGTAAAAAAAATATTTTCTTAAAATTTTTTTTCGTAAGTAAATGAAAAATGGCTGGAGGGAAGTCAGAAACTCCTGAGGAGAACAAACTGAAGAAGGTTAAATTTCTTAAAAACGAAGTTAATAATAAAGTAATCTATACCAATTAATTGAAAAAGTTAATTGGAAATATATTACAAAACTATAGACCAATATGTGAACAATCCTAAATAGAACGGAATTTCTAAATTAAACTATTAACCTCTAAAATTACTGAAGGGTAGACTATGGTATGCTAGTTTATTTTTAGTACTTTCTTGTACAGTTTTATTTAGATTTTGTAATTAAGCACAAAGAAAAATATCTAATGGCTAAAGAAGAGGAATATGATAAATTACCCGACAAAGATGCTGCCAAAGGGTTTTACGCAAAATATGAACCAAAAGAAATATTAGGAAGAGGTATCTCTTCTACAGTAAGGAGATGTATTGAAAAAGAAACAGGGAAAGAATTTGCTGCAAAAATTATAGACTTATGAATCACAATTGAACAGTAATATGGCTTATAGCAATCAGTACTGCACGCAACCACAAACGTCTCAGCTACAAAATACATATAATGGATATATTCCACAAACAAGCAATTATTGTTATAGGAAGCTCAACCAAGAACTCAGCCATACCTTAGAAACACTTAACTTAGATGGTAAAACTGATTATGTTCCACCTTGCCACATTAAAGAGGAAATAGAATTTACTGAAGCTGCACTAAATTTGAATGTAGCAGCAAATGTTGCTTGGTACGATGATCAAAATTTGGGAAACGATACGTCTGCGAATAAATTATAGACTTAAGTAGTGATGGAGTAAACGAAGGTTCAACTTTAGAAGCAACTAAACAAGAGATTGGGATTTTAAGACATGTGGCTGGTCATCCATATACTATTGAGTTACAAGATGTGTTCGAATCAACTACATTCATTTTCCTTGTGTTTGAGTTATGCAAAAATGGAGAACTGTTCGACTATTTGACGTCTGTAGTAGCATTATCCGAAAAAAATACAAGATATATTATGAGACAGGTGTTTGAAGGTGTACATCATATCCACACAAAAGGGGCTGTCCACAGGGATCTCAAGCCTGAAAATATCCTTTTGGGTGATAATTTAAATGTTAAAATTACGGACTTTGGTTTTGTTAAACTGTTAAAAGAAGGGGAGCAGTTACATGATTTATGTGGAACACCTGGTTATTTGGCACCAGAAACTTTAAAATGTAACATGATGGAAGAGGCACCTGGGTATTCTTTTGAAGTGGATATATGGGCATGTTGCGTGATTATGTATACACTATTAGTTGGCTGTCCTCCATTTTGGCATAGGAAGCAAATGATCATGTTAAGAAATATTATGGATGGAAAATTCTCTTTTTCATCACCAGAATGGGCAGATATATCAGAGCCTCCAAAAGATTTAATTCGAAAACTACTAGTAGTAGATCCTAAGCAAAGAATCTCAATAGAAGGAGCTTTAAATCATACATTCTTCCAAACAGTGCATTTGTGGGATCAAGATATAGCTCCTCTGAAATATTCTTTAAGAAGAAATAGCAGACGATTTAGCCGTATTTCAGAACTGGCACTGAAATTACACAAAAAGTCATTCAACGCAAAAAATAAATTCCAAACACTGAGGAAGGTTAAATTTCTTAAAAACGAAGTTAATAATAAAGTAATCTATACCAATTAATTGAAAAAGTTAATTGGAAATATATTACAAAACTATAGACCAATATGTGAACAATCCTAAATAGAACGGAATTTCTAAATTAAACTATTAACCTCTAAAATTACTGAAGGGTAAACTATGGTATGCTAGTTTATTTTTAGTACTTTCTTGTACAGTTTTATTTATATTTTGTAATTAAGCACAAAGAAAAATATCTAATGGCTAAAGAAGAGGAATATGATAAATTACCCGACAAAAATGCTGCCAAAGGGTTTTACGCAAAATATGAACCAAAAGAAATATTACGACGAGGTATCTCTTCTACAGTAAGGAGATGTATTGAAAAACAAACAGGGAAATAATTTGCTGCAAAAATTATAGACTTAAGTAGTGATGGAGTAAACGAAGGTTCAACTTTAGAAGCAACTAAACAAGAGATTGAGATTTTAAGACATGTGGCTGGTCATCCATATATTATTGAGTTACAAAATATACTTTTGGATGATAATTTAAATGTTAAAATTACCGACTTTGGTTTTGCTAAACTGTTAAAAGAAGGGGAGCAGTTACCTGATTTATGTGGAACACCTGGTTATTTGGCACCAAAAACTTTAAAATGTAACATGATGGAAGGCGAACCTGGGTATTCTTTTGAAGTGGATATATGGGCATGTGGCGTGATTATGTATACACTATTAGTTGGCTGTCCTTCATTTTGGCATAGGAAGCAAATGATCATGTTAAGAAATATTATGGATGGAAAATTCTCTTTATCATCACCAGAATGGGAAGATATATCAAAGCCTCCAAAAGATTTAATTCGAAAACTACTAGTAGTAGATCCTAAGCAAAGAATCTCAATAGAAGGAGCTTTAAATCATCCATTCTTCCAAAGAGTGCATTTGTGGGATCAAGATATAGCTCCTCTGAAATATTCTTTAAGAAGAAATAGCAGACGATTTAGCCGTATTTCAGAACTGGCACTGAAATTACACAAAAAGTCATTCAACGCAAAAAATAAATTCCAGTGGACTATTTTATATGATGTCGTGTATATTGAGTCCTTTATGTTTTTTGTAGGACACGCAAGGTCTTGCGTGACTAATGTTTGTGTCCAGAACCTGCTATACACATATGTGTTATTTCTGTTTATACTGCTAGGTATTTGGAAACTTTAGTAGATTTTGTTAGGGTACCCTGTAGCTGTAGGTAATAATCTAAAGGATATTACGATAACTTAGGTTAAGATTGCGCAATCTAAAAATCTGGGGATATAGGTTATTTTTAGTTAGTATATAAGTTTAGGTATTATTGAAATTCAGGAGGGCCAATGTTTTAAATCCTAGTATTAGTAAAGTTCTAATTTCTAAGTGCTAGTTAATAATCGTACTATAGGGACAGTAATTCATAAATTGTCGAATGTTAGATTAGTGACGAAAAATAGTCGTGTTCCACTCCTATTTTTCTTCCGATGGAAGGGGGCAAGTGTAACGCTACTTTTTACCTTTCGAAAATATAACTGAGAAAATTTTAGAATTAGGTTTAATGGCTACAAGATTAATACGTGTCAACGGCAGCTCGAAAGATGTATCATATTGCCCACCTTTTAAATTAGAGTATTATAAGTTGCCTATAATGTCGGAATTAATTAGAAGCGAAGTAAACTATATTGGTTGCTACGGGAACGTAGTGACGTTTCATGCGCAAATACTAATCTTAATTAACAGGCTTTTTTCTAAATGAATTTCTAACGAAAGTGGAGCCGATAAGTTTAAAAAAAGAGAAAACACAGATTGAACTGGGCAACAGCCATATTTGCCCGTTATATATTTTTGAAATAAATGTGTGTTAGGCTGTGTTCTAGGGTAAATTTAATAGGCCATACTCAAAGAGAAGGTATGTTACATTTAATACTAATTGAACATTTTTGGTATATGTTGCACGTGGAGATATCCGAACATTATTTAATAATTTTTAGATCCGGCCTACCTACTTACCTACCTAGTTACCAGTTTAACTGATACCGACAGTCTTTTGAATATACACTGCTGTGTACACCCCATACAATCACCACTAATATTAAAATTAATTATGGTCTAAGGGCGCTGATGACCGCTGGAAAATACCTGCCTTGTAAGAAATTCCTCCGGGGTCCAGGATATTAAAAAAAAGGTCAGACCTAACCATTTCTATTTTAACCAGAGCTGTGCAAAGTATTTTTGGCCAAGAGACATCTGTTTTGCTGCGAGATATCGACTAACTCTTTAGAACAAATAAATGCAGTTATACTTCTGTGATAAGTACACTATTGTTTAATTGGCAACCAAATAGGTTATACTGTATTCCGATAAAGTAAAGCGTTAACAATTTGTAAACGAATGTAGATCTACATTCGGTTTTATTATAGTGTTTTACACTTTGGCATTACCTTATTTGTTTAAATAAGTACACCTTGCTAGCCTTCGTTTGTCATTTGAAATATGTCCTAACTGAATATAGTATTTTAATAAAAATAATTGAAAAGCCATATAATTTATTTAATGCCATAGAAAAAGTAAATAGTTTTCTTAGTTTTCCTTAAAAAAAACCGCTGCCTAAGGAATCACTACTTCCACATCCAGATTCTTCATCCAAATCACTTTAAAGGAAACATCTTGACTATATTTGCACTCTAGTATGTGGAAATTATTGGTCATAGAATTTTAATATTTGGGGCAGATGTCATAGACAAGCTTGAGGAGTTGGTTTCTATCATATACGTTAAAAATGAAGTTTCTAGTTTACCCTACTTATTTTCCACTATTCACAACCTACCACCTCCCACCCCTTCAATGCAGTCATCTCAATCAGATGTCACTACAATACATACGTGTACTAACTTTCAAGTGAATATCTCAATTTGATGTTATCAATCCCATTAATAATGAAGCGGAGGTGGTGGAGTTTGAAAAATATTAGAAAGAAATCTGAGGCCTTGGTTTCTAGTATATACACCGAATCCCAAATTTCTGTACTCTTACCAGCTTGATTTACTTATTTTCCCCTAGTCCTCCTGTTAACCCCAACCCTTCTACGGAATCAATCCAAAATATAATCTAGTTCCAGATGTCGTTATAATACATACGTCTACCAACTTACAAGTGAATATCTCAATTTTATTTTATCAACCCCTCTAATAATGTGGTAAGGGTAGTGGAAGGGTTGAAAAGTATTATTAAACAATCTGAGGCCTTAGCTTCTAGAACATACACCGAATTTCAAGTTGCAGTACTCTTACCAACTTGCTTTACTTATTTTTCCCTATTTACCTCTACTTACCCCCACTCGTTCAACGCAATCATGTCAAAATATAATCTAGTTTTACATACAGTTATAATACATAAATGTACCAAATTTCAAGTGAAAATTTTAATTTAATTTTATCCTCTTTTAATAAGGGAGTGGGGGTGGTGGGGGGGTGGAAAATACTAATAAAAAAACCTGAGACCTTCGCTTCTAGTATATACACCAAATCCCAAATTTCTGTACTTTTACCAGCTTGCTTTACTTATTTTCCCTTATATACCCCTATTTAACCCCCAACCCTTCAACGGAATCATCTCAAAATATAATCTAGTTCCAGATGTCGTTATAATACATATGCGTACTAAATTTCATGCGAATATCTCAATTTCATTTTATCAACCCCTTGAATAATGGAGTAGGGGTGGTGGGGGGCTGAAATATATTATTAAAAAATCTGAGACCTTGGCTTCTAGTACATGCACCGAATTTCAAGTTTCTGTACTCATACCAGCTTGCTTTACTTATTTCCCCCTATCTACCCCTAAATAACCCCCAACCCTTCAACGGAATTATCTCAAAGTATAATCTAGTTCCAGATGGCGTTATAATTCATACATGTACCAAACTTCAAATGAATATCTCAATTTTATTTTATCAACCCTTTTAATAATGAAGTAGGGGTGGTGGGGGTTGAAAAATATTATAAATAATCTGAGACGTTGGCTTCTAGTAGATACACCGAATTTCAAGTTTCTGTAGTCTTACCAGCTTGCTTTACTGTATTTTCCCCTATTTACTCCTATTTAACACCCAACCCTTCAACGGAATCATCTCAAAATATAATCTAGTTCCAGATGTCGTTATTATACATACGTGTACCAAATTTCAAATGAATATCTCAATTTCATTTTATCAACCCTTTTCATATTGGAGTAGGGGTGGTGAGGGTTGAAAAATATTTAAACAAAATCTGACGCTTTGGCTTCTAGTACATACACCGAATTTCAAGTTTCTGTAGTATTACCAGCTTGCTTTACTTATTTTCCCCTATTTACCCCTATTTAACCAACAACCCTTCAAGGGAATCATCTCAAATTATAATCTAGTTCCAGATGTCGTTATAATACATACGTGTACCAAATTTCAAATGAATATCTCAATTTTATTTTATCAACCCTTTTCATATTGGAGTAGGGGTGGTGGGGCAGATGTCATAGACAAGCTTGAGGAGTTGGTTTCTATCATATACCTTAAAAATGAAGTTTCTAGTTTACCCTACTTATTTTCCACTATTCACAACCTACCACCTCCCACCCCTTCAATGCAGTCATCTCAATCAGATGTCACTAAAATACATACGTGTACTAACTTTCAAGTGAATATCTCAATTTGATGTTATCAATCCCATTAATAATGAAGCGGAGGTGGTGGAGTTTGAAAAATATTAGAAAGAAATCTGAGGCCTTGGTTTCTAGTATATACACCGAATCCCAAATTTCTGTACTCTTACCAGCTTGATTTACTTATTTTCCCCTAGTCCTCCTGTTAACCCCAACCCTTCTACGGAATCAATCCAAAATATAATCTAGTTCCAGATATCGTTATAATACATACGTCTACCAACTTACAAGTGAATATCTCAATTTTATTTTATCAACCCCTCTAATAATGTGGTAAGGGTAGTGGAAGGGTTGAAAAGTATTATTAAACAATCTGAGGCCTTAGCTTCTAGGACATACACCGAATTTCAAGTTGCAGTACTCTTACCAACTTGCTTTACTTATTTTTCCCTATTTACCTCTACTTACCCCCACTCGTTCAACGCAATCATGTCAAAATATAATCTAGTTTTACATACAGTTATAATACATAAATGTACCAAATTTCAAGTGAAAATTTTAATTTAATTTTATCAACTCTTTTAATAAGGGAGTGGGGGTGGTGGGGGGATGGAAAATACTAATAAAAAAACCTGAGACCTTCGCTTCTAGTATATACACCAAATCCCAAATTTCTGTACTTTTACCAGCTTGCTTTACTTATTTTCCCTTATATACCCCTATTTAACCCCCAACCCTTCAACGGAATCATCTCAAAATATAATCTAGTTCCAGATGTCGTTATAATACATATGCGTACTAAATTTCATGCGAATATCTCAATTTCATTTTATCAACCCCTTGAATAATGTAGTAGGGGTGGTGGGGGGCTGAAATATATTATTAAAAAATCTGAGGCCTTGGCTTCTAGTACATGCACCGAATTTCAAGTTCCTGTACTCATACCAGCTTGCTTTACTTATTTCCCCCTATCTACCCCTAAATAACCCCCAACCCTTCAACGGAATTATCTCAAAGTATAATCTAGTTCCAGATGGCGTTATAATTCATACATGTACCAAACTTCAAATGAATATCTCAATTTTATTTTATCAACCCTTTTAATAATGAAGTAGGGGTGGTGGGGGTTGAAAAATATTATAAATAATCTGAGACCTTGGCTTCTAGTAGATACACCGAATTTCAAGTTTCTGTAGTCTTACCAGCTTGCTTTACTGTATTTTCCCCTATTTACTCCTATTTAACACCCAACCCTTCAACGGAATCATCTCAAAATATAATCTAGTTCCAGATGTCGTTATTATACATACGTGTACCAAATTTCAAATGAATATCTCAATTTCATTTTATCAACCCTTTTCATATTGGAGTAGGGGTGGTGGGGGTTGAAAAATATTTAAACAAAATCTGACGCTTTGGCTTCTAGTACATACACCGAATTTCAAGTTTCTGTAGTATTACCAGCTTGCTTTACTTATTTTCCCCTATTTACCCCTATTTAACCAACAACCCTTCAACGGAATCATCTCAAATTATAATCTAGTTCCAGATGTCGTTATAATACATACGTGTACCAAATTTCAAATGAATATCTCAATTTTATTTTATCAACCCTTTTCATATTGGAGTAGGGGGTGGTGGGGTTGAAAAATATTGTAAAAAAAATCTGACGCTTTGGCTTCTAGTACATACACCGAATTTCAAGTTTCTGTACTCTTACCAACTTGTTTTACTTATATTCCCCTATTTACCCCAAATTAACCCCCAACCCTTCAACGGAATCATCTCAAAATATAATCTAATTCCGGACGTCGTTATAATACATACGTGTACGAAATTTCAAATGAATATCTCAACTTTATTTTATCAACCCCATTAATGGGGTAGCGGTGGTGGGGGGGTTGAAAAATATTACAAAAAAATATGAGGCCTTAACTTCTAGCACATACACCGAATTTCAAGTTCCTGTACTCTTACAAGCTTGCTTTACTTATTTTTCCCTATTTACCCCTATTTAACCCCCAACCCTTCACCGGATATCCTCAAAAAACAATCCAGTTCCAGATCTCGTTATAATATATACGACAATATACGTGTACAAAATTTCAAGTCAATATCTTAAACCGTTCCGGAGAAAACGTGCGGACAAAAAAAAAGTTACAGACAGACAGACAGACAGACAGAAATTTTTTTTTCGCTCAAATTTAAAATCTCGACGTTTCATGACATTCTAAACCTATTTCACGAATAAAAATTTTTGAAAATTTTTTTGCGATTACTATACTTCCAATCCACTACGTGGATGTGGAAGTAACAAAGTGGTGCCCAAGCTTTACCAAAATTTTATTCGAACCCACCCTAAGGCTCACCGACGAAGGGCTGCCGCCACGCACGTGCACCTGCTTGAACCAAGTAAGGGTCTCACATTTGGTTACAAAATAGAAGAATCAAGTTTATTAATAAAGGAAAGAATAAGTTGTCACCATCTCCATCTTATGGAAATTGTTCGCCTTCTATACTAAACGTCAGTTCACGCAGTCCAGCTCTCGTTAATATGAGACCTAGGCTGCAGGATAATAAATCGGACCAATCTCCCATTGTTGGTAGACTGCTAAATTATTCTGCTTTGATGCAGAGACAATAACCCTTTCAAGCATCATTCAATCTTCCGTTCAAACACCTCATCATTCTTATGAATCACAATTGAAGAGTAATATGGCTTATAGCAATCAGTACTGCACGCAACCACAAACGTCTCAGCTACAAAATACATATAATGGATATATTCCACAAACAAGTAATTATTGTTATAGGAAGCTCAACCAAGGACTCAGCCATACCTTAGAAACACTTAACTTAGATGGTAAAACTGATTATGTTCCACCTTGCCACATTAACGAGGAAATAGAATTTACTGAAGCTGCACTAAATTTGAATGTACCAGCAAATGTTGCTAGGTACGATGATCAAAATTTGGGAAACAATACGTCTGAGAATAATTTAACTCCATTATAAAATACCCAAAACTAAAATAAAACTATTAAAACTAAAATAAAAAATAAATGAAGAAAAGAGATTTAAAATCTAACAACAATAAATGTCTACATCTTATTCGAATATATCAGCAAAAGTTATTTGGTCAACACTTGGGCAAGAATACGTCCTTTGGCATCCTTGATATTCCATGCAGGCCCACCACATCTTTTTCCAGAATACATAGAAAGGTCACAGTCCGATACTAGTTCAAAATTAAATAACAATGGAACAGGCGATAAAAGGGCAAGAACAACCTATATTTCTTCCCAACTGGTGGAACTGGTGAAAAGGATTTCGCAACAGTAGACATTTACACCGTGCAAGAATAATACAATTGGTCCAATCGCAAAATCTAGGTGAGAAACAAATTAAAACTTAGTACTAAAACAGAAGAGAGAAATTTAAAAAGGAAGAAGCAATAAGTCTTCACTATTGTAACTAAATGGAAATTGTTCACCTCCTATACTAACCGTCAGTTTACGCAGTCCAGCTTCCGTTAATATGAGTCCATGGCTCCAGGATAATAAACGTTTAGTAGTTTTATATGTCCCTCGAAAGTATTCGACACTATAATAATATCTTCCAGGTAGACAAAAACATTCGGTTCTAATTCCGGACCAGAAATTGCATCCATGTCTTTCCATACATTGAGCGCTATTCGATAGACCAAATGGTAGTACATTGAAGTGAAATAGGCCTCTACCGGGAGGTAGAAATGCTGTCTTTTCTTTGCTATCGTCAGTTAAAGGAATTTGCCAAAATGCAGATTTTAAATCTACAGAAATAATAAATTTAGCTTGTCGTAACATAGATAATATGCGGTCCACTGCCGGTAGTGGATAAGAATCAGATTAGGTTACAGAGTTAAGTTTCCTACCGTCGAAACAAAAACGATATTTCCCATTAGACTTTTTGACTAATAACACTGGTGAACACCAACTACTAAATGATGGTTCAACGACTCCTAACTCGAGCATGTTGTCAAGTTCCGATTTCAGGTGGTTAAGCATGTAAGGTGACATTTGATACTGTTTTTGTTTAACTGGCCCAGCATCTCCGGTATCTATATAATGCGATATTCTGTCGGTACAACCTAGCTTTCTATCATAACTACTAATTTCTTTAAAAGATTCGATAACCTCATTCACTTGTTTAAGTTGGGATTCAACAAACTTTTTAGGAGCACATATGCCCTCATTACTAGAAATTTCGGAAATTTCAGAAACTGTCATTAATTCAGAACCAACAAGATCGCTATGAATTTGCCAAGTATCATTATAAAAATTTACCATAATTGAAAATTCTTTACAAAAATCGCTACCTAATATAAATGAGTGCGGAAGTAATGGTACTATAAGTACAGGTAATAGCTTACATTGATGTCCAATGCATATCGGTAAATATGTGACACCTTTAACTTTTTGTCGGTTACCCTCTGCAGTAGTTACAAAATTTGGTCCATTTTTATGTGATATCAACTTAAATTTTTCTATTAAAAATATTCCTTCTTTACCAATAATTGACTTGTTCGCACCAGAATCTAGAAGTGCTATAACATTAGTATCACATATAGTGATAGAAATATAGGGTCTGTTATCACTCTGTTTCTTAACAAAAAGGAGTAAGGCTTGAACTGAGTGACTCTTACCATTTTTAAAGTAATTTTTAACAAAAGTAAGCAATTTCTTTTTTTCTGATGAAATAGTTTTTTGTAGAGGTCTAAAACTACAAGATTTGTGATTTGATTTTCTAAACTTAAAGGGATGTTTGTTTTTAAAATATGTTATTTTATTTAGATTAGGATAATTAAACTTTACTTGGCTGGATTTTGACTTAGGTACAAAAACACCAAACTTATGTACCTTCTCATCTAGTTTTTTTGCTGTTTTCTGCAAGGACAATCTTTAACAGTGTAATTTGGCTTGCCACAATTAAAACGAAACAACTTTGGTTTGCATCTACACTCTCTAAAGGAACGATTCGGTTTATTGCAACTAAAACAGATCAGTTGAGAATCTTTATTCTTAGGTTTTTGTTTAAAAGAGGGTTTATGAGAATGGGCCTTTCCCGCATGACTGAATTTTACTACTTCATTATAATCAAGCCATACAATAAACTGCAATATAATTTTATTTTAATTTAGTTTCTTCCAATTTTTTACGTTCTACCAAATATTTACATTACAAAATCAGTTTTATTTCAGGTAATTTGAAACGTAAATTTTAAGGCGCCATGCTTGACGTCACACTGATTAGACCAATAAAAGTCGTATTCTTAATGGGGATCCTCTATTGCCAGATGTATGTCTTTTTACATGAACATCGTATTTCCGTTATCAATTGTCTACTTTGAATAGCGCATTTTTTCGTTACAACGTATTCTTCGTTTTTCTGACACTAAATAAAAGCAAAAATTGTAACAACTTTTGACTGTATGAGTTTCTAAAATCTATATATCAGATTTATATTCTCTATTTTTGTTCATTTGGTTCACATATGGTATAATGCCAGTTTCATTTGGCAACGCTGTACTGAAATGTTCAAACTTTATTCGATAACCTCACTTTCTATTGTTTACGTTCGATACGAAAATTAATTTTGCTCTCTTCTAATTATAAAATGCCGCTTAAAAAGGTTTGTTTTATACCAGTGTGCCCAAATAATAGTGAAAATAGTACGAAGTTATTTTTGCGAGTTCCAACAAATTTGAAAATTCGAAAATTATGGTGGAAAGTTGCAAAAGTTCAAGGTATTGTTTTTACTGCTCCTGGATTTTTCTGTTGCGAAGATCATTTTAACGTATGTATATATTGTTCTTTCTTTTAGTGGACTTGATTTTATACCTACTTTATTGTCTCTTTAGATTGAAGAAGATTCAGAGAACTGGATGTACTTCAAAACTATGGGATCAGTTTTAAAACTTAAGCCAGGGATTGTTCCACACAAATTTATTGACGGGCCCCCAGATGTTCCTTTACCTAATGTTTTAAGTAATTCAGTGAAAAAAAGAAAAATTGAATATTTTTTAAAATATTAAATATACACCTACAAAATTAACGAAATTTGATAAGACACCTGAAAGTGTTTGTGATATTATTCAACCTTCAACATCAAAGCATGTAGTAAGACAAGTTTTTTCTGATGAATCTGAACCATTAACAGCATTAAAAGAAAATACCGTTGTTACGTCTCCTTCTGGAGCATTTAAAATTAATAAGTGTAAATGCATTACACCAGGTGCATCAATAATGACTAATACTGTTGGCATACAGGTTAATAGAAAAAGAAAAAAGGTGCGCAGTGTACATACAAATACGGAAAAGATTACTAAGACTGATCATGCTGGTTCCCCCATAATAGTGAAAGGTGTGTCGCAGTATTCTCGTAAAATAATTGCAACTAGTGTAAAAGACTCTCCTATGTCTACAACATCTACTTCGACAGCAGACTCTTGTGATTATATTAGCAGTGAATTTTTACCAACAACGTCGTCGAGTAGTGGAGAATTAAGTGAAATTGCCCTTGGAGTATTGAAAGACAAGAGAAAAAATACTACATTACAACTTATAGAACAACATCCGAGGTGTTATTTGGTTTTGCCAGAGGATGTTTTCAAAATTGTAAGATTAATAACCACAAAACAAAATGTATCTTATTCACATATTCTAATAACTTTGAAAAAAATTAGAGTTGATGATAGCTATTTCCGCCTCTCGCAGGATTTTGGCTTCAGTGTCTCTCAAATATAGAGAATCTTCATCGAATCGGTACCTATTTTGGAATGCTCTTCATAATTTAATATTTTGGCCAGACGCTGACACCATCAAGAAGTTATTACCGATACCATTTAGAGCTAGATATCAAAATGTACAGAGTATTATTGATTTGATTGTCGAAATTGAGAAATCATCTGCTCCTGTTTTTCAAGCGTGTACGTGGTCTGAACATAAACACTGCAACACTGTGAAGTTTTTAATTTCAAGTACTCCAAATGGTTTCATCAATTTTATATCTACAGCTTATGCAGGAAGAATCAGTGATAAGGACATTGCAATTAAAAGCAAATATTTAGAGACATTACCTATTTCAGCTCATGTTCTCGCTGACCGAGGTTTTAAACATGTAAGTGCTTTAATACAGGAAAAGGGATGTGTTCTGGTAAGGCCTCCAAGTGTTAGCACAACACAAAAGAGTTCAGCTGAAGAAGTAAAGTTAAGTAAAAGAATTGCTTCACTACGGATCCATATAGAAAGAGTAATTCGTAGAATTAGGGAATATGCTTTTCTTAAACCACATTCTTGCGTTAATCATAACCTAAAATATTTATTAGATAGCATTATTATAATATTGCGTGCTCTTGTTAATTTACAAAAACCAATAATCTAAATAACTCATTAAATTTTTATAATATTTTAAATTGACATTTCGTTGTATTGCGTGTATTCATCTTTGCTAATACTAACCTGTATTTTTTATGTTTTTATGTATTATATGTTCCAAATTAAATGCATCTTTGATTTACCTTAATAATCCAGTAACCATTTTCAAATTTATATAGGGTGGTAACGTTGCAGGCCTAGTTTTAAATGCTTGTTGCTTCGTTATTAGTCAAGGTATGTATTAATAATATTGACATAATTTGGCCCATAAAATGTTTGCCATTAATGTTATCATTTTTTATATGTGGTGGGCATGTCATTTTTAAAATTACATAAACTGGAATAAACTGGTCTGACTAATTTTGAAACCAGTCTTATTTCATATACGTACACAAAATTTAATTTACATACCTCTTGGTATTTTTATTGTTCATTTTATGACTTACTGTCCAATACGACAACTCAGTAATTTACGTTACTCAAAAAAAAAAAAACTTTAATACTTGTAATATTTATTTGTCTTTCATACGTTTTATACACTATGAATACAATTTAAAAAAAATAAATCAGAAAACCTTTGGAATAACACAATAACAAGTTGTACAGTACTTTTTACCGTGCTACATTATACATATACCAAATTTGAAACACAAATTTTAAATCTAACAAGAGTTATCGTGTTTACAAGAAACGGTCTACCCACACAGACACACACATAGGTATAAAAATATGCTTAGGTAATAAATAACATAAATAATTATATTGGTAGTATATGCATTAAACTTTAATTTAACAAGAAAACACATTTTATTTTTGACATCGAAAAAAAAAGCAAGAAACAAAAACTTCAACTTTTAGATAAAACTGGATATATTGCATTTTTCCAGAATGTCTCTGCCATCTTCATAATTTCTATTAACTCCCCTGTATTAAGTGCAACTTCAAATATTCGAATTTCTTTATTCACTTCAAAAGAAGGAGATGCCACACAGAAGAGTCCTTTCTTTTTATTTGCAAAAAACATTTGCAATTGTATTTGATACCAAAATTTTTTAACTATTTCTCCCTTGGATATATACCTTTCAATACTTTTATCTTTTGCAGGACATTTCACTTCTATTACAAAGTCGTTGGTTACTCCATCAGGTGAGGCACCAAATATTGGATATTCTTTTTTTTTAAATATACCAGCCTTTTTTACAGTTAATTTTCTTTGTTTAGCGACTTCTTCTAATACCAACGGCTCTAATTTTTTTCCTCTCAAGATAGCCTCTGTTTCTAAAGGTTGCGAAGCACCCAAAATCCTTTCTGTTAATGCCCCCGACATCGTTTTACATCTTGCAGATTCATAAAGCACAGAAGCTGTAATTCGACCAAATCTGAGTTCAAACCAGTCATGTGACTCTGACTGATTTCTAGTTTTTAACTCAGCTTCTTCACAAATATTATCTGTTATTACAGACATTGCCTGTTTTAAAAAATCTTCGGGTGAATGCTTGTTAGGATTTATTTTTAAATAATTAATTAGTAGGTTATAAATCGAGATATTATTATGAATTGGTGTCTTAAAAAAATTAAATAGAGTTCCATCTGATTCACAAAATTCAACGACTTCTTGTAGAAATGTTGGGTCCTTTGGCTCCAATTTCGGCACCTTCTCTTTTAATAAAGCTGAAATACACATTTCACTTTTACTGATTCTTGCCAAACTAGAGGCTTTCCAGTAGCATACTGTAGATGTTACAGAAGGTTCTTCGCTTCGTCGATGTAGCCACAATAGAAATGCTACCCCATGTTTACAGCCACCTAAAACATAATATAAAGTAACAACTTGCTTTGAATCATCGCTTTAGTTAATTCTAAAAGTCTGTTCCACATTCTGCCTAAGTAGTATTGTAAAAAATGTTGCTCTAAAGTTATGTAAAATATCTATTTTCATTCATTTATCATTTATTTTTAATACAAATGTTATTTACAAATTTCAGCACACGACAAACAGTTCAGTATTATGAATCAGATTTCTATGCAAATATTTATCATTGAGATTTTATAGTAGGTAATATGTAAATACAGATACTAACAAATTACATTTAATAAATTGTAAGTACATACCTTCAGAAGCTGGACAGTCTAAGCAAGAACAACTAATAACTTCCTCTTCTCGTTCATTTACCACTGCACAGACATTATATGATTTTTTGTGGATTTTATGCTCCGGTGTTACTTTTCCTTTGACTGTGCAAATATCTCCATTTCTATTCAGCTGTACGTAAGCTACAGCATTATCACCGTATGACATTTTGGTTGATCTATAACAAAAATATTTTCCATTATGTTTACGAAATATTCATAAAATATGTATTTACTTAGGTTATCAATAAATAGAGCACGTAAAGAAAAAGATATAAAAGACATTTCACGTATCTACCTATATTGGCAAATAAATAAAATTGCATAATTTACAAAATTAAATATTACTTTTCAACTACTAACCTCTTTGTTTTGACGTTACGAACTTCGGCACTTAAAAATTTCGTATTCGCAATATAAAAGTCATTTACCATATCACTGTTCACCACAGGTAAATTATCAGAATCACCTTTTACAAATCCGTCTTCACATTTACTCATATTTTTAAAAGAAATTAATACTATAACACCAAACAAGAAGTAAACACGCTGGGCTGCACTCTCGTGATTTATGACAGATACTTCTTGGCACTGTCAATGGGCGTCATAAACGCACGTTCTCAATTAAGCGTTACCACTTTGCAATATGAGATTCTATTGGTAGTTCCTCATAAATGTACTTCAGCCACCAATAGAATTGTAGGTTGTGGATTGTGGAAAGCAAGGCAGAGAAGTGAGGTTCTTTTTGAATGCACCTTCATAGCTAATTCTGACGGCCGTTTAATCTCATACTGATTGGTCCAGTTTATGATGACGTCACATTGGCGCCCGAAAGCTATCGTTTCAAACTGCTGTTCATTTACGGAACATTTGTTTTTTTTTGTGGTATTTTATGCGCTCAGAAAAAAAATAAAAATTCGTTTTTAGTAATATTTTGATAGGCTCTTTCCAATAACACAATAAAAAAAAATTGAGGGAAAGGCCCATTTAGAAACCGTGTTGTGAGCCTGTGAGTAATTGTCAGCTAAAGAGCTATTAGAACTATGTTTTGGAGTACTTTGAGATTGCAAATCATCAACATATGCTAAGTTTGGTTCAACTATATTAGAGTGCTTACTAGGTGTAATATATTTCTTTTTGCATAATTCCGCATACTCAATTCTTTTACAAAGTTTGGCCAACTCAATGGTAGAAGTTACATCAGTTAAAGCAAGTTTATCAGCATATATCGGAAGTAAATTTTTCTTAATTATTCTAAGTTTGGTAGTTTCCGCAGATTGGTGAGATAATCTACTAAAAAGTGACTCCATTACAGCAACAAAAATATTAACTGGTTCTTTTGGACCTTGACATCTACTTTTAATTTCATCCCAAAGTTTATCTCATAATTTAATGGTAAAAACTCACTACGTAACAGATCAGCTAGGGCATCACAATTGTCTACTCTACTACGTACTGCTCGAAATCAAATTAAAGCATTACAGGTGAAGAAATCTATCGCTTGTTGAAAAAGTTTAACTTTACTAACATTGCGTATACCCCATTTATAAACATCTACAGATTTAGAACTAGGTATTATAGGAGGGACATTAGCTTGAAAAGCATTAACATTTGCTTGTGCGGCACCAGCGTTAACAGAATTATTTAAATCTAAGTTAGGTAACAGTGTAGGTGGTATAACTCTCACATGGAATTCAGCACCTAACTCCACGCATGTAGCATAAGATTCATTTTTAAAATTTACAGCTTCATCTTCTTTGTCATCTGGTATTGGCATTCTAAGAACCCTATCAGCAATATGTTTTAATCTAGACTCACTACGCTCATACGTGGAATCAATAGCTGGACCTACAAACTCTAAAATGATTTCTTTAACTGACTGTAATATCTCATTTATTACCAACTTTTCACTTTCAAATTCAAAATTTGAATCTACGTACTTTAATATATCATGACCAATATCTTATTCTAGCAAGCGATGTAATATTTTTCTTTTCTGTGCTACGTCCTTTCTACCAGACACACAACCTCTAATGATCAGTTCATAATCTAGTTCATTTGACTTCAACCAACATATTTGGTTTCAATTTTACATCCATTTTTACTTATAGTTAATAACACAATTCAAATTTTAAGTTCACTTAATTAATACAGTATCACCTAATCTAATGTAAAATTCAAGAGGATAAACTAACCCTAGTTTTTATGTAACAAATTCAAGCCCACGCGTTGCTAGCGCCATAATTTAATATGTATAGCACTAAAACAGCCACTCACCTCCGAGCCACATACATCAAAGTGCAAGGCGGCTACTCGTTCTTGTCGCAGAGTCCGGGGCGTAGGTTCGATTTGAAAATACTATTTATTGCCAGGCGCCACTCTCCCTGATTTATTAATGTTAAAGCCCACAAGGAGAGGAAAGGGACATAAAAGAATTTGTGGCTTAATTTAATTTGAATAAAAGAATTTATTACATAAACATAGGGTTAGTGGGTTAGAAGAATCTGACAATAATATAAATAATATAAAAATATGGCAAAAATTTCAGTTAAATAATTAAGTAATAAATATTCACAACCTTTAAATAAATACCAATATGTGCTAAATAAAAATTAGTACAAAAATCTTCACATAAATAAATACACAAACCCTCGGATGATGAAGTTTATAAAAAAAAGGAAAAAAAATTACAGTTAGATAAGTTTATTGTCAAATTCGACATTTTGAGACGTCTTTGTACTTTTTGCAGAATACATAGAAAGCTCCACTTCACACAGTCCGCAATCGACTTCAAGCACAAAGTCATCAAATGAAAGAGCAGGCCCTAAAAGGGCAAGAACTGCATTCAGTTCTTCGCAACTAGTAGAATTAGAAAAGGAATTTCACAAGATCAGGTATATAAAAAGTGCAAGAAGGATACAATTAGTCGAATCTCTAAATCTGACTGAGAAACTAATTAAAGTTTGGTTACTAAATAGAAGAATCAAGTTTATAAATAAAGGAAAGAGTAAGTTGTCACCATCACAATCATATGGAAATTGTTCGCCTTCTCTACTAAACGTCAGTTCACGCAGTCCAGCTCTCGTTGAGAGGCTGCAGGATAATAAATCGGACCAATCTGCCATTGTTGGTAGACTGCTAAATTATTCTGCCTTGAGTGAACTGTGTTGCTCCCGCATAGGGATGCATTCGGTATCCGCCTGTATTAGGCGCTTGCCGTAGATTGGACATGTTTGTGCTTCGTGGGCTTGCTCTCTTTTGAGCTGACTGATTTTGTAGGTTGATGTATTTTGAAGTATGATATATTTATGTGTGGCGATTTCGTTGGTTTGGTATATACTCAGAGATGATTGTTAGTATAGGTTAGTGTGCTTACAAGTGTTCAAGTTTTGGCGTCTTTTGCAATATTGTTGTGGTAAAGGATGGCTCTTTTAACGGATTTTTTTTATAGACAATGCGCTGTTATATAATGTAGTTTTGTGTCTTTTTTTGTGTTTTATATGTTCTTATTATATTTTTTGGTTGTTTTAGTGTATTTTTGTGTTTTTTTTTGTTTTTATTTTTGTGTTTTTTAATTTTTTTTTTTGTGTATATTTTGTATTTTTTTTCCAAAACAAGTTAGTACTAGGTGAGTGAGGTGGAGGAATATAGATAATTAAGTGAGGGATGTTTAGGGGCATGGAGGAATTTGGGTATTAACGGCTCCTGTAGTGTAGGGTTGAGAGATTGTTGTAGTGAAAGAGTGAAGTTGGGGATTAGTCTGAAACGGATGAATTTGTCTATAGAAGGCGTGCCAGTGATATTTTGCGCGGTTTGGGCTGATGTGCCATAGGGTAGATTAGCTATGGTTTTGAGAGTTTTGTGCTGAAGGGTTTGTAGCCTGCTTTTTTGGGTTTTTGATAGTAGGGGGTACCATGAGGGTGCGGCATAGGTAACAACGGGTCGGAGGTATGTTTTATAAATCATCGTAGCTAAGTCGATTGGGGCGTTTTTTAGCGTGCTGTGTAATGTTCTGAGCCTAAATTTAAATCTGTGACTGATGGTATCTATATGTTTGGTAATTTTTTTTTCCTTCTTCAATTCTTTGGGAATTTCACTGCCACATGTATGTTTTCTTTCTAAGCGGTGCTAGGGGAATCTACAAAATATATCACAATTAACCAGTATTACTGGTAAAAAAACCTCTACGCCCGTGACGTTTACGTCAAAGGATCAGTTAAAGGTTGGTTTTGATAACTAAACAACACAAATAAGTATAAAAGCTTGAAATTAAATATTTCGCCGACGTTTCGGAAATCTAATCTGTTTCCTTTCTCAAGGCTTTTTTTGAAAAATCTTTTTTGCTGTGTATGACAAATACACAGCTCTAAGAATGTTTGTTATATTCAATATCCATAGATACTTACTATTTACATAGAACTGTTGATATAGTTAACAGTTTTTTAGTTTCTATACAATGTTAAGTTTGTGAAGTTCTTCTTTTAACATTGGCAGCCAAGTTGTACAGACATCTACGGAACAATTCGACACGCAATTATCCTCATTCAATAATATTATCGCGGATTCTTTTATTTTTCTTTTTTTGCTATCTGCCTCTTTTGTTAAAATTTTTGCCGAGTCCCAGTTTATCCTATGTCCGTTCTCCCACGCGTGTTCGCAGATCTTGGACCTCTGAATTTCATTTTTTCTGATATAATTTTGATGTTCGCCCAATCTTACACTAAAAGGTCTGGATGACTCACCCACGTATTGTTTGTTGCACTCACACGGAATACTATAAATGTAGTTTTTTGAATTTTGCTCGTGGTTTGTTGGTTTCGTCTTTGTCAGAATAGATCTTAAAGTGTTGCTTGTTTGAAATACCGTCCTAATATCAAATCTATCACCGATGCGGCGCAACTTTTCGGATAATCCGCATACATAAGGAATTAACGCCGTGTAACGTTTTTCAGGTTTTTGTCGTACCTGATTGTTAGTTTCAATATTTATGAAGGTTTTATCGACAAAACCCCCAGGGTATTGGTTATTAATAAGAACTTCCTTTATAAACCGCTTCTCATTGTTTAGTATCTCATCATTAGAAGAAATGATTTTGGCCCTATCATACAAACATTTTACAACACCCCTCTTAACGTGCATCGACTGATTTGAGTTGAAATTTAAATATCTGTTGGTATGTGTTCGTTTTCTATAAACACTTGTTTCAATGGTACCATTTACTCTTTTAATTAAAACATCTAAAAATGGTAATTCATTTCTAGTTTCCTTTTCTAAAGTGAATTTAATGGAAGGTTCTTTATTATTTAAATGATCCAAAAAATTATCTAGTAACTCAATACCATGAGGCCAGATTGCAAAGATATCATCTACGTATCTCCACCAGATAACCGGTTTGTATGCACAATTTTGAACATGCCTAGTCTCAAAATCCTCCATAAATATATTGCTTAAAATCGGTGACAATGGAGAACCCATTGCCATACCGAAATCCTGCTGATAGAAGTCATTTTCTAATTGAAAATAAGTTGTTTTTATACACATAGTTAAAAGTTCCATTATAGTATTTACACTCAATTTAGTTCTCGCTTCCAAATTATTTTCATTTAACAATTTGTCTTTGATTATTTTTAAAGTTTTGTCTACTGGGACGTTAGTGAACAGACTAACTACGTCAAAACTAACCATCAGATGTGTATTATGAATACTGGTTAGGGAAAGGATTCAATATCATAGATACCAAAAAGAACGAACTATTAATGAAATCAATTACAGAGAAAACGAATTATATTACAGCGTCGTGGAACAAGATTTCGACTATATACACCGGAATATCAGGTTTAGTTACAACAAACATTTTAATTTGCAAAAAAGTACGAATATAAATAAATTCAAAAATTTAATGAGAGAAAAACAGATTAGACAATTGAATAATATAAATAATAATCCTCTAATTGACAAGACTGTCATTAATATGTCAGAACGGATTTTAACAATTTCAGACAAATTGGTCTTGTCAAAAGGTTTAAATTATTCAATAAACCCAAAATTGGTTCCAAAATTTGACATAATAGCAGCCGTAGAAAAAACTGCACAAAACATGCCAACAGATGATAGAAATGAATATCGCGTGCGGGCAAAAATTGCTTTAGAGAAGCAATATAAAATTAAAGAAAATTTAAGCACGGAAGAAAAACGGTCAATATCCTCTTTGAAGAGAGATGAATCCATTAAAATTTTGCCAGCGGACAAAGGTAATGCCACAGTCATTATAAATAAAAATACATATGATGAGAAAATTATGACACTTATCAATGAAGGACCATACTCAAAATTAAGTAAAGACCCAACAAAATCAATTGAGGGCAAAATTTATAGAACTTTATTTAAATACAAAAATGATTTTAATGACTTTGAACGACGGAAGCTTACACCGCATTATAGCAAGCCTCCTCATTTTTATGGCTTACCGAAAATACATAAAATGTCCCATTAAGACCAATTGTTAGTTCCATTAATTCGCCATGCCACAATTTGGCAAAATTCTTGCTTAAAATTATTAATCCATTATCTGGAAATACTGACTCGTATATAAAAAATAGTAAACATTTTATCGAAAAAGTTTATGAAAACAGTATTCATAATACACATCTGATGGTTAGTTTTGACGTAGTTAGTCTGTTCACTAACGTCCCAGTAGACAAAACTTTAAAAATAATCAAAGACAAATTGTTAAATGAAAATAATTTGGAAGCGAGAACTAAATTGAGTGTAAATACTATAATGGAACTTTCATTTCTTCTAATGATGAGATACTAAACAATGAGAAGCGGTTTATAAAGGAAGTTCTTATTAATAACCAATACCCTGGGGGTTTTGTCGATAAAACCTTCATAAATATTGAAACTAACAATCAGGTACGACAAAAACCTGAAAAACGTTACACAGCGTTAATTCCTTATGTATGCGGATTATCCGAAAAGTTGCGCCGCATCGGTGATAGATTTGATATTAGGACGGTATTTCAAACAAGCAACACTTTAAGATCTATTCTGACAAAGACGAAACCAACAAACCACGAGCAAAATTCAAAAAACTGCATTTATAGTATTCCGTGTGAGTGCAACAAACAATACGTGGGTGAGTCATCCAGACCTTTTAGTGTAAGATTGGGCGAACATCAAAATTATATCAGAAAAAATGAAATTCAGAGGTCCAAGATCTGCGAACACGCGTGGGAGAACGGACATAGGATAAACTGGGACTCGGCAAAAATTTTAACAAAAGAGGCAGATAGCAAAAAAAGAAAAATAAAAGAATCCGCGATAATATTATTGAATGAGGATAATTGCGTGTCGAATTGTTCCGTAGATGTCTGTACAACTTGGCTGCCAATGTTAAAAGAAGAACTTCACAAACTTAACATTGTATAGAAACTAAAAAACTGTTAACTATATCAACAGTTCTATGTAAATAGTAAGTATCTATGGATATTGAATATAACAAACATTCTTAGAGCTGTGTATTTGTCATACACAGCAAAAAAGATTTTTCAAAAAAAGCCTTGAGAAAGGAAACAGATTAGATTTCCGAAACGTCGGCGAAATATTTAATTTCAAGCTTTTATACTTATTTGTGTTGTTTAGTTATCAAAACCAACCTTTAACTGATCCTTTGACGTAAACGTCACGGGCGTAGAGGTTTTTTTACCAGTAATACTGGTTAATTGTGATATATTTTGTAGATTCCCCTAGCACCGCTTAGAAAGAAAACATACATGTGGCAGTGAAATTCCCAAAGAATTGAAGAAGGAAAAAAAATTAAGATAATGCCACAAATAACATTTAGACAATGTTTGGTAAAGTTTAGGGTTCGGTCGATAATGAGTCCAAGGTAGGTGACTGTCTTTGACCAATCTGTGTCAGTGTTGTGGATTGTTATTTTATTGTGTGGGGTAATGTATTTGCGTGTGAAGCATGCAGTTTGTGTTTTATTTACATTGGTATGTAAGCCCCAACTGTCATAGAAGCCAACAATATCATTGACTTGTGATTGTAATAGTTCTGTGATCAGAGTAGGACTTTTAGAGGTGGTGAGGAGCGCCGTGTCGTCGGCGTACAGACATAGGGTATTTCTGTGGTCGTTCGGGGTGGGTATATTGTGGGTGTAAATGTTAAATAATACGGGACCGAGGGAAGAACCCTGAGGGACGCCAGAAAAGATTGGAGTGATAGGAGAGCACGCCTGATTGACTACAGCTCGGATTGTTCTGTCGGAGAGATAAGACTGTATTGTTTTTACAATACGTACGGAAATGCCCGAGATGAGGAGCTTATACTGTTGTGTAGTGGAGTGGCTTCTTCTGAAGCCGTATTGAAACGGGCTTTCAGAGTCTGCCACTTCTAGTTGTTGGTGAATTTTATCAAGTAATAGTATATCAAGTACTTTTGCCAGGGAGGGTAGAATGCTGATAGGCCTGTAGTTTTCAACAAGTAGGGGAGATTTGTTGGGTTTTAGGATGTTAACTACTTTGGCTGATCGCCAGGTTTTGGGGTAATAGGTTAAACTTAAGCAGGAATTAAATAGTTTAGTGAGATGTAGGTAGATTTGGGGTGGTAAATGTTTGAGTATGAAGTTTGGAATATTATCAAGTCCAGGTGACTTGTTTGAGTGGATCTTGATGATGGCTGCTCGGACTTGCGAGGGTGTAAAAAATTGGGGGTCGTTTTCGGGGAGAAGGTTGAGTTTGTGGTACATCTGAAGGATTGGGTCAATCCTGTCAATTGTATCCTGTGGAATGGGGTTGGGTTGGAATACTGTGGCTAGGTACCTGGCAAATGACTCAGCTTTTTCCGCGTCGGTCTGTGCAATACCATGGGGGGTTTGTAGGGGTGGGAGGGTGGTTGGTTTTTTTGTAAAAAGGCGGGGGACATAGTGGGGATCATTAGGATGGGAGGCAATTAGTTTTGCGATGTCATTTTGTCTGAAATGTTTGATTTCTGAGTCGATTTCCTTTTTAAGGCGATTAATTGTGGTTTTTAGTATAGGACAGTGGGTATGATTATACTGTTTCCTTAGTTTATTTTTATGTTTAATTTTATCTACTAATTGCCTAGGCAGTTGTTGGTGGAAGGAGCGGGAGGGAGATCTTTTCTGGCTATAAGATAGAGCGGTGGTAATGTGTGTTGTTAGAGTCTGTACAAGTGTGTCAATGTGAGCTGTTGTGCTAATGTTTGGGATATTGGAAAGATGTTTAACGATGTGTTGGGTGAAAATTTTCCAGTCGTAGTCTGATTCTTGTGGTTTTTTATCTATAATTAATAGTTTTTTATTGAGCGTAAAATTCGTCAAGACCGGGTAGTGGTCACTATTTAGGGCTGGGATGACCTGATTTTCGTATGTGAGATCTAGGTTTCTAGTGATAGAGCGGTAGCACGGGAAAGATTCTGGTGAACAATTAGCTAACGTCTGCGTCTCATGGAGACCTTTCTTAAGCACGTAAAATCGACTACGAGATATTTTTTATCATTGCCACTGGCGCAAAACAATTTTTAATTCATTTTTTATTTTGTAAAATAAATGGATCATTTTTATCAATTTGTTCACGTCTGCGATGTTAATATTAGTTTACTTTAGGGAAAAAAAGTGACAGGAAGCGTAATCGCAGACGTGTAGGTGGCGCACTAGTCTTTGAAATCGGCAATGGCGTTTGTATCGAAAATTGGCTTTTAAAAACAATCGGTTCACGTCTGCGAAAGGCGTCACCCGTTATATAATGTCTTTTTAAGTACTTGAATAGTCTCCCAGACGATTTGGCTGTGTATGTGATATTTTTATATATTTTCGATTATGCTATCGATTCCGGTAACTTTGTACAATAAGCTCACTTTTCACACAAATAGATATTAAAATTTTTTGATATACCGATACTTATGGACGCATTCGCAGACGTTGCGCGCGTGTATAAGTGTAAGTAAAGAAAAATTTAATTTGTAAAAAATAACACACATTTTTTACCGATCGACTCACGTCTGCGAATAACTTGTTTATTGCTATAATGGTATAACAATATTAAAATATTTTTCACAGACGTTTAGCGTCCGCATAAATAATTTTAACATTAAGATTAAGAACTTTGAAAACCATATACACAGTGGAACAATCAGTTCACGTCTGTGTGTGCAAACCGCGTTAATAATTGATTTCTGCTTACTCATAGTGAATTTTGCAGACGCCTACTACTTGCATATATTTCAATCAAATTAATGTATCAGGTGCTCATGAACGTTCCGCACGTTATCATTTTAGCTAGTGTATTCTATGGGTCTTGCTTTGTCATGAAATATATTATACTTACTATCATACCACTGATCGTTGAAAGGTATTCCCTTGATCCGGTACTGGTGGTACTGCTCCTTCTTGGTGATGTCATTTTTCCTATTAGTTCTCGAGCGTGCTAGGTTCAAAGAGTTTAACAAATAGAGGAGACAAGCTCCATAAGCGTAATGTATAAGCAGCGCCTTCCATAGAATTAGCAGCATTGCGGGAGCGTTGAATTTAAATTAAAAAAAAAAAAACAATTACAATACATGACTTACTTCGGTTTTACTGTCACAATTTTCATTATCATATACGTATCTATTGATTCGTACAAGTGTTTTGTCTTATATGTGTGGAGAGTCTAATATAATTAGATGCAAGTTAACAACAATAATTTACTAAGAGTACCACTGTTGATTAATTTCTGTAGGAAATATAGGTGATTTTTCTGCACAAATGGACATTTTTTCTGGTAACACCCTGTAAAATATACTAATATTGGGCTACCTAACTTAACTTGTTTATATTTACTTACATGTCTGCTCTGCTAGCATCCCATTTTGCCACCCACCGCCCTTCTTCCCTCCCGAAAAATCTCAAAAATGAGCATCGGTCTTATGGGCCCGTTCTACGTCGAATTCAATGCCCAAAAGTTTTTATTTTTTATACCCATTCAATGATTTTAAGCAGTCAAAATGTAAAACTATTGACCTACCCCTTGCCGCCCCCGTAAACTTAGAATGCCCGGACAACTTTTGTTCGATACACAAAGGTCCAACCCACAGAACGTCACTCAAAGCATCCCGATCTGACCATCCTAATTTTCTTATATCGCACTTAAACCTCGGCATAATTTTATTAAAATAGTCAAAACGCAGACCTTCACTATTGACCTCCCCCTTGCCGCCCCCGTAAACTTAGAACCTAACAACCTACACAACTCCACTCAAATCACTCCGACCTGATCACCCCTGCGTCCAGCGGTGACGCCCGAACATATGTTTCATTTTCGATGTCACCCTATATCTACCATTACATTTCCGATTCCTTAAATATTTCCAATGTTAAAATACTTTATTAAGAGTTGTATTTCAATGAGACTTATTAAACTATTTTATCAACTTCAATAAAATTAAACATGTGCAAGGGGCATCATTTGCCGATTGTGTGTTATTAGTATTACATTCTGTGTTTACATGAAAGTTATTGTCGAAATGTTAATACACACATACAAGCAAACTGACTACAGTTCTCAATTAATTGATTTTAACATGTATAATTACAAACGTTTTTAAGGAAGCTTAATGTTCGACTAATCTTAAGCTCCGCGTACGATAAAATAATTGCAAAATAATAAAGTAAATACAAGCAATTTTTTTTACCAATAGATGAGGACGACAATATAATCGCTGTGGATGAGGATGAGGAGAGCTGTGTTGATCTGGATGATGATGATGACGATGACGACGAATGAATGAATGTTTTACTCGCGTTCAAGATAATTTACAAATACATGTCTTTTTTTGTAATGCAGATATCTTTGATTTTTAACACCCATCGTGGCCTAATCGTTTATTTTACAAAATCCTGGCGACAACGAAAATGCTTTCAACAAGTGACCTGGGTGTTGCCGCGTCCATCCCCCCTTTTCTTTACCATACTTCATAAGAATTGGTTTTTTCTTGCCATTGTCACGGTAGTAAATAGTTAAATGTTTGTTTGACCGACTATAAAATCAAACAAAAACTCTTTCTTTGCAAGTATTATTTTTAAGCGACCGCAAATAAAATTCATGCGATCGTGCTCATATAAGCAACTATGCACAATATACACATCTGCGAATAATCTCGTGGCCTAAAAGTGACGTACTTTGCATAAAAAACCATTCGCAGATGTAAACTAATTGTTCAAAAAAAATTATTTTTTTCACAAAGTAAAAGCGTACAGACAAGCGTCTGGGCTTGTTCTACGCGTCTGGGAATAATTTGATACAACAGTTTGGGCTCAAAGTTTTTGATAATGCGCTTCGCAGACGTTAGCTAATCGTACAAAATTATCGGAAACGGTAGCATAATCGAAAATGTATAAAAATATCACATACACAGTCAAATCGTCTGGGAGACTGTTCAAGTACTTAAAAAGACATTATATACCGGGTGACGCCTTTCGCAGACGTGAACCGATTGTTTTTAAAAGCCGGTTTTCGATACAAATGCGATTGCCGATTTCAAAGACAAGTGCGCCACCTACACGTCTGCGATTACGCTACCCGTCACTTTTTTT
This sequence comes from Stenurella melanura, assembly GCA_963583905.1. Lineage (NCBI taxonomy): Eukaryota > Metazoa > Arthropoda > Insecta > Coleoptera > Cerambycidae > Stenurella > Stenurella melanura. The sequence goes on from OY757318.1 coordinate 67,652,598, forward strand.
CCCTAAAGTAAACTAATATTAACATCGCAGACGTGAACTAATTGACAAAAATGATGTATTTATTTTACAAAATAAAAAATGAATTAAAAAGTGTTTTGCGCCAGTAGCAATGATAAAAAATATCTCGTAGTCTATTTTACGTGCTTAAGAAAGGTCTCCATGAGACGCAGACGTTAGCTAATTGTTCACCAGAATCTTTCCCGTGCTACCGGTCTATGATTCCTATATCTATTATACTGGAGGCGGGGTAAGGTCGAGTGGGCTCGAGCGGAGCAATTAGTTTGACTTCAGGAGAATTAGCTAAGTAGTTGTACAGGTATATACCGGAGGGGTTTGACTGGTTAGATATGGTGTTCCATAAGTTGTGCTTGACATTGAAATCTCCTAGCACGATGTATCTACTGTTTATGTTAGAAATTATGTCAAAATCTGAAGTGTCTAAGTGTGTAATGGGGCTTCTATAAGCTGATACTATTAATACTGGGTTATTGTTTAGATTGAGTGTTATTGCACACGCTTCAAGGGAGTTTAGTTGAGGGATGTAAGTGGAGTTATGTTTAATTTCTCTTTTAACGAGTATAGCGGTACCGCCTCCGCAACGGTCTTGCCTGTCGGATCTGTGTGTAATGTATCCAGGGATGGTCAAAGATTTTTTGGTTTTTAGGTTAGTTTCACAGATGCAACATACATGTATATTCATATTATTTAAAAGCTGTTGTAATTCTGTTTTTTGTCTTATTACGCCATTTGCGTTAAATTGCAATAGTTTAAAATTATTTTTATTAAGTTTGTTCGAGTTAGCCATTGAAGAATGAGTTAACGAATTCAAGTATAATGAATATTTTTTCTAGTGGGTCAGGTGTAGTTTTCAGAGTGGCTATTAGAGCTTTCAATTCGCTCCAGATTTTTTTAATGTTAAATGATTTTAAAAAGTTGAAAATTTCACGAAGAGGGTTGTCTTCGGAATGGTCTGTGTTGGTTGAGTGCTGGGGTGGTTGGGTATTTTGGGTATGAGGCACGTCTTTGGAGCGAAATTGCTGCCAAGCGCGTATGTTTTGCGTTGTTATGGCGTCCGCAGCTTCTTGGGAAAGCGGTGGATTGATATTTACGTGTGGTGTTTGTTGTTTATTGTGTGTTTGTAAGTTGGGTGGTTGTCTAGTAGTATTGGGTCGTTGTGCAGGGGTAGGGAGTTGTGTATTGGACTCTTTAGGTTTGGGAGTGTATTTTATTTTTGCCTGGACGTAGGCCGGACAGTCTCTGTAATTGGCGGGGTGATTTCCGCCGCAGTTGGCGCATTTGCACTCTTGTGCAATGCATGACTGGCCCTGGTGTGAAGTGCCACACCTAAGGCATCTGGGGTTACGGTTACATACGTCTGAGGAGTGGCCGAAGTGTTGGCATCTATGACATTGCGGAATATTGAATCTATTATATATGGACATTTTAATTCTATAATGGCACATATTGGTCAGTTTTTCTTATTTATCGAGAGCTTGCTTAGGGATGGTTAACAATAGTAAGGTGGATGGTACGTTTTTGCCGTCTTTATTAGGAAGCATGATACGGGCTATTCTAATGAACGGAAAGCCATTCATATTGAGTTCATCTTGTATTTCCTCTGTAGTGATTTCCAGGGGGATGTATTTTAAAACTATTTTGATGGGCTTAAGAGAATCTATATCATGTGTGTAATATTCGATATTGTTGGCGGTCAGTAGGTTTTTGATTTGGAAGTGGTCTGCTGGCAACTTAGGGTAGCAGATAAGAGAGCTATTGTTATATTTATATCCAGGTGATGGGACAACCAATGAATTGATTGCCGCTACTGTGGTTTTGACATTGTTTGTATAAATATGTATTGGTGGGGGGGCACGCTGTGATGGGGTAGGTGTAGTTTTGGGTGAGTTTGGCCTGGGGATGATATTATTGTTTGTATTGGTTGATGTTGAGGGTGGGGTGTCTTGATAATCCATTGTGTCTGTTTAGGGGTTGGACGTTGAGGGTGTGGGTGGAATAGTTTCGATGATATCGAGGTTTTGTGGGTGGTCTGGCCGCTGTGCGACTTTTTTTCTTTTGTTAGGGTTTGTTTTGGAAGTTGTTTTGGAAAGATTGATAGTTTTGGTTTTTGTTTGAATGGTAGGTTGTTTAGTGGATTGTTGTGCAGGGGTGTTGGCTGTGGCATACACTTGAGCAGTGTCAATAATGGGTATCTGGTTGTTGATTATAGTTGATGGAGTTGAAATAGTGGAAGATTGGGTGGGTAGGTATAGACTACTGTTTTCATTGATTAGTTCATTTATTAGGTTATCAATTTCTTATGGTATTGGAATTGGTATTTTAGGCGATTTATAGGGGTGACTGACGGGGTAAGTTGCATATTTGATTTAGTAGAGATGTTGGATTCATTACTGTTGCTGTCAGAGTTATCTGGATTTCTGGGTAATTCATAATTGGGTATGATATTAGAACAGATGGGGGTTGATGTGAATAGTGGGGTAGTGGAGTTTAACATAGAATTGGTAAATGTGGTGGTTGTGTATGTGGTGGTAATGGTAGTAGCAGTAAGAGTGAGATTGAGATATGATGGGTAGATGGGTGGGCTTGTAGTATGAATAGTAGTGGTGGCGGGTGAATCAGAGGGTGCTGAGACGTTGAACGAATTAGTTGAATGTATGGAGCCGTTGGGGGAGTTATTTAAACTATTGTTACTGTTGTTATTGGTGTTAGTGGTTGGCTGTGATAGAGGTAAATATAAATTAGTGCAGGAGTTAGTAGGAGAGTTATCATCCCTGAGTATATTTAATGTGTTTACCTGTTGTGGGTTTTGTGTGTCTGTATCGCTTTCGGATGAACTGGTGTGTGTATCGGTGTTGTGAGGTGTATGTGTATCTTGTTCGGTGTGTTTAGCGGATGAAAGTGTTGTTTGCCGTTTGAACCGTTCCTTCTTCCGTCGGCCCATGTTGTGTAGGTAGGTTGGTGTGTCATCGGGCCCTAAGCCCAAGCTAGGAAAACCATAAAAATTTCTTAATTTTACTTAGGACCTAAGAAACATTCCCCCCTTTATATCTAGTATTAATTATATCTAAATGTGGCTAGCTTTACCACTCTAACATTTCATATCAGGCTCTCAGCCAAATTTAGCATAGTAATTTTAGTTAACTTTAAGATTTTATTAGTATTACAAGTGCATATTATCATAAACATTCATTTTAAGTCATAAGTATCCTCTCCGGTGTGCACCAGGAGATATAAGCTCCCTCCGAGCAAGCATTGTAGATGTGCACAGTTCGAGCGTCGACAGCCAAATGGAGAGGCACAGATCTGCGATTCATATTTATATGAATCGGCGCAGCCCGCTTAGGCTCCACCCCTCAGCGCTTGCAACTTTGCGCGCTCTCCATTGGTGCGACTCGAATCTATAAAATAAACGCGTTTTGCACTTGGTAGTCAGTCGATCGCCAGCAGCCGCCGCGGCATCACTCACGTTCCAGATTCTCAACTTTTCACTTTGTTATTTAATTTCCATTTTGTAATTCTGTCAGGCTGCAATTCACTTTTAATATTTATCATTTAATCCCAGTTCCGGCGGTGTATCGTCAATACACTGCAACGGCCCAGTTTACCCAGTTTCGTGGCAAATATTATATATATTTACACGACCCAAAACTCTCGAGATTTTGGTGTGACAACTAGACACACCAAAATCAAATCTAATAAAGGTATTCGAAATGCACACAAAAATTAACGAAAGGTATTCGGCTTAGCCTTTTTCAAGGTTGCCGCCATCACGAAGATAAGGAACAGCAACGTCTTCGAGGGAGTCTACACTTCAAGTTGACACTCCGATAGTTACTACGAAATACGAACTCTCGTATAGACTGGTCAACCGCGCAAGACTTTATAGACAGTGTGAGAGAGTTCGTCGCCGTATAGAGACTAGGTAAGTGTCAACGAAAGTGCTTCGCTTCGCTTCGATCTATTCCCCTCACCACGGCAGAGTAAAAAGATAACTCTACCTGCTCGTGGCACCGATTCCAAGACATCAGCCGCTCCTGAATCAACTGTACTCCGCATCCAACATCATATCACCGCATGCTCCAATCATCCAGTGGCAAGTCAGTTCATACGCCACTGTCCATCCTGATCTCCACGAAATATTTCTGCTCCTGATTTCCGCTGTGTAATTCAGCACTGTTCGAGAAAGGCCGACTCAGGCGACTTCAACGTGGGCGACGTCCTCGTCCACATTGGTCTCTTGAGCCACTCGCCTCGTCGGGAATTCGGCAAGCTAAGGGACGCATTTCGACTCAACGAGCGTACCGGAGTGTTGAGAAGGAATTAGGCCCCTGCTCTTGTCAAGACGCGAATGACAGACGCTTCCTAAATTCAGACAAGGTATTTTATTCAAATTTTCAGTTAGGGCTGACCACAGAGTGCCTAGCTGCACGTAGGCAAACGTCCGACCTAGCCACTCTGTTTATCTAGGACTTAGACTTGAAAATATTTTAATTATTTTATTTATCGACACACTGCTTTTGGCTCGCAGTTGTGTCGCTGCTCGCAACAAACTTGCTTGCAGATATTATCTCGTCTACGGACGACACCCAGGTGGAAATATTTTAATTATTTTATTTATCGATACACTGCTTTTGGCTCGCAGTTGTGTCGCTGCTCGCAACAAACTTGCTTGCAGATATTATCCCGTCTACGGACGACACCCAGGTGGTTTTGTTTAAGTATTTTTCAGATCTAAATTAAGGAAATGGTACATTCTCAGTCGCCGCTTCCAGCAACGTGGGAACACTCCGCGCATGAGTTGGGTAACCACGGCCGCTATCTGTACAATGCCAGCACACACGGCTGTGCTCCACCTCTCACGGCGGCGTCGCTTCACGGCGTCCCCGTAGAGGCAGGGTTTGGCCTCCTTTCAGGGGGCCAGATTCGTGGACATGGCGCCCAACGTGGGGCAACCGAATACAGAAGTATTCACCGAATTTCAAACGACCCAGCCGGCTTGTGTGACTAGTCAAAATTTAGTAAACAACAACGATTTTATTAGGAGTACTTTCCAAACTCCTTGGCGCCCAACAAACCATCAAAATAGCACTCAAATCAGAAACTTGTCTGCAGGGCACTGCAGTAATATTTGTCAAGGGGAATATTGTGAGATTTTTGGACATTCAGGAGGGATTGAAATAATTCATGCGCCGGCTTTTCATACAAGTCAACAAGGGACCGCCGAGACGATGCTCAATCGGCGAACGCCCGCGCCTGAACAAATACAGTCACAAGCGCCCGTGCTAACCACCGGTCTTGTGAACGCTTTAACAGATTTAATTTCGAGGGTAGGAAACACCGATAGGCCGCGAGAGCCTGCACCTACTTTCGAGGGGAAAGATTGGGAAGATCCTTGCCAATTTATTGCTGAACTTCGACAATATTTTTATAGAACGCGGATACCAGAAGCTGACCAGGGGTATGTAGCGGCGAGCTACCTGGGGGGCAAAGCCAAAGCATGGCACGATATTTATAGGTACGAACGTTCTGACTTCACTACATTCAGCCAGCGTCTGATTAACAAATTTAACGACCCGGCGCTGTTATGTAATTTGAAATCAAGCTGGTATGGGGACAAACAGAGAGCCAACGAGGGGATTGCATCATTTATCTTATACAAACATCAGTTAGGTAAAAGGTTGGGACTGACGGACGATCCGGCAGTAAAGTTTCGCCAAATTATTGAACTCGCTCTACCTCAGATTAGGTCTTTCTTGAGGACAAGAACATATACTGATTTAGACTCCTTCGTACAGTTTGCGGAGGAAATCGAGCGCGATGTGTCAGACAGGCCATCGCAACCGCGTCAGAATGTGACTACGAATCAAGAGAGGGGCGGGCAAACATCCCAACGCACGGAACCTCAGCCGCAGGCAGCGAACCGCGCCGCGGCAGGCCAACAACAACAGGCCTCTGCTTCACAACCCAACAAGCCACCGTCGCCTTGCAGGCACTGTGGCGATCACTGGCACTTTAACAGGGACTGCCCTAACAGGGGAAGACAAACTAGCATTGCATATCAAAACCAGCAACAAAGCTCAGGCCGCCCCGCTCAAGTAGCGACCGCCTCAGCTAACCACTTAGTCGTAGACAATCAAATTGCCGGCCCATCGTCGGAAAACTAAAAGAGGGGCGAGTCACACTCCGCTCCTCGCCCCAGTCTCCACGTGCTCCACCAGCACCCCTCGCTGCTCCAAACGCGCAGATTAGCAGCCTGCAACATGCCTCATTGGGGAACACCGAACCTTCGCGGGGTAAGGTCGAGTGGGCTCGAGCGGAGCAATTAGTTTGACTTCAGGAGAATTAGCTAAGTAGTTGTACAGGTATATACCGGAGGGGTTTGACTGGTTAGATATGGTGTTCCATAAGTTGTGCTTGACATTGAAATCTCCTAGCACGATGTATCTACTGTTTATGTTAGAAATTATGTCAAAATCTGAAGTGTCTAAGTGTGTAATGGGGCTTCTATAAGCTGATACTATTAATACTGGGTTATTGTTTAGATTGAGTGTTATTGCACACGCTTCAAGGGAGTTTAGTTGAGGGATGTAAGTGGAGTTATGTTTAATTTCTCTTTTAACGAGTATAGCGGTACCGCCTCCGCAACGGTCTTGCCTGTCGGATCTGTGTGTAATGTATCCAGGGATGGTCAAAGATTTGTTGGTTTTTAGGTTAGTTTCACAGATGCAACATACATGTATATTCATATTATTTAAAAGCTGTTGTAATTCTGTTTTTTGTCTTATTACGCCATTTGGGTTAAATTGCAATAGTTTAAAATTATTTTTATTAAGTTTGTTCGAGTTAGCCATTGAAGAATGAGTTAACGAATTCAAGTATAATGAATATTTTTTCTAGTGGGTCAGGTGTAGTTTTCAGAGTGGCTATTAGAGCTTTCAATTCGCTCCAGATTTTTTTAATGTTAAATGATTTTAAAAAGTTGAAAATTTCACGAAGAGGGTTGTCTTCGGAATGGTCTGTGTTGGTTGAGTGCTGGGGTGGTTGGGTATTTTGGGTATGAGGCACGTCTTTGGAGCGAAATTGCTGCCAAGCGCGTATGTTTTGCGTTGTTATGGCGTCCGCAGCTTCTTGGGAAAGCGGTGGATTGATATTTACGTGTGGTGTTTGTTGTTTATTGTGTGTTTGTAAGTTGGGTGGTTGTCTAGTAGTATTGGGTCGTTGTGCAGGGGTAGGGAGTTGTGTATTGGACTCTTTAGGTTTGGGAGTGTATTTTATTTTTGCCTGGACGTAGGCCGGACAGTCTCTGTAATTGGCGGGGTGATTTCCGCCGCAGTTGGCGCATTTGCACTCTTGTGCAATGCATGACTGGCCCTGGTGTGAAGTGCCACACCTAAGGCATCTGGGGTTACGGTTACATACGTCTGAGGAGTGGCCGAAGTGTTGGCATCTATGACATTGCGGAATATTGAATCTATTATATATGGACATTTTAATTCTATAATGGCACATATTGGTCAGTTTTTCGTATTTATCGAGAGCTTGCTTAGGGATGGTTAACAATAGTAAGGTGGATGGTACGTTTTTGCCGTCTTTATTAGGAAGCATGATACGGGCTATTCTAATGAACGGAAAGCCATTCATATTGAGTTCATCTTGTATTTCCTCTGTAGTGATTTCCAGGGGGATGTATTTTAAAACTATTTTGATGGGCTTAAGAGAATCTATATCATGTGTGTAATATTCGATATTGTTGGCGGTCAGTAGGTTTTTGATTTGGAAGTGGTCTGCTGGCAACTTAGGGTAGCAGATAAGAGAGCTATTGTTATATTTATATCCAGGTGATGGGACAACCAATGAATTGATTGCCGCTACTGTGGTTTTGACATTGTTTGTATAAATATGTATTGGTGGGGGGGCACGCTGTGATGGGGTAGGTGTAGTTTTGGGTGAGTTTGGCCTGGGGATGATATTATTGTTTGTATTGGTTGATGTTGAGGGTGGGGTGTCTTGATAATCCATTGTGTCTGTTGGGGGGTTGGACGTTGAGGGTGTGGGTGGAATAGTTTCGATGATATCGAGGTTTTGTGGGTGGTCTGGCCGCTGTGCGACTTTTTTTCTTTTGTTAGGGTTTGTTTTGGAAGTTGTTTTGGAAAGATTGATAGTTTTGGTTTTTGTTTGAATGGTAGGTTGTTTAGTGGATTGTTGTGCAGGGGTGTTGGCTGTGGCATACACTTGAGCAGTGTCAATAATGGGTATCTGGTTGTTGATTATAGTTGATGGAGTTGAAATAGTGGAAGATTGGGTGGGTAGGTATAGACTACTGTTTTCATTGATTAGTTCATTTATTAGGTTATCAATTTCTTTTGGTATTGGAATTGGTATTTTAGGCGATTTATAGGGGTGACTGACGGGGTAAGTTGCATATTTGATTTAGTAGAGATGTTGGATTCATTACTGTTGCTGTCAGAGTTATCTGGATTTCTGGGTAATTCATAATTGGGTATGATATTAGAACAGATGTAGTGTAAGCGGTACGCATAAAAATCTGACGAATAATGCAGAAAGCAAGTCCTTTGGCATGTGTGCTTTGTATATTTATAGAAGTAATTTGACCCGCAGCACTTTGACCCCTGACCTCACAGACAAAAATGGCAGCCATTTTCAAAAATTCGGGTAAAATGTTTAAAAACAAAAGAAGAGTATATCCAAAGACTGCTTTCAAACCGTAGGTGAACGCTTTAAGGTTAGCAAATGTAACAGAAATAGTCATAGTGCAAGAATAATAGAATTTGTTTAAAATCTCGGCGGCTATTTTAAACTTATAACATTTTTTTTTAAATAATGCAATATGTCATGTGAGGTATCGTTTAAGTATAATTTGAGGTCGCTGATTCCAATGGTGATGTCAAAAATATAAGATTCTAAAGGAATTATAACAAAAATACAATTCTGAAGTTAGAAAGATGGCTTTTATTAACAAAATACAAAATAAAATCATAACAGTCTCCTCGTCATCGCTACTGGAATCATATGGCTTGTAAAAAAAAAGAAATTAACAAAAAAGCATTTTAATAAATGTAGAAGGCCCTATACATTTTGCTGCTACATTTTCCTTTGCATTTCTTGCACTTAAGGATGCAGGGGAAATCATTTTTTCTGCATAGGCAACGCATGGTATTACAATCGCTTGAACAACCGCATTTTTCTAGCTCTCTACTACCTTGCCAGATTCCTGGCAATTTGGACCAGATGGGCTTCCATCCATTTTCAATAATTTTCCACCCCCATTCACTTGACTCTGGTGGACCTTCCAAAACATCAGCTCTGTCCCAGATTTCACCTGCTTGATATGCTGCTTTAAGGGCCAGTTTTACAACACCAGGTTCAGCGTAGGTTCAACTGAGCCACGGCTCAAGCTGAACTGGAGCTCAGGTATATTCCCGTTCTATAAAGCGCAATTCATCCGGGTTCAGTAGTGCTAGGTTCTGTTATTTTCAAATGTCAGTTGACAGTGTCGGCGTTTGCACACTGTAGATTTTGAAGAATTTGTGATGTGACATTAGCACAAACTAGTGGGTAGTTTGTGGACATTAGACATTCGGCATTCATGATAGTTACCTGTGATTCATATTCAAGAGTTTTACAATACAAACGTGAACCTTAGTTTTTGTTTTGAGAAAATATGGATGATAGAAAAAGATCTGCCAAAGAGGAGTCTATATTAATCTCCTTGGCAAGAAAATATAGAAATATCGTCGAATTCAAGCCTTCTGATTCCCAAGCAAATTTCCAGAGACTTGGCGAATAATAGAAAGTGAATTTAATATTATTTCTGGAGAGAACCCTCGTATTGATAAAGTTCTAAAAAAAAAACGATAATATTATAAAGAAAACGAAAAAGAAGTTCGCTGATGAAAAATTGTATGTGCGAGGTACTAGTCGTGGTCTTTATCGCGAAACCAAAGTTACGATACTGGATGAGGAAGTCAAAGAACTTCTTGGCTCGAGCAAAGTTGATGGAGACATTTCACAGTTTGATGTGAGATACAAGTAAGTTGATACAAATATACTTTGAACATATCTGTTTAAAAATTGTTAGTCTACAATAATACGTTTCTTTTGCAAATCATTTTGAACATTTTATTCCAGCAATAATGGAGCAATCCGATGAAGAGAATCAAGCTCTTAAGTCTGTTTTGAGCCAAGAAGACTTGAACGAAATAATTATTGGAGGAGCTGTATCTCTGGACGTTTTAGAAGACCATAGTAAGTTGTTCGCACTACTTATGTAAGTCCATATTCGAGTAATTTCCTTTTCAGTACATGCCTGCACTTCAAGCCCATCGCAGCTCCATACTGAAGTTCTACCCGAAAACAAGAAAGAAATTCAGCCACTGATAGAAAATACAGTAGAAATTAGCAAAAGTAAATAATAGGTACCTGCGTCACAGATTTTCTTACATTTTTTTTTACTTTTGTAGTGTCTCATAGTCAAAATCAATCAGGAAATTGGTGAAAGTACAGTCCGGCCATGCTAAGGGCAAGTAAGTCTAAAGCCCTTGAGAATAATACTCGATGCAAGTCTGAAGCTGCAATTAGCAGAGTTTCCCAGTGGGCGGATGCAAAGTCTGCTGTAAAAGCAGCAAAGGCGCGTTTTATGGAAGAAGAACAAGGCCAAAACCTCAAATTTGAGAGAAAAGCATGAATTGGAGATGATGAATATGAAGAGAAAAGCAGATGTGGAAATAGAGCTTATAAGACAATATCATTGAGCAATAATGAAAATATTAGAAATTCAAAAGGCTACGCTACTTAACAGAACGTTATAAATTATCTACAAATTCACCTCTTATAATTGCAGAAGGCCGTGTTCTAGAAAATTACCTCATATTTTTTTATTATATCAATTATTTATTTGTATTTATAAATTTTATACGATATTAAGTAAAAGCTAAGTTTTCTTAAAATAAAAAATTAATTTTTAAAATATTTTTCTTTTTTACACACACGAACAAACATACTCGTCACCATATAATGTACAATGAGTGTTAGGAGCGTTTATAACCTAAAAGACTGTTACATAACATTTTTCACAGAAATCCATTAAAATAATTTATTAACTGTAATGTGACTGTATTATTGCCAATCACCCTGTTATCCCCCATATTCTCCACCATCACTTCATTGACAATGTTAATGGCTTCTTGCTGTTAGTCATCATCTCGTAATATTTCCTTATGCCACAAACATGCTATATTGTGCAGTATGGCAGTTGCTACAACAATGGCTTCTACTTTCTCGATCTTTAGTCGAATCCCCAAGGAAAGAACAGGAAATCGCATTTTCCAAACACCGATGCACCTTTCAACTGGATTTCTTGTTTTTACTTACGGGTAGACCTGGGCTAGCAATATACTCAAATGCTTCTATTATATCATCATATCATCACCCCAATTATAACGCAATTTTTACATCGTAATAAAAGTTACTTTTTTACAAATTGATCGCCATTTTGGATTTACATGTCCGGAAATCGAAGTGCTGCGGGTAAATTTAATACAATGAATGTATACAAATCATATGCAAATTTCCTTGCTTTCTGCATTAACCGTCAGATTTTGCCAATTTTCTCGATGTGCCGCTTAAACTAATGGGGGTTGATGTGAATAGTGGGGTAGTGGAGTTTAACATAGAATTGGTAAATGTGGTGGTTGTGTATGTGGTGGTAATGGTAGTAGCAGTAAGAGTGAGATTGAGATATGATGGGTAGATGGGTGGGCTTGTAGTATGAATAGTAGTGGTGGCGGGTGAATCAGAGGGTGCTGAGACCTTGAACGAATTAGTTGAATGTATGGAGCCGTTGGGGGAGTTATTTAAACTATTGTTACTGTTGTTATTGGTGTTAGTGGTTGGCTGTGATAGAGGTAAATATAAATTAGTGCAGGAGTTAGTAGGAGAGTTATCATCCCTGAGTATATTTAATGTGTTTACCTGTTGTGGGTTTTGTGTGTCTGTATCGCTTTCGGATGAACTGGTGTGTGTATCGGTGTTGTGAGGTGTATGTGTATCTTGTTCGGTGTGTTTAGCGGATGAAAGTGTTGTTTGCCGTTTGAACCGTTCCTTCTTCCGTCGGCCCATGTTGTGTAGGTAGGTTGGTGTTGTCATCGGGCCCTAAGCCCAAGCTAGGAAACCATAAAAATTTCTTAATTTTACTTAGGACCTAAGAAACATTCTCCCCTTTGAATCTAGTATTAAATTATATCTAAATGTGGCTAGCTTTACCACTACTAATATTTCATATCAGGCTCTCAGCCAAATTTAGCATAGTAATTTTATTTAACTTTAAGATTTCATTACTATTACAAGTGCATATTATCATAAACATTCATTTTAAGTCATAAGTATCCTCTCCGGTGTGCACCAGGAGATATAAGCTCCCTCCGAGCAAACATTATAGATGTGTACAGGTCGAACGTCGACAGCCAAATGGAGAGGCACAGATCTGCGATTCATATTTATGTGAATCGGCGCAGCCCGCTTAGGCTCCACCCCTTAGCGCTTGCAACTTTGCGCGCTCTCCATTGGCGCGACTCGAACATATAAATATAACACGTTTTGCACTTGATAGTCAGTCGATCGCCAGCAGCCGCCGCGGCATCACTCACGTACCAGATTCTCAACTTTTCACTTTGTTATTTAATTTCCACTTTGTCATTCTGTCAGGCTGCACTACATTTAATTTATTTATCATTTAACCCCAGTTCCGGCGGTGTATCGTCAATACACCGCAACGGCCCAGTTTACCCAGTTTCGTGGCAAAATATTTTAAATATTTTACACGACCCAAAACTCTCGAGATTTTGGTGTGACAACTAGACACACCAAAATCAATCTAATAAAGGTATTCGAAAACTGACACAAAATTAAGGTATTCGGCTTAGCCTTTCTCAAGGTTGCCGCCATCACGAAGATAAGGAACAGCAACGTCTTCGAGGGATTCTTCACTTCAAGTTGACACTCCGATAGTTACTACGAAATACGAACTCTCGTATAGACTGGTCAACCGCGCAAGACTTTATAGACAGTGTGAGAGAGTTCGTCGCCGTACAGGGACTAGGTAAGTGTCAACGAAAGTGCTCCGCTTCGCTTCGCTTCGATCTGTTCCCCTCACCACGGCAGAGTAAAAAGATACCTCTACCTGCTCGTGGCACCGAATCCAAGACATCAGCCGCTCCTGAATCAACTGTACTCCGCATCCAACATCATATCACCGCATGCTCCAATCATCCAGTGGCAAGTCAGTTCATACGCCACTGTCCATCCTGATCTCCACGAAACATTTCTGTTCCTGATTTCCGCTGTGTAATTCAGCACTGTTCGAGAAAGGCAGACTCAGGCGACTTCAACGTAGGCGACGTCCTCGTCTACATTGGTCTCTTGAGCCACTCGCCTCGTCGGGAATTCGGCAAGCTAAGGGACGCATTTCGACTCAACGAGCGTACCGGAGTGTTGAGAAGGAATTAGGCCCCTGCTCTTGTCAAGACGCGAATGACAGACGCTTCCTAAATTCAGACAAGGTATTTTATTCAAATTTTCAGTTAGGGCTGACCACAGAGTGCCTAGCTGCACGTCGGCAACGTCCGACCTAGCCACTCTGTTTATCTAGGACTTAGACTTGAAATATTAATTATTTTCTTTATCGACACACTGCTTTTGGCTCGCAGTTGTGTCGCTGCTCGCAAACAAACTTTGCTTGCAGATATTATCTCGTCTACGGACGACACCCAGGGGGAAATATTTTAATTATTTTATTTATCGATACACTGCTTTTGGCTCGCAGTTGTGTCGCTGCTCGCAACAAAACTTGCTTGCAGATATTATCTCGTCTACGGACGACACCCAGGTGTTTTTGCTTTGAGTATTTTTCAGATCTAAATTAAGGAAATGGCACATTCTCAGTCGCCGCTTCCAGCAACGTGGGAACACTCCGCGCATGAGTTGGGTAACCCCGGCCGCTATCTATACAATGCCAGCACACACGGCTGTGCTCCACCTCTCACGGCGGCGTCGCTTCACGGCGTCCCCGTAGAGGCAGGGTTTGGTCTCCATTCAGGGGGCCAGATTCGTGGACATGGCGCCCAACGTGGGGCAACCGAATACAGAAGTATTCACCGAATTTCAAACGACCCAGCCGGCTTGTGTAAACATTCCAAATTTAGAAAATAATAACGAATTTATTAGGAGTACTTTCCAAACTCCTTGGCGCCCAATAAACCATCAAAATAGCACTCAAATTAGAAACTTGTCTGCAGCACACTGCAGTAATATTTGTCAAGGGGATTACTGTGAAATTTTTGGACATTCAGGAGGGATAGAAATAATTCATGCGCCGGCTTTTCATGCAAGCCAACAGGGGACTGCCGAGACGGTGCTCAATCGGCGAACGCCCGCGCCTGAACAAATACAGTCACAAGCGCCCGTGTTAACCACCGGTCTTGTGGACGCTTTGACAAATTTAATCTCAAGAGTAGGAAACACTGATAGGCCGCGAGAGCCTGCACCTACTTTCGAAGGTAAAGACTGGGAAGATCCTTGCCAATTTATTGCTGAACTTCGACAATATTTTTATAGAAATCGTATACCAGAAGCTGACCAGGGGTATGTAGCGGCGAGCTACCTGGGGGGCAAAGCCAAAGCATGGCACGATATTTATAGGTACGAACGCTCCGATTTTAACACTTTTAGCCAACGACTTATAAACAAATTTAACGATCCTGCGCTTGTATGCAATTTAAAATCACGCTGGTATGGGGATAAACAGAAAGCTAGTGAGGGAATTGCATCGTTCATTTTATACAAACATCAACTAGGCAAAAGGTTGGGACTGACGGACGATCCGGCAGTAAAGTTTCGCCAAATAATAGAACTCGCTCTACCTCAGATTAGGTCTTTCTTGAGGACTCGGGCATATACTGACATAGACTCCTTCGTACAGTTTGCGGAGGAAATCGAACGCGATGTGTCGGACAGGCCATCACAACCGCGTCAGAATATGACTGCAAATCAAGAGAGGGGCGGGCAAACATCCCAACGCAGGGAATCTCAGCCGCAGGCAGCGAACCGCGCCGCGGCAGGCCAACAACAACAGGCCTCTGCTTCACAACCCAACAAGCCACCGTCGCCTTGCAGGCACTGTGGCGATCACTGGCACTTTAATAGGGACTGCCCTAACAGGGGAAGACAAACTAGCATTGCATACCAAAACCAACAACAAAGCTCAGGCCGCCCCGCTCAAGTAGCGACCGCCTCAGCTAACAATAACTTAGTTATAGATCATCAAATTGCCGGCCCATCGTCGGAAAACTAAAAGAGGGGCGAGTCACACTCCGCTCCTCGCCCCAGTCTCCACGTGCTCCACCAGCACCCCTCGCTGCTCCAAATGCGCAGATTAGCAGCCTGCAACATGCCTCATTGGGAAACACCGAACCTTCGCTTCTCAGCGTGCTTCTCAACGGCAAACACGCACTAGCTCTCCTCGACAGCGGGGCTAGTCACTCTTTTATTCATTCACGCATTGTAGACGACCTGCCGGTGCAGGCAGCGAGCCTCACCGTCAAACTCGCGGACGCGGCATGCGCCGTCGAGGCAACAGGCAAAGTCGTTTGCAACTTAAATATTATGGGGGTGGAGACGAACGTCTCTCTGCACGTTTTAGCCAACATGACAGACGACATTATCTTGGGCAGGGACTGGATGGCACAGGAAGGTGCCGTCCTTGATTTTATTAACCGGTGCCTCTATTTCGGAACTACCACCAGACACAGCGTGTTCTGGCACGCCCAGCGACGGCCTGCCGAGGTAGCCAAGACACCGGTTGTCTTGACAGACACCCAGGTCCCCCAACAAGAACGTGAAGTTTATCAAACCGCGCTAAACAAATTCTCAGACGTTTTTGCAGAGGGGCTTCGTCAACCCACTACTCGGGTCTGCACCCACAAAATTAAATTAAAAACCGACAAACCCTTCAAAATTCGACGGACGCAATTTTCTCAGACAAAGAGACAGATCATACAAGAGGAAGTCACTAAAATGCTAGCAGCGGGTGTTATTCGCCGCAGCCACTCACAATACAGTTCACCGGTTGTTATTGTGACAAAGAAAAACGGGAAGCCACGTTTTTGTGTGGACTACAGGCAACTAAACTCCATCACAGAAGACGAAGTAGCGCAGCTACCGCCAGTGCGGGAGACCATAAAAGAGCTCGGCGACGCTCAAGTCTTCTCGAGTTTAGACCTGCGAAGCGGCTATTGGCAAATACCCTTGGCGGCTGAAAGTATCCCGCTGACAGCATTTAGTACTCCTGAAGGGGCCACATACGAATTTACCGTCATGCCTTTCGGTTTACAAGGCGCGCCTGGCACTTTCACGAAAATGATGGCAGAAGTACTCTCCGGTTTCTTAGACAACTTCGTCAAGGTCTATCTGGACGACATTATAATTTATAGCGATACCCACGAAGAACATCTAGTCCATCTGCAGATGGTACTAGAACGCCTCAGGCTTCACGACCTGAGGTGTGCGCTTGATAAATGTATCTTTGGGGCGGATGCGTTAGATTATCTTGGCCACCGGATCACGGCCCGACATAACGAACCGACGGAGCATCACGTACTACAGACACAAAATTATCCAACTCCACGAACTATGAAAGAACTGCGGGGTTTCCTCGGCACAGCGGGGTGGCTCCGCGAATACATTGAGGATTTCGCGATCCTCGCCGCCCCGCTGACCGACCTCACAGGAAAGAATAGGTTTGTTTGGACTAAAGAGGCCGACGAGGCTTTCACAAAATTAAAGGAAGCTCTCTCTCGCCCTCTGAAATTGCACAGACCAGTCCAGAGTGAACGGTTTTACCTTCAGACGGATGCAAGTTCTCTGGGCATGGGCTGTGTTCTGTTTCAGTTGGACGAAGAGGGCAACCGAAAAATCATTTCCTGTAGTAGCGCGAAATTTAATGCCACCGAACGACGTTATCACATAAATGAGCAGGAGGTACTTGCCGTTATTTATGCGTGTAAGAGGTATCGCCAACACCTCGACGATAAACGTTTCACACTTATCACCGACAGTAAAGCTCTAGTTTGGTTAGACAAGTATAAAGATGATAGGGCAAAGCTCACACGCTGGGCACTTCTATTACAAGAATTCACGTTTGATGTAGTGCATTGTCCTGGCCGCGAAAACCAGCTGCCAGACATGCTCTCACGCTTCCCAGCCCAACCTGAGCGGGATATTACCGACGTCGTGGACGAAGAGCGCCTCTTGCCACCAGTCGAGCGAGACGCGGCCGGAGAGCTCCGAGTAATCAATGCGGGCGAACAGACTCTCTTCGAGGCCATAAAGCAAGCCCAACTCGCCGACCTACGCTGTCAAGAGCTCGTCGTCCACTGGCACCAATATGTCGCCGGGGAACAGGGAAATTGGGACTTTATACAAAAATTCATTGTAGAAGACGGCCTTCTTTACAACATCGAAACAGACAAAAAGTTATTACTGGTACCCAAAGGTTTACAGCAGCGGGTTATAAGTGCTTATCACGACTCTGTCCTCGCTGAACATCCAGGCAGAGATGAAACATATCGACAGGTGGGGCAACGATACTTCTGGTCAGGCATGTGGAGACAAATCAAAATACACGTACGTTATTGTTTAATCTGCGCTTCGACTAAGGCTAGCGCGCGGCAACCGGCCGCTCCCTTGCGTCCTCGCCCGCCTACACGCCCTTGGCAAGCTGTCAGCATCGACCAAATGGGTCCTTACCCAGAAACGCTTAAACATAACAGATACATCATAGTCATTTCAGACCTATTTAGTAAGTGGGTGGAGGCTATCCCGACCGAAACGGCGACGGCCGCGGATATGATCTATTGTTTAGAACAGGCTTTCTCGCGCTGGGGTTATCCGGAGAGCATCATCTCGGACAACGTCTCACAATTTTACAGTGACGCTTGGGACCGTTTTATTCAAAAATATCATATCGCCCATTATACTAGTCCAATATACCACCAGAGAGCTAATCCGGTGGAGAGGCGAAACCAGGAATTGAAGAAAGCACTGCGAGCCCAACTCATGCGCGCTCCACACACATCGTGGGACTCTCGTCTGCACGAAATTCTCTTCGCCCTCAGGCGCAGGAGAAACGCCGCCATGGGAATGTCTCCGTCAGAGGCATTACTTGGCGCCGACTTACCAATGCCCGGCTCTTGGCAACACCCGGCCGAACGAGAGCCCGTTGATAATCGCGGAGTAACACGCGAGCGCCGCATCGAACAAGCTCAACGACGTCAAATCATTATTCAAAGAGACCTTTTTCCGCAACCACGTACAGCCCCAGTCCAACTGACCGTCGGACAAAGAGTGCTAACGCGAACACACGATGAGGAAAGACGCGAGTTCGGTAGAACCTGGTCAGGACCTCACTTAGTTGTCGCAGTGCGCGGGGATGGGGTGTACAGCATACAAAAGGGCGATCGTGTGGCCCTCATTCATATAGACGATCTTAGACCGCTACCGCCGGCTCGTGAACCGCGAGACGCGTTCCGCGACGACGGTGCCACAAGCGGCGAAGAAGATGATGAGGCCCAGGATTAGTTTTAAGAAATTTTGTATTGTTCTATCTGTTGTTAGTTTTAAGTACCCATCCATTGTCCCATTCTACCTTATAACGTTTTTTGAAAAAATTATTTGAATAAAGAGAACTTAAACAATTATTGCACACTTACACACACAACAGATCTCGAGAGGGGCGTGTCATCGGGCCCTAAGCCCAAGCTAGGAAACCATAAAAATTTCTTAATTTTACTTAGGACCTAAGAAACATTCTCCCCTTTGAATCTAGTATTAAATTATATCTAAATGTGGCTAGCTTTACCACTACTAATATTTCATATCAGGCTCTCAGCCAAATTTAGCATAGTAATTTTATTTAACTTTAAGATTTCATTACTATTACAAGTGCATATTATCATAAACATTCATTTTAAGTCATAAGTATCCTCTCCGGTGTGCACCAGGAGATATAAGCTCCCTCCGAGCAAACATTATAGATGTGTACAGGTCGAACGTCGACAGCCAAATGGAGAGGCACAGATCTGCGATTCATATTTATGTGAATCGGCGCAGCCCGCTTAGGCTCCACCCCTTAGCGCTTGCAACTTTGCGCGCTCTCCATTGGCGCGACTCGAACATATAAATATAACACGTTTTGCACTTGATAGTCAGTCGATCGCCAGCAGCCGCCGCGGCATCACTCACGTACCAGATTCTCAACTTTTCACTTTGTTATTTAATTTCCACTTTGTCATTCTGTCAGGCTGCACTACATTTAATTTATTTATCATTTAACCCCAGTTCCGGCGGTGTATCGTCAATACACCGCAACGGCCCAGTTTACCCAGTTTCGTGGCAAAATATTTTAAATATTTTACACGACCCAAAACTCTCGAGATTTTGGTGTGACAACTAGACACACCAAAATCAATCTAATAAAGGTATTCGAAAACTGACACAAAATTAAGGTATTCGGCTTAGCCTTTCTCAAGGTTGCCGCCATCACGAAGATAAGGAACAGCAACGTCTTCGAGGGATTCTTCACTTCAAGTTGACACTCCGATAGTTACTACGAAATACGAACTCTCGTATAGACTGGTCAACCGCGCAAGACTTTATAGACAGTGTGAGAGAGTTCGTCGCCGTACAGGGACTAGGTAAGTGTCAACGAAAGTGCTCCGCTTCGCTTCGCTTCGATCTGTTCCCCTCACCACGGCAGAGTAAAAAGATACCTCTACCTGCTCGTGGCACCGAATCCAAGACATCAGCCGCTCCTGAATCAACTGTACTCCGCATCCAACATCATATCACCGCATGCTCCAATCATCCAGTGGCAAGTCAGTTCATACGCCACTGTCCATCCTGATCTCCACGAAACATTTCTGTTCCTGATTTCCGCTGTGTAATTCAGCACTGTTCGAGAAAGGCAGACTCAGGCGACTTCAACGTAGGCGACGTCCTCGTCTACATTGGTCTCTTGAGCCACTCGCCTCGTCGGGAATTCGGCAAGCTAAGGGACGCATTTCGACTCAACGAGCGTACCGGAGTGTTGAGAAGGAATTAGGCCCCTGCTCTTGTCAAGACGCGAATGACAGACGCTTCCTAAATTCAGACAAGGTATTTTATTCAAATTTTCAGTTAGGGCTGACCACAGAGTGCCTAGCTGCACGTCGGCAACGTCCGACCTAGCCACTCTGTTTATCTAGGACTTAGACTTGAAATATTAATTATTTTCTTTATCGACACACTGCTTTTGGCTCGCAGTTGTGTCGCTGCTCGCAAACAAACTTTGCTTGCAGATATTATCTCGTCTACGGACGACACCCAGGGGGAAATATTTTAATTATTTTATTTATCGATACACTGCTTTTGGCTCGCAGTTGTGTCGCTGCTCGCAACAAAACTTGCTTGCAGATATTATCTCGTCTACGGACGACACCCAGGTGTTTTTGCTTTGAGTATTTTTCAGATCTAAATTAAGGAAATGGCACATTCTCAGTCGCCGCTTCCAGCAACGTGGGAACACTCCGCGCATGAGTTGGGTAACCCCGGCCGCTATCTATACAATGCCAGCACACACGGCTGTGCTCCACCTCTCACGGCGGCGTCGCTTCACGGCGTCCCCGTAGAGGCAGGGTTTGGTCTCCATTCAGGGGGCCAGATTCGTGGACAGTGTGTCATCGGGCCCTAAGCCCAAGCTAGGAAAACCATAAAAATTTCTTAATTTTACTTAGGACCTAAGGTTTGTGGGTGTTTGACTTGTCGATAGCTCAGGGTGCCGGTGGCATCGTGTGCTTCGACGTCGTCGGAAGGAAGTTTTGGGCTGGGTAGCTGGATGTGGCTAGGGTAGGGGGTACCTAGCTGGTTGTTTGCTTGGTGCCCCCGGGGTGAGTGGTTGGGTGTTTTGTCATTGTCTCCTGGCGGCGTGATTTGAAGATCGGGCTGAAAGATAAAGGTTAGTTTGCTTACCCATTATCCAGGATCTGGAGCTTCGGCCTCTTGTGCCTTGGAGCGTCGTTGGGGTCGTAATCAGTCGCCTGTCTGATCAGCGGGTTCCCATGCTCTGCTGCACGGGCGTATAGGTTCTTCGCTCTGGTCTGGATGACTTCTGATACTGGAGTATACTCCAGGTCTCTGAAGATGTCGGCGTTTCTGATGAACCATGGTGCATCCACGGCGCACCGAAGTGCGACGTTTTCCACGGCTTGTATCCTCTTTAGGTAGGTGGCTGCTTGGTATCCCCAGGCAACGGAGGCGTACGTCAGAACAGGTGCTATGAGGGTCCTGATGAGCGTGAGCTTGTTTCTCAGGTTGAGTTGGCTCTGTCTACCGATCATAGGGTAGAGTAGGGTCCTCCTCGTCCTCGCTTTCTGTATTATCGCTTCCGTGTTCTGTCTCCACGTCAGGCTTCTGTCCATGATAACGCCAAGGTATTTGACGGTGTCGTGCCATTGGATGTTTTCACCATTCATGGAGACATGTCCTGTGGCGGTTTGCTTCCTGACCCTCTTGAAGAGGATGGCTTTGCTCTTCTCCGCGTTGACTTTGATTTTCCACTTGTTGCACCACTCTCCCAGAAGGGATGCTGCTTCCTGGAGGTTGCGGGTGGCAAGTCTTGCACTCCATGATCTTGTGATGATGGCTGTGTCGTCTGCGTAGAGCGCCAAGGAGGTCCTATTGGTTCTTGGCATGTCGGAGGTGTAGATGGCGAACAGGTGGGGGGAGAGTACCGATCCCTGCGGTACGCCTGCTTCCATTGGCCTGTAGTTTGACAGAGCATCGGCAATTTTCACTCGAAGTTGCCTTCGGTGAAGGTAGGATCTTACTAGCTTGACGATGCCAACAGGATAACCTATCGACAGCATTTTCGCCAGAAGACCATCGTGCCAGACCCTGTCGAAGGCCTTGGCTACGTCTAGGAAGATCGCTCCTGTGACTTGGCGTTGGTTGAAACCCTCCGTGATGTGCTCCGTTAGACGAAGAACTTGGAGCTCGGTTGAGTGTTCGGTTCGGTATGCGAACTGCTCATCTGGGATGATTTGGAGCTCGTCGGTCAGGGTTTTCAGTCTCTTCAGGATGATCCTCTCTGCCACTTTGCTCATCGCCGGTAGAAGACTGATGGGCCTGTAACTAGAAGGAAAGGTTAGGTTTTTACCTGGCTTGGGAATCATGATGACGTCGGCTTTCTTCCATTTGGTAGGGAAATAACGTAGTCTCAGGATGGCGTTGATGATGTTCACCAGCGCTACTACTCCTTTTCGGGGTAGTTTCTTGATTACTATGTTGCCTATTCCGTCGCATCCCGGCGCCTTGCGGGGTTTTAGGCTTCTCAGGACTTCCCTGACTTCCTCGGGGGAGGTTGGGGGGATTATTTCTTCATCCTGCATGCGTCTCAGTCTTCTGACCCTGCGTGACACGTCGTCCAGCCAGTCATCGTCCTCGTCTTCGATCTGGTTTTCTCTACACTGCAGTCCCAAGCTGTCTGCGAAAGCTTCGGCTTTTTCCTGGCGAGTGTAGACAACTCCATTTTCTCCGTGGATGGGCGGTACTGGTTTTCTTTTTGCACGCAGAGCCTTCTGAGTGGTCCACATGCTTCTGTCCTGAGGATCAAGCGACTCTAGGTGACGTTGCCATCTAGCTTGCCTGTGTTCTTGCAGGGCTTCTTTAACTCTTCGAGTTAGGTGATTATACTCTCTGCGGTGTTCGGGGAGTCTTGTCCTCTGCACCCGTTACTTAAACCTTCTTCTGTCTCGAATGAGCTGCATGGTCTCCTCTGGGAGTTCTCCCATCGGTGTTGCAACTCTTCTAGTTACAGTTTCCGTCGTGCTTTCCGTTAGCGCTGCCTGGATGTGGTTTTCCAGGGAGATGATGGCCTCTTCAATTTCTTCTTCTCTCTCGATTCTGGGAATGTGTGCAATGTTCCTTTGCAAGATTGCACGGAACTCTTCCCAGTTCGTTCTTTTTTTGATAAAGGTGGTATCCTCCGGAGCTCCTTCTCCCAGTTTTAGGAAGATGGGGTTATGATCCGAGGAGCCTTCTGCTTGGGTCTGAAGTTCGGCGGTGAAAGTCATCTCATTGAGCAGAGCTATGTCCAGCACGTCGGGCATGTGTCTTCCATTGTCGAACGTAGGTTCTTCAGGTCCTATCGCCTGCACGTCTCCCTCGTGCTCTTCAAGGAATCGCAGCAGTGCCCGTCCCCGGGTGTTGGTACGTCTGCAATTCCAAACTGGCGATTTGGCGTTGAAGTCTCCTATGGCCACGGTCTGGATACCTCTTGTTAGGAGTGCCTCCAGGTCGTGATCTAGGAGCGGCCGTTGGGCCGCTTGATAGCAGGAAACTATCTTTAGCGGGCCGTTTCGTTCCGTTGAAACTACTATGGCTACGGCTTCCATGTTCTCTAGTTCCGGTGTGTCGATGAGGTGGTAGTCCAAAGTCTTCTTAACTAGTAGAGCAACTCCTCCTACGATTGCTCTACGTTGTTCGTTGTAGACTATGTAGCCTGGGATCCGAATTTCCGTATTATCCTGGCGAAGTTTGGTTTCCTGCAGGGCCATCACGTCGATGTTATACCTCTCTAGGATTTCTTCTACTTCTAGCTTCCTTTCACGGAGGCTGTTGACGTTCCATGAGGCCATCTGCAAGATTTTCGGCTTCACCAGCGTATTATTCATTTATTCTTTTAGCATGTCTGGCATTTGCGCAAAGAATGCACTCATTGCTGAGCACATCTGTTGCATTTGTTCTAGTGCTGCTGTGAAGTTGTTTGCCACAGCAGAATTTGAGGGTTTGACCCCCTTTTTTGGCTCTGTCTTGGCCTTGCTTGTAGATGCGGTTTTGCCATTGGCGTTAGCCGCATCTGCGTAGCTTCTTCCAGCAGTGACCTTTCTGGTCTCTGCCGTGGCCGTCTTCGCTTTGGGACCCTGGTTTGAGGACTTCTGGGGACCTGCAGGTTTTTTCGGGAAGCTGGGGCATCCTCTGTAACTGGATGGGTGGGCCCCCTGGCAGTTTGCACACTTGGCGGGGCTCTCCTCCTTCTTCTGGCACTCAGCCGAATGGTGGGCCAGTCCGCACTTCACACACTTTGGCTGTGCAGTGCACCTACCTTGTGCATGGCCAAAGCGCTGGCAGCGGTGGCACTGTGTGACGGTAGGGGCGGCTCTTTGTCTCTCGACTCTGACTACCAGGGAGCAGCATCGGGTGATTTCCAAGATTTTTTCCTGGTTGAGGGGCACTTGTACTAATACAAGAGGAATTTCCTTCTTGGTCCTCCTGGAGGTCATCCTCTGTACTGATGTGGGTGTCAGACCCTGCTCCTTGAGGTCTTCCTTGACATCTTCATTTGCTACTCCGGACGGTATGCCTCGGATTACCACTCTAAGCAGCCTCTCTTCAGGTAGAGCATAGGTGTGATGTTCTCTCTTCTCCGCCGTGAAGAGCCTCGTCATCTTGCGGTAGTCGTCCGCGGTTTGGGGTTCTATGGAGATGCCATCTCCGACTACCTTGGCTTTTAGGTATTTGATACCTGTTTCTCTCAGTCTTTGACTGACAGTAGTCCATGTCTCCTTCTTCCTGAGGATGACTGGCGGTATCTTTATTCGTTTTGTTGTTTCTGCGACTTCTCTTTGCACCGTGCTTGGTGCTGTTTTAGCCTGCTTGGGCTCTTCTTCATCTGTATCTCCTTGCGTTTCGGATTTCTTGCGTTTCCGCTTGTCCTTGACGGTGGAGGAGCCCTGGGGGGCGAAGTCCTGGGTGGCGGGGGCCTGGAGTGTGGGGAGTATCTGGGGGGTGGAGCTCTTGGGGGCTGAGGCCTGGGGGGCGGAGGGCTGGGGGGCGTAGCCCTGGATGGCGGTGAGGAGCTCTCTATGTTGGGTCTTTTGGGCTTCCAACAATTCCCTTGATAATATTGTCATCTGTTGACTCATTTGGGCCATCTTCTGGTTGAGGCTTTTTATCTCTTCCTTGAGGGCGTCGTTTTCTGCAAGGAGCCTGTTGATGATGAGGTCCTTTTCATCCTGTCGGGGCGTACTGCTCCGGGAGCTTCCAGAGTAATCATCCATTATGCTGTCCTCCTCAGCACTTGACATTGTTTTTATCTGTAAGGGAATACCTATATTATGTTAATAGGAGAGAAGTACATGTATTAAAAGAGAAATGAAAAATAAACAGTTTCGTCTCCAAGTGAGGGAGACTTTTATTTATCTTTTTTTAATTCTGTCGCCTTGAGAAAGGCATCCAGAATTTCCTCTTCTTAGCTTCTTTGTGGGGCTGCCACTTCACTACACTACTGACTGTCACTGCACTTTACTGCTGCTCGGTGTACACGTCTGCTCACCACTGTTGCACTGACTGGAATGCGGGGATGATCGATGAGGAGAGGCACAGATCTGCGATTCATATTTATATGAATCGGCGCAGCCCGCTTAGGCTCCACCCCTCAGCGCTTGCAACTTTGCGCGCTCTCCATTGGTGCGACTCGAATCTATAAAATAAACGCGTTTTGCACTTGGTAGTCAGTCGATCGCCAGCAGCCGCCGCGGCATCACTCACGTTCCAGATTCTCAACTTTTCACTTTGTTATTTAATTTCCATTTTGTAATTCTGTCAGGCTGCAATTCACTTTTAATATTTATCATTTAATCCCAGTTCCGGAGGTGTATCGTCAATACACTGCAACGGCCCAGTTTACCCAGTTTCGTGGCAAATATTTTATATACTTACACGACCCAAAACTCTCGAGATATTGGTGTGACAACTAGACACACCAAAATCAAATCTAATAAAGGTATTCGAAATGCACACAAAAATTAACGAAAGGTATTCGGCTTAGCCTTTTTCAAGGTTGCCGCCATCACGAAGATAAGGAACAGCAACGTCTTCGAGGGAGTCTACACTTCAAGTTGACACTCCGATAGTTACTACGAAATACGAACTCTCGTATAGACTGGTCAACCGCGCAAGACTTTATAGACAGTGTGAGAGAGTTCGTCGCCGTATAGGGACTAGGTAAGTGTCAACGAAAGTGCTTCGCTTCGCTTCGATCTGTTCCCCTCACCACGGCAGAGTAAAAAGATAACTCTACCTGCTCGTGGCACCGATTCCAAGACATCAGCCGCTCCTGAATTAACTGTACTCCGCATCCAACATCATATCACCGCATGCTCCAATCATCCAGTGGCAAGTCAGTTCATACGCCACTGTCCATCCTGATCTCCACGAAATATTTCTGCTCCTGATTTCCGCTGTGTAATTCAGCACTGTTCGAGAAAGGCCGACTCAGGCGACTTCAACGTGGGCGACGTCCTCGTCCACATTGGTCTCTTGAGCCACTCGCCTCGTCGGGAATTCGGCAAGCTAAGGGACGCATTTCGACTCAACGAGCGTACCGGAGTGTTGAGAAGGAATTAGGCCCCTGCTCTTGTCAAGACGCGAATGACAGACGCTTCCTAAATTCAGACAAGGTATTTTATTCAAATTTTCAGTTAGGGCTGACCACAGAGTGCCTAGCTGCACGTCGGCAAACGTCCGACCTAGCCACTCTGTTTATCTAGGACTTAGACTTGAAAATATTTTAATTATTTTATTTATCGACACACTGCTTTTGGCTCGCAGTTGTGCCGCTGCTCGCAACAAACTTGCTTGCAGATATTATCTCGTCTACGGACGACACCCAGGTGGAAATATTTTAATTATTTTATTTATCGATACACTGCTTTTTGCTCGCAGTTGTGTCGCTGCTCGCAACAAACTTGCTTGCAGATATTATCCCGTCTACGGACGACACCCAGGTGGTTTTGTTTAAGTATTTTTCAGATCTAAATTAAGGAAATGGCACATTCTCAGTCGCCGCTTCCAGCAACGTGGGAACACTCCGCGCATGAGTTGGGTAACCACGGCCGCTATCTGTACAATGCCAGCACACACGGCTGTGCTCCACCTCTCACGGCGGCGTCGCTTCACGGCGTCCCCGTAGAGGCAGGGTTTGGCCTCCTTTCAGGGGGCCAGATTCGTGGACATGGCGCCCAACGTGGGGCAACCGAATACAGAAGTATTCACCGAATTTCAAACGACCCAGCCGGCTTGTGTGACTAGTCAAAATTTAGTAAACAACAACGATTTTATTAGGAGTACTTTCCAAACTCCTTGGCGCCCAACAAACCATCAAAATAGCACTCAAATCAGAAACTTGTCTGCAGGGCACTGCAGTAATATTTGTCAAGGGGAATATTGTGAGATTTTTGGACATTCAGGAGGGATTGAAATAATTCATGCGCCGGCTTTTCATACAAGTCAACAAGGGACCGCCGAGACGATGCTCAATCGGCGAACGCCCGCGCCTGAACAAATACAGTCACAAGCGCCCGTGCTAACCACCGGTCTTGTGAACGCTTTAACAGATTTAATTTCGAGGGTAGGAAACACCGATAGGCCGCGAGAGCCTGCACCTACTTTCGAGGGGAAAGATTGGGAAGATCCTTGCCAATTTATTGCTGAACTTCGACAATATTTTTATAGAACGCGGATACCAGAAGCTGACCAGGGGTATGTAGCGGCGAGCTACCTGGGGGGCAAAGCCAAAGCATGGCACGATATTTATAGGTACGAACGTTCTGACTTCACTACATTCAGCCAGCGTCTGATTAACAAATTTAACGACCCGGCGCTGTTATGTAATTTGAAATCAAGCTGGTATGGGGACAAACAGAGAGCCAACGAGGGGATTGCATCATTTATCTTATACAAACATCAGTTAGGTAAAAGGTTGGGACTGACGGACGATCCGGCAGTAAAGTTTCGCCAAATTATTGAACTCGCTCTACCTCAGATTAGGTCTTTCTTGAGGACAAGAACATATACTGATTTAGACTCCTTCGTACAGTTTGCGGAGGAAATCGAGCGCGATGTGTCAGACAGGCCATCGCAACCGCGTCAGAATGTGACTACGAATCAAGAGAGGGGCGGGCAAACATCCCAACGCACGGAACCTCAGCCGCAGGCAGCGAACCGCGCCGCGGCAGGCCAACAACAACAGGCCTCTGCTTCACAACCCAACAAGCCACCGTCGCCTTGCAGGCACTGTGGCGATCACTGGCACTTTAACAGGGACTGCCCTAACAGGGGAAGACAAACTAGCATTGCATATCAAAACCAGCAACAAAGCTCAGGCCGCCCCGCTCAAGTAGCGACCGCCTCAGCTAACCACTTAGTCGTAGACAATCAAATTGCCGGCCCATCGTCGGAAAACTAAAAGAGGGGCGAGTCACACTCCGCTCCTCGCCCCAGTCTCCACGTGCTCCACCAGCACCCCTCGCTGCTCCAAACGCGCAGATTAGCAGCCTGCAACATGCCTCATTGGGGAACACCGAACCTTCGCGGGGTAAGGTCGAGTGGGCTCGAGCGGAGCAATTAGTTTGACTTCAGGAGAATTAGCTAAGTAGTTGTACAGGTATATACCGGAGGGGTTTGACTGGTTAGATATGGTGTTCCATAAGTTGTGCTTGACATTGAAATCTCCTAGCACGATGTATCTACTGTTTATGTTAGAAATTATGTCAAAATCTGAAGTGTCTAAGTGTGTAATGGGGCTTCTATAAGCTGATACTATTAATACTGGGTTATTGTTTAGATTGAGTGTTATTGCACACGCTTCAAGGGAGTTTAGTTGAGGGATGTAAGTGGAGTTATGTTTAATTTCTCTTTTAACGAGTATAGCGGTACCGCCTCCGCAACGGTCTTGCCTGTCGGATCTGTGTGTAATGTATCCAGGGATGGTCAAAGATTTGTTGGTTTTTAGGTTAGTTTCACAGATGCAACATACATGTATATTCATATTATTTAAAAGCTGTTGTAATTCTGTTTTTTGTCTTATTACGCCATTTGCGTTAAATTGCAATAGTTTAAAATTATTTTTATTAAGTTTGTTCGAGTTAGCCATTGAAGAATGAGTTAACGAATTCAAGTATAATGAATATTTTTTCTAGTGGGTCAGGTGTAGTTTTCAGAGTGGCTATTAGAGCTTTCAATTCGCTCCAGATTTTTTTAATGTTAAATGATTTTAAAAAGTTGAAAATTTCACGAAGAGGGTTGTCTTCGGAATGGTCTGTGTTGGTTGAGTGCTGGGGTGGTTGGGTATTTTGGGTATGAGGCACGTCTTTGGAGCGAAATTGCTGCCAAGCGCGTATGTTTTGCGTTGTTATGGCGTCCGCAGCTTCTTGGGAAAGCGGTGGATTGATATTTACGTGTGGTGTTTGTTGTTTATTGTGTGTTTGTAAGTTGGGTGGTTGTCTAGTAGTATTGGGTCGTTGTGCAGGGGTAGGGAGTTGTGTATTGGACTCTTTAGGTTTGGGAGTGTATTTTATTTTTGCCTGGACGTAGGCCGGACAGTCTCTGTAATTGGCGGGGTGATTTCCGCCGCAGTTGGCGCATTTGCACTCTTGTGCAATGCATGACTGGCCCTGGTGTGAAGTGCCACACCTAAGGCATCTGGGGTTACGGTTACATACGTCTGAGGAGTGGCCGAAGTGTTGGCATCTATGACATTGCGGAATATTGAATCTATTATATATGGACATTTTAATTCTATAATGGCACATATTGGTCAGTTTTTCGTAT
Organism: Stenurella melanura; assembly: GCA_963583905.1. Taxonomy (NCBI): domain Eukaryota; kingdom Metazoa; phylum Arthropoda; class Insecta; order Coleoptera; family Cerambycidae; genus Stenurella; species Stenurella melanura. Next base: position 67,682,334 of record OY757318.1, read on the forward strand.
TTATCGAGAGCTTGCTTAGGGATGGTTAACAATAGTAAGGTGGATGGTACGTTTTTGCCGTCTTTATTAGGAAGCATGATACGGGCTATTCTAATGAACGGAAAGCCATTCATATTGAGTTCATCTTGTATTTCCTCTGTAGTGATTTCCAGGGGGATGTATTTTAAAACTATTTTGATGGGCTTAAGAGAATCTATATCATGTGTGTAATATTCGATATTGTTGGCGGTCAGTAGGTTTTTGATTTGGAAGTGGTCTGCTGGCAACTTAGGGTAGCAGATAAGAGAGCTATTGTTATATTTATATCCAGGTGATGGGACAACCAATGAATTGATTGCCGCTACTGTGGTTTTGACATTGTTTGTATAAATATGTATTGGTGGGGGGGCACGCTGTGATGGGGTAGGTGTAGTTTTGGGTGAGTTTGGCCTGGGGATGATATTATTGTTTGTATTGGTTGATGTTGAGGGTGGGGTGTCTTGATAATCCATTGTGTCTGTTGGGGGGTTGGACGTTGAGGGTGTGGGTGGAATAGTTTCGATGATATCGAGGTTTTGTGGGTGGTCTGGCCGCTGTGCGACTTTTTTTCTTTTGTTAGGGTTTGTTTTGGAAGTTGTTTTGGAAAGATTGATAGTTTTGGTTTTTGTTTGAATGGTAGGTTGTTTAGTGGATTGTTGTGCAGGGGTGTTGGCTGTGGCATACACTTGAGCAGTGTCAATAATGGGTATCTGGTTGTTGATTATAGTTGATGGAGTTGAAATAGTGGAAGATTGGGTGGGTAGGTATAGACTACTGTTTTCATTGATTAGTTCATTTATTAGGTTATCAATTTCTTTTGGTATTGGAATTGGTATTTTAGGCGATTTATAGGGGTGACAGACGGGGTAAGTTGCATATTTGATTTAGTAGAGATGTTGGATTCATTACTGTTGCTGTCAGAGTTATCTGGATTTCTGGGTAATTCATAATTGGGTATGATATTAGAACAGATGGGGGTTGATGTGAATAGTGGGGTAGTGGAGTTTAACATAGAATTGGTAAATGTGGTGGTTGTGTATGTGGTGGTAATGGTAGTAGCAGTAAGAGTGAGATTGAGATATGATGGGTAGATGGGTGGGCTTGTAGTATGAATAGTAGTGGTGGCGGGTGAATCAGAGGGTGCTGAGACCTTGAACGAATTAGTTGAATGTATGGAGCCGTTGGGGGAGTTATTTAAACTATTGTTACTGTTGTTATTGGTGTTAGTGGTTGGCTGTGATAGAGGTAAATATAAATTTGTGCAGGAGTTAGTAGGAGAGTTATCATCCCTGAGTATATTTAATGTGTTTACCTGTTGTGGGTTTTGTGTGTCTGTATCGCTTTCGGATGAACTGGTGTGTGTATCGGTGTTGTGAGGTGTATGTGTATCTTGTTCGGTGTGTTTAGCGGATGAAAGTGTTGTTTGCCGTTTGAACCGTTCCTTCTTCCGTCGGCCCATGTTGTGTAGGTAGGTTGGTGTGTCATCGGGCCCTAAGCCCAAGCTAGGAAAACCATAAAAATTTCTTAATTTTACTTAGGACCTAAGAAACATTCCCCCCTTTATATCTAGTATTAATTATATCTAAATGTGGCTAGCTTTACCACTCTAACATTTCATATCAGGCTCTCAGCCAAATTTAGCATAGTAATTTTAGTTAACTTTAAGATTTTATTAGTATTACAAGTGCATATTATCATAAACATTCATTTTAAGTCATAAGTATCCTCTCCGGTGTGCACCAGGAGATATAAGCTCCCTCCGAGCAAGCATTGTAGATGTGCACAGTTCGAGCGTCGACAGCCAAATGGAGAGGCACAGATCTGCGATTCATATTTATATGAATCGGCGCAGTCCGCTTAGGCTCCACCCCTCAGCGCTTGCAACTTTGCGCGCTCTCCATTGGTGCGACTCGAATCTATAAAATAAACGCGTTTTGCACTTGGTAGTCAGTCGATCGCCAGCAGCCGCCGCGGCATCACTCACGTTCCAGATTCTCAACTTTTCACTTTGTTATTTAATTTCCATTTTGTAATTCTGTCAGGCTGCAATTCACTTTTAATATTTATCATTTAATCCCAGTTCCGGCGGTGTATCGTCAATACACTGCAACGGCCCAGTTTACCCAGTTTCGTGGCAAATATTATATATATTTACACGACCCAAAACTCTCGAGATTTTGGTGTGACAACTAGACACACCAAAATCAAATCTAATAAAGGTATTCGAAATGCACACAAAAATTAACGAAAGGTATTCGGCTTAGCCTTTTTCAAGGTTGCCGCCATCACGAAGATAAGGAACAGCAACGTCTTCGAGGGAGTCTACACTTCAAGTTGACACTCCGATAGTTACTACGAAATACGAACTCTCGTATAGACTGGTCAACCGCGCAAGACTTTATAGACAGTGTGAGAGAGTTCGTCGCCGTATAGGGACTAGGTAAGTGTCAACGAAAGTGCTTCGCTTCGCTTCGATCTGTTCCCCTCACCACGGCAGAGTAAAAAGATAACTCTACCTGCTCGTGGCACCGATTCCAAGACATCAGCCGCTCCTGAATCAACTGTACTCCGCATCCAACATCATATCACCGCATGCTCCAATCATCCAGTGGCAAGTCAGTTCATACGCCACTGTCCATCCTGATCTCCACGAAATATTTCTGCTCCTGATTTCCGCTGTGTAATTCAGCACTGTTCGAGAAAGGCCGACTCAGGCGACTTCAACGTGGGCGACGTCCTCGTCCACATTGGTCTCTTGAGCCACTCGCCTCGTCGGGAATTCGGCAAGCTAAGGGACGCATTTCGACTCAACGAGCGTACCGGAGTGTTGAGAAGGAATTAGGCCCCTGCTCTTGTCAAGACGCGAATGACAGACGCTTCCTAAATTCAGACAAGGTATTTTATTCAAATTTTCAGTTAGGGCTGACCACAGAGTGCCTAGCTGCACGTCGGCAAACGTCCGACCTAGCCACTCTGTTTATCTAGGACTTAGACTTGAAAATATTTTAATTATTTTATTTATCGACACACTGCTTTTGGCTCGCAGTTGTGCCGCTGCTCGCAACAAACTTGCTTGCAGATATTATCTCGTCTACGGACGACACCCAGGTGGAAATATTTTAATTATTTTATTTATCGATACACTGCTTTTTGCTCGCAGTTGTGTCGCTGCTCGCAACAAACTTGCTTGCAGATATTATCCCGTCTACGGACGACACCCAGGTGGTTTTGTTTAAGTATTTTTCAGATCTAAATTAAGGAAATGGCACATTCTCAGTCGCCGCTTCCAGCAACGTGGGAACACTCCGCGCATGAGTTGGGTAACCACGGCCGCTATCTGTACAATGCCAGCACACACGGCTGTGCTCCACCTCTCACGGCGGCGTCGCTTCACGGCGTCCCCGTAGAGGCAGGGTTTGGCCTCCTTTCAGGGGGCCAGATTCGTGGACATGGCGCCCAACGTGGGGCAACCGAATACAGAAGTATTCACCGAATTTCAAACGACCCAGCCGGCTTGTGTGACTAGTCAAAATTTAGTAAACAACAACGATTTTATTAGGAGTACTTTCCAAACTCCTTGGCGCCCAACAAACCATCAAAATAGCACTCAAATCAGAAACTTGTCTGCAGGGCACTGCAGTAATATTTGTCAAGGGGAATATTGTGAGATTTTTGGACATTCAGGAGGGATTGAAATAATTCATGCGCCGGCTTTTCATACAAGTAAACAAGGGACCGCCGAGACGATGCTCAATCGGCGAACGCCCGCGCCTGAACAAATACAGTCACAAGCGCCCGTGCTAACCACCGGTCTTGTGAACGCTTTAACAGATTTAATTTCGAGGGTAGGAAACACCGATAGGCCGCGAGAGCCTGCACCTACTTTCGAGGGGAAAGATTGGGAAGATCCTTGCCAATTTATTGCTGAACTTCGACAATATTTTTATAGAACGCGGATACCAGAAGCTGACCAGGGGTATGTAGCGGCGAGCTACCTGGGGGGCAAAGCCAAAGCATGGCACGATATTTATAGGTACGAACGTTCTGACTTCACTACATTCAGCCAGCGTCTGATTAACAAATTTAACGACCCGGCGCTGTTATGTAATTTGAAATCACGCTGGTATGGGGACAAACAGAGAGCCAACGAGGGGATTGCATCATTTATCTTATACAAACATCAGTTAGGTAAAAGGTTGGGACTGACGGACGATCCGGCAGTAAAGTTTCGCCAAATTATTGAACTCGCTCTACCTCAGATTAGGTCTTTCTTGAGGACAAGAACATATACTGATTTAGACTCCTTCGTACAGTTTGCGGAGGAAATCGAGCGCGATGTGTCAGACAGGCCATTGCAACCGCGTCAGAATGTGACTACGAATCAAGAGAGGGGCGGGCAAACATCCCAACGCACGGAACCTCAGCCGCAGGCAGCGAACCGCGCCGCGGCAGGCCAACAACAACAGGCCTCTGCTTCACAACCCAACAAGCCACCGTCGCCTTGCAGGCACTGTGGCGATCACTGGCACTTTAATAGGGACTGCCCTAACAGGGGAAGACAAACTAGCATTGCATATCAAAACCAGCAACAAAGCTCAGGCCGCCCCGCTCAAGTAGCGACCGCCTCAGCTAACCACTTAGTCGTAGACAATCAAATTGCCGGCCCATCGTCGGAAAACTAAAAGAGGGGCGAGTCACACTCCGCTCCTCGCCCCAGTCTCCAACGCGCAGATTAGCAGCCTGCAACATGCCTCATTGGGGAACACCGAACCTTCGCTTCTCAGCGTGCTCCTCGACGGCAAACACGCACTAGCTCTCCTCGACAGCGGGGCTAGTCACTCTTTTATTCACTCACGCATTGTAAACGACCTGCCGGTGCAGGCAGCGAGCCTCACCGTCAAACTCGCGGACGCGGCATGCGCCGTCCAGGCAACAGGCAAAGTCGTTTGCAACTTAAACATTATGGGGGTAGAGACGAACGTCTCTCTGCACATTTTAGACAACATGACAGACGACATTATCTTGGGTAGGGACTGGATGGCACAGGAAGGTGCTGTCCTCGATTTTATTAACCGGTGCCTTTACTTCGGAACAACCACCAGACACAGCGTGTTCTGGCATGCCCAGCGACGGCCTGCCGAGGTAGCCAAGACGCCGGTCGTCTTGACAGACACCCAGGTCCCACAACAAGAACGTGAAATCTATCAGACCGCTCTAAATAAATTTTCAGACGTTTTCGCAGAGGGGCTTCGCCAACCTACTACTCGGGTATGTACCCATAAGATTAAACTTAAAACCGACAAACCTTTCAAAATTCGACGGACGCAATTTTCTCAGACAAAGAGACAGATCATACAAGAGGAAGTAACTAAAATGCTAGCAGCGGGTGTTATTCGCCGCAGCCACTCACAATACAGTTACTGGTTGTTATTGTGACTAAGAAAAACGGGAAGCCACGTTTTTGTGTGGACTACAGGCAACTAAACTCCATCACAGAAGACGAAGTAGCGCAGCTACCGGCAGTGCGGGAGACCATAAAAGAGCTCGGCGACGCTCAAGTCTTCTCGAGTCTAGACCTGCGAAGCGGCTATTGGCAAATACAGTTGGCGGCTGAAAGTATCCCGCTGACAGCATTTAGTACTCCCGAAGGGGCCACATATGAATTTACCGTCATGCCTTTCGGTTTACAAGGCGCGCCTGGCACTTTCACGAAAATGATGGCAGAAGTACTCTCCGGTTTCTTAGACAATTTCGTCAAGGTCTATCTGGACGACATTATAATTTATAGCGACACCCACGAAGAACATCTAGTCCATCTGCAGATGGTACTAGAACGCCTCATGCTTCACGACTTGAGGTGTGCGCTGGATAAATGTATCTTTGGAGCGGATGCGTTAGATTATCTTGGCCACCGGATCACGGCCCGACACAACGAACCGACGAAGCATCACGTACTACAGACACAAAATTATCCAACTCCACGAACTATGAAAGAACTGCGGGGTTTCCTCGGCACAGCAGGGTGGCTCCGCGAATACATTGAGGACTTCGCGATCCTCGCCGCCCCGCTGACCGACCTCACGGGGAAAAATAGGTTTGTTTGGACTAAAGAGGCCGACGAGGCTTTCACAAAATTAAAAGAAGCTCTCTCTCGCCCTCTGAAATTGCACAAGCCAGTCCAGAGTGAACGGTTTTACCTTCAGACGGATGCAAGTTCTCTGGGCATGGGCTGTGTTCTGTTTCAGTTGGACGAAGAGGGCAACCGAAAAATCATTTCATGCAGTAGTGCGAAATTTAATGCCACCGAACGACGTAATCACATAAATGAGCAGGAGGTACTTGCCGTTATTTATGCGTGTAAGAGGTATCGCCAACACCTCGACGATAAACGTTTCACTCTTATTACTGATAGTAAAGCTCTAGTTTGGTTAGATAAATATAAAGACGAGAGGGCAAAACTTACACGCTGGGCACTGTTGTTGCAAGAATTTACCTTCGATGTAGTGCACTGTCCTGGCCGCGAAAACCAATTGCCAGACATGCTTTCTCGCTTCCCAGCACAACCTGAGCGAGACATCACCGACGTCGTGGACGAAGAACGCCTCTTGCCACCAGTCGAGCGAGACGCGGCCGGAGAGCTCCGCGTAATCAATGCAGGCGATCAGACTCTCTTCGAGACCATCAAGCAAGCCCAACTCGCCGATCTGCGTTGCCAAGAGCTAGTCGTCCACTGGCATCAATATGTCGCCGGGGAACGGGGTAATTGGGATTTCATACAAAAGTTCATTGTAGAAGACGGCCTTCTTTATAATATCGAAACTGACACTAAGTTATTATTAGTACCTAAAAATCTACAGCAGCGGGTTATAAGCGCATATCACGACTCTGTCCTCGCTGAACACCCAGGCAGGGATGAAACATATCGACAGGTGGGGCAACGATACTTCTGGTCAGGCATGTGGAGACAAATCAAAACACACGTACGTTATTGTTTAATCTGCGCTTCGACTAAGGCTAGCGCGCGGCAACCGGCCGCTCCCTTGCGTCCTCGCCCGCCTACACGCCCTTGGCAAGCTGTCAGCATTGACCAAATGAGTAGTGGGTAAATGACAATTCTGTGGGAGCAGGAGCAGGAGCAGGATCTTGGATCAGGATTTCCGAGAATTTACGTGCAGGTATGCGGGGTATCAAATTACATTTTAATGCACATGTGTAGCAATCTTGGAGCAGGATCTTGGATCAGGATTTCCGAGAATTTATGTGCAGGTATGCGGGGTATCAAATTACATTTTAATGCACATGTGTAGCGATCTTGGAGCAAGATCTTGGATCAGGATTTCCGGGAATTTACGTGCAGGTATGCGAAGTATCAAATTACATTTTAATGCACGTGGGTAGAAGTTATCTGAAGGTCACCGACAAGTTTCGACAAGTTTAGAATGCAGGTGTGTATCAAATTACATTTACTATAATTTATGTGCACGTGTGTAGAGGTTATTTGAAGGTCACGGACAAGTTTCGACAAGTTTAGAATGCAGGTGTGTATCAAATTACATTTCCTGGAATTTATGTGCAAGTGTGTAGAGGTTATTTGAAGGTCACGGACAAGTCTCGACAAGTTTGAAATGCAGGTGTGTAGAGGTCAAATGAAGGTCATGGGAAAGGATCATAACCGTCGTTCTCACGGCTCGCAAAGGTTATTTGAAGGTTATATAGATCAATAACCCTATGGGAAAGCATCGTAACCGTCCTTCTCACAGGTTTCATATTATAACAGGGGAATCCCCACCCCAAACAACCGCTTATATATAATGCTAGAAAAGTAATATTCTTCAGTACTGTGCAGTCTATTGTACAACAATGAAGTGCGAACACTGCCACAAAGTTCTTTCAAGCAAAAGTAATTTAGTTCGACATATCCGCAGAGATTGCCCTGTTCTAAAACATAGAAGTGTAGCTTACGAGTCGTCAAGCAAGAAGCAGAAGTTTGATGATGTACCTTCTACAACTGGCATTAACAAAAAACAAAATTCTACAACAAATAAGTGCGAACACTGCAACAAAGTTCTTTCAAACAAACGTAATTTAGTTCGACATATTCGCAGAGATTGTCCTGTTCTAAAAAGTAGAAGTGTAGATTACGAGTCGTCAAGCAAGAGGCAAAAGTTTGATGATGTGCCTTCCACAAGTGGTTCAAAAACTTGTGACTATTGTGGAAAAAACTTTTCATCATTTTTTAACTTTCAACGTCATATTAGTAATAATGGATGTCCTGTCCTGAACGACTTGTTTGTAATTGACAGAAAGAAAATAAATCGACCTATTGTGAGGAGTTTGGGAGACGGCGTGCAGAAACTACATTCAGCATTTAAAAGCAGGATTGCTAGTTACCGTTTTAGCAGTCCTAGAAGCCACATCAATTATTTAGATTTTCTAAAAGAAGTCAAACAAAATGTATTGGATAAAATTAGTGAATATCTGGAGAGGTACCAGGCTCTGAAGATTAATTTTGAAGTGTTTGGGCTTTATATCATCCCTGAAAAGGATCTGAGTGACATTAAGTCGTTCAATACAAAAACAAAATAGTTACTATTTCAACGGACCTGCATCAGATTTTCAATGAATTTGGTGGGGAAATGAGTGCTCAAGCATCCGAATTCCAAGAGAGGGACTCGGGTTGGACATTGAGACGTATAATGTTTCTTGATGTCAACATAAATAAGTTTACACCAATGGGAGCTTCATCATATATTAACTTACCTAAAGTAATATTGGCAAAGAAGGCCGTTTTAAATATAGAAAACAAGGATAATGCATGCTTTGCATGGTCGATCAATGCAGCTATTTTCCCCGCAGAAGGTGATCCAAGAAAAACGAGTTCTTATCCACATTACACTTTGTTGAACTTTAGAGGCTTAGAATTCCCTATAAAATTAAAGGATATAGGCAAGTTCGAAAAAATGAACAACGTCTCCGTTAATGTGTTTGGTCTCGAATCAGAATTTAAGGATGGGAAAACTATTACAGAAGTGGTTGGACCATTGCACTTTACATCATGCCGCCAACCCACACATGTTAACTTACTACTTATAACAGATAATGTTGGTAACACCCATTACTGCCTTATAAAAAATTTGTCAAGACTGGTGTCAGACCAAAAATCAAAACATGATAGTCGGTTACATATTTGTGATGGATGTCTACAATCATTTCGAAACATGGAGCACTTGAGACAACATGAAGAAAATGATTGCAACCATACATGCACAAAACTACCATCTACCGAGTTAAAAATTAATAAGTATGGTGAATCAGTGCCTGAAAACATCGTCAAGTTCATTAACTTTGAAAAACAATTGCCCGTCCCGTTTGTAATATATGCAGATTTCGAGAGTTTACTGAAGCCAATAGACCGTAATGAACCTTTTGATGATAAATCGTTCACAGTCAAAGTATGCGAACACCAACCATATTCATTCGGCTTTTATCTGAAGTGCAATTTCGATGACAAATATTCAAAATTTGTAACATATCGAGGTCATGATGCTGCAGAAGTTTTTGCAGAGAAGTTGGATGAAACAGTTATAAATTTATATAATACCCATTTAAAAGATGTTAAGGAGATGCTGCCCCTAACAGATCAAGAGAAAGCCGAATTTGAGAATGCAGCATGTTGTCATATTTGCAAGAAGCTGTTCAAGTTCGGTGATATAAAAGTTCGCGATCACTGTCACTTGACGGGTCGGTTCCGTGCGGCTGCACATTCTATTTGTAATTTGAACTATAAAGTGCCGAAATTCGTACCAGTGTTCTTCCATAATTTAACGAACTATGACAGTCACTTATTCATAAAGAAACTGGCGTGTAAGAAAGAAAATATTTCGGTGATAGCTCAAACCAAAGAAAAATACGTCTCCTTCTCAAAGTCAATCCTTGTGCAAAAATCTACAAATCCCAAAGTGCCGGACACATACATGAAATTAAAATTTGTGGACTCTTTTCGATTTCTATCCAAATCACTTGATAAATTAAGTCAAACTTTGAAATCTAATCAGTGCATCGAGATTAGAAAATATTTTCAAGATGAGGAGGAGTTTAGTTTAATTAGACAGAAAGGTGTTTTCCCTTATAATTATATAGACTCGTTCGTGAAGTTAGAAGAAAGACAATTACCATCAAAGGACAAATTTTATAATGAATTAACGAATGAGGCTATTTCTGACGAGGACTATGAACGTGCTATCAAGGTGTGGGACACTTTTAAGTGCGAAACGTTGGGAACATATGCTGATTTGTACCTTAAATCGGACATTTTACTCTTAACTGATGTATTTGAAAACTTTCGTAAAGTGTGTCTAGAACAATACAAATTGGATCCTGCTCACTATTTAACAGCACCTTCCCTGAGCTGGGATGCCATGTTACGTCACACGGAAGTTAAATTGGAACTCTTGACTGATGTGGATAGTATACATTTCTTTAGAAAGGGTATTCGAGGAGGAGTGGCTCAATGTAGCAAGAGAAAGGCTGTGGCAAACAATACATTTTTACCAAATTATAATGCTGGTAAACCGACATCGTACATCATGTACCTCGACGCGACGAACCTATATGGAGCCGCAATGGAAGAATACCTGCCCTCAGGTGACTTTAGGTGGCTTGAGAAGGAGGAGATTGAAAAATTTGATTGTTCCCTAATTAAAAAAAATTCACCGAAAGGATATGTCCTAGAAGTGGACTTGGAGTATCCATCAGACCTACATGACGACCATAACGATTTGCCGTTTTGCCCTGAGACAATGACTCCTCCGAAATCCAAAACTTCTAAATTAATACCGAACTTGCGAGATAAATATAAGTATATAATAATAATAATAATAATAAATTGCCTTTATTCAGTATTAATACATACATAATACCAAGGGCGAAGTCTAGCCGAAGCTACTCTACTTAACCCTTAACCCTATCATTCACTACAAGAATTTAAAACAGTGTTTGAAATATGGGTTGAAATTAAAGAAGATCCATAGGATAATCGAATTTTCTCAATCACCCTGGCTGAAGTCATACATTGATCTTAACACAAATCTTCGAAATTCTGCTAAAAATGCATTCGAAAAGGACTTATTCAAGCTGATGGTTAATTCAATTTTCGGTAAGACCATGGAAAACGTCGACAAAAGACAAAATATAAAACTGTGCTCATGCTGGGAGAATAAAAAAGGTGCATTGGGTGCTAGAGCATTAATAGCCATGCCACATTTCAAATCCTGTTCCGTGTTTGACGAAAATTTGGTAGCAGTTCAATTAGATAAATTAAAAATCGTATATGATAAGGCATTCTTCGTAGGATTTTCCATTTTAGATATTTCGAAGACCATAATATATGAATTTCTATACGGCTACATCAAACCAATGTATGGAGATGACGCAACAGTCCTATACACAGACACTGATAGCCTAATTTTAGAAATTTTCACAGATAACGTTTATGATGACATCAAGAGAAATATTCACTTTTTTGATACTTCAAATTATGATATCGATAACATCCATAATGTGCCCAAAACAAAGTCTGTGGTAGGGAAAATGAAGGACGAATATGCTGGGCGACCAATAGAGAGCTTTTACGGTACTGGCGCGAAAGCATATTGTGTCAAAGCCGGTGATGTGATGAAGAAAGCGAAAGGTGTTTCTAAAAGTGTCGTTAAACATCAAATAGACTTTTCAGACTATGTTCAAATTGTTGAAAACGGTGGCTTGATATTCCGTAAAATGTCAATATTTAAATCTACTTTACACACCATTCATACAGAACTGAAAAATAAAGTAGCTCTGTCATCTGCCGATGATAAAAGGTATATTGTGCCTGGAGATGTGAGAACCCTTGCTTGGGGTCATCGTCTAATTAATGACACTAGTGATAAAAATTTAGACATTTTGCTAAAATACGCTAGGCGTTTGGATATGGAAGAACCCGCAGCAGGATGGGATAGTGTAAATTTAGACGATTCCGAACCAGAAGATAATAATATAGATAATTTTGATATTAATTTATTAGATATGTAAATTATTAGGTTTGTAATTAAATACATATACATTATTAATTGTTTACTTATAAATAAAAAACATATACATTATTCATTGTTTTATTTACCACAACTTGTTTACATAAAAAGGTATATGCAATTATTGTAATATATATCAACCACACATTTGAAGTCCCCATTTACATACATGGCATCTGGATTGTGAGTCTGGTGGACCATCCACGTGACTATGCCATTCAGGTCTGTTGTGATGTACAAAACAGGGTAGTTGAATCCTTAGATCGAAACTTTGTGTGTATTCCCAGGGTAATTTAGACCATGTGTAAAGAAGTTCAATGGAGCCAACTTTTTCAATCAGGTATGGTAATGGGATGTGTTGTAGCTCATCCTCAGTGAAATCATACAGTTTTTTTCCACGCTTGTGCTCCATTATTAACTCATTCGTGAGACAGAGTGAGCAGTTTAGTTCTGAAGCCATATTCTCTCTACAATCCTCACAATTGATTCAGCAACTAACAATGAGGAACACAGTGCGATGTAGTAGATCAGGTAAGTAACTGCTCCTAACTCCACTTTACAATCTGTTTTTATACTATTAGCAGATAGTGGTGGGGGGTATTTACTGAAGAGGGGATTTCACTTTGTTTCTTTAGTAGAGTTATCATTCAGTCTTAGTCGTAGCTTGTACATAGTACTATTTTTAGGTATCGGAGATGTAAGGACAGACTCATTAACTGCTGTGGACGGTATCATTCGCTTCCATTTTGAAGGCCAACTATCATTTCTTGTACCGTTGCTATCGAAGCAAATAAACACCTCCGTAGTATTGTAAAATTTTTCTATGTAGAGAATTCCATGCCAAATGGCTTGTAAAACTATAAACTGCGAGGTTATCATCGTAATATCTATAAACACACTAATGTTTTATTAAATCAACATGAATTTATATCCTCTTACAAAGGAGGCTGGTGGGGGTAAAGGAGATGCACATCTGAGAAACAAGTCTAGACATGCCTGATAAATAAAAGACGTGAAATATGTTTATTTTTTTATTTAAAATTATGACATTACAAAATTCTCATAAAGATATAATACATTTGATAATGAACACATACATTTACATTTTAAGTGGTGAAAACAGCGTGGCTCAGAAAATTGGAGTGATGGGTGTTCTTCGAACTCATATACTGGCTTGGAAGAAAATTTTTTTATGTATGTGGCTTTTTCTCTTCCCTTTACAAAGATTTCTTCTTCACAATTGGTTAACTCTCGGATAATTTTCCCAAAATTGAAAATTGGTGTGTTTCCTTCATTCTAATGTATACCATGGTAATTATATGTTAGCCAATTAACTTGCTTTTCCAAATCAGGTGGTAGAAGTTTTACGGGAAATGGTGGCTTGAAAATATAGTGTGCTGTCTTGTAACCATTATATGCTGCAAGTTCTTTAACTATGAACTTATTTTTTTCTCCCTTGAATCCTTGGACATCCAAAATTAATGGCATATTTTTATATCTGCCAACTTTTTTGTTAGAGAAATTTTTAAACTATAGAGTTCAACTGCTTTCTTTAAATCTCTAAGATTTTTTTGATGCTCTCGCAGAGCCTTCTTATAGCTAGAGATCATCGTAAACTAACTTACTAGCTCGCAATATCCCCTTATGTAGGTTAGACCTGTCTAACTATCTTTGTCAGTGGGTTATAACGGAATAAACGATCATGCAAAATTAAACAGTATGCTGTTGTATCATTCGGAATATTATCACTTGTTTCGAATTCTATGCGCATAACGACAGAACCCGACTGAATAGTTTCCTTTTGACGAGAACAATCGATGTGGGTTAATGGTGAAATTGATTTGAATTCTTTAGGTGTAAATATAGGTTCATTTCCTGTTTCATAGTATGATTGACGAAAATGTGCAAAGATTTCATATAAAGTAGCATATTTATTGTCTTTGAAATCAAGAAATAAATCATTGTAAGGATATCTTTCAGAATTTAAAAATACTCGTATATTTGTGAGATTACAGTTATCAAACGTGCTCATATTAGATGTTACTTTATTCTTTTTGTTAATTTGGAAGGCAACAATTACATGACGAGGAGTTTCTAACTTAGTGGTAGTTTTCACGGGCCATGTATGTCTCGTAGTTTGAGGAAGTGAAGGATACTCTACTAGCTCCCAACTCCTGAATGGAAGTAGTATTTCAACATTTTTATCCAAAATCTTAGTTAAAGCCAATTGCTGTGGTATTCCCACGGAAACATGTGGTACTCTCCAATAAAGTCTATCAATATTAATCTTAGGTTTCTCCGTATCATTGACACTAGTCACAGCGTCTAAATCATTACTACTTCGAATTAAAACCAATTCCTGTTTCATGTTTAGAATTATTTTTTTATAATCTTCAAAAAAGCCCATTAACAGTTTAAGTGGTATGCACACATTAAATTTATTGCTGTCTGGTATTTTACTATATTTAGGAAACCACCCAGCATTTTGTAGTTTGATGCTTTCACCTTCATTAAAAGACAAATACCCCTTAAGAGTGGAAGTTAAACCGACATTTCGAGTTGAATCAATGACAATACCATTTATCTCATATCGAATTTCTCTAAAGAGAAAACTGAATGCATTATTTATTAAGTTTAATTGAGTCGCTGGTGTTCCATCATCTTTCGTTAGATTTCCCTCCAAGTATAGACTACTTTCACATGGTAGAGTATAAGCATCCAGTTCTTGGATTGGAATTCTAATTTCATCGTTATAATCAAATTTAGCGTTTACAAATGGTTGATAAATGTGATACTCGAAATCAATAATGGAGTTATCGATAAGAGGTTGTTCTGTAACATTTAATATATCCATTATATAAGTACTTCAAAACCAATAGATTTTAAGTAAAGCTTATTTTCAGGTGTTACTAGACTAACGTCCGTCTTATTACTGATTGAAAATGTGTTTCTCGGTTTTCTTTTATAACTGCGTTTAGCCACTATACGTGGAATATGATATTTATTATTATAACGGACTACCATCTTAGGATAACTTTTTCAAATGTAGTCTAACCGTGATGGTTTCTTTACGGAAATTGACGAGATTCCCGTCTTGATCGAGTATTTTAATGGTAATTGAGTTGATCGTCTTAACACTTACTGGAAAATACAGAATGTTTAAAGGCGATTCCACTATTTTATAGCCTGGGGCTACTGTTGGGAAAAACTGATGAATTATGTGGACAGGTAACCCATTCGAATAAGACCCACAGGCGATATTACAATCAATGCATAAAGCATTCACCTTAATTATTTGTACGGGAAAGTCGGACTCATTTAGTTCATTAGCTTTAAGAATCCTTCTTTCAAATCCTAAGAGGCGGCCTATAGAGTATTCTGATGTAAAATCTATATCAAGATTTGTTTCTATGTTGACAGTCGAAGTATTACGATTGGGGGTGATATTAATATTTTTACCAATTTCTTTTGAATATAATTATTAATGTCATTAATTTCATAGGCTCCAACAGGGATAGTTAAGGTCATATTACCATACGTTAATTTGTTGTTTGTTTCATCGATGTTTGGTATAATATTAAAAGTTTCAAAGTTCGTTAAACCGATGACATAATCCGAATTATCTTCTAAATATATGGGTGGATTGAAATCTGCAGTTAAGATTGAAGAAACCCCCGTAAGTGAAAAAGTTAGAGACATGCTTCACATTCAATAGTATGCATATAATAAAGAGATTTCCTCTATTTACATTGATTATATAAAAATTTTAGGCATAGGTGACCGCAATTATTTGAATTATATTTTTGAATTTGATCATGATTATAGTTGACCTTATTCAAGCTACCATCGCTATAGAAATAATTTATTACACCATTTGGTGGTCTTAAGTTTCCATAACTATCGAAATAGATTATTGAGTTCCTTTTCTTCACATATGCCGTCCAGTGAGTACCAGGTCCCGATGAAATATCCAAATTAATTATACCACACTCGCTTTTCTTTATCTTTACTGGTAATGTGTCTCTCATAAATACACCCCGAAAGTTTGGAATGTGCAAATCTTTAGCGTATTTCATTAAATCTATGTTGGTTAATGCTCGACGAGGTAGCTTTATTGGAAGTTTTTTTTAAACGGTGCTAGATATAATCCCATGCCTTTTTTATAAGGCCGTAAGTACAATCCTTTTCCTACTGCAACTTGCTCCATGGCTAAATTATGTCTTTTCTCTTCTTCAAGTTTTTCTTTTGCAGCTTTCGCGTCATTAATCGTTTTTACAATGCCTGCGGCACCGCCCCCTATGCTTCCTAAAGCCCCTAATGCGGCAAATATAGGTAACAGGAAAGGTAGAAAACCACCAGTTTTTGGGATAGGAATGATCCGTTTTTTTGGTAAAGAGAGTTTCTTTGTTCCAATTGATGATAAAGCTTGTTTTGCAACATTAATGAGATTATTAGAATTGCTGCTTTGAATACTGCGCCGAGCTCGTTGTACTGCATTATTAAAACTTAATGTATTCTTACGTAACCCCATGCCACGTTTCCGTTTAGGGCGTAATTTTCTACGCATGCCCATCCCCAGCTTAGTTTTTGCTTTCATAGTACCAGCTATACCTAAAGCAGTAATTTTTTCTCCAACTGAAGAGTCACCTGCTTTAAACCGCTGATATGCTTTTTCTGCTAACACTTTATCTGCTTGATGTCTGCTTGTTATATCCTTAGAATGAGGTGGAGTATGGCAATGCTCTTTACAAGCCTCGTCTAAAGGATTTACTCCAGTATCACCTCTAGCAAGCCGTTTAGACAGCTTTGTTCCTGGACCACAATAGTTGTAACCTGGTACATGCAATTCAAACGGTAGACTATTAATAAGACTATTAATAAATCCTGACCCTTTCTTTGCACGTCTTCGTTTACGATTAACTACGGTTGTGTTGTGTACAAGCATTATATAGCCTGTTGAAAGTTCTATGAGGAACTGATTTTTTTAGTAATGTGCACCCTTATAAATAGTGTGAATGAATGGTCGATGGTGCAGTTCCTTATATATGCTTCCACAATGAAGATTGAAAAACAGAGTGTTACATTACCAATCAATAATCATGATGGGTGTTTGTTGGAAAATAAATATCAAAAACATGGCGAACTGTTTGGAGGCCTATCGAAGCGAGCATTGATTGTTGGTAGTTCTGGGTGTGGTAAAACAAATTTAGTTGTTATATTACTAACACACCCCAATGGACTCCGATTTGAGAATATCTACCTATATTCAAAGTCTTTATACCAACCAAAATATGAATATTTGAGAAAGTTGTTGAAACCAATGAAGGAAATAGGTTATTTTGAATACGATGAAGGAGAAGATGTTATATCGACTCAAGAGATCAGACCGAATTCGATTATTATCTTCGATGACGTGGCTTCATGTAATCAGGGTATTATGCGAGATTACTTTTGTTTCGGGCGTCATAAGAACAGAGATTGTTTATTCTTGTGTCAAACTTATTCATCTATTGAGAAAAGACTGATTAGAGATAATGGTAATTTAATAATTATTTTTCATCAGGATAATACAAATCTTAAACATATTTATAACGATCACGTGAGTGTCGACATGTCATTTCAAAAATTCAAAGATATTTGTTCCTTATGTTGGAAAGAGCCATATGGATTATGGTTATAGATAAAGACTGTTCATTAAATAATGGGAGATATAGAAAAGGATTTGATAGCTACATTGTGTTGTAATATATAATACATAAATACATGTGCGAAATGCAGTACACATCAATATTTTGTGGTGTAAAGATGGATAAAAAGTTAGCCAAGGAACTAGTGAAAACTAGAAAATCAGTGAGGCAGAAATATCAGTTTCTAAAATCCAATGTTGCGCAAACACAAGCTCAGTTGGTGAAAGGCTATAAGCCCATTATCGAACCATTGCAAAAATTAGTACAAAACATGAAATCAGTTAAAAAGGAGCCTGAAGAGTTTAAATCAGAACAAAACAAGAGTTTCACTTCTACTCCAAAAAGATCTAGCGTTAACGTTGTAAACAAATATATGCCTATGTTACCTATGACAGGACCCAGTTTTTTGGAGGATACTTACCAATTTGATCCGCGAAATTCTACAACTGTTGCTGAACAAAATAGCAGTGATTTAATTAATCAGGAAGTAGAAAAAAGTCGAATATATATGCAAGAATTGTCAAAAACAGAGGCTTATAAAGACTATCTTGATTCATATGATCCCTTGCCCAGAACATATATTGATGAATCCATACGAGGTGATGAGACAACAAACGATCGCGTATATGGTATAACACATGATACTGAAACTGAAAAATTTAAAATAGGCGATTCTGAATTAAAAATTGTTGGTAAAGATATTGTAGTGAAGGATGACATACCCTGGCACTGTTGGACTATATGAGTTATTGTTTAAGAAAGAACCTAAAGCTTATAACGATTTAGAATTAGCTCATTATATGCATATACTAAACGGTACTAATGCGTATCGTAGAAATTTCGATCCTGACGAACAAATTCAAGCTAAAAATACCGTAAAATATAGAAATATAATTAGACCCTATTTAACAAAAAAAGGTTTATTAAAACCTACAACTATTTCAAGCACATCTTCATTCACTAAACCACCACCTCCTAAAACTAGATCTCAAAGTATTCGTCCTAGATCTCAGTCATTTAAGCAGCCTACAAAAGGAGGTACACTGGAGTTGTCTAATAAAAAAGTTGATTACATGTATTATGATGATCCAAACGAATTGATAGACAGACTAAGGCTTTTAGTAGCTTCCCAAATAGCCGGAAATGATGGACATAAAAATGAAATTACATCAATCATGTCTGAATTACGAGAATTAAAAATAATTAAATAATAGCCACATATCATTTTCTGCTTAGTATAAGCCCATCCAGTAAACCTTCAACATGCCTATAGACAAATTTGGTAGGCATATGTTTACCCATCATTTAAAACCTTATTCCACACTTGCAGATTCGGCTAATACTTTGTCTAGCCTATGCCTTATACAAATTCGGGGTGTAGAACAGAAAACACCAACAAATCTTCGTACTTTTACTTTTTACGTGTTAGATGATGGTACTGTAACATACACATTACCTATTTCAGGCGCAATTGAAAGTATAAATATACCTAGCAATGTTACAATGTTTTTAAACAATAGCAATTATAATTCTGACAATAAAAACCTCAACAAAGGTGATGATCTGTCATTTTCACTCACATCGGATCCAGTACTCCCTCTCTTTGTAGAAATTGTGCTTCGTGTTCCATTAATAAAAAATGAGTAATATTAAAGCAGATGTTGTTAATGAATTACATAAGCCGGCTAGGAAAAATTTTCGAAGAAGACATGTAATTGTTAAAGGATTAAACGATCTAATTCAGGCTGATCTAGTAGAAATGATTCCGTATGCTAAAAATAATAAAGGTAATCGATATATTCTTATTGTCATTAACGTATTCAGTAAATTTGTATGGGCACAAGCAGTTAAAAGGAAGAGTGGTAAAAATGTAGCAGAGGCGATGAAAACAATTTTGTTGCAAATGAAAACCACTCCAAAAAACCTTCAGACTGATATGGGTAAAGAGTTTTACAATAAACAATTTGGAGAATTAATGAATGAATTTAAAATTAATCATTATAGCACTTTCTCCAATTTGAAAGCTAGTGTTGTGGAACGAGTAAATCGCACTTTAAAAAATTTGATGTGGCGGCAATTTAGTTTGCAAGGAAACTACAAGTGGTTAAATCTCCTACCCGATATAGTTGAACAATATAATAATACTATACACGGGACTACCAACAGGAAGCCGAAAAACATTACAGAGAAAGATGAAAAATATTTACTAGGGCATGCGTATGGACACTTAAAAACAGTTGATCCACGCAAACAAAAATTCAGCAAAGGCGACTTTGTTAGAATAAGTAAATACCGAGAATCTTTTTCGAAAGGATATACCCCCAATTGGTCAAATGAAGTTTTTAAAATATGGAAAGTACAAAACACTAATCCTAGGACTTATATTTTGGAAGATCAAGAAGGAAACCGGATTGAAGGAGGCTTTTATGAATATGAAATTCAGAATGTTAAACACCCCAACATTTATCTAGTTGAAAAGGTTTTAAGAAGAAAAGGAAAAAAGCTCTATGTTAAATGGTTAGGGTTAAGCGGTGAACACAATTCTTGGATTAATAAAAATGAATTAGTATAAACCTGTAAACATTTTATTTAAATAAAACGAATTGTATTTGTTACATGTTCTTTTATTTCAAACCTTTCATAAAATATTTTACATCTGTGATTTACATCTAAAATATAATTAAGGATATTTGAAGCTGCCTCGATTCTCCTATGGAAACGTAGTCTGTCCACTGCGAACAGCTCCCAATATGTATGTCTAGATATACAGCTCCATGGTATAAGATGTACTCGATTATATTTTTCGTTAAACGTCACTTTTTTCATTACATCCCTTTTCAAAGATATTAGGATGAATATAAATTAATTCCATAATCATGTTGATATTTTCACTATTTGGACTGTCTTCTGGCTTAAGTAAATTCAGAGCATTTTCAAAAACGTTCCCACTTTGGTTTTGTAGTCCTCCTTGTAGAATCTTGAAGTAATTTGCAAATTGTTGGTTTTTTAACAATTCGAGTCTATATTTCACTAGTGGTAGTATTTCCAATAAACTACACACCGATTCATACCCCAAATATATATAATTATTTGCTATTGAAATCTTGATTGTAAGGCCTATCGATAGTTCATCGAAATGTATGGAAAAGTTGTTCTCGTATATTACATCTGGCTTTATGTTGTAGTACATATAATTCATTATCGTTCCTTGATGGGATAGAAACCTTTTCCAATCAGCTTCATTGAAAATAATCTGGGCACCTTTATTTCCTGATAGCTTTATACAGGGGGTATAACCAAAATCGTATGAAAGTCCCACCGAAACAAATTTACTCTGTGATTTGTTTAACTTATACCGATGTTCACCAATCACCACATCTTTTGGAATATCGTCTTTGGATTCGGATACACTTGATGCTGTGTATTGATCAGCTGCACTGGGTACATTTGATGGAGTATATTGCTGTGGTACATATTCAGAGAAACTAAAGGACGTAGACATTTTAGAAAACTAATGTGTCTTAAACATATCACTGGTTATATAGCCCACCCCCCTCCACTTAGTATACCCCCACCACGTAGTTTATCCCCACTACATAGTATACCCCCACCACATAGTACATGCCCACAGCTAACTTGTTTATGCAAGTTTAGACAAGTTCGTAAGGGTTATTGACATTTGACTAGAACTTGATCTACATTTAACCTCTACACACGTACATTATGAATCTGATCCTTTGCTGTATCGGTAGCTCAGTTTTCAATTCTAAAATTAAATAACCTTTGGCCATCTCTAAATAGCGCCCTGTGTGGGAACATCCTGAGTCGGTGATTCACATGACTATACTCCTCATATGACCCTTGTATATTTTTCCAACTTAAAAGCATATATCCAAATGCAGAGTAATTAAATTAGTATATCACATAGTCCTCCCTGTATGCATATTTCATACTTCACATAGTCCTAATGTATTTTTTAAAACTTTTAACCATATATCTAAATCCCCCTGTACACAAATGCAGAGTAATTAAATTAGTATATTTCACCTATTTTTGTCTCCCACTGTATACATATTTCATACTTTAAACCATGTATCTAAAGAATAACTCCAAATGTAATGTAATTGAATTGGTATATTTCACATATTTTTGTTCCCCACTGTATACATATTTCATACTTTAAACCATATCTAAATAATAGTCCCCAAATGCAATTTAATTAATCTGGTGTATACCTACCTCACATATTTTCTGTCTCCCGGTATAAGGCACGCGTCTTTTACATGTAATTAATAGCAGGGTATTAGATTTCAAAAGACTGTGCTAATTGTTTTGATTTGATTACTAGTGGGCCAGTCTTAAATATATGTTACTTAGGTTTTCATCGATAATCGAGTTTGAAATTAATTTGAATCTTTCCTCTCCGACATGTAAGTTCTAACGAATTTGCGTCTCTGGCCTTGAAATATGATTTCCTTAGTTGTTTACGAAAAATTCTTCTCACCGCTATTTTGCGTTCTCAGGTTTAACGTTTTTCTTATCACGGGTGTCTTGTACCATGTTTATGCAAAAAGACCTCGCGATAGCGAGCATGCATTTGTGGAAATTTGTATGTTCTAACGGTTTTCGTCTCTCGTTTCACCATTGTTTACGAAAAAATATCTATTCTCACGGTGATAGGCGATTGGCGACGTGTCGGGCTCATCTAATTTTATGCGTTCTGATAAATTTTATTCAGAGAATTCTGGAATATGAAGTCCCTAGGTGTTCCCATAATGTGATAAAATAGATTATTTGTACAGACTTAAATCAAATTTCTATTTTATCTGGAGTTATTCCACCTTACAAGATGTTTATGTTATCAACCTACCTACGCGGTAAATGATACGGACGATAATCGCACACATCTAGCTTGCTTTTAATGCATTCTCGAGGTCTGTTCTTTAATTGAGACTTGCACGAAAAATGTCGTATACAGGGCATTTTATTATTTTGTTGCATTTATTGAACTAAAGTAGTTGTTTGAATGGTATTTTCTACTTTCTCAGTACATACATTCGGAATAGGGTAACTCATTTCATCTTTTATGTATTCTGATAAACTTTCATGCAGGTTCTTTAAAAAATGTCACATATAGTTGAATACACGGTATTTTGTATTTCCTATACTTATTAGTATAATGCATTGATTCGGATTAATCATTTTGTATTATTAGGGGGTTACGGAAATTGTTGTGGCCATGTACATTTTGTACTTCCTATAATTATTAGGCTGATTCGGATTAATCATTTTGTATTATTATATACAGGGGTCACGGAAATTGTTATGGTCATATACATTTTGTATATCTTATAATTATTAGTACATGCATTGATTCGGATTAATCATTTTGTATTATTATATACAGGGGGCTACGGAAAAAATGTTTTATAGGATATTTTTATATTTCCTATACTTATTAGTATAATGCATTGATTGATTCGGATTAAACATTTTGTATTATTATGTACAGGGGTCACGGAAAATGTGTTATAGGGTATTTTTTATATTTCCTATACTTATTAGTATAATGTATTGATTGATTCGGATTAACCATTATGTCACATGCAGGGGTTATGGAGATTGTCTTATTGGGTATATTTTATATTTCCTATACTTATTAGTACATGCATTGATTGATTCGGATTAATCACTTTGTATTATTATATACAGGGGGGCTACGGAAATTGTTGTGGTCATATATACTTAACAGCATATTAATTGAATCGTATACAGGGATTATATGTGCTCACATACAGGGTGTTCCTTTAAATGTTTGTTACCATGTAGCTCAGTTATATAATTCTAAAATTCCAGGAATTGAAATTTGATACACATGTACATTCTAGACTTGTCGAGACTTGTTCGTTAAAATTCCAGGAAATGTAATTTGATACACAGGTACATTCTAGACTTGTCGAGACTTGTCGGTGACCTTCAGATAACTTCTACCCACGTGCATTAAAATGTAATTTGATACTTCGCATACCTGCACGTAAATTCCCGGAAATCCTGATCCAAGATCTTGCTCCAAGATCGCTACACATGTACATTAAAATGTAATTTGATACCCCGCATACCTGCACGTAAATTCTCGGAAATCCTGATCCAAGATCCTGCTCCAAGATTGCTACACATGTGCATTAAAATGTAATTTGATACCCCGCATACCTGCACGTAAATTCTCGGAAATCCTGATCCAAGATCCTGCTCCTGCTCCCACAGAATTGTCATTTACCCACTACTCAAATGGGTCCTTACCCAGAAACGCTTAAACATAACAGATACATCATAGTCATTTCAGACCTATTTAGTAAGTGGGTGGAGGCTATCCCGACCGAAACGGCGACGGCCGCGGATATGATATACTGCTTAGAACAGGCTTTCTCGCGCTGGAGTTATCCGGAGAGCATCATCTCGGACAACGTCTCACAATTTTACAGCGACGCTTGGGACCGTTTTATTCAAAAATATCATATCGCCCATTATACTAGTCCAATATACCACCAGAGAGCTAATCCGGTGGAGAGGCGAAACCAGGAATTGAAGAAAGCACTGCGAGCCCAACTCATGCGCGCTCCACACACATCGTGGGACTCTCGTCTGCACGAAATTCTCTTCGCCCTCAGGCGCAGGAGAAACGCCGCCATGGGAATGTCTCCGTCAGAGGCATTACTTGGCGCCGACTTACCAATGCCCGGCTCTTGGCAACACCCGGCCGAACGAGAGCCCGTCGATAATCGCGGAGTAACCCGCGAGCGCCGCATCGAACAAGCTCAACGACGACAAGTAATAATTCAAAGAGACCTTTTTCCGCAACCACGTACAGCCCCAGTCCAACTGACCGTCGGACAACGAGTGCTAACGCGAACACACGACGAGGAAAGACGCGAGTTCGGTAGAACCTGGTCAGGACCTCACTTAGTTGTCGCAGTGCGCGGGGATGGGGTGTACAGCATGCAAAAGGGCGATCGTGTGGCCCTCATTCATATAGACGATCTTAGACCGCTACCGCCGGCTCGTGAACCGCGAGACGCGTTCCGCGACGACGGTGCCACAAGCGGCGAAGAAGATGATGAGGCCCAGGATTAGTTTTAAGAAATTTTGTATTGTTCTATCTGTTGTTAGTTTTAAGTACCCATCCATTGTCCCATTCTACCTTATAACGTTTTTTGAAAAAATTATTTGAATAAAGAGAACTTAAACAATTATTGCACACTTACACACACACAACAGATCTCGAGAGGGGCGTGTCATCGGGCCCTAAGCCCAAGCTAGGAAAACCATAAAAAATTCTTTATTTTACTTAGGACCTAAGAAACATTCCCCCCTTTATATCTAGTATTAATTATATCTAAATGTGGCTAGCTTTACCACTCTAACATTTCATATCAGGCTCTCAGCCAAATTTAGCATAGTAATTTTAGTTAACTTTAAGATTTTATTAGTATTACAAGTGCATATTATCATAAACATTCATTTTAAGTCATAAGTATCCTCTCCGGTGTGCACCAGGAGATATAAGCTCCCTCCGAGCAAGCATTGTAGATGTGCACAGTTCGAGCGTTGACAGCCAAATGGAGAGGCACAGATCTGCGATTCATATTTATATGAATCGGCGCAGTCCGCTTAGGCTCCACCCCTCAGCGCTTGCAACTTTGCGCGCTCTCCATTGGTGCGACTCGAATCTATAAAATAAACGCGTTTTGCACTTGGTAGTCAGTCGATCGCCAGCAGCCGCCGCGGCATCACTCACGTTCCAGATTCTCAACTTTTCACTTTGTTATTTAATTTCCATTTTGTAATTCTGTCAGGCTGCAATTCACTTTTAATATTTATCATTTAATCCCAGTTCCGGCGGTGTATCGTCAATACACTTCAACGGCCCAGTTTACCCAGTTTCGTGGCAAATATTTTATATATTTACACGACCCAAAACTCTCGAGATTTTGGTGTGACAACTAGACACACCAAAATCAAATCTAATAAAGGTATTCGAAATGCACACAAAAATTAACGAAAGGTATTCGGCTTAGCCTTTTTCAAGGTTGCCGC
The DNA here is from genome assembly GCA_963583905.1 of Stenurella melanura. Lineage (NCBI taxonomy): Eukaryota > Metazoa > Arthropoda > Insecta > Coleoptera > Cerambycidae > Stenurella > Stenurella melanura. The sequence goes on from OY757318.1 coordinate 67,708,201, forward strand.
CATCACGAAGATAAGGAACAGCAACGTCTTCGAGGGAGTCTACACTTCAAGTTGACACTCCGATAGTTACTACGAAATACGAACTCTCGTATAGACTGGTCAACCGCGCAAGACTTTATAGACAGTGTGAGAGAGTTCGTCGCCGTACAGGGACTAGGTAAGTGTCAACGAAAGTGCTTCGCTTCGCTTCGATCTGTTCCCCTCACCACGGCAGAGTAAAAAGATAACTCTACTTGCTCGTGGCACCGATTCCAAGACATCAGCCGCTCCTGAATCAACTGTACTCCGCATCCAACATCATATCACCGCATGCTCCAATCATCCAGTGGCAAGTCAGTTCATACGCCACTGTCCATCCTGATCTCCACGAAATATTTCTGCTCCTGATTTCCGCTGTGTAATTCAGCACTGTTCGAGAAAGGCCGACTCAGGCGACTTCAACGTGGGCGACGTCCTCGTCCACATTGGTCTCTTGAGCCACTCGCCTCGTCGGGAATTCGGCAAGCTAAGGGACGCATTTCGACTCAACGAGCGTACCGGAGTGTTGAGAAGGAATTAGGCCCCTGCTCTTGTCAAGACGCGAATGACAGACGCTTCCTAAATTCAGACAAGGTATTTTATTCAAATTTTCAGTTAGGGCTGACCACAGAGTGCCTAGCTGCACGTCGGCAAACGTCCGACCTAGCCACTCTGTTTATCTAGGACTTAGACTTGAAAATATTTTAATTATTTTATTTATCGACACACTGCTTTTGGCTCGCAGTTGTGCCGCTGCTCGCAACAAACTTGCTTGCAGATATTATCTCGTCTACGGACGACACCCAGGTGGAAATATTTTAATTATTTTATTTATCGATACACTGCTTTTTGCTCGCAGTTGTGTCGCTGCTCGCAACAAACTTGCTTGCAGATATTATCCCGTCTACGGACGACACCCAGGTGGTTTTGTTTAAGTATTTTTCAGATCTAAATTAAGGAAATGGCACATTCTCAGTCGCCGCTTCCAGCAACGTGGGAACACTCCGCGCATGAGTTGGGTAACCACGGCCGCTATCTGTACAATGCCAGCACACACGGCTGTGCTCCACCTCTCACGGCGGCGTCGCTTCACGGCGTCCCCGTAGAGGCAGGGTTTGGCCTCCTTTCAGGGGGCCAGATTCGTGGACAGGTGACTGTATTTCGGCGTAAAACTTTGTGTAGCTTCACGGTTTCGAGGGTTACCACAGATTTCAACAATTATTAGAGTAGAAATACTATAAAATTCGCTATATAAGAAAAACTAAATGATCGACGTTAAACCAACTCTTCACTGAAATGATATGATATGATGTGCAGAGACAATACCCCTTTCAAGCACCATTCAATCTTCCGTTCAAACACCTCATCATTCTTATGAATCACAATTGAACAGTAATATGGCTTATAGCAATCAGAACTGCACGCAACCACAAACGTCTCAGCTACAAAATACAAATAATGGACAATAATAATAATAATAATAATTTTATTAATCTGGGAAACAGTACTATTTATAGACAAGTCATTACAATGATACATAGTGATGATTACAATTAATTGATTAATTATGGAATTAAAGTAATAATATGATTAAGAAAGATAAAATTAAACAATGTTAACAAGATAACTGTCGGACGATATTCAAAAGGAACAAAATAAAGAAAGAAAGAAGAACCCACTGTTCTTCTTTCAAGTTAAAATTTTACATTTCACATTTATAACATTTAAAGTTTCACAATTAAAATTGGTAAATTAAAATTACATATTATTATTTAAAGTATAAGTGTTACAAAACGGATAAAAATCTTGTATATTGTAGAGACAGGCACTGATTAAAAGTTTCTTTACCTCATATTTGAATTTTTTTACACCAAGCACTTTTATATTTATGGGCAGGGCATTATAGAACTTTAGGTCACTGAACTCGGTTTTTTTAGTCTAGTGTATGGACAGATTAAATTTTCTTTATGCCTTGTATTATGGTCATGTACATCACTATATGTTTGGAAATCACTTAAATGTTGTTTTACATAGTAGACATTTTCATAAATTATTAAAGAAAATACAGTCATTATATTTAATAATAATAATAATAATAATAATAATAATAATAATAATAATAATAATTTATTTCTCTATTAAAAGTATAGTGTTTACAAAAGGATAAACAGTACACAAGAAATACAGAACAAGTCAATATGTATATATGTATATCAGTATACGACACTACAAGAACCTACGTATAAACGAACTAACAGATTTTATACAAAAAATTCATTCACAGAATAACAGTTTCTATATATAAGATACTCTTTTAATCTTTTTTTAAAAATATGTATATTGCCTGAGGAAGTTATGTCATTGCTTAAAAGATTATACAGTTTGCAGCCATTGCAGAAAAAAATTTTTTGGTACATACTTGTTCGATGAGAATTGGGTTGAAGAATGTCTTTATGCCTAGTATCATATTCATGGTTTAGATTATTTACAGAAAATAATGATTTGTTACTGTAGATGAAAGAACATACCTCGAAAATGTATGTACTAGCAACTGAGAGAATGCGTAATTGTTTAAAGGCATCTCTGCAAGAATCGCGGTAATTTAATTTTGCTATAATTCGAACAGCATATTTCTGCAAGACGAATACACGATGAACATGACTGCTGTTGCCCCAATTGATTATACCATATCTCATGTGGGAGTGAAAGTTCGCATAGTATAATGTTAAAAGGACATCACGACTACAGTGATTAGCTAGAAAGCGCAGACCATAACAACTGCTTGTCAATTTTTTAGTTAAAACATCTATATGACAAGCCCATTGCAAATTATTGTCAAAGTGCACTCCGAGAATTTTCGTTGAAGCAGACAGAACAATGTCTGGATTATTGTGACTAGCAAAGCCGTTCACAAAGTCCGTTGTAGTTTTTTTAATAGAAAATGGTAAATATGTAGTTTTGCTTTTGTTTAAATAGAGACAGTTTTTTTCAGCCCATGTGATGATCCTATGATATGTTTCCTCAGTGAGGATTCTCAGGGATTCTACGTCTCGCTCAGTAAGCAATAAATTGGTATCGTCTGCGTAGGTGACAAGGTATATGCCTGGAGTATTCTTCAAAAAAAAGGCCAAGTCGTTGGCAAAAATTAAAAATAGCAGAGGTCCCAAAATTGATCCTTGAGGTACACCTTTATCGACGTTATATTTATTGCTAGAGGCATCGTTGAGTTTAACAATTTGATTCCGATTTTCCAGATAAGATGTAAAGAATTTCAGAGGAATACCTCGAATTCCGTATCTGCTTAATTTTTCGAGTAATAGTTCGTGATCCACGCAATCAAAAGCACGAGAAAAGTCTATAAATAGGCCAAGGGTAGACTGTTTATTGTCCAAGGCGTTGACGATTCGTTCATGAAAAGCACATAATGCGGTTTCAGTACTCTTAGACTTGGTAAAACCATGCTGTGTCGGCGATAAAATATTATTTTGATTTAGAAATACGGTAAGTTGTTCTTTCACGCTAAGTTCGAATAATTTTGAAAAGCTTGGTAGTAAACTAATGGCCCTATAGTTTTCGTAGTCATTGGGATCTCCCTTCTTATAGAGGGGCAGCACAATAGCCAATTTAAATTGTCTAGGAAAAATCCCAGTCTGAAATGACAAGTTTATGATGTGCGTCAATGGACTAGTAAAAGAGAATTTACATTTCTTAATTAAATTATTGGATATCTCGTCATATCCACACGCGTTAAAGCTTTTCAGGTTATTAATTAGTGTTAGAACATCTGATTCTGTTACTGGTGAGAGGAAAAACGACCGGTGACAAACTGGTATATTGGATCTAAGAAAATCAAAATCTTTTGATATATTATTAATTGTTTGAAAATTGGTGAAATGTTCGTTCAAATTATTTGCCGCTTCCTCATCTGAAATTAAAGATTCGTTCTGAACAATATGAATATTTTTTTGTTGTCTTTCTTTACCTTGAATTCTCGAAATGACACTCCACATAGCCTTCATTTTGTTATTGGCTTCCCTAATCTCACTGTCGTGATATTCTTTTTTTGCACTTTCTAGTTTCTTTTTATAAATATTATTTGCTTCGCGATTTAAGTCCTTATATTCAGGATGTGTTTTGGCAAGATCATTATAAAAACTAATCCGATTTTTCATTTGAAGTAGCTCATCTGATATCCATTCGTTGCCATCATATTTATGCTTGTTGAAGTATCGTCTTACCGGGAAACACTGTTCGAAATTATACAATACTATATTTAAAAAAATATCAAAGGCGGAATTTGGACATGTTTCATTAAAGACTTGCTCCCAATTCTCTTTTCCTAAATTGCTAGTGAATAATCTAATATTATCCTGACAAAGATTTCTGCGATATTTGTATGTATTCTTTTCGGTATATTTTTTTGTTGGGATTATTAGCAGTTGAGATATGTGGTCCGATAGATTAAAGCCTATGGTTTTTGCTACATAATTCTTTAAATTTGAACTGACAATAAAATTGTCTATACATGTACTAGTGTTTTCGGTTATCCTTGTCGGTACTTTTATAGTTATATTTAATTCATAGGACAGCAACAGATCAGTAAATAGCGTACCGTTACGGTGTATGCTTAAAAAGTCCAGATTAAAATCACCACCTAAAATTACTAATCTATTGCTGTTAACAATTTTATTCAGTAGGCCGCTACAAAGGCTTAAAAATAAATTGAAATTATCGGAAGGTGGGCGATAGATAACGGCTAAAATTATATTATAATAAACTAATTCAATACAGCAACATTCTAAAATACCCTCTCTACAGAAATCTAATACAGGGATTATGTTAATGGCTGACTGAAAACGTTGTCGTTTATAAATAGCAACACCACCATGTTTCATGTTAGGGCGGCAGTGTGAGTCAATTAATACAAAATTTCCGAATTTAATAGTCTTAATTCTCTCAGAGTTTTGCCAGTGTTCAGATAATAGAATAAAATCAAAATTATTTTCACTAAAAACTACCACTAGATTTAATATTTTATTTGACAGACACTGTATGTTCTGATGAAAAATATGTATATGGTTAGGAACGAAAAAGATTTTTACCAGATGTACCAACAATGTGTGCATCATCTAAAATTTGTTCTTCTAGTACCTGTAGATTGTCGTTCTTTGGAGACTCTAAAATCATGTCTTCCTTTTCCCCATATTCTTCATCGTTTGTTAAGTCTATAATTACTTCGTTCACGCTACTTGGTTCACATTAATTTTCTTTATCCGAACTTAGGGCTTGACTATATTTTCCAAACGAATATTTGTTTTCCGACCTTATTTACTCATTGTTAGTTTCCGTGTATTCAATAAATTTTAGGTTTTTATAGTTCACAAATTTATTTAGAAATAAGGTGGAATAAATGTGCTCGAATAATAGTACTTTAGAGGTATATTTGAGTTCCAGCTTTCTATTTATTATTTGACGTTTGTTAAAAAGTCGGTTAGTTTCCACGTACTGTATGTCACTATGTTTACGCGCCGTATTCACCAAGTTTACATTAAAGTCAAATACTAATTTATTTAATATGTTTCGATTGGCACAATAAGTTGCCCCAATAAGAATTACATTAGTATTTTTAAGTAAGTTATTAGTTTTTTTAAGTTTTTAAGTTCATTACACATTAATTAATTACACATTAATTGTTTAAATAATGGTCTACAGGAATCACGGTGACTTTTCTTAAGTATTCCTCGAATCGCTGCTTTCTGCAGAATTAGTATTCTTTGGATGTGGATATTCGCTGCAGTTCCCCAGGATAATATTCCGTACTTTATTGTGGATTGAAATATGGCATAATAACAGGTAAGTGCGGCTTCAGCGTTTATGATGGAGGTTATCCTTCTAAGCATGAATACTATAGAGGAGAGTTTTTTACATAAACTGTCAATGTGGCTTGCCCATGTCATTGAGGCATCAATATTAATACCTAAGAATTTGGTGGATAGGTTAGTGGAATTATTTACTGAGAATGACATAACATCTGTTTTGTTTTCATTGAGGAAAAGTTCGTTGTTGTTGAACCACAATTTGGCTGTTGTGAGCACAGTTTCATTGATGTCCTCGAGGTTTGAGTATTTCGGTGTTCTTATACTAAAAGTGGTATCATATGCATACATTAGGGTTGTTAAAGTAACATAATTGACTTTCATATTGTCTGGTAAGTCATTGGTGTATATGACAAACAATAGGGGGCCCAGAATTGATCCCTGGGGGACGCCTCGTTTTATATATAGTGGTGCGCTGTTCGTTCCATGGCAGTGTACTACTTGTGGTCTATCTTTTAGGTAAGATTTAAGTAGTTGGAGCGCTGGATATATTCCACAAGCAAGTAATTATTGTTATAGGAAGCTCAACGAAGAACTCAGCCATACCTTAGAAACACTTAACTTAGATGGTAAAACCGATTATGTTCCACCTTGCCACATTAAAGGGGAAATAGAATTTACAGAAGCTGCACTAAATTTGAATGTACCAGCAAATGTTGCTTGGTACGATGATCAAAATTTGGGAAACAATACGTCTGAGAATAATTTAACTCCATTATAAAATACCCAAAATACTAAAACTAAAATAAAAAATAAATAAAGAAAAGAGATTTAAAATCTAACAACAATAAATGTCTACATTTTCTTTGAATATATCAGCAAAAGTTATTTGGTCAACACTTGGGCAAGAATACGTACTTCGACATCCTTGATATTCCATGCAGGCCCACCACATCATTTTCCAGAATATATAGAAAGGTCACAGTCCGATTCTAGTTCAAAATTAAATAACAATGGAACAGGCCATAAAAGGGCAAGAACAACCTATATTTCTCCCAACTGGTGGAACTGGAGAAAAGGATTTCGCAACAGTAGATACTTACATCGTGCAAGAATAATACAATTGGTGCAATCGCTAAATCTAATTGAGAAACAAATTAAAACTTAGTACTAAAACAGAAGAGTGAAATTTAAAAAGGAAGAAGCAAGAAGTCTTCACTATTGTAACTAAATGGAAATTGTTCACCTCCTATACTAACCGTCAGTTTACGCAGTCCAGCTTCCGTTAATATGAGACCAAGGCTCCAGGATAATAAACGTTTAGTAGTTTTATATGTCCCTCGAAGGTATCCGACACTATAATAATATCATCCAGGTAGACAAAACCATTCGGTTCTAATTCCGGACCAAAAGTTGCATCCATGTCTTTGCATACATTGAGCGCTATTCGATAGATCAAATGGTAGTACAGTGAAGTGAAATAGGCCTCTACCGGGAACTGCAAATGCTGTATTTTCTTTGCTATCGTCAGTTAAAGGAATTTGCCAAATGCAGATTTTAAATCTACAGAAATAATAAATTTAGCTTGTCGTAACATAAATAATATGCGGTCAACTGCCGGTAGTGGATAAGAATCAGATTTGGTTACAGAGTTAAGTTTCCTACCGTCGAAACAAAAACGATATTCCCCATTAGACTTCTTGACTAATAATACTGGTGAACACCAACCACTAAATGATATTTCAACGACTCCTAACTCGAGCATGTTGTCAAGTTCCGATTTCAGGTGGTTAAGCATGTGAGGTGACATTTGATACTGTTTTTGTTTAACTGGCCGAACATCTCCGGTATCTATATAATGCGATATTCTGTCGGTACAACCTAGCTTTCCATTATGACTACTAATTTCTTTAAAAGATTCGATAACCTCATTCACTTATTTAAGTTGGGATTCAACAAACTTTTTAGGAGCACATATGCCCTCATTACTAGAAATTTCGGAAATTTCAGAAACTGTCATTAATTCAGAACCAACAAGATCGATCTGAATTTGCCAAGTATCATTATAAAAATTTACCATAATTGAAAATTCTTTACAAAAATCGCTACCTAATATAAATGAGTGCGGAAGTGATGGTACTATAAGTACAGGTAATAGCTTACATTGATGTCCAATGCATATCGGTAAATATGTGACACCTTTAACTTTTTGTCGGTTGCCCTCTGCAGTAGTTACAAAATTTGGTCCATTTTTATGCGATATCAACTTAAATTTTTTTCATTAAAAACATTCCTTCTTTACCAATAATTGACTTGTTTGCACCAGAATCTAGAAGTGCTATAGCATTAGTATCATATATAGTGATAGAAATATAGGGTCTGTTATCACTCTGTTTCTTAACAAAAAGTGGTAAAGCTTGAACTGAATGACTCTTACCTATTTTAAAGTAATTTTTAAGAAAAGTAAGCAATTTCTTTTTTTCTGATGAAATAGTTTTTTTGTAGACTACAAGATTTGTGATTTGTTTTTCTAAACTTAAAGGGATGTTTGTTTTTTAATATGTTATTTTATTTAGATTAGGATAATTAAACTTTACTTGGCTGGACTCTGACTTAGGTACAAAAACACCAGACTTATGTACCTTCTTATCTAGTTTTTTTGCTGTTTTCTGCAAGGACAATCTTTAACAGTGTAATTTGGCTTGCCACAATTAAAACAAAACAACTTTGGTTTGCTTCTACACTCTCTAAATGAACGATTCGGTTTATTGCAACTAAAACAGATCAGTTGAGAATCTTTATTCTTAGGTTTTTTGTTAAAAGAGGGTGTATGAGAATTAGAAACCGTGTTGTGAGCCTGTGAGTACTTGTCAGCTAAAGAGCTATTAGAACTATGTTTTGGAGTACTTTGAGATTGCAAATCATCAACATATGCTAAGTCTGGTTCAACTATATTAGAGTGCTTAATAGGTGTAATATATTTCTTTTTGCATAATTCCGCATCCTCAATTCTTTTACAAAGTTTAAAGCCAACTCAATGGTAGAAGTTACATCAGTTAAAGCAAGTTTATCAGCATATAGCGGAAGTAAATTTTTCTTAATTATTCTAAGTTTGGTAGTTTCCGCAGGTTGGTGAGATAATCTACTAAAAACTGACTCCATTACAGCAACAAAAATATTAACTGGTTCTTTTGGACCTTGACATCTACTTTTAATTTCATCCCAAAGTTTATCTTTATAATTTAATGGTTAAAACTCACTACGTAACGAATCAGCTAGGGCATCCCAATTGTCTACTCTACTACGTACTGTTCGAAACCAAATTAAAGCATTACCGGTGAATAAATCTATCGCTTGTTGAAAAAGTTTAACTTTATTAACATTACGTGCAGACATTAATTCTTCTACACGAGCTATGAAGGAATTTACGCCAGTTGTTGTTCCATGAAACTGTGTACCCCATTTATAAACATCTACAGATTTAGAACTAGGTATTATAGGAGGGACATTAGCTTGAAAAGCATTAACATTTGCTTGTACGGCACCAGCGTTAACAGAATTATTTAAATCTAAGTTAGGTAACAGTGTAGGTGGTATAACTCTCTCATGGAATTCAGCATCAAACTCCACGCATGTAGCATAAGATTCATTTTTAAAATCTACAGCTTCATCTTTTTTGTCATTTGGTATTGGCATTCTAAGAACCCTATCAGTAATAACCCACTAAACACACTTTGCCACAACCACTTCGTTGCCACTCACATTCTAGTGGATTTTGTGAGTGGCATGGTAAGCTGTGACTGCGATGTGGTGGTTTAAGCCTCTTTATCGTACCACATCACAGCCACGTTACTTTTCAGTGAAAATTTGAGACATCGACAAACACCACATCATTTTAATGTGAAATTTTAAGATGTGGAAATAACCAACGAAAAAAACCGTCACAATAGAGCTATGGTCCCATACTAAATGGTGAGTCCCAATATTCCACTGTAAAATTAATCACTTTGGAGTCATTTTCCCTCACTAACTAATGAGCCTCAATGTATAGCTGTAAAATCTGTCACTTTTTAGATATGGATTTTCTCGCAAGTAATGAGTTTCATTATAGGACTATAAAATCACCGAATTTCTAGTCTCATTATGCGACTATAAAAGCACTCACTTTATAATGGGGTTCTCCGGCTTTGTGATATTCCTTTGTCTTGAATTTGAATTTGCCGCCAGTAATAAATGACAGCTATTGTCAGTTTACGTCCAATAATTTTCGACAGTGCGAGTGTGACAGTGGCATCTTGATCGCTGTGGATCCAGTGCTTTGTTTTAATGTTATTATTGGTGTTATTTATAAGTAAGTATACATATATTTATAATTTACAATACAAATAATTCAGTTAGAGTATGGGACCTGTGACCCCAAAAAAACAAATATGAAGTTCATTTAACGTATAGACTAACATCGCCGACAAACTTTTTAGCTATAAAAGTTTTTTAGACATTAAAAATTAAGTGAATGTGGAACTTAGGGCGGATTTATATATATGCACTTTACTTTTTCATTAAGTAGTGAATTATTGTGTTATGCAATAAAAATAATAAACTCGAATTTCATGTATTCAATATAGGTATGTACATGTATACCTATACCTATTTCTGTTCACAATATTGGGCAAATGCCTAAATTAAATGAATTCTCGTGTCTTAAATTTAGTCAGTGCATGCTTTAAAATATAAAATTAAAATGCTTGAAAAATGAATGTAAATTCTTCAATAATTTAGAAAAATTTCTGTTTTTAGGAGACCGATGAACATCTATGGGGTTAGTTCTAGGATCAAATTGTAGTCCCTCGGTGGCTAATGCAAAGAGAGGAGGATGTCAATCAACGGACATGACCAACTGGAACTCAATAAATTTACTAATGAATTACCATTAAGAAAAACTGAGGACATAATACATTTCAAAGGAAAGCTGAACAATCAATACAAAATTCAATTGGTAAAATTTATAATTTTGTTAAATTAAACAATTACTTGTAATAATTGTTTTTACAAAAATGTGCTCCAAATTGTAGGAGGATCTGATGCCGGAAAATTATCAAGAAGGTGTTTATTCAGAATATTTCATGATGACGTAGCTGCTCTATGCTCCAGACTTTCATTTTGCATCAAAATGTTCAGATTTGATATTTAACTAATTATAACGTTTGTTAAAATATGCTTCATTTATTTTTATTACCCTAATATGACTTTCGTAGTTGTAAGTGATAAGGTGTCTTGGATATTGTCATATTTCGTCATTAGAGTTTGTTTTCTAGGATGCCGCCTCCCCTGAACGTTGGAAGCACACACTATATGGCAAGTAGCACGACCGTTCGATTAAATGTACAAGACATTTGATATTCATAATAAGACTTAGAGCCAATTTTTTTTAAAATCATGCATTTTCCAGGAAAATTAAATAGTAAATGTTATTGTGTGAAACTGAGTTCCAAGATGAGTAAAAAGAGATATGTCTAAATTGCAATCAAACAAGTCGAAATTTGATGTGCTGTGATCCAGATAACTTGCTTGATTAGGACAGTTTTTGAAAAATCGACTAGTCCTTGACAGGGTGAGATTTATTTATTTTCTGCATAGGAAAATATTTTTGCCATGCCATTTTATTACAGAAAGCTTAGAATTTAAAATTATTTCTGTGTAAGAAAATTTGAATAAATTGGCGTGCCTTTTTGTTTTTTCTGTGTATAGTTTATCTGCACTTATAAAACATAGTTACAGCTAAATACAAAAAAGTTTGCCCATTTATTTTAAATTTACCTTATTAATTAGTTCTCAGGCATAATTGTTAATTCTGAATAAAACAGTTTGTTGATACATATATTTTATAAAACTAGCTACATAGAAAATAAATAAATCTGCTCTCCTATCAAAGCATACTGATTTTACAAAAATTAAAACATGTCAGAAATTCTAATCAAGCAGGCAGGCCTGGACTCCAAAACGTTAAGTTTTAACTCGATTTTTTTGTAATTAACATCTCTTTTTACTTATTCTGGGACAGTCTACAGGAATCATTAATTTTCGTGGCAAATCAGTGACTTAAACGTGGCAAACTAGGTTATTAAAAATAATATTCAAGTGGTTGGGGAGATAAAATTTAGTCTTTTTTTGTTCATTTTACGATCAGTATTTCCTCATAATTGTGTGGTAATGTACAGTAAAAACTGGTTATAGGTATTGTTTATATTCATTAATATTGGTTTCTTTTATTATCTTTAGTTTGTCACGAAACTGTGTTTTAATCGTGGCTAGGAAGTGGCAAGTAAGTGGGTCACTTTTGGGGACGTGGCTGCCTACGGACATTAAGCATCTTTGTGGCGTGATTGTGACGTGGTTGCCAACATAAAGTACGATGTCACAGTCACTAATGTGATGGCATATTCACGAGTTTGTTATGTTATTTGGTTTAGTGGGAAGTTTTAATCTAGACTAAATACGCCTATACGTGGAATCAGTAGCTGAACCTTCAAACTCTGAAATGACTTCTTTAACTGACTGTAATGTATCATTTATTACCAACTTTTCACTTTCAAATTCAAAATTTGGATCTACGTACTTTAATATATCATGACCAATATCTTTTTCTAGCAAGCGATGTAATATTTTTATTTTCTGTGCTACGTCCTTTCTACCAGACACACAACCTCTAATGATCAGTTCATAATCTAGTTCATTTGACTTCAACCAACATATTTGGTTTCATTTTTACATCCATTTTTACTTATAGTTAATAACACAATTCAAATTTTAATTTCACTTAATTAATACAGTATCACCTAATTTAATGTAAAATTCAAGAGAATAAACTAACCCTAGTTTTTATGTAACAAATTCAAGTCCACACGTTGCTAGCGTCGCAATTTAATATGTATAGCATTAAAACAGCCACTCACCTTAGAGCCACACACATCAAATTGCAAGGCGGCTACTCGTTCTTGTCGCAGTCGGGGTCGTAGGTTCGATTTGAAAATACCATTTATTGCCAGGCGCCACTCTCCCTGATTTATTAATGTTAAGGCCCTCAAGGGGAGGAAAGGGACATAAAAGAATTTGTGGCTTAATTAAATTTGAATAAAAGAATGTATTACATGAACATAGGGTTAGTGGGTTAGAAGAATCTGACAATAATATAAATAATATAAAAATATGGTAAAAATTTCAGTTAAATAATTAAGTACCTAATAAATATTCACAACCTTCAAATAAATACTAATATGTGCTAAATAAAAATTAGTACAAAAATCTTCACATAAATAAATACACATATATATGTTGGATGGTAGTTTAATTCGCTGATATTTGAAACCAAACCTTATGTTGAAGTTTATAAAAAAAAACAGGAAAAAAAATTACATTTAGATAAGTTTATTGTCAAATTCGACATTTTGAGACGTCTTTGTACTTTTTGCAGAATACATAGAAAGGTCCACTTCACACAGTCCGCAATCCACTTCAAGCACAAACTCATCAAATGAAAGAGCAGGCCCTAAAAGGGCAAGAACTGCATTCAGTTCTTCGCAACTAGTAGAATTAGAAAAGGAATTTCACAAGATCAGATATACAGCAAGTGCAAGAAGGATACAATTAGCCGAATCTCTAAATCTGACAGAAACAAATTAAAGTTTGGTTACAAAATTGAAGAATCAAGTTTATAAATAAAGGAAAGAATAAGTTGTCACCATCACAATCAAATGGAAATTGTTCGCCTTCTATACTAAAGGTCAGTTCACGCAGTCCAGCTCTCGTTAATATGAGACCTAGGCTGCAGGATAATAAATCGGACCAATCTGCAATTGTTGGTAGACTACTAAATTATTTTGCCTTGATGTAGAGACAATACCCCTTTCAAGCACCATTCAATCTTCCGTTCAAACACCTCATCATTCTTATGAATCACAATTGAACAGTAATATGGCTTATAGCAGTCAATACTGCACGCAACCACAAACGTCTCAGCTACAAAATACATATAATGGATATATTCCACAAACAAGTAATTATTGTTATAGGAAGCTCAACCAAGAACTCAGCCATACCTTAGAAACACTAAACTTAGATGGTAAAACTGATTATGTTCCACCTTGCCACATTAAAGAGGAAATAGAATTTACTGAAGCTGCACTAAATTTGAATGTACCAGCAAATGTTGCTTGGTACGATGATCAAAATTTGGGAACAATACGTGTGAAAATAATTTAACCTAAAACCCACGAAGAATTCCATTGCTAATAGATTTATTTCATTTTTTCTTTGCCGCTGGGGAAGTTGCCTATAAATTTTTATTGAAAAAATACTCGGGAAATTGTCTAGATTTTACAAAGATTTGTACCAAATATTATCTCCGTCTTTAAATTTATTTAAATTCATTTGGGTAGAGTCCCTGCTTTTGTGCGTATAATTGTAATTTCTCTCACTTTAATTTTCATTAAATTAAATTTGCCTATAATTTGGTATCTCATAGTCCAGTACCTAACAAACATTTACTGAACAAAGTGTGTTTGAAAAGAAAATATAATATTTGTCGAAATTGTTTTCTGTTGGAAATATCTATATACCTATATGCTTAATTTCATTTTTTTTTGTTTGAAAGAAAAAATTAAGAGAAGTCATTAGCTTAATGCTTTTGCCAGTATTATTTTCTCTAATTCTGTTTAAAATATTTTATTGCCGGATATTTAGAATACGACCTGTTCTTATTTTTAGTGTTTATTTTTCTTAAATAGTTTGGGGAACTCTAATAAAGTTCAGGGATTAGCCATAATAATTTCAGATTTTTACATTCAATAACGGGGAAACTTTTCGTTATTATCTATAAATGTTTTTTTTTTTGTAAAAGTTGATTAATTTTTTTAGTAGATCAATTTGCAGATTCATGCTACCTTTGGTTTGTTGTTTGGAATATTTTTTTATTAATCTTGTTTTCTATATTTAACGTCTGTTGTTCCGTTAGCAATAAATAAGTTTTACATATATTTTCCCTTTCCCCTTTACACCGATTGTAAACGATATTACTGGTATTATTTCTTTTTATGCATAAGACCATGAAGAGGGTTCAACATTAGAAGAAGATATTCATTATCTAAGATTTAATATTCAAACATAGACAAATCAACAGCAGTCACCTAGTAACCTCCTGGAAGTGTGAAGCTTGTAACTATGAATACGAATATTCCCGTTATATCCCAGAACAGCCAGCTAATGTGCCACCATCTGATCTGGAAACCATAGTACAGGAGAAGGTATAATTTCCGTCTGTCTGTTTGTCAATAATCGATTTGTTACATTTTCTTCGGAGCTTACTAGGTCTTATTTCAACGAAAAATTGCCAGTTTCATTTTTCTTGTAAATGTAAGCTCGGCTTGAGTACCGAAGAAGACATTTTAAATATACTCAAAATGGTGATTACTTCATATATATTTTTTTTATTTACATTTCACATTTTTTCATTTTTATAGTAAAATAAGTAGTAAGTACTATATGTTAATTTCTATTTGATAGTGTAAAATCCATTATTATAATTTTTTTTTCGTATTTTATTCTGTTATATTTTCTATCAATTCTTATTATATATTGTTTGATACAATTTCTTAGTTTTATTTCTCTAATTGTTCTGTCGGTTAAAAGTCAAAGCCACCAAGTTGATTATATGAAAGGTATAAGTTGAGTTTAGCAGGTTACAAATTCCGCAGCTAATGCGTGCATTAGTTTCGTGGCGCCCTTCTAGTTCCTTACCTTGTCTTTTAATTTTTATCTTATTAAATTTTCTCTGCTGGAGTCAACTTATTATTCTTTTTCGTGTATAAATAAGTGCCGAATTAACAAGTATAGAGAGTAAAATGTATCTGTCATTATTTGTTAATTAATAAAGATCACCCCTTACTTACACCTACCGAGAAAAACTGAGCTGCCGACAGGTAATATAAAATATTTTTATGTGTCTAACCATAGCATCGGTATTTGAAGGTTAGAGGTATAAAATGTTAGATAGGCCATATGATAAATACCATGGTCCGTTAGGTAATTTTAAATAGGGGTACGGTACTTAGAGAAGATTTTAATTGATCGAGGGTTTAAAGTTTATTGCCCACTTTTGAGACGTCTTATTTCGATTGAGATAATATCGACACTCTTGGCTTAACGTCTGATCGGTCGTCATCTACCTACAGGGTATAGTAAATTTTCGTTTTGCGAACCTTTTTCAATTTTAAAGTTAAGTACATTTGTTAACTATTTTTCCGGTTATAAGCATAAATTAATGTGTTGTTTGTAATTAAACTAAGAGTATACGACCGCGATTTAGCTAAAGATTTGAACTTACCGCGGATCATTTCATTTCTTGATATAGTGCAATTACTGTTTATTAATCTATTTAATCGTTAAATGTCTGTGATTGTCATTTTCATTTGTTTTCCGCCTCTTCTGTAAATATAGTGGTTTAAGTGTTTTGAGAAATCACGTGTTTTATTTGCGTGTTATGAAATTGAGTTCATTCTATATTCAGTAAAGTTTGTTTGTGAAGTAACCTGGTTGAGGGACACGAACAAGGATATAATCACCGAGAAGGAAAAGGGTAAGCATAGTTTTGATTTCGATGGATATATTATAATATCGTCGGAGTCCACAAAAGTAATTGGGACACTCCGTACTATACCAATGGTAATGTCTGATTAAATCTTGTAATTAGGGGAATAACACCCCAGTTATTACAGTGGCGTAGTCTAATTAGGATGTTTTTAAGGAAAAACATTGCATAGCCAATTAATATTCAAGTTAATTAATTTAGTCTCTGCATTTTTTTAGAATTTTCAAAATTTGCCTTTTAAAATGAACCTACGTATTAACATGTCATTTTTCGTTGTGTTAGGAGTTTTCTAAGAAAATTTAAATTAGTGGTTTCAAAAGTAAAAGTTTTGAACTCGTAAAATGATACAAGTATGTTTAAAATGTCTTAGAATTAATATATTTAGCTAGAGAAACGATTTGTGAATGAGACAAATAAAGTAAATTAAATTTAGTCAGAGAACTAGAGGAGGAAAAATATTATATTATCATTGGTGTGGCATATTATAGTATATGTAAGAACGGCTTGTGTTTAATTCCTAGACAGCAAAGTAAAAATACCCTCAAACTTAAGTACAATAGACAATTCATTGAGTTATATGTATATAAATGAATTAAGGTTGCGTCAAAGTAGTAAATAAATATATATAGAAATTGGTGCTCGTATTTACCGAGCATTGGGCATACAAAGGTAATTTTACTGATCTCTTGTGAATTAGGTATATTGTCGAGTAAAATTTAAAAATACGGATCTAGCGTTAAATTATTGCAGTAGACGAGGTTATTGGACCCTCGTTCAGACACTGCCTTATTTATAAACTTAGGTACTTTTTTTTATGAGGGGAAAAACCTTCAAAAGGTTCCCTGTACTGATGTTCCAGCGTACAGGGATATGTGGGATTTCTTTCTACCGCACTAAAAAACCCCCCTCTTCTTACTCCGGGAGCGTATTTAAACATTTCTTCGGAGGCACATGGTCCTATGGATTTAGTATCCGTCCTTCCTCTTCTTTCGTTCCCATGATGTTGCAGCACATAGTGCTGATTATTGCCCATTTCTCGGTGGTGTCGAGCATGTTTGCAATAAAGTTTTCTGGGGTGATTACCTGGCCGACGTTCCTGTTTGCCGTGTTTCTCTCCACGTTCCACCTAGGGCAGTGGAAAATTGTGCGCTCTGGAGTGTCCGAGACAGAGCAGTATATACACGTGTCTACCTTTCTCTTACGAAATCTATGCAGGTAGCTGCCGAAATTATCGTGGCCACTTAACGCCTGTGTTAGGTAGTAGCTCAGGTCCCCGTGTTTACGGGCGGTCCAGGCTCTCACATCTGGGATGAGCCGGTGCGTCCATCTGCCGTCTTCGGTACAGTCCCAGCGCTCTTGCCAGCGTTCCATAAGATGGTGCCTATACGTGCTCCTCTCGGTCTTGTCTGCGCCGTGGTTGAACGCACGCTCCTTTACCAGCAAGTCGGTGGGAGGCACCGCCGAGATGACTTGCAGAGCCGAGGCGGAAGTTGTCCGGTAGGCACAGCTCAGCCTTATTAGCATAAGGCGTTGCGTGCGTATTAGTCGCTTCCGATTACGCGCAGTCTTTAGCCCATCGACCCACGCCGGGGCGGCGTATAGAAGAATGGAATTTGCCACCGAGTTTAGGAGTTGCCTGGTGTAGGTCTTGGGGCCCCCGATGCGTGGCATGAGTTTCCGTAGGGCCATAGCGGCTTTCTCAGCCTTTTCAGTGGCGTAATCCACGTGTCGATTCCACGTCAACTTTTGGTCGATGAATACCCCGAGATATTTCATATCGGGTTTAGCGATCACAACCTCGTTAAGTATGTTAACGCGCATATTAGCTATATGCTTGCGCCCGGTCAGCGCGACGACTTCTGATTTCTCGGGGGCTATTTCGAGACTATGGTTTTATATCCATCGGGTTATCGCGCCTATGGCCGCTTTGGCCTTGGCCATGACACGCTCCTCCGTTCTATCGATAGCGACGATGATGAGATCGTCCGCAAATGCGATGAGTCGACTTTCGTTAGGGATGTCGGGGCTTTCCATCTCTAGGATGCCATCGTAGAGAACGTTCCACAGGAGTGGCCCAAGGACAGACCCCTGCGGAACGCCGCACGAGACATCCCGGATGTGACCGTCAATAGTCAGAGACCTTTCCGTGAAGTAACTCTTCACGAGTTGTACCAGGTACTCGGGTACCCCTTTGTATTGTAACGCCTCAACAATTGGCTCCCAGAGGGCCGTGTTGAAGGCGTTCTTCACATCGAGCGCCACAGCTAGGCAGATCTCCCTTTGCCGCCAGTTGCCTCCGTTCGCAGTGCGTGCTACACGCATGACCTCCAAAATAGCGTCGGTAGTGGAGAGCCCTTCTCTAAAGCCGAATTGACTATTAGAGAGGCCTCCTCTCGCGTTCAGTTCGGCAGTGATTCCCGTGGCGATAATTCGCTCCAGTATTTTTGCCATAGTATCAATTAAACAAATGGGTCTGGGTGCTGTACCCAGCGGCTTGCCCGGTTTAGGCACAAGCACCAGTGCGGCCTGCTTCCACCTGCGGGGTATTTCGCCATTTGTGAAGATGTCATTAAACACTTTTTCGAGATGGGCGGTGTGGTGGGTGGCTGTGAGTTTAGGCACCTCGGGGGGTATGCCGTCAGGCTCCGGGGCCTTGTTGGGTTTAAGCTTTGCAGCCGCGTTTATGACTTCCTCAGCCGTGACTTGGGGTGGTGGGGGTCCCCATTGGACCTTGCCCAGTTCGGTGTTGCACGTGTCGGGAAGAGCTCACCCATTAGTTCCAGTTTGCGCTCCGTGCTAATGACTACACGTTCGCGAATGCCTGTTCTTTTACAGGCGATTCTGTACCCATCGCCCCAGATGTCGTTATCGACGCTCTCGATGATTTCGTGCCAGCATCTGCGTTTGGCCGCTTTGATGCTGGCACGTAGGTCGTTTCTTGCCTCACGATAGACCATGTAGTTATTGGTAATTGCATCGACGATTCGCGTGGTCTTGGCTCTTGTCCATATTCTTTTAAATCTGAGGCACTTGGTGCGTAGCTGCGCGATTTCACGGTTCCACCAGTATACTGGTTTGCCACGCGTGTGAGCCGCGGCCGGCAACGCGATTGTGCAGGCTCTGGTTAGGGCGTCGATAGTGTTTTCGACGTTTGGTTCTCGCAGATGACCGAGTTCATGACGGAGTCTCTCAACAACCACGTTCTCCTTCTCGGGCTTGTATCGCCACCTGGTTGCCCTGGTGATAGGTGCCCGTCTTGGGCCGTTGTGCGGGGGCTCCTCGAGAAGTTGGAATTTAATAAGGTGGTGGTCGCTGAGAGTCTCGTCCTCGAGCACGCGCCAACCGCTAATGTTTCGTGCCAGGTCGGCATTAGCGAACGTGACGTCGATCACGTGACGCCTGCTCACCCCTCGTGAACGTGGCTGTGTTACCAACGTTTACCACTGTTAGATCGTGGCCAGCCAGCCACTCGGCTAACATTTGGCCTCTCGCGTCGCGTGTGGTAGAACCCCACAGCGGATTCTTGGCATTAAAGTCTCCCGTAATGATGACACCGCGGGTGTGTCTAAGGGATCTGACGCTCTCCGTTAACTCATCCAGGAAAGTAGCGAATTCCGCGATTTCGCAGTTTGGGGTTTTATAGCACGAGAAAATCCCGACGCCATCAATAATGCACCATGTGATGCCATTAGCACCTCCACAGTCGCCGGCTCTTCGGTCGAAAACTCGAATTGCTGCATCCACATTATTGTCCTTGATCCACGCACTGTTGTCATTAGCGTGCCTTTTGTTGGGCTCCGTCACGAGGAGTACGTGGAGCTTTATGGACCTCCTTAGAATGGTAGAGGAGGTCTTGAGCTCCCCTGCTTCTATTTAAATTGACCTGCAGGAAGCAGGTCATCTTTACTGGTGTGGCTACCGGTGCGTATTCTTCCACTCGTGGCCCCTCCGGCGCTCCGAAAGGGTTTGTCGCGTCTACGCGCTTGCGTGAGCGCCTTTCTGAAAGCCGGACATTTACCATCTCCAGCCTTGTGACCCTGTTCATCACACACGGGACAGCGTTCGTCGTTGGCGCAATTTTTCGCCAGATGGCCCTCTTCGCCGCATTTATAGCAGGATTTGGCCCTGTCGGGGCCCTTGCAGTTCGCGACCACGTGGTCGTGGGCCCAGCACTTGTGGCATCTGGTCACCGTCATCCTCTTTTCTACTGAGCATTTCACATACCCTATCCGTATGCTTCCATCGGCCAATAACTTTATCGCGTCATCACTGTTTATACGCAAGGTTATCGCCTGCGTGTCCCTGGCGTTTCCTCTAAGTTCGCTCAGTTTGTATGTTTTTCCGTCAAGATTTCCGACCTAACCCTCGAGTGCTTTAATTACATCAGCTCTGACTGTATTAGCGTCCATACCCCTGATGTGGAGCATTTTCATATCAGCATCCATACCGATTGTACGTAGGCTGATATTCTCGTTGGGGGTCCTAATGGCCTTCTGTGTGGCATCCAAGGCTTCGTTATTTTTATCGAGGGTTATCAGCAATTTACCCTGCTTAGTGCTCTTCATAGCCCTGATTGACTCGGTGGCGACATTCCCTTGAATACACCCCTCGACATTGATGAGGACGTCCTTGTATTGTTTGCCTTCCTGCTCTACGATGAGGGCACATGTGTTTCGGGTCCTTTTCCTAGGCCTGTCCTCGGCTTGCGTCTCTTTGCCCATGTATATCGCCACCTTGGTGGTCGAATTATGAAAAATGGTTTCAACTAGCTTTCGGAAGCTTTTAGGTTCCATCCCATTTATTTGATGTAATGCCACCCACTCGTCATTACAGGTCTCTGCCTTGACCATGTTGATCTTTGCCCAGGTGTCCTCCGTCGTACCATCTAGCACCGCTCTGATTACCCTTCTACTCACAGCCTGTATTTGAGAATGCACCTTTGTCTGTTGCTCCACTACTTCGAAATCTTCAGTGATGGAGGCTAGATCAGGGAATCTGTCTTTGAATGATCTCAGTATGCCAGCTGACATTTCAGGATCCTCTGGTTCGACCAGAGCTACCTTGGCGACGGTGTCTTTAGTGTCGAGGGGGTTGCCAGTCCTCTCCTCAGTGTTGGTGTAGACCTCTTCATCCCACTCCTTGGCTTCAGCGACCTTCCATTCTTCGTACGTGCTAATCCCTTCTAAGGAAGACATATAGATCTGTTACCATACCATGGTGTCGTTTGTGTGGCAATCTCCCTGGTTAGGGGTTTCACTGGTAGTTTCTCCTCGCGTTGAGTTGGTTCCCGTTGCCTCGTTATCCAATCTTTGATTCTGGGCCCACCCAGTGTATCAATCCCCTTTCTCAGCCTAGATGCGACGTCCTTGATCTCTCTTTCTGTATTAGGAATTTCGGCGATCTTCGCATCTAGGTATTGGCTACACTTTGTGACCGTGTCTATAGCTTCCGCCAGTATGAAGGCTACCGGGTCTATTGGGCTTCCTATATCCTCTTCGTCCTGTGTCGAGATGGATGTGTCAAGTTTCTTTCGTTTTTTCGAATTCAAAGAGTTGCATCTCCGCGTTTGGCTTATTAGATTTAGCCTACTGTGGCTTGGAGGCTGCTGCATTACGTTTGCGTCACCTGACGTTATGTCTATGAGCGTATCTGTAACCGAGAAGCTGGTGTCAGCTGGGACATTTCCTCCGCTGGCATCCTTCTCTTTGGGTCTGTCTGCACTCGGTGCAGTACTAGTTGAGGAGCTCCTGCTCCTCGTAGGGCTTCGTTGTAGAGAGCTCCATCTTGCGAAGGCAGCGCTCTCATCCATGCTAAGATAATCCATAGGATAATCCTTGTTCTTGCCAGTGTCCGTCGTGGTGTTTCCGTCCGGTTTAATTTTGTTATTTGGATCCATATAATTCCCACGATTTGGGTCGAACTAAAGGTCGACTCCCGGGTGACGCCCATTTCGAGAGCAAAGCATTTATACTGTGAGGTGCGCCAGGTGCCCCACAGGTTTTTACGACTTCGCTGTCGGTTGTTTATAGAGGTTGCCTCCTCGCGGGCCGGCCGATTAAGGCAAGCTCCCCGGTCTCAGTTACCACGCGACATTCCCCTGCGGTGCCACTGTTTATCTTTTCCGCAAGAGTCGTTGAAGCGTGGGCTGGGATTGCGGTGTTTAGCGAGAGAGTGGCACGGCTCCCTCGTGGCTCGAGTAACCTCGGGTGCGCCAGTTCCCGTAGCCACACCTTGCGGTGTGGATCCTGAGGGTTGAGCTGTCCTTAGTTTCCGTCACAGTGCCGAGGTCGGACCGGCGGGAAGCCCCGCGGGACCGAACGAGACCTACGAGACCCTACGACCTGCTACCCTACGAGAGCAGGGCTCCCGTCGACATGTCGCCCGAGACCGTGACGGATTAAGCCCCTCCACCAGCGTCAAGGTCTCACAGCTCCTTGGAGGGGAAACTTAGATACCTGTAGGAAATGGTCATCACAAAGAGTAAATGCCGAGCAAATCGCATTATAATAAATAGTAAATACATTGGCTAAGGAAAGTGGCACGAGATAAACAAGGTTGTATTTAAAAAGTAAAAGCACAATTAGTCCAGGGATTATTATAATATACGGGTTGATGCAATCAGTAGTTGTAATAGGGAGAAATATGGTATAGCTAAGCATAACAGAGGAAGCACGTGAAATTATTTATGCACCGAAACAAATAGCACTGTCGTACAGGTAGCGAAGAAAAACAAGACATTGTAATTCGCAATAGAGAATTTTAGCGGGATTATTCATTTTAGATAGAGTATATATAGGTCACTCAATGAAATAAATTACGGTTGTTGTCCAAATCTATGATGTACCTAAAACCTAAGTTACGTAAGCGATAACCGTATTTTTCAAACTGGTTGTGATGTTTTGTTGTAAATTGAAATATATGCATTCCCAAATTAAATTACCATGTTAGAATAAATTGATACAACTTCACGTAAACAGCAGGTACATGAAAGAAAGTAGACTTTAAGAAGGTCATTCAGGGCAGAAAGCAAGAGCTATCTACATATTTCGATTATTGTTGGTTTACTATCTCATTTTAAAGTAGTAGCAATTCAATATTTTCGTAAAATTCAAAGTAAGTAAAGAATAAATTGCTTAATTAAAGATAATTTGCCGACGAGTCTATCAATTTTGCGACGGAATCAATATTTTCACGTATAAATTAAAGTCCGTACCTCGGACGTAACGTTGTTCGAATAGGCTAGAAACAAGAAACCCAGCTATGGCTAATGATTGAAAGATGTAGACGAATAGACAGAAAAGTAGAAACGAAATTATTTATATAGTTGTTTAAAGTAAGTATCGAAAACCGGCTATAATTTGTTGAAATGATTTACTTAGATGATCTGCAATTTTTACTTAATTTAATGTACATAAATTTCCCCCTGGCTCCTCGTTCAGGCCAAAATATAGTTTTTCCAAGAGTTCGCTTGCTTGTTTCCCAATTCTGTAATTGTTTGTAATTGATTAATGATTTATCGATAAATAATAAGGACTTAAAATTATTTTTATACAATTTTGGTTACAGTGTCCCTTATCATTTGTTTGTTGTGACATAGCATGCACGAAGGGTTACAGGTAAAGTAGTTTGCTTTTGTATTGAGGTTAATAGAATTAATTTACAGCAACGGCTTGAAATGGTACAAATTAAATTTTTTTAAAGATTAATTGGTTTTATGAAACCGAGTTATTCGATGTACATTTATATATTTTGATCAAAATTGCACAGAGAATTTAGACAATCCACGACTGGTTAGGTCTTTTTTGGGGATATGACAAGTTCTAGAATATATATTATTTGTTTAAATATAAAGAACTAGAAATAAAAATCCCAAATTTTAAGATACCCTTGAAGGTCAAAGTAAAAGAAGGCACGTACAAAATTTACCGCAAAAGTTTGCATAATACCTACAGGTGGAAAGTTACCGATGGGATTGAGCCTCTCAATTTGGAGAAATTATTCAAGTTTTCGATTCATGAATTAAGCCAGGTGCCAAAAAAATCATAACGTAAAATGAGCAAGGAATGTTAACGTTTCGCTAAAAGACACATTTTTTAGATAACTTTGTGAATTGAATATTGTCAGTGAATTAAAAGGATAGATGATGACCGTAGAGTGTCCAACAAGGATTTAGAAATATTTCTTTGTTGTTAGATAGGGTTAAAACGAAATTCGGAACAAAAACGAGGTAAGAAGTTGCTGATAAGAAATTTGCATTCTCAGATGTTCCACCTCTAGAAAATTTAGAGTTTAGACAATATGAATAAAGGCCATCTTAAGTGCAATAAGCTTGACAGGTATAATAAACGTTTACAGGGGAGTGCCAATACAGGCAGTTTGGTCACAAAAAGCTTGGATACAGTGTTGTACGTAACCCCAATTATGATAGACAGTAACAAATCGGAGGCCAATACATTAAAATAGTACATGCAAGTAAATTAAATTTTATAAACTAAATAATATAGAGTACATTCTTGGAAATAAAACAATACAGAGAGCCCATCATTTTCGGATTATACAATTAGAATATTTACGTTTTGAAGAAAACATCAGAAATCATAGAAAGATAAGAAAAGAAAACATTTAATTTTTTTTATTCACATTTTGATTTTGGGTTTTTTTTTTGGCAAAATCATGCTATTGTTAAAGAGCCTGAGCTCACTCAGGAGCATATGGTAAACATTAGGTAGAAAATATAAGAATATGGGAGATAGGATGCATACAGTTGCATAATTTCAGTTTCTCTTGTGTGGCTTTAGTGTTTTATTCAGCTTCAAAAAAAAAGGTTACGGATTTTCTATGATTATTATAAGATCAAATGTAGATATATCAAATTTATACAGCTCTAGGAGAGGTTAGGACATGAACAAGAAAAATATTTTTTTTGTCTTAAGACAGGATTATAGGAGGGAATATGGCATTGAGTTTTAAGAATGGTGGTAAAAAAAAATTCCAGGGAGTAAACGGTTTTAGCTAGAGTAATTTTTATTAGTTTTATTTTTATAAAATTAGAGGACATATGCTAACAACAGCTGAACCAGCGCACATTGCACTACCGGGTTTAGTAATATGCAAGACTAAGGCAGATGAGAGAGGATTCCAGAAAACATATGTAATAGAAATTAAGATAGATAGACCAAATAAGGCAAATTTTTCCCCCCATACAAAAGCAAAGTAAGGAACAAAAGGGTTTTTTTCATCTCTTTAGTGGTATAAAATGTTAGATAGGCCATATGATAAATACCATGGTACGTTAGATAATTTCAAATAGGGGTACGGTTTAAAGTAGAGAAGATTTTAATTGGTCGAGTGTTTAAAGTCTTATTTCGATTGAGACAATATTGACACTCTTGGCTTAACGTCTGATCGGTCGTCATCTACCTACAGAGTATAGCAAATTTTCGTTTTGCGAACCTTTTTCAATTTTAAAGTTGAGTACATTTGTTCACTATTTTGCCGCTTAAAATAAGCATAAATTAATGTGTTGTAATTGAACTAAGAGTATTCGGCCGCGATTCAGATGAAGATTTGAACTTGCCGCGGACCATTTCATTTCTTGATATAGTGTAATTACTGTTTATTAATCTATTTTATCGTTAAATGTTTGTGATTGTCAATTTCATTTGTTTCCCTTCTCTTCTGTAAATACAGCGGTTTAAGCGTTTTGAGATATCACGTGCTATATTCAGTAAAGTTTGTTTGTGAAGTAACCTGCACTGTAAAAAATGGGAGTAAATTTACCCTTGTTGTGTGTAATAATTACACATATTTTTAAGGTAACTTTACCAGCAAAAAGAGTGTAAAATTCTGTTTACCCAATATTTAGGGTAAACCTCCTCGGTAAATCAATTTAGAGGCAGTGTTCCACAAAATCACTGTACATTTACTTTGTGTGTTAGGAAAATTCCCATATTTTTAGTGTACAGTAACCTCTATGTATGGAGTTTTACACAGTGGCTCTGTATATTTACCACTTACGGTGCATTATTTCCTTGTAATTATGTAATATTCCCTTGCATTAATGTAATATTCCAGTTTTTGGTGAACACTGTAAGAAATGGAGGTAAATTTACCGTTGTTGCGTGTAATAATTACAAATAACTTTAATGTAACTTTACCAGCAAAAAGAGTGAAACATTTTGTTTACCCAATATTTTGGGTAAAGCTGCCTGGTAAATCAATTTAGAGGTAATGTTTCACAGAATCATTGTACATTTACCTTGTGTGTTAGTAAAATTCCTACATTTCTGGAGTACAGTATCATCTACGTGTATGGAATTTTACACAGTGGCATTTTATATTTACCATCTATGATGCATCATTTCCTTACATTATCTTCCGCGAGGGGGCATTATCAATACCTTACCTTTATTTTATGTACACAGTAAAACACCATCAATAGATTGTATTAGGTACACTTCAATACGCGATTAGTTAGTTTTTGGTGTGTTACCCGTATTTGGATCACGGTATAGTGCCAAATAGTCAAAATACACCCTAATTTTATAAATATCCCAGCACAATGTCATACCCTTAGTCATCAGTGTCAAACAAAGGTAAGTAATTAGCAGAGTATTAGTTTCACTTCACTTTATTGGCGACAATGAATTCACTGTGATATGTACCTATTAGAAAATCATAAATAACATCAGTGTTTGCATTAAAATTTTAATAAAAGCCTAAGTGAAAAAGTTTAAAGTTTGCATTTGAGAATGAAAATTATCTATCCGTCATACACGTCACTCCGACTGGTAACTAATTGGCGGGAGTTCTAAATTTTTATTAAAAGTATTGCTTATTTCGTGTTATTTCTGGTTAGTTTTAATTCTCTATAGGTATACAGGTTTTTCCTTGGAACCCTCAAATAACATATTTTGCCATATTAATGTAAGGGATTTTCTACTTTTGTGTACACTGGACAAGTTCGATGTTTTATGGCAAATAAAAATGAATTGTCCAAATGTTTTTCCTGAACGACATACCACAGAGTGGTTGAGAATCGTGTTTATCCCAAATTTTGTCCCCCTCATCAGTTGGTAGCCGATTTTTAAAAGTATTTTTTTAACTTTGCTACAATGGGTCTACTTAACGCTCATTAAATTTTAAAACCGGGTCATTGTTTAATAATAATTTAATAAAATATCTCAACTTTAGTTACTTCACATACATTATATAACATACTCATACAGTTGTATTAACAAATGTTCTAATATACTTATATATTTTTCCCATAATGTGTTTAGTTATTATTTTGATATTAACATCTTTATTTCAGAAGAATATCTCAAGGATGCGATCAAGTGATAGTACCTTAAGTGTATATATCTTTGGAATTATAGCAATTAATGTAAAGTAATTTTTCAATGCATCTAATTGTTTATGCTTAGCATTATGTCAATGGTTATTTATGCAACAAGTACCTAAGTATATAAAGTGACCCTTTTTATAAAATCTCGTGCAAAATACAAACTTTATATACAAATCGTATACATTATTGAAATAGGCATCTCATAAAACGTCGAAATTGTTTTTTTCTAAAACCAGCATTACAAGTCTATAATTTATGTGTGGTATTGAGTCTTAAAAGTTGTTTATTTTTGAAAAACGTGCAAAAAAATCTTTCTAAATATTTGTTTTTGTTTTCCTTGGCACGGTCGGTGTGCAAGAAAAATAACTTTTGACGCTCAGAACTAATGAAAAAGACGGTCGTTTTGATGTAAATAGGTAAGTATTAGATTTTTTTTTGAAATATTTTTGATGGGGTCCACAATGCGCCAATATTTTTAAATAGGAGGCAATTCTTTTGCCTTCAATTTTTGGGATCATTTGCAATTTTCACATAAGTATTTAAAATTCTGAGTAAAATTTTAATTACACAGGGTTTAATAAGTTAATCATTAGGAAAGCGACTTATTTCAAATAAGGAATGTTTAATTTTCACTATTTCAATTCCTTGAAACATATTCAATTTGTTAGAATAAAAACTTTATCTCTTTATTAAATTTACGTAAATGTGTGCCTGTACTTAATTAATTATAGGTAGGTATATTTATATATAATAAATAGACATGCTTACCTCTACGTAGCGACATTTGACATAGTTTTAACTGACATGTTTTCGGTTATTATTACATCTACATGTAATTCTGCTCTGTAATTTTTCCAGTAAATTTTACATTTTCGTTTGAATTTTACCGGTTTAATGCAAATTTCAACAGTGTTTTTACCGACATCATGTAAAATTAATCGGTATTTTTACAGGTCATTATTACCTCTAACATGTAAGTTTGCTCTATAATTTTACCCGAACTCCGTAATTTTCCTGGTAAATTTTACATTTCCGTTTGAATTTTACCGGTTTAATGTAAATTTCATGGGTATTTTTACCAAATATTGTGTAAGATTCCTCGGTACTATTACACGTCTGTGTGTAACTTTTCACTTGAAATTAACTCAGAAATTTAAATTTACCTTTGACATGTAACTTTACATATGAAAGTAATTTTACCCCAAAAATAGGAGGTAGAAAAGTTGCCTCCTATTTTTGGGGTAAATTTACACCAAAATTGTTTGCAGTGTGGTTAAGGGATACCAAAAAGAATATAATCACCGAGAACGAAAAGGGTAAGCATAGTTTTGATTTCGATGGATATTCTATAATATCGACGGAGTCTACAAAAGGAATTTGGACACTCCGTACGATACCAATGGTAATGTCTGATTAAATCTTGTAATTAGGGGAATAAAACCCCAGTTATTACAGTATTATGGCAGACTTTTGCTTCTGTATAGCTCCTCCCATCAAATATCTGTACATTTACGTGCCGTAAGCGCTAATTATTGTACATGATTTTACGTAAATTTTGTGAAATAA
This sequence comes from Stenurella melanura, assembly GCA_963583905.1. Lineage (NCBI taxonomy): Eukaryota > Metazoa > Arthropoda > Insecta > Coleoptera > Cerambycidae > Stenurella > Stenurella melanura. The sequence goes on from OY757318.1 coordinate 67,737,590, forward strand.
TTTGTTACATACATACATATGTGTATTATTTTCTAATACATACCGATGGGACCTCGTGTATCAGTATAGGCAAACTTCCCATGACCAACCCTGATCGACTGTAATATTGTGAATCTATTTTATTTTCACAGGAAAAATGAATATCGCAGACGCGATAGTCTTTTCTCACTATTTGGGGATCCATTGCTCTAAGTCTTTACGCTGAATCAGCTGCATCCATTTTTGGTATATCTGTAATTTGAGGTTATTGGTTGAATAAAATATTTAATTACTTTCATGAAAAAGAAAACGATTCTAAAACTAGATACTTAACACGGCACAAGTTTTGACTACAAACATCCTACACGTTGACTTGATAGTTTTATGTATTTTCTATCGAAATGGCAATACTTAATTTACGTTAAGAATATAATACTGATGTACAGTGTAACATAGGAAAATACGTTATTCTAATATTCATATAAAATGTGATTTCGGCATTTTAAAGTAAAATTGACATTTTTATTGCATAAAATGCTGCCGCGTTTTGGCCTTTTTGAGGCAGATAATTGCTGTTTTTTTATCGGTAGACTGTATAAATTTGAATAAGTACCTAGACTGGCGAATAAAAATATCTTCTGTTTACTCCCTTACAGTCAATTATTGAAAAGACAGAAAAAATATTCGGATAAAGATATAAACAAAGTTATCTATCGATTTGTTTAAATTCAATGTCAGAATAATGAAGTTTAACCTCAAAGCTAATAAAAAATCAAAGAAACCAATGTACTCCTTTAAACCCAAAATATTATAATAGTACTCTTAAGGTTACGAAAAAATGAAAATCAGGAAAGTTGTGTGTTAATTATGAGACTAATTGAGTACGTGGGTATAATTTAAATACATCTTATGGAAAGGAATGTGCGGATTTTATGGTCCCTTTCGAATTAAAAAAAATGTATTCAAATAATTATTTATTCATGAAAATAACGATTCGCGTACACACACTTTTTACCAAAAATGTACTGCTATGAGTAGTTTATTGTCGATTTTTTTCAAATTTTTTGATGCGGTACTCCATAGCAAAAAAAAAATAAAGACTTATGATGCAATGTTTCTATTTCTTACGTATTATTCATTCTGATATTGCCATTGAGGAAGAGGTATTGGTTGTTTGTTTTATTATTCACTGAAACATAAATTGTTAACACTAAGAATCGTACAAGTAAATTGAAAGTATTAATTTTTTCTACAAGCTGCATCTGTTACTTATGTTGATACAAATTGATATCTATGGAATTAAATAAGAAGTTTTAGATAAATATATAATAATAGTAAAAATAATAATATCTATTTATAATTTATAAAAAAATTACAATAAAGAATAATAATTATAGAATATACTAAAATCAATCAAATCATTCTCATGATAGATAACAAGCTAACCATTTTACTATTCGCTGATTTACTGCACTTTTTATATAATTGTTGCACATTCTATAGGATACTCTTCCAGTTTCTTTTTTTTTTTTGTAAATAATATTAGTTGAGTACTGGCCCCCATCATCTAATGTCGATTTTTGACTGTGCACTTGAGTTTAGTTAGAACTATAGTAGAGTGCGGACGTGTATCAGTGTATTGAGTGTTTACAACAATAAAATTTTACAATGGGTGATAATACACCCCCAGGTGAAGCTCCTGACAAGGGGAAAAGTAATGACGACGAGGCAAGGTATGAGGACATGGTTATGGAATCGGATGGTGACATAGAATATTTAGGAACAAGTTCAGGTAGTAAAGTAATAGATAGATCATTGGACAATCAGGTAAGCGCAGATAATAATACCCTGTATCAGCAGAAATATTAAGAAACAGTAAGATGCATCAAATGCAACAGACAGGTACCTTTGAAGAAATAAAAACAACGGATGATAAGGCACATAAAGAAATTTCTGTAAACAAACAGAAACAAAGGCCGATAATTTTTTACGAACCTAACGACACGGGTCCGTTGATAGTGTATGTTGAAAATAAAAATGGTAACATAGGTCGGACACATTTAATTACGGTAGGAAAATTAATAAATCAATGTTTACCTAATATGGAACGCGACATAAAAAATATAACTAGTATAGGGGTAAATAGGGTCAAAGTTGAACTAGCCACAATTATTAGCGCAAATAAATTAATAAGCAGTGAATATTTAAAGAAAAATAACGTTGAAGCTTATATTCCGTTATTTTTAAAAAGAAGACAGGACCCCAAAGGGACCCTAAATTAGCTAAGTCTTATAGGGCTATATCTCTGGCTTCCTGCCTATTAAAGACATATGAAAGAATGTTGAAAAATAGATTAGAGAGGTGGTTAGAAATAAATAAAAAATTCCCAGACCATCAATATGGATTTAGAAAAAATTGTAGCACCTATGAAAATTTATCGCACCTCATTTCTGATATTAATTACTCATTTACTAACAAAAAATCCTTAATAACTATTTTTATCGATATGGAAGGTGCATATGATAATGTACATATCAAAACTTTGTTCCGAAAAATGTTATTCCTAGATATTCCCGAAATGTTTGCTTTCAATATTGTTCAGCTTTACACAAATAGAGAAATATATAAATAAACAATGATATACAGGGCCCCAGACTGTGTAATATAGGTCTTCCACAGATAGGAATTCTCAGTCCCCCTATTATATATAATCTATACGTGTGACCTAGAAAAATCTATATCAAGTCAAGTTAAACTCATACAGTATGCAGATGATATTTGTATCTATAAAGAAAATTTCGAGATAGAAAATGGCACAGGAGAATTAAATAAAGCTATGATACAGATTCACCAATGGGCATTTGAAAATGGCCTTACAATAAATCAAGCAAAAACTCAAATATGCATTTTTTCTAGAAAAAGGAGTATTTCACAAACAAAAATCAAATTAAATAACATTGAATACGAAGTAAGGGATACAATGCGGTTTTTAGGCATTACATTGGATAGAAAACTGCCTTGGCAAAAACATATAGAAGGTATTGTCACGAAATGTGAAAAAACCAACAATATACTAAAATCTGTAACACATATGTCTTGAGGCAGATCCCAATATAAGTTTAATTATATGTAAATCACATATAAGATCTATAAGAGATTATGGCGCAATATTCTATGATCAATCAGCTAAATGTCATCTAGAGAAAATTGAGAAAATTCAAAATCAGTCCTTAAGATTATATCTAGGTGTGATGTAAAGTAGCCCAATCCATACTATACTAGCTGAAACACAAGTAACTCCATTAAGCCAGAGAAGAAGAATATTATGCACTAAATATCTCCTTAAACTATATTCAAAGCAGAGTGAAATATTTAATAAAATACATAACCTATACATCTTAGATTTATCCTATAAGTATTGGGAAAAGAAAGAAAATATGTTGACGGTAAAGTGTTATGGTGAAATGATGCAGTACAACAAAATATATAAATCTGATATATTTCCGGCATTTACGATGGATTATGAAGTAATTCCACAAACCTACTACTTTAAAAATTATGAACACTCTCCTACTATTATTGTGAACATATTATTTACAGCTGAATTAAGATTAACTCATAATGATGCATATTGTATATATACAGATGGATCAAAAACTTTGGAAGCAACAGCTGGCGCATTTTATGACCCACAAGAAAAAAAAGGGTTTACGTTCATATTAGAGCAGGATATTTCTCTTTATAACGCTGAACTGATAGCAATTTTAGAATCACTAAAGTACATAAGCAATTTGGAAGATACAAGAGACTTTATTAACGGATAGCAAAAGCTCAGTGGATACAATAACAAACATACTACATAGTCCTAAAGTAAATTATATAATAGTAAATATAACTAATAACTTAAGATTGTTACAAATAAGAGGGAATAAAATAACTATATCATGGATTAAAGGACACTGCGGACTAAAAAACAATGAAATAGTGGACCAACTGGCTAAATCAGCTTTAACGGAACAAAGCATATCAAATTACTTGAACTAAAACTGAACTAAAACGAAAAATCTTAAGCGACTGGCAGGTCACCTATTATAATAGAATAGAATAGAACATTTATTCACCATAAGTAGTACAGAGTACAATGTAGGTTTTGTCATAGAAACGATACAAAAATAAATGTGATACAAATAAATATACCGGGTGAGTCACGAATTGCGCTCGCCCTGATATTTCCTAAAATATTTGGAATAGAAGATTGAAATTTGGAGGCCTTATTACACGACTAAAATGCCATCTTTTCAATAAAAAATCAAGTTTGGTGCACATCCGGTTTGACCGGAAATGCCCACAACTTTCAATTTTTAAATGGAACACCCTATATATTTTTACATTTTTGGAATCTAGAGGAAATTTTGAATACAATACTTCCATTTTGGTCACTTTTTGATAAACATTAAAAATTTGATTAAAAAATCTATTTCTGAATCCAGAGTGCTGTGGTGCCCAAAATATATTTTAGTTTGTGTGCTACGTTACTATAAAAATAAAAAGAGCAATATGATTGCATTACTTAATTCTCTAGAGGCGTTTAGAATTTTTAAATGTGATATTTACCCACTAACTCGGTTTTTTTAAATGGGAATTTAATCGTTCACCAACATTTTTAAATACCTCATTTTCATACGAATCTAATGATACCAAAATTTTGAAAATCCGCTCAGAAATATTTGAGATTTCAGCCAAAATACAATGCAACCAAGCTTTTAGAAACATGCGGCTAATAGATAATAGATTAGTGGGCTTTGGAAACTAAAATGGCACAAAACTTCTTCAAATACCCGTGAAGAGCTGCAAAATAAAGTTGTACGGGCTCGTAATGAAATAACGCCGGCTGAATTGCGTAGAGCCGTTCAAGCAACTGTACGCAGAGCCGAATTGTGTATAGAAAAAAATGGTGGACATTTTGAACAATATCTATAGATGTCAATTTATGGTTTAATTATATTAATTATTTTAAAGATACCTACTGTTACCTAGTTTAAGTTTAATTGTTCAAACGGAATTGATTTTTATTTATTTATAGGCCCGATATTTATGTTCATTTAAATAAAACTCTGAAAACCGAACTGATGTCGCATTCTATTGCAAATGTCCTTGTGGATATAATTGTGTTTACCTCCACATACCTATGCTAAACTTAATTGTAACGTTCTTTGCGCTCACAATTATTAAATGTTTGATAGCTCAAGATTGCCTATAACTACACGAGTCTGTCTGACAGCTGATATTGTTTTATTACATTCAATGGCTGCTATGATTTTTCCAATGTTATTAGGTTACCAGATTTATACAGAATGTACCATTTTAGTTTCCAAAGCCCACTAATCTATTATCTATTAGCCGCATGTTTCTAAAAGCTTGGTTGCATTGTATTTTGGCTGAAATCTCAAATATTTCTGAACGGATTTTCCAAATTTTGGTATCATTAGATTCGTATGAAAATGAGGTATTTAAAAATGTTGGTGAACGATTAAATTCCCATTTAAAAAAACCGAGTTAGTGGGTAAAAATCACATTTAAAAATTTTAAACGCCTCTAGAGAATTAAGTAATGCAATCATATTGCTCTTTTTATTTTTATAGTAACGTAGCACACAAACTAAAATATATTTTGTGCACCACAGCACTCTGGATTCAGAAATAGATTTTTTAATAAAATTTTTAATGTTTATCAAAAAGTGACCAAAATGGATGTATTGTATTCAAAATTTCCTCTAGATTCCAAAAATGTAAAAATATATAGGGTGTTCCATTTAAAAATCGAAAGTTGTGGGCATTTCCGGTCAAACCGGATGTGCACCAAACTTGATTTTTTATTGAAAAGATGGCATTTTAGTCGTGTAATAAGGCCTCCTAATTTCAATTTTCTATTGTAAATATTTTAGGAAATATCGGGGCGAGCGCAATTCGTGACTCACCCGGTATATGTATATAAAATTGAACAGCACATATGGACATAAAATGTAAAAACAACACATAGCAAGATCGCTTCCAACAATTAATTATTACGTGAATTTATTAACACACCCGACGTAATGTAAATAATAGGATAAATCAAGAGCATAAGAATCAACTTTCATTGTAGTTATAGAATTCTTCCAAGCTATAGAAGCATTGTTTAGCCAGAAACTTTTTTAATGTCTTCCTGAATAGTTGAAACCTGTCTTGTATTTTTATTTGGACTGGAAGTTTGTTAAAAATTAAACTGCCTGCACAATAGGACGATTTTCTGAATTTACTCAGATTATAATTGTTAATGTGAATTTCCCGGGCGCTTCTTGTATTATAATTGTGTACATCGTTATTTAGATGAAACAAGTTGGAATTTTTATACACAAAACAAGCCAATTTAAATATATAAATACAGGGAACCGTTAGAATTTCATATTTTTTAAAAGTTTCACGACAAGACTGTCTTAATTGTAAGTTAAAAATTATTCCAATTATTCGTTTTTGCATTACAAAAATTCTACCTATATCGGTTGATTGGCCCCATACCATAATATTGTAATTTAAGACTGAATACACAAGTGAGTAATATGCGTTTAAAAGACCATGGCGGTTAAGTTCATTCTTGAGGTTTAGAAGAGCAAATGTGCTTTTTGCTAGTTTAACACATAGACCGTCAATTTGTTGATTAAAAGTTAGAGTACTGTCTATTATGGTTCGCATGACAATAAAGGCAAATATAATAATCAAAATCCCAACAGTTCACCTTGGTTTAGCAAATATGAATATAACAGCAAGTGTTTCATAAGAACTATGAGCAGGTTAAGAATAAATCATGGACTATTTCCTTATCACTTATGTAAAATTAAATTATCGGAATCACCTAATTGCAACTGTGGAGAGCTAGGAACGGCTCAGCATTTAATTCTGGAGTGTACAGAAAGATAAAATTCAATAAACGATTTATTAACCAAAATTTACAAATTAACAATTCTAACACCAGTCAATCTACAAAGTTTACTAACAGAATGCAATTATAACGTGTATTTAGCTATTTATGAATACATCTCTAAAGAAAAGATAAAAATCTAACATGCTGCATAACATAAAAGTAATAAACTAGTCATATATAAATAAAACAGTAAAAACAAAAAAAAATATAAAGTGAAAAATAACGATAATAGTATAGTAAATGTAGGATGTATCTTTAAATGGTTAAAAATAAATTGTAAAATAGAATTAAGTACTTTTGTAATTGAAAAAAACATTACAGCAAGAAAAAAAAATTAAAAAAATATATAAAACAGTTAAGGCGCGTCTCCATTATCGTCGGCTTTGCCGATCGGCATGGCCGCTCGGCATTTGTTGGCAAGTGGGTACATACAATTCGGCTTATGCCGGTCGGCATGAAAAGCCGATCGGCACGCCGAAACATTTACCGCATGTTGTCGGAAACTTCAAAGGAATCCAAGCTGAATTCACTAGTGGGGACGCAAGCCCCACTAGTTCAGTTGTTTTTAATTTTATAAAATATAATTTAGTTGATTTCTTACATTGAAATGGAGTGGACATCTGAAAACGTTATATCGCTTATTGATATGTATCGTGAGCGGCCGATTTTATGGGATAGCAAAGATGTGACTTATAAGGATCGCAATCAATGAAATGATGCTCTAATGGAAATATCGCTTTTGCTTGATGAATCGAAAGATGCAATAGTTAGAAAAATAAGAAATCTTCAGAGTCATTTTGCTAGGGAGTTAAAAAAAGAAAAAGATACTATGCGCTCGGGAAGTCAAAGTGATGCTATATATTCCAATGATTCAATTAACGCATCACAAACTTCTGGAATGATTTTGGAAATTGTTTGCTTTGAAATTTTGAACAAATACATGAGAGAATGATACGAATCACCCGTCGCAAAGAATCTGAGTGTTAAAGCAAATCTCTCTTTGGCAGTAATCTCTTTTCTAAAGGTGGTATCTTGCTTACAAATTTTTGGACCAATATGATTTAATAAATACTCGAATTCACTAACGGACATTCTAAAAAAATTCATGAATCCACCGTTACATCTATATTCCAAGCTTAGAATATCAACATCATCTTGAAGCAAGTCATTCATTAAATCAATTCCACTATATACAGTATGTCCGCGGATGGGGTTTACAAGAGGTGTAATGGCTAAAATTTTTAACTTTTCGAGAAAATGCTATTCTTTATAAAAGTTTTTGCTTGCCTAAAAAATAGTAATGACGTTGAGAAAAATTATATTTTTTATACGGGGTTATCAAAAATTACAAAAACTTAAAATTTCGTAAGAGTAAACTGGTTCTATTTTTTATTTTGAAACAAAATGTGAGATAAAAAAGTTGTTTCAAATTATATGGTCTGTCCAAATCCAAAATTTCATTAATTTGTTTAAAAGTTTTTTGGCTTTTACTGGAAATGACAATAATACATGCATAAAGAAAGGTTTGCATCTAGACGCCCCATTTAATTGTTAGGTGCATTGTTACCTAGTTACGTCTCATATCATGACATATCTGCATTAAAAATTAATTTTTAAAATGTTAACTGTTGAGCAGAGAATTTTTTTAGTACAGTGTTATGGAGACGGCAACAGTTCATACCGTTACGTTATTCAAAAATTCAGTGAGAGATTTCCCACTGTGTATGTTTCGAGAATGGCAGTTCATAAATTGGTAAAAAAATTTAAAAAAACTGGTTCGGTGCTTGACGTAAAGAAAAAGAAAAAAAATATGATCAAAATGACGCTGCCACATTATTAGTGTTGGCATCTGTTGCTGAAGAACCCAAACTTTCGTTGATAAATCGAGCCCGGCATTTGGAGGTGGTTAAAAAAAGTTGCATTCAAAAAATTTTGAAAGAAAATAAAATTTTTCCATACAAACCACATTTTAACCATACCTTAGAAGAAGGAGATGAAGCAAAACGATTAGATTTCTGTTTATGGGTAGGAAATGAAATTTTAAGTGGCAACACAAATTTTTATAAATTTATTATGTTCTACGACGAGTCAACTTTTTCTACAAATGGGATTGTAGCTTCACATGTAAGGTATTGGAGTGAGACCAACCCCGAATTTAGAATTTCTACCGGAAGGCAATATTTAAAAAAAGTAAATATTTGGTGCGCTATCTCATATCATGGCATAATAGGGCCATACTTTTTTGAAAATACGTGCAATAGTAATTCTTACTTACGTATGCTTAATACATTCTTTTCTGATCAATTAGAAGCCTTGCCGTTGGAGTATCGTAACAGAATGTATTTTCAGCAGGACGGATGTCCGGCACATCATGTCTGCATCGTACGTAATTGGCTTAATAGCAAATTTGGGCAAAGGTGGATTGGACGCAGCGGTCCAGTTCGGTGGCCCCCAAGAAGTCCAGATTTGACTAAGTCCAGATTTCTCTGGGGCCGTCTAAAACAAATTACTTACCGAGAACCCATAGACAATGACGTTGAAGTTCTAAAGCAGCGCATTTCGGCAGCTGTGCAATCAATTTCCATTGAGGAAGTTAGAAGTAGTTTTCACAACATTCGAAAACGATTAGAAACATGCGTTCAATTTGGTGGAGGAATTTTTGAATAGTGATATTCAATAAAGTCAGAATCTTCAAATATGTACGGACTTTAATAAATTCAAAATGGTTTATCTAGTATTTATTTTCTTGTTATATAAATTTGATAAAAACCTACAATTATTTTTTACTAAAAATTCACTAATTTCGGAAACATTGCAACATTTAAATGAAATTTTGGATTTGGACAGACCATATAATTTGAAACAACTTTTTTATCTCACATTTTGTTTCAAAATAAAAAATAGAACAAGTTTACTCTTACGAAATTTTAGGTTTTTGTAATTTTTGATCACCCCGTATAAAAAATATAATTTTTCTCAACGTCGTTACTATTTTTTAGGCAGGCAAAAACTTTTATAAAGAATAACATTTTCTCGAAAAGTTAAAAATTTTAGCCATTACACCTCTTGTAAACCCCATCCGCCGACATACTGTATATTTCTACTACGCAGACTCGGCCGCACCCAAAACCTATTTAATCTCCTTTCTTTCTTTTTATTATTTGCGATTACTATAAAAGCTGCTGTTGTAATAAGAACATCATCACTGTCAAACATTATGTTCGCGACTAACTGAACTATATCAATAGATGATGCCTTGATGCCGATTTACATGTGGACGTGTTGCCGAATTCGGCAAAGCCGAGCAACAAAACCAAGCGGCAATGCCGATCGGCAAAGCCGACCATAATGGAGACGCGCCTTTATATAGACAAATTCCCTCTGTCTGACCAAGGATGCTATCAACCTTAACTGTCCGTGGTTCTGTCTGTATGTATTAAATCGCCATGATGAACCCCTTGGCGTAACAATATCCCTGTCTTATATATCCCTATTCAAAAAAAAATGTATGAATATATTTATATATAAAAAAAGAGAAAAAAATGAAAGCAAAAAAAAATCGAAAAAAATAATTGAAAAAAAATAAGGAAAATAAGCTGTTTATCCAAAAAAATTATGTGTAAAAAAATCCAAGTAGTTATGTACTTATGTAAAATAATATTGTAGAAATCAAATAATCGAAATACTCTTATAAAGTTGCATTATCCATTTAAAATCAGGAGCACTCATATAATACACGTACAGTATTATATGGAATATTAAATATTAACTCCATATGCTTATAATCAATTGAGATTTGATTGATTCTTTTTCTTTGTATTTATAAGACTTAGTTATTTCATTGACATTTTCTCTCATTAAGATATAGAATCTCAACATGACTGTGCGAATGGCCATGCAGCCTCAGCCATCCTCTCTAATATAGATAGATAGATAGTTTAATTACAAAACATTAATTTTTTTTTAATTTAAAATGTTTTTAACTTTTTTATTTATTGATATATTTTGTTCAAAAACTTCTTTCCCTAGCTAACAGAAACGTACTGTCCAAATTTCAATACAGTCGGACATTTAGTTTTTAAGTTATCATGCATATAAGAAATGTGACGGACGGACAGACGGACGGACGGACATTTTAAAAGTTGTTCAGAATTAACACAGTGATATGAAATTTTTTTCCCTACGTGCAATATTACCGGTTTTAGAAATGCGCCGATCGAATGCAATATACTCTTCGAATTGTATTTGTGAAGAGTATGATAACAATATTTAATCTATTAAATCTATTAGTGATCTTATGTAATATCTTTCATTTTCTCTCAACCAGTTCTTTACGTTTCCTTTAAAAATATACACGGTCTTACTACACCTAATGTTCGTTGGCAAATGATTATACAACCCTTGACCCAAGTAGACAAAGTATCGTGTACCTGTGTTTTTTTTGCTGCACCCCTCCCGTTCTCTTTGCCGAGTACCGTAAATATGGTCTATAGTTTGCAAGTGTGTTTTTTTTTCTTATAAAGATATATTAATATTATAGGCTGTCTCACTTAAAACTCCAGGTGCTATTTTATTTATAACTAAAATGGATATTTGAATTCTGTAAGAACTATTCACCAGAATATAGAAATGACTTTTGCAATACGAACAATGTTTCGAAAAATCACCGGTTTTCGAGATATTTCAACTACAATATTAAAACTTTCTTAATAAATTAACTGAATTAAACCATCTGTTTGTTTTGTATTATAATCAATTGTCGATATTTGAGAAAATGCTAAAAATTATATTTTCTCAGAATTTTCGAGAGCTTTAAAGAATACAGTTTTCAATGTATTGGTAAATCGCCGTTTCTTCGAGATATTTTAACTTAAATATTAAAACTTTCTTAATAAATTAACTGAATTTAAACAATTTGCATAATTGTTTTGTATTATAATCAATTGTCGATATTTGAGAAAATGCTAAATTTCTCAAATTTCTCGTTATAGCTTTAAAGAATATAGTTTTCAATGTATTGGTATAGGTATTCAGAAAATATTTAAAGAATCAACATTTAAATGCATGGTGGGGTTTTTCATTTATTATGTTCGCGAAAATAAAATGTTATTTGAGCCATTGTATTATATTTGTTTTTAGTTCAAGTGCTCAGCATAATATTTAGGCAAAATTTAGATAAAATATGCTACAGTAAATTGTATCAAAGATCTCTCGAACAGGGCATATGGGTTGGTTTTCTGACATTTTGCACGTTTTCGAGCTTTCCATGACATTTCATTATGAAGCGCGAGTATGTTTTACATAAATTTTATTTAAACGTAATGTTGAACAGTTTAACTAAAACTAAATATCAGAAAGTGGCTCAAATAATGACTTTTTATTTTCATGACCATGAGGTTGGCTTTATAAAAATAACGTCATTATTATAGGAATACAATAAATATTAAATATCTTTTCGGTAAGTTTAAAATAGGATTGTCAAATAATAATGTAAATTTGGTCTTCTGCAATTTTTTAACATCTAACAGTAAAACTCATTATTTTGAAAAAGGTAAAGTTTTGGAGAACCTTGGAAATTATGACTTAAAATAATAAGGAAATCCCATAGGTACTCCTGTAAGCGTTTTGTTTGCCGAATTTGAATAAGTTTTATCTCTTTAATCTTTAAAAATGTGGAGGATAAATGAGAACATCCGAGAAAAACTATTACTCCGACTCTCAGACTTATGTTTATATCCATTTTATTCTTATTTATGATCAAAGAATAATCTGTAAAATTTTGCCTGGCGAAAAGCTTTCCAATAAATCCTGTAGTTGAAAATATGCACATCCTGTATAACTTAGTAAAAACAAATGTATACTATTTTAATGGTAAGATATCTTTTGTAATTTTAATTCCTTTAATTGATTCACGTATGTATGATATTTTAAAAGTGTCCAGTTTACCTATACTAATTTCAAATTCAACTTATATATTTATTGTTCCACAAAGCAATTATCTTGCGATAGATGCAGTTAAGCAACACTATTTCTTGTTAGACAAATTTGAAATTTCAGAATGTAATAATATTTTTATTGATAATTATATTTGTAAACAATTTAAACCAATTTATTTAGTGCACCTGCATGGTGGCTGTGAAGCAAATCTTCTTAGTCCTACTACAACAATTCCAGAATCTTGTGAGAAAAGAATAATGAAATTAAATCATTCAGTATTCATACAACTATCAAATGAAAACTCATGGTTATACGTCATTCCTTCAGAAGAAATTATAGATATAAATTGTAAACTAATATCTCAAAGAATATCACTTAAACTAAACAACACTGGAGTTCTAAATGTAAATCCAAATTGTACTGCATATACTAGGTCCATGATTCTCAAACCATACAGACAATTTAGCAGTAATATTTTAATCAATTACATTCTACCTTTAGATCTAAAAAGTGTAATAAATTTCAACATATCTACTTATAAAGCACATGAGTTGTCACTGTTAAATACACCCTTAATAATTGGCACTAATGATTTAAAAACTTTGTCAAAATTTGGTCAAGATATATTTATTTTATTTATCGTTTGTATCAACAGTACATATGACCAATTACAGATACACTTTAAAAACTATATGAAAATATATGTATGTAGACACATATACACTCATACATACTCATATAAACATACATATAAAATTGCACTTAATCTAATGACGCACACACATAAAATACATTACATTTAGCTAGCATTTTCAAGCTGATTAATTACCTCATTTTTCAGACTAGACAAACTAGTGCAGAAGGGGTCAACATTGCTAGTATACGTATTGACTAATGAACACATTCTGAACAGTGGACTGTTTTTGTACAAATTTGTTCTGGGAACATTTAAATAAAATAGGCTATTATTTCTTGTTATTATTGATGTACCTATTCTGAATGGAAGTTGAGCAAGAAAGTTTGTGTTGTCTATTAAACCTTTTATTAATTTGAAGACAAACATTGTACATGCTACAAATATACAACTACTTCAAAAAGATGAAAATTCTAATGATCACAAAATATTAAATATAAATATTCATAATATACTTTCATATTCATTTATATCTATCATTGTGGTTATACTAATATTGTACTTTATATTCAAGAGTAAGATTATTCAAAACATTTTTAAGAAAAAAGATAAAGATTGTAGTGAAACTAAGCCATCCCAAGAGGAATCTGCTTGTAGTGGTGACTCTGCTTCGATTTCTACTTCCCGAATTGGTGAAAATTGCACCTCAATCCCTCGGTACAATTTTCAAAAATAGGGGGGAGGTGTTGTGTAGCCAACACCCTGTGTATAACTTTATTTAATTTTTATATAATATTTCTTTTATCCTTGCCTTTGAGTTTTATCGCAATGTTTTATATAATTTTGTATGTATTACTATTGCATTGTTTCATATCATTTTATATGTATTACATCATGTTTCTTGTTAATACCATTTCTGCTGACTCTCTTGGTTTTCGCAACTAGTTGGTTTGTTCTAGAAATTCAAAGCCTTTTAGTAACTACGCCAATTATGTTTATTAAGCAAGATTATACATTTATTTTACTCTTTGCTCATTGGTTAAAATTTATGTTATGTAATTCCGCGATTGGTCTAAATTACTGACGCTATGCTGCGAAGCGGGGACCAACGTGTCTAACAAAACCAAGAAAGTCACCCCAAATCTAGGAGATATATTTTGTCCACCATTTCGAACGCATCAACCTACTAAATTCTAAATTATAAAATTATCTTGCACAACTGTTTGTATATTCGAGTAACAGGATTTTCAATACAGTGATTTTAAAATTACCAAGTGTTTGCTTTCTACCACGACTACCCGACAAAATTGATAAATTTTAAATCGAAATATTCCATAAAAGATTCTTTTGAATTTATTGAAAATATAAACAATTTAATAATACCAAATTACGCAAAATTAATCTCCTTTGACGTTAACAGTCTGTTCACCTCAGTTCCTCTCACAGAACTAAAATTAATATTAAATCATTTAATAGATAATTCACAAATTAGCGAAAACGAAAAAACAGAGTTAAAAAATCTTTCGAAAGTGTCTATTGAACAAAACTGTTTTTAGTTTAATGGTGAATTCTTTAGACAAAAAGACGGGCTATCAATGGGTTCACCAATTTCTCCTTTGTTAGCTGAAATATTTATGTCAAACTTAGAAAATTTAATTTTTAATAGCAATAACAGTTTAAATACACATGTGTTTTATTGGACTCGATATGTAGACGATATTTTTTGTATATGGACCGGTACAGAAAGGAGCCTAAGTAATTACCTCAATTTCTTAAATAGTAAAATTCAGTTCACAATGGAATCGGAGCAAAATAGTCAATTAAACTTTCTAGATATTAATATCAAAAAACATAACAATCAGTTGAAATTTGGCATCTACCGCAAACCTACTACTAGAGATACAGTAATGACGGATTTTCCTTTAGATCAGTGATTTTGACAGAGATTTAAATGTAATTAAACAAATTGCCAGAAATAACGAAGGCAACGAGTCACTAATACGTAACATGGTCAAAAACAAACAACTCAAAATGCTTCAAAAAGAATTTTTCACTGTGTCTAACAAACCTATAAAATATAGTTTTATTAATTATGTTCCGAATTTTTTTAATTTTTAATTGCCTTACTTATTTTAACGTCCTGGCGAAGTTTAGCAAATGCTACTCTACCACTTAACCAGGATGGCGAAATGAGATACCTTCACCCATCCAAGTAATGAACTCGACCGACGTGACTTAACTTCGCCGATCGAGATCTCGCCACTGAAACCGGTACCGTACCTCACTGCATATAGTAAGAAAATTTCTAAAAAATTAAATAATTTGGATATCTCTACAAAAAGTGTTGTAACATTTGGATAATCAAATTTACCATTTGTTTCGGATTTATTCACATTTCTTAGATTTAACACACCCTATATAGCGCATAAGTGGATTTTTGTGAGATCCACTGAGGGTAACAAGCTACTTGTTAATTATATTTCATTGTGTAACTATTTTACATTATCATTCTTTAATACCATATTTTAGCAACCATTTTGCACTAATCATATTTTAGTTATACTTTATTTTATTGCCATTCATGTTATTTCGTGCAGCTTCCAGTTTCTGTATAACCTAAAACATAACATAACTTTACTTCATTATTGTTATCACTTACTGATAAATGTGAAACTATACAGGTATATATGTTGATTCGTATTTCTTATAATTCCTAATAAGTAGATTTTAAGTGACAAACATTAAACACTTACCTTGTTACAATTTTTGGTTATCCTTAATCAAAATAATAGATTGAAGTGAAAATTGACAACTTAATTGATATCGATATTATTGAATCTTATCTTACCGACTTAATTTAGTGCCTACAAAACGGTTTATTTACATACTAGCATTACATAAAATTCACTGTCAGATGGCGCTAGCTTTAATAAGTAGGTTTCTTTAGCACTGCTCACCAACATAGATTTCTTTAATTATATTTTCAATTTGCATTTAAAGTTTAATTTAAATAAATCAATCAGTAATGTTAAATAAAATTACTAATCTTTGATAGCGTGACCAAAGTTTTAATTTATATGTTTCCTAATCTACTAGTTGTATTTAGTTTATTTTTATTTGTAAGATGTCCTTTCTGGAGTTTTTTTATTAAGCCAAAGTTACTTTATTCATATAGTAGGTACTTTAAAAGATCATTTTCCATGCGACTTTTGAAATTGGTAGACCATTTAAGAACTCGTTTACGATATAATAGTTATTCGTCAATGTAACAACTTTGCCTTCGTAAATTCATTCTGTTTGTGTGATTACATCATTAAGAGGTAATTATTTAGTAATATTAATAAAATTAGTAAGTTCTTTTTTAACAATTTTTTTAGATCAAATATTTATCACTTTTGTTATACAATTTCACATTTGTCTGTCAAAGTTGTTAATAATATTTTTCTCTCTTTTCCCGAATGGTTTCAGTTCATACCAATTTATTATTATTTATTAATATTTTTTATCAAAGAATTCCAATTCTTTATTACTAAAGTTACCACTCTGGATTATCGAATTTAATTACGAATTTCTGTTAGAGTAGAAATTCTTTATGTATTTAATTATCATAATTACTCTTGGAGTTAGAGTTGGAGTTTGTGGGAGGGCAGTCACATTTAAGTGACCGCAGCACCTAGGCCCCATTGGGCCCCTTGTACATCCTCCCGAGGGATACAAGATTCCACCTAGGCCTCCAACCATCCTAATCTTGTGAAGAAGGTGGTGATGCTGCCTAGGGGAATATCCCTCAAGTCGGCCAAAGTAGGCCAACGTTCTCCCAAAATGGATTCTCTGCTAGAGGAGACTGCCGGGCACTCACAGAGTACGTGTTGGACAGTCTCGTCTTCTTGTTCACAACCTCTGCATAGGGGTGTGTCATTTAACTTCATGTTATAAAGGTGCTTCCTAAGCTGGCAATGACCAGTAAGAATTCCTGTCGCGAAGCGTAGGTTCTTCCTGGACATTCCCAGGTAGATCATCGTTGTATCCTTGTCAGGGTATCTAAGCAGATCCCTGGCCAACTGACAACTATGAGTTTCATCCCACAGTTTTTTAAATTTTCTGTGGGTGTTTTCTTTAATCATTAGCATTATTGCTGAGGTCGGCAGTATGTTGGAAGGGCCAGGTCCAAGTATACTTAGACTGGCTGCCTTCTTAGCCAGACTGTCAGCTTTCCTGTTGCCTCTGCACTGTGCATGCCCTTTGACCCAGCATAGAATGACACTGTTCATGCTGGAGGCGCCCACGAGTGCCTGATCGCATTCCCATACTGACCCTGTTGTTATTTTGTGTCTCTGTAGGGCCAGTAGTGATTGTCTACTATCAGTGTAGATTCTTATTGTTTTTCCCGTTATTTGCCTACGGGAAATTTCTTTTGCGGCTATGGTTATTCCCGCCAGTTCTGTTTGTATTATACTGGCTTGTTTGTCCATAGCCCATTTAATTGAATTTGCAGGTTCCTGGAGTATACCCCACAACATGTTCCTTCTTTCTTTTTCGATCCGTCTGTGAAGATGTTAACTGTTCCTTCACTGACAGCCTCATTGCTACTGTTGGTGTGTATTTCATAGGGTCTATCAAGGATGAACTGTGGAGAAATACCATCTGCACGTACCTGCAGAAGTGGCATTTGCTTAATTGCCTCATTCCACAGCCGGCATCTGGTCACTCCACATCCTATGTTTGGCTGTATACCAACGGATTTGAGACGTGCCATTGTTGTTATTGCCACCTCTTCTAGATATATGTCTAGTGATGGCAGGCACAGCATCACTTCCATTGCTCTTGTTGGTGTCGTTTTCATAGCTCCAATTGTGTTTAAACAGGCTACTCGTTGTACCTGGCTGAGCTTACGTTTCGCTACAGTCTGCTGACTCTTAGGCCACCAGACGATGGCTCCATAGGCTATAATCGGTTTTATTATAGCAGTGTAAATCCACATAGCCACTTTGGGTTTCATTCCCAGGTTTTCCCTATGGTTCTGCGGCACTGCTCAAAAGAGATGTAAGCCTTCTTTAGTATTCTATCTAAATGAAGATTCCAAGTTAGTTTGGCATCAAAAGTTACTCCAAGGTATTTTACTTCTGATGCGAAATTTAGTGTTGTATTTAGGACAACGGGTGCCGTCATTGGCCCCAATTTCCTTTTCCTTGTGAAGAGGACCAGCTCTGTCTTCCTGGGGTTGACCGACAGAGAGTGTTCTCTGCACCATCTTTCGATTATTCTCAGGGCCATCTGCATTCGATCACAGATGACTCCTTCGAATTTACCACTAAGCAGTATCGTTAGATCATCTGCGTATGCAATTGTGTGGAATCCCTCGGAGTTGAGGCGGCGCAGGAGGCTGTCAAGAACTAAGTTCCATAGAAGAGGTGATACGACACCCCCCTGAGGACAGCCTCTTGCAACCATTCCTCTAACAGCGATGTCTCCCATGTTAATCTGTACCGCTCTTTTTGAGAGCATGTTGGATATCCAGCCACTTACGATCGGAGAAACGTTCCTGCTCGTGAGGGCTGCTGTAATTTTTGGAAAGGTGGTTTTATCAAAAGCGCCTTCTATGCCTATGAAGACACCCAGGGTGGACTCTTTATTGTCCAAAGACTTTTCAATCCGACCACTGACCGCATGAAGGGCGGTGTCAGTGGATCTGCCCGGGGTGTATGCATGCTGATTGGGATGTGTAGGATTAGCAGTGATTGCAACATCCCTCAAGTATCGCTCACATAGCTTTTCCATCGCTTTGAGAAGGAACGAGGTCAAGCTAATGGATCGGTATGCTTTGAGGGTATTATAGTCTATTCTTCCCGCCTTTGGTATGAACACTACTTTGACTTCTCTCCACACCTTCGGAATATAAAGGTGTGCTAGGCACGTCCTGAATATTACTGTCGGGTGCGGCACTATTTCATCCAGACCCCATTGTAAAAGGGCTGGATGAATGCCGTCAGTACCTGGCGATTTGAAGGGGGAGAAGCCCAGTATTGCCCATTTAATTCTGTCTTCACTCACTATTTGTTTGGCAGTTTGCCAATTCAGTTCGGTGGGTTGAGTGTCGGTTTCATTTGGCCATTCCTTCCGATCTGTCACTACAGATTCTGGGAAGTGAGTTTCCATAAGCAACTCTAGGCTTTAATGTAGGTCGTTGGTACTAGTACCATCATCCTTTTTCAGTAGACCTAGGTGATTGTTTTTGTTTTTGGCCAGTATTTTATGTAGCCTAGCAGTCTGCGAGTAATCCTCGATCTCCTCACAGTAGGCTCTCCATGCTTCTCTTTGTCTCTGCCTGACTAGTTTTTTGAACTCTCTTTGATTGGTTCTGTATAGCTTCCAATCTGATTCAAGTTTTGTCATTTTCGCTTTGTTGAACGATGTTCTAGCTTGTTTCTTGAGGTCGGTCAGCGTCTGGCACCACCAGTTAGTGGCTTCGCCAGGCTGTTGTTGTACGGTCTTCAAGGGACACGATGCTTCGTAAGCTTTTTTCATAGCGGTTTGAACAGTTTTAACATACTACTCAATCTCTCCGTTGTTTTGTGGCACCCCGTTGTATACATCCATCAGGTTCTCCCTGAGTTGACGTCGATATTCATCTCTGTCAGTGTCTCGGGGGTTCCTGAGGAGTTTTCTTGGTGCTCTGGTTAATTTAATGCCGAATTCAATCCAGCGGTGGTCTGACATTGAAACGGCGTCAGACACATGCCAGTTTTGGATCGAGTTGGATATACGGTTTGTAGCTAAGGTGATATCTACTATGGTTTGACTTCTAAAGTTAATAAATGTCGGTGTACAGCCTTGGTTAATTATATTAAGGTTATTACCGATTATATAGTCGTAAAGTGACTTACCTCTAGCATTGTTGTCTTTGTTGCTCCAGGTTACATGGTGAGCATTGGCGTCACATCCCATGATTAGTTCCCATTTCTGGGTGAGGCAATGAGTTACCAGGTTCTCCATTTCCCTTGTCGGCGGTGGTGTTGCCTGGTCCTGGGAGAGATACACTGATGCTATAACGACTGTTGTTGGTTTGACTGATACTGCACATTCCACCCTCACGGCCGTGAGATCAGAGGTTGAAAGGTGTTGTAATGGCTGGATTTTGATGTGCCGAGGGGCATAAATGGCTGTCCTCGTCGTCACTGTTGGTGACCTGAAAATAACTCCGTTTAGTTTTGTTAAACCAGATATTTTAGATTTAAATATCCAGGGTTCTTGGATTAGAGCCAGTGTATCCTGCTCCACATCGAGTGGTCGGCACAATGTTGCCGTTGCCGCTCTACTGTGTTGCAGGTTACACTGGACTACTCTTACCTTGTTTAATTGCATCTCCGTGAAGAGAAAACGGAGCAGCTGGGTTTAGTTAGTTGCCTCCTGTTTTTCAGTGGGAGGGGGGGCAACATCCATCTCGTCTGGAAGTGGAGTTGGGGAGGTGGCACTCCTTGCAGAGTGCTCAGCCTCTCCAGCCTCCGTTTCCATCCTGTTGGTGGGCTGGTCCTCTTCCTTGGCTGATTTTACCCTGAGAGTAAGAGACTGAAAGACGTAATGCAGTCTCATTGATCGTGCTCTCAGGGTTTGCATGTCTTCGTCTCCTATTCCAAAGACGAGTAGGAGTCCTCGTGGGTTTACCTTGGCCTCGTGATGGAAAAGGCACCACCGGCGCACACTCACCATAGGGTTTTGACCCGCCAAGCGACCAATCACCATCTCTTTCTCCTCGTGGTCGCTTTTGGCTTTCACCGGGATCCAGAGAGTGGCTTTAGTCAGCCTGGGCAGTTGGTCAAGACGCACCACGGCGAATGAGGCGCTCTCCCAAGGCTTCAGGTTAGCCACGGATTTCGTTAGCCATCCTAACGTATACTCGTCTTCGCAGACAATTCTGATGATTTCACCAGAATATGTCCACGAGCGAAACGCTGGTGGCTTTGTTGTTGTGCTTCCGGGAGTGAAGAAGATGCACTTATCCTGTTCTCCCTTCAGCGTCTTTTTGACAATGACTTCTTTGTCCTTGGAAATTTTCCCAAGGGGGTTATCTTTGTCGATTATGGCTATCTTAAGGTGGCTTAAGGCAGCTTCTTTGTAGCTGATCGGGGGGGCGGAGCTGGACCCTGGTCCAGGGTTTTGTTTTGCCCTCTTGTAGCTGCTCTTCGGAGTGGGCTCCGAAGATGTCCCCGATCAGTTGGAGGCTGTCCCGGAGGTGGAAGCGACGACGACGAAGGGTGCGCTATAGCGGCACGTTGTTCCTCCTCGCGCGCTCTCCTCCTCCTTTTGGCCTCGGCCACGCTGATTCTTTTGCCTCTTCGAGATTTTTTCCATCCCTCAGAGGCGGATTCGGCTGTTGACTCATTCTGTGGCGAACGTTGTCGCTCTGCCGCAGACTGTGCATGTTGTGGTGGGCGCTGGCGCTCATCCACTGGTTGGTGCGGCGAGCGTGGCCGCTCTGCTGCTCGATTGTTATCCATATGGGTTTTTTTCCGTCCATCTGGTTCCCCACCCGCCACGGAGCCCTCTTTGAGGATGTCGCACGGCATGCCCGTGCGATCACCAAGGATACCAAAGGGATATAGCCTCCAGAGACAGGCAACGCTGTGTGACGTTGGGTGTACCATCACAAATCCTAATACATCAATTTCTTTGTCGTCACTTACAATAAATGTTTGATGGTCATCTTGTTGATTGGGTTCGTTTCTTAATTCTTGTTCCACTCTGGCAAACAAGTGTCTGCATGGATGAGGTCTGTTGTGATATCGTTACTGATACAGTTCTGCAGCTGCAGTTTAATTTTTGAGACGCTCTCCATATATCAGTAACATATCGACCTTTTCATTTCTACTAAAATTATTCATTTTCTTTAATTTTTACTCAAAGAGATTTCCGCAACGCTTTATTTTGTATCTGTCTGACAGCTGATATTGTTTTATTACATTCAATGGCTACTATGATTTTTCCAATGTTATTAGGTTACCAGAATTACACAGAAATGTGCCATTTTAGTTTCCAAAGACCACTAATCTATTATCTATTAGCCGCATGTTTCTAAAAGCTTGGTTGCATTGTATTTTGGCTGAAATCTCAAATATTTCTGAGCGGATTTTCAAAATTTTGGTATCATTAGATTCGTATGAAAATGAGGTATTTAAAAATGTTGGTGAACGATTAAATTCCCATTTAAAAAAACCGGGTTAGTGGGTAAAAATCACATTTAAAAATTTTAAACGCCTCTAGAGAATTAAGTAATGCAATCATATTGCTCTTTTTATTTTTTTAGTAACGTAGCACACAAACTAAAATATATTTTGGGCACCACAGCACTCTGGATTCAGAAATAGATTTTTTAATGTTTATCAAAAAGTGACCAAAATGGATGTATTGTATTCAAAATTTCCTCTAGATTCCAAAAATGTAAAAATATATAGGGTATTCCATTTAAAAATCGAAAGTTGTGGGCATTTCCGGTCAAACCGGATGTGCACCAAGCTTGATTTTTTATTGAAAAGATGGCATTTTAGTCGTGTAATAAGGCCTCCAAATTTCAATTTTCTATTCCAAATATTTTACAAAATATCGGGGCGAGCGCAATTCATGACTCACCCGGTATATTAATGTAAGTACCCCTTTGTTTCTGATTTGCTAATATATGTTTTTTTTACTGCTAATTTGGATATTATTTTCTGGTGTGTGTGTGTGTGTGTTTGTGTAACCTTACCACCCTCTCTACGACGTTAAGAGAACCAACCCGGCCTCTTGCAAGTTTAAGTCGAGCACCAAGCTAGTACCCCGATGGGCTCGACAATATCTACAAGATTTAAACACTGTATACTTTCCAAACTGTCAGGAGACGATATTTTAATGGCTTTGAGAAGTGACCAACTTATCATAAAATATGGTGAATCAGAATTTAACCGAATGGGGCATGATACCAAGTTCCATAGAAACATTATTGATCGATGTAGAGAGCTAGGTCGCCTAGTTATAGCTGCAAGGAAACTGGATCCAAATATAAGAACATTAATGCAGTTATTAAATGCAAACCAATACAAACTTTTTAAGAAAAGTGTAATGACAGTGGCTGGATTTAATGAATTGGACAATAGCTTTCAAACTCCGTCTGTGGCCCTTAAATTGGATATGACTATAAAGAAGTGCGCTTTTACGCTAAAAGGGGATTTTCTTGAGGACGATATATTGCGACATAAGGTTCCAGAACTTGACAATTTTCTATCGGTAATAGATTCCAAATGGTCAATTGAAGTAGCTTCACACGCATATCGCATTTTGTTAGAAAAAAATGGAATGCTCCCAAGACAATACTACTGACACGAGATATCCAGAGACTGCATCAATATCTTACGTTGCAATGTCAGGATCTTCATCAACGGCTTAAGAAAGAAAAAGATGGAAATGCATTTTAATTATTAACAGAAATTTCGTTAGTCATGACAAGTATTCTTAGTAGACGAAGAGTTAGTGAAGTGCAATATATGCTTCTTAGTGAATATGAGAAAGCACAAAGTAGTGATCCTGACTCCGATGTATGACACTTTATCCGAGACCGTAAAACAACTAAGCAGATCGTTAATACGCCTTGTGATTAAAGGCAAACGAGGACGTGGTGTTCCAGTACTGCTTACGCAAAATTTACAAGTATAGCATTACTAATTGAACACAGAAATTCCAGTGGAGTCAGCATAGACAACAATTATCTATTTGCCTCTTTTCGGCATGCTTCTGGATTTTATCCAGCCCATAGACGTCTAACTAAATTTGCAAAGCAGCAGGCTGCAACTCTCCAGAAACGAAAACTTCAGCACGGTTAAGGAAACATGTGGCAATTTAGGTACAACTGTCAAATTTGAGAGAACATGAACTTGACTGTAGCCCAATTTATGGGTCACGATATCAGAGTACATAGACAGTATTGCCGTTTGGCAGATGAAACCGTACAATTACAAAAGTAAGTAAAATATTAATCAATATGGAGAAAGGTGACATCAATCAGATGAAAGGCAAAAATATGGATGAAATACAAGTAGATGATATTATAGGCAAAGCAGAGCAAGAGGAAGAAGAAAAAGATAAAGACAAGCAAGAAGAAGGAATTCAAAAAGAGAGTCAAGAAAAAGACCTGGTACATGAAAATGTTGCCTCTGCCTCTAAAAATATTGTGTGCACTGATACAACATCTCCAAGATCTAATAAAAATAGATGTTTTACGAAAAGTAAAAAAAAAATATACGCGACACCACTAAAAGAACAGATGCAAATTCAGGTTTAAAAAATTTTAAGTATATTTTCTGTTTACATATATTTTTGCTGGACAACGACCCTCAAATTATATTTTACGAATGTTTTTTTTATGTAAATAAAATTTTAATTTTCAAATTGTTTTTATTTAAAGAAATGAACAGTTAGCGGTCCCCAAAAACAGGTTCAGTGTAACGGTCACGTTTTGTAAGAACACTCAGTACCGTATATTAGATAAAGCGCGAGACTATTCTATTCATTATTTTAAATTTAAATTATACGCGCTTAAATTCTATCGGCTAGTCAAGGCCAATGCTTGACCAATAGCGAGTAGCTTGTAGTACGCAAGCATATTCCGACGCCAAGAGACTCGGGCTAGACGAGGAGACGTTAAAAAGATGGCGAAAAGGCGGTGGCCCTTGAGGGCTGTAAGCATTAAAAAGCCGCCATTAATAGTAAATTTATGTTTATATTAATAACTGCGAATAGAATTAGTAAAGTAGTTATTATAGTTTTTATGTTTTGTGGTATTGTGTTCCATGGCCCATAGCTATAGTTGGGCAATGTTTTCAACGAATTATCTGTAAGTACAGACTATTTTATATCATGTATGCCTATCGTGATGCAAAGGTTCCTGTTTGGGAAGCCGAATGCGAAAATGCAGAATTATGACGGCTTTCAACTCCTCATTCCACGATTGGCCATGCAGTAGTATTATTTTGTTGTATCCAGTTGTAATAACTGGGGTTTTATTCCCCTAATTACATGAATTAATCAGACATTACCATTGGCAGAGTACGGAGTGTTCCGATTACTTTGCAGATTCCGTCGATATCATAGTATATCCGTCGAAATCAAAACTGTGCTTACCCTTTTCCTTCTAGGTGATTATATCCTTTTTGGTGTCCCTCAACCAGGTTACTTCACAAACAAACTTTACTGAATATAGAATGAACTCAATTGCATAACAAGCAAATAAAACACGTGATTTCTCAAAACACTTAAACCACTATATTTACAGAAGAACATGAAAACAAATGAAAATGACATACACAAACATTTAACGATTACGTAAATTAACAAACAGTAATTACACTATATCAAGAAATGAAATGGTCCGCGGCAAGTTCAAATCTTTAGCTGAATCGCGACCGAATATTCTTAGTTCAATTACAACACATTAATTTTCTACTTATTATAACCGGCAAAATACTGAACAAATGTACTTAAACTTTAAAATTGAAAAAGGTTCGCAAAACGAGAATTTACTATACCCTGTTGGTAGATGACGACCCGTCAGACGTTAAACCAAGAATGTCGATCTTATCTCAATCGAAATAAGATGTTTCCAAAGTGGACAGTAAACTTTAAACCCTCGACCAATTAAAATCTTCTCTACTCTAAACCGTACCCCTATTTGAAGCTAACGGACCATGGTATTTATCATATGGCCTCTCTTAACATTTTATTACCACTAAAGCAGATGAAAAAACTCCTTTTTGTTCCTTACTTTGCTTTTGTAGGGGGGAAAAAAATCTACCTTATTTGGTCTATCTATCTTATGGTCTATTACATATTATGTTTTCTGGAATCCTCCTCAACTGCCTTAGTCTTGAACATTTAACTAGACCCCCCGAGGGTATTTTAATGTGTCAGTGAACAAACTACTCAGTAATCGTGACGTGAACCGCGGGGACCCTAGTAGATAATTAATTTTAAACTTTTGTAATCAACCTATACTGGGATCGAATCAATTATTTTAGTCATGAAAAGCAAATATGCTTCAATCTAAGGGGGGGGGGGACAATGTAACAAAAGTCAAATTAAGGGAGGCAGGTGCGACCCTGTCGCATAGAGAATACCGTATTTAGTACAGTAACGTAAAATACTGGTCATAGAAACATCTGTTTTATGTTGCAAACTGAATCCTCCTCAACTGCCTTAGCCTTGAACATTTAACTAGACCCCCCGGTGGGTATTTCAACGGCGTCCTTAACTTCAAGTGAGCAAAGCGAATTGGACATAAAATAATTTAGATGGTTATTTATTGCTTCCAAGTTGCTAACATCGACTACCTAGTAAAGACTAAAGTTAACAAAGTATGTTTCCTGGGCTCTAAAATAAATCAGTTTGCAACATAAAACAGATGTTTCTATGACCAGTATTTTACGTTATTGTACTAAATACGGTATTCTTTATGCGACATGGTCTGACTTAGTTCCCTTAATTTGACTTTTGTTACACAGTGTTACCGTCCGGTAAAGACTTTTCTTACCCCATGAGAAGACAATAATAGTGCGTGAATAATTTCATGTGAAAGTTATGTTTACGGAACTATATCGTCCTGTATTTTGACATCTCCCGTGTGTTTGGGCATAAAAACATAGTGTTCAACGGTCGAACCAGCTTATGTCGCAAATATTAATTGTCGGGCTTTTTTTTTTGTTAATAATTTTATGTACAGTCTAAAGTATTCCCTTTTGTGTGTGTTCATGTAATATAATTGAGCTTGTTAATGTTAAAGTAAGAATTCTTTGTTTTACCGCTCTGGCCAGATCGAGTTTAGTGTAGTTCATTATTTACCGTATACGGATTTGTATTGTGTACAGTTTGCTTTGTATTTTGTTATAAGTCTGATGAACTAATGATTTGTTTATATGATTATCCTGACGAAAGTTTTTGTAAAGTTTACCCACAGACCCTGAGGTCAAGTGCTCTGCCCTGTTTGTGCATTTTTGGTAATACCTATCATTAAAGTAAATTAAATTTAATGATTCGTTTTATTTTCTCTCGAGAAATTATTAACGTTTCATCATTTTTATTATAAGTGAATAGTAAGAGGTAACATCGGCAATATTTTGGTTACAACTTAAATGATTCTGTATTTCTTAAACAATTAATTATTGCACTGCACTAGATAACATCTTTTAGTACTTTGGAGGGCAATTGGAAACATTGAGTATTAATTTAGTAATTATTTTAATTTAATAAATAACAAAAATAATTTGTTAGTGACAGGACCTTCTATCAATTTACTAAACGTTTAATTGCAGTCAAACAAATGACTAGCGTTTTTCGGTCAAAGTAGTAATCGGCATTTCAGGTAATTGTTAAATAGATCAACAAGGATCACATTTATTCTTTACCCAAAAAAAAGTAAGCGCAATAATAGTGATATTATCTGTGACAAGATTTTGTTGTAATATTTAGTTTTCTTCATAATATTTACAAGAAGAACGACCACACTAATTTAGTCCTTAAACGTAAGTGCGAAATTTACTATATAGAGTGTGGGACAATACTGTGATATCTCGAGTTCTACGATGGCTAGAAATTAAAGAAAAAAATACTAATAAATTATTATTAAGTTTATTATTATTAGTAAGTTACCTAAAATATTTATTAGATGTCTCGTAACTAGTAATAATTTTGTCTCAAAATCCATACTTGTGTCTGCAGATAACATTATCTCAACAAAATTATATTACATCTAAGTGGTAGGGAGATAGTTAATAATAATATAGGAATGAATAGAGTCTGGAAAGAAGCTTCAAAAACTACTGATATACATAGCATTCTATTTAAAAAAAGGCACTTGATCCTGTAATTTCGTCTTGGCTCGCCTTGTATATTCGAAAATAATTTCTGGTTAAAGCTTCTTTTTATTTACATAGTTTATTTGTATTTTATTAGCTACCGTAGAACTAGAGATGTCGATGTCCGGCGCACTATTTCCTCCACCCCGTATAACAAATAATACTACTATTACTATGTATAATAAATTTAAATAAGGAATTAAGACACGATGTTATTATAGGCACTATTTATTGTACATTTCTGTTATACTTCTATATCATCCTCTGAAAATAATGAAGAGTCCGGGCAGGTATTGTCACGCAGGAAACAGCCAAATCCGGGAAAGTCGCAAATGTTTGTATAAATTAAATATATTCGACCCTAGTCCATATTTAAATGAAAAACAATTAAATAATTTCAATGCCAATTAGTAGAATTGTTTAATAATAAAACACAAATATATATAAACATAACATTGACCGTTATAAAGGTCTGCTAAATAAACAAGTATAAAAATCGAATAAAAAAAACAAACGGAGCTCTTGGTTCTTTTCAATTCATTGAGTTTCGACGTTTTAGTGTCGACAGTCAGTCTTAGTTTGGGGCCCTCATCTTAGGATCTGGGGCCCAGGCCCTTCAGGCAGTTTTAGTGATCTCCACCCGGGAGATCACTAAGTTAAGTGAAAGTGACACCTTTTCCTCCCCACTATGTATATTGGTAAGATCGTTTAAGTTGTTATGTATATTTTTGTATTGTTGATTATTTGTATCTGTTGTTTGTTTGTTATCCCTTAATGAAGGTTTTAATAAAACCATGTAAATTCTTAAAGTGCTCCTTCTTAACACACACTCTCCAGAAAACCCCCAGTCACGTAGGGTGTAGGGCCCATTGCTAAGGCCCTAGCCCTTTTTAATCGTGACACATGGTGGAGGTCGCCTAGCTTCATTCCCAGGGGTGATTTTTCATAATCACTCCTCCTCTTAAAGCCCACCATGTGCTATATGTATTGTTATGATATTCTATGTTATGAGAATGATGTTATTTTGAATATTTGTAATTTTAAATGAAATTTGGACGCCACACGGTTTGATAGGACGTGACCCTATACTACCTCTACCTAGCTCGTGCCAGCAAAATGTACCCTATCTCAAGAGCAGGTTCATACACTACGTAGTGAAACAAAACATGTTGTTCCTAATATAACATTCTATTAAATAAGACATAACACAAAACATTACAATAACAAATAAACCTATAAAATATAAAATCAATAACAAATACTACCACAGAACCGCAAAATGTCGTAGCAATTTTAATTCGCTATCGTAAGGGCCCTTACCTGTAGTAATGCTTCGCGTCGACGTGAGTAGCAGATGCCAGATGCTGTCCTCAATGACGTACGCCACACAAACTCAAAGTTCAGTGCACTTAGTGTTATTCAGCTGACACGCGTTCACTTGAATTGTTCTAAGCACCCCTTTTATCTGTTTGGTGCACACGTTCCAATGTTCGACGTA
Organism: Stenurella melanura; assembly: GCA_963583905.1. Lineage (NCBI taxonomy): Eukaryota > Metazoa > Arthropoda > Insecta > Coleoptera > Cerambycidae > Stenurella > Stenurella melanura. The sequence goes on from OY757318.1 coordinate 67,767,471, forward strand.
AAATCTGTCACACTGGATATTCAATTCATTTATGGGCAAATACTCAAATACTTCTACTTGCAATAGGTTTGCGTATGGAAAAATAGATTTCAAAGATTTCAAACCATACAAAACCAATTTCTTAACTTCTGCTACTTGTAAATATAAAATGTAGAACAACTTCTAGACATACCTTGATACATCATTAATAAGCTTTACTTCTTGGTTGAAAATCCATCAACTTTCACTTTGTTCAAATTTACAAAGGCTCAGACTTAATATTTTATTGAAGCATTCTCACAAATCTATGCATTAACTTTTACTTGACCTTTTCCTTTCAAAATCCTTCTTTGCAAACAATTCCTATCCAAATCATCATTTCATTTTAACAACCTTCACTGTCTCCTACATAATTTTTTATTCCAATTTTTCTCTCCCTTCAACCTGACATTTTTTTCACCCTCTTGATTTTTCTTTTTTCTCAAAATGGAATAATAATAACTTAAACCTAAGTCTTAAATCTAAAGTAGTAAAAATTATAGTTTTCTTCCACTGCGAACGCTGTAAACCTCTCGCGGTACTAAATCACGTACACGAGCTTAGGTAATTCCATATCATGCCCCCCCGAAATTAACAAAATTTTTAAGTCTTTAATAATTTTTTTCATTTTAATAAAAAGGAATTAACTAAGATTCGCTCATCAATTGTGCAGGTGTGTAGGGATACAACAATTCAATGTGGAATTTACCTCGTGTTGTGTTCCCTGTTAGGTGTTTAAGTTCATAAGTATTTGTGTTCAATACCTTATCAATTATATAAGGACCTTCGAAAGGATACATGAGTTTAGCACACTGTCCTAGATTTTTATTTGTGTACCTTAGTCTTTTAACTATAACTAGGTCACCTTTTTTGAATTTAACCCTTTTATTAATTCTTTCTTGTTCTCGTTTCAAATACCTTTGTGAGTTTTTTCTTATGCGCTTTTTAACCATCTCATTTATCCTATCTAAATCTGCATCACACTCGTTTATCCAAGGACGACATGGCTGTTCCCCTAACATTAACGTTATTGGTGATATTTCTGTCACAGTGTTTGGAACATTATTCAAATAATCTTCTACTATTTCAACATAATATACCCAATCAGTATGTCTATTTTGTGTTTCTATGCGTAAAAATCTTATTACTTCTTGTATATATCTCTCAGCTATATTCGCTTTTGGATGCCTAATAGTAGTGAAAATGACTTTTACCTGTCTCTTTTCCCAATACTTTACAAATCTTTGATTTTTAAAATATGTAGCGTTGTCCGCAAGAATTCTCTCTGGTATACCTACTGTTTTTGCATACCTTTCTAGTAATGTTACAGTTGTTCTTGTATTACACCTTTTTGTAGCATAAACCTTTATAAATTTTGAAAATAAATCAATAATAATTAAAATATGTTTGTAACCTTCTTTAGTTGTTATTAAATTACTTAGATAATCAATTGCGACAAGCTCAAGTTTCCCATGTGTGATTGTGCTACATGGTGTGTTATGATTTGTGTGGTTCTTATGTTTTGCTAATGTGCATTCATGACAGTTTGAAATAATCTCTTTAGTTAATTTCAAATCCTTTTGTGTATAAAAGTTCTCTCTGTAAATTAGCCATGTTTTTCGTGTACCTATGTGTCCATATCTAATATGGATGTCGTGTATGATTATCTCGGCTAAATTTTTATGTAAGACATATCTTTCTTCTGACATAATGGTTTTAATAATATAACCGTCTTTTCTGGTGTAACCCTTATATGTGTTGTTTTCATGAAGTATATTTTGTAATTCAGTTAGTTCATTTTGGCTTCTTAATACACTTGTAGGTGTATATAATTTTTCAAAAGATGATAATGAATTTAGAGCAATTGTGTATGTATCTGTCTTATCTGCATTTACTACTCTGTTTCTTGTCAATGCATCCGCTGTAACATTGTCCTTGCCAGCTTTGTGCCTTATAGTAAATGAGTACTCTTGTATTAGTAGAGACCATCTATAAATCCGACTGTTAGCAAAACGATTTTTCATGAGAAAACAAAGTGCTGAATGATCAGTTTCTACTATGAAGTGAGCTGAAGTAATGAAGAATTTTACCTTACTTAATGCGTAAACCAAAGCAAGCATCTCACGTTCGCTTGTTGAATATCTTTGTTCGTAAGGTTTTAGTATCCTGGAGATAAAACAAATAGGCACCTCTATACCCAACTGTATTTGCGTAAGTTCTGCCGCTATTATATGTTCAGACGCATCAGTTCTTATTACAAATGGAATTTTAAAATCCGGACTATACAATAATAAATTTTCATGAAAATTTTCTTTTATCTTTTTAAAAGCTGTTTCACGTCTATCATCCCATTCCCATTTTATGTTCTTGCGTATTAGTTCTATTAGCGGTACTTCTAATTCTGATAACCGTGGTATAAATTTTTTATAATAATTTAATATGCCCAAGAAACCCCTTAATGTTTTTAAATTGACAGGTCTTGGATAATTTTTAATTTCAGCAACCCTTTCTTTACACACGCTTATACCGGTTTGACTTATTTCATAACCTAAATATTTAACAATTTGTTTATAAAATTCGCATTTATCTTTGTTCAATTTTAATCCCGCTGTATCTAAAACTTCTAATATTATATTTAAATGTCTAACGTGATCTTCTAAATTTTCAGAAAAAATCAAAATATCATCAATATAGTGAAAACAAAAAGTTTCGTACCTATCTAAAATAACTTGCATTGCCCTAACTAACGCTGATGAAGCCGATTGTAATCCAAAAGGAACCACCTGGAACTGATAAACATGCCCATCGACACTAAACCCTGTATATTTCCGAGATTCCGGATCTAGAGGAATTAACCAGAATGAATTTTTTAAATCTAGTTTTGAGTATATCGTATTTTTACCAATTCTGTTTAGCATTGAATCTATAGTTTGTGGTGCATCGAATTGAGACTTTGTAATTTCATTTAATTTACGAGCATCTAAACATAACCTTATTGTACCGTTTTTCTTTTTAACAATAACCAATGGGTTTATATAATTTGTTCTTGCTGACTCAATAATGTTCGCTTGTAACATATTTTCTATTTCATGTTTAACTTCCGCTCTCTGATTATATGGCACTGGATAAGATTTACATCTAAACGGTTTTGTTTCATCCACAATTAATTTGTGTACATAACCTGTAGCTATTCGCGATTCGTAGCTTATTAAAGAATTATATTTATTTAATAAATTTTTAACTGTAAGTTCATATTCCGGAGGACAATTTACTTTAAAACTTTCGGGCGCTTTCTCAATATTTATTTCATACATGGATTCCCTTTCCGTTGTATGGATATTGACTCGTTTATTATATTTTTCATTTTCGGCTCGCTCGCCATTTTCCGCATTAATTTTACCGCAAGTACGTATCATTTCACCCTTATTATTACCGCATATAGGTATTATTTTACCTTTTAATTGCACGAGACGCTCTCCCATGTCAATTTTAGCCCTTAGTTTTGTCAATATATCTCCTCCTATTACCATGTTAAAGTTCATGTTTTCAATTATTATAAATTCCCCATCAAATTCCTCATCTTGCACGATGAACTTTGAATGAATCATCTTACTACATTCAGCAAATTTCTTTCCATTTACGTTTATTAATTTTATTTTTGAAATTCTTATTGATTTATTTTTAAACTTATCATTATGCGCAATTATAAAATTTTGATTAATTAAGCTTAGTTCAGCTCCCGAATCTACCAATGCCTTTATTTTAATATTTTCTATTTTTACATCAATTAATGGTAAGTTACTTGTATATGTACTATTCGTAATTCCGTTTTCATTTTCCATGTCAATAAATTCCCGCATATGTTGGTACGTTGTCGCTATTATTTTAGATTTGATTAGTTTTGATTTGACGGTTGATTGTGCATCTGCGCTACCGTCTTTATTTGATTCTGTTCCGAGGCTGATGCATTGTAGTTTTTTGACTCATCTCTACTAATATTCAAGTTTGCCACCTGTGCGTAGGTCCTTGCCTGTTCGTCATATCTATTTGTCTGTCTGTCTTGGCATCTAACTTGCTTTCGATCGTCATTTACCATTTCTCGTCGCGCGTTGAATTGATTATTCCCATTTTTGTAATTTTTATTTGAATTGTTATTATCATAATTATCATAATTATCATACCTATTATTCCGATTATTATAATACTGTCTATTTTCCCTATCATTTTTATTATAATAGCCCCTTTCACGGTAATTATTTTTGTCATCATTATACGTCCGTTTGTCATCATAATCATGAAAAGATGGTTTCTTCCACCCAGTTTTAAAATCATCGATATCTTTTAAATATTCTATTAACCCATCAAGTGTAGTAATTCGTTGCGTTATAATGACTTTGTATATGTCATCACTGAAATGCCTTGCGAGGTATCTTACCATTTCGTCCTCCTTAAATTTAGGTTCAAGATAACGAATATTATAAATCTTTTTAATTACATATTTTTCCCGAGAAATTCCTTCGCATTCATTATATTTCCCGTTATATAAGTTGGAACGTACTCTTCTCTGGTTGTACTCACCCCAATACTGTTTAATAAATAATACTTCGAAATCCTCGAATGTATCTATCTTTGAAACCAGACCTCAGAATCCCCTCGAAGTCGTTCCTGAATATACTGTTTGATAGTTGTGTTTGGTGCTATGTTTTGCATATTCTGTTTCATGCGTGTAATGAAAATCTGAGGGTGTATGCGTGAATCGCCGTAAAAGTAAACTTCGTTTTCCTTACATGTTATGTATTGTATATGTGATGTATTATCTGGCATTTTCTGTATCTTTCTGGTGTTTATTTCTATCATTCTTTCCTGTTCTTTTAATGTATCATCGATATTTTTATTCTGTCGTACAATCTGTTCATTTAGCTCAGTAAAACCTTGATCAATCATCCCTGTAAGTTCCTGTCTTATGTTCGTCTGTTTGTCTACCTGTGTTTGTGCCATTGTTGTAGTAATCTCATTCCTAACTTCCAATCTCATTCCCTGTAATTTTCTTTCAAAATTTTCTACCGTTTTATCTAATCTTTCACTTTGAACCCCCAACTGTTCGTTAATTTCCCGTATGTCATTTTCTAATTTTCCTTTAATCTCGTTCATGTTTGCCTCTAATTTATTCTGACTTTCTACCAGTTGCCCTTTAATTTCCCTTACACTACTCTCTAACTGTCCCTTAATTTCTGTTATTGTTTTCTCATTGTTAGTCTGTATGTCTTGTTTCATTCCAGTCATGATCAACAGCAGTTGGTTAAACATGCTAGTGTCTTGCGTGTTTCCCTGTTCTATGTCCCCTGAATGTGGTATTTGTGTGTTGTCGGTTTCCGCCATTGTTATTGTTTTTCCACCACGCAATTCCATGCACTGCGAACCTTTTGAAAATTAAAACTTGTAAATGTAAAGACTTATCAAACTTTGTGAATTTATAATTAAATTTATCTAAATTTTCGCCCACCACGTTGGTTCGCCATTATGTTATGATATTCTATGTTATGAGAATGATGTTATTTTGAATATTTGTAATTTTAAATGAAATTTGGACGCCACACGGTTTGATAGGACGTGACCCTATACTACCTCTACCTAGCTCGTGCCAGCAAAATGTACCCTATCTCAAGAGCAGGTTCATACACTACGTAGTGAAACAAAACATGTTGTTCCTAATATAACATTCTATTAAATAAGACATAACACAAAACATTACAATAACAAATAAACCTATAAAATATAAAATCAATAACAAATACTACCACAGAACCGCAAAATGTCGTAGCAATTTTAATTCGCTATCGTAAGGGCCCTTACCTGTAGTAATGCTTCGCGTCGACGTGAGTAGCAGATGCTGTCCTCAATGACGTACGCCACACAAACTCAAAGTTCAGTGCACTTAGTGTTATTCAGCTGACACGCGTTCACTTGAATTGTTCTAAGCACCCCTTTTATCTGTTTGGTGCACACGTTCCAATGTTCGACGTAAAACCTGTCACACTGGATATTCAATTCATTTATGGGCAAATACTCAAATACTTCTACTTGCAATAGGTTTGCGTATGGAAAAATAGATTTCAAAGATTTCAAACCATACAAAACCAATTTCTTAACTTCTGCTACTTGTAAATATAAAATGTAGAACAACTTCTAGACATACCTTGATACATCATTAATAAGCTTTACTTCTTGGTTGAAAATCCATCAACTTTCACTTTGTTCAAATTTACAAAGGCTCAGACTTAATATTTTATTGAAGCATTCTCACAAATCTATGCATTAACTTTTACTTGACCTTTTCCTTTCAAAATCCTTCTTTGCAAACAATTCCTATCCAAATCATCATTTCATTTTAACAACCTTCACTGTCTCCTACATAATTTTTTATTCCAATTTTTCTCTCCCTTCAACCTGACATTTTTTTCACCCTCTTGATTTTTCTTTTTTCTCAAAATAGAATAATAATAACTTAAACCTAAGTCTTAAATCTAAAGTAGTAAAAATTATAGTTTTCTTCCACTGCGAACGCTGTAAACCTCTCGCGGTACTAAATCACGTACACGAGCTTAGGTAATTCCATATCAGTATATGGCATATGGTGGACAAGCCGAGTTTTCGCCCCAAGGAGTTGGTTCTTCGTAACCACTCCTATCCCAAGTTTTGCTCTTATTCTTTTTAATTTCTTATATGTTATTCCAAGTTTTGTTTTCAGGGATGATTTTTTAAAATCACCCCATCTCTTTTAATTTCATATAGGTAACAATCCTATTTTGATTTTATGTACGTGACTTATGAACCAGAAAGTTATCGATTTTGGTGAGAGTGTTTATGTAATATTTCTAAAAATCTAAAAAAATGGTTATTTTGTTGTTTCAATTCGTCTCCAGCTTGGAGATAATTAACATTTTCCTCTCAGGCAGAGAAATATTCTTGTAGAATTTTCTCATTACCTCTTTATTAGCTTTTTGTCTGAGTCTAAGCTATTTTTGTTTTTTATCCCAACATAAAAATAGTAAATGTACTATTATAAGTGTGTTTCGAATTGTTTCCTTAAAGTGCCAATGGTAGACAAAATACTTTGTAACCTTGGGTTCTTTTTTAGAGAAAGTTAGTGTGTTACTTATTTTCATATTATCAAACATTCCTATTAGAATATTTAAACATAATATAGACAAAACTACATCTCATGTCTTCTGTAGTTGGTTTTCTTTTTGGAAAATAAAAGTTAGCATCAACGCATCTATTTATGATTTTTCTATTGAGTATCTAAGGGCAAGTGAATTTCTGGGCAATTTTTTCGTAATAGGTTTCCTTTTCAGAAAAGTTATCAGTAATATGGAATCAATTAGTTGTCTCATGTCAAAAAGGGTCTTATTAGATACAATATACATTAGTGTGGGAGAGGGTGCTCTCTACCAGGTAGGTAAAGAGAGGTTTGTATTAGGCAAATGCAATTGTTTATGCAAATTGTCAATGAGACAATTAGCATTTGTCGCGCTTTTTAAGGGATAGTAAAAGTCATGTGGTCATCATTGAGCTCATTTACATTATGTACTTCGCGTCCTTTTGTTAAGTATAGAAATATAATAAAATAGTGCAGAGACAAAATAAGATATATTTTTTTATCATATAATTCTAAAGAAGTTGAGAACTTGAATATTTGGTTGGTAATGCCGTGTCGATGTAAATGAGGCCACAGATACACATGACAAATATTGAAAATAGTTTAAAAAGTCAAAAAGTTAGTAAAATTCGGGATAAAATGAGTAAATTAAATGGGTAAATCTATAGGTGCTTATAAAGTAATACAAATTACTTAGTAAGAAGTTAGTTGGTTAAAAGTTTAATTATTACATTGGTAGACGACTAAATGATAGAGATTAGTAAAAAATTTCAATAGGTTAAAATTTGAAGTATTAAACGTACTTATGGTTGGGTAGCTTTCTAGAGTAAAACGTTACAAACAAAAGTCATTTAAATTTTTCGTGATTATAAGTTAATTGAAGTAGAAACAAACAAAAAAAATTTTAGTCAGGAAGATACTGGGGAAAAAATAATTAGGTCATAAGCAAATAATTGGTTGCTGCTTGCTAGATTGTATTTTTTTTGTTGTCGTCTCTCTCTCTCTTTTTGGTAAAGTCATCAAGCCGACTGTCCTCGGAGTCTACTAGGTGATTTGGGCAAAAATTGCGATGGTGCGCAACATCGATTAATTAGCCCGAACTGCCTTGTGGACAACGATACGGCACAAATGATAGCTTAATTTTAAAATTTTTAAAAAATAAATGAGACACAGCAATTTATTTATTCAAATAATTCATCTAGGCAAGAACTTAAAGTGTTAAATGCAGAATGACCAATTTTTTTTTAAATTAGTAAACAGGGGTACCAAGATTTTTTTTTAAATTTTGAGCAGTGTGTATCACAAATTCTCACAGGAAGTTAGGAAGTCAATAAAAATAGTTAGGGACAATTTGTTTTTTATGTAATAATAGTAGATTATGATGTTTTTGATTACGAAACTAGATGTTTCAAGTCGAAGACGACGTTGAAAATAGTTCAAAAAGAACTGAACGTCAGCCTTGTCAAATGAAATATACGTGTTATGGTGTTCGCACACAAAGATGTGCAAGATGAATATAAAGAGTTGATGATTATTTTGTTGAGATGTATAAGGGATTATTTTGCCTATGATGTTACGGGTAAAAGGTTTTAAGATGAGGGTCACGTGGAAGAAGGTTCAAAAGGAACTGAACGTCGGCCTCGTCAAATAGGGTACATGTAGTACCATTGTTGCAAATAAAGATGTACAACCCCAAGGGAGATATTTGTGAATAATTATTATTGAGGTATATAAGGGGGTACATTGCTGATAGTTTGCGAGTAAAATATTTCATGACAAGGAAGGCGTGGAAGAAGGTTCATAAACGGGAACTCAATGTCATCTTCGTACGATAAAGTTTCAAAAACAAATGTTTAAGAATGTCCGTGATAAAGCTAAACAAGTAAATGTATATAACTATTTTCTTCCTAAAACAGAAATAAATAAAGGTTTAACTATGTCCTTCCTAAAGCAGAGAAGAGATTAATATTGTGATGTTAAAAGTTTACTTAAAGTTAAAATCATTAGGAAATGATACACACAAAAAGAACGGTACCCTACTTAGGTAAAAAACTAGAGAAGTTAAACAATTTACTAGTCTTTTCAAATGTTTTCCCCTTCCAAGCACAAAATTCACCAAGTGACATCACTTATAAAAATAACTTTTTTCTTTCTGTCTCTCCAATAATTAAATATTTTCATTTTTTTTAGTATATTAGTTACTGGAACTTGCAATAATAGGTGAATACACGTAAAGTTTGTTTGTGTCGTAGTTTACTGAGTGTCAAGTTCAACTATGTTTTTAAATAAAACACCCACTAGCTTGTAATGGTACAATATAGAAATGTAATATTAGTAATACTCAGCAATTATGTCCAGGCCAAGTTCAATTAAAGGAACAGAAGTGTAGAATCAGCGAATTCTTTAGGTTATATGTAAACAATGTCAATAGACTCAGGATATAATTTTTAATTACAAGTTTAGACAACAATTATTTAATTTCTTTTCTTTCACGAATATAAGCGATTAAATCGTATACTTATAATAATGAGAATGATAATAAAAAGAATAATAATAGATCATAAGGCCAAAATGTTTATTTATTTATAAATTGTTTTTTTACATGTTTCACGGGATCTCTTAGCACACTCCCATGGACACTCGCCGGCACTACCAGACGTCTCCCAGCAGTTGGCAGGGGCGCACCATTCCAGAGGGATGGTACCCGAAATGGAAATTCAGTCAACCAATCGGGGAGTTACATTCATACGTATAATCCAAACATCATATACAGCATCCTCCAAGTTGTACAAGGGCAGGACTTTCAACTAATCCCGAACTATCTGCAAATTCAGGGGCAGGTAAATACTACAGAAGCCTTCCACGCCAACGTCCGCCGCACCCAGGCCGAGCGATGCCTCCAAGCATTTTTGGTCATACAAATGCCATCAACACAGGCATTTCGGAGGGAACAAAAACATTGGCTGCTCGAATGGCAAAAACAACAGGCTGGCCGACAGTCCCAAGGCGGCCGGTATCGTCAACGCCCGACCCTTGGCACACAGGAGATGCTGTATAACCATCCAGGGACCAACAAAAATTACCATGATGTAACTCGACCACACCTCCGGGCACTTGGAACCGTTATCTCACAAAATGAGACAAACGAACAATAGGTGACAAGTACAATGCCCCCACAGTCCTGGAAGAACTGCGTGAACGAACTGTAGTGATAGTGCCGAACTATGAATTTGAACCGGGTGTGCCAAAAAACTTGATCAAAGACCGAGTGGTGAACATGCCAAACATTTTTTAAAATTGATGTAATTTTTTTTTTAATATTTCGGCAGGGTAGGCATCGGCAAAGTTCTCATTATTCCTCTTCTTTTTTGGTGTTGCATTAGTAAATTACCTATAACGAGATTTTGTTGATGCTACCCCTGCTGAACTGTGATACTAGAATAAATAAAATCCTCTCTGTTGTTTTCTCCCTATTTAGGAATAATCTAAGCTGGGGGCCAGCTTTTGGGGGAGGGAAATATGTCACGCAGGAAACAGCCAAATCCGGGAAAGTCGCAAATGTTTGTATAAATTAAATATATTCGACCCTAATCCATATTAAATAAAAAACAATTAAATAATTTCAATGCCAATTAGTAGAATTGTTTAATAATAAAACACAAATATATATAAACATAACATTGACCGTTATAAAGGTCTGCTAAATAAACAAGTATAAAAATCGAATAAAAAAACAAACGGAGCTCTTGGTTCTTTTCAATTCATTGAGTTTCGACGTTTTAGTGTCGACAGTCAGTCTTAGTTTGGGGCCCTCATCTTAGGATGTGGGGCCCAGGCCCTTCAGGCAGTTTTAGTGATCTCCACCCGGGAGATCACTAAGTTAAGTGAAAGTGACACCTTTTCCTCCCCACTATGTATATTGGTAAGACTGTTTAAATTTTTGTATATTTTTATTATGTATTATTCTTGTTAATTAGTTGTATCTATTGATTGTTCATTATCCCCTAAAAGAGTGTTTAATAAAAACCATCCAAACCTTCGAAGTTGCCCTTTTTCGCTAAAAATTCGCTAAGAAAAAGTGTATTTAGAAATTATATTTTTGCAATAAAAGAAAGTGCTTCAAAATAACAGTCGAGAGGAGAAAATTATTTACTGTGAAGTAAAATACATTTCAATTTAACTTGTGTTGATAAAACAAAAATAAACGCATATTTTCTTCTCGTTCTGCAAAACATTTGTTTAAAGTCCCACAAGGACATATGAATTTACGTTTAAACGCCAAATCACCAACTTACACACAAAAAGAGGGCGGGAACTCCATAAAGTGAAATATTCTCTCAAAGTTAGTGATTCTAAGTCATTTCAAAATTATTGTCCGCGCAAGACATTAAATAGCAGACACAGGAACATTTAATATCAAGTGATTTCTATTATATGATTTTTCAAAATTTCTCTAAACAATTACGCGAGTTCCACTGAAAGAATATTTCTCACAATGCTCCATAACTCGGTCCTAGTAAGAACTTATGCGATTCGGATGTCTCCATTGATACCTCTTCCACGTATGTGTGTGTGTGTGTGTGTTCATGTTCTACATTGCCTATGGCACCATGTGCGTGAATGGAGCTGCACTCTGGCACCTGTTCACTTTTGTGGCACCATACCTGCGCTGCCATAGAGTAAATAAGGTTTTTTGAACTCGCCGTCCCATTTCAAGTCGATCTATACCTACTTTGTATTTTTCTTGTGTAAGCTGCCTTAAAGCAGGTTTCAGTATATGGTACACACAATACTATCAATATGGCACCATAAGCTTCACCAATAGATGGCGTTAACTTCGTAAATATTACAGAATTGTCACAATGCGGTGTATCTAGTATTATGGATACACACATGTGAATGGGCATGCGCTGCATGCGTGCTCTATACCACAAGACGGCTTCCATTATGTCCAGATATACACACATGAAATTGAGCATGCGTATATTATACCATAAGTCTGTTATTGTTACACGAAGGAGGTAGCACGCGTCGCACATATTTCTAGTTTATACCTAAATCGCTACCGTATCTGTGTAAGTTTTTACAGTGCGTTATAGGTAAGTACCGTTTTTAATTAGATATTTTACGAATTTTGTAGTTCATAGCTACATTATCATCTTTGAAATCACCAATAATTTTATTTCATGCATGAAGTAATTTGAAAAAGTAGAGCAATATCATACCTACTTATATAAGATACCTATAATGACAAGACATGCTCACCTTAGCTACCATAGCTGAAATTTTGATTATTCTATTCGTTTGAACCATAAAATATAAAAATAGACTTAAATATTTCATTTTCAAACACCAAGTTAAATGAAAGAAATATACCTATTAAATTTATATTACGAAATCTCCAACCGCCATACCATAAAAACGTTCAGAAGGTACTTAATATCACAACCAGTGTTGCCAATCGGTGTATAATTATACGATTTTCGTATAATTTGAACTGACTGTGTATAATTTTCTAACATTAGACAAAATCGTATAATTTCGGATATTTTTAGAAAAACTGTGTATATTTTTAGTTTCTTATGCAATTGATTTGATTATTGATAAATTTGAAATCCACAATTTTCAGAATTGAACAACGTTGCAACGTTGGAGTGTCTTTATTATGTATTTTATAACTTGTCCACGTAAGTTAGCCTTTTGCGGTGCGTACGGCTGTGATTCACTACGTGCAGTAATGGGTGGCCGGCAATTTTCTTGTTGAAGGGTAATGGAGGCTAGGTTTGAAGTGGTCAGAGCCAGGAGTTGTGCTAATTGTTCGTAAGTGGGTAGTCCCAAGCTTGGTTGGGGTTGGTCCGTCATGGCGGCAGAGGGGACTGGGATCGTCCCGGGCGTTTGCCCTTGAAGCACTAATTGTCTTGTTGGTGTCGCACTAGGTCTTGCCGTCTGGTACGGTGGGGTGACGTGGTAGGCGCCGGCCGACGAGGTAGGCGTGACGAAGTACTGTGCGTTTGGGGGCGTGCTTGGACTTGGGCTGGTTGCTGCTGGTGGTACCATGCAGTGAGGGGTGGCCAGCTGGCGGCGAGGTGTCAGCGAGGCGTCGCTGAAGAGTTGGGGCCAGTCGGGTGTGGCAGCAATGGTGTACTGACCGCTGGGTAGCCCTGAGCCAGAGAGGGAGGCTTCCCCATGTGTGGAAGCGAATCCAGCGAAGCGGCGATCTCCCAGCGTCAAGGAATCGTCGTTGGCCCGGAATGCTGTTGGGTCCACCATACAGCGAGGGGGCATCACCATATCATCATCACCATCCAATCTCCGTTCCATCGCCGAGTTTTCGTGCCACGATGCTGCGTTGCGCTCCATGCAGTAAGGGGGCATCGCTTGGGAATCGTTGCTACTCCATCCCACATTTGTTGCCTGGGCTTCGGGCCAGGTTGCTGCGCTGCGTGCCATGCAGCGAGGGGGCACCGTCGTGATGACGTCGTGCGTGACCCCAGTGTCGTGTCCTATGTTGGTGGCGAGTCCTGCCTCGCTATGCCTAGGTGCTGAGCCCGGCGACGCACAGTATTGGGGCGCCGTCGTCGCGACGCCATGCGTAGCACTTGTGCCTGTGGAGAAATCAGAGGACATGCTTACCTCGCCGAGCCGGGTTGCTGTGTTGCTTGCTATACAGTGTGGGGCCACCGTCGTGGAGACGTCGGGCGTGACCCCCGTACCCCCTGTCAGGGCGTCGTGTTGGCGGAGCACTTCGTGGTCAGATGCTGTGAGAGGCGTCGTGCAGTGAGGGGGGGCCGACGTGGAGACATCGCTCGCGACCCCAGTGCCTACTGCCTTGCCACTCCGGGTATGCATTGCCACTTGTCACTCAACACAATAAAACTCAAATAAAACACTATGTCACTTAACAACACAAGAGGAAGGGATAACCTCATCAGCTTTGGCGTTGGCTTCTGTGCTCAATGACTTCAGTTTCGGCAGAAGACTATTAGCGGCTGAAGGCTAGAACATTACAACTTGAAGGATCGATCACTACTTGCTCGCTGAGAAAAAGTCTTTTCTTATATAGACTTTTTTGAAAATCCCTGGCTTTTGATTGGCCAAAATATTTTAGTATATAAGAGAAATTTTGGGCTGAGTTTATAAATATGAGCACAGCGCGCCAGACAAGTCATAACTTGTTCGACGCCGACGCCGATGACACCACCCCCCTTTTTTGTGACTTTATTGAACATTAATAAAGGCATACAGGTTATGTTTCAGTTCAATAATTTCAATTATATAATGTAAGAGTGAGTAGGTAAGATATTTTCAAAACTATAAACTAAGAGTAAGTGTTAAGATATTTCAACAACTAAGATATTTTAACATATATAGACTAAGATTAAGTGTGGTAAGATATTTTAAATAAGTAACTAATAATAAGTCCACTAAGATATTTTAGGTAAAACAAGATATTTTAAAATTAAAGTATTTTATGTGACAAATCATAAATGTATTCTAGTTTGAACAAAGTTTTTCGCCCTGTGGCGATAATTTATTTACATAGGTATATTTGCGCAAGTTTCGTTTTTCTGGACGTCGTCTCCGCGACGCCCGGGGCTGCCTGATCCTGTTGCGAATTGGGGGCTGCTAAGTCCTGCTGTGCTGCGTGCTACGGCAGCGGGATTCTGGAGCGAACCTGTGAGGCTGCAACGTCCTGCTGTGTTGCTTGCTAAGGCAACGGGAGACTGGAGCGATTTATTGAGGCTGCAACGTCCTGCTGTACTGCGGGCTAAGGCAGTGAGATACTGGAGCGCCTCGTGGGGGCTGCAAGGCCCTGCTGTGCTGCGTGCTAAGGCAGCGGGATTCTGGAGCGGTGCGCCGGAGCCGGCTGAGCTCGGGCTGGCGTTTGAGTTGACGAACACTCGTGTCCAGACTGGGACAGGCATCGGGCTGGCGGATGGCTGCTGTCGGTCGTGGCCAGGCGTGGTCACGGCCTTCGCCCAGAATGGCATCGGAAACTGTATGGGCGTCGTGTCGAGCGGCTGCTCTTGTCCCGACGTAGAAGGCCCAGGGTCTGCTGGCGGCGGCGGTGCGGCTGACAACGCCGGGGACTTCTCATTCTTGTTTGTTTGTTTCCTCTTGGCTGAGGTGGATGGGCCAGGCACGACTGGGGGCAGTCGGCGGGCTGGAAATTTTGGTTCAGCGGTGGCTGTGGTGCTATGTCCACGTAAGTTGGTACCAGGTCCACGTAAGTTGGCCGGTGCTTCGGCATCTGGCTTCGGGGCAGCGGGCACTACTGATCCTGTGATAGTAGGCGTGACTGGCTTCTGGACAACGGGCGCTACTGGTCCTGTGACAGTAGGCGTGGTTGGCTGTTGGGCAGCGGGCACTACTGATCCTGTGATAGTAGGCGTGACTGGCTTCTGGACAACGGGCGCTACTGGTCCTGTGACAGTAGGCGTGGTTGGCTGTTGGGCAGCGGGTGCTGCTGGCTCTGGGGCAGCGGGCGCTACTGGTCCTGTGACAGTAGGAGCTGCGAGCCTTGGTGGGGCTGGATGACCTGGATCCTCGGGATCGTCATCCTCGTCGTTGCTGTCATCATCGTCGGTATCAGCTGCGACGGCTCGTACGGCTGGAGGCACTGGAGGTCGCTTGTCGGGCTTCTGGCCTGGCATGGGCCTGATGTCATCAATGTGAATGGGCACTGGGATCTCGTTCCTGAGAATTTCGTACGTGTTATCACCCAGGGCTCGAATGATAACAAAAGGTCCCTCCCATGTGGGTCCAAAGCTGGTCCGGTGCTCCTTGAAGCCTCGGCACATCACTTGTTGCTGGGGTCGATACTCGATCGGGGCTGTCCTTGGTTCTGGGAAAAGATTCCTCTGGTAGACTTGCTGTCGTTGCGCCGCTTTCTCATGTCTGCTCCTAGCTGCTCGTCGGGGTTCTGGTAGCGGGCGGCGTTGCTCTGGGTGTTGCCAGTCTCCTGGGCGAGGTAACTCGGTCCCAAGCAGCAGCTCGCTGGGTGAGTAGCCGGTGGCAGCATTTTTTCTGTTGTGCAAAGAAAAGATGATCTGCGGCAGCACGACGTCCCATCGGTTTTGTCGTTTTCCCATCAGCTTTTCTCGTAGGGCCTTCTTTATCTCTTGGTTACGCCTCTCTACGGGATTGGCTCTCTGGTGGTAGATCGGCGATGTAAAATGTCTGATTTTATTCCGCTTGCAGAAGTTGAGGATCTTCTTGGCGGTGAAGGTGGGTGCATTGTCGGTAATGAGTTCATCGGGATATCCCCATCGGAGGCAGACTCGTTCCAAGGCCCCTAAGATGTGGTTGGCATCAGCTTGGGGTGCAGCTTCGGCCTCGATCCACTTGGAACAGAGATCTGTTATCACGATGATAACTCGGTTATGGGTTGGTGTCTCTTCGTAGGGTCCCATGACGTCTAACGAGAGTACTTGCCAGGGTTTGGTGGGTGGTCTCGGGCGGAGTGGAGCGGCAGCTTGAAGGGGTCCTCGCTTGGTCGCAGCACATACCATGCATAGTCTCACATGCGTTGTGACGTTCTTGCGGAGTTGGGGCCAGTAATAACGGTTGTTTACTGCCCGGTACGTCTCGTCGCGGCCTGGATGACCTGCATGTGGGGCGTCGTGGTAGTGGTGCAGAATGCGGGGCCTCAAGGCTTCGGGCACAACGAGGGCGGTCCTCTCTTCAGTGACATGCCATAAGCGTCCATCTTCCACCTTGAATTGTTCTTTCAGGCGCTTCTCCCAGGGGTCTAAGCCTCGTTCCTGATCCTGGATGTCCCCCCAATGTCCGATGGAACCAGAAATGGCGTAGTCCGCGAGTTGGGCGGCCTTGATCTCATCGAACAGAGTGGTTAGCTCCTCAGGTTCGGCTTCCATCATCAGAAGTTCCTCCGTGGTCGGGGTATCGATGATGGCCCTTGGCGTGGTTGGTTGTTCGGTTGTGGATTCCTCGTCAGGAGGTAGCAAGCGGGAGTCATCGCCGGTATCAGCTGGCATGGCTTCTTGGGGATGACGCGACAGGAAGTCGGGCAGCTGGTTCAGTCGTCCTGGACAGTGTTCTACGGTGAAGGTGTACTCTTGCAGCTGCAAGGCCCACCGGGTGAGCTTGGCCCTCTCGTCCTTGAACTGATGTAACCAGTGCAATGCTCGGCTGTCCGTGACAAGTGTGAAATGCTGGTCCTCCAGCCAGTGGCGGTACCGACGACAGGCCCATACTACGGCGAGTGTCTCCTGTTCATTAATATGATAGCGGCGTTCTGGTCCTGTGAACTTTGCACTGGAGCAGGAAATGATCCGTTTCTCCCCCTCTGGCGTTTTTTGATACAAAGCCGCACCCATGCCATGGTTGCTTGCATCGGTTTGGAGGTAGAAAGGCAGTCCTGGCTCCGGTCTGCAAAGGGCTAGAGGCTGTGATAGCTTCTCTTTGATCAGTGTGAACGCTGTCTCCGCTTCTATGTTCCACTGGAACCTCTCCTTTCCTGTTAGGTTTGTTAGCGGGGCTGTCAGCTCGGCAAACTCGGGTACAAACTCTCGTAACCAGTTGGCGGCGCCTAGGAATCCCTGGAGTTCCTTCTTGGTGCGAGGAGTGGGAAAGTCTCTTATTTGGATGACGTGTTTCTCCTGGGGTTGATTTTGAGTAGTAGTTATCCTGTAGCCCAGGTAGTCCAGCTCGGAGGCTCCAAATCGGCACTTCGGGAGTCCACAGTGCAATCCATGTATCCTCAGACGTTCTAATACCAGAGCCAAGTGACGAAGGTGGTCTTGATGATCTTCAGAGTATACTATTATATCGTCGAGATATACCTTCACGAAGACGTCTATGAAGTCGGCCAGCACTTCTGTCATTAACTTCTGGAACGTTGAGGGGGCGTTGCGTAGCCCGAATGGCATTACAAGGAACTCGAATGTCGCTCCGTCTGGGGTACTGAAAGCTGTCAGGGGTACACTGTTCTCGTGCATCGGGACCTGCCAGTATCCACTCTTTAAGTCCAAACTTGTGAAAACCTTTGCTGCACCTAGCTCTCGGATCGTCTCCCTTATCGGCGGCAACTGGGACACTTCTTCCAGCGTCTGGGTGTTCAGCTGGCGGTAATCGACACAAAAGCGGGAAGTCCCATCCTTTTTGTTCACAATAACGATCGGTGAGCAGTAACGGCTGTTACTGCGTCGAATTACCCCAGCTGCCAGCATCTTCTTCACTTCCTCAGTGATTATTGCCTTTTTGTTCGCCGAGTACTGGTAACGTCGTATTTTAAATGGTTTGTCGTCTTTCAGACGGATTTCATGGGTAGTGAGTTGTGTAGTAGGCTGTTTAAGCGTCTCTTGAAATACATCAGAAAATTTAGTGATGACTTCCTCATACGCACGGCTGTGCGTCTCTGGTAGCTGCTCTGGGTTGGCTGTTACGGTGCGGGCCGAGTCCTCGGTCCTAACCTCCATGTCCCAGAACAGGGTGTGCCGTTCTGACACCCCTGCGTGTATGCAGTGCCGCGGAAAATCGATCACCACTTCCTGTTTCGCTAGGAAGTCTCTTCCTAGGATGATGTCCTTGGTCATATCCTCCAAGATATGCATTTCGACCGAAACTGTCCAGTTTCCGATCTGCAGGGGCACTTCCACGCTGCCTTGGGTGTGCTTGATCTCCTTGGCGGCAGCCAAGAGCACGGGCATCGTCGGATGATTAGTCCTCGGAAGGTCCTCTACGTAGTTGCTATGGATGAAGGAATGAGTCGCCCCGCTGTCCAGCAGGGCCAGTAAACGGCATCCATTGGCCTCGACCCACAAGTGGGATGATGGGCCGGGACCGGCCGTCAGTCCTATTGACGCACTTAATTCTGGAGCCGGGCACCCTGGCTTGGGCCGGCTCGCTGCTCGTTTCCCGCCTGGGGCTGACTGTTAGCTTGCTGCCGGGGGGCTACCTGACTTCGTTGCTGCGGTGGTGCCGTGGATGTCTGTCCTGGGCCCGGGTTATTGGTTGGACCTGCTTGTTGGCTAGGGTTGTTTAAGTTGGTGCCATGCCCTCGGAAGTTGCTACCCCCTGTCTGGACATTTTGTTGGCGGAAGTTAGGGTTTTCCTGCTGATTGGAGTCGTGTCCACGGAAATTGGGGTTGGCTCGCTGGTTGGAGTCATGTCCGCGGAAATTGGAGTGGCCTTGCTGGGGCTCTGACTGAGTTTGGTTGGTGGGGCAGTCTCGGTGATAGTGAAATCCCGGGCACTTGCGGCACTTTGGTAGACTGTTGGTATTATTACTCGCAGGCGGGATGGTGGCTGGCCTCGGCAGCGGTCGGAGTTGCCTCTGAAATTCCCTGTAGTCACCCTCGGCGTTTTCAGCCACTCGGCTCAAGCTTTCCATCGTGGCCACTGGGACATTTCTAGTTGCGAATCTTAGTTCCGGTCGCAGGAGCTCGCGCACCTCCATAACCATCTCTTCTTCCGGCGTATACCGTTCTACTCTCAGCCAGAGTCCAATTTTACGTTGTATAAAAACGGCGGCGGGTTCGTCGTCTTTTTGCCTCTCCCCGTGTAACCTGGAGCGTAGCTTCCCCAGGGTGGCAGTGTCGTTGAACTGCCGCAGTAGCTTTTCCTTTAAGAATTCGTATGTAATGTTGTGGGACTTCCACATCTCCAGGGTGCGTCTGGCCTGACCCTCGAGCTGTTCAATGGCCACTCTCACTTTATCTCTGCCGTGGATGTCTTCATGGAGCATCGCCTCCTCGAGCTCATCCAGGAAGTTGACTGGATCCTCCCATTCCAGGCCTGAGTAAGTGGGCAGCGCTCTCATTCTTCTTGTGGGCATCCTGTGATGACCTTGCATTGCGTGTATTGCGGCTTGAACGCTTCCCTCCATTAGTCTTGTCATGCTTTCTGCTAGGTTTTGTGTTGGGCGCCACTGGGGGTCCATTTCCCCAGAATCTGTATAGTCGGGTCGTCGTGGATCCTCTTCCCTCCGGAAAGATCTGGCCTCACGCTGTTGGTCGCCATGTCCACGTATGTTAGCCTTTTGCGGTGCGTACGGCTGTGATTCACTACGTGCAGTAATGGGTGGCCGGCAATTTTCTTGTTGCCGGGTAATGGAGGCTAGGTTTGAAGTGGTCAGAGCCAGGAGTTGTGCTAATTGTTCGTAAGTGGGTAGTCCCAAGCTTGGTTGGGTTTTTTTTTTTTTAAACCGGACGGGACAGAAACAAAGGGATGGAAGGAGACCACTCAGGTTCTCCTAAGTGAACTCCTACCCCAAGATAATATGCAAAATGAAACAAGGGAACAGCAAGAAAAAAGAATGCAAATGATTAGAAACTACAATGATGGAGAAAGAGCCCGTCCGTTTACGGAAGATGAGATACGAGCTGCAATAAAACTAATGAAAAAGAAGAAGGCACCAGGCCCTGACGGAATCCAAGCTGAAATAATACAAAATATATCAGATGAAATAATAGATGACCTCACAAACATATATAACAAATGCCTAGAAACTGGAAAGTTTCCGGGCATATGGAAACAGGCCAATGTTATAATAATATACAAAGGGGAAGGAAAGGATCCCAAGGAAGCGAAATCATACAGGCCAATATGCCTGTTAAACACAATGGGGAAGCTATTAGAAAGGCTGATATGTGGAAGAATCAACGAAGCCAGAGAAAACATAAAGCACCCAGATCAATATGGATTCCGAAAGGGCAGGTCAACAGAAAATGCGATAAATGCGGCTATAGAGGGGGTAAGGGCCTCTGAGGCTATGTATGTCCTAGCGATATACATAGATATATCCGGGGCCTTCGACAACCTCTGGTGGCCGTCATTTTTCGCAAACCTACAAAGACTTCAATGTGCAGGAAATATATACAAAATTGTGAGGAGCTATTGTCAAGATAGATACGTAACGATGAAAAACCCAAGGGAAAAAACAACAAAAGTATTAACGAAAGGGTGCCCACAGGGGTCCATCTGCGGCCCAGTATTCTGGGACATAACGATGGATGACCTGCTGGGGACCATAACGGAACAAGGAACAGCAAAAACTGTGGCATATGCTGATGATCTCCTTTTACTTGTAGAAGGGGATTCAAGAAGACAAATAGAAGAGGAAGCAAGAACAAATATGCAAATACTCAACACCTGGTGTGACAGGAACAAAATGACAATAGCTGCTCACAAAACGAAGATATCGCTGTTAAAAGGCACACTCGGAAGAAACCCAGTAGTAAGACTGGAGCAAGAAACCATACAAAGAGTTGAAACTACCAAATACCTTGGAGTGTGGATTGATGAGAGGCAAAATTACATGGGACATGTACAAATGGCAGGTGCAAGAGCAACCAGGCAAATGCACCAAATCATACGTATGGCCACAACTGAATACAAAATTCCCATTAGAGCCGCCAGAATGTACATGAAATCAGTGATGGAGTCAATCATCAGTTACGGAGCCAGTATATGGGCACACAGACTAAATCTGAGGAAACCAAAAGAAGTCGTCCGGAGGACCCAGAGAGGAGTCCTGATAAGACTCACTGGGGCTTTCAATACGACTTCCATAGAGGCATTAGCAATACTGTTAAATGTGAGACCAATAGACTACGAAATTAGAGACAGGGCAGCCCAATACTGGCTACGACAAGGGAATTTGGAAAGGGTCCAGCTTATCGTAAGGGAAAGATCAACAACAAAAAGAGAAATAAGAGAAACACTCAACAGACAATGGCAAGCAGAGTGGGAAACCACAGAAAAAGCACAAAGAGTCAAACAATTTTTCCCAACCATTTATCACAGACAAGAAAATCAATTAGAACCAACACAAGGTATGGTCCATTTCCTAACAGGTCATGGACCATACCCGCAAAATCTACATAGACTGGGAATTAGACAAGACCCATTCTGCCAATGCGGAGAAATAGGCACTCCCGAGCACGTGGTAAGGGAGTGTGAAGAGGTAACGAATGAAAGCGTCAGGAATAAAAGAAGAACATTACAAGGAAAAGACACGATGCAAATACTTCAAGACCCAGACGACACTGAAATGCTAAATAAACTAACTAGTGAAGTATCACTACTTCACTTGCAAGCATATAACCGTAGAAACAACGACTGAGAACCTCTAATCTGCTAGGACATACCAGCAGAAACAGAGGCACCAGACGTAACTAGACAAACAAACTGCACAAAATAAATGGGACTAGAATAACGGCAAACGATTAATGGAGTAAGACCAAAAACAGAGCTAATAACATCAAACAAAGGTAAGCTGCATGCCAGCATTACGCGACTATGACACAAACAAGAGAATACAGACAAGACAACACAGACAATACAAAACATAGATATAAGTCCGAGAAAGCATGTCGCGTACACTAATGCATGTAAGTAGTTAGTAAGATCGTAAGTTATGTCGGGAGCATGTTGCATGTTGCATGATATAACTGTAACTTTAGTTTTAAGGATAAAAAGAAAAGAAACAAAAAATCAAAGAAATTAAAAAAAAAAGAAAGATCATCACCATGTCACCTCCTCGAGGTGGGGACGGTAACGAAGCGGGGGTCACAGCTATAGGCTGAAATAAAAATCCCCCGTACGGCTAAGAACATGGTGATGATGGGCAATCCAGGCAGGATTTAAGAAGATAAGGTGTCCTGCCGAGAAGAAGGAGCTCGTAAATGAAAAAAAAAAAAAAAAAAAAAAAAAAAAAAAGTCCCAAGCTTGGTTGGGGTTGGTCCGTCATGGCGGCAGAGGGGACTGGGATCGTCCCGGGCGTTTGCCCTTGAAGCACTAATTGTCTTGTTGGTGTCGCACTAGGTCTTGCCGTCTGGTACGGTGGGGTGACGTGGTAGGCGCCGGCCGACGAGGTAGGCGTGACGAAGTACTGTGCGTTTGGGGGCGTGCTTGGACTTGGGCTGGTTGCTGCTGGTGGTACCATGCAGTGAGGGGTGGCCAGCTGGCGGCGAGGTGTCAGCGAGGCGTCGCTGAAGAGTTGGGGCCAGTCGGGTGTGGCAGCAATGGTGTACTGACCGCTGGGTAGCCCTGAGCCAGAGAGGGAGGCTTCCCCATGTGTGGAAGCGAATCCAGCGAAGCGGCGATCTCCCAGCGTCAAGGAATCGTCGTTGGCCCGGAATGCTGTTGGGTCCACCATACAGCGAGGGGGCATCACCATATCATCATCACCATCCAATCTCCGTTCCATCGCCGAGTTTTCGTGCCACGATGCTGCGTTGCGCTCCATGCAGTAAGGGGGCATCGCTTGGGAATCGTTGCTACTCCATCCCACATTTGTTGCCTGGGCTTCGGGCCAGGTTGCTGCGCTGCGTGCCATGCAGCGAGGGGGCACCGTCGTGATGACGTCGTGCGTGACCCCAGTGTCGTGTCCTATGTTGGTGGCGAGTCCTGCCTCGCTATGCCTAGGTGCTGAGCCCGGCGACGCACAGTATTGGGGCGCCGTCGTCGCGACGCCATGCGTAGCACTTGTGCCTGTGGAGAAATCAGAGGACATGCTTACCTCGCCGAGCCGGGTTGCTGTGTTGCTTGCTATACAGTGTGGGGCCACCGTCGTGGAGACGTCGGGCGTGACCCCCGTACCCCCTGTCAGGGCGTCGTGTTGGCGGAGCACTTCGTGGTCAGATGCTGTGAGAGGCGTCGTGCAGTGAGGGGGGGCCGACGTGGAGACGTCGCTCGCGACCCCAGTGCCTACTGCCTTGCCACTCCGGGTATGCATTGCCACTTGTCACTCAACACAATAAAACTCAAATAAAACACTATGTCACTTAACAACACAAGAGGAAGGGATAACCTCATCAGCTTTGGCGTTGGCTTCTGTGCTCAATGACTTCAGTTTCGGCAGAAGACTATTAGCGGCTGAAGGCTAGAACATTACAACTTGAAGGATCGATCACTACTTGCTCGCTGAGAAAAAGTCTTTTCTTATATAGACTTTTTTGAAAATCCCTGGCTTTTGATTGGCCAAAATATTTGCATGCGTGCTCTATACCACAAGACGGCTTCCATTATGTCCAGATATACACACATGAAATTGAGCATGCGTATATTATACCATAAGTCTGTTATTGTTACACGAAGGAGGTAGCACGCGTCGCACATATTTCTAGTTTATACCTAAATCGCTACCGTATCTGTGTAAGTTTTTACAGTGCGTTATAGGTAAGTACCGTTTTTAATTAGATATTTTACGAATTTTGTAGTTCATAGCTACATTATCATCTTTGAAATCACCAATAATTTTATTTCATGCATGAAGTAATTTGAAAAAGTAGAGCAATATCATACCTACTTATATAAGATACCTATAATGACAAGACATGCTCACCTTAGCTACCATAGCTGAAATTTTGATTATTCTATTCGTTTGAACCATAAAATATAAAAATAGACTTAAATATTTCATTTTCAAACACCAAGTTAAATGAAAGAAATATACCTATTAAATTTATATTACGAAATCTCCAACCGCCATACCATAAAAACGTTCAGAAGGTACTTAATATCACAACCAGTGTTGCCAATCGGTGTATAATTATACGATTTTCGTATAATTTGAACTGACTGTGTATAATTTTCTAACATTAGACAAAATCGTATAATTTCGGATATTTTTAGAAAAACTGTGTATATTTTTAGTTTCTTATGCAATTGATTTGATTATTGATAAATTTGAAATCCACAATTTTCAGAATTGAACAACGTTGCAACGTTGGAGTGTCTTTATTATATATTTTATAACTACCGAATTTCAAATACCCAACACCCACAGGTGACGATTATATACTAAAGGAACTTGGTAATCTTGCTCACAGATGGCAATGATGGCAAATGAAACTCATGCGGTACTCCATCCTGTATTAAGCTGTTTCGCATAGATAAAGATAGTATATTATTAGATTTTCTTTATAAAATTTTAAAACGATTTTTACTGACTTTCAATGTCGCCAAGTGTAGTGTGACCTAACGACATGCTTGTTTGGGTGCGTATAAAAGCGTATAATTTGGGTATATTCTATGGATATTTTCGCATTTTGACATTGGCAACACTGATCACAACATATTTCCTCTACAACTGCAACCGCTTCGATCTTGTCATTTTGGTTTCGAAATGATATACTTTTTCATACTTACTAGTACAAAAATTAAATTATATTTTTGCACTAGTATAGTTACAGTAAATTCATAAATAATTAGTATTGCTGTCATATTGAGTAACAAAATTTATTAGATAGTTACACATTTTAAAACATCAGTTTTTATAGATTTTTACTTCGCTTTCTTACCGAAGGGAAGTATTGTGATCGTGAAATAATTAAATTCAGATTATGTAGGTTACGAAAATTAAAGTCCTGCAATTCCGTCTGTCCGTCTGTCTCTCAGGCTGTTATTTGATAGAGAAAAATAGTATTTAGCAGGTAGTTAACGCTATTGCCGCTTAAGAAACTGCTGAATTGAAAATAAACAAAAAATATAGTACTATATTATGATGACATTTTTGTGTCCTATTATATTTAAAAATTAAACGGTATGTAGAGCAAAATGGGAGTACCCGTGTATAATTCCTACAAGGAATTTTTTGTTTGTATAATGTAGAGCGGCTTGACACAATCATTATATAACGCCTTCCACAAAAATATTGTTGCCGTTACTGCCGCCATGTTGAGAAAATGTCGGTCAGAATAGGTTTCTCTCAATTATCTCCTTTCCTGTTAGTTCAGCCCTAAAATTAGGTATTACCAATATTGTAGAAAATGAAAAAGGCTACAACTTGTAATTAAAGTACTTCTCTCTATTGTTAATTTTTTACGATTTACAGCCATCAGAATGGTGAAAATTTGTGCTTCGATCTAGATTTTTGCAATTATCTCTGTCCCCGTTGCTCCTATGTGGTAAAATTAGTTATTATCCATATTGTCAAAAATGTCCCAAAACTTTTTTTAAATCATTTTCTTCCACCGTGAACTGTTTAAAAATTACACCAGCTCTAAGTTTGAAAAATAGTTGGTAAAACCAAAAGTGCACACCATGTAAGTTGTTTTATCCAATAAGTACTGTTGGATATTGTACTATTCGTAGATTAGAAAACGATATTACATTTGGTGGGCACATTTCTAAAACCGTAAATATTTCTAAAAATACTAATGTCAGAAAAAAAAGTTTCAAATAAAAAAGTTACGTCAATCCTTTTTCTTCATTACCTCTCGATTTACTTGATACTTATTTAGAAAGTAAAAAAGTTTCCCGCATGTTACATTTGAAAATGCAAATTTTCGACAGTCTTAGAGAAAAAAAATATTTTTAATACTTGTTAAAATTCTGCCTTCATATTAACACGTGGTGTTAACAATTATATAATGATGAGTCGATATCAATTTGAGAGTAATTCATTGTGCGGTTTTTGAGTTAGAGGAAAAATAATTGTTTTACTTATCAAATAGACACCAAAAATTAGTGAAAACTGGATTTACTTGATGCTTATTTAGAAAGTAAAAAAGTTTCCCGCATGTTACATTTGAAAATGCAAATTTTCGACAGTCTTAGAGAAAAAAAATATTTTCAATACTTATTAAAATTCTACCTTCATATTAACACGTGGTGTTAACAATTATATAATGATAACTCGATATCAATTTGAGAGTAATTCATTGTGCGGTTTTTGAGTTAAAGGAAAAATAATTGTTTTATTTATCAAATAGACACCAAAAATTAGAGAAAACTGACAATAGACGAATCGACTAAAAAACATTCAAGTTGATCCGTTAAGAATTGCGACCTGTAGAATGTTTCCGTACGTTCGAACGTACGTACCTACATACAGACCAACTGACGGATACCTATGCCAATTTTCAATAGCAATTTTAGAACTTAACAAATAAAAATTCAAATCAATCTAAAAATGGTACCATTTTTTAGAACATCATCTTCCCTTTTTGAATAGCTATAATTAAAATCGATTCTATGCGGAATTAGGTAAGCAAATAAAAACATTTTTGTCAGCGAAGCTGAGTGTTAGCAGATTGACCGAGAATAGAGCACACACCCAACGGATGACAATTTTCGAGGTGATGTAATTTTGAAAAAATTGCCAGTGGAAGTTTGTTAAAATAACAGTTTTAGTACATTTTTCATTCTACAGTATTGAATCAGCTAATTACTACATCAGGCAACAAGGACAGAGATAACTGCAAAAATCAGAAGTGACGCATACATTTTCACATTTTTGGGCGAGTCCAAATCATAAATTTTTGCAATAGAGAAATATTGTTGTGTTGACAGATCAGTGATAAGTCGAAAAATACATTTTTTGAGAGAAATAATCTTACTGTAAGTCAATTTTATTCGATATTTTATTAATTATGCAAAATTAATAACTTTTGAAGAACGCGGCAGATTTTTCCGAAATTCAAGAAACTGTAATGAAGCATTTTGTTACATGGAAATTGTAACACAAACCGCCGTTTATTTTTATATTTGGAATATTAAGATTTTATACTGCAGGTACAAAGTGTAATTTTTAATATGGAAATTGCAACACAAACCGCCGTTTATGTTTGTATTTAGAATATTAAGATTTTATACTGTAGGGACAAATCGTAAATATTGTTGAATTTGATTATTTACTTAGAAATATTAAATTAGTAAGTAAGGAGTTAATCCGCTAGGTAGCGCTAGTTACGCACTATTGACCCTATTTGATTCCACGGAGACAAGCCAACGGCATTGGCCTCCTGGAGTCACTTAACAGACACTTCAGATTCCGATACCGATACATCTACCACACAGCAGGTAATACTCAAACACCACTTAGGGGATTATCTAAAAAACACTAACACAAACACTGACCACTCCAAACCCCATGTCACTAATATTAACACTAATAACACTAATCCTAACCAAATTATTAATAATGTAAATGAAAAGAGCACCAGTACTCCAAATTTAAATAACCCTGTTTCAAGCAATTCGTCAATTAACTCAACTTATTCTTTCAACAACTCCGCACCCAACTCCCCATCAGTCACACTAGTTCAAAATAGCAGCCCCCCAGTATACCCTTCTTACTTAAATTTAACTCCAACCACAACCACAATTACCACCACCTCTTCTACTACCACCACTACAGAAATTATTCAAATAAACACACCCCCTCAATTCACGTCATCCCCTATTTGTTCCGTTCTAAGCCCAAATTTAGAATTACCCAGGCAATCAGATGATTCCAACACCCCTCCCGGATCATCTGACAATACTTCCCAAAGCTCTATGGAAATCACCCCCGTACCAACCCCTAACTCACAGATCAATAAAAGAAAAATTAGCACTCCGGATATCTCCGAAAATAATTCAATAGAATATCATGAAAATAATTCTCAAGAATCACGCCACCCCCAAACTACCCCCCAACCCTCTTCCGCTCATATTGAGCAAAGTGCCGAATCAATTGACGTGCAAGTGCACAGAGCTAATCTTAGTCAAGCCATTTCACAATTCAGCAGTGAATATAACAACCCCACTATTGTCAACCCCCCAACCACCCCTCAAAATAACCCCAATAAACGGAAAAAGACCACACAAAAAAGGCAAATTGCACAAAACTTTGATGCCATTGATAATTGCCCTGAGCAACCTCGCCCAAAAACTTCATCCACAGTCCCACCCCCTAAACAAATCAACACACAACATGCCAACACCACACAAAATTCCACAATAGACAATCAACAACCATCAACAAGTACAAGTCAAACTATTGCACCCCGCCCACCACCCCCTATACACATCTATACCGACAACCATAATGGCACAGTAACTGCCATAAAAAATTTAGTCAAAACCCCCCTATCTTTTAAATTCAACAACAATTCCTTAATTTGCTACCCCAAATCAATTAATGATCATAGACAAATCAGAAATCTACTCTCAAATAATAGAATCGAATATTACTCGTATGACGTTGAAAAGCTCAAGCCTGTCAAAGTTGTAATTAAATATATTCCACTAGACACCCCCTCACCTGAAATCGAGGAAGAATTAAACCAAAAAAATCTACCTTTTATCAGAATAGCTAGGGTTATGACCAACAAAGATGGCAACAAGCAGGCCACTAACATCCTGCTGTTGACCATCCCTAAACAATCCCTCGAATCTTATCTTAAACTTACCAATCTATGCCACTACCGAGTGAAAGTCTCCACTTATAACAGGTTCAATGTGCCGCAGTGCCACAAGTGCCAGCACTTCGGGCACTCGTCTGACATATGCAACCGAGTTGCAAGATGCCTCAGGTGCGGTACTACGCACCCTGTGGGATCTTGCACCGCTCAAGTATGCAATGTGCAAACTGCGGGGGTGACCACCCCGCAAATTATAGAGGCTGCCCGGCCTTTGTGCAGGCAAAAGAAAGATACGCTCCCAAGCCAAAACCCCCTGTCGCAACTAATACACAACCACCCGCAGCACAAAGAACTAACCCCAACAGACCGCCACAAACACAAAGACAAACTAACCTCGCAGACATAAACTTACCCCCGCTGTCGCAAGAAGCGGCTGACGCAATAACAACACAAAACGTCCGGGCCTGGCAACAGTTCCGGGCAAAAGACACACATAACAACCAACAAACTCAACCAACGCCACAAAACTTACACGACAATGACAGCACCGACGACAACCCCCTCAGGGAAATTTTTAACGTAATCAAAACGCTCAATCTCAGGAAAATCTGGGATGAGCTTAAACAATTAATGTCCAAATTAAAAAATATCTCAGACCCACTCGAAAAAATATTTTTAATCCTAGAATTTGTAACTTCGTTCTTTTAATGGCTAACTACAACCACAATAACGGTTCATTTATTAGGCTGCTGCAGTTCAATGCATGCGGAATAACAAGACAAAAAACCGAATTTCAAAACTTACTTAACACCCATAATATAGACGTATGCTGTCTTTGTGAGACATTTTTAAAAAACAAAATGTCATTCTCCATTCCAGGATATCATATTATAAGATTGGACAGGCAGGGCAGACCCGGTGGGGGTACTGCAATACTTATCAAAAACAACATTCAATATAATCAAATCATATTACCCCAATTGAAAACACTCGAAGCCTGTGCAATAGATATTAATTTAAATAACAAAAATACCACTATAATTTCAGCTTATAGAAGCAATAGCAAAGCACTCGATCCTTCAGATCTTGAAACAATCGCAAAGATAAATAAATATTATATTTTACTAGGAGATTTAAACGCAAAACATGGCAGTTGGAACATCAATTCTAACCAAATTAATAATTCCGGTAAAACACTACATAATTATATCCTAAACAATCCTGAAATTAATCTTATCACCCCCATCGAGCCTACTCGACCTGTCCCTGCACAATCTATAATAGACATTTGTCTTACAAAAAATCTTAACTTGCAATACGACTGCATCGTAATAAATGAACTCAATAGCGACCACTACCCGGTCAAAACAATATTAACACTAAATTGCAAATTACCTCGTTTAGATAAAACACCCAAAGAATCCGATTTTAACTGGGAATTTTTTAGCTCTTATATTAGTAACAATATTCCATTCAACCCTACTTGTAACAACACCGACGATATAGACCGACTAGTTGACGAACTGACAAAGCACATAGACAATGCACTACGGGCTAGCCAGAAAGGAATCCCCAACACTTCCTACCGCCTACAACTTCCAAGGCAACTAGTTGATAAAATTAAAGCCAAAAATAGGGTACGCAAACAATATAATAGAACTCACTGTCCCACTATAAAAACCCTACTAAATAAACTAAAAAAAGAGCTTGACAACGAAATAAAGACATTCAGGCAAAAGAATTTTAGCGAACTAGTTGCTTCCCACCCCGAAGATCCCTACTTTGTCACCCGCCTTCTAAAAAAACCCACCACAATACCACCCCTGGAAACCCCCCAGGGGATATTAGTAACCGACGCGGAAAAAGCTGACGCTTTTGCTGCCCATCTCTCAACAATCTTCACGCCCAACAGTATCCCGCAGCAAACTGCTGATACTGTTGCTCCACTAGTCGATCTTCTTACCAACCTAAATCTACAACCGGACAATGACCCGCAATTTTTCACTCCGGCACAAATAAGAGCGGCCATTGTCCGAGTTCACTCAAGTAAATCCCCCGGCATCGACAATATGCCTAACTATGTTTTAGCACATCTCCCACCTAGGACATATTTATACTTAACAAAACTTTTTAATTCCTGTTTAAGATATACCTATTATCCAAGCAATTGGCGAATAGCTAAAATTATTAATATCCCTAAACCCAACAAACCAAGGAAACTTGTTTCCAGCTATAGACCCATAAGCATCCTGCCAGCACTTGCCAAAGTGTTGGATACACTACTTCTCGATCGCATACAGGCCCAGCTAGACGTCGCACAGACTGAAAATATATTTCAGTTTGGGTTTAGACCCAGTCACTCAACAACCCAGCAGTTATTCCGCGTCGGCGAAATAATTACTACTAATATAAATCGAGGTCAACTCACGGGGTTTGTCGCCCTTGACCTCGAACGCGCATTCGACAAAGTCTGGCACGCCGGACTGTTATATAAACTCCTCATCTCGGGCATATCCGCACGTATTGTGAAAACAATACAGTCATATCTAACCGACAGAAAGTTCCGAGTAGCAGTCAACAAGGCGTGCTCTCCTACCACCTCCATCCTCTCTGGCGTCCCACAAGGCTCTGCCTTAGGACCAGTTTTATTTACCACCTACATCCACGACCTACCGCCACCCCTAGACCACAGAAACACTATTTGCCTTTACGCTGACGACACAGCTCTTATTTCAACCTCAAAAAACCCCCAACTACTAACAGACTTACTACAACAACAAACCGACGTTACAGTCGACTACTACAAAAAATGGGGCTTATTAGTAAATATTACCAAAACTCAGGCAATATGTTTTACCAGACGGTTCATTACACCAAGTACAAAAGTAAAAATTAACGGTATGGCATTGGATTGGTCTAAGTCCATATTATATTTAGGGCTACATCTTGACAAAAGATTTCATTTTATACAACATACAGATAACGTAATTAAAAAATTTAAAACACGCTTCAGAGAGCTTTTCAATACCTTAATCCACGCACCCAATCACACATCTATACTAATTTATAAATCTAATTTAAGATCTATAATAACATACGCTGCACCCGTATTTTATCCTTTAATCTCAAATACCCAGCAGAATAGACTGCAAATCCTACAAAATAAAGCAATTCGTACCGCAGCAAATCTCTCTCGCATAGTTCCCGTAAAACAAATACATAATTTAACCGGAACACCTACTTTGTCTAAATTCATTTTTAATCAATTAATTCCAAACTTCACTGAAAATCTAACTCATTCTATGAATCCAACTTTAACCGACCCCCTTATACCTAAATTTCTATTAGCACCCAAACACCCTTCGCTCAATTTCATTTATACACCTACACCCGTCAATTAACCCAATACTAATTTGAACTTTGAAAAAATAAAACAAACACAAAAAAATATACAAAATACAAAAATAAATACAAAAAGAATAAAACATATTAAAACACAAAAAAAAGAAACTACCATACTATAATACAAAAAAAATACACAAATTTACACATAAAAAAAAAAATAATTTCACACAAAAAGATCCGATGCAAAAGAGCCATTATCATCCTAACCCTACTAACACCATTGTATAAAAGACGCCACCAATAAAACGAGAATAATGTGCCACCACAAACAAACCACCACTAACCTTAATTAACACTAATTAAACCAACGAAGAACTATCACAACAAGTAATATTCAAACCAACAAAACAGTCAGCCCGCAGAAGGGCAAGTCCACAACAGAAATAGAATTAAACCACGGAAAGCGCCTGCACAGGCGGAAGCCGTAGCATCCCTAGAGGGAGCTTATACTGGAGTCTGGAGTCACTTCGCTCAGTTGTGTCTACTGGATAGACGTAACTAGAAGTAGGAAGGAAACCGTTTGTCAACTAACCCGGCTGTGAGGAAGTAAGTAGCTGAAATTTTGGTAAGCAACTTGGCTGGTGCGAAGTGCCATAATTATAAATTATATTTTGTTTTATTTTTCAGATAAAAGGCGTCCGCCGCTCTGCAACGTTCCTAAACTTTCGTAGTTATTCAGTTAGTTGAGGGAACGTTGAATGTGGCTGGAGACGTCTAGAAGGGTATTTTTGTGAAGGGAAGCATTCCCTGTGTACCAGTCGTTATTACTGGGAGTTTTTGGGTAAAAGGTCGGTCCCGTGATTTCCCCTCTGGTATAGTTATTCAACCAGTCAGTCACGTTGGCCCTCTGGACACCCAAAATACTGTCCGTACTGCCGACCTGCGTATTTTGCAATTTTATTTTCTTGGGGTTATTATTTAGCACTTGTTGTTATTACTGGGGGATTTTTGGTAGAAGGTGGGTCCCGTGATTTCCCCTCTGGTATAGTTATTCGACCAGTCAGTCACGTCGGCCCTCTGGACACCCGAAACACCGTCCGTACTGCCGACCAGTGTATTTTGTTATATTAGTACTTTGAGTGTTGGGGCACTGCACACTAGCCAAGTTACGAATAACGTACTCTTGTATAAATTGTATCGCATGAACTGTTGAATATTGCTTCCTCCCGCCTGGTAACCGTACCGTACCGACTGTATTGTAACCCCTGCACTTCTGCCGCCCCCCCCCCCTCTTGCTCATTGCCCCATTACTGTTAATAACCGTTTAACCGTCTGTGTCACAGTAGCTAGAACCATATCACCGTAGCTTCCAGTTTTAACCTCTTGGTTCTCTGTATAGTTTAAGGTATAAATAATAGTATTGTAAATAGTAGGTTTAAAGGGACAATAAATATTTTTTTTATTCTAAACTAAACCATGCTTTTTACTGTGTGTGTGTGAAGTCTACTATCCCTATACTCTCTGGACATACCGTTTCTTCACTGTAGCTATCCCAGCCCTACTGCAACAGGCTGCGTTAGGAGGCTAGTGTGGGACCTTTACACCACGTAAAAAACTGTAAAGGTGGCGCCCGAGCTTACCGTTCACCGACAGCACAAAGCTCGAGTGTCAGAGTGTGACGGGTGAATAAAACGTCACATACTTTGGCGCCCGAGCAGCGACCGTTATTAGGGAAAGTAGTTTAGACTTCACATTCGGCAGTTACCGAAAGCAACCGAATTTTCCGAACAAACCCTTATAGGCGTGTGAGGTGTCATTTTTGACTAAACCGAGCACGAGGAACCGATTCCGACCACTGCCGAACCGCTCCGACTGCACCCGAAGGCGTTATTAACCATTTAATAACCCCTTTGGAAATTTTCTGAACCAGAGGCAGTTTCGGTGAAGTTGCCACACGAGGAGGCTACAGTTTTAGCAAAAACCCGAACTTCGACCGAACACTTCCGAAGTCCGCCGAAGGTACCCGAACACACAAAATATCGTGTGTGGTATCGTTTCTAGGGTAATCGGACCCAAGGAATCGATTGGTGACGTTTGCAACCGGATCCGACTAACGGTTCCGCGGAAAAGGGTGCTACAGCCAAGATACGGGTCTGAATTGAGTAGGACCCGTACTAGGTGATAAACAGCACCCCGATACACCATCTGCACTGCGTTTCATCGACCGCCCGGATTGTACCCGGAATACTTACCGACTCCGGGGTCTGGAGTTACGAGGCAAGTGACCCCTCATTTAATAGTAACTCAAGGACGCTGAATCGATTGCCGTTGGTTTCATCTCGATCCGACCGTCCGTTCCGGAAAAAAGTGTACCCTGGAAAGGGGGGAAGGTGAAATTCAACAAAACTGATAGGAATCAGTTGTCCGCACCGCCAGACACCTTCTATAGTGACCCTCACCGGATTCTGCCCGGAGTTCTAGAAACTCCGGTGACAGAGGAGATATAGCTTGTGACACCTCCTGAAATAGTAAATCGAGTGCGCAGAAGCCAACGGAGCTACTCTCGACTCGATATATCCAGCCGTTCAGGAGTTAGCAGAGGCACTTCGTCTTGGGAGACCGTAGAGAACGAACCACTCTGAGAAACCGCTCAGATCGTTCAGACACACCGTCCTGAGACACCGTAGTGAACAGACCACTCTGAGATACTGCTCAGACTGTTCACTGTCCTCTGTCACCTGCTGCTACCGTTTAGAGGCACTTCGTCTTGGGAGACTGTAGTGAACAGACCACTCTGGGATACCGCTCAGACTGTTCATTTTGCACAGAAACCGACCCCACCCAGTCTCAAGCCAACATAACTAGCCATTCAAGCGTCAAGCGAACACTTCGTCTTGGGAGACCGTAGAGAACGAACTACTCTGAGAAACCGCTCAGATCGTTCAGCCACACTGTCCTAAGACACCGTAGTGAACAGACCACTCTGAGATACTGCTCAGACTGTTCACTGTCTTCTGTTACCTGCTGCTACCGTTTATAGACACTTCGTCTTGGGAGACCGTTGAGAACGAACTACTCTGAGAAACCGTTCAGATCGTTCAGCCATATCGTCCTGAGACACCGTAGTGAACAGACCACTCTGAGACACTGCTCAGACCGTTCACTGTCTTGTCACCTGCTGCTACCATTTATAGACACTTCGGCTTGGAAGACTGTAGAGAACAAACCTCTCTGAGAAACCCATCAGACCGTTCATCGACACTTCAACTGAGGATACCGTAGTGAACAGACCACCTTGAGATACCGCTCAGACTGTTCACTGTCAACTGTCATCTGCTGTTAACGTTTACCGACCGTTACCGATTACCACCACCTTGTGGTAGAAGGATACGAGAAGATACAGGATGGCAACTAAGGAAGACTACGAGGATCCGGACATAGACCCGACTGAGGATAACACGGCCACGGAAGGAGTGGAACACCGCTTAAGCTGGATATACAAGCTGAGGAAAGAACAACTGGATGCCGAACTAGGGAAATTCCGCCTGGACCTCTCAGGAACCGTGGATGAGAAGAAGCGCCGATTGGTTAAATTTATCAAAGACGGCTGCACTTCTCCGTTACCGCAAGGCACCAGACCTATCTTTCCGTTACCGCCACCGCTAATAATTCCACCGCCGCCCGCACCGTCCACTGTACCGCCTCCAACTGAAGACCCAACGTTGGATCCAATGAAAATCCGCAAATGGGGGATCCATTTCAATGGAAAAGGAGACCCAGCCGCCTTCTTGGAGCGAATAGAGGAAGTGTGCTCCTACACCAGAATCCGTCCGGCACAGTTGCTATCCGTACTACCCGAATTGTTAGACGGACCAGCACTACTGTGGTGCAGGAATAACCGTTCACATTGGAGAACTTGGGAAGATTTCACCACTGAATTCCGTACCTTCTACTTTCCGGTAAACTACCAAGAGGAAATCGAAGCCCAAATCAGTCGCCGCCTTCAGAAACCGGATGAACCCGCAAGTACCTACCTGACCGACTTACAAACGCTCCTCCGCCGACATGGTGACTTCACTGTACAACAGGAACTCCGTTGGCTGTACCGGAATCTGCTTCCCGATTTTAGGCAGTACATTCCGAGGTCCGAACTGACAAATGTAGCCACTCTGACGGCCAAAGTCAAAGAATTTGAAGCACTACGTCAGGAAATGCAGCAAGTGTATCGAACAAGCACAGCTGCGCCGTACCTGTTCACAAACCGACACCCTGCCAACACCTCAAATCGTCTACCGCCACCCACTGGTGACAGTTGACCAACACCGCCAACTGGGAACCACTACCGACCATCGCCTCCGCCTGCGGGTAATAATGAGCCATCGCCACGAACAAATCAAAGTTCGGTTGCAACCACCCGACCATCACAGGACTCTCGGAGACCGCTGGATGCACCTCTACCTGCTAACCGAGAATCTGACAACGCGAGTAGACCATCAACTTCCGCCACCGTACCCCTCAGAAATCAAGGTGATATCTGCTGGAGGTGTGGAAGAACTGGACACTTCCGTGCACAATGTCGTTTTCCGCCAAAACTGTTTTGTTCACGCTGTGGCCGACCCGGCAGCATGACACGCGACTGCTCGTGTGATAGGTCGGGAAACTAAGCCGGAGCTGTACCATCCCGAGGCCCGTACAGTTCCACACTACTACCGCCTCGGAGAATACCGTCCTCAGAGACAATCGGCCACACATACATGTAACCATGTATGGCAACACCTTTACCGCTTTAGTTGATACTGGATCCGTAAGATCATACGTGGGAAACCGTGTACAAGATTTCTGTTGCCGACGAGGATTATCATCGATCAAAATATCGGCTCCGTCTGCCCAGTTAGCCGATGGGAAATTAGTAATCGTCAACAAGGCGTACGACTTAGAATTTACGATAAATGAAACTCCTTTTTCTGAGCGCCTATTCTATCTGGCAAATTTATCTTCAGATATTGTACTAGGGATGGATATCCTAAGTACAAAAGATTTCCAGATAGATCTGACCACCTCCACCGTTATCTTGAACCGCCGTCCCGTCTCATCGACCCTTCGCAACAGTCCATTGGCCGGTATAGCCATAGCTCTTTCTCAAAGTGAGGAAGTGAGACTCCATGAGTTCCTGAATGCTGAACTATCGAGCTTTAAAGACATAACTGGAACCACGAAGTTGACTCAACATCACATCCGGCTCTCCCAGTCTGAACCGATCAAACAAAGATACCGTCCACAGAACCCCAGAATGCAGGAGGTCATCAACAAGGAAGTGGATGAAATGCTATCCAATGGGATTATAGAACCATCCAACAGCCCATGGAGCTCACCGGTAGTTATAGTCCGACTTTCGCAAGGTGAACGAGGTTACTGAAAAAGATGCGTACCCATTACCGTACATCAACGCCAT
This sequence comes from Stenurella melanura, assembly GCA_963583905.1. Taxonomy (NCBI): domain Eukaryota; kingdom Metazoa; phylum Arthropoda; class Insecta; order Coleoptera; family Cerambycidae; genus Stenurella; species Stenurella melanura. The sequence continues at coordinate 67,805,542 of OY757318.1, forward strand.
ATTGGACAAGCTCCGTAAGGCACGGTACATTTCTAGCATTGACCTGAAACAAGGATACTGGCAAATACCACTATCTACCGAAAGTAAACCCATCACCGCGTTTACCGTACCAGGCAGAGGTTTATTCCATTTCCGTGTGATGCCGTTCGGACTTCATTCCGCGCCAGCCACCTTTCAACGCCTCCTTGACCGAGTTATCGGACCCGATATGGAGCCTTATGCGTTCGCCTACCTAGACGGCATTATAGTCCTGGGCGAAACATTTGAGAAACATCTGCAGAACCTGCATGAAGTATTTCGACGTTTAAGGATTGCGAACTTGCAACTCAATCCGGAGAAATGTCAATTCTGCCGGAAATCATTGAAATATCTGGGACATGTGATTACCTCCGAAGGAATACGGACCGATCCGGAAAAGGTAGAGGCAATTGAGAAATTCCCTACCCCCAGAAATATCCGGGAAATTCGTCGCTTCCTGGGTGTTGCTTCATGGTATCGACGATTTGTACCAGCATTCTCTCAGATGGTGACTCCGTTGACCCTTCCTTGCGTTATGTCCATAACTTTTTTTTCCGGTTGCCCAAAAAGGCAGTACAATCACCAGGCCATGGACAGCAGGTGCCGCCATAAACACCGCCATATTATGTTCTGTTGTGTTATAGGGAACCATCATGACTCCCGCTCCCCTGCAGCTAAGATCGTTTTCAGGATATATCCAGGCCCTCCGTCGGGAGTTCGAGAGTGATTGGGAAACCGCCCTCGCCTTGAATCCCCTCCGGGTTTATGACGAGCAACGACCCCCAGACAAATCCGACCTCGTTAGCCCACCAGTAGACGGGAGAAACCCGTCCGCTACCCATACGCCGTCGTCATCTACGACGTCACCGGTCTGGAAACCCAGCTCTCGCCTCAAGGCACCTGCGCGTTGGCCGCCTGCTCATCGCCGAGAACCGGGAGAGCCGCCCAGGGGAACACCGATACCGCCAGTATGCATCCCGGCCAAGGATGCAATCCTTAAGCGCCGCACGCGCCTCGCAGAACAAGCCCAAGCCCAATTCAACGCACGGGCTTTGATGGCCACTAGGGGTAGGAAGCCCACCAGGCCTAAACCCCCACCGACCTCTAGGATACCCGCACATCTCCTAAACCAGGCGCATACGCCTAGCAGCCCCGTAGGTTCGTTGGGAGAAATAATTGGGCCCCACCAACGACATCAGGCTCCGCCGGGAAAATAAAAATTCTTCAGGTCGTCATTTTCCCAGCAGCTCCTATGTCCTCCACCTCCAAGACTTCGGAAGCAGTGCCCGGAGTCCTTCCTCAAGCACAAGTACCGCCGGCCAACCCATGTACTCCCACCACCATACTCCCCAGTGGCGTATCCGCAATACCGTCTGCTAACCCAGAGGAGGCCCTATATGCGGAAGTATTTAAGTATGCCACCTGTGATGAATGGAGTGACAGCTTGTATCGGCAAATACAGGAACGTCGTCCCCCACACCTTAGCGCTACAAAGAAATGGCGATGCAGCATCCAAGGCCCTGGGGGCATCTTCCGATGGGTTACGGTTAAACCTCGGGCCAAATAAAAACAACGTGCTCACACGACCCGCCGATCTGAGAAAAAAAAAACTAGTTCCTTTGTTTTATTATTTGTTAAAGGAATGTCCGTTCATTTAGAAAGAAAATATATGTTTTATTAATACCAGTGAGTTTGATTAGATCACACCTCACATGTTTTTCTGTTGGTCTCTTTCTAGATGGCAGAACCCGCACTTCAAGTCTGCGCCTCGCCAGATGACACCGATTTTATTCTGCTTGATTTAGAAGAAGTACCGCCCCCCAACATAAAACAACCGCCACCAACCGAATTAACACCACTGGCTCCCCGCATCGTTCCCCAGGAGCAGCCAACCATTGGAATACGGCCCATTTCCACGGCCCCTCGTAAGACCTACCAGATACCCATCCATCTTCCCGTGGAAAAATGGCCACTATGCTGGAGATGCGGATATCCAGGGCATGTTCGTTCTGATTGCACATTGCCCCGTCGACTTTTTTGTTCAAGGTGTGGCCTGTACGGGGTTATGTCTAGACATTGTCCATGTCCTAATCCAGCCCCTACAACTACGAAACAAGCCGTTATACCGTATTACTGCTCTAAACCGTACCATCGACTCACGCCCCGTCCCGGCACGGCCCGATCCCAGGGCATCCAGTGCTATTTGTATCCCCCCACCCGGCAAACTGACACTACCTCTCGCGGGGTCCAGTGTGACTTGTTAAGATGAACCGACCACTAGCCGCCGAATGTCCAAAAAAAAAAAAAAAGGAACCGTTTTTATTGCTGTTAGAGACACTCTTTTGTTTTTTAGGACCTTCAGTATCTGGGAGTAGAAGTTTACAACCGGAGAAGCCAAGGAATCCGCTTAATGGTTTATTGTTTTTCTCTTTTTTTTTTGATTGTCGTTATAATGTAAGGAACCGTTTTGATTTATTTTTGATTTTGTAAAAGGTGTACTTGCCTCCAAATAAAGTTTATCTAACCGTCGTGGGGCAAGCGCCTTCTAATCATATAGGGACCGTTATAGGAATTTGTTGTTTCTTTTCTTTTTTTAGGAACAAGATGACACAGAAAAAAATAATGGCAATTGCATTTTATTATTTTTTTAACGAAGTAAGAGGGGGATATAATGAAGCATTTTGTTACATGGAAATTGTAACACAAACCGCCGTTTATTTTTATATTTGGAATATTAAGGTTTTATACTGCAGGTACAAAGTGTAATTTTTAATATGGAAATTGCAACACAAACCGCCGTTTATGTTTGTATTTAGAATATTAAGATTTTATACTGTAGGGACAAATCGTAAATATTGTTGAATTTGATTATTTACTTAGAAATATCAAATTAGTAAGTAAGGAGTTAATCCGCTAGGTAGCGCTAGTTACGCACTATTGACCCTATTTGATTCTACGGAGACAAGCCAACGGCATTGGCCTCCTGGAGTCACTTCGCTCCGTTGTGTCTACTGGATAGACGTAACTAGAAGTAGGAAGGAAACTGTTTGTCAACTAACCCGGCTGTGAGGAAGTAAGTAGCTGAAATTTTGGTAAGCAACTTGGCTGGTGCGAAGTGCCATAATTATAAATTATATTTTGTTTTATTTTTCAGATAAAAGGCGTCCGCCGCTCTGCAACGTTCCTAAACTTTCGTAGTTATTCAGTTAGTTGAGGGAACGTTGAATGTGGCTGGAGACGTCTAGAAGGGTATTTTTGTGAAGGGAAGCATTCCCTGTGTACCAGTCGTTATTACTGGGAGTTTTTGGGTAAAAGGTGGGTCCCGTGATTTCCCCTCCGGTATAGTTATTCGACCAGTCAGTCACGTTGGCCCTCTGGACACCCAAAATACTGTCCGTACTGCCGACCTGCGTATTTTGCAATTTTATTTTCTTGGGGTTATTATTTAGCACTTGTTGTTATTACTGGGGGATTTTTGGTAGAAGGTGGGTCCCGTGATTTCCCCTCTGGTATAGTTATTCGACCAGTCAGTCACGTCGGCTCTCTGGACACCCGAAACACCGCCGGTACTCCCGACCAGTGTATTTTATTATATTAGTACTTTGAGTGTTGGGGCACTGCACACTAGCCAAGTTACGAATAACGTATTCTTGTATAAATTGTATCGCATGAACTGTTGAATATTGCTTCCTCCCGCCTGGTAACCGTACCGTACCGACTGTATTGTAACCCCTGCACTTCTGCCCCATTACTGTTAATAACCGTTTAACCGTCTGTGTCACAGTAGCTAGAACCATATCACCGTAGCTTAGCTTCCAGTTTTAACCTCTTGGTTCTCTGTATAGTTTAAGGTATAAATAATAGTATTGTAAATAGTAGGTTTAAAGGGACAATAAATATTTTTTTTATTCTAAACTAAACCATGCTTTTTACTGTGTGTGTGTGAAGTCTACTATCCCTATACCCTCTGGACATACCGTTTCTTCACTGTAGCTATCCCAGCCCTACTGCAACAGGCTACGTTAGGAGGCTAGTGTGGGACCTTTACACCACGTAAAAAACTGTAAAGGTGGCGCCCGAGCTTACCGTTCACCGACAGCACAAAGCTCGAGTGTCAGAGTGTGACGGGTGAATAAAACGTCACAAAACTTTTCCAAACATCAAGCTGCTGTAATTTTAAACAGTTGACATAAGACCAACAGGGGCAGTAGTTCAGGGAAAGTAGTATTTGACTTGGACATAATTAGTAAAAATCTGAATTTTTGCGCAGACGTTTTGTGAGGTGTTCCAAACCCAGATCCACAAAAATCACAAATATCCCAATATGGCTACCCAAGATCTTGAAGGTCAACATTTTTTTGAAAATATCTCGGGTCTTATGCATCGGATGGCCATGAGTTCAATGTGAAAGTTGTAGATAACTAAATTATCTACAAGCTGTCTCTTTTACTTTTTCTCAACCCCTCCCCCTTTTCGAGATATTCAGGGTCAATGTTTCAAAAACATGCTTTTTCGCGAATATCTCGCGTCAAAATAATGGGACAGCAATAAAGTTAACATGAAAGTTGTAGAGGATTCAATTATCTACAAGATTGGTATTTTGCATTTTTTCCCGAAACCTCTTCTTTTTCGAGATAATCAAGGCCGATGTTTAAAAAAAACGGTTTTTCGCGAATATCTCGCTCCCTATGCAACCTTTTCGACAATTGGATAGAAAGGGAGATATTTCCAAAAAAAACGTGGTTTTAAAGTTCGACCTTGAATATCTTGAAGGTTTTGGAAAAAAATGCAAAATACCAATCTTGTAGATAATTGAATCCTCTATAACTTTCATGTAAACTTTATTGCAGTCCGATTTTTTTTGGAGGGAGATAATCGCGAAAAAACATGTTTTTGAAACTTTAACCATAAATATCTCGAAAAGGGGGGGAGGGAAATCAACCAATCTCTTGGGTAGTCATGTTGGAATTTTTGTGGTTTTAGGTTTGTGATACCTCAAAGAACGTCTGTGCAAAAAATGGTTTTTAATACAAATAGGCCTAGAATATCATAAAACGTCGGGATTTTAACTTTTTTTTGTGTACACGATTCTCTGGAACGGCTTATTGTATGAACTTGAAATTTGGTACACCTATGCATTATAACGAGATCAGGAACTAAATTAAATCTTGATTTTATTCCTTTGAAAGATTGGGGGCTAAATGAAGATAAATATGTAAACCAAGCAAGTAATAGTCCATAAAGGATTTAGATTATGTGCAAGAAGCCAAGGTCTCAATTTTTTTGTCATCGGCGACCCCCACTCCCATTACCACCCACATGCCATTATTAAGTGAGGAATAATAAAATTGTGATTTAGTATGTATATACAAGAACCAAAAGCATGAACATATTTTTTTTCATCAGCCACCGTCACTACCGATGTGGCATATCGGGTTTTCGGAGTAGGCAATTCCAAGTATTATATTATTAAAGGTCTATGAACGATTGTTTCTACATAATGGAGTGCAAGTATATATAGTATCATAATTTATTTCGTTTTAAAAGACTTGGGTAGAAAATCTGGATCTGAAGTAGTGGTTCCTTAGGCAGCTTGTTTTCTTCTTGCTTAACAGCTCTGTTGTAAAGACTGAAAGACTAGACGAGATATTTATTAAAATCAGTCAAACAATTAAGTATATTTTTAGAAACAATTCATTAAGGAGCGACGGAGGAGAATATTACTGGAATGTAATTGACACTATCCAAGATAGAAAACCTGATATAATAATAGTAAAAGAAATATACGCGGTTGTCACATACGAAAGAGAGGAAAGTTTTGTGTAAATTTATAAAAATTTTTAAAGGTTATAGAAACAAATATTGTTTGCAACACGCAATAAATTAGGTCATTGTCGCACTCATGTATTGCAGAACGAAGCGTAGCTGAATTTTGTAAATTTCACATTTATAAGATAGTGACATTTATTTTATTTACTAGAAACATAAATACCTGTTATATTTTAGATACAATATCAAAGAAAAAAGAATTAAAACGGAAATGAGGAGAAGCAAAAGAATACTGCAAATGGCCCTTGTGCCTAAGAAAGTGTCAGAAGAAGTCGCTATAAAAGGTAAGTAGACATTCACTCTGTATGCCAGTAAAATAGTTGTAGAACAGCCTATAACTTCTTAAAATATTAACAAACTGATTTTTGGGAAATAAGTACCAATGTTAACAGTTCAAATAAAATGTTAACGCTTCCGGAATCCACAAGTGAGAACTTTTTTCTTATATTCCACACCCTATATATTAAGTTGTAACTCGATAGGATATTTAATTCAGAATCTAATGACATATTATAATAAATTTTGGGCCAATATAGATATCAGTTTCTTACATTCATACTTATTTATAATACAAGAAAATCATGCCAATTATTTGTGTACTATAATTTGACATACGGTGATCCCGTTTATGCATGGAAAAAGGAAATATAGCATAAGTAATTCGAAAAATATTAGTATGTATATATTTTGTTTAGCCAGTTTGCCATCCCAATAGGAATTAAATCAATATGATTGATTGTATATTGCTTAACATTCGTGTTATTTTAACAGCAAATGCTACATCATGAAACTTTATATATTTAGTCAAGTTAAATCCGTAGAAAAAAAAATGAAAATTTGCCTATCTCTCTCTTTGTTTATGCTATGCTATGCTATGTTTATGTTTATTATAGATCTTTTCTTGTAAACACAGTAACTTCCACTAGAATTAAAATTTTAAATTCAAATATAGTGCATTCACAAAATAATGTAGATAAAATACTGATTTTGCTAGATGCGTCGTAAAATTTCATGTTTTAGAAAACTGTTTTTCATAATAACTTTATCACAAAATATTAACACTCCATTTTTATTAAATATATTAGAATACAACTACATATAATACACCGAAAATACTGTAATATACGGGTGTCCCTCAAAACGCAACCAAGTTCTACTTATAATTTAAATAAATTAACTTCAACTTCAAATAAAAATATTCAGATTTCTGATAAGATATTAAAATAGGGTATATTACAAAATTCAGTGTATATCCCATATTTCTTTATTCTAATTTCTCATGTTATTTTGATTACAAATATCTGCACTGTTTAAATGAATAGCTCAGTGGTAGCCATTCGAAAAATTCGTTCGCAAAACTGGGTTGTTTTTAACTCTTCTCCTGTAACAAGTTGTAATATTTGTGAAATCCCTCTTAAACGAACCTTCGTATGGAAGCTGCCCCCTTCCTATTATATATTTTTTTTAAATATCCTATTGATCAGTTTGCCATAAGGGAACGAACTTAAAATGTTAAATACGTACTACGTAATTTTCTTTGTCAGCACGTTCACTTTTTAGAAACCCTCCTACCTCCATAGTTTATTTTGTCACACTTTCAGTATGTCCCCACCCCCTCTCTCTCTATCTAAAAGTGGGTGCATTCATTAAATGGCCGTATGTAGTAAGAAAACAAATGAGATTTTCTCATTGTCGTATCAAGGCTGTGTATAAAAAAAATTCATATTGTATCGTTTTATTCCACAAAAATCTCTTGTTGTTATACAGCCTAGTTTTACTATTTTATTTGTACTTTAAGTTTCATAGACATATTTTTTTAAAACTATTCGAAATAAATTTTAATCTTACTTCCCTTAATTGAAATGTACAATTTGACTAACAAAATATTATTTCCGTATATGTATATTTTATTATATGAATGGTTCAGCAGATTTTACAATATTAATAAGAAATGCATGGAATTTTGTTCCTAAAATGATATGAGATCAGATATGGCTCTGATCTCATCGTTTTAATAACTTAAGTCTCATGTAATTCTTATTAATAATGTAGAATCTACTGAACCAATCACATAAAAAGTACCCCCAAAATCACAAAAACATATTAGGCATTTTAAGTTAGTTAGTTATTTATTTTTGTAAACTTCTGTTGGTTTAGCAACAACTGTCATGAAAAAAAAAATGCCTTGATGAGCCCCTAGGCGAGAAGTGTGTATCCCGGTCCTTTCCCAGTATACTTCTAATATTAATTGTTCATGTTAGTATTAGGTTTAGCTTTTTAATCTACTATATGTAATATGTATAATATTTAGTGGTGTATATAATTAAAAATTCATTAACTGTTACTTTGACGTAAAGTCCAGGAGTGGTTCTTTCATGATTGTACACAGAATAACTACGTGATTTTAGTTTAGTTTAGAAATGCCAAGAAGAAATAAAAATTAAGAGAATGTCAAAAATAACGATACCATATTGCAGATTCCCAATAAAATTAATTAACGTAAAGCTCTTTATTTTTTATACAGATAACTCTTCTGAGACAAATTTGACCTTTTTAAAAGGTTCTGATATTAATACAAGTTTTAGTAGTTTAGTTTTAAAAGTACTCTGTGATGTTTAAATCAATTCTAAAACTGAAATATTTTATTTATAATTTTACGGTTCTAATGGACTATGGTTCTAATGGACTTTCTGATATGGCTTATTCACCTGATGATCCATTTGAAGATTCAGGCAGTGAATACTGCCCTCCCAGTAACAACACTACCGTTACACGTGTTTCTGATCCTCCAGATGGCGAAGATGATGATCCGTTTGATGCTTTAACACATAATTTATTGCCCGATGGAAATAATTTCGCTGTGAACGTTACGAACGAATTAAATGTGCAACCGAATTTAAATGAAGGTCCAGAACTTCCAAAAGAAGGTACAACATTTGCAGATAGGTTCCGTAAGAAACTAGATATGAATTGTAATCCCAATAATACATGCATTTTAAAACAGAAGTCTTTGTCATCTCAAGTAAATAAGTCTTTAGGAACTGAGCTAAATATCATTACAGTTAATCGTGAAAATGAGAAAACTTATGAAAAGGAAGAAAGTAAAGAAAACAAGAAATTAAATGTGGTAAAGAATAAGAAAGTAAGGAATGATGGTAATGTTACCATTACTGTGAATGCAGCAAAACGAGATGAAGTGACGAACAAAAGAGTGCGGAATAAATATCATGCTTGTTATTTTTGCGATATGAAAATTCGAAACTGTGCTCGTCATTTCGAATTAATTCATAGCGATGAGCTAGGAATTGCAAAAATTTTAGCAATGCCGAAGAACTCAAAAGAAAGAAAAGTTGCGTTTGGTGAGATCATAAAGGCTGGTGATTTTTTACATAATTGTAATGTTTTGGCTATGAAAAATGGTGAACTTATATTGATTCGAAGGCCAACAGCTCAGGAAGCCCAATCTCACACATATGCTAGCTACGGACCTTGTCCGGAATGTTTGGGTTTTATGGTAAAAAAACAAATATGGCGTCACCTAAAATATTCCTGCCCTAAAAACAAAAATAACGTGTTTAGTCAGTTGGAAGTTGCAAGAAGGCCAATAGAGCTTTATTAAATGGAATATTCGGATGTGAAATTACCAAACCATTTAAAACTGAAATTTTAGAAAAACTACGAACGGACGCAGTATCTCTAGTCTGTAAAGAAGACAGCCTAATACAACGGTTTGGATTTTTTTTATTTGAAAAATATGGGGAGTCTCAATGTGAGCTTATTCACCAAAGCATGAGACAATTGGGCAGATTTCTTTGCATCCCCAACATTTCGATAAGGTGATTGAAGCAACCAAAAAATTATGTGCCAGTAAATGGGAACGAGTTTCGAGACCTGTCTTTGATGCCCCTTCGTTAGCCTTAAAAATAGGTTACTCCCTAAAAAAATGTATTAACGTCGAACGAGAACGAGCCATATGAATAGGGGATACGAAATTGAATGAGAGTTTACTTAGCTTTCAACATCTATTAGAAATGGAGTGGAGTACACGCATCTCCTCGAATGCATTATCAACATTGCACAGAAGAAAATTTAATTGCACTGAACTTCTTCCGTTGACCTCTGATGTAGCTCAGCTAACTAAATATTTGGAATCAGAAGTCAAAATCGCTTACGAGGAATTAGCCAAGTCATTTTCTCTGGTCACATATTTTCGACTTTCACGACTAACACTGAGTAAAATAGTAGTTTTTAACAAGAGGCGTTCAGGAGAAGCTGCGAAAATGACTATTGCCCACTATTCGTCAAGACCTGACCATACAAATGCAGAGTTGTTTGCTGATACATTGTCTACATTTGAAAAAAAATTAGCATCGCACTTAACCCTGGTGGAAATCGAAAGAAAGTGTGGTAGGAAAGTACCTGTACTTCTCACTCCGGACGTAAAAGCTGCCATCGATATGTTAAATAATTATAGACACGAAGCAAACATTTTTCCGGAGAATCCATTTATTTTTGCACCAACAAAAAGTCAAGTAGGACATTTACGAGCGCATGATTGCCTAAAAGTAGAATGTCAAGAGGCTAATTTAAAATGCCCTGAAAATATTACAGGCACCAAATTAAGAAAATATGTGTCCACTGTAGCACAAATTTTCAACATGACAGAAAATGAATATGATTGGCTGGCAAGACATTTGGGTCATGATATCAGGGTGCACAGAGACTTCTATAGGCTCCATCAAAACACAATTGAGCTAACTAAAGTAAGCAGATTACTTTTAGCAGTCGATAGTGGCGAAGCTAGTAAATACGCTGGAAAAACACTGAATGAAATAGATGTACAAGGTAGGTAACTAAAATTATTTTCTGAAAACCAAAATATTGGTGTATTTAGAATCTATAAAATTGTCTCATTTAAGTAAACTCTCGAGGGTTTCGATAATTCAATTACTTTCATGAATGTTCAACTAGATAAAATTCTCATGAAAAAAGTAAATAAAAACCTATACACAAAAATACTCGAAAGTTATTTGGAATGATGAATTATGCAATACCGTTTTATACTTCAATTGTTATTAATATATTCTTAATTTTAGATTTAGATTGTGTCCAAGAGGATGACGACATGGAAGAAGAACACGAAAGGGAAGCTGAAGTAAGTGTACCAAGTGGTTCCAATGTGCAAACAGCAGAGGAAGAGTACATTGAAGAAGATCGTCCAACAAGAACATTTACATGTAAGTACATATATTCAAATTATGCTAATTTTAAAAGTATTAAATTTATTGATTTTGCAGTAAAAATTCATGACATTACTCTTGTTAAAGTTTTCTACAAAGATAGAGTTAAAACTTCTGTGCAATGCACCTGTTAAAAAAAAAGCCAAAAATACTAAATATTTTTCTTCCTCTCTTATATCTATATATTATATATATATATATATATATATATATATATATATATATATATATATATATATATATATATATATATATATATATATATATATATATATATATATATATATATATATCTATACTATACTGTTAAAAAAGTTTCAGGGGCGGATATATGGCAGTTTTATTACCAACGATTGGGACTTTAATATTCAGCATCCAAAAAATATATTTTTACAGTCATGTCGTGGGAAATTTACTTAGCAAAGTGCTCAATTACTCGGTAATTTTACTGGCATTTTTATCAGTGTACACTAAGTTGTACATAATTTCTTCCTTGTAAGGGCTAGCTGACATTAGGACATTCTTTTACTTCCCTCGCAGGAAGTATTGTATTCGAGAAAAAATCACCCTCCGAGATTTTTCCGGATTTTCACGTTTCAGATCACGTAGATCACGAAAATATAGGTTGTATTGTAAATGGAACAGTTTTTTCCACTTTTTTTCAAGTAGGTACTAGGTACCTATGAACTTCTGTCACATTTTCATCCATTTTGGTATAAGGCATCTTATCATGTTTTTAAATTACAATACTTACCTATTCTTTATTGCATTTTATGAACAAGCACATTTTTCTCGATTACAGTATCCCATATGTTAACTAAGAACACTTGAAAAAAATCTCGAAAAAAATCAAATCTAAATTTTGATATCAAAGATAATTAATTGCAAGTTGCACTTCTTTATTTCTTATTGAAGGGAATGTCATTAGTCTTTATCATTGGTTAATTATTTTTTACCAATGATATCAAAACCTCGAAGAAATATTGACTTAATATCCAGGTTGGGTTGCTGTACTTTTTAAATTAACATTTCTCAATCATTTTTACACTATTACTGTAATGACATTTTTTTTGATAATGACAAATACAACTTTCGATAAAGTTATTTTCAGAATAATATATGGGGATATTGCTGTAATGAGAGAAATGCCCTTGCGAATAAAAAGCAGTAAGAAAAAATGCACTGAACTTTTTTTAATCTAGGATGCCATGCAATGCAAAAATATGAAAAAAATTGATACCTCTGAAAAAAAATGGCAAAAGAATTGTTGTTTACAATGTTAAAAGCCTTTTAGAGTTTGTCCTTTATGTATAATAGGTATTCATTTTTGCAAATTCCTTAAGTTTGAAATATAACATTTTTGCAGATGTGCTGGGAAAAGGGCTGGAAGGTACCGCAGAACTTTTATATTTCTTCGACAAATTGTTTGATTATGTCAATGGAAGCCAGAAAACACCAATGAAGGGAAAATATTTACGATGTGGCATATCAGACAGCAGCGATCACTTCAAATTTTGGGAAAACGTGGCCTTACCTACACTTGCTTCAATGGAATTTCAAGTATGGAAGAAAGGACAAAGAAAGAGACCCCCAAGTTTGGGAAATTGGATGTTTACCATACGTAATATTATGAAAATTTGGAGAGTTCTACGAAAGGAAGCAGAGTTTCAGTGCTTATTGGGCCGACGTTTAAATCAAGATTCCCTTGAAAATAAGTTTGGCCAAGTAAGGAGCCATGGCGCCTTGTATGTAAATCCGTCGCCATCAACTTTTGTCGGCATTTTTAAAAGTATGTTAGTAAATTCAAGTATTGATATATATAAATCAACATTCAACTGTGAGGATGATAAGTGTGACACAATTTTTAGAGGTTTAAAACCTTTTTTTCCATAAAAAATAAATGATATTGAAAATCCGTCAAATGATGATATTTTAGCTGTTCCTTTGTCAGTTCCTGGAACTTCAACAACATTATTTGAAACTAGTCAGGTGGACACTATTCTAGAAAAGCAAATGTTACAATTGTATTTTAGTGAACTGGCTAATAATTATGTTGCTGGTTTTATTTTGAAGAAAATTAAGAAAACAGTTAAAGATTGTGTAGAGTGCAAAAGTGTTTTGTAATAAACTTGTAAATGTAAAAAAATGAGTTAATTTACAAACGAGAATATGGAGGAAATTATGCACGTCGGTTGGGCTATCCAACTCCTCAATTTGCGGAATGTTTTTATAATGTACATAAAATAATAACGCAACATCTGAGAAACTCTCCGGAAAACTTCTATTTGTCGAAGGTTGTGAAGCAAAGTCTTGAAGAAGGTGTCAATGTTAATTTTCTTTCGTGTACTATTCATAAAGACACTATTGTTCCGATAATTTTTAAGATAACGATGAGAACTTTAATTCATGCCTGGTGTAAGCACGTAAACAGAATTTTGTCAGGAAAAGATACTAGAAGCATGTTCGCGGACAGTGTAAAACAATTTGCTTATAATATGTATATAAAGAGGAAACAGAGATTACAAGCAGTTGCTAAAATTTTATAAATGTGTTTACTATTCATTATTGAGTTTTTTGATTTTCATGGAAAGGTTTTTTTGGAATGTTATGCTACAATTTTTGGGTCGAAGTTATAATATACATAATTCAATTTAATTCAGCAAAAATGTCGTAACGTAATGGAAAATAATTGTAAAATGTTAGTACCTACTTGTTATGTTATTTGTAAAATAAAAGAAACCAAACACTACAAATCATGGTTTTATTATTTATTTAGTTGTTAATAGGACGCACCTTTCTGGGTGTACAAAACATGATAGCAACACACCAATCTTAATTTTATAGTAAATTTTTAACGAAAGCTTTGAGATGTCATTTAAGTTGCCATTTTGCAGTTTCTATAAAATTTTCCTATGAAATTTTAAATAGTTGCATACAGCCCTAAATACATAAGTTATTTATGTAACAAGTCCCGAAAGTTGTATTGGAGTGGGTAAATTCCAGAGTGAGCCGCAGGGGAGTCCAGTAAAAGCAATTTTGGAATGTGTTATGTACAATATATTTTTTAAAACGTGCAGAAATGAGCACTTTTCAGTTTATTTTTAGGTCCGAAAATCGCATTTTATCAGACAGCCAGAAAATGATTCTGTCGGTCCTATAAAAACTTTTACACGACTCATTCTTCATTTTATGACTGTCTGATAAAATGCGATTTTCTGACTTAAAAATAAACTGGAAAGTGGCCAGTTTCTTAAAAAATATATGGTATGTTCAACTTGTAACCAATCAATTTATGGCTTTAGTATGTAAAGATACTTATTTCAACTATATATTGATACTATGATATAAAACCTAAACTATATTTGCTTTCACAGCATATCAGCATAATTTTAGTGTCTTGGAAACTGTACTAGTCATATTTTGATATATAATTATCAAATGTGGCATAGCACTGTTTAAAAGGACATGTGCTTTTAAAATTATGTAATAATTTGACAGTCAAAATAATTTAAGTTCCCGCCAATCGTCTTTACTACCGCTTCCAACCACCAGAGGCGCGTCAATTTTAGTCCCATTCGAATATACGGTCGTTGAGCGTCTATAGTGTGGGTGGTTTGTGGGCATCCCAGCGAAGCGTACCACGACTACTGCTCCCATCGTCGCCATCTCCACTGTGCGTAGGGCGACGCACTTCATTTTGCTTCGTTCTGAACCAACTGGACAATAACCGTTTAAGGTGTACTTCTCATCTGCTTTCCATCTATCCATTTCCACAATAATTTCTTTTGGGTATAACTGTCTGTCAGGCTAAGGCGGAAGAATTTTAGGCGAATATAACCACAAGTTATTAATGTGGGTGGAGAAAACATTGCCTTTTTAGACGTGGGCCTTTTTATCGCCTGATTGACAGAGAAACTCGTTTAAGAAGCAGCTACACCATTTTAAATTGGAATTGGTTTGGAAAAAAATTGAGGAAGAAACAGCGGGCATTTTGCTTAAATGCGGTTCGGCCTTAATCGCTACGACTTACAGGTGAGATTATCCGTTCTTCGGACATTTGAATGAGGTTGCCTTCCAGTGCTATGTGTGTCTCGGTTCCATGATGCGATTACATAAAACAAGAAATAAAAATGGCCCAAGTAAGTTCTTATATAACAATGTTTGAAAAAATAAAATATGTTTTATTTGTTACAATTCTTAATTAACCATTATTTATAAAACAGAAAAACGATTATGCCACAGACAGTTTTCCTAGCCTGGTTGACTTAAAAAAAATTCAAAAAAGTACAATTACAATCAAAACAAAAGGAATTTAATATCTCATTGGTTTAAACTTTAGCCCAAATTATTTTCACAAATTAAAAAAAATTGTAGTAATAGGTAGTTTACCTGTTATGGTTAGATCAACCCTAAAATTACAACCTTAAAAAAATCACGATTTAACTTGACAAATCTACTTTATTTTTCCATGCCCCTCTAATTTGGAGCTTGCGTAAAAAATTCAAAGTTAACATCTGAAAATGATTTCTCCAAAAACGTAAAAATACTTTCCGATGTTCTTAATAGACTACATTTATTATTTCAAGGAAATGTCTTTTAACTACCATTACTGTTATCCTTTGGACTTCTTCTTCCCATACAAAAAAAGAAATATTAAAACTATCGTGTCATTTACGTTATTACAGAAAATAATCATTTAGACATTATTAAATATAACATTATTTTTCACAATTTTCATCACTTGTTTACCTTTAAACTTTTATGGTTATTTTTCTTGGCGTAGTGTCAATCTATGTACCTATATAGCCATCTATTTGAGTGTGAAAGAACAACTAATAACTTTTTCACGCATTTGTGCCTTCCAACCATATCATATGCCATTTATATTTTCGTTTAAATACCATTTTACTTTACTTAACCTTTGCTTTGGCAAGTTTACTTCTATTAACTAATTAATAATCCAATTTATAAAGGAACATTTTCTTTAATTAAGCCTGATGCTTGCAACCTTGTTCCAGTACCAATTGCAGTGGTATTTATTTAATATTTCTGCATAACATTAACTTAAATAACCCAACAAAATAATCCTAGGAACAAGATTCACAGATTTTGAGTGCGCACTCTCATTTTGGCTTAGGCCCCTTTTTATTTATTACAATTGCACTCATTACATAGAGTGGGTACTCATCTAAATTGGCATACAAAATGTTTTATTAAGTACCATTCATCTCATTGACATGTATTTTTTAATTATTATCTGGGCACAGTGCATATCTATTTTGTATATTTTTTACTCCATAGACTTAATCTCATAGTAAAAAAATAGAGATATATTTCGATCCCGTTAAGTTATTCATTAACTTTCATTTGTTTCAGCACACAAACAAAATCAACAAAAAACGCACATCATTAATTGAACTTCAAAAAAACAAAAATGTGTTTTTTGTGTGGAGTACATAACAAAGACGGTTGTTATTATTATTATGATTATTATTATAATTTTGATGCCGTTACAGTTATTTATTGACTTTTATCTTTTCCAATATACAAATAAAAAGAAATATACTCCATAATTTTAATCTTATAGTGAGAAAATAAAATGAAAATGTATTTCGGTATCTTTAAAATTGATCTTTAACTATCCAAGAAACAAACAAAAAAAATTTTACCAATAATTATGCAAAATATTCCAAATTAAAAATATTAGTCATATTAAACAAATTAATAGTTTATTAATACCTTGTACTTTATATAGAAACAAATTATAACTAACTTTCTTTTATTAATATTCTTCCCTGGACAGAAAAATTAACTCAATACTTATAAAATTATCAAAGGAGCTAAAATTTCTTAGGAGAACTTGTTATCATTATTACGTTTCTCTTTAAAAAAAAAATATATATTATCCCAAAATGAAACTAATTTCCATTCGATCGCTTGCTTTTTGAGGAAAAGTGGGGAAAAACTATCTTAATTTCATGTATTCTACTATATATCCCTCTTATTATTGATTATATCTTTCACGCCATAAAACAATCATGTTACTAATAAAAAACTTTACCATAGAGGACAATAACTT
Source organism: Stenurella melanura (assembly GCA_963583905.1). NCBI lineage: Eukaryota > Metazoa > Arthropoda > Insecta > Coleoptera > Cerambycidae > Stenurella > Stenurella melanura. The sequence continues at coordinate 67,822,708 of OY757318.1, forward strand.
TTACTAATTACTTTCTATTTTCTTGAATTTTATATACCGTGGGTTGTTACATTCCTGTTCTACATGGTTCCGTACCCGTTTATAAAAATATCAAGTGACAAGGAATCCCTCATGGGGTACGTACCTATTTACTGTAGTAACAAAATTGATTTTGGTTGGATTGTACCTGGTGTTAGGCCGTCCGCTACTTTCCTCTGCCGTTTATCTAGTAACCTCGCAGTAGCTACTAGCTTAAATCGCCCATCAACATTGCTTCGAGACCCAACAACAAGACTCACCAATTTGATTCCGTATAAAAAAATTTTTTAGCATTTACATCCCTACACGGTATTTAACCATCCGATACTACTGTTTTCGATTTGTTGTTGACTTAGGCTACAACAACATACCCTTAAGATTACATTTACCCATGTTCTCTAGGACTGTTTTACCTCTCAAGGAATATTGACCAAACATTATAACGATATTCGTTTTCCTACCCTTATTTTCTTTCGAATCAAAGATCAGAGTTACCTTTATTGTACCTTTGCTAATTAAATTTGATGTTGACCGTACTAATATTCAGCTCATTTATCCAAACTTTTCCTACGTCTCTCCTATTTGACGTTTCTTACACCCTTATTTACCTATGAGAAAACCTTGGTACTACAACACAGAAAAAAATCATCATTTCTTCTTTTTACATCTTTTTATATTTTATTTTACAAAGCGTACTCTCTTCTTTAAACAACTACTTTCCCGGCTATTTGCCCCGCTGAACATTGAATTATAAAAGAAAAGAACATGTTTTGTTTTTTCAGTAGATTTGACCGGACTATATCACTGTCATCAAACCTTTTTCACGTCTTTCTCCTAAGACATACTTTACACATCCTCATCGACCTATGAGGGAACCTTGGTACCATAACACATAATAATAATCATCAACTATTTACCATAAATCATAATTATGCTTTTTTGACCGGACTAACGGATAGTTTTCTTAAACCTCCTTTTACAGTAGATTTAACCAAACTATATCACTATCATCAAACCCTGTTTTGCTGCCCTGAGCGTTTACGCCACCTATTTGGCTTTGGTACCCCTAAATATCGTAATAACTCCTCATTCATTAAAACCCTTCTAACCCAATAAAACTTGGTACCTTTTTTAAAACATATTTATCTCATAATTCACATTAAAAATCGTAACAACTCATAATATTTCATAATTATCCTTGTAAAATCATATAACACTTGGTACCCTCTAATAACACATTATTTAAAATGGCCGCCACTGGTGTGGTTGGTGTTGATGAGACTAGTAAAGAAAGTGATATTTACCAAGGAAAATATAAATGTTGTATAACAAAAGAGTGTTCAGTTAAAGTGTGTATAAATTGTTGTTCCGTTTATCATAAAAGTTGTGCTGAAAGAATGACAAATTTAAAAGTAATAGATATAAACAAGGTTATATGCTGTGAAGGGAATGATCCACAAAAAGCTGTAATCCTACAAAAACATGTAGTCACTCCTAAGGAAGGAACACATATGGAACTTGAGATTAAATATCTAAAAAAACTATTGGATGAGATGGAAGAAAAAAATTCGATTCTAAAAGAAAATAATACATTACTCAAAGAAAAGGTTCATCATTTAAATGAGAAACTTAAAAATACAAATTTGAAGGAACATAATATTAAAATTAGCAACTCAGAAGGAAAAACTACACCAAAAAAATGTTCAAACACAAAAACTTCATATGATAAAGTGGCCTCCAAACAACTAACAGAAGCAAATTCTAATAAATCAATAGCTATGCAGATACAAAAAAGTAATTTAAATACACTGCAAGACAAACAAATAGAAATAATGAATAACATTATAAATTTAGAGCCGGCTATTTCAAACAATCAGCTAGGGATTAATAATAAAGAACCAGAAAATTGGACAACAGTAAATAGAAGAAAACCAAATAAAAAACAGTTAGGTCAGGCAGAAGACCGCGGAAGTAAATTTGGAGGAATAAAGTCTAAGGTGTGGATGTATATATATAGGGTCAAATCTGATGTTACCAAAAATGATATAGCAGAATATATACAAAGAAAGACAGGTGAGGAAGAAACGGATATTATAGTAAACGAATCAAAAAATGAAATGGAAAATTTTGACAATAGTAAAAACAAGTGCTATATGGTAGGAGCCGATTTTAAATTTAAAGATGAATTTTATACTCCCAGCTTTTGGCCTAGAGGAGTGGGTTTTAAAAGGTTCAACTTTAAAGAACATGCAAAATATATAATAAGAGAGGAAAAACACAGAGATGTTAGGCCTGAGTGTTTTTTAGAGACATAATCAATTCAGACGGTATGAAGAACAATATTGGTAACAATTTTGTTAAACGGCAAAACAAATTCAGTGCTTGTCATCTGAATATACGCTCCCTGAGTAATAAATTTATTGATTTAAAAAACTTTATACTTGACAACTCTTACTCTGTAGTGGCTATTAGTGAATCTTGGCTTAATGCTGATCTTCCAAATTCAATGTATCAAATTCCAAATTATACTATAGTAAGGCGTGATCGTGTTACCAGGGGTGGAGGACTTGTACTATACATTTTAAACAGTATAAAATATACCATTATTGAGATTCCCTTAGAGGAACCATCACTTGTTGAATTTTTAATTGTAAAACTTATTTTTTGTAAGGTTTCATTAGGGTTGGGGGTCATTTATCGTCCACCTGATGTAAACTATGCTTGACAAGCCAATACTGTCAGACATATTTGTTAACTTTGCTGCAGCGAATATTGAAAATTTTGTTATCTTAGGAGACATTAACATTAATTTAATGGATGATAATATAATGACTAAAATCTTCAATAGATTGTTATTTGAATATAACTGTAAGCAAAACATTGAAACTCCAACACGAATTACTGATAAAACTGAAACACTTATTAACGTGATAATATCAAATTCTGATCTTAATATTAAAACACAAGTAACTGGCTTTAGTTTGGCTGATCACAATTTAATTGAATGTACATTAGAACTACTACATAGCACTTCGAGTTCATTAAAGAAACCAATACGATGTTTTAAGAATTTTAATATTAAAAAATTTCAACAGGACGGCAATTTAGTTGACTGGAATCATATGTATCTCATACCGAATTTGAATGATAAAGTGGAATATTTCAATTCTTGTTTAATAAAACTGTTTGATACTCATGCTCCTGTTAAATTTATTACATGTATTAGTGGAAGGCAATCTCAACCCTGGTTTAACGAGACACTACGTGATTTAAGGAAACAAAAAATGCAATCGTGGTTGAAGTACAGAAAGACTAGACTTACTGAAAACAGAAATCAGTATTGCCTTCTACGAAATCACTATAACTACTCATTAAAATTAGAAAAAAAAAAGTATTTCACAGAAACCTTACAATTACATCGTTTTGACAGCAAACTATTATGGTCTGATCTCAGAAGGTGGAATATACATGATAACAAAAATAAATCTCTTTCCTTATCACCAAACTTGGGAAGTGCAAACGATACTGATGGCTTCTTCCTCGATTCAATACCTATTTTATCAGCACAACCTAACTCTTTAAGCACATTTTATTCTAAAGTGTTTTCTGAAAACAAATTTGAGTATATTCCTGTTCAACCAGATTTTATCAAACTATTGATATTAAAACAAAAACCTTATACAATGGGTCATGATAAGATTTCTGCTAGAATGTTGCAGCTAGCCCTCACTTGGGTAGTCGAGCCACTTACTCATATTATTAATTATTCATTCGAAATCGGTAACGTTCCTGATCTGTGGACAACGGCAATTCTTAAACCAATTCCCAAAAAACCTAATTCCATCATTGAGAATTTATCTGATTTAAGACCTATCAGCTTATTGCCTGTACCTTTCAAAATCGCAGAAGCTTCACAAATGAACTATGGTGATATAGTATGTGAACAGGGAGAGAGTTGTTCCCACGCAGCTCAGCATTGCCAAAGGCCTGCGTCCCATCATCCGCATTAGGCAGCACGCCAGAACAGCCATTATAAGTCTTATCCCGTCCATGATGTTCATCGCGGTGTATTCGTCAAGCGAGTTGCCTAACAGACCTTTGATGATATCCACGGTATAGAAATTCATAGCGTTGATGCCACACCACTGAGCGATGAAGAAAAAAAGCAGGATTATCGCCATGGGTTTCAAAAATTCCCTCCTAGCTAGATGTTTCAGATAGTCCACCCAGGTTTTCTTCGGGAGTTTAGTTAACGCCGGTTGCCTCGTTATTATAATTAACTGGGTATGTTGAGGCTTTGAACATATTACCATCTAAACAATCAGGGTACAGAAAAGAATTCAGTACAATAACCTCTCTATGTTCAATGACAGATGATTTTATCATGGCTATCGATAACCATATGCTTAATTCTTTAACACTTCTTGACATGACCAAGGCTTTTGATTCAATTGATTTAAATTGCCTTTTAGCAAAACTTCATTACTACGGTATTAGAGATAACTGCTTACAATGGCTAAACAATTATTTATTTAATAGAAAGCAATGTACTATTCTTCAAACTTCTGAAAAAATTGAAATATCAGCTTCTCGTCCTATTACTTCTGGTGTACCGCAGGGATCTGTTTTGGGCCCTTTGCTATTCTCTATCTTTATTTCTGATTTGCAACATGTTGTTGAATATTGTAATATTTATACGTTTGCGGATGACATTTCGCTTAGTAGTAGTTTCTCACCTGACAATGTACAAAATGCAGTTTATGAAATTAACTCTGATTTAGACAAAATAAAGCAATGGTCTTATGATAATACCTTCCTGCTAAATCCAAACAAATGTCAACACATTCCAATTGGTTCTAACCAAAATATTAATAAAGTCACGGATTTTTCACTTACTATTAATAATGAGCAAATACCAACGGTTGAGCATGTAAGAAACTTAGGAGTTATCTTTGACAATCAGCTTAAATTTACCAAACATGTTGACCAAATATGTCGTAAGGCATATTTAAGTCTAAAACAGTTTTTCCCATTCAAATAATTTTTGGATGTTGGGACGAGAAAGATGCTAATTAATAATTTAATTATGTCACAAATGAACTATGGTGATATAGTATGTGGCCCGTATCTGTCTATTGAAAACAAAATGCGTATTCAAAGAATGCAAAATCATTGTATTCGTTTTTTAACTGATATACCACGTTACGCTCATGTTACACCTTACATCCGAGACTTGGGCCTACTTAAACAAAACGAAGCTAGATTCGTGCATTACTCATGTTTTCTTAACAAGATTTTACAAACAGGATTGCCTGAGTACTTATCTAACAAAATTGTAAGACGTGATCAGGTTCATAACAGACACTTACGAAACATTACTAACCGGGTCACAGTACCCTTACATCATAGTGCTATTTTTTCGGGAAGCTTTTCTTATATTTCATCTTATATCATAAATAATTTACGTACTGAATTCCACAACATCTCTGTTACTTCATTGAAGTCCAAACTAAAGCAAGCTATATGTGATAATAGTTTAAATAATATTGACTTGACAAAATTTTAAGTAAGATTTTATGTATATGTAAATACATCTATTTGTTTTCCTTTTTTAAAAAGGTTCCTGTGTATTTGCTGTATTTTATTATGTCTATTGTTTATTTTTTTATTGTACTATTGACTACATCTTTTAGGGTTAGGTTAAAATCATTTAAATGTGCCTGGTCCTTTGTGTGTGTACGTTTCTTTATATATATATATATATATATATATATATATATATATATATATATATATATATATATATATATATATATATATATGAAATGTTCGGATAGGTTTCCGCGGTTGTCTGTATGAAAACTACTAGGTTCACGGGTTGAACCGCGTCTGAGATTATTGGAGTCTCGACGTTTCGGCTCCCACTTTGGAGCCATTTTCAAGAGAAAGGGGAAGAAGAATCGATAACGTATAGGATATGGGAGGGTCTAGTCTAGGAAGTGTAAGGAATGGTTCTAGTCCGGGGCCTCAATCTGCCTACTCCCCAGGTCGAACCGTGGTTCGTCTCTAAGATCTCAATCTCAGTTCTTAGAGAGAACCGACGAGTTGTGGGTTGGGGTGAGGTATTTATAGTAGGAATGGTGGGTGTGGCGAGCACTGGTGCAGAACGGTTGCGCATGGTAGGAGGGTCGCTGTGTGGTCTTGGTAAGGGTTGTCTAGTTAGTGGAGTTATTAGTGATTTCCAAGCAGTTGGAAGTCGAAGACTGTCGTCCCTTTTGTTTAAACAATTAGGACGCTTCTCGATTTCAATTGCTTCGCGGATCGTTCGTGTTTTTAGGGAATATATAGGTGCTATTGTTTTTGTGTTGTCAAAGTCTATGTTATGTCCAGTCTGGAGACGGTGTTGGGCTAAGGATGAGGTAGGATCAGTTTTTCTGACCGCTAAGCGATGTTCATATACCCTGTTGTTAATGCGTCTGTTTGTTTGTCCAATGTAAGTTTGGGGACAGTCGGAGCAAGGTATTTCGTAAACGCCATGGGAGTCATTAGGGACTTGGTCTTTTGGGGACTTGATAAGGTTGGAAATAGTCTGTTGTGTTGTGAATATTGTTTTTATGTTGTTTGCTTTTAGGACTTTGGAGATTCGGTCTGTGACACCTTTGATGTAAGGTAGGAAGGCTTTGTGTTGTTCAGGTAGGGATGTGTCCGAATGTTGTGTTTGGGATGGGTTCTGTGCTTTATTTATGGTCCGTCTTATATGGTTTCTGTCGTAGCCGTTTTGTAGGAGTGCGTGTTCTAATGTGTGCAATTCAGTTTGTCTGTTGTGGCTGTCAGTTAGTCTGAGGGATCTTGTTATGAGGGTGTTGACGACCGAATTTATTTGTGAGGGATGGTGATGGGAGTTTGCATTTAAGTAACGGTTTGTGTGGGTTGGTTTTCGGTAAACAGAGTAAGAAAATTGGTTTGTGTTATTTTTGGTGATAAGGACATCTAGGAAAGGCAGAGATGAATTATTCTCCACTTCCATGGTGAACTGTATCTTGGGATGGATGTTGTTTAAATGGGATAAGAATGTATTTAGGGAATCCCTACCGTGCGGCCAGATGACGAAGGTGTCATCAACGTATCTTAACCAGCACGTAGGTTTCAGGTCAGAAGTACTGAGGGCTTGAGTTTCGAAGTGGTCCATGAAGATATTGGCTATGACGGGGGATAGAGGTGATCCCATAGGGGCTCCACTTATTTGTTTATAAAATTTATTTTGGAAGAGAAAATAGGTGTTTGACAAGCAATGTTCTAGGAGGGATAGGGTACTGGGGGAAATGTCGTGTTTGGTTTTGAGGGTGTTTAGGGCTTCAGAGAGTGGGATATTCGTGAATAATGATACAATGTCGAAACTGACTAGTATATCATTCTGCGAAATAGGATATTGTTGCAGGAGGTCGATAAAATGAGCGGAGTTTTTGACATAGGATGACGCCCTTTCGGCGATAGGTTGAAGGGCGCTGGCTAAGTGTCCAGCTAGTTTGTGGGTTGGGGAACGAAAGGCACTAACAATGGGTCTTAAAGGAATGTTTGGTTTATGAATTTTAGGAAGCCCGTAGATTCTAGGAATTCGAGAAGACTTTTCTCGTGGAATTAGGGATTTACCGATATCTGGATGGAGGTCAGAGTTGTTGATGATTGTCTTGGTTTTCTTTTCCAGATAGGTAGTAGGGTCGTGTTGAATTGGTCTGTAATCAGTACTTGTTACTAGGTCGTTCATTTTCCGTAGGTAGTCAGATGTATTGAGGATGACAGTGGCGTTACCTTTGTCTGCTGGTAGGATAGTTAGTTCGTCATTGTTATATAAGTCTTTTAGGGCTCGTCTTTCTCGTAAGGGTAGGTTGGATTTGGGAGGTTTAGCTGTTCGAAGTATTCTGGAAATGTCTTGTCTGGTGTCTTCAGCTTGGTTGTCTGGAAGGTGGGATATAGAGTTTTCGACTTGGGAAATAATAGCCTCAGTTGGGATGGAGTTAGGGGAAATAGCAAAGTTAAAACCTTTAGCTAAAGCTTGAAGAGCTGGGTCACTGATGGGAAAGTCGGAAAAGTTATGGACTACATTATTGGGATCTATTGGAGGGATGGAGTGTGGTTTCTGTTTAGTGATGAGCTGTGAAAGTTTTTGTTTTTGTGTGGTAGTCTTTTGTTCTGCTATGTGTTGTGCTGTATCGTTAGACAGTCGGTCAAAAGTGTCCCAAAGTATTGGATGAATGAAAGAAGTGTGGATCTGGGAGTAGGTTTTGTATATCAATGTGTTGGTGGTGTTGAGGTTATGTCTTGTGTTATGTATGGAATTTTTGAGTAGAGCAGAGTTTGCCTTATCTAGAATTCTTTCTCTTGAAAATGGCTCCAAAGTGGGAGCCGAAACGTCGAGACTCCAATAATCTCAGACGCGGTTCAACCCGTGAACCTAGTAGTTTTCATACAGACAACCGCGGAAACCTATCCGAACATTTCATTCGCCTCTACGGGGAGGAAATTTATTCTCTGACTAAGACCTATAGTAAACTTCTTATTCGCAAATCCAAACTCCTTTGTGATCTTACCTTCCTAAAAGCCTGTCGTGATCATCAGGTCATTCCAAAATCTTTACAACTTAAACATCACACTAAATCCCGCTCCATTTCCAGAATTCTAGATAAGGCAAACTCTGCTCTACTCAAAAAAAATTCCATACATAACACAAGACATAACCTCAACACCACCAACACATTGATATACAAAACCTACTCCCAGATCCACACTTCTTTCATTCATCCAATACTTTGGGACACTTTTGACCGACTGTCTAACGATACAGCACAACACATAGCAGAACAAAAGACTACCACACAAAAACAAAAACTTTCACAGCTCATCACTAAACAGAAACCACACTCCATCCCTCCAATAGATCCCAATAATGTAGTCCATAACTTTTCCGACTTTCCCATCAGTGACCCAGCTCTTCAAGCTTTAGCTAAAGGTTTTAACTTTGCTATTTCCCCTAACTCCATCCCAACTGAGGCTATTATTTCCCAAGTCGAAAACTCTATATCCCACCTTCCAGACAACCAAGCTGAAGACACCAGACAAGACATTTCCAGAATACTTCGAACAGCTAAACCTCCCAAATCCAACCTACCCTTACGAGAAAGACGAGCCCTAAAAGACTTATATAACAATGACGAACTAACTATCCTACCAGCAGACAAAGGTAACGCCACTGTCATCCTCAATACATCTGACTACCTACGGAAAATGAACGACCTAGTAACAAGTACTGATTACAGACCAATTCAACACGACCCTACTACCTATCTGGAAAAGAAAACCAAGACAATCATCAACAACTCTGACCTCCATCCAGATATCGGTAAATCCCTAATTCCACGAGAAAAGTCTTCTCGAATTCCTAGAATCTACGGGCTTCCTAAAATTCATAAACCAAACATTCCTTTAAGACCCATTGTTAGTGCCTTTCGTTCCCCAACCCACAAACTAGCTGGACACTTAGCCAGCGCCCTTCAACCTATCGCCGAAAGGGCGTCATCCTATGTCAAAAACTCCGCTCATTTTATCGACCTCCTGCAACAATATCCTATTTCGCAGAATGATATACTAGTCAGTTTCGACATTGTATCATTATTCACGAATATCCCACTCTCTGAAGCCCTAAACACCCTCAAAACCAAACACGACATTTCCCCCAGTACCCTATCCCTCCTAGAACATTGCTTGTCAAACACCTATTTTCTCTTCCAAAATAAATTTTATAAACAAATAAGTGGAGCCCCTATGGGATCACCTCTATCCCCCGTCATAGCCAATATCTTCATGGACCACTTCGAAACTCAAGCCCTCAGTACTTCTGACCTGAAACCTACGTGCTGGTTAAGATACGTTGATGACACCTTCGTCATCTGGCCGCACGGTAGGGATTCCCTAAATACATTCTTATCCCATTTAAACAACATCCATCCCAAGATACAGTTCACCATGGAAGTGGAGAATAATTCATCTCTGCCTTTCCTAGATGTCCTTATCACCAAAAATAACACAAACCAATTTTCTTACTCTGTTTACCGAAAACCAACCCACACAAACCGTTACTTAAATGCAAACTCCCATCACCATCCCTCACAAATAAATTCGGTCGTCAACACCCTCATAACAAGATCCCTCAGACTAACTGACAGCCACAACAGACAAACTGAATTGCACACATTAGAACACGCACTCCTACAAAACGGCTACGACAGAAACCATATAAGACGGACCATAAATAAAGCACAGAACCCATCCCAAACACAACATTCGGACACATCCCTACCTGAACAACACAAAGCCTTCCTACCTTACATCAAAGGTGTCACAGACCGAATCTCCAAAGTCCTAAAAGCAAACAACATAAAAACAATATTCACAACACAACAGACTATTTCCAACCTTATCAAGTCCCCAAAAGACCAAGTCCCTAATGACTCCCATGGCGTTTACGAAATACCTTGCTCCGACTGTCCCCAAACTTACATTGGACAAACAAACAGACGCATTAACAACAGGGTATATGAACATCGCTTAGCGGTCAGAAAAACTGATCCTACCTCATCCTTAGCCCAACACCGTCTCCAGACTGGACATAACATAGACTTTGACAACACAAAAACAATAGCACCTATATATTCCCTAAAAACACGAACGATCCGCGAAGCAATTGAAATCGAGAAGCGTCCTAATTGTTTAAACAAAAGGGACGACAGTCTTCGACTTCCAACTGCTTGGAAATCACTAATAACTCCACTAACTAGACAACCCTTACCAAGACCACACAGCGACCCTCCTACCATGCGCAACCGTTCTGCACCAGTGCTCGCCACACCCACCATTCCTACTATAAATACCTCACCCCAACCCACAACTCGTCGGTTCTCTCTAAGAACTGAGATTGAGATCTTAGAGACGAACCACGGTTCGACCTGGGGAGTAGGCAGATTGAGGCCCCGGACTAGAACCATTCCTTACACTTCCTAGACTAGACCCTCCCATATCCTATACGTTATCGATTCTTCTTCCCCTTTCTCTTGAAAATGGCTCCAAAGTGGGAGCCGAAACGTCGAGACTCCAATAATCTCAGACGCGGTTCAACCCGTGAACCTAGTAGTTTTCATATATATATATATATATATATATATATATATATATATATATATATATATATATATATATATATATATATATATATATATATATATATATATATATATATATATATATATATATATATATATATATATATATATACATCCCAATATCGTTAGAGCGTCCTTTCACGAAACTTGAATAGAGCGTCCAAAAGAGTATATAGGAATTGCTGCTTTCACTTTAACCTCAAATGAGCGTCCATTCATTTCGTCGCGTATATAGCGTCCGCTAATATACTGGTATTTTCACAGCAGAATCTTTAAAGCGTCCGTTTTTAATATATCTGTTTAATAATCTATCAATTTAGCGTCCGACAGCGTTGCCAGGTTTAGCAGTTAAGAGAAGGCGTGGAAGAGAGCGTATATAATAATGTTCCTGCTACTGTAACTACATCCAAGCGTCCTTAGATAACATCAGGAAATTTAAAACCTGTTGAATTATGTTAGTTTTGTATCAATTTAGTTTCTTATCTTAAAATGTGTGTGTTGCTTTGACAACAAGAACAAAAAAAATAATAATTATTAATTGTCAAATGAGACAATTTTTGATTGCAAATAAAAATATAAATAAAGATAATTTATTTACTGGGTTTCTAGTAGAGTTTTTAACAAAACCCATTTGGGAAATAATAAATATTTAGAATTAATCGATTGGCATAAGAAGCAAAAAACTTCCAGGTAAGAAATATTAATTTTATTGCAATAAACGACTCCGTATGTGACAGTTGTTACAAAGGGTCTACATAACTGCGAACACTGTTAGTAAACACTATTAACTAACAATGTTCGCGGCGGTGTGGACCGGGGTTACAAATTAAGGTAGGCGCGCATTTGTTCATATCGGACAAACATATCGGAAAAACGGAATAAACAAAAATTATTTACGTTATTTTACATGGGATAAATCACATTTTTTCGTATCGGGCGTATGGAATTAAATGTCATGGAAGACAGAATCAGAAACGACAAAACGAATTTTTACAGTCGACCAGCTACGTAGTGTACATCAAATTAAAATAGCCATAATTATTTCATTAAACTTCGTTTGTAGTAACTGTGGAATTGAAAAATATATCCTTAGGCAACAAACAATATAGTATGTTAAAAAGAACTGAGCAAATAAAATTATTTAAAGCAAAATCAGACTTTTAAGAGGGAAACAGTTCCAAAAGTAAATAAAATTATTGTAACTCTCGTTTCCTGGTTTTTAATATATCGATAAATGCCAAAATGGTAGAAAAGAGCATATCCAAGATAGCATAAGACAGGCTTGATGAAAATAAGGTTTTAAGAGGGTGGAACAGGGATTTTAAGAGGGGTGGAACACTCCGAAAATAAACTAAAAATTACACAACTTTTCTCATAGAATTTGAAACCAAATTAGAATTTAACAGGATGATAGAAAAGAGCATTCTCGAGATACTGTATTCCGGATTTGCCCAAAATGCCATTCTAAGGGGGTGAGACACCCCAAAAATCAACTAAAAAATAACAAAACTTTCATCATAGAGTTTGTAACCAAAATCATATTTAATAGGATGATAGAGAAGAGCATTCCCGAGATACCATATTTCGGATTTGCCCAAAATGCCATTTGAAGGGGGTGAGACATCCCAAAAACTATACGTAAAAAAACGCAACTTTTATCATAGAGTTTGTAACCAAAATCACATTTAATAGGATAAGAGAGAAGACCATTTCCGAGATATCGTATTTCGGATTTGCCCAAAATGCCATTCTAAAGGTGTAAAATATCTCAAAAACTATTCCTAAAAAAATGCAACTTTTGCCATAGAGTTTGTAACGAAAATCATATTTAATAGGATGATAGAGAAGAGCATTCCCGAGATATCGTATTTCGGATTTGTCCAAAATGCCATTCTAAGGGGGTGAGATAACCCAAAAACTATACGTAAAAAAACGCTACTTTTATCATTGAGTTTGTAACCAAAATCACATTTAATAGAATGGTAGAGAAGACCATTTCCGAGATATATTTCGGATTTGCCCAAAATGCCATTCTAAAGGGGTAAAATATCTCAAAAACTATTCCTAAAAAAATGCAACTTTTGCCATAGAGTTTGTAACCAAAATCATATTTAATACCCATATAGCATTTTTGCATTCAGAGCATGTGCACGGAATGTACTTTATGTACCAAGGAACTAAGAATGAATATTCATTTTGCATGTAATGTATATAATCTGAATGTCAGAGAGACGTACAGATGACCGCTTCTCAACATCCGAATAAGATTCCCACAACATTCCCATGAACCAAAATGGTACTTGATATGAACCAAAAAGGTATATTGAAATATTGCTAGATACATGAGGTATATAGGAGGAAGGTCCATGCTACATTCATAATGTACACTGCACGTTCACGGTATATGTGTACTACCTTCGTAGGAATTAAACTGTAGGTACCTATAAATACTTGACTCATGCCATGTATCTTTTTCAGAGTTTAATTACTACAATAATTTATGACTTACTGTAATCATAGATGAGTCGCTGCTTCATTCTGAGTATGTTCATGATGAAGCAGCCACTCATCTATGATTTCAATAAATAATAAATTATTATAATAATTAAACTCTGAAGAGAATACATGGTATGAGTGAAATACTTGCATATAATAAATCCAATATCTAATTTTAGTATTTAATAGTTAGTCAATTATTACTTATTCTAATTTTCCACAATACACATTCCTCGTGAAGAACATTATGTAAGTAAACGTGGAATGTATGCACAGAGAATTTGTTTTTACCACTAGTTTTCAATTAAAGTCAATCATGGTTTATCGATCAAATTTTGTTTGAATAAAGCACACAAATGCTGAATTTGTTATAACAGTACTTTACAAAGGCCCAAAGAATATCATATGTAAAAAAATAGTTTTACGTTTATACAAGATCTGTTCAAAATCATTTTAAAATGCATCAAACTTTTATCACTGAAAATTTCAACTTTAAAAATCATATTTAACACATTATTTCTGATGATCATATTACGTTAGCTTAAAGTTTTATCTAATTCAAATCGTGTTTTAAATTGTCCAGAGCAAAACATGATTCTATTCTATTAACTACTAATTATTGTTGTAACAATTATGCATCTTGAATTATAAAATAGGAAGAGGTATAAATAAAACAGTTGGTGCTACTTTAAATATATTTTTATTTTTTGTTATAGTAGACGCAATCGTTACAGTGACTCTACGAGTGAGACACAAGACGAGGTTTAACCGGCAGGAATAACATCTTCCGTCTTTATTATACTTTCATCCGTTGAGCCACTATACCGATTGCATCTACTATACAAAAATGAATTGCAATAATAGAAAACAATTGTGTCAAGAATTTAAATTGATATTTTGTTAACAACAAACTGTTCTTTGCTACTTATGAACTGTCATATTTTGCTATAACCAACGTTTTGCCAGTAAATAAAAAATAGTAAAAATTGGAAGGCTTACATTTCCAAAACCAGTGTCTAGATGTTGCCGATACTGATATTTGTAATTGCGAAACTCCACTTGGCATTCTCAACACATGATCTGTGACTGCTCCTATTGGCTGAATACTTTCTTTCGGCTTTTCCAATTTTTCGGAGAAGGTATTTTCTTCCTGTCTAGAGGAGGTGGGGATACACATGCTAGTTCCAACTATAAAAGAAACAACGAGAGCATATTTGTATATTTGTTTCACTTTAAAAACTGGCCATAATAAAGTTGAAAAATATAACATCTTACATAGATCTTACAGAAAAAAATAAAAATAATCAAAAATAAATTAAACAAATTGATGTTATCATTAATTGATATTATCATTAATTTACAAAACAGGTATTTTTTTGGAATTCGGAAATATTTGTACTTGTGATTTTAATACCTACCAGAGTTATTAGAAGAACAATATATTTACTTTCAACTTCTAGTAACAGCAAAATTTATTTCACTTTGGGAAGTCGACGCCTTCCAATATGTTCTTCGATATCACTATCTTCATCTGATAATAATCTTTTGGGAGGAATAATTTGCTTTGTACATAGTCCTTCGATTCGTTTTTGTTCACTCTGTATATCCGATGTGAGTTCTGCTCTTTTCAATTTAACTGCAGCTTATAATCTTCTATAATAGGTATAAAGCAAATTAGTACAAATATGACAACTTATGTGTTGCAATCAAGACCAATGGTTGTGATTTACATAAATAAAAGCTCCTTAATATTGAAAGAGATCGAACCTACCTTCTTGCAAATAAGATTTATAAAGTGTCCACGCTTCATCTGGGATCTCTCTTGTTTTTCAATGATTCATCAAATTGTTTCCGTTTGAATGGTGACCACCAAACTTCTTTCTCGTGGAATGAATCACTTCGAATTAAACCACCTCCGTTTTTTTCCCAAAAATCGATGCCTACAAACGTCATTATTATAACTTTACTAATATAGTATTCTCAGTATTACAATAAAAGTACAAAGGGATAGGTAAGTACATTCAACTTTAGTGTCTAAACATAAATTAAAATATCTGCAAATGACAATAAAGGGGACCTTAAACTATGTGGTAGTTGTATTATTGTATATAATTGTAAAATACTTACTTACTGCAATGCAATTAAGTAGTAATAATCATATGCAAACAAAACACAAACCATAAATAAATTGAAATCGACATTTGACAGCAGCATGCGCACTAACCTAGGGACCGTGGCGCGATCGCAAGTCTAGTTTGAATTCAAAATTTTCAATCATATTTCACATCTACAATTTCGCCAACGATTTAAAATTTATAAAATGGATGTTATTCACCACTGGACAGGAAATGATTATAAATGTACTTAAATCATAGAGAAACATTTATTTATTTTTATTATAATGTTGAGGTAGATCCTATATAAGAGTAACAATAGGTAGTCTCATCAGTTGTGACGCAGCTAGTTTTATTTTTATTACTTCAAAAATCTAACCAATCACCGTTCGCATAAAAAATGCGAATCAAATATTTCTCCAAACAGTACACCTGTATCATACAGATAAAATCATCGACGAACGTTTATACGATGTACATGAACACATATACGAAGAACATTCCCTGACATGTATACATAGTACATGCGACTATGAACATAAACTTTTGTGTATGTTCGATTAATTTCGTATGTATATTCATATTGTATATGAAAATATTATTTATATGAGAATGTTGGGGGAACATACATGGCTAGTACAGTATGCAATTAGAACATTAGGAATGCAAAATGTACATTCGTGGAATAATAAATGCTATCTGGGTAGGATGATAGAGAAGAGCATTTCCGAGATATTGTATTTCGGATTTGCCCAAAATGCCATTCTAAAGGGGTAAAATATCTTAAAAACTATTCCTAAAAAAATGCAACTTTTGCCATAGAGTTTGTAACCAAAATCATATTTAATAGGATGATAGAGAAGAGCATTCCCGAGATATCTTATTTCGGATTTGCCCAAAATGCCATTCTAAGGGGGTAAAATATCTCAAAAACTATTCCTAAAAAAATGAAACTTTTGCCATAGAGTTTGTAACCAAAATCATATTTAATAGGATGATAGAGAAGAGCATTTCCGAGATATCGTATTTCGGATTTGCCCAAAATGCCATTCTAAGGGGGTGAGACATCCCAAAAACTATACGTAAAAAAATGCAACTTTTGTCATAGAGTTTGTAACCAAAATCATATTTAATAAGATGATAGAGAAGAGCATTCCCGAGATATCGTATTTCGGATTTGCCCAAAATGCCATTCTAAGGGGGTGAGATATCCCAAAAACTATACGTAAAAAAACGCTACTTTTATCATAGAGTTTGTAACAAAAATCACATTTAACAGGATGCTAGAGAAGACCATTTCCGAGATATCGTATTTCGGATTTGCCGAAAATGCCATTTTAAAGGGGTAAAATATCTCAAAAACTATTCCTAAGAAAATGCAACTTTAGCCATAGAGTTTGTAACCAAAATCATATTTAATAGGGTGATAGAAAAGATCATTTCCGAGATATCGTATTTCGGATTTGCCCAAAATGCCATTCTAAGGGGGTAAAATATCTCAAAAACTATTCCTAAAAAAATGCAGGAATAGTTTTTGAGATATTTTACCCCCTTAGAATAGCATTTTGGGCAAATCTAAAATACAATATCTCGGGAATGCTCTTCTCTATCATCCTATTAAATATGATTTTGGTTACAAACTCTATGGTAAAAGTTGCATTTTTTTAGGAATAGTTTTTGAGATATTTTACCCCTTTAGAATGGCATTTAGGGCAAATCCGAAATAAGATATCTCGGAAATGCTAGTCTCTATCATCTTATTAAATATGATTTTGGTTACAAACTCTATGACAAAAGTTGCATTTTTTTACGTATAGTTTTTGGGATGACTCACCCCCTTAAAATGGCATTTTGGGCAAATCCGAAATATGGTATCTCGGGAATGCTCTTCTCTATCATCCTATTAAATATGATTTTGGTTACAAACTCTATGATGAAAGCTTTGTTATTTTTAGTTGATTTTTGTGGTGTCTCACCCCCTTAGAATGGCATTTTGGGCAAATCCGAAATACAATATCTCGAGAATGCTCTTTTCTATCATCCTGTTAAATTCTAATTTGGTTACAAATTCTATGAGAAAAGTTGTGTAATTTTTAGTTTATTTTCGGAGTGTTCCACCCCTCTTAAAATCCCTGTTCCACCCTCTTAAAACCTTATTTTCATCAAGCCTGACTTATGCTATCTTGGATATGCTCTTTTCCATCATTTTGGCATTTATCAATATATTAAAAACCGGGAAACGAGAGTTACAATAATTTTATTAACTTTTGGAACTGTTTCCCTCTTAAAAGTCTGATTTTGCTTTAAATAATTTTATTTGCTCAGTTCTTTTTAACATACTATATTGTTTGTTGCCTAAGGATATATTTTTCAATTCCACAGTTACTACAAACGAAGTTTAATGAAATAATTATGGCTATTTTAATTTGATGTACACTACGTAACTGGTCGACTGTAAAAATTCGTTTTTCGTTTCTGATTCTGATTCTGTCTTCCATGACATTCGAATTAATGGACGAAATTGCGTCTAAAATTTTTGACTAACAAAATTCGATGCATCCGTTGCACCCGATGCGTACAAATGTGCACTTACCTTAAATGTGCTGTATTTATTCTATATAAAATAACGTTAATAATAATTAATATTCGTTCGTTCCGTCTTTCCAATGCATTTGGAATTTAAAATGGAGATGAGTTACAACAAAATAATTCCTAAGCAAAAGGGCGCAAGAAATAAATTTAAATGACAAAATAGACACCGAAAAAATGTAGAGGTAAGGTATTATTGAAGTTTTAGCAAAATTAAAATTTACTTTATTTTTCTAGCTACCCCCCTCACTTTGTTTTGTCTTCTGGACAGGCACGAAACATACGTCTGTGCAATAAAGGGAAGATGATACAAGTTATTCAATTTTCATTTAAAATTTTTCTTTTAAGATGTGCAATTATTTTGATATTTTATTTAATTAATTAATTCTTTAGAAATTGTGCATGTTTAACAAAGAACTGAAAATTTTTATTTTTTATAAGTAACACTTTCATTTTCATCTTTATTTATGTACTATTATGTAATATATTTTTTATTATTACTATTACATATTTTTAAATTGTGCAAAACACACACAAGCTTTCTGAGATTAGATGATTCGCAAATTTTCAACACTTCTCTTCATAAACGAGACCGAATAAAATAATTTGATTTGAAGTTAGTACCTCTGAAATTTTATCTGCCATTTTTTGAATAACAAGGTTAGTGACGATACGGCAATCATAATAAGCACGGCAGCATAATGGAGGTCCTATGCACCCTGTGGACGTTCTAATAAATGCAATTTCGCAATGTGTGGGCGCTCTAATGATAGCAGCAGCTAACTGCTGGCGCTCTACTGATTGCAAAGTGTTTCTGACATTTTCCGCCTCGCTAAAATACTCGAAAACTCATATTTTATTATAAAACGACAAAATCTGCAAATACAAGGTTGTCAAATTATGAGGACGCTCCATAAGTGAAGAAGTGAAAGAAAAAGCCGCGTCGATTCGCGATATACGTATATCGCGAATCGACCCGGCGCTCCCTCGTGTTAAAAGCCTCAAACCAGACATATACGGTTATCGTTCTATGTACGTATATTTCGTCTACAAAATAGCGTCCGGCGAAATTTTGCCAAAGGGTGAGGGAGGGTATCAGAAGTCATCTGACTAAATTTTACATGGGATGTGCATAGAGCGTCTGTATATGGACGCCATATGCACCCGGACGCTCTATTAAATGCAATTTCATAATGTATGGACGCTCTAATGGTAGACGGATATATATATATATATATATATATATATATATATATATATATATATATATATATATATATATATATATATATATATATATGCACAAAGAATGCTTTATTATTATTATTTATCTCATAAATAAATCTACTCATAATCTCTTATTATAACTCTTATAAACTCAGAAAATTGGTACCTTTTTAATAACACATTACTTCTCATAATTCACAAAAATAACTTTCCTCTTTCCTAGGCGCGCCTTCTATTTCCCTAAACTTGACTTGACCCGGGTCTTGGTACAACAATTCAACGTAATTAAGTAACTCACCAGTTGCCAATATTCCCTTTTTTATACATTTTATATTTTCATCTTAAAATTGTAACATAATCAAATCGATATAAACCAATTATTAATTCATGGGTAAAACATTTCACTATACCTTTGTCTAAGTATTTTTCCTCTTAAAAACTTCATAAAAATCAATATGGTCACTACGGTTAGTCTTTAAAATGTCAACTCTATAATCTTCAGTTTTACTTCCAAATTACCCCTTTCCACTTACAAATCAAATTGCAAAAAAAACAACAATTTTTTCAACTTTTAGCCACTATATTCTCAGTAACATAGTTTTGTTTTTCCTTTTAGTATACCTTACGTTGGTATTTTCCCAAAAAAAAAAAATATATAAGAATAAATTTTCCGTGACTGTACTTTGTCACTAATTTGATACACACTCTATAATATTTTGGTCACACTTAAAGCTTTCCCCTTTTTCTTAACATAAGTTACAAAAATTACTCAATTATCCTGGACTATTATTTTGTAGATTTCAAATATTTACGAACTCTGTTTTTCATTGACAACAAAAATGTTATATTTAAATAACGATATTTTGGTTCTAGCTTTCAAAACCTATTTTCCACTCTATTTTAGAATTTAAATTATTAGAACTACTTAGACAAATCGCTACAATTTAGTAATATTTAGGTCCCTCCTATAGCTTTATAAAAAAAATATTCTATTCCCCAAATACCTCTAAAAAATCTTAAAATATGGCACTGCGTGTATTTCCTAAATGTAAGCACTTTATTTAGGGGCATTAAAATTAACTCATAGAACAAAACTCAGAAAAATATTACATTATTACGACTTATACGTGCAATAAAGAATAAGGTCAATATGGAATGAACAACTATCTAAACTCATTATTTTTCTACAATGCATCAAAAACTTTGTTTGCTCTCCTAGAGAAATTTTCTTACGGGTAAAAAAGGTTAAAATTTGTTCTTGTACTTTTACATAACGAACCGCACGATGCGGGATAAAATAAACTTGACTACTACTGTGTTATTTATATTTTCCATACAAAAAATTCCATATTTCGTGTTCTATTATCGACACAATACGAATATTCAAAGAAAAAACAACTAAAATTACATATTGGTAAACAGTGAAATGGTAACAAAAGTAAAAGAACTTAAAAAAATAACTGTGCTTTCCAATCCACATGCCAAAAATTATTTGATAAGCATAAAGAAGTAAAGTATTATTTATAAAAATATTATCTCAAAAAATATATATACCAATCACAATAATTGTTCTTATTACGCCCGCACTAATTGATAAAAAATTGTCCTCTAACTATTAGGGTTAGGTTGCGGATGCAAAAATAATTTTAAAAAAATGATTCTAACATTATTGTCACTAAAATGCGACACTTTGTGCCTTTTATACCAAAAAATTTAAAAATAAAACTCAACAACGTGTCGCTTCGGGGTACTGTTTGCACGAATAATAAATAAAAAAGAAAAATTTATATGAATTACAAAATAATTACGTCAGTACCACAAATCACGTTGACATTAACTAAATTTTTCAATTTACTGAAAGAACCAAAAGTAAATAAAAATTTTTCCATTAATTCAAGCTAAAGAAATTTGGCGCTTACATCCTAATTCTGCCGAAATTTGGCAAATTCACAATAAATCAAAAACAATTAAAGCAAGTAATAGAGTTTACCATTAAGTAAAATTAATATTTAGTTAAGAAAAATCAATCAATTATAAAAAAATTAATTATAAAAAAAAATTAAATCACATAGAAATAATACAGAGCAAATTAAGGATTTTCAAGAAAATCTATTTTACGAACGTAACGTAAGTTCATGAAAAAATGTCTAATAAATTAATCATAGCTACTGTGCGAAATATCAATATTAAAATTAATTATCAAAGTACATAACCAATATCAATAGATTCTCAACCAAAACATTTGCCTTCATAAATTCTATTATATCAATATAAAGAAAACCTAGTTCATTCCTTGCTTCACTGCCCCTAAATAATTTTTGTACTCTTGGTTTCTACCATCGGACTTTACCAGAAAAAATTACATGACGCGAAGTTACTAAGTTTCTAAATATAATAAAATTACGATCAAACGGAAAATACGTAGTATTCATTCAATGTTGTAAAATACAAGCTAAAAATTTAAAAATAACTTATTAAAATGTGATAAATTCCATAAGTTTGCTAAACAAATTAATTTTCTGCTTAAGTTCAACTTTTTTTAAAACAATTTTAAGGTAAAAAAAAATCGTATACAAGTGGTTGCCTGTACTAAATTAAATAAAAAGAAAAATGCGAGTAAAAAAAGTTCAAATTTAGTTACTTATGATGAATTACATAAATTCACTACAAAAAATTAACTCTCTAGGTACACTTGACAATTAAAGACTATTTAAAATAATTGGAGTGATTATGAAGAGTCACCCCTGGAACCGAACACGGCAGCCTCCACCAAATGTCGCATCCCCCTCTTTCATCAGGGGTGTAAGACCTATTTCTGAGTAATATATGCGACGTCCACATGTATCTCCCATATTATCCGGTTGCCCGGAGTCCTATCGGCGATACCCATGAAGCCACTTTAACGCGCTTGGCATACAAGAGGATTTAAACTAATTGTTGAATGAATACTCTATTAAATAAAACAGAGGTAGAAAACAAAGTACAAGTTTATTAGATTGAAACAATACAAAAAAAAAAGAGTCTACTTACATTTTGTTACAACCCCTAAGGACGAACCATTCTGGGGGAAGGAGTTGGGCCCACGCAGTACCCGGCGGACTTTCTATTTTCGAACTCAAAACCCAACTGACTTTTTTACCGCGCGAGGTATTATTATTAATTTTATTGACACAGCACTTTTGCCCTGGCGACAATGTAGTGCGGTGAACCTGCTTCCAGCTAAGTCAGCTTTTTCGAAACAAAGTAAAATGCAAAGAAATACGTTAAGCCGATCTCATGTCTCAAATCATATCCGTTACCCACACACGGTGTACCAGGTGTCCCAAATAAATTTCAAGTAATGCTAAAAAAATATGAGAAATGGGGATCTGGACCAATGGCTGGAAACCGTTAATCTTCATACCACTACAAAAGATGGGATCGAAACACTTCCGTATTATCGTCTTCGTAAATACCTCCTGAGCAAACAGGCGTTGTAAAAGGATGCAGTATCACAGAACAAATACTAAATTTACGTCGTTTTATCAGGAAATCATATTTTTTTGTGTGAATCGTCTAAATAATAAAGCGCAAACACAAAAACTATAATTGTAGGTTTGTGTACTGAAGATTATGTGGTACTAACCTGTGAAACAGCGAAGTTGGTAAGTCTCATAAACTTGTCGCCAGGTATAGCCAAATATCTTCTTGGATCTCGCGCCATTTTTGAAAAGTCATCCTCTAATTCTTTGAAGCAGGGCCTGCTTTCAGAGTCCAACATCCAACATTTGATCATAATCATGTAAACTTCAATACTGGCTATTGCTGGCTGGGATAAACGTTCTCCTTTTTCTAATAGTTCAGGTACATCTCTTGCGGGAACGTTGTCATACGGGCGTTCACCAAACGTTAGCAATTCCCACATAGAGACACCAAATGCCCAGACATCCAATTTGTGTGTAAATATTTTATGCTGGATACACTCCAACGCTAACCATTTGATGGGCATTTTGCCACTGGCAGCTTTGCACTCTTCTTTGTTAATATCTACTAATTTTGCTAAACCAAAATCTGTAATTTTAACACAAGCTGGGGTTTGTACTAATACGTTTCTAGATGCCAAGTGCCTGTGGACTAAACGTTTCTCCTCCAGGTACGCCATTCCTCTGGTAATTTGCGTCGACCAGTTCAGCAAAGCTTTGGAACCTATTCTGTCTCAAAATCTAGCAGGCAGCCCAATGGCATTAGTTGCGTTATAAGCATCATTTGTGATGTCATACAGACAACTAGTAGATGAAGTGAATTAGGGTGATCGACGCTTGCCATTATGTAAGCCTCGTCTAAGATCTCTTTACTGCTGTTAGCAGCAGTGTCGTCACTAAGGACTTTAATTGTAACAGGGATTTTCGCTGAGTTCTCCCCTTCAAGTACCCACAAACCCTTATACATAGTGCCGAATGCACAAAAGCCCAGAACGCTTCCTCTGCGAATTTCAGTTTCCTTAATTATTCTTAACTTGGCAATATTCGGTAGTACATTACTAGGACGTAAAGGTTCGATATCTTTAAGTCCAGTTAAAGCCATGGTCATTTTCATATTATTTTCAGTCATCTTTTCACTTTTGCGACAGTAATAAATGAGCTATCCTACTATCGTTGCAACAATCGCTATACCAGTTATAATGGCGAGATCATAAGTAAATTTAGGTCTCACGACAAGTGAACTATTACTTATATTCGTACAATATGAATCTCCATCTTCTGGAAAAACTCTATGTGGGTCATCCGTCGGGCATGTGGCAAAACATTTGAAGGCGGTATTGTTAGAACTGATCTCTCCGTCGCCATAGACTTTGAAATTTTGACAAGCAAGGCAATTTTCTGGTCTTGGGCCTCTACGTCCTCGGCATTCTATATCACAAGCTATGCATTCATTTGTTTCTATCAGAGTAATAATCCAAAGTACGCTCGTCCTCGTACTGTTCTCCTTTTTTGTAGTTCATGCATTCCTGGCAAATTAATTTATTGAAGCCGTAACCGGTGCATTTCTTACACCTACAAATTAAT
Source organism: Stenurella melanura (assembly GCA_963583905.1). Lineage (NCBI taxonomy): Eukaryota > Metazoa > Arthropoda > Insecta > Coleoptera > Cerambycidae > Stenurella > Stenurella melanura. The sequence goes on from OY757318.1 coordinate 67,847,410, forward strand.
AAAACAGGAATTTAAAATAAGTAAAAATGCATTAATCGAATTGTTTGAAATAGTTACCAAAAAGGAATAATGATAAAGGAAATAATTTTTTTGTCTAATGCTTTTTCTACAATTGGCAGATTTCGAGAAAATTGTATGTGAAAAAATGTAACGATGATAACAACGTCAAATACATAGCGGTTATTGGTTAAAACAACTTGCGGAGTGTGAGCTTTTGGTTTTAAAATGATTCTGTTCTTGGATCTAATCGTTATATAAATACGGTATTATTGCAAAACTTTAAAAATCTTGGACAGTGACAAAAACGATCTGACACACTTGATGTCACGAATAAAACTTAGGGCAAGTTCGTCTCTCAAGAAACAGCATATATGGGCACTTTTACGTGATATTGAGTTATATTCCCACTTACACAATAAAAAATAAAAATAATAAACTTAGGAGACTTTCACAAGAACCTGGTTTTAGGAAAATGTTGTTTGTAAAAGTTAGAGCTTCTGAAAAAAAAACGATAACTGTATGCATGCGATTTTCGAATCCGACTTTTTTCTCGAATATCCTGAAAATAATTAGGAAATTGTTAATTCTAATTAAAAAAGCGATATAACATCTCAAAGCATACCATTCAAGCTTCAATAACCTCCCTGTCAAATGTGGATATCTTATTTATTAATAATGTTAACGTTATTTGAAGTTTAACCCATGAGAGGCATACATTAATGTTTTAACAATTGAAGTCTTTCAAAGAACTGCATTTTACTATATAAGTTTTCAATATTTTTTCCACTCCATACATTTTGTGAGTCTCTTGGAAGTACGATCTTGCAATATGAAGACAGTTAAGAAAAATTTATGAGAATACTGACTGATTAACTAAAATAAGCAACAAATTTCATATAGTCTTATTATAAATTAAAAGTGCTTTTGAAAAACAAGTGTATGCACTATGCATCAATTAGATGGCAATATCCAACTAAAGGTACGTTTTTATTTTTATCATCAGTTTTATCAATCAATACCTTGTTACATCAGTACTTGGCCTTAGAAAAATTAACAATGATATCACCGGTTAAGGTGATAACCAAAGGCAATTCAACCAACACACAAGTAGTGACGGCGAACGGCTAGCTGATCTGGTGCGTGGCTGGGATTTCGTGGGTTCAATTAATATATATATTTTTTAAATCAGCCAGAGGTTGAACCAATATTTTTGTGATATTTTACCTAGCTAGTTTGTTCCAAAACTCAGAGGTAGCTTAAAATGATGTAAAAATTATGAGCGCCATCCACAGAAAATGATGGTGAAATCAACCGCCGTGGAAAGATTTGATCTTATGGCGGACAGACAAACAAAAAAATGAAAAATTGAATTTTACGATAAAAGATACTTATTTATTAATAACTTCAGAAACATCATCAATACAAGAACAAATCAACGAATTTAATCAATTAAAAAGTATGAAATGTTATCAATTATGAAATAGAAATATTAAATAATATCATCACAATTACCAAAGGAAAATATTTACAGCTTAATTAATTTATCATTAAAAAAAAATTATCTTGTGCAAAGAAAGTTATACAGTAAATATTACACAAATAAAAAATATCAATGAAATTCTCAGAATCTCACCAATCCTCCTGACAATGGATAGATAGTGGATGAGGGCTCCTCGTGAGTTCTGGTAGCTTTTCCTAACAGCCTCTCCGAACACAGACGGCTCCTCGACGTGGTTTGACGTCTGGCTAACCTGTATAACGCTAGGGTTTTGCTGTTGGTTTGGATTGACTGGACTAAACTGGACTTGACTAAACGGAATTTCACTAGACTATGTTGAACTTGACTAAACTATGTTTGACTGGACTATCCGTCTTATGAAATCTAGCAGGCATTTAACCATCAAACGAATGAAGTGTTTTTCCACGTGTTTATTAGGTAGATGAATTATTTAAATTATCTAAATTATCTAAACTATGTAGATAAGTTATTTGTGTAAATTATCTGTGAATTATTTAAATAATTTATTTGTGTTAACTATGTAACTTATTTATTAATTATCTATATAATCATCTATATAATCAGTTATATAATCAGTTATTTGGCAGCAAAACTCTACGTTTGGGAAGAAGAAAAAATATTATCAGCACATGTTTCAGAATTATGGTTGTTTAGTTAGCAGATATGAAAAATATGGCTAAAGGTCGTTAAATACTAATGAGAGGAATCAAATAAATAAATGTAATTACCTTTTATTAGATAGATCACTAAGAGAAAGTTTGTTAGCAGCAAAAGTGACACAACTCGTGACTGAATGATTATCAAAAAACTTTAAGTCAAAGTGTATGCTGCTACAGAATTGGCTACAGAAATGGCCAATTCTGCTATTAGCCAGCTAATAAAAGAGATATCCCCTCTCAAGTCTCAATTAACATATTACCATACTATAAACTAAAAATTACTAAGAATTTGGGTCTGCGTTGTTCTATGCAACCCACAATACTTCCTGCAGTGTATTTGGTTTAATTAAGAAATATGTGCTGTGAAATAGATATATTTACTATGCGATCGAAACCCTGTGTTCTACGAGAGCTGTTAGCAAAAACTGAAATACAAAAAGAGTTAAATGGATGAAACATGAAAATATAATAAGTGTGTACATTCCTAAAATTGAACAGATTACCTACGATAATTTAATGTCTGGCGTTTTAGTTACTAGAGTATGGTAAACACCTGTACATATTTCTCAAAAATTCATTTTGTTTATTAGAATTTAATAAAATTGCTTAAAGTTGCCAGATGTATGCAACGACCTACAACATGTCTTGCGTTACTCCGTTAATTTTGCTCAATGATAAATCAATGCTTTATTCAAAATTTCCTCCTCTTACTTTCTATTCCTTTAAATTTTCGAATAGAACAAAATCAATAAAGTTATTTTCAAGAAACCACAATTATGTACCTAATTTATTAAATACAAGAAAATGCACTAGGCTTAAATTGGTACGTTTTCCGGCTCATGATTTCAACTATTTTTAATAGGTATATCCTCTCATATTTCCGCATATTTCCGCATGTTCCGCATCCTCTCATATTTCCGAAACAAAAATCTAATGCATTGGACTATACGGAAGAGTTGTGTTTACCTTGGATGACATTTTCTGCATATCACCTTTCCTGATAGCGTTTTTAGAAATGACTTCTCCTGAATTTGGGGACTAACATATTCAAAGTAATAAGGGGACAAGATTCGTTTTTGTGTAGACACACATCTACAGTGGCGTTCTCGTTCATAATAGCTAATTCACAAGATATACAACCACCAGGACCAACTGTGTTTTTAGATCCCGTACAACCTCCGACGCAAGCGGCGTGACACTTTGCATTCACCCTTTTCTTCATATTTATTTGTTGGACACTTGGGGACGCAGAATGGTCTGTCTTTGAAGTATCTGCAAGTCGTACAGTTGTCAGCACAGGGGTCCATGACAAGATGATCCACATTGTTCATGGCAAGCTTTGCATTCACTATTTTCTGCGCGATGAATCCTGCAACAAACAAATTTTAAGTATTCTTAATTTATTAATATGGGGTTAGAACTAATAAAGAAAATGAGGAAGGGAGACATTAAGGTTAAAAATAAAAGGCGGAACAATAACGATAATGCATATTTTGATAGAAGAATCATTCAAAAAAGCAGGATATGCACGTAATAGCTGCACCCGTGTTTTTTCAACGAAGTTTTGGCAAGTTCTTGTACATATAAAGTACAAATTCTCTGAAAATGTCAGACTTCTCCCAACCAGCAAATTTGTTTTATAATTTAAATGTTTTTTTATTATCTTGTTTAATTATTATTTTATGAATGCTGACTGATTATATTAGAGCTTCAGAAAATACTATTTTGTTGTCTGCAACTGAACTGTTTTATGAAATCATTAAAATATTTCTACAGCAAAATTATTAAATATCTTGTTACACAGTTTTGATGTAGTAAGCCTATTTACAAATGTTCCTGCAGATAAAACATTGATAATAATTAAAAACAAATTGCAACAAGATGGGAATTTGGCGAATAGAACTAAGTTAAGCATTGAAACTATAATGGAATTACTTACACTTTGCATTAAAACAACATACTTTCAATTAAATAATGACTTCTATCAACAAGACTTTGGGATGGCCATGGGTTCTTCATTATCTCCAATATTAAGTAACATTTTCATGGAAAATTTCGACGAAAGTAATATTAATAATCTAGCTTATAAACCCATTGTATGCTGGAGATATGTAGATGACATTTTTGCTATATGGCCTTATAGTAAAGAATGTTTAAGTAATTTTTTTAATCAGATTAACGAAAAAGAACCTTCAATTAAATTTACAATAGAAATAGAGAATAATGATGAATTACCTTTCTTAGATCGAAAAACAATTTATAAAAACTGTCTTATTAAATAATCAATATCCTGAGAGTTTTGTTGATAGTCAGTTATTGAACATTGGTAGTAGAGAGAATATACTATCACAACCTGAGGTATTTAGGTCAATGGCAGTAATTCCATATATACATGGTTTATCGGATAAATTACGAAAAATTGGGAATAGGTTTTCCGTACGAACGGTTTTTCAAACGGGCTCCACGCTAAGATCGGTTTTATCAAGAACCAAACCTCCAAATATTGTTCAAAACTCAAAAAATTGTATTTATAGTGTTCCGTGTAAGTGCGGAAAACATTACGTAGGTGAATCATCTAGACTATTCAACGTAAGGCTTGGTGAACATAGAAATTACGCTAGAAGGGAAGGGAAGAGAGCAACGGAACTAAAAGAAAATTTAAAGAATCCGCGATTATTTTATTAAACGAGGATAGATGCGTTTCTAATTATTCAATAGATTTTTGTACTAGTTGGTTGCCCATCCCAAGAGTGGAGAAAGTATTCTATGGGGACTTGATAGCTGTTTTAAAGAAGCGTATGTATGAAAAATGGCAAACTCACTGGACTAACATTCTTACAACGAAGAAATACAAATATGGTTTGATTTATCCCATTGTAAAAAAACAACCTTTATATAAAACAATTAAGCTATCCAGGGCGGGCTATGTTTCCTTAGCTAGAATAGCATTTAACCATGGTAATTTCAGACAACATCTTTACAAGATGCACCTTGCAGATTCCCCTCTATGCACATGCGACAACATATCGATATGTGATTTGAATCACATATTCTTTCGGTGTGGAAATCATACTATAGAAATTAATCGGTTTCTTACGAATTTTGCAGGCTTATCGTTAATGCTCCCAACAAATATATCAAACATGGTAGCTCTAATTAATGAAAACCCGTCACTAGGTAAAATGGTACTGGACTTCCTATATCTGATAAGAGTTAAACTATAGATTGGCGTAGGTTTAGAGTTGTATCCTATTGTTTAACCTTATGTTGTGAACACCTACCAACCGTGGTCTCCAATTTTGTGTGTTTATATAAAGTCGCCTTGAAAGACCCCTGGGCGTGAAGAGTGTGTCCTTGTTTATTCCTTGATTGCTTCTCTTCTTTTTCTCTTTCTCATTCTCGATTAGGTTAGAATAGACATAATGACTTTCGCAATACCCACAATTGTCGTGGCTATACGGGCTACGTTCCCAAAGCCATTTCCTTAGGGAAAAAAAAAAAAAAGCTGAGCTCTAAGGTTATGTATAGTATGGTTGCCCATAATGCCCATCCTTAGAGACGAAGTAAGTAAAAATAAGATAAATATAATTTAATGTCTCACGTGACTATGGAAATACATAAACAAAGAACTGTCATATTGCCTAAATGTTATTTGTGGCATTATCTTAATTTTTTTCCTTCTTCAATTCTTTGGGACTTCCTGCCACATGTATGTTTTCTTTCTAAGCGGTACTAGGGGAATCTACAAAATATATCACAATTAACCAGTATGTTACTGGTAAAAAACCTCTACGCCCGTGACGTTTACGTCAAAGGATCAGTTAAAGGTCAGATTAGATTTCCGAAACGTCGGCGAAATATTTATTTTCAAGTTTTTATACATATTTGTGTTGTTTATTTATCAAAACCAACCTTTAACTGATCCTTTGACGTAAACGTCACGGGCGTAGAGGTTTTTTACCAGTAACATACTGGTTAATTGTGATATATTTTGTAGATTCCCCTAGTACCGCTTAGAAAGAAAACATACATGTGGCAGGAAGTCCCAAAGAATTGAAGAAGGAAAAAAAAAGAACTGTCATGGTTGACGGCCAAAAAAGTTTTGAGAACGGAAGTAGATTCTCTTCTGAAACGTTAACTTCCTATAGCTTTGATTTTGAGTTTTTAGTTTATAACATTGTTCTAGTTTATATATTTTTAGGTGCGAGACTTTTTGAAACAGTCAAGTACTCAAGAACCAACCTCTGTCTGATCCGTTTGGCGCAGAGGTTTTTTCATTAAAATTTTTAAATATTTTTCAGTGGCAAAATACGCAATAAAAAGTAAGAAAATCTTGTTACACAGTTCAGAAATTATTTTAGAAATGTTGCGCTGTCGTGACTAAGTTATAATACATTTCAACTTACAAAACTAAATTGTTTTGTAATGCTTTTTTAATAACGTTCAGCAGCATATCTGGCACTGTTAGAAATATACATTAGAATGATTTTATAGGTATCTCTTATAATCTTATAAAACGGTTATATTAAAGGTCTATTTCGTCATAATTTTATATTTAAGATTAAATTGCTGTTCCAAAGTTTGTTATATAATTGTTATATAGCTTTGTAATTGGTGTAGTATACCGGGCGTGCAAAAAGTCTGGACACGGTCTGATATTTTCAGGAAAGTAACTGTTCATGAAAAAAGTTTTAGACAAAAGTTGTTTGGTTTTGACAATGACATCTTTTGAACACAAAACCACTTCTCATTAGACCGTGCCCAGACTTTTTGACAGCAGGCGTTTGGAGAATCAGGATGACCTCGGACCCATGCAAAATTTACTATAAGGCGCAATATTTTATAGATGTTTTATATGAATCGCCTAATAGTTTAATAATCTTAAAATGCTTGCTATTGGCACAAAAGATTTATAGGGGGAAGCCATAACAGCGTTTGAGATTGTAAATATGACAATATATGAAAAGTTAAGATACCAATTTTCATTGGAATTTACGAATAAACGTTATGATTTCTAAAACACATGTGTTATTGCAAAAGAATCAAAATCGTAAAATCTATTTGCATAAAAATTCCAAAAATTATTAAAAATCGTCAATAAACGTGGAACGCGCTAAGAATATATTAAAATCATAAGCATGGCTATACATACATTTAAGAAAATTTTATTTTTTTAACATATCTAAATGCTGCATTTTATAGCGGTTACTTAAAGACTATTATAGAATAGAATAGAACATTTATTCACCATAAGTAGTACAGAGTACAATGTAGGTTTTGTCATAGAAACGATACAAAAATAAATGTGATACAAATAAATATATATGTATATAAAAGTGAACAGCACATATGGACATAAAATGTAAAAACAACACATAGAAAAACCGCTTCCAACAATTAATTATTACGTGAATTTAAGAACACACCCGACGTAATGTAAATAATAGGAGAAATCAAGAGCATAAGAATCAGCTTTCATTGTAGTTATAGAATTCTTCCAAGCTATAGAAGGATTGTTTAGCCAGAAACTTCTTTAATGTCTTCCTGAATAGTTGAAACCTGTCTTGTATTTTTATTTGGACTGGAAGTTTGTTACAAATTAAACTGCCTGCACAATAGGGCGATTTTCTGAATTTACTCAGATTATAATTGTTAATGTGAATTTCCCGGGCGCTTTTTGTATTATAATTGTGTACATCGTTATTTAGATGAAACAAGTTGGAATTTTTATACACAAAACAAGCCAATTTAAATATATAAATACAGGGAACTGTCAAAATTTCATATTTTTTAAAAGTTACACGACAAGACTGTCTTAATTGTAAGTTAAAAATTATTCTAATTATTCGTTTTTGCATTACAAAAATTCTACCTATATCAGTTGATTGGCCCCATACCATAATATTGTAATTTAAAACTGAATACACAAGTGAGTAATATGCGTTTAAAAGACCATGGCGGTTAAGTTCATTCTTGAGGTTTAGAAGAGCAAATGTGCTTTTTGCTAGTTTAACACATAGACCGTCAATTTGTTGATTAAAAGTTAGAGTACTGTCTATTATGGTTCCTAAAAATTTTGTGCTTATGCTGGTGCTTACGTAGTTTATGCTGGGTAGAGTTCTAGATATGGTAGTTGAAAAGTATATAAAGACAGTTTTCTTGATATTGATTATTAAAGAATTTTTTTGGCACCAGTCTTCAAACTGCTTTATCACAACATTGGCTCTTTGTTCTAATTCCTGTATGCAGCTTGCATTAATAATAACTGATGTATCATCTGCGTACATAAACATTTCTCCCTCAGTGACATAAGCAGGGAGGTCATTTACAAATATTAAAAAAAGCAATGGTCCAATTATGGATCCCTGCCCTACTCCTATATTTATGTTGAATATATCAGAAGTATGCGAGTCCAATGAAACGATAATTTTCCTGTTTTCTAAGTATGACGTCAGCCAATATAAAATGTTGCCCCTAATACCTAATGTCTCTAATTTTAGTTCCATAAACTTTATGTTAATACAATCGAAAGCAGCTGTCAAATCAAAGAAAAGTCCGGCTACTTTTTTCCCCTTATCTAAGTGATTGTAAATTTTTTGACTGAACTCTAGACTGGCTAATTCAGTAGATCTGTTTGTTCTATATCCGTATTGACAGATGGTAAACAGCGTTAGTTTCCAGATAGTTATAAATTCTGGTGGCTATTGCTTTTTCAGCGATTTTTGACATGTAGCTGAGTAAAATTATTGGCCTATAATTTTGCGTCAATAGTGGATCATCTTTTTTATGTAGCGGAATAACTTTGCCTAATTTTAGTGCATTGGGAAATTGGCCTAGTTGTATCGACAAATTAATAATATTTGCAATGGTATTCGCTATGGCGTGTTTACAATGTTTTAGTAGATGAATAGGTATTTCATCTATTCCGACAGAATATTTGTTTTTCATATTTGTTATTATACTAACGATTTCTTCGGGAGTAACTGGATTTATAAATATAGAGTCAGCCATTACTTGATTTGATGCTGTACAATTGTTTGATAAGTTATCTCCAAAATGATCTTTTAATTTGCTTTCTACAGATGTAGTAAAGTAATTTGCAAAAATATTACATACCTCTTGTTTATTATTTATGATGTTGTCATTTAACCTTATATTGATCTCACTTTTAGTTTTTGTGTTGCGTCCTAGTCTATTATTCACAATTGTCCATAGGGATTTGTTTTTATTATCAGAATTTTGTATATCTTTTGTGTTATCTTGAATATGTATTTCTGCTATTTTATTATTAATGGTTTTCTTATGATTTTTGAATGACTTCATGAGTTCTGGGTTACCTGATTCTTTTGCTATATAGTACAAAAACTTTAAATTAGAAATTTCTTGATTTACCTTAGGATTTGTTTTGTTTTTTGTTTGTAATTTTTATCTCTCTTTTAGGGCATGTTAGATTTAAACACCATTCGAAGTGCTCTGCAAATTCACTATAACAATCATTTATAACAATCATTTATATCATAATAATTCTTTCTGCATGGTTATTGACTAGAATATAAAAACAGTCGGTTAGTTATTACAATAGATATCAACTATAATAGTTGAAAATAGTTGCCGAACTAAGTCAAACTCTTAGGAGGAATCATCTGTCACGGGAACTATTAGTGGAAGAACAAATTTTGGACGAAATAAACATTATTTATAAGAAGAAAGATAGTATAACTTGTAAATGTACGTGTATGCAATAAAATATTACAAAGAAAATGGAGATATGATGAAGGGAGTGGGACAATCTGCATTGTTTTTTATAAAACTTTAATACAATAACTTACCCTGGTAGTACACTGCAATTCTGCAAGCATTTGTTGTCAAGTTTATAGTGAGCGCATGAAAGGCATTCGTCTGATCCAGGTCCCCAACATCCATCTCTATTGCATTGATCATTACAAACTAATCCTCTTTCGTTACAACTGTTTATATTGCTATTGTTAGACAACATTAAATGATGTTCGTGGCTTTTTCTAATTTTATCCCAGTTGATACTTTCCCGGAAACACAAATGTTTATTTAAAAGTTAATAATTTATTATTTGTTTGCTTATAGCAATGACACATATTCTTTATAGGATTTTGCAAACAGCGGAAAGAAAAACTATCTATGAGAACTAAAAGAAAAACTATATGTAACAATATTCATGAAATATTTGCATTATTTCGATAACCCGACTTCTGGTTATGCTAACAAGTAAAAATTCTTATTTGCCATTCTCATTATAACACTAGCATCCAACATAGTCCCCCTACAACTAGGCATATTAAACTAGTGTCTGCATGATCCCCTACGATATGCAAAATCAGTTAAAAATGAGAACAAAGGCCTGAAATTAATTTATACACCTACCTTGTCTTTAAATTTTTTTTCATTCTAATGAATTACATTTTCATAAACCTAGTTCTCATAGATAGTTTTTCTTTCCGCTGTTTGCGAAATCCTAAAAATAATATGTTTCATTAAAAATGTTTATTTTCCAAAATTGCAACAGTTCCCATATTAATCTTTCGTAGTGATCTCAGTTCGAGGGATTCTAGTTGTGATATATTTAACGGAATGAGATTAGCAGACTGTATGGTTGTGGTTTACAATTTATACAAATCACTTACCACTTTTCTCGATGGTCTTGGCCTCGTCCCATGTGTTGCACTCGCGTGGTTTACAAGGGACAAGGGGGTAATAGGATGGGCGGGAACGAGACAACACACGGTTATTGATAATAATTATTATTACACTATTTGACAACTGACTAATTTATGCGTTAAAACTCGGGCTCACAATTTTTCGTATCGATCTGATTGATTGTCTTTTATCAACTGACTGAATAGTACCAAAAAAATGGTACAGTTTTTACGACAAAAACGGTATTATATTTACTCTACAGAGTGTTTCTAGTAAATGTCTATACACAGGACACAAATAATATTCACGGCCTAAACATCCTGCCCCCGCGAGATTGAATGCAAATTCAATGCGAAAAAAAGAGAGAAAAATAGTATATGGATACTGAAAACTACAAAACTATACAAAATTCATATTCGAATTCGAGACTTAATTATTACGAAAATTTCACATAATTAAGCGGAAAAATAAAACAATAAATGTTCTAAATAGAGTTAAAAATAAAAAGGAAAAAAAAACTAACTACCATATTTTACAAGAATAATACAACCATTATTATTGGTTTGGAAGTGGGCATAATTTAACCACTGGTCTAGTATAAGAACTATTTTTCGTTCTTACCACTGCTACTCTAGATACACCATCTTTACCAGGATATAATTTTTCAATGATTGCTAGTGGCCACTGTAGTGGTGGAAGGTTATTCTGTATAATTACCACCATCATACCTATTTGAGCAGGAAAAGTCGAGGTATTCCATTTTTGTCTGGCTTGGAGAGTGGAAAGATATTCAGTATGCCAACGTTTCCAATAATGCTGCACAATTGAATCTAATAATTTGTATCGATTTAAACGATTAGGAGATTCTGTTAATACATCCTCTGCAGGAATCGAATTTAGCAGGGTTACATATAAAAAATGTGACGGAGTTAAAGCTACTGGATCGTTTGGATCAGAGCTCAAAGGACACACAGGTCTGGAATTAAGTAATGCCTCGATTTGGGTAAGTACCGTGCTAAATTCTTCATAACTTAAAATTTGGTTTCCAATAACTCTAGAGAGGTGAGATTTAACGCTTTTTATGTTTGCCTCCCAAATTCCGCCAAAGTGGGGGGCCGAAGGAGGGTTAAATTTCCAATCGATTTTATTATTAATAAGTTCTCGAGACAGGGCATCTTTATATTGTTGAGATTGAATTAATTGATAAATTTCGTCAAGTCGGGCTTTTCCCCCTACAAAATTAGTTCCTTGATCAGAAAACAAAGTGGTACAATTGCCGCGACGAGATATAAATCTTTTTAGAGCAGAAAAAAATGAATCGATGGACAAACTACTTGCAAGTTCTAAGTGAACTGCCTTGGTAGTGAGACAAATAAAAAGGCAAACATATGCCTTTTGGCTTTTAACACCGCGTTTTCGGCCTAAAGTTACATAAAAAGCTCCTGTAAAATCTACTCCTGTCGATAAAAATGCCTTTGCTTGATTTACTCGTTCAGAAGGTAAATATGACATTATAGGGTAATTTGGTTTAGGATTTAATCTAAAACAGTAATTGCATTTCCAAATACGCTGTCGAATAACACCACGAGCAGCTAAAATCCAATAATTTTGTTGTAAGAATGATTGCAGCAAATGGACACCAGTATGACAATATTTTTTATGGTTATAATCAATCAACAAATTAACGAAAGGGTCCGATTTGGGTAAAAGAATCGGATGTTTATGATCAAAAGCAACATTAGCATTCGAGAGTCTCCCACCTACTCTAATTATATGATCTTTGATAAACGGATTTAATTTACGTAAGACATGGGACTTTGAAGGTTTATTTTCTGAGAGAAGCTTGTATTCTTCAGGAAAATGACGCTGTTGCACAGCTCGAACTAATGCACATTCAGCTTGGTCAATATCAAATTTACTTATTATATTATTACGAGGTAAAAGTTTAAGAAATCTCAAAACATATACGGTAGAATGGAGAAGTTTAGTCCAGGAGGAGAAATATTCTATCAAAATATATAATGGGGAAATGATTTGTTTAACTACGAGGTAAACTAAACTTTCTTCTTCTGCAATAGCGAATTCATTATCACGAAATGACTTAATAGGCCATTGGGAGGAATTTAAAAACAACCATTCGGGACCAGGAAACCAACAGGGATGATTTATCAACGAAGCAGGTGAAAGTCCTCTTGAAGCACAGTCAGAAGTATTCTGTTTACCGGCTACAAAATACCAGTGGGAACAAGGTAAACAATTTTGAATTTTGGCGACTCTATTGGAAATAAAATTTTTCCACCTATTTGGAGAAGAATGGATCCAATTCAGTGTGATCATCGAGTCAGACAGAGCAAATATTTGGTCAATATTTTTTCGAGGGGAATAAGTCTATAACATGCTATATAAGCTTGGATAATTGTACCGCTGCACAAAGTTCAAGACGAGGTAATGTGACCTTGGACATTGGAGCAACCTTGGACTGTGCACATAGGAAATTTACACTAACTTGACCTGTAATATCAGTGGATCGAATATAAATTACAGCAGCATATGCATTTGGGCTAGCATCAGCAAATCCAATGATATCTATGGAGGAATTTTGGAAAACTAATAAATGGCGGGGGAATTTATAAACTATTAAATACTTTAAGTTCTTCTTGAAATGTCATCCACAAATGAACCATATCTTTAGGGGCTTCTTTATCCCAGTCGAATTTTAATTCCCATAATTTTTTTATCCACAATTTTACAAAAAGAATAATCGGTGCTAAGAAACCTAAAGGATCAAAAATGCGTGCTACTAAAGACAACATATTTCTTTTGGTGCAAGGCAATATCGAGATGGAAATTTTAAAGCTAAAATTATCAGACGACGGATTCCATTCTAAACCCAAAACCTTTAAACTTTCTTTGTCAAAGGCCATAGGTTGATTTAATTGTAAGAAATCAGGAATCTGGGATAATAATTCATTAGAATTTGACATCCATTTTACCATTTGAAATCCACCATTTTCAAATAATTTGACTAACTGTGTATGAATGGTAACACCATTTTTTACATCGGGTAAACTACTAATTAAGTCGTCCATATATAAATCTCGATGAACATATGGCACGGCCTGGGGATATCGCGAAGGCTCATCTCCTGCTAACTGTTTTATGGTACGTAAACTTAAATATGGTGACGATTTTACACCAAAGGTGACTGTATTTAATTGCTAAATCGAAATAGGATCATTGGTATTAAATCTCCACAAAATTCTTTGGTATTGCCGATGTTCTTCGACAATATTAATCTGACGATACATTTGCTTGATGTCAGAAACCATAGCTATAGGAAATAATCGAAAGTTTAACAATATTGTAGCTACATTATTCTGTAGCTTTGGTCCCGTGTACAAAATGTCATTTAAGGAAAAATCAGAATCGGTTTTCAGGCTAGCATCGAACACTATTCTGCAGGGTGTGGAAATACTTTGTTCGAAAATACAATGGTGAGGAATATAGTAAGACGAGGGGGCATTAATTTCTGACTTAGGTACTAAAGACATGTGACCTTGATCAAGATAATCTTGGGTAATAGAACAATAGGTATTTCGGAGGATCAAATTTTTTTCTAATCGCTTTTCTAAAGAAAACAATCGAGTCTGAGACAAGGCAAGTGAGTCTCCTAAATGAGACGGATCATCCTTAAAGGGGAGAGCCACCGTATATTTTCCAACGGGCTCTCGACTAACATTTTCAACAAAGAATTTTTCGCAAATGGAATCTTCAGATGTGGGAACAGGTGGGGTAAAGTCTTCTAGTTCCCACATTTTTTCAACTAGGGATTCTAAATTTGAAAAGGAACAATATGTTTGTTCGGAAAAAGGCACTCGAAGAGGTGAGGCAGGACCTATAATTATGTATCCAAGTGTAGTTTGAATGGCAGCAGGTGTGCCAACACCTCCTGTTACTTTATGTGAACCTAAAATTTGTGTGAACAACGAAGCTCCCAAAATTCCATCCATAACTCTTGGACTATGGAAAGTAGGATCGGCCAACGGCAAGCAATTCAAATGATCAACAAATTTGTATTTACCGGTACTTCTGGCAAGGAATTGGTAACTTTGTCGACTATTAAGACTTCAATTGAATAATTAATATTCGGATCAAAATTGGACTGAATTACAAGATTAGTTCGCCCTTTAAGTGGTTTTATTGTATCACTAATTCCTACAATATTAAAGGATACTTTTTGATAGGGTAAACCCAATTTTTTACAACAATCATATGTTAAAATATTAGACATAGAACCGCTGTCAATTAAAAATCTAAGATTCTGTTTAGTATTCCACTTATCTAATACTTTAACTATAGCAGTACTCAATAATACAACTTGAGGTTTCGGAACCTTATTATTGTTTATTTTGGTACACAAGGTATGAGTGACGTCATTTTGACTGGTGGATGGGGTACTATAATCTAGATTATTGTGGTTTGTATTACTGCTAATAGTTGGTTTTATGTCAATATTACGATTGTTTTGATAATTTTTATGTAATAGAGTATGATGTTTAGCTTTGCATTTAATACAACTAAATTTGGAAGGGCACAAAGAAACTTTATGTTTATTCGAAAAACAATTGATACACAAATTATTTTCTTTGACTAATTTAAACTTTTGCTCATGAGGACTATCTTTAAAAAATTTGTAATCTTTTAATAAATGTACATCTTTATGACAAGCTAAGCATTTACGATACCCATCATTGGTTAGAAAGGCTTTGGAATTGGGATTTTTTAAAGTATTACTACAACTTGGATTATATTGGTTTGAACGCATTTTATCAGGTTTAACCATTACTTTACTTTGTTGACGTATAAATTTAATCAACTCATCATAATTTGGCAACTCTTCACTAGAACGTACTAACTCGAAATTATTGACAATTTCTTGGGGTAACTTTAACATAGCAAATTGGGTTAAAATGTGATCATCTAAACTTTTTAACTGTAATCTTTTTAGGGCCATAACATTTGTGGGTTGCTATATTATCTGCACTTTTGAAATTTAATGGATGATCTTTAAGCAATGAAGGATCTAAAGATATAACGGGAGGAGTGCTTTCGACATGAGCAGTTGGTGACGAAGTAACAAGTTCAAATTTATCATCGATTTTTAGCATAATATTTGCGTGTTTTTGATTATTAGTATAATATTTGAGATTCCTCGAGTGAGGTAGAACATACTTTAATTTATTCCAAAACCATGGGTCGCCCCATTCAACGTAAGTGTTAGTTTTAAGGTAGGTCTTTAGTTCACTGTCTAAATTCTCTTCATTCAACTAGCCACATTTCACAACTACCACTCTGGCTCGGCCCTCATTAATTGCCTGCGTATGAGCAGTTCTAAATTCCATCTTGCCCCACACGCTTTCAACAAAACTCTCCGACAGTATCACCAAAGTCCTTTTTGAATCCAACACGGAATTGGTAACTTGAGTGGCGATAAATTCACCTGGCACCCAATCTCTGACATGAATACAAATCTTGAATGGATTTGGCCCCGCTTCCAGCACAGGTAACAGATTCTGTACTACGAAATCTTCATCCTTATGGGAGTAACTTATAAATATATCGTAAGTTTTGTCTTTATCGAGTTCCTCTTCGGTAACAAACCAAAGACATAGGTTTTTAGCATACTCTAATTTCCTGCTGGTAATAGAAATACAAGGCAACCGCTACCGCTGATGCGAATAGAACCAGTAAGATCGGTGTAGCTATAGCCATCGCAATTGGATTTACATAGTTCTTTTCGGTGGATGAGGGGTTTGTTGTCATCACATTTCACATCATTTGGGTTAACCATCCAGTAGTGATTTGTTAAAAAATTCTGCAAACCAATAGAAGAACAACTACAACTCCATGGATTTTCATAGTGTTAAATTTTGTAATGTTGTAGATACATTTAAACTGTGCAATACGCTGGAATCTATCGACGATAACTGATTTCCATTTAGTTTTAAAATGCTAATTCTTGGAGGAATCCAGGTTAAATTTCTAATACGATTATTGGATAGAAACAATCTTGTTACATTATCGTATCCAAGTCCTTTATATGGAGCAGTTTCCAGTTCATTTCCTTCTAGGTTTACCTCAACTTGTTTTACCATCTCGTTTGTCACATAAATCACGGGAACATTTGTTATGTTTCTATAAGAACAATCCACAACAGCACATTAATCATATGGTCGAAAATCACAGGTACACTGCTTAGGACATCCCTTATCTTGTAATGGGCATGTTACATGAATCGGCTTCAAGTCTTTTACCAATAGATGACTAAATCCTTGTGCTGTAGCGTAGTGTAAATCGCCCAATCTGATGTACACCAATGTTCTTACCACAGGATCAAGTTGGTCGTTATTGTATTGGATAAGATCAAAGTTATCGCAATCACATCTTATTGGGTTGTTTGACAAATAAAGCACTGTGCTGGAATCGTTGTTGTGTAACGCATCATATTTCTGGGGATTGAAGCGTGCAAAGAGTTTAATATCACCAAAGGACAAAAAAGAAATGTTATTATTGTTTAAGTAAACTTTGACTTCATGTGTGGACACTTTTATTAGGGATGCAACCCTAAGATGTTTTATTTTATTGTTATCCAAGTCCAAATAAATGAGTTTAACTTTGTTGTCTATTATGTTTTCGGGAAAATGATCAATTGCATTATGTGACAAATTTAGTTCTCGGAGATCTTCACAATAACTGAAAGGATTCAATCCCTCGACATTATCTCCATACTGTAAACCATACTGATTATAGGACAAGTCTAATTCAGTAAGAATTCTTAGTTCAGTGAAAGCAAATCAATGGTTGCTATCTTGTTATTCCTCAAACTTCCTCCTTAAGTAATTTGTTAAAATTTGTTAAACTTTACATTTATTTCGTTATAGTTAAGAAAATTGAAACCTAATATTCAATTTTTTGTCTTATAAAAAACTGCCTGATAATTTGATAGCACAGGAAAGTGTACCTGAATAGAGATACATTTTGTTTTATATATAAATTTAACATCCTGCTCCTATTCTTGATAAATATACCTCGAATTACATTTTTTGGAAAAAAAATTTACTATTTTGATTGCGTTTTGTTGCATGAAATAATCAAAGCTATACATACTAATTCATGGACTTGTTTACTAGTAAAACAGTATACCTATTTTTTTGTGTTCTTAATAAATTAGTTTTCAAATAAATTGCTGCGCCATCTTTACAGATAAACATACCTATTCCTTTTTTTGTATATTGTAGATTACTTAAATAACTATTGTTTATTAAAATTAACCCTTATTTCTTTACCGGTTTAATTTATTTATTTACACAGGTATTTCATTATTGTCGAAAAATCTAAATTATTTCAAGATGCCAAAATCAGCTGCCGAATTAAAATTAGAGAGATTAACAGCAAAACGTGAAACTTTGTTTAGACGAGTTCAGCGTTGTTTTGATGTTGGACAATCTTTAAAAGATGAATGCCAAAATGTTACCAAATTAGAAGATTTTAATATCCGTTATATGACTTTATCCAGAACAATGCTAGATTACCAAGAAATTGTTCAACAAATTGTTGAAGTTAAACAAGAACTTAAGGAATAAATATTTGGATTCGATTCTAGGCAAAATTTCTATTATTTCAACGCATAAATACGGTACTAGGCAAATTGTCAATTCTCCGAGTGAAAACTGACACAAAAACGAAAATCAGCTATCAAATAGATGCATTCAAAAAGCAATTGGAATAAAAACTAAGTCCAATCCGGCTCGAAGGACCAACAAGTGTGATATATTTAACGGAATGAGATTAGCAGACTGTATGGTTGTGGTTTACAATTTATACAAATCACTTACCACTTTTCTCAATGGTCTAGGCCTCGTCCCATGTGTTGCACTCGCGTGGTTTACAAAGGACAAGGGGGTAATATGATGGGCGGGAACGAGACAACACACGGTTATTGATAATAATTATTATTACACTATTTGACAACTGACTAATTTATGCGTTAAAACTCGGGCTCACAATTTTTCGTATCGATCTGATTGATTGTCTTTTATCAACTGACTGAATAGTACCAAAAAAATGGTACAGTTTTTATGACAAAAACGATATTATAATTATTCTACAGAGTGTTTCTAGTAAATGTCTATACACAGGATACAAATAATATTCACGGCCTAAACACTAGTGATGTTTTGACTATATACAAAGAAGTCGAATATTCATATAATGCTCTTCCACCGATACCTATAAAATCCTGAAGTACGTAAGATTTTTGAAATCTTTATGATAAGCCTGTACGTTGAGAAATCCAGTAATTTTTCTAAGCGTACCGAAAATTTCTATATTATCAGGATGCATGCGGACACCGCTCTCCAAAAGTGTAATTGGGGAAAACGTATTGGAAGCCTTTGAAAGAATTCTCAAGTATGTCGATATTCCCTTCTAGAACTCTACAACCCCTAAAGTTCTGAATATTACCGGAATGTATAAATTGCTTCACCAGTACAGGTTTTCGGGCAAGGTCCATCACATGGAACACATTCACCGTCCACCGCCCTCTTGCTAGGCGGACAAATTCTAACACAAGCGCCATTATCCTTCAACAAGTGTTCAGGGCATTTCTTAACGCAAGTTGCACCATACGCATATTTTCCATTAGGGTTAACCTCCCACGAGTACGTTGTAGGATTATAAATTTGCATCGGAGGGCACTTCTGCTTACAAGCTCCATCATCGTAGAAATTACGACAAGCAATACAGTCACTTTGTTTGGGTCCTGTACAAACACCTGCGCAAAACAAGTGGCAACACTCGCGTGGTTCGGGACCAAAACAACGTCCTTGAAAGCACTGGGTACTGCACGTTTCTTTGGAGAATTGCTGGCAGTTTTCTGGACCGTCACCCCAGAAACCGGCTTTACAGTCTTTGTAGCAAGGCGGGCATTCACGCTCCGGCGAGGTGAAATTGTATACGTATGTTCACCGATGGGGTCCGTAATGATTTCGTTCCAATTGATTGTTTTCACTTAACACAAATTGTAATTGTTGAATAGCCCAACACTTCCGTTTAGAACGTCGCGAAGTGCGGGCAGTTCTAGAGTACACATCTTCGACAGAGTAACAATTAAAACAAATTATTCGTCGCGAACACTCATTTTGAACAACGTCCTTCCTCGAATGATTTGTAAACGAGGAAGTACGATCCGTTTTATGTCGACGTGGGAAATCAAAACGTAGCCGGTAACTTCCCGAATGTACTGTAAGAAACTCAAATCTAAATTCTCGTCTTGGAGCCATGTGAGTTCGAGGTTGCCATCCACGTAAGTACAGTTGGTGAAGCGGTCTTTCAAGTTCCTGTAGTGGTGGTCACGATTCGAGGGTACAGACATACGGCCATTGGTTCCGATGCAGACTGAAACAAAAAACATAAATCAGTATCAAATGTAATGGTAATAGAAGCGTTGATCGAGAATTATCATTTATTACAGGGGAAGATGATGAATGGCCATTGAACAAATCACATATGTTGTGGACAAACTCACTAAGTAAAGAACTTGTACTATAACGATAGCTGGCAAAACTCTTAATACGGTTCTAATAATTTTAAATATCTCTGAAATGCATGTAGTCGAGTCAATAATTGCTTTTGTTTCAGAACAACTATAGAACTTATTTTGATGTGTCTTATATTACAGTATTTCAAATCAGAGACTTTCCAGCTGTGCGATTTAAGTATTTATATTGTAATAACAATTACAGTAAAATAGAGACAATTTCTATTCGATGATATTATTGCCATCTGCCAATTTTTTTCATTATTTATTCTTTTCAGATAGCCCACCCTAAATAATTTCCAATGAAAGTATTTTCATTTCTTCGCTGGCAGCAGCGTCAACTGCCTACCAAATTTCACTGTCCTCCGTCAAATGATTTTTTAGATAAAACGCCAACAGATAACAGACCGATAGAGAGGCAGACAGACAGCCGTTTGACGTAATTGAAAGACCTTCATTTTCGAAATCTACATTGTTTGGTAGGTAATTATATATTATTTATTATTAATATGTTAAGAACAATTGAATCTTTTTAAGCCTGTTCATTAATTGAAAAGAATTAAGTTATCATGATGATAAATTCATATGCTGTAACATCATATTTTTTTCGTAATTTTGGTTGTCTGAACGACGTTACGGCGGAATCTCATCTGCCATCTTCAGGTTCTACCTGAAAGCTGCCTGCTGCTGCTGCTGTTGCTGCTACTGCTGCTCCTCGTTGCTTGAACTGAACTGTTCAGGAGAGCTAATATTAAGCTTATGAAAACAGGGATATAGCATACTTGGTATAAATGATTTGTAAGACTACTGCAAAGTCTTCTAAACAGTATGACAATGAATATTTGTGCAACATTTATGCTAGGAAAAGTGACATTTTTCCGTATTACGCGTAGGATTTAAAATCGAAGCCATAGCTAAGGTCAAAAAATACACCTTTATGTGGAAGAAACCTGTGTTGTCTACGATTTTTTTCTTCTAGTGTTTGAAAAAAATGGTTAAACCGACATATTTTTGGTTTCTAAATTTGATATTTATAAAACTTCATTCGAGTGGCATCTAAAATTTTTGTCTAAAAAAAGGTTAGCATAAATACTAGCACTGCTTCTACTTCCTACAACTCTTTTCAGTATGTTTCATATAAAAGTATTCATTCATAGGACACAAACACATACGTATCAATGACATCACTTCAACTAAGACTGCACAGGAAATTTAAGCTACCTATGTTGGCTGCAATGATTGTGGCAATTTCACAACTGACAGTCAACTCTCGTTGTTTGTGTTGTATTGAAAATGTTTTCACATTCTGTCCGAAAATTTTATGTCAAATAGTGTAAAATATGAGTCAGAAGAAATTAGAATATATAAACATTTACAACACATCATTGATTACTTACATTAAAATGCTCTTCACAGCAGAAAATAGATATTTTCTTTTCTACTTTTACCGTTTTGGACCACACTTTTCGTCTATATTTTCCTCTTTAGGATAATAAAGGAATATTATGTTTGAGATATTAACATTATTATACGAGCAACTTGGCATGAAGTACTCCTTAAACATTGTTTCAGCTGGTAAACACAATCCTAATCTAACATCTGATACAGAAAGACCAGTCTAAACGTAACCGTCGAAGCTGATGAGTGGAGACCAAGCGCGAGGACTACGGAAAAGCGATTTCATTAAGAAACCGAACGAATCTGAGAAAGCTAGACCCAAAAAATCTAGCAGAAACTATAATCCTCCCTCTAAGGGAAGTGTAAGTCAACGTGATCAAACATCAACGACGAAATATGCAAGTTTAAGTGCAAGTGACAGTGAGGAGCTCGACTCCAGTGTATTGGAACTACTTGGTGATAGAGACACAAATAGCAATAGCTATGAGAGTGATAGAGACACATTGAACAGTGCGAGTAGTAATCTAAGTCTAGACAGACTTATTAGTGATAGAGACACATACGAGAAAAATAGTGCATCAGACAAAGACAATACAGTGAGCGTTAGTGCGACTGGACTACCAACATTTCTAATTCCCGAACTTATAGTGGATCCTGCTTCAAGCAACAATAAAGACAAAGATAGAGTGATTGCTAGTGACCTCAAAACCATAAAGAAAAAGACAGATAAATATTCTAAGGTAAAATCTAAACTCTCCGATTTTATTAATAAACCTACTATTAAAAAAGACTTGCTAAAAGTGCCAATACCAAGGACATTGAATAAAAATACAAATATTACAAAAAGTGTATCAGACTCTAGAATAAATCAAATATCTGAAGAATTCGAAATATCACAGGAATTCAGGGTCTCCGAATTAAACACCCCGATAATTCCGGACGTTAATAAAGAACCCATAAATCAGTTCGAATCTGCGTATGCTAGTATCAACCAAATGGCCTCGCCCACTAGAAACGCCTCCACACCGGAGCCTATGGACACGCCCACTCCGGAACGCACTATTCGTTTCACCGACTCAACCTCACCCATATCAGTAATTAACACAACAAATGCCAACGAAACACTACGTCAAACTGAACCGGATTATAACCTTCCAAGAAATCCTAATTTAATAACAGAAAACACAGAAGAACAACAAACAATACAATTAATTACTGATCTAATCAAACAAAGAAGAATTGTAGTACACGATAAATACATTACAATGGGCAATCAGAAAATTGATTTTTCTAGTATTATCCCGCCTCCATCGCCACAACCCGAACACATGGAGACTGACATCAATTCACCCCCTCTAAATAACGATAACCCAAATGATAACTTTATCAAACCAAGGAAAACAGTAAGACTAGGCGCTCTACAAAAGGAAATACAATCGCCGACACAAACAGCAAATAGATACGCGAGATTGACTCAAACAGAAAGCGAGACAGCTATCATTGCAAAAACCACGGCCTCCACTATTACTAATAATACTGTTCCTGAAAACACAACACAGAGACCTTCTACATCACAAAACACCGGAGCAATTCCTAAAAATAACCCAAATACAAATATAACAACAAAAAATCCAAACAATCAACAAGCAAACAAAAACACTATTGAAAAACAATTCAAAAACCCTCCAATAGTAATAAAAGGAGTGTTTAAAAACCACACAAGACTTACTAATGAAATCTCTAAGGATATCAAAAAAGGATTTATAATTAAATATGCACCGAAAAGCACACTAATATATATTAGTGATAAGAATGAATACAAAAATTATAAGGATATATTAGCTGCGCAAGACGACTTAGAGTTTCATACTTATACCTCGACAGATGAGAAGACTCACGCCTTTGTGCTCCGTGGTCTACAGGGCAACCCAAATAGCAGATATCAAGTCAGAACTACAATCCAAAATCGAAATTAAGGACATTTTTCTCATGAAAACCAAGTTCAACCCCCTGTACCTAGTTATTACCACAAATAATGTTACACTGAAATTTTTACAACAAGAACTAACATGTGTATTATACACAAGGGTTGAATGGGAGAGAAGGCGTAACGAGAGGCAGATTACGCAATGTAGACGTTGCCAGGGCTGGGGCCATGCAACGTCAAACTGCCATCGCAACCCCAAATGCGTAAAATGTGCTGGTACTCATTTTTCACACCTATGCGAAAAATCAATCGAAACACCCCCTAAATGCATAAATTGCCAAGGTGATCACACGGCTAGTAACACGGAGTGCCCTGTATACCAATACAGAATTCAACAAATAAACAAAAACGTTGAAAATAATCAAGAAAAACCTAAACAAACTTTCATCCCAGCCCCTACGCAGAATGCTTGGACAAACAGACCCAACAATAACACCGCTCCTGCAACAGCACCTGCTGTGTCACGCCCTACTACAAGCAGCCGTCCCAGCCCCAGGCCTCAACAGGGAGAAGAACCGCCGAGAAGAAACACAGGTATGACTGGGGACTTCCAAGAATTAACTTTTGAACTTAATAAACTAAATTCTTTAATTAATTTACGAGAAACCATAGCTGCTATTAAACATCTCAATAGTTTATTAGTTAACGCACATGATGCGCTCGATAAAATAACAATACTTCAAGATTTTACCACAAACATACTTCCTAGTTATAAAATAGATGGCTAAAGTTTCATTTTGGAATGCTAACGGAATATACAACAAAATATCAGAAATTATTCATTATCTAACTGAATTTGAAATTAAAATAATGGTAATAACAGAAACTCGTATACGTGATACACACAAATTTAAAATTCCTAATTATACTATTTACAGGCAAGACAGAATCAGAAACCGCGGGGGGGGGGTGTTGCGATGTTGGTTCACAACAGTATTAAGCATACACCTCTTCCTGCAATTGTTTCTAACATAGACAATGTCTCTATTAAGTTACACAACGGAATAATACTAACCGGAGTGTACAACTCACCTACCTTTCATTTAACAGATAACGTACTTAATGAATTCTTTTCACAGGATAAGGTAATTGTAATGGGGGACTTAAATGCCAGACATGTGTCGTGGTACAATTCTCGGAGTAACAAGAATGGACGAACTGTTCATAACTTCTCTGTCGACCGGAGTATTGCAGTACACGCCCCAGAAACTCCCTCCCATTTCCCACTTAATAATATGACCCCATCAGTAATTGATATTATTTTAAATAAAAATGTCCCATTCCCGATAAATCCCATATCATTACCTCTCCTTTCCTCCGATCACAATCCTATTCATTTCCAACTTCCCGACTTAGACATCAACGAAAGGGTACACAAAAGCTTCGATTATAGGACCACTAACTGGAAAGCTTTTAGGCTCATTATAAATAGTGAGCTAACTGTAAACAACCAAATAAATACACCGTCTGACATTGATAAAGAAGTGGCTGAGATTACAGCTTTACTAAAAACAGCGAGAGATAGAACTACCAAACTTAAAAATAGAATTAGAAGGAGATGGCAATTGAGCAGACGGAATATAGACCGAGCGCGTATGGTCGAATTACAAAATTCCATTAAGGATAAACTGGCTCAACATAGGGAGGAGTCCTGGAATGACAGGATAGAACGCCTGTCAAGAAAGGACAACTCCCTATGGAAAATGTCCCGTCTGCTCAAGAGACCATTTGCCACTATTCCATCCATTATATAAAATAATATCGCTTATAACTCTGATATCGAAAAAGCTGAAATCTTAGCCACTCATTTACAACATACCAACACTACGCCGCCGAACAGTGTACCCTTTCACGACCAAGTGACTCACGAGACGCGGACAATACCAGACAGAATACCTATTCCCCCCAACAAACTACCCAAACTTTTAACTAATCCCAACGAACTAAAAAAAATCATCAAAACCTTTCCTAACCATAAAGCTCTTGGCCCAGACACCATTCCCAATATCGTCCTAAAAAACATCCCGAACAAAATGTTATGTCAAATAACATATATTATTAACTCCATAATAAAACTGCAATACTTTCCGAAAGACTGGAAGTTGGGCATAATAATCCCCATCCTAAAACCGAATAAGCCGCCCACTTGTACTGCAAGCTACCGGCCGATATGCCTGTTAAATACCCTCTCCAAATTAATGGAGAGGGTATTTCTCAGAATATTAAACAAAATAGTAGAAAAAAACCGGTTAATCCCGGTTTTCCAATTTGGTTTTAGGAGGGGACATAGCACCACTCACGCACTCTGTAAGGTGGTGCAAGACGCATATTATGCCTACAACAAAAAACAGTGTTCAGTCTTGTTGCTCCTAGACATCGAGAAGGCTTACGACACGGTCTGGCACAATGGGCTGCTGTACAAATTGCACAGCATCCTTAAGTTGCCCACTTACATTACCACATTTATTAGATCTTATATCAGAGAGAGACACATAACCGTATGTGTAAATAACACATACTCCACCCCAACAATTTTATCAGCGGGAGTCCCCCAGGGGGCTATATTGTCACCCCTATTATACAATTTATATACCTCCGATGCCCCTACCTATCCCAACTCCAATATCCTACTATTTGCAGATGATACAGTGCTGTATGCGCAGTCGTTTTACGCTCAAGCGGCAACGCAGAAGGTGCGGTATCATCTGCAAATCCTCCAAAAATTTTTCGACAAATGGAAAATAAAAATAAACCAGACAAAGACACAGACAATTAACCTAAACAGAAAATTTACAAACATAAAAACATTCAATAAATTACAAATAAACGGACAGACAATTGAGGAGCGGAAGACGGTCAAATATCTGGGGGTGACCCTAGATAAGAGATTGTCTTTCGCCCCTCACGTGACGCAGACAATCAACAAGACATACGCCTCACTCAACAAACTGTATCCTCTTGTGAATAGACGGAGCAGGTTGTCCACCAAAAATAAATTGACATTGTATAAGGTTCTTTTCAGACCAATTCTGACTTATGCTTGTCCTGTGTGGAACAACCTGTCCGACACACAATGCAAGAGGATACAGACGACCCAAAATAAACTCATCAGACTACTCACCAACGCAGACCGGTACACGCCGATTGCTGAACTCCATAGGGCCACGGATCTTCAGATGATCCGCGAGTTCATTGATGAAACGTCGCAAAAATTTTTTGCCACAAAAATTCAGCAATCGGTACTGACTATTGACCTTACTAACGTCACAAGACAACAAAACCCAACGCACACACACAGACTAATTCACCAAAGACTCCCCGTCTTCTTCGGAAGACGGTGACACTAACTTACCACCAGACATGACAAAAAACACAGACAAAACACAAAAACTTACAAACTCCCATATCCTATTCCCCCCATGCCCCTTGAAAACCCGCAACATCAAAAATTGCCAAATGTTATTACGTATATAGCACATTATTTTATATTCTGACATTTTAAATAGGTTTTTCCATTTATTTTCCTATATAAGTCTTAACAGTTATTTCCGTTCTGCACCTCTAAAACCTTACTATTTTAATTATCTCTATAAAAATAAAAAAGATTAAAGATAATAAACATAATTTATTGGAATGTTTTATAGCAGTAGTA
The DNA here is from genome assembly GCA_963583905.1 of Stenurella melanura. Classification (NCBI taxonomy): domain Eukaryota; kingdom Metazoa; phylum Arthropoda; class Insecta; order Coleoptera; family Cerambycidae; genus Stenurella; species Stenurella melanura. Next base: position 67,874,893 of record OY757318.1, read on the forward strand.
AGTAAGATTAAGCTTCCAAGGTCCCCAGCCATACCAACGGCTCACATCAATTTATGTGTTTTTTATATTTATATAAAACTATAAATGATGATAAATGTGAAATCGTATATGTACCTAGATTAATGCTTAAAAACTCTGTAAAGAAAATACTTAATAAATAATTTTAATGGTTAATGGATACAGAAAGACCACTGATAAACAAAGCAGTGTCATATTTGTATGAATTGTATAATAACACTCTTTCCGATGAATCGTATATGAATCTTTCCAACCGATACAGTTTTATATTCATGTACCTAGTGTATATACTGACCTAACAAGAACAATGCAGGCCGTAAAAAAGATTTAACTGCTGTTTCCGATATGAAAGTTATTAGGGCCTCCTAATGGAGACAATTTACCTATACTTATCTGGCTTTATCCTTTCACACAAATTATTCTTTCAGCTAATAGAACAAATATGGGAGTTGTCCAGAGAATAATCTGAAAGTTAGAAATAGAACCATCCTAAAAGCCACACATTCCGTATCTCGCAATGAGTAGATGATATGTTCCCTTCCTTCTCTATAGAGAATATAATGAACGAATAAGTAACATTACTTATATGACTCCTTAGTAACAATAACTATTATCTTTTAGATAGATTATTTAAAAAACTAACAATATTTGTACAGTTACTGGACGGTATAGCTTTAGTTAGGTATCCTAATCAACTACCATCCCTTCTTTGGTTCTGGTTCAGGTTCCATCTCAAATCGGGCTTGGGAATCTCTTAACTTCTCCTTGTGTCTTTTTTTAATATACCCGACAATACCCGTCCACAAAAAATAAAGTGGACGCTAGTAAACTCATACAGACTCCTATACACGCCAGTGCGAACGACCAGCCAAAGAAATTATTTTCGTGACCGGGCATCCATCCATTTCTGTTGGCTAACGAGGCAAAAACGATTACAGCGATCCCCCCTGATAGCCCCCCAAATAATAAAATCCAGGCATTTAAACAAATGAGAGTAATAAAATGTTCCTGCCCTGGTCCGCAACATAAAAAGTAGATTATGGTCAGAATTACGCCTAACAATACACTTATGAAGCATAGCGTGAAAAAGAACTGAGTGGCTATCATAAATCCAGGTACTAAGAAACCTCTTATTTGATCATATCCTGTCGTGAACGGGTCATATATCCATCGGCAGCCAACAAAAAATCTTCTGTAAGAATTGTCATAGCGATCGTAGGGGTCTTCCAGCGATCGGAAACAGTGCGTCCAGAGTTCTAGTCGATCTAGCTTAGCACCGGTTATTCTATAGTCTGATACTAACCAACTTGGAGTTGAGAAGGCGACAGCTATTAATACAAAGGCTATTACAAAGAAGCCGATGGCGACGTTCCCTGCCAGGGACCTCTTCTTCGTCTACAAACAGATTAAAAAATTATTAGTCAACACAAAAGACAAAAGGTGTCGAATGTTAAATAATATACTATACTATAAAGCTTGTTTTTATTTTGTGTGCAATTTACAGCATGCTATTCAGAATCCGTTTCCTCAGATTTATCAATAAAGAAGTAACTATTTTCTACAATATACATATTTTTTCTAGCTAAATTTACAATTCAAAATGCAATTTAAATTTTTATTTTTATTAGGTAGGTACCACAGTGGGCACTCTGTATATTTTTCATATCCATGAAAAGTTAGACATTTACTTTTAAACAGAAAAGGAAACAAAAATATATACCTACTTACATAAACCAAGTATTTATTTAAGTAAACCTCGAAATACACATAAAACTAAAAACAATAAAAAAACTGAAGTATAAAAGAGAACTACTTATTAGTTTTTGACATTACATATCACGTTTGATCACACATCTTTTCCGTATGCCTTTATTATCTCTTACTAGCTGAAAGCTGCCTGCTGCTGTTGCTGCTACTGCTGCTCCTCGTTGCTCGAACTGAACTGTATCTTTTTCGTCATCCATACTAGACATTTGTAAAACAAAAAGATAACTCTAAATGGGTATCCTGGAATTGTTGTAATTTAGAAATCGCTTACAATTTCCATAATACTGGGTTTCTAAACGTTTGTTATTTTCACTACAATTATGTTGAATAATATAATTAAATGAATGCTATTTGTTGATAATTACCAATTATTTTTAATTACTTCAAAAACTATAGCTTTGTCTTTAACCTAAGTTTCAATTTTCATTCATATCAATACTTTTACATCTAGCTTTAATTTCTACTGAGTAATTTTTCACTAAAATAATCTAAAACTTATACTCTAAATTAAATATATTTATATCAAGTATGAACATTTTTTCTCTCTTCAAAAGGAAAGAAAATTTTATTACTAAATTTCGACACATTCACTGCTCGTACTTTGTGACGGTTCATCTATTTGCCCTAAAACACAATTAATCTCTTTTTCTTCTTTAAGGGCAATGATATCTATATCGTCGTTTGTCTCTAAAATATACGATTTGGATTTTTGTTGATTAGTTCGACGTGGGGGTACAGGAGCGCTTTTATGTCCCCTGTTTAGTGATTTCCTTTTCTTTATGTAAAACCAACATATCTTTATAACGTAAGTCACCAATATTGTAAATATGGCGTACAGTAAATCTATGAGTACATTATGATGTACGGGATGTGTTGTCATCGCCAGCGCTGCTCGCTTAGAAATGAACGGGTGGTGCGCCGCGGTTATATTTAATACCTCGGTGCACCAACCGCTGACCAATCAGCGCGCGCCCCGCGAGGCCGCGATTATATAAAAACTCGCCGGTGTCATCGGCAGCTACGCTTGCTCTAAACTAAACGGCTGGCGCACCGCGGTAATATTTAATACCACGGTGTACCAGCCTCTAACCAATCAGAGCGCTGCTTTCTCAGCCTCGAGTATACTTAAACTCGACTGCGATTCAGCCAAGCGTCAGATCATATTCGTGAAGAGTTGGATTGATACGATACGTAGTTTTCGGGGATAGTGTTGTTTGTGTTGATCTCCGGTTCTGTACACCGTCCGACCGATTGACAAAGCGTATTACCCGTGTCATCGGGCCCTAAGCCCAAGCTAGGAAACCATAAAAATTTCTTAATTTTACTTAGGACCTAAGAAACATTCTCCCCTTTGAATCTAGTATTAAATTATATCTAAATGTGGCTAGCTTTACCACTAATATTTCATATCAGGCTCTCAGCCAAATTTAGCATAGTAATTTTATTTAACTTTAAGATTTCATTACTATTACAAGTGCATATTATCATAAACATTCATTTTAAGTCATAAGTATCCTCTCCGGTGTGCACCAGGAGATATAAGCTCCCTCCGAGCAAACATTGTAGATGTGCACAGGTCGAACGTCGACAGCCAAATGGAGAGGCACAGATCTGCGATTCATATTTATGTGAATCGGCGCAGCCCGCTTAGGCTCCACCCCTTAGCGCTTGCAACTTTGCGCGCTCTCCATTGGCGCGACTCGAACATATAAATATAACACGTTTTGCACTTGATAGTCAGTCGATCGCCAGCAGCCGCCGCGGCATCACTCACGTACCAGATTCTCAACTTTTCACTTTGTTATTTAATTTCCACTTTGTCATTCTGTCAGGCTGCACTTCATTTAACTAATTTATCATTTAACCCCAGTTCCGGCGGTGTATCGTCAATACACTGCACCGGCCCAGTTTACCCAGTTTCGTGGTAAAATATTATTAATATTTTTCACGACCCAAAACTCTCGAGATTTTGGTGTGACAACTAGACACACCAAAATCTATTCTGAAAGATTTCGTTAAACTGACACTCGAAAAACCAAGGTATTCGGCTTAGCCTTTCTCAAGGTTGCCGCCATCACGAAGATAAGGAACAGCAACGTCTTCGAGGGATTCTTCACTTCAAGTTGACACTCCGATAGTTACTACGAAATACGAACTCTCGTATAGACTGGTCAACCGCGCAAGACTTTATAGACAGTGTGAGAGAGTTCGTCGCCGTACAGGGACTAGGTAAGTGTCAACGAAAGTGCTCCGCTTCGCTTCGCTTCGATCTGTTCCCCTCACCACGGCAGAGTAAAAAGATACCTCTACCTGCTCGTGGCACCGATTCCAAGACATCAGCCGCTCCTGAATCAACTGTACTCCGCATCCAACATCATATCACCGCATGCTCCAATCATCCAGTGGCAAGTCAGTTCATACGCCACTGTCCATCCTGATCTCCACGAAACATTTCTGTTCCTGATTTCCGCTGTGTAATTCAGCACTGTTCGAGAAAGGCCGACTCAGGCGACTTCAACGTAGGCGACGTCCTCGTCTACATTGGTCTCTTGAGCCACTCGCCTCATCGGGAATTCGGCAAGCTAAGGGACGCATTTCGACTCAACGAGCGTACCGGAGTGTTGAGAAGGAATTAGGCCCCTGCTCTTGTCAAGACGCGAATGACAGACGCTTCCTAAATTCAGACAAGGTATTTCATTCAAATTTTCAATTAGGGCTGACCACAGAGTGCCTAGCTGCACGTCGGCAACGTCCGACCTAGCCACTCTGTTTATCTAGGACTTAGACTTGAAATATTAATTTATTTTATTTATCGACACACTGCTTTTGGCTCGCAGTTGTGTCGCTGCTCGCAAACAAACTTTGCTTGCAGATATTATCTCGTCTACGGACGACACCCAGGGGGAAATATTTTAATTATTTTATTTATCGATACACTGCTTTTGGCTCGCAGTTGTGTCGCTGCTCGCAACGAAGCTTGCTTGCAGATATTATCTCGTCTACGGACGACACCCAGGTGTTTTTGCTTTGAGTATTTTTCAGATCTAAATTAAGGAAATGGCACATTCTCAGTCGCCGCTTCCAGCAACGTGGGAACACTCCGCGCATGAGTTGGGTAACCCCGGCCGCTATCTATACAATGCCAGCACACACGGCTGTGCTCCACCTCTCACGGCGGCGTCGCTTCACGGCGTCCCCGTAGAGGCAGGGTTTGGTCTCCATTCAGGGGGCCAGATTCGTGGACATGGCGCCCAACGTGGGGCAACCGAATACAGAAGTATTCACCGAATTTCAAACGACCCAGCCGGCTTGTGTAAACATTCCAAATTTAGAAAATAATAACGAATTTATTAGGAGTACTTTCCAAACTCCTTGGCGCCCAATAAACCATCAAAATAGCACTCAAATTAGAAACTTGTCTGCAGCACACTGCAGTAATATTTGTCAAGGGGATTACTGTGAAATTTTTGGACATTCAGGAGGGATAGAAATAATTCATGCGCCGGCTTTTCATGCAAGCCAACAGGGGACTGCCGAGACGGTGCTCAATCGGCGAACGCCCGCGCCTGAACAAACACAGTCACAAGCGCCCGTGTCAACCACCGGTCTTGTGAATGCTTTAACAGAGTTAATTTCGAGGGTAGGCACTACCGATAGGCCGCGAGAGCCTGCACCTACTTTCGAGGGTAAAGATTGGGAAGATCCCTGCCAATTTATTGCTGAACTTCGACAATATTTTTATAGAAATCGTATACCAGAAGCTGACCAGGGGTATGTAGCGGCGAGCTACCTGGGGGGCAAAGCCAAAGCATGGCACGATATTTATAGGTACGAACGCTCCGATTTTAACACTTTTAGCCAGCGACTTATAAACAAATTTAACGATCCTGCGCTTTTATGCAATTTAAAATCACGCTGGTATGGGGATAAACAGAAAGCTAGTGAGGGAATTGCATCGTTCATTTTATACAAACATCAACTAGGCAAAAGGTTGGGACTGACGGACGATCCGGCAGTAAAGTTTCGCCAAATAATAGAACTCGCTCTACCTCAGATTAGGTCTTTCTTGAGGACTCGGGCATATACTGACATAGACTCCTTCGTACAGTTTGCGGAGGAAATCGAACGCGATGTGTCGGACAGGCCATCACAACCGCGTCAGAATATGACTGCAAATCAAGAGAGGGGCGGGCAAACATCCCAACGCAGGGAACCTCAGCCGCAGGCAGCGAACCGCGCCGCGGCAGGCCAACAACAACAGGCCTCTGCATCACAACCCAACAAACCACCGTCGCCTTGCAGGCACTGTGGCGATCACTGGCACTTTAATAGGGACTGTCCTAACAGGGGAAGACAAACTAGCATTGCATATCAAAACCAACAACAAAGCTCAGGCCGCCCCGCTCAAGTAGCGACCGCCTCAGCTAACAATAACTTAGTTGTAGATAATCAAATTGCCGGCCCATCGTCGGAAAACTAAAAGAGGGGCGAGTCACACTCCGCTCCTCGCCCCAGTCTCCACGTGCTCCACCAGCACCCCTCGCTGCTCCAAACGCGCAGATTAGCAGCCTGCAACATGCCTCATTGGGGAACACCGAACCTTCGCTTCTCAGCGTGCTTCTCAACGGCAAACACGCACTAGCTCTCCTCGACAGCGGGGCTAGTCACTCTTTTATTCATTCACGCATTGTAGACGACCTGCCGGTGCAGGCAGCGAGCCTCACCGTCAAACTCGCGGACGCGGCATGCGCCGTCGAGGCAACAGGCAAAGTCGTTTGCAACTTAAATATTATGGGGGTGGAGACGAACGTCTCTCTGCACATTTTAGCCAACATGACAGACGACATTATCTTGGGCAGGGACTGGATGGCACAGGAAGGTGCCGTCCTTGATTTTATTAACCGGTGCCTCTATTTCGGAACTACCACCAGACACAGCGTGTTCTGGCACGCCCAGCGACGGCCTGCCGAGGTAGCCAAGACACCGGTCGTCTTGACAGACACCCAGGTTCCCCAACAAGAACGTGAAGTTTATCAAACCGCGCTAAACAAATTTTCAGACGTCTTTGCAGAGGGGCTTCGTCAACCCACTACTCGGGTCTGCACCCACAAAATTAAATTAAAAACCGACAAACCCTTCAAAATTCGACGGACGCAATTTTCTCAGACAAAGAGACAGATAATTCAAGAGGAGGTAACGAAAATGCTAGCAGCGGGTGTTATTCGCCGCAGCCACTCACAATACAGTTCACCGGTTGTTATTGTGACTAAGAAAAACGGGAAGCCACGTTTTTGTGTGGACTACAGGCAACTAAACTCCATCACAGAAGACGAAGTAGCGCAGCTACCGCCAGTGCGGGAGACCATTAAAGAACTCGGCGACGCTCAAGTCTTCTCGAGTTTAGACCTGCGAAGCGGCTATTGGCAAATACCCTTGGCGGCTGAAAGTATCCCGCTGACCGCATTTAGTACTCCTGAAGGGGCCACATATGAATTTACCGTCATGCCTTTCGGTTTACAAGGCGCGCCTGGCACTTTCACGAAAATGATGGCAGAAGTACTCTCCGGTTTCTTAGACAACTTCGTCAAGGTCTATCTGGATGACATTATAATTTATAGCGACACCCACGAAGAACATCTAGTCCATCTGCAGATGGTACTAGAACGCCTCAGGCTACACGACTTGAGGTGTGCGCTGGATAAATGTATCTTTGGGGCGGATGCGTTAGATTATCTTGGCCACCGGATCACGGCCCGACATAACGAACCGACGGAGCATCACGTACTACAGACACAAAACTATCCAACTCCACGAACTATGAAAGAACTGCGGGGTTTCCTCGGCACAGCAGGGTGGCTTCGCGAATACATTGAGGATTTCGCGATCCTCGCCGCCCCGCTGACCGACCTCACGGGAAAGAATAGGTTTGTTTGGACTAAAGAGGCCGACGAGGCTTTCACAAAATTAAAGGAAGCTCTCTCTCGCCCTCTGAAACTGCACAGACCAGTCCAGAGTGAACGGTTTTACCTTCAGACGGATGCAAGTTCTCTGGGCATGGGCTGTGTTCTGTTTCAGTTGGACGAAGGGGGCAACCGAAAAATAATCTCGTGTAGTAGTGCGAAATTTAATGCCACCGAACGACGTTATCACATAAATGAGCAGGAGGTACTTGCCGTTATTTATGCGTGTAAGAGGTATCGCCAACACCTCGACGATAAACGTTTCACACTTATCACCGACAGTAAAGCTCTAGTTTGGTTAGACAAGTATAAAGACGATAGGGCAAAGCTCACACGTTGGGCACTTCTGTTACAAGAATTCACGTTTGACGTAGTGCATTGTCCTGGCCGCGAAAACCAACTGCCAGACATGCTCTCACGCTTCCCAGCCCAACCTGAGCGGGATATTACCGACGTCGTGGACGAAGAGCGCCTCTTGCCACCAGTCGAGCGAGACGCGGCCGGAGAGCTCCGTGTAATTAATGCGGGCGAACAGACTCTCTTCGAGGCCATAAAGCAAGCCCAACTCGCCGACCTACGCTGTCAAGAGCTCGTCGTCCACTGGCACCAGTATGTCGCCGGAGAACAGGGGAATTGGGACTTTATACAAAAATTCATTGTAGAAGACGGCCTTCTTTACAACATCGAAACAGACAAAAAGTTATTACTGGTACCCAAAGGTTTACAGCAGCGGGTTATAAGTGCTTATCACGACTCTGTCCTCGCTGAACATCCAGGCAGAGATGAAACATATCGACAGGTGGGGCAACGATACTTCTGGTCAGGCATGTGGAGACAAATCAAAATACACGTACGTTATTGTTTAATCTGCGCTTCGACTAAGGCCAGCGCGCGGCAACCGGCCGCTCCCTTGCGTCCTCGCCCGCCTACACGCCCTTGGCAGGCTGTCAGCATTGACCAAATGGGTCCTTACCCAGAAACGCTTAAACATAACAGATACATCATAGTCATTTCAGACCTATTTAGTAAGTGGGTGGAGGCTATCCCGACCGAAACGGCGACGGCCGCGGATATGATATATTGCTTAGAACAGGCTTTCTCGCGCTGGGGTTATCCGGAGAGCATCATCTCGGACAACGTCTCACAATTTTACAGTGACGCTTGGGACCGTTTTATTCAAAAATATCATATCGCCCATTATACTAGTCCAATATACCACCAGAGAGCTAATCCGGTGGAGAGGCGAAACCAGGAATTGAAGAAAGCACTGCGAGCCCAACTCATGCGCGCTCCACACACATCGTGGGACACTCGTCTGCACGAAATTCTCTTCGCCCTCAGGCGCAGGAGAAACGCCGCCATGGGAATGTCTCCGTCAGAGGCATTACTTGGCGCCGACTTACCAATGCCCGGCTCTTGGCAACACCCGGCCGAACGAGAGCCCGTTGATAATCGCGGAGTAACACGCGAGCGCCGCATCGAACAAGCTCAACGACGTCAAATCATTATTCAAAGAGACCTTTTTCCGCAACCACGTACAGCCCCAGTCCAACTGACCGTCGGACAAAGAGTGCTAACGCGAACACACGACGAGGAGAGACGCGAGTTCGGTAGAACCTGGTCAGGACCTCACTTAGTTGTCGCAGTGCGCGGGGATGGGGTGTACAGCATACAAAAGGGCGATCGTGTGGCCCTCATTCATATAGACGATCTTAGACCGCTACCGCCAGCTCGTGAACCGCGAGACGCGTTCCGCGACGACGGTGCCACAAGCGGCGAAGAAGATGATGAGGCCCAGGATTAGTTTTAAGAAATTTTGTATTGTTCTATCTGTTGTTAGTTTTAAGTACCCATCCATTGTCCCATTCTACCTTATAACGTTTTTTGAAAAAATTATTTGAATAAAGAGAACTTAAACAATTATTGCACACTTACACACACAACAGATCTCGAGAGGGGCGTGTCATCGGGCCCTAAGCCCAAGCTAGGAAACCATAAAAATTTCTTAATTTTACTTAGGACCTAAGAAACATTCTCCCCTTTGAATCTAGTATTAAATTATATCTAAATGTGGCTAGCTTTACCACTAATATTTCATATCAGGCTCTCAGCCAAATTTAGCATAGTAATTTTATTTAACTTTAAGATTTCATTACTATTACAAGTGCATATTATCATAAACATTCATTTTAAGTCATAAGTATCCTCTCCGGTGTGCACCAGGAGATATAAGCTCCCTCCGAGCAAACATTGTAGATGTGCACAGGTCGAACGTCGACAGCCAAATGGAGAGGCACAGATCTGCGATTCATATTTATGTGAATCGGCGCAGCCCGCTTAGGCTCCACCCCTTAGCGCTTGCAACTTTGCGCGCTCTCCATTGGCGCGACTCGAACATATAAATATAACACGTTTTGCACTTGATAGTCAGTCGATCGCCAGCAGCCGCCGCGGCATCACTCACGTACCAGATTCTCAACTTTTCACTTTGTTATTTAATTTCCACTTTGTCATTCTGTCAGGCTGCACTTCATTTAACTAATTTATCATTTAACCCCAGTTCCGGCGGTGTATCGTCAATACACTGCACCGGCCCAGTTTACCCAGTTTCGTGGTAAAATATTATTAATATTTTTCACGACCCAAAACTCTCGAGATTTTGGTGTGACAACTAGACACACCAAAATCTATTCTGAAAGATTTCGTTAAACTGACACTCGAAAAACCAAGGTATTCGGCTTAGCCTTTCTCAAGGTTGCCGCCATCACGAAGATAAGGAACAGCAACGTCTTCGAGGGATTCTTCACTTCAAGTTGACACTCCGATAGTTACTACGAAATACGAACTCTCGTATAGACTGGTCAACCGCGCAAGACTTTATAGACAGTGTGAGAGAGTTCGTCGCCGTACAGGGACTAGGTAAGTGTCAACGAAAGTGCTCCGCTTCGCTTCGCTTCGATCTGTTCCCCTCACCACGGCAGAGTAAAAAGATACCTCTACCTGCTCGTGGCACCGATTCCAAGACATCAGCCGCTCCTGAATCAACTGTACTCCGCATCCAACATCATATCACCGCATGCTCCAATCATCCAGTGGCAAGTCAGTTCATACGCCACTGTCCATCCTGATCTCCACGAAACATTTCTGTTCCTGATTTCCGCTGTGTAATTCAGCACTGTTCGAGAAAGGCCGACTCAGGCGACTTCAACGTAGGCGACGTCCTCGTCTACATTGGTCTCTTGAGCCACTCGCCTCGTCGGGAATTCGGCAAGCTAAGGGACGCATTTCGACTCAACGAGCGTACCGGAGTGTTGAGAAGGAATTAGGCCCCTGCTCTTGTCAAGACGCGAATGACAGACGCTTCCTAAATTCAGACAAGGTATTTCATTCAAATTTTCAATTAGGGCTGACCACAGAGTGCCTAGCTGCACGTCGGCAACGTCCGACCTAGCCACTCTGTTTATCTAGGACTTAGACTTGAAATATTAATTTATTTTATTTATCGACACACTGCTTTTGGCTCGCAGTTGTGTCGCTGCTCGCAAACAAACTTTGCTTGCAGATATTATCTCGTCTACGGACGACACCCAGGGGGAAATATTTTAATTATTTTATTTATCGATACACTGCTTTTGGCTCGCAGTTGTGTCGCTGCTCGCAACGAAGCTTGCTTGCAGATATTATCTCGTCTACGGACGACACCCAGGTGTTTTTGCTTTGAGTATTTTTCAGATCTAAATTAAGGAAATGGCACATTCTCAGTCGCCGCTTCCAGCAACGTGGGAACACTCCGCGCATGAGTTGGGTAACCCCGGCCGCTATCTATACAATGCCAGCACACACGGCTGTGCTCCACCTCTCACGGCGGCGTCGCTTCACGGCGTCCCCGTAGAGGCAGGGTTTGGTCTCCATTCAGGGGGCCAGATTCGTGGACACCCGCATAGCATACAAATATCTCGTTAACATGAAAAAGGCAAAGCCAAAGAAGAAAAAACCCGAACAAGAAGCACCACCCTTACTGGATAAAGCACACCAAAACATTTATACACACTTAGCCACACTGCCAGACACTGATCATAATACAGACACTCATAAACAGGTACAATCTAATTATACAGAGGTAGATAATAATTCTAACACACTACTAAACAATCAACCAAATACTAATACTAACACACCTAACCAAAGTTCAATGTATAACTCATCCCCCAATATCACCCCACCAGATTATCTCACTGCACCATTTAACACCCCTGAACTCAGTCCTATATCCACTGACTCACTATACAGCTCCATCTCAGATCCCCTATATCCATCCTTCTTAACCTTTACAACAACCACTACTACCTACACAAATACACATACCACAACAACAGTAGCCCTCATTCATAACACCCCAAAAACATCCACGATCATTTCATCCTCTAGCTACATCCCTAACTACGAAACTGCCAGAGGAAACGATGGTAGTCAATCCTCTGACGACTCCATGAGCGTCAAGAGCCAATCCATTCAATCAGATAACTCACCCCCAACCCCCCCACAAAAACCAAATCCCAAAAAACGTAAGGCAAGATCACAAAAGGATCTCGACGCAATAACCATAGACCCATCCCAACCCTACACCACCAACACCCCATCACCTCAACACCAACCCTCAGCCTCTAGCACCCCTATCCATAACTCAAACAATTCACAATATTCTAACATCTCCAACACTTTGCTGCCAGCAACCACCAGCCAAAATAACTCGCATAGAACCACAACCAGCCCACCAATCACTACCTCACAACCCATAACACGTCCTCCTCCAATACATATATACACCACTAACCATAAGGGTACAATATCGGTCATAAATTCTCATATCTCACCCAACCCGGGTTATAGATTTAACAACAATAATTCACTTATCTGCTATCCAAGCAACCCTAATGATCACTATAGAATAATTAGCATACTTAGTCGAAACAAAATAGAATATTATACCTACGATACAAATAACCTTAGACCAACCAAGGTAGTTGTTAAATATATACCCCAGGACACAACAAACGACGAGGTCAGAGACGACCTCAATATGAAAGGATTACCATTTATTAGTATATCTAGAGTAATGATCTTTAACAAAGAAGGGAGAAGAACTCCCTCTAACATACTGCTAATAACCATCCCAAAAGACGCTACCGAAAAATATTATGCCCTAACCAATTTATGTCACTATAGAATAAAAGTGTACGATTATATAAGACAGGACATACCACAATGCCATCGTTGCCAATATTTCGGGCACTCCTCGGTGATGTGCAACCGTATCGCGCGGTGCGTGCGATGCGGGGGCGCACACGGGAGCGAAACCTGCCCCGCGGAAACGTGCAAATGCGCTAACTGCGGGGGGGCACATCCTGCTAATTACCGGGGTTGCTCGGAATATCTGGCGGCGAGGAAAAGATTAGCACCCAGACAAAATAATAAACCCCCTGACGAACTACCAACTCCCGGACAAAGACCAAACACACAAAATACAAGACCACCCCAACAGGTAACAAACACAATTAACATGCCACCCTTAACGCAAGAAGCAGCAGACCTAATTAGTACACAAAACGTAAGAGCATGGCAGCAATTCAGGGCTAGGGACACACAGACAAGACCGCAACAAACTGCAAACACTAATTTACCACCCCCAAACGAAAACGAAAACCCCATTAGGGATATCTTAAATTGCTTAAAACAATACAACCTAAAAAACATATGGGAAGGCTTCAAAGCCCTCGTTAATAAGCTAAAAACAATACAAGACCCCCTCGAAAAGATATTTAGCATTCTAGAATATTTAACCTCATTATTTTAAAATGGCAGGCCAAACAAAAATTGAAAAGCTCAACTTCTTACAATTTAACGCAAACGGTATCATACGTCAGAAAACTGAAATACAACTATTATTAAAAGCTAAAAATATAGACATCTGTTGCTTATGCGAAACCAACCTTAAACCAAACCTTAAATTCAATATACCCGGTTATACAATCTATAGATCCGACAGAGCAACCAGAGGTGGCGGCGTCGCCATACTTATCAAAAAGACACTCCCACACCATCAATTGCTTATACCACCACTAAACTCACTAGAGGCCTGTGCCATAAACTTTCAATTACATCAAAAGCAAATTATGATAGTCTCAGCATACCGTCCCTCAAACTCGACACTAGACGCACACGATTTCGATATCTTTGCAAATATCAACTCCACCTACATGCTTTTCGGTGACCTCAACGCAAAGCACTGCTCCTGGAACATTTCACCAACCCCTAACCGATCAGGCTCAAATCTGAAAACATATCTGGACAACCACTATGATATTAAACTACTAGCCCCACCTACGCCAACAAGGCGAGTCCCAGCACAATCCACTATAGACATCGTAATAACAAGAAATATAGACTACCAAACGGACACTAATACCATCCAGGAATTAAACAGTGATCATTATCCTGTACATACAATAGTAAACCTTAACAACAAAATAAAAATTATTAACAGAAAACCAAAGGAAACTGATTACGACTGGACCAACTTCACATCATTCCTAACTAACCACATCCCATTCAATCCACCCTGCGACACAACAGAAGACATAGATTTCAACGTCAATTACATAACTACTATAATCACTACAGCTTTAGGCCGCACCCAGAAAAAAATAACAAACACCCCTTATCAACTCCAATTACCCAAACAAATACTCGACAAGATTAAATATAAAAACCAAATCAGAAAACAATACAATAGAACACATTCACCCACAATAAAAGCAACCCTAAATAAACTCAAAAAAGAACTTGACATAGAAATTAAAGCATTCAAAAACACCTATCTTCAAAACCGCATCATGTCCCACCCTGAAGACCCTTTTATAATTCCCAGATTGTTTACACATAAACCCAGAATCATTCCCCCCCTCATAAACAATGGATTTACCGCACAAACAGATCTAGAAAAAGCAGAATGCTTCGCAGAACACTTATACAACATATTTCACCCCAATCAAATTCCACAAAACATCAAAAACACAATTCAACCACATATAAACATCTTCAATAATACAGAAATAAATACAAAAACTGACCCCATTTTCTTCGCCCCTTCAGAAGTCAGATCTGCAATCCTTAAACAAAACCCTAAAAAGGCCCCCGGCATCGACAATATTCCAACATTCACACTTAAATATCTGCCCCATTCTACATATCTCTTTCTCACCAAACTATTTAACTCCTGTTTAAGACTCACATACTACCCGACTGACTGGAAAACAGAGAAAATAGTCAACATACCAAAACCCAACAAACCCCTAACAAGCCTAACAGCTATAGACCGATAAGACTTCTTCCAGTACTAGCTAAGACATTCGACACCCTCATCCTAAAACGTCTCCAAGAACAAATAGATTGTAACAATATCCTGAGTGACTACCAGTTCGGATTCCGTTCTAGTCACTCTACTACACAACAACTTTTCTGTCATCGGGCCCTAAGCCCAAGCTAGGAAACCATAAAAATTTCTTAATTTTACTTAGGACCTAAGAAACATTCTCCCCTTTGAATCTAGTATTAAATTATATCTAAATGTGGCTAGCTTTACCACTAATATTTCATATCAGGCTCTCAGCCAAATTTAGCATAGTAATTTTATTTAACTTTAAGATTTCATTACTATTACAAGTGCATATTATCATAAATATTCATTTTAAGTCATAAGTATCCTCTCCGGTGTGCACCAGGAGATATAAGCTCCCTCCGAGCAAACATTGTAGATGTGCACAGGTCGAACGTCGACAGCCAAATGGAGAGGCACGCGCGCCGATATCTTGTTAGGAGGCGTAGCGGGCGCGTTAGCTAACCCGGCAAGAGGCCTCTCTGAACATCTCTCTAGCCATTGGTGGCTTGCCGGCGATCTTGGGTGATTAGGGGTCAAGCAAGTAGCTCTTTGCCCCAACCATCGCTCTGGCCTGGACCGACCTTGTTGAGGTATGTCTGTTTTTCGTCCCCGGCTACCCTCACAGATGCGGATGTTGCCGGGGACGCCAAACAGGCCACCCCTGGTCTTGGCTGTTTGACCCTGCCAGCTGGGTCGTTTCTTCTGGCGCTCTTCTTTCTTGGTTTTCTTTCTTCGCTGGCATTGGGGCTCCTGGGAGCGTCTAGTCAGTGAGAGAGGGAACGACTGTTGCCGAACTCTCTAGGGTGGGAGGTTTTGTGGGTGTTTGACTTGTCGATAGCTCAGGGTGCCGGTGGCATCATGTGCTTCGACGTCGTCGGAAGGAAGTTTTGGGCTGGGTAGCTGGATGTGGCTAGGGTAGGGGTACCTAGCTGGTTGTTTGCTTGGTGCCCCCGGAGTGGGTGGTTGGGTGTTTTGTCATTGTCGGAGAGGCACAGATCTGCGACTCATATTTATATGAATCGGCGCAGCCCGCTTAGGCTCCACCCCCTTAGCGCTGCAACTTTGCGCGCTCTCCATTGGCGCGACTCAAACATATAAAATAAACACGTTTTGCACTTGGTAGTTAGTCGATCGCCAGCAGCCGCCGCGGCATCACTCACGTACCAGATTCTCAACTTTTCACTTTGTTATTTAATTTCCACTTTGTCATTCTGTCAGGCTGCACTTCATTTAACTAATTTATCATATAACCCCAGTTCCGGCGGTGTATCGTCAATACACTGCACCGGCCCAGTTTACCCAGTTTCGTGGTAAAATATTATTAATATTTTTCACGACCCAAAACTCTCGAGATTTTGGTGTGACAACTAGACACACCAAAATCAATCTAATAAAGGTATTCGAAATGCACACAAAATTTACGTACTCGGTATAGCCTTTTCCAAGGTTGCCGCCATCACGAAGATAAGGAACAGCAACGTCTTCGAGGGATTCTTCACTTCAAGTTGACACTCCGATAGTTACTACGAAATACGAACTCTCGTATAGACTGGTCAACCGCGCAAGACTTTATAGACAGTGTGAGAGAGTTCGTCGCCGTACAGGGACTAGGTAAGTGTCAACGAAAGTGCTCCGCTTCGCTCCGCTTCGATCTGTTCCCCTCACCACGGCAGAGTAAAAAGATACCTCTACCTGCTCGTGGCACCGATTCCAAGACATCAGCCGCTCCTGAATCAACTGTACTCCACATCCAACATCATATCACCGCATGCTCCAATCATCCAGTGGCAAGTCAGTTCATACGCCACTGTCCATCCTGATCTCCACGAAACATTTCTGTTCCTGATTTCCGCTGTGTAATTCAGCACTGTTCGAGAAAGGCCGACTCAGGCGACTTCAACGTAGGCGACGTCCTCGTCTACATTGGTCTCTTGAGCCACTCGCCTCGTCGGGAATTCGGCAAGCTAAGGGACGCATTTCGACTCAACGAGCGTACCGGAGTGTTGAGAAGGAATTAGGCCCCTGCTCTTGTCAAGACGCGAATGACAGACGCTTCCTAAATTCAGACAAGGTATTTTATTCAAATTTTCAGTTAGGGCTGACCACAGAGTGCCTAGCTGCACGTCGGCAACGTCCGACCTAGCCACTCTGTTTATCTAGGACTTAGACTTGAAATATTAATTATTTTATTTATCGACACACTGCTTTTGGCTCGCAGTTGTGTCGCTGCTCGCAACAAACTTTGCTTGCAGATATTATCTCGTCTACGGACGACACCCAGGGGGAAATATTTTAATTATTTTATTTATCGACACACTGCTTTTGGCTCGCAGTTGTGTCGCTGCTCGCAACCAACTTGCTTGCAGATATTATCTCGTCTACGGACGACACCCAGGTGTTTTGCTTTGAGTATTTTTCAGATCTAAATTAAGGAAATGGCACATTCTCAGTCGCCGCTTCCAGCAACGTGGGAACACTCCGCGCATGAGTTGGGTAACCCCGGCCGCTATCTATACAATGCCAGCACACACGGCTGTGCTCCACCTCTCACGGCGGCGTCGCTTCACGGCGTCCCCGTAGAGGCAGGGTTTGGTCTCCATTCAGGGGGCCAGATTCGTGGACATTTCAGAGTAGGCGAACGAATTACTTCTAACATCAATAGGGGACAATATACCGGCATGGTAGCACTTGACTTAGAAAGAGCATTTGATAAAGTATGGCATCCGGGACTACTTTATAAACTTACAACCGCAGGGATATCTATACGTCTCATAAAAATAATAGCCTCGTATATCACTACCCGCAAATACAGAGTTGCAGTAAACCAGGCATACTCACCTATCTTCCCTATATTCTCTGGAGTACCGCAGGGCTCTGCCCTAGGCCCTATTCTATACATCTTATACACGTACGACATCCCTATCCCCACAGACACCAGACACACCCTATGTTTATACGCTGACGACACCGCCATCATAACAAATTCTATCAATTTGGAGCTAATGCCACGATCATTATTACAATCTTTCACAGACAAAATTACAGAATTCTACCAAAACTGGGGGTTGCTGGTTAATCCCAGCAAAACCCAGGTAATACACTTTACTAGAAAATTAAAAACCCCTAAGGAAAAAATAAAAAACAACAACATTACATTAAACTGGCAACAGAATATAGAATACCTTGGCCTAACTTTAGACACAAAAGTTTATTTTAAAAAACACATAGATAACATCATCCTAAAATACAGAAAGAGAATGAGCGTATTGTACCCTATATTCAAATCTGCACCCGTCCGCATCTCAACAATATTATATAAAACATACCTAAGACCGATCATTACCTACGCTTCCCCCATATATTACCCCCTTATAAGTAATACCCAACAACTTAGGCTTCAAATCTTACAAAACAAGACAATGAAAATTTATCTCAAACTCCCATCCTGCGCATCAACACACTTCATCCACAATATCACTGGCACTCCTTATCTCTCGAAATTCATACTTGAACGCCTCATCCCCAACTTTGCAAACACCCTACACCTGTTAAATAATCCTACACTAATAGACCCGCTCACACCAAAATTCCACAACGCTCCCAATTATCCTTCACTGAACTACATTTACACCCCATAATACACTAACTTGTAATTAGAAAAGATGACCACAAAAATTATACAATCACATACAAAATACACAACAAAAAAAAAACACACTGGCATGGTCCACCAGTAAAAACACATTAAAACACAACAACTAAACATCGCTAAAAATAGCCAAAAACATTAGAAGATCCATCAAAAGAGCCATCAAACAAACAGATGTAAAAGATGCCAAAACAAAACACATCTAATGTATATACTAACACACTAACATATCTACCTCTGTACATACAGGGTGCGCCAAAGTTCTGAAAATATGTACAATTATACAGGGTATTCAGTTTTCGTTGTCTGGGCAACAACTTCGTTATTTTAAATGGAACACCCTATATTTTTTTCCTTTATCGAGTTACCCATCTAATTATATTCATAACTCTATTAAGGTGGTAGGTACTTAAACTGAACCGTTTACGATATAAAAGAGATTTATTGACAAAAATTGAGGTTTGCGGATAAGTTTTTGAGTACCTCTGATTTCATAGACAAGAGAGTTATCAAAATTCTGCTTATACTGTTATGTTGGGCATATTAAGGGCTAGTAGGGTAGAAACGTTATTAACATTAATCTTATACAGAGTGCTGAAAAAATTGAGTTTATTTTTTTGCTAATAAAAAGGGCCGTAATTCAATTTTTTCAAATGGGACGTACTATTTTCAGTTCTGTCATCTAATGAAGTGTTAAATTATCTTTCCACTGATATATCATAGTAGGTATTTATCTTTAAGGGTTGCATAGATATTAAGGTTAAATATCTGTCTGACTGAAATTCACATAATTTTACATCACATTACATCACATAAATTAACTTTGACAGTATGACTTGTTGTTTGTCGTGCAAACTCAACTTTTACGAGCTGGCACGACAATCTTCAAAGCATACTGCTCATGGTGGCTCATGTAGACAGAGAGGTGATACATCCGTTGATGCCACGTGTTGAGTTTGTTCGCTCCGCGCCGAGGCGATGGTGTGGACCAAGATTAGTAAACATGAGTGAGGTAGCCTACTAACTTTTCAAGGTCGAATCAAGACGCCATATTGCGCATCATAGTGCCTGCTCTGTGTTTGAACAAAGTTTTTCTGTATGATTTCATATTGAAAAGGTGTAATTTATGTAACATTCCCGTGTTTTTCTTTTCGACCTAAGTTTTAGTGTTCTATATTACTCGTATTCAAAATGAAATCATACAGAAAAACTTTGTTCAAACACAGGGCAGGCACAATGACGCGCAATATGGCATCTTGACTCGCCCTTGAAAAGTCAATAGGCAACCTCCCACTTTACTAATCTGGGGTGTGGACACTGTTATTAACTTGACATCGCTGCAAATTATATCTATCGTTGTTTATCTTAAATCCATCGCATTCATTCACGTTGTAACCCGCTATGTAATTCTAGGTTTGCCAGGAGTGGAACGTATTAGGTATTTGCACATTCTAGCTTGTCGTTAGTTTATGTTTGTCTATTGATTTGTCCAGTGAAGAAGTGTTTCAAAATAAATATGAATTATTCGCGGGAAGAAATGGTTGACATGATTTTTATTCTGGGGGAGTGCTTAAGGAACAGCCTCTTAGCATCCCGAGTCTATAAAACCACATATCCTGAAAGGAGACACCCTTTAGAACCTGCATTTAGTAATCTTAGAGACAGATTTATTGAAACTGGTGGTGCAGTACAAACCTCATGAATTAAGTTCCAGCAAGAAAAATGACTGTCAATGGACACAATTTTCATTATTATTCAGATGTCAATCCTCATTTATTAAAAACAGTTTCCCAACAGAGGTGGTCATTAAATGTATGGGGTGCTGTAGTAGGGCCGATTGTTATTGGACCTCATTTCTTTAATGGACCCTTAAATGGAAGAATATATCACGACTTTTTGGAAAATGAATTGCCGGTTCTCCTAGAAAACGTTCCTCTTGATATACGGCAAAAAGTGTGGTTTCAACAAGATGGAGCTCCGCCTCATTTTGCAGCAAATGTCAGAGAATGGTTAGATCGCAACTTCAATGATATGTGGATAGGGCGTGGCGCAGCAATAGCATGGCCTGCAAGGTCGCCCGATCTGACAGGTATGGACTTTTTTTTACGGGGCTATGTAAAGGATATAGTTTATCGCGACACTTCTACCACTGTTGATGACATGAAAAATAGGATCAGACGTGCCTTTGCATCCATTACTCCGCAGATGCTGCAAGAAATGCGTCATTCATTTAGGAAGAGGACTCAGATGTGTCTCGATCGAAATGGTGAACATTTTGAACATTTGTTAAAATAATTGTTTTTTTATTATGAGTAAATTCTTTATTACATACGTGCTGGTATTAATTTCAATTCTTTGTCCAACAATTCTAAGTAAAAAAATAATATTTCAGAAGGCTAATAATTAATTATGGAAAACTGCTTGTACTACTACACAATTAGTCTGATCCAGACAATTAACCTTAATATCTATGCAACTTTTAAAGATAAATACCTACTATGATATATCAATGGAAAGATAATTTAACACTTCATTAGATGACAGAACTGAAAATAATACGTCCCATTTGAAAAAATTGAATTACGGCCTTTTTTATTAGCTAAAAAATAAACTCAATTTTTTCAGCACTCTGTATAAGATGTTTCTGCCCTACTAGCCCTTAATATGCCCAACATAACGGTATAAGCAGAATTTTGAAAACTCTCTTGTCTATGAAATCAGAGGTACTCAAAAACTTGTCAGTAAACCTCACTTTTTGTCAAAAAATCTCTTTTATATCGTAAACGGTTAATTTTAAGTACCTACCACCTTAATAGATTTATGAATATAATTAGATGAGTAACTCGATAAAGGAAAAAAATATAGGGTGTTCCATTTAAAATAACGAAGTTGTTGCCCGGACAACGAAAACGGAATACCCTGTATAATTGTACATATTTTCTGGTTATTCAGAATTGAAAATCAAGACAATAATCTATAGACAATATATTTCCACCATTTCATATAGAGCCGTAATCGACCAAATTCAGAACTTTGGCGCACCCTGTATATAGCAAAGAAACATAAACATACCAAGAGAAGATAAAATATCCCATACAACAGCCAGCTCATAATAGGGCAAGTTAGTCCACTACACAATATACTATGGCAAGCGCCTACGGGCGGAAACCAAAGCACCCGGCGAACACCGGGGCGATACTTTCACGGCCAAGCGTCAGTCGTTCATCAGCCGTTCACCAGTTCTACAAGTAAGCTCGTCGATCACAGTGCTCCCCTTGTACTCTAATCTGAAACAAGTGTTTTGTTACGGTTGCTTTTGTCAAGTAGACGTTGTAATATAATTTGTCATTTTGACTAGAGGAGTATGTGTAAATACAGAATTGTTAGATGTTTAACTATGAAAATTCAATCACGAAATCTATACGTTAACTTTAGGTAGTTCATTGTTTAAAAGGATATCATCATCTAGTAATAAATAAATAAAAGGTCTTGTGTTAATAATTTCATATATTAATAGTATTTCCATTCACATTTCCATACTTTAGTAATCCTTTTGATTCTTAAATTTGCTTAATAGAGTTGTCACATTTATCGACTGTCGTCCAGCTAACTTGTGTCTAAAAATAAACATAAATTTTAATTAGAATGTTTCGAGCAAAATGTATAAATAAGTACATTACCTTAATCAATCACAGTGTTGTGTGGTACATTATTATTCCTTGTAATTTGCTAGTTCTCATACATAGTGTGGTATCTAGAATAAATAGGAACTATAAACAAACCTATAACATAACCATAACTTAAGTAATTCAGTCTATGAAAACGACTAGTTCCAATGTATCACTTACCTTCTGTACCTTTATGTTATTTGCTTATTAAATTTCATCCAATAATTGTTTATAATAATAAATAGAACGAACATAGTAGGTTATAGGAATTGACAGCTACCAGTAATCAGCTGATTACTGGCCGAGTTCGATTCAGTCTTAACCGAATACTCGCTCACTGAACAGTACTGTTCGGAGTAGCTCGATGAATGTTTTAACTTAATATATTATGCTTTAATAAGTTAGTATTTCTTCAATTAAATTCATTTTGAAACAATAATAAGAGGATAATTTTTATAGTTAAATTGTCGTAATATTATATCACTTCTTATTATATCTCCGATCAACAGGTTGATCTATGTTGAGGTTGTCTTAATCGAAAGGGACGTCTGTAACAGAACTTCTCGAATTCTATCCAAATTACGGATGTGTTGTATATTGTGTTTAAAATAAATCATTTTTGTGATTACTGTTCAAGGTCGAATGGTATCATGAAAATCCAATTCTTTTTTGTGTCGTTTCGTCTGCGGAGTACGACTGCGCTAGGCACCTGTCCTGTAAGGGGTTAGAGGTTCTCTAGTACTTCCTTCTTGACGTGACCTTTGAGGCGATTAGACGTTGCAGTGCGTAGCTTGGTAAATTTGGTGAGAGTAATCTTTATCCACATTTTGGTTATTGTTGAAATATTTGTAATCGTGGGATTTCCGTATTTACCAATTATTAGTAATGATTTGTGAAAAATCTAATCAGCATGATTGCTGGATGTATAGCTACAAAGCACGTGTTAGGTCGAGCACATGGTCGACATTTTGTTAAGCCCTGAAAGGGTGAGTTATTAAATTTGGGAAAATGTAAATAGTGTATTAATTCGAATTTTAAAACTTTTAGGCTTTTTATCGTTAGTTTTATTAAGAAGCGTTAGTAGTACTAGATGTAATTAGTATAGAAAAAATGGTTGTAAAATTTTGGAGCTTATACCGATGATGGATGGTTTTGTTTTTTTTTGTTGGATTCTTTTCATGACTTTAGATGGTTGTAACTGGTTATAGTTGAGTTGAAATTTGGCAGAGTCAATCGATTACCCTAGAATACAAGAAGACCGTTCAACGCTCATACCTTTCCACTCCTGGGAGAAGTTCAGCGTTCTCATATTTTCATTTGGGGTATTTTAAAATTCAACCGTAAGTCATAACTTGTATAAATTTTGTTGTATATATATATATGTGTATGTTTTGTAATTATTTCATAAGTTGATGTGATTCAAATACCTATCTTGTTATAGTAAGGTCAAGAACTGGTTATCTAGAAAAGAATATAGTCCAGATCTAGGTATTTGTTACTTGCTATAATATTAAATTTTCTGTACCCATAACCACCGTTAAAAAATATGTAAACTGCGTGCAATTGCATTTGGTATTATTATTGATTGAACTTCACGTGTTAATAAATTTTATTTAGATTAAATCATTTGTCACTCATCACTTTTTTTTATATTGCTAACGAAAAGGAAATTAATTGATATTTATAAATTTGAAGCTTTTCTTTTATTATTGACTTGGTATATAAATGATATATGAATAAACAAATTTGTTATAAGCTCCACTAATTGGGTTTTCTTTCTCGTACTATAAATTAATTTAACAATTTATTAATCTATTGTTCATTTAGGTACCTAGACAGTTAGTTAGGCAACCAGTACGTCTGTATGTACTGGGAACTCACACTGAGATTGACGGAAGCTAGCCGAGGACTGGTAAGGTGTGATTATTGAACTGGTTGATTATTATAACGAGGAGCAAAACTCCACGTACCACATATGTGACATCCAAACGTCGCATATAAATTTGGCGCCCAACTAAACTAAACTAAAAGCCAGCCGCATCTGTAATTCTAACTCCAGGTGATACTTCTAAGGATTTATAGTTAACCTACTAACTATACAGGTATATGTTTTTCCTAATTTTGTTGCATAAAATTAGTTTTTTTTACTGCACATTTTTTTAAACTAGTTTAGAGAGGTTTATTTTCCATTTAATTCTTGCTATTGTTTATACAAACTACCATACTTTTTCAAGCTTTAATTAGCCTTAAACTTTTTTTTCTGTTAAAAATATTTTGTATTTAAGAGTAAACGTAATCAAAATGTTAAAAATAGAACCAGATAGATTACTTAAAGACGAATTAGAACATGAAATTTCTATTAGAGGTGTAAAACCTCAAGGCACAAGTAAAGAGTTGATTAAAACGTTGCGAGAACTCATAAATTTAGAAAATGAAGGTCACAGTTTTAAAACAGAATATGCTTTTAAATCTGAGGATGAATTAATAATTTGTGAGGATAAATTAAAGGAAATTGAAAGACTTTTAGGGGAACAATTTACTAATGCTATCGCTAGGAAATTGAAATCTAAGTTAGCTCATGTTTTGGGTAGAATCGAAAGAATTGTAACTTCAAATAAGGATGAATCTGAGTCAAAATCAAAAATATTAACATTAGCTTTAAAATATTTGACAGATTTTAAAAGTAAACAAGAATCTTTTGAACAAAAAGTTGGTGACTTAGCTGTACCTTTAGCTTTTCAACAAAGTCTTGTAAATAACAATCAAGGAACTTCAACACCTATACAAAGCACAAGTAATGCTCATAACAGCAGTGTATCTCAAGTCGCAGATAGTTTTAATAATTTAAAAATTGATCAAAATTTAAAAATTAATTCTTGGGGTTTGAAATTTTCGGGTAAATCAGATTCTTTGAGTTTAAATGCTTTCTTTGAAAGAGTCGATGAAATTTGTGAGGCTAGAGGCATACCTAAACAACAACTTTTTAAAAGTTGTGCAGAACTTTTTGATGGAGAGGCTAGAGTGTATTATAGAGCAGTTAAACATAAAGCTCATGATTGGGATTCACTTTGTAATCTTTTTAGAGAAGAATTTTTTAGAGATGGTAATAAAAAGATTTGGGAACAAATAAAATCTAGAACACAGGGTAGTACTGAAACTATAGCTATTTACGTAGCATACATGTTAAATTTATTTAATAGATTATCGGTTCAGGTAGATGAAAGTATTAAATTGGAAATAATTCGTGAAAGAATTACCTGAGTATCAAACTAGATTAGATCTTGTGGATGATATCACTTTTCTCGATCATCTCATAAAATTAGGCAGACGTATTGAGGATACTAATAGAAACATTTCAAATTTTGTTCCTCCCTCTACTAGTAGACATTCCATTGAAGTAGATTTGCAATATCAGGAAAAGAATCAAACTAAAAAGAAATTAGATAATATAGAGCTAGAAAAACAAGTAACTTTTGAAGGCAATGGTAGTAAAATTTCAATTTTAAAAGAAAATAAAACAGATACAAGTCAAAAAGAAGCACGTAGATTAGGGTGGAACGAAAACAGCAAAATTTTAAATATTTTTTGAATTGCATGTGCTATAGTATTCAAAAGATTCTTTTTATTGTCCTAGAATAGCTCGCGAAATTTCAAATCGGAATTTTAATATCCTGGGGTTCCTCAGAGGCCTCAAAAAAAAAATATTTTTTTTTGTTCGAAGCCCTTGAGGAACCACAAGATATTGAAATAGAACTTTAAAATTTCGTGAGCTCGTTTAAAACTATAAAATGAATCTTCTGATTGCTATAGCACACGTGATTGACAATTTTTTTAATTAGTGAATAATGCAGTGCAGAAGCAGAATTAAGTGTTTTTTACTTTTTTAAATATACATAAATACAGAATGTAATAAAAAAGCATGATCGTGCTATATTATTTAATAAAAAAGAATAAAATACTGTAATTTACATCAAAGTAGAGTACATTAGTAGAGTTGTAAAATATGACAAAAAAAGTCATTTGCCTTTAAAATAATCAGATTTTTCTCAAACGTCGGAAGTATACTTCTAGACTTTATTCTGGCCTGTATGAAACCCTCACGACTTTCATGTCCACATACGGCAGCAGAGGCCTCGGTAACAAGACGCACACACCTCTCTACTACTTGCGTGTGACATGGAAAACTTGGAAGATCTGCTACATTCAAATTTGATAAATTCTGTGAATCGAACTCTAAGCTTTTAGTTAATGGTGGTTCTGAGATTTCTATCTCGTTCCATGAAATTAAGTCAGAGTAGTGATTGGCGTCAAAATTTAGTTCAGGCACAGCGAACACACGAATTCCTGTAATTCTGTTTGCCCTTGCTTTTAAAATTCTCCGAACACCAAGCTCTCTGTAGGTTTTATCTTTATCTGTTAGAAGGGCAAGCAACAAATTCTCTGGATGGGAAAAGAATGCATTCCGCTGAATTACTGGATGAATAATTTCCTTTATTTTCTGTGGCAAAAATCGAGACAAGTCCACTAATTTATACAAATGTCTGGCTCCTTCAAAACAAGAGGGATTAAGTTTTACATTAAACCAAAACGGGGCATATGCTTTCGTTATATATTCTGTTAAAATTTTCAAATTTTCACATGGTTCTTTGGTGGCGACATATAGCCTTAAGATTCGATTGGCTGTGGTAAGCCATCTGGCATGAGACATTTTTCCAGGATTTCGGGTAGCCAAGGAATCAGGAACATCACCTATTTGTATTGCTTTTACCATTTCAAAAAGATACCTCTGATCTGTGCTAAGGTCATGATTTTTGCAATCCATTAATGGTAGATTATTATTTATTTTTTTTAAATTCAGTAACTGGAAGAGTTTCACAGTTTTCCAATTGTCTTCCAATGACTCCCTTGAATCCCTTTGGTCCGACTGTTTCACCGTCTAAATATTTCATTAGATGTCTCAAGGGAAGCTCGTTGAAATGAAAAAGGCAAATCAGCCATTGTAGTGGTCGTCCTAACTCTTCCTCAATTAGACGAATCACTCCTCCTTTACAGCCAGTGTTAGTAACGGTACCGTCACATCCTATTGCAACCAAATCTTTTACATGATAACTTTTTTCCAGTATAGCCAGTAGTGATTTTTTTATATCAAATGCATTACCGCTGTTTGGCACCGTGTGCCCGACATACTTGGATCCTGGTTCCTCTACCACACTAATATGCTCTTCCAAAATAGTTTTTCTATGAAATGTTGAACCTTGTTTTTCATTCACCAACGTTCTGTCCTTACGTCCATCAAAAAAGAGTCCTAATAGAGACGTTTTTGTTGTTTCTTCGGTTACTATACGACGCTGAAATATCCTTGCCCTTCTAATTTTCATTCTATCGATTATTAAATTAGGGTTTGTTTCTGATATTAATCCAACATCATACAAAACTGCGCTTGCTATCATTGCAGCTGATCGATCCGAAACACCAGTCCTGTCACATGCAAGACCTACAGAAGGAAGTTTAATTCTCATCTGAGCTGACGTAGATGGTTGACCTTCACTGAGAGAAGGAGGACCTTCCTCGATAATATTTGCAGACTGTCTAGATGGTAAAGCAAATGTCAAATCACAGTTTTCTTCCTCACTGCTGCAGTCACTACTAAAATAATAGACTGGTGTCTTTGGGCGAATGGTAGAATCTTCCTTAGATTTAGAGGTAGAAAGATTACGGTCTTCCTTCATTTTTCTCTCCTCGGCAGATTTTAATTTCTTAGTAAGTCTTACATCTACTGCGCCAATGCCCATTTGCCGAACACTGCGTTGATCTTGCAAAAAATCCTGCTCTGCAGCCGGAACTTTTTTGTTTTTATCACACTTACAATTTTTGAAAACGCATTTGCAGGCTGCAATATCAAATAAATGAGACGATTTTTCTCTAAAACATTCAAGTTTTAATTGAAAAGAGGTGGTTTCTTTCCTGGCTTTTAAGTTCTTTTGCAAACTTTTGTATTGTCCGTGAAATTCTTTAATCATGTTCTCTATACGTAAATGAGTGACCGTGGGAATAGATGCACTATTCCAAATACGTTCAATTGCAGGTACTATAACATTTAATACTTCGCGAATAGCTGGGTCTCTCCCGGAGTTTTGCCACTTGATATCATGTTGTGCAAACAAATATGCCAACATTACATCCTGGTAGGTAGGTAACACACGGGAGCTGAGCTCTTTCGGATTTCCCAAGATTTCACAGAAGATTTGGCTTCTGGTAGTCATGGCGCTGCAACTACACAAACACAAACCGCTTGTATTAGTCCAAACAGAAAATACGTTGAATACGGCAATTGTATAGCGACTGAAACAATACAACTGATTAACTGAGACCGGGCGGCGTCTACTTTCCCGAATTACTAATGACTCAGTAGTATGCGCACTAGCACAGTGCAGTGCGCATGCGCTGTGTAAGAGGCAGAGCCTTTTATTTCTGCCTGTACTATTATTCAAATAAAATTCTTTTCCAGCGAACACTAGATTAAGTTCGCATTTTTCGTGATTTTTGAAGTTAGACATTAAATTCTACAAATCAATAATATTTATCTATCTTTTATCCCATTGAGGAACCTCAAGATATTAAAATATTTTATCGAGATTTTGCACAAATTAGTTTTTTATAGAAAGGTATATTTTGAAAGCTATTACAAGAAAAAATAAGAAAATTAAAAAATTCGTTCCACCCTAACGTAGATACAGTAGGGAAAATTCTTTAGATAATTTCAGGGGTAGTAAAGAAAATTTTGTAGATAGACATAGAAGTAGTAGAGATAATTCTGTAGATAGATATAGGAGTAATAGTAGAGAAAAATTTGTAAATAGGGGTGATTTTCATAGGTACGATAGGGATTTGTCATTAGAAAATAGGAATAGAAATAAAAATTTTGATAGAGTCGATTACTCTAATAATAGTAGAAGTAGAGAAGAATGCTTGAATAGAAATTTAGGAAATGAATTTAGAAATTATAGTAGAGACAGACATGATAATAGAAGTTTAGAAAGAAACGATAGAAGTAAAGATAGATATGGAAGGTATAATAGTGGAGAGAGATACAACAATTATAATGATTCCAGGAATAACAGTAGAGAGAGATTTTATAGAGATTCTTCAAGAAATAGAGATAGATTTGATAGAAACACTGATAATAGTAGATTTCATGGCAATAGAGTTAGTAGATTTGATTCATTTCATTCTGGAACAGCTAATAATAACAGGAATGTAAACGTAAGCCCAAAGATAAATTGTTATAAATGTAAAGGAGTAAATCACATGGCTAAACATTGTACAGTAAAAACTAGAAAGTGTTATACTTGTGGATTAATAGGTTATACACGTAATGACTGTATTAGATGTAGATCTCAGGGAAACGGACGCAGAGACCAAATGTAGACCGAGCTTTGGCCTCAAACACATCGTCGGTCAATGATAATTTTAGAAACAATAAACTAAATCCAGAAAAATTTTCTTTTGATTCACATGATTTTCATAACGATATTAAACTTTCTTGCACAAATTTAGAGTTACAAAATTTTAATCAATTTAGTAAACCAATTTTAAACTATGTACTTGATCAGGCTAGTGAAGGAGAGTCTCCTTACGTAACAGTTTCTATTTATAACTGGGAAATTAAAGGTTTATTAGATTCTGGAGCAAATAATATATTTATTAACGATAAAAGTTCAATTTTACTGCAAAACATTGGAATTAAGTTGCACATTTTAAAAGATATCACTTGTACGGTTGCTAATAATCAAGAATTGAATTGCATTGGTTACATGGAAGTTCCAATTAGTTTAAAAGAAAAAATTCACATTTTTAAAGTTTATGTAATACCACAGTTACGTCATAATTTAGTGTTAGGTACTATTTTTTGGATAAAAATGAATTTGATACCAGATTTAAGAAAAGGTGAATGGTATTTTGGCAACGAAGTAAATACAAATTTTCAATTAAATCATATACAAACCGCTGACGATTTAACTCTTAACCAAAGGGAAATTTTAAATAAGATTGTTGACAATTATTTTGTTTCAATGAAAGATGTCAAAGTAGGATGTACCTCGTTGGTAGAGCATATTATTAAAACTGATCATCCACCAATTAAATCTAGATATTATCCTGTAAGTCCATTTATACAAAAGAAAATTGATGATGAAATTACAAAAATGTTAGAGTTAGGAGTAATTGAAAAAAGTACTAGCGGATGGAGTTCACCAATTTTAATGGTTCCAAAAAAAGATAATACATATCGTTTTTGCGTAGATTTTTGTAAATTAAACTCTGTATCTGAAAAATGGGCATATCCATTGCCAAGAATAAGTTCAATTCTAGATAAATTAGGTAACGCAAAGTATCTTACTACTTTAGACATTCAGAGTGCATATTGGCAAATAAAAATGTCAGAAGACAGCAAAAAATACACTGCTTTCACAATTCCTGGACGAGGATTGTTTCAATTTACAAAAATGCCTTTTGGATTATCAAATGCACCTGCAACTTTTCAATTTTTGGTAGATAGATTATTTGGACCTGAACTAGAACCTTATGTTTTTAAATATTTAGATGATATTGTAATTGTAACACCAGATTTTGAATCTCATTTAACAATTTTAGAAGAAGTTTTCAAACGATTAAAAGATGCAAACTTAACTTTAAATAGAGAAAAATGTAAATTTTGTCGCAGTGAACTTAAATATCTTGGGTATGTTGTAAATAGAGATGGACTTCATGTAGATCCTGAAAAAGTCAATGCCATTGTAGATCTTCCTAGACCAAAGACTCCAAAAGAAGTTCGTAGACTTAGTGGTATGGTTTCTTGGTATCGGAAATTTATTCCTAACTTGTCTAGTATAATAGAACCTCTTACTAACTTGACTCGTAAAAACACTAAGTTTGTCTGGACACCAGAGTGTGAACAAGCTTTTTCCACAATAAAAGATTCACTTATTAGTGCTCCAATACTTTCTTGTCCAAATTTTAATCATGAATTTATAATACAATGTGATGGTAGTTCACACGGGATAGGGGCCGTGTTAAGTCAATTTTATGATGGTAGAGAACATGTAATTTGTTATTTATCTCGATCACTAACAAAAAATGAACGAAAGTTTACAATTACTGAAATCGAATGCTTGATAGTACTTTGGAGTATTGAAAAATGGAGATGTTACCTTGAAGGAACACATTTTACTGTTATTACTGACCACCATAGTTTGATATGGCTAAATAATCTGAAAAACCCACAAGGTCGCTTAGGTCGATGGGCATTGCGTTTGCAACAGTTTAATTTTACTATTATACATAGACCTGGAAAACAACACGTTGTGCCAGATTATCTTTCTCGTGCCATTCCACAAATATCAGAAATTAAATTAGAATCCAAAGATTTAGACCCTTGGTATAAAAAAATGACTTTTCGAGTTCATTCAAATCCTTTAAAATATCCAAATTTTCGAATATCTGAAGATGGAAGTCTGTATAAACATGTTGACAAGAGTTCTTCGGATTTATCTAGCTGGAAATTGGTTTTACCTAAAAGTAAACGTAGCGAAATTTTAAAAACATTTCATGATGATCCTATAAATGGAGGACATTTTGGTATTTATAAAACTTATCATCGTATTTTATCTAAATATTTTTGGCCTGGTATGAAATCAGATATCTCGAGATACATTAATAAGTGTAGAATTTGCTCTGAACATAAACCTGAACAAAAACTTAAAGCAGGAGAGATGGGTAGCAAGCCTATCGTAGATAGATGTTGGCAATATATCGCTACTGATTTAATAGGACCCTTACCTCGTAGTTCAAAAGGGCATCAATATATTTTAGTAATTTGTGATTATTTTAGTAAATTTACACTAATGTTTCCTTTACGTAAAGCTATCGCTACCAGTATCGTAAGAATTATGGAAGAGCAAGTTTTTCATTTGTTTGGTGTACCTGAATATCTCAAAACTGATAACGGTGCTCAGTTTACGAGCAAAGAATTTAAAAAGTTAATGAAAGATTATAATGTTAAACTATTATTTAATCCTCTTTATCATCCAGAACCAAATTTCACAGAAAGAGCCAATAGGGTAATTAAAACCATGATTTCTAGTTATGTTGGAGAAAATCATAAAAAGTGGGACTTACATCTGTCTAAACTAGGTTGTGCTTATAGAACAGCTAAACATGAGGTAACACAAGAATCTCCTTATTTTATAAATTTTGGGTATGAAATAATTACAAATGGTAACGAGTATAAACAAATCAGGGATAAAACCAATTGTATTAATATTGACAATGATAACGATAATAACTTGAAGGATCCTAAATCCAGACAATCTAAATTAAAAGAACTTAGAAAATTTGTAAAAGAAAAGTTAAAAACAGCTCATGTTAAAACTAAACATAATTATAATTTGAGGCATAGGCCTGTTCAATTTAATGAAGGAGATTATGTGTGGAAAAAAGAATATACCTTATCAAGTGCTGCTAAAAATTATGCAGCTAAGTTGGGAAAAAAATATACAGGTCCGTTTAAAATCAAAAAGAAGCTTGGTATAAATGTTTATGAACTTGAAGATGACAAAGGCAATGTTAAGGGTAGTTGGCACGTTAAGGATCTAAAACCTGATAAAACACTTGAGCTTAATGCTAAAACTTGATATTCTGGGGTGAGATCGAAACTGCAAATTTTGTTTTGTATTTAAATTTTTTTTGTACTTGGAAGGAATTTGGTTGCGACATTCTTTTCGATTTTAGCTAACCGTTGTTGTCAAAAAAAATCTTCGATTTTTTTTACTGGAACAGAGGGGAGTAATGTTACGGTTGCTTTTGTCAAGTAGACGTTGTAATATAATTTGTCATTTTGACTAGAGGAGTATGTGTAAATACAGAATTGTTAGATGTTTAACTATGAAAATTCAATCACGAAATCTATACGTTAACTTTAGGTAGTTCATTGTTTAAAAGGATATCATCATCTAGTAATAAATAAATAAAAGGTCTTGTGTTAATAATTTCATATATTAATAGTATTTCCATTCACATTTCAATACTTTAGTAATCCTTTTGATTCTTAAATTTGCTTAATAGAGTTGTCACATTTATCGACTGTCGTCCAGCTAACTTGTGTCTAAAAATAAACATAAATTTTAATTAGAATGTTTCGAGCAAAATGTATAAATAAGTACATTACCTTAATCAATCACAGTGTTGTGTGGTACATTATTATTCCTTGTAATTTGCTAGTTCTCATACATAGTGTGGTATCTAGAATAAATAGGAACTATAAACAAACCTATAACATAACCATAACTTAAGTAATTCAGTCTATGAAAACGACTAGTTCCAATGTATCACTTACCTTCTGTACCTTTATGTTATTTGCTTATTAAATTTCATCCAATAATTGTTTATAATAATAAATAGAACGAACATAGTAGGTTATAGGAATTGACAGCTACCAGTAATCAGCTGATTACTGGCCGAGTTCGATTCAGTCTTAACCGAATACTCGCTCACTGAACAGTACTGTTCGGAGTAGCTCGATGAATGTTTTAACTTAATATATTATGCTTTAATAAGTTAGTATTTCTTCAATTAAATTCATTTTGAAACAATAATAAGAGGATAATTTTTATAGTTAAATTGTCGTAATATTATATCACTTCTTATTATATCTCCGATCAACAGGTTGATCTATGTTGAGGTTGTCTTAATCGAAAGGGACGTCTGTAACAGAACTTCTCGAATTCTATCCAAATTACGGATGTGTTGTATATTGTGTTTAAAATAAATCATTTTTGTGATTACTGTTCAAGGTCGAATGGTATCATGAAAATCCAATTCTTTTTTGTGTCGTTTCGTCTGCGGAGTACGACTGCGCTAGGCACCTGTCCTGTAAGGGGTTAGAGGTTCTCTAGTACTTCCTTCTTGACGTGACCTTTGAGGCGATTAGACGTTGCAGTGCGTAGCTTGGTAAATTTGGTGAGAGTAATCTTTATCCACATTTTGGTTATTGTTGAAATATTTGTAATCGTGGGATTTCCGTATTTACCAATTATTAGTAATGATTTGTGAAAAATCTAATCAGCATGATTGCTGGATGTATAGCTACAAAGCACGTGTTAGGTCGAGCACATGGTCGACATTTTGTTAAGCCCTGAAAGAGTGAGTTATTAAATTTGGGAAAATGTAAATAGTGTATTAATTCGAATTTTAAAACTTTTAGGCTTTTTATCGTTAGTTTTATTAAGAAGCGTTAGTAGTACTAGATGTAATTAGTATAGAAAAAATGGTTGTAAAATTTTGGAGCTTATACCGATGATGGATGGTTTTGTTTTTTTTTGTTGGATTCTTTTCATGACTTTAGATGGTTGTAACTGGTTATAGTTGAGTTGAAATTTGGCAGAGTCAATCGATTACCCTAGAATACAAGAAGACCGTTCAACGCTCATACCTTTCCACTCCTGGGAGAAGTTCAGCGTTCTCATATTTTCATTTGGGGTATTTTAAAATTCAACCGTAAGTCATAACTTGTATAAATTTTGTTGTATATATATATGTGTATGTTTTGTAATTATTTCATAAGTTGATGTGATTCAAATACCTATCTTGTTATAGTAAGGTCAAGAACTGGTTATCTAGAAAAGAATATAGTCCAGATCTAGGTATTTGTTACTTGCTATAATATTAAATTTTCTGTACCCATAACCACCGTTAAAAAATATGTAAACTGCGTGCAATTGCATTTGGTATTATTATTGATTGAACTTCACGTGTTAATAAATTTTATTTAGATTAAATCATTTGTCACTCATCACTTTTTTTTATATTGCTAACGAAAAGGAAATTAATTGATATTTATAAATTTGAAGCTTTTCTTTTATTATTGACTTGGTATATAAATGATATATGAATAAACAAATTTGTTATAAGCTCCACTAATTGGGTTTTCTTTCTCGTACTATAAATTAATTTAACAATTTATTAATCTATTGTTCATTTAGGTACCTAGACAGTTAGTTAGGCAACCAGTACGTCTGTATGTACTGGGAACTCACACTGAGATTGACGGAAGCTAGCCGAGGACTGGTAAGGTGTGATTATTGAACTGGTTGATTATTATAACGAGGAGCAAAACTCCACGTACCACATATGTGACATCCAAACGTCGCAGTTTTATTTCAAGTAGTGGAAAGTAGTGAATAATAATAATAAATAAACAGTAAGCAATTTAAACTAAAGTGAACAAGCAAGCAACACAGATGGCTACAAGAAGCGGAAAATCGTTCAACCCATCCTTGGCAAGTACTGAGGGGAATATATTTAATCAACATACGCCCCCGCCGACGGAAGCAGACCTAACCACGTCCGACCACACGACGCCTCGCCCTGGGTCAGGTTTCCAAGTGGTTTCGACGTCCCCATTCGACGTCACTTGGGGCACAGTGAGGAACAGCAGTACCGAACACCTGGAGGGAGAGGTAAGTAACGTGGACACGAAGGTAGCCGCCGTCACGGGGGCCACCGCAGCCGCAGCCCCCGCACCAAGCTACGAGCAGCTAGCTCACTTGTTGGCAGTAGCCACCGCCAACTTGGCCAGGTTGGCCCCCCTGAGCGTAGGGAACGATCAACCACAGCACGTCACGCCGGTCCTCCACCCTGCATGGCGCGATCAGCAACAGACGACCACGAGGCCCCCCTGCTCAGTGGGGCACCACCGACAGCAGCTTAATACGACGGCCCCCTACGCAGCAGGGTACGACCAACCGCAGCACGCCTTGCCGGCCCTCCACCCTGCATGGCGCGATCAGCAATAGAGGACCACTACCACCTGCTACCCTGTTGGTTCTCACCGACAGCTACTTACCACCACTGTGGAGAACGACACGCAGCAGTCCACCATGCCGGTTCCCCATCCTGCATGGCGCGACCAACAGCCGACTGTCACCACTACCCACTACCCTGTGGGTCACAATCAACAACAACTTACTACGATGACCCCCTACTCTGTCGGGAACGGTCAACAGCAACCCGCCATGCCGGTTCCCCATCCTGCATGGCGCGACCAACAGCCGACTGTCACTACTACCCACTACCCTGTGGGTTACAGCCAGCAACAACTTACTACGATGACCCGCTACTCTGTAGGGAACGGTCAACAGCAACCCGCCATGCCGGTTCCCCATCCTGCATGGCGCGACCAACAGCCGACTGTAGCTACTACCCACTACCCTGTGGGTTACAGTCAGCAACAACTTACTACGATGACACCACAAACCACGGTGGCTCCCTACTCTGTAGGGAACCACCAACAGCAGCCGACCACAAACGACACCAACCACGCACGGAACGTTCAACAGCCGGAAGCATGCAATAGGGACGAACTCCGTGGACATGGAGCCCAACAACGTGGGGCTGATTCTTTCTGGAGGGAAGAGGACCCGCACCGACCCAGCAATGAAAATTCTGAGGAAATGAATCCTCAGTGGCGCCCAACTGAAAACTTACCTAATGTCATGACCAGACTAATGGAGGAGAGTGTCAAGGCAGCTATCGAAGCCGTTCGAGACCACTCGAAGATTCCTACAAGAAGATCGAAATCGATGCCTACCTTCGCCGGCCTGGAGTGGGAGGATCCCATGGACTTCTTAAACGAATTAGAAGAGGCAATGGACAAGGAGGGCATACGAGGCAGAGACAAAGTCCGAGTAGCAATCGAGCAGCTGGAAGGCCCCGCCAGACGGGCACTAGAAATGTGGAAATCTACAAACATCTCGTTCGAATTTCTCAAAGACAAACTGCTCCGCCAGTTCAACGATACAGCAACACTAGGAAGACTGAGGTCCAGGCTACACGGGGAGAAACAAAAGGATGGCGAGCCCGCAGCAATATTTATCCAACGAAAAATAGGGCTTTGGCTGCGAGTGGAAAGATACACCCCGGAGGAAGAAATTGTATGTGAGGTGAGAGAACTTCTGCGGCCGGAATTGAGGTTTGCAACCAGAAACATGCCGATCTGAACATTGGAGGACTTGAGCCGAGTCGCCGAGAACGCAGAAGCCGATTACAAGGAGTTCCAGCGGCAGCTGAGACCGCTGCCCGGACCCGCTACTCCTCCGTCCAGAACCAGCAATCTACCCAAGTGCCGAAGATGCCCGGGACACCACTTCCACCAGGATTGTCCCACGAATCAGATTCAAGCAGAACCCCGGCAGGCCAACAGTCAAAATAACTCCAACCATCAAGCCGGCCCCAGCCGCAATCCAGGCCCCGGACCAGCAGACCAGGTACAACAACGAAGTCAGGCAACCACGAGGCAGCAGGCAAGCAACGCACCCCAGGCGGGAAACGAGCAGCGAGCCGGCGCGAGCCAGGGTGCCCGGCTCCAGAACTAAGCGCGTCAATCGGAATGACGGCCGGTCCCGGCCCATCATCACACTTGTGGGTCGAGGCCAACGGACGCCGTCTACTGGCACTGCTGGACAGCGGAGCAACCCATTCCTTCATCAAGAGCAACTATGTAGAAGACCTTCCAAGGAGCGACCATCCAACGATGCCCGTGCTCTTGGCTGCCGCCAAGGAGATCAAGCACACCCAAGGCAGCGTCGAAGTAATTTTACAAATCGGGAACTGGACGGTTCCCGTGGAGATGCACATCTTGGAGGATATGACCAAAGACCTAATCCTAGGAAGGGACTTCCTAGCGCAGCAAGAAGTGGTAATCGACTTCCCACGAAACTGCATCCACGCAGGGGTATCGGAACGACACACCCTGTTCTGGGACATGGAAGCCGGGACCGAGGACTCGGCCCCCATCGTAGCAACCGTTCCGGAGCAGTTACCAGAGGCGCACAGCCGTGCGTACGAAGAAGTTATTGCCAGATTCGCAGATGTGTTCCAGGAAACACTTAAGCAACCCACGACGAGGATCACCTCTCACGAGATTCGACTGAAGGACGACAAGCCATTCAAAATTCGCCGCTATCAATACTCCGCCAGTAAGAAGAAAATCATCAGTGAAGAGGTTAGGAAGATGCTGGCCGCTGGGGTAATTCGTCGTAGCAATAGCCGCTACTGTTCGCCCATCGTCATCGTAAACAAGAAGGATGGAAGCTCCCGCTTCTGCGTGGATTACCGCCAGCTGAATACTCAAACCTACGAGGAAGTGTCCCAGTTGCCGCCTATAAGGGAAACCATTCGAGAACTAGGAGAAGCCAAGGTGTTCACGAGCCTGGATTTGAAGAGCGGATACTGGCAGGTTCCAATGCACGAGGAAAGTGTACCCCTGACAGCCTTCAGTACCCCAGACGGAGCGACGTACGAGTTTATGGTGATGCCGTTCGGGCTACGTAATGCCCCCTCAACGTTCCAAAAACTAATGACCGAAGTGCTGGCCGACTACATTGATGTCTTCGTCAAAGTATATCTTCATGATATAATTGTGTACTCCGAAGACCACCAGAACCACCTTCGACATCTAGCATTGGTACTCGAGCGATTGAGGATACATGGCTTACACTGTGGTCTCCCCAAGTGCCGTTTTGGAGCCTCCGAACTGGATTATCTGGGCTACCGAATCACCACCACTCAAAATCAACCCCAGGAGAAGCACGTAATCCAAATCCAGGAATTCCCGACGCCTCGCACCAAGAAAGAGCTTCAAGCATTCCTAGGCACCGCCAACTGGTTGAGAGAATTTATCCCGGAGTTCGCCGAGCTGACAGCCCCACTAACCGACCTGACAGGAAAGGCACGTTTCCAATGGACCCCCGAAGCGGAAACTGCGTTCAGGAACATTAAGGAGAAGCTATCCCAACCTCTAGCCCTCTGCCGACCGGAGCCAGGACTGCCGTTCTACCTCTAAACCGATGCAAGCACCCATGGCATGGGAGTAGACCTGTATCAGAAAACACCAGAGGGAGAGAAGAGGATCATTTCCTGCTCCAGCGCCAAGTTCACTGGACCAGAACGCCGCTACCACATCAACGAACAAGAAACCCTCGCCGTCGTATGGGCCTGCCGCCGGTACCGCCACTGGCTCGAAGTCCAACACTCCACGCTCGTCACCGACAGTCGAGCACTCAACTGGCTGAACCAATTTAAAGACGAGAGGGTCAAGCTAACCCGGTGGGCCTTGCAGCTGCAGGAGTATAACTTCACCGTCGAGCATTGTCCAGGACGATTGAACCAGCTGCCAGATTTCCTGTCTCGACACCCCAACGAAGCCATGCCACCCGACACCGGCGACGACTCCCGCTTGTTGCCTCCCGAAGAAGCATCACCAACAAAACAACCAACCAATCCAAGGGCCATCATCGACACTCCATCCACCGACGAAATTCAGATGATGGAAGCCGAGCCCGAGGAACTAACTACCCTATTCGACATCAAGGCCGCCCAACTCACGGACTTCGCCATCTCTGGTTCCATCGAACGATGGGGAGAAATCCAGGACCAAGAACGCGACTTAGACCCTTGGGAGAGACGCCTAAAGGACCAGTTTAGGGTGGAAGATGGACATCTATGGCACATCACCGAAGCAAGGACCGCCCTCGTTGTGCCCGAAGAATTGCGGCCCCGCATCCTGCATCACTACCACGACGCCCCACATGCCGGCCATCCAGGCCGCGACGAGACGTACCGGGCAATAAACAATCGTTATTATTGGCCCCAACTCCGCAAACACGTCACCAAACATGTTCGGCTATGCATGGTATGTGCTGCGACCAAGCGAGGACCCCTTCAAGCTGCCGCTCCACTTCGCCTCAGACCACCAACTAGG
This sequence comes from Stenurella melanura, assembly GCA_963583905.1. NCBI lineage: Eukaryota > Metazoa > Arthropoda > Insecta > Coleoptera > Cerambycidae > Stenurella > Stenurella melanura. The sequence continues at coordinate 67,915,208 of OY757318.1, forward strand.
CCCTGGCAGGTGATCAGCCTTGACGTCATGGGACCCTATGAAGAGACACCAACCCACAACCGAGTCATCATCGTGATAACGGACCTCTGTTCCAAGTGGATAGAAGCCGAGGCTGCTCCCCAGGCTGATGCCAACCATATTTTAGGAGCCTTGGAAAGAGTCTGCCTCCGATGGGGTTACCCAGATGAATTGATAACCGACAACGCCAACACCTTTACAGCCAGGAAGATAGTCAACTTCTGCCGGAAGAACAAGATCCGCCACTTCACGTCTCCACTTTACCACCAGAGGGCCAACCCAGTCGAAAGATGGAACCAGGAAATTAAGAAAGCCCTCCGCGAGAAGTTAATGGGGAAGAGACAGAACCGATGGGACGTCGTGCTGCCACAAATCCTCTTCTCGCTGCACAACAGGAAGAATGCTGCCACCGGCTACTCACCCAGCGAGCTGCTCCTAGGGACCCAGCTACCCCGTCCAGGAGATTGGCAACATCCAGAGCAACGCCGCCCGCTACCCGAGCCACGACGAGCAGCCAGGAGCAGGCAGGAGAAAGCAGCACAACGACAACAAGCCTATCAAGCCAAGCTGTTCCCAGAACCAAGAAGAGCCCCAATAGAATACCGACCCCAGCAGCGAGTGATGTGCCGAGGTTTTAAGGATGCCAGGACCAGCTTCGGGCCAACATGGGAAGGACCGTTCGTTATCCTTCGAGCCCTGGGGGATAACACCTACGAAATTCTCCGGAACGAGATCCCAGTGCCCGTCCATATAGACGACATCAGGTCCATGCCAGGTCAGAAGCCAGTCAAGAGACCTCCAGTACCTCCAGCCGTCCAGGCCATTGCCGCTGATACCGATGATGATAGCAATGATGATGATGACGACGACAACGATCCTGACGATCCAGCCCCACCAGAGGGAGAACCAGCAGCACCCGCTGCTCCAGAAACAGCAGCAGCTGCTGCCCCACAGCCGCCAGGCAGCCGCTGCTCCACAACCACCAGCCGCCTCCAGCCATGCCCGGCCCATCCACCTCAACCAAGAGGAAACCAGTCAAACGAAGCACAAAGACCCCAGCGCTGTCAGCCGCTCCACACCCGCCAACGGAACCTGGGCCTTCCACATCTAAGGGGAAACAGCCGATCCACAAGGTCCCCTATCAATTTCCATTGCCCTGGTGGGCAAAGGTCGTGCCAACGTCTGGCCACGACCAGCAGCAGCCATCCACCAGCCAGATGCCTGTCCCCAGCTGGCCCCAAGGAATCACCATTTCCGATGCCAGCCCGAGCCCAGCCGGCTCCATCATATTGCTCCAGGATCCCGCTGCCTTAGCACGCAGCACAGCAGGACCTTGCAGCCCCGAAATACCTACAGGACCAAGCGGCCCCGGGCGTCGCGTCGCGGAGACGACGCCCAGAAGAAAGAAAATCATAATTTTGTACATATGTAAATAGATACCATTGTTAAGATAGGCTAGGTTTATAATGTTACTTTTGAAATACTTACCCTTACATTACTTAATTGAAATATTTAAGGAAAAATAATCTGTATGTCTTTATCAAAAAATCAATAAAGCCAAAAACAAGGGGGGTGGTGTCATCGGCAGCTACGCTTGCTCTAAACTAAACGACTGGCACACCGCGGTAATATTTAATACCTCGGTGTACCAGCCTCTAACCAATCAGAGCGCTGCTTCCTCAGCCTCGAGTATACTTAAACTCGACTGCGATTCAGCCAAGCGTCAGGATTTTTGTGAAGAGTTGGTTTTTCTACGATCATTTGCAAACTTAATATATTGTTGATTATTAAATATTTGTCATCTGTCTCACCTTTGTGACCCGCGAGTTGCGACAGTTTTCAGTTTTACGTGTATATTTCAACCTATCGTGACTATGGGCCGACGGAAGAAAGAGCGGCACAAGGATCCACTAATGTCATCGGGCCCTAAGCCCAAGCTAGGAAAACCATAAAAATTTCTTAATTTTACTTAGGACCTAAGAAACACTCTCCCCTTTATATCTAGTATTAATTATATTTAAATGTGGCTAGCTTTACCACTCTAATATTTCATATCAGGCTCTCAGCCAAATTTAGTATAGTAACCTTTGTTAACTTTAAGATTTTATTAGTATTACAAGTGCATATTATCATAAACATTCATTCTAAGTCATAAGTATCCACTCCGGTGTGCACCAGGAGGTATAAGCTCCCTCTGAGCAAGCATTATAGATGTGCACAGTTCCAACGTCGACAGCCAAATGGAGAGGCACAGATCTGCGATTCATATTTATATGAATCGGCGCAGCCCGCTTAGGCTCCACCCCTCAGCGCTTGCAACTTTGCGCGCTCTCCATTGGTCCGACTCAAATCTATAAAATAAACGCGTTTTGCACTTGGTAGTCAGTCGATCGCCAGCAGCCGCCGCGGCATCACTCACGTTCCAGATTCTCAACTTTTCACTTTGTTATTTAATTTCCATTTTGTAATTCTGTCAGGCTGCAATTCACTTTTAATATTTATCATTTAATCCCAGTTCCGGCGGTGTATCGTCAATACACCGCAACGGCCCAGTTTACCCAGTTTCGTGGCAAAATATTTTAAATATTTTACACGACCCAAAACTCTCGAGATTTTGGTGTGACAACTAGACACACCAAAATCAAATCTAATAAAGGTATTCGAAATGCACACAAAATTATCGAACTCGGCTTAGCCTTTTTCAAGGTTGCCGCCATCACGAAGATAAGGAACAGCAACGTCTTCGAGGGATTCTACGCTTCAAGTTGACACTCCGATAGTTACTACGAAATACGAACTCTCGTATAGACTGGTCAACCGCGCAAGACTTTATAGACAGTGTGAGAGAGTTCGTCGCCGTACAGGGACTAGATAAGTGTCAACGAAAAGTGCTTCGCTTCGATCTGTTCCCCTCACCACGGCAGAGTAAAAAGATACCTCTACCTGCTCGTGGCACCGATTCCAAGACATCAGCCGCTCCTGAATCAACTGTACTCCGCATCCAACATCATATCACCGCATGCTCCAATCATCCAGTGGCAAGTCAGTTCATACGCCACTGTCCATCCTGATCTCCACGAAACATTTCTGCTCCTGATTTCCGCTGTGTAATTCAGCACTGTTCGAGAAAGGCCGACTCAGGCGACTTCAACGTGGGCGACGTCCTCGTCCACATTGGTCTCTTGAGCCACTCGCCTCGTCGGGAATTCGGCAAGCTAAGGGACGCATTTCGACTCAACGAGCGTACCGGAGTGTTGAGAAGGAATTAGGCCCCTGCTCTTGTCAAGACGCGAATGACAGACGCTTCCTAAATTCAGACAAGGTATTTTATTATTCAAATTTTCAGTTAGGGCTGACCACAGAGTGCCTAGCTGCACGTCGGCAAACGTCCGACCTAGCCACTCTGTTTATCTAGGACTTAGACTTGAAAATATTTTAATTATTTTATTTTATCGATACACTGCTTTTGGCTCGCAGTTGTGTCGCTGCTCGCAACAAACTTGCTTGCAGATATTATCTCGTCCACGGACGACACCCAGGTGGTTTTCTTTAAGTATTTTTCAGATCTAAATTAAGGAAATGGCACATTCTCAGTCGCCGCTTCCAGCAACGTGGGAACACTCCGCGCATGAGGTGGGTAACCACGGCCGCTATCTGTACAGTGCCAGCACACACGGCTGTGCTCCACCTCTCACGGCGGCGTCGCTTCACGGCGTCCCCGTAGAGGCAGGGTTTGGTCTCCTTTCAGGGGGCCAGATTCGTGGTGTCATCGGGCCCTAAGCCCAAGCTAGGAAACCATAAAAATTTCTTAATTTTACTTAGGACCTAAGAAACATTCTCCCCTTTGAATCTAGTATTAAATTATATCTAAATGTGGCTAGCTTTACCACTAATATTTCATATCAGGCTCTCAGCCAAAATTTAGCATAGTAATTTTATTTAGCTTTAAGATTTCATTACTATTACAAGTGCATATTATCATAAACATTCATTTTAAGTCATAAGTATCCTCTCCGGTGTGCACCAGGAGATATAAGCTCCCTCCGAGCAAACATTGTAGATGTGCACAGGTCGAACGTCGACAGCCAAATGGAGAGGCACAGATCTGCGATTCATATTTATATGAATCGGCGCAGCCCGCTTAGGCTCCACCCCTTAGCGCTTGCAACTTTGCGCGCTCTCCATTGGCGCGACTCGAACATATAAATATAACACGTTTTGCACTTGATAGTTAGTCGATCGCCAGCAGCCGCCGCGGCATCACTCACGTACCAGATTCTCAACTTTTCACTTTGTTATTTAATTTCCACTTTGTCATTCTGTCAGGCTGCACTACATTTAATTTATTTATCATTTAACCCCAGTTCCGGCGGTGTATCGTCAATACACCGCAACGGCCCAGTTTACCCAGTTTCGTGGCAAAATATTTTAAATATTTTACACGACCCAAAACTCTCGAGATTTTGGTGTGACAGCTAGACACACCAAAATCAATCTAATAAAGGTATTCGAAAACTGACACAAAATTAAGGTATTCGGTATAGCCTTTTCCAAGGTTGCCGCCATCACGAAGATAAGGAACAGCAACGTCTTCGAGGGATTCTACACTTCAAGTTGACACTCCGATAGTTACTACGAAATACGAACTCTCGTATAGACTGGTCAACCGTGCAAGACTTTATAGACAGAGTGAGAGAGTTCGTCGCCGTACAGGGACTAGGTAAGTGTCAACGAGAGTGCTCCGCTTCGCTTCGCTTCGATCTGTTCCCCTCACCACGGCAGAGTAAAAAGATACCTCTACCTGCTCGTGGCACCGAATCCAAGACATCAGCCGCTCCTGAATCAACTGTACTCCGCATCCAACATCATATCACCGCATGCTCCAATCATCCAGTGGCAAGTCAGTTCATACGCCACTGTCCATCCTGATCTCCACGAAACATTTCTGTTCCTGATTTCCGCTGTGTAATTCAGCACTGTTCGAGAAAGGCAGACTCAGGCGACTTCAACGTAGGCGACGTCCTCGTCTACATTGGTCTCTTGAGCCACTCGCCTCGTCGGGAATTCGGCAAGCTAAGGGACGCATTTCGACTCAACGAGCGTACCGGAGTGTTGAGAAGGAATTAGGCCCCTGCTCTTGTCAAGACGCGAATGACAGACGCTTCCTAAATTCAGACAAGGTATTTTATTCAAATTTTCAGTTAGGGCTGACCACAGAGTGCCTAGCTGCACGTCGGCAACGTCCGACCTAGCCACTCTGTTTATCTAGGACTTAGACTTGAAATATTAATTTATTTTATTTATCGACACACTGCTTTTGGCTCGCAGTTGTGTCGCTGCTCGCAACAAACTTTGCTTGCAGATATTATCTCGTCTACGGACGACACCCAGGGGGAAATATTTAATTATTTTATTTATCGATACACTGCTTTTGGCTCGCAGTTGTGTCGCTGCTCGCAACAAAACTTGCTTGCAGATATTATCTCGTCTACGGACGACACCCAGGTGCTTTTGCTTTGAGTATTTTTCAGATCTAAATTAAGGAAATGGCACATTCTCAGTCGCCGCTTCCAGCAACGTGGGAACACTCCGCGCATGAGTTGGGTAACCCCGGCCGCTATCTATACAATGCCAGCACACACGGCTGTGCTCCACCTCTCACGGCGGCGTCGCTTCACGGCGTCCCCGTAGAGGCAGGGTTTGGTCTCCATTCAGGGGGCCAGATTCGTGGACATGTCGCCCGGAACGTGGGGCACCCGAATACAGAGGTATTCACTGAATTTCAAACGACCCAGCCGGCTTGTGTAAACAGTCAAAATTTAATAAACAACGATTTTATTAGGAGTACTTTCCAAACTCCTTGGCGCCCAACAAACCATCAAAATAGCACTCAAATTAGAAACTTATCTGCAGCACATTGCAGTAATATTTGTCAAGGGGAATATTGTGAGATTTTTGGACATTCAGGAGGGATAGAAATAATTCATGCGCCGGCTTTTCATACAAGTCAACAAGGGACCGCCGAGACGATGCTCAATCGGCGAACGCCCGCGCCTGAACAAATACAGTCACAAGCGCCCGTGCTAACCACCGGTCTTGTGAACGCTTTAACAGATTTAGTTTCGAGGGTAGGAAACACTGATAGGCCGCGAGAGCCTGCACCTACTTTCGAGGGTAAAGACTGGGAAGATCCTTGCCAATTTATTGCTGAACTTCGACAATATTTTTATAGAACGCGTATACCAGAAGCTGACCAGGGGTATGTAGCGGCGAGCTACCTGGGGGGCAAAGCCAAAGCATGGCATGATATTTACAGGTACGAACGTTCCGATTTTAACACATTTAGCCAGCGACTTATAAACAAATTTAACGATCCTGCGCTTCTATGCAATTTAAAATCACGTTGGTATGGGGATAAACAAAAAGCTAGTGAGGGAATTGCATCTTTCATTTTATACAAACATCAACTAGGCAAAAGGTTGGGACTGACGGACGATCCGGCAGTAAAGTTTCGCCAAATTATCGAACTCGCTCTACCTCAGATTAGGTCTTTCTTGAGGACTAGAACATACACTGATTTAGACTCCTTCGTACAGTTTGCGGAGGAAATCGAGCGCGATGTGTCAGACAGGCCATCGCAACCGCGTCAGAATGTAACTACGAATCAAGAGAGGGGCGGGCAAACATCCCAACGCAGGGAATCTCAGACGCAGGCAGCGAACCGCGCCGCGGCAGGCCAACAACAACAGGCCTCTGCTTCACAACCCAACAAGCCACCGTCGCCTTGCAGGCACTGTGGCGATCACTGGCACTTTAATAGGGACTGCCCTAACAGGGGAAGACAAACTAGCATTGCATACCAAAACCAACAACAAAGCTCAGGCCGCCCCGCTCAAGTAGCGACCGCCTCAGCTAACAGTAACTTAGTTGTAGATAATCAAATTGCCGGCCCATCGTCGGAAAACTAAAAGAGGGGCGAGTCACACTCCGCTCCTCGCCCCAGTCTCCACGTGCTCCACCAGCACCCCTCGCTGCTCCAAATGCGCAGATTAGCAGCCTGCAACATGCCTCATTGGGAAACACCGAACCTTCGCTTCTCAGCGTGCTTCTCAACGGCAAACACGCACTAGCTCTCCTCGACAGCGGGGCTAGTCACTCTTTTATTCATTCACGCATTGTAGACGACCTGCCGGTGCAGGCAGCGAGCCTCACCGTCAAACTCGCGGACGCGGCATGCGCCGTCGAGGCAACAGGCAAAGTCGTTTGCAACTTAAATATTATGGGGGTGGAGACGAACGTCTCTCTGCACATTTTAGCCAACATGACAGACGACATTATCTTGGGCAGGGACTGGATGGCACAGGAAGGTGCCGTCCTTGATTTTATTAACCGGTGCCTCTATTTCGGAACTACCACCAGACACAGCGTGTTCTGGCACGCCCAGCGACGGCCTGCCGAGGTAGCCAAGACACCGGTCGTCTTGACAGACACCCAGGTTCCCCAACAAGAACGTGAAGTTTATCAAACCGCGCTAAACAAATTTTCAGACGTCTTTGCAGAGGGGCTTCGTCAACCCACTACTCGGGTCTGCACCCACAAAATTAAATTAAAAACCGACAAACCCTTCAAAATTCGACGGACGCAATTTTCTCAGACAAAGAGACAGATCATACAAGAGGAAGTCACTAAAATGCTAGCAGCGGGTGTTATTCGCCGCAGCCACTCACAATACAGTTCACCGGTTGTTATTGTGACAAAGAAAAACGGGAAGCCACGTTTTTGTGTGGACTACAGGCAACTAAACTCCATCACAGAAGACGAAGTAGCACAGCTACCGCCAGTGCGGGAGACCATAAAAGAGCTCGGCGACGCTCAAGTCTTCTCGAGTTTAGACCTGCGAAGCGGCTATTGGCAAATACCCTTGGCGGCTGAAAGTATCCCGCTGACAGCATTTAGTACTCCTGAAGGGGCCACATACGAATTTACCGTCATGCCTTTCGGTTTACAAGGCGCGCCTGGCACTTTCACGAAAATGATGGCAGAAGTACTCTCCGGTTTCTTAGACAACTTCGTCAAGGTCTATCTGGACGACATTATAATTTATAGCGATACCCACGAAGAACATCTAGTCCATCTGCAGATGGTACTAGAACGCCTCAGGCTTCACGACCTGAGGTGTGCGCTTGATAAATGTATCTTTGGGGCGGATGCGTTAGATTATCTTGGCCACCGGATTACGGCCCGACATAACGAACCGACGGAGCATCACGTACTACAGACACAAAATTATCCAACTCCACGAACTATGAAAGAACTGCGGGGTTTCCTCGGCACAGCAGGGTGGCTCCGCGAATACATTGAGGATTTCGCGATCCTCGCCGCCCCGCTGACCGACCTCACAGGAAAGAATAGGTTTGTTTGGACTAAAGAGGCCGACGAGGCTTTCACAAAATTAAAGGAAGCTCTCTCTCGCCCTCTGAAATTGCACAGACCAGTCCGGAGTGAACGGTTTTACCTTCAGACGGATGCAAGTTCTCTGGGCATGGGCTGTGTTCTGTTTCAGTTGGACGAAGAGGGCAACCGAAAAATCATTTCCTGTAGTAGTGCGAAATTTAATGCCACCGAACGACGTTATCACATAAATGAGCAGGAGGTACTTGCCGTTATTTATGCGTGTAAGAGGTATCGCCAACACCTCGACGATAAACGTTTCACACTTATCACCGACAGTAAAGCTCTAGTTTGGTTAGACAAGTATAAAGATGATAGGGCAAAGCTCACACGCTGGGCACTTCTATTACAAGAATTCACGTTTGATGTAGTGCATTGTCCTGGCCGCGAAAACCAGCTGCCAGACATGCTCTCACGCTTCCCAGCCCAACCTGAGCGGGATATTACCGACGTCGTGGACGAAGAGCGCCTCTTGCCACCAGTCGAGCGAGACGCGGCCGGAGAGCTCCGAGTAATCAATGCGGGCGAACAGACTCTCTTCGAGGCCATAAAGCAAGCCCAACTCGCCGACCTACGCTGTCAAGAGCTCGTCGTCCACTGGCACCAGTATGTCGCCGGGGAACAGGGGAATTGGGACTTTATACAAAAATTCATTGTAGAAGACGGCCTTCTTTACAACATCGAAACAGACAAAAAGCTATTACTGGTACCCAAAGGTTTACAGCAGCGGGTTATAAGCGCATATCACGACTCTGTCCTCGCTGAACACCCAGGCAGGGATGAAACATATCGACAGGTGGGGCAACGATACTTCTGGTCAGGCATGTGGAGACAAATCAAAATACACGTACGTTATTGTTTAATCTGCGCTTCGACTAAGGCTAGCGCGCGGCAACCGGCCGCTCCCTTGCGTCCTCGCCCGCCTACACGCCCTTGGCAAGCTGTCAGCATTGACCAAATGGGTCCTTACCCAGAAACGCTTAAACATAACAGATACATTATAGTCGTTTCAGACCTATTTAGTAAGTGGGTGGAGGCTATCCCGACCGAAACGGCGACGGCCGCGGATATGATATATTGCTTAGAACAGGCTTTCTCGCGCTGGGGTTATCCGGAGAGCATCATCTCGGACAACGTCTCACAATTTTACAGTGACGCTTGGGACCGTTTCATTCAAAAATATCATATCGCCCATTATACTAGTCCAATATACCACCAGAGAGCTAATCCGGTGGAGAGGCGAAACCAGGAATTGAAGAAAGCACTGCGAGCCCAACTCATGCGCGCTCCACACACATCGTGGGACTCTCGTCTGCACGAAATTCTCTTCGCCCTCAGGCGCAGGAGAAACGCCGCCATGGGAATGTCTCCGTCAGAGGCATTACTTGGCGCCGACTTACCAATGCCCGGCTCTTGGCAACACCCGGCCGAACGAGAGCCCGTCGATAATCGCGGAGTAACCCGCGAGCGCCGCATCGAACAAGCTCAACGACGACAAATAATAATCCAAAGAGACCTTTTTCCGCAACCACGTACAGCCCCAGTCCAACTGACCGTCGGACAAAGAGTGCTAACGCGAACACACGATGAGGAAAGACGCGAGTTCGGTAGAACCTGGTCAGGACCTCACTTAGTTGTCGCAGTGCGCGGGGATGGGGTGTACAGCATACAAAAGGGCGATCGTGTGGCCCTCATTCATATAGACGATCTTAGACCGCTACCGCCGGCTCGTGAACCGCGAGACGCGTTCCGCGACGACGGTGCCACAAGCGGCGAAGAAGATGATGAGGCCCAGGATTAGTTTTAAGAAATTTTGTATTGTTCTATCTGTTGTTAGTTTTAAGTACCCATCCATTGTCCCATTCTACCTTATAACGTTTTTTGAAAAAATTATTTGAATAAAGAAAACTTAAACAATTATTGCACACTTACACACACAACAGATCTCGAGAGGGGCGTGTCATCGGGCCCTAAGCCCAAGCTAGGAAACCATAAAAATTTCTTAATTTTACTTAGGACCTAAGAAACATTCTCCCCTTTGAATCTAGTATTAAATTATATCTAAATGTGGCTAGCTTTACCACTAATATTTCATATCAGGCTCTCAGCCAAAATTTAGCATAGTAATTTTATTTAGCTTTAAGATTTCATTACTATTACAAGTGCATATTATCATAAACATTCATTTTAAGTCATAAGTATCCTCTCCGGTGTGCACCAGGAGATATAAGCTCCCTCCGAGCAAACATTGTAGATGTGCACAGGTCGAACGTCGACAGCCAAATGGAGAGGCACAGATCTGCGATTCATATTTATATGAATCGGCGCAGCCCGCTTAGGCTCCACCCCTTAGCGCTTGCAACTTTGCGCGCTCTCCATTGGCGCGACTCGAACATATAAATATAACACGTTTTGCACTTGATAGTTAGTCGATCGCCAGCAGCCGCCGCGGCATCACTCACGTACCAGATTCTCAACTTTTCACTTTGTTATTTAATTTCCACTTTGTCATTCTGTCAGGCTGCACTACATTTAATTTATTTATCATTTAACCCCAGTTCCGGCGGTGTATCGTCAATACACCGCAACGGCCCAGTTTACCCAGTTTCGTGGCAAAATATTTTAAATATTTTACACGACCCAAAACTCTCGAGATTTTGGTGTGACAGCTAGACACACCAAAATCAATCTAATAAAGGTATTCGAAAACTGACACAAAATTAAGGTATTCGGTATAGCCTTTTCCAAGGTTGCCGCCATCACGAAGATAAGGAACAGCAACGTCTTCGAGGGATTCTACACTTCAAGTTGACACTCCGATAGTTACTACGAAATACGAACTCTCGTATAGACTGGTCAACCGTGCAAGACTTTATAGACAGAGTGAGAGAGTTCGTCGCCGTACAGGGACTAGGTAAGTGTCAACGAGAGTGCTCCGCTTCGCTTCGCTTCGATCTGTTCCCCTCACCACGGCAGAGTAAAAAGATACCTCTACCTGCTCGTGGCACCGAATCCAAGACATCAGCCGCTCCTGAATCAACTGTACTCCGCATCCAACATCATATCACCGCATGCTCCAATCATCCAGTGGCAAGTCAGTTCATACGCCACTGTCCATCCTGATCTCCACGAAACATTTCTGTTCCTGATTTCCGCTGTGTAATTCAGCACTGTTCGAGAAAGGCAGACTCAGGCGACTTCAACGTAGGCGACGTCCTCGTCTACATTGGTCTCTTGAGCCACTCGCCTCGTCGGGAATTCGGCAAGCTAAGGGACGCATTTCGACTCAACGAGCGTACCGGAGTGTTGAGAAGGAATTAGGCCCCTGCTCTTGTCAAGACGCGAATGACAGACGCTTCCTAAATTCAGACAAGGTATTTTATTCAAATTTTCAGTTAGGGCTGACCACAGAGTGCCTAGCTGCACGTCGGCAACGTCCGACCTAGCCACTCTGTTTATCTAGGACTTAGACTTGAAATATTAATTTATTTTATTTATCGACACACTGCTTTTGGCTCGCAGTTGTGTCGCTGCTCGCAACAAACTTTGCTTGCAGATATTATCTCGTCTACGGACGACACCCAGGGGGAAATATTTAATTATTTTATTTATCGATACACTGCTTTTGGCTCGCAGTTGTGTCGCTGCTCGCAACAAAACTTGCTTGCAGATATTATCTCGTCTACGGACGACACCCAGGTGCTTTTGCTTTGAGTATTTTTCAGATCTAAATTAAGGAAATGGCACATTCTCAGTCGCCGCTTCCAGCAACGTGGGAACACTCCGCGCATGAGTTGGGTAACCCCGGCCGCTATCTATACAATGCCAGCACACACGGCTGTGCTCCACCTCTCACGGCGGCGTCGCTTCACGGCGTCCCCGTAGAGGCAGGGTTTGGTCTCCATTCAGGGGGCCAGATTCGTGGACAGTGGACCCGCTAGCATCAACCAGCTCGGACGGTATCCGAAATGCCACACCACAGTCAAGCGATAATTCAGACACTGAGACACACACACACACATCTCCGCAGGTAAACACTTTTAATACACCTGGGCATAACGATTCAAGCACTAATTCACTAGAAAACACACTAACACAGTCCACCTCCCCCCAAACTAACAACATTAACCCTAATAACATTAACACTTCAAATAATTCTTCTATTAAATCCACATGTTCATTCAACAACTCTGCACCGAACTCACCCTCGGTTACAGCCACAAATAACACTAGTCCACCAATATACCCGTCTTATCTTAACTTAACCCTCACAGCCACCACTACTACCACAACATATACCACCACCACTTTCACTGAAATAGCATATGTACACTCTCCTCCCAAATTTACTTCATCTCCTATATGCTCTAATCTACTACCAAATTATGAACAAATCAGACAAAACGATGACTCTGACGAACAACAGAGCATCTGTTCACAAACTTCAGCCACATCTGCCATTGAAATCACCCCCAACCCCAGTACAATCCCTATTATTCAAAATAAACGAAAAATATCCACCCCAGACAATCCTGAAATTCATATCGACGACCCTGAGTATAACTCAGATTATTCAATCATGTCATCACATTCAACCCCCATGCCCTCCCCTAATTCTATCATTTCACCCATCTCAACAACAAGCGTCCAAGTCCATCCAGTCATAGACCCCAGTCACGCTCATACTACCAAACAACCCACTACATCAAATAACACAAACACTACTACCCCCAAGACCAAATCTAACCCCAATAAGCGTAAGAAAACAGTCCAAAAAATACCTCAACAGCAGAACTTCGACGCTATTGAACTTAGTTCACAACATCTTTCTCAACCCCCACAAATTATTCCAACCCCGTCACAACAGCCAACAACTAATACCCCACAGTCACCCCTAAACGCGAATGCCACTAACGTTACACAACCTCCACCCAAACGTAAACCTCCCCCTATACATATTTACACTGCCAATCACAAGGGCACCGTCTCTGCTATCAACTCGCTTGTACAACCCCCACCAAGCTTTAAAATCAATAATACCTCCCTAATCTGCTATCCTAACGAACCCCGTGACCATTTCCAGATCACTACATTATTGTCACGCAATAATATCGAATTCTTCACCCATGACATCGACTCACTAAAGCCGATTAAAATAGTAATCAAATATATCCCCATTGATACCACTACCCAGGAAATTCAAGATGAACTTAACCTTCTGGGTCTCCCATTTATACGTATAGCCCGCATTATGCTGCCCAAAGATGGGAAAAAGACACCTTCTAATCTGCTTTTATTGAAGGTCCCTAAACAAGCACTTGAAGCATATCAAAAATTGACAAATTTATGTTATTACCGAGTCCGGGTATCAATTTACAATCGGTACAACGTACCCCAATGTCATAAATGCCAGCACTTCGGACGTTCGTCCGAAGTGTGTAACCGCATCCCCAGGTGCCTAAGATGCGGTATCTCGCATCCAGGCTCATCATGCATCGCAGAGGCTTGCAAATGTGCAAACTGCGGTGCAGATCACCCTGCTAACTACAAGGGCTGTCCCGCCTATGTAGCGGCTAAGATCAGGTTCGCCCCCAAAACTACTACTCAGAATAACACACAATTACCCACGGCAGCTCAAAGACAGCCCAATGTTAACAGGCAACCCCGCACTGAACCACCACCACCCCCGACTGATATTAATCTTCCCCCACTATCCCAGGAAACTGCGGATGCAATTTCCACGCAGAACATTAGAGCTTGGCAGCAATTCCGTGCCAAAAGAGACCAAAACCAAACACAAACTAACGACCCACCCAACCCCGAACCAACTGAAGATAATACACTTAGAGAAATTTTTAATTTCATTAAAAACTTCAACCTGAAAAAAATATGGCTTGAACTTAAACTTCTCATTATCAAACTTAAAAATACACCCGACTCTTTAGAAAAAATCTTCACTATACTAGAGTTCCTGACGTCGTTATTTTAAATGGCCTCTCACACCAAGTCGGTTAATCACATTAATCTTCTTCAATTCAATGCCAACGGCTTAATCAGGCAGAAAACTGAGCTCGAGTTATTACTTAAAACCCACAACATTGATATATGCTCTCTCTGCGAGACTAACTTAAAACCTAACAAAAATTTCAATATACCCGGATACTATATTTACCGCTCAGACAGAATAGGCACACCAGTCGGTGGTACTGCTATTTTAATCAGGAATCACATAAAACACACCCAGATTTTGCTACCCCCATTTATATCGCTGGAAGCTTGCGCTATCAGCATTTCACTTAACAACATCAATACCACAGTCATTTCCGCATACAGAAGCGCCTCTTCTCCACTTGACACCCTAGATTTCGATAAAATCGCACAGCTCAACAGCCACTACATTCTATCCGGTGATTTAAATGCCAAACATCCAAGTTGGAATTTGGCCTCTTTACACCCTAATGCCTCAGGCACCACCCTTCATAATTATATCAATAATTACCCCGATATGAATATAATTGCTCCACTCGAGCCAACCAGACCCCACCCTGCGCTTTCAATTATCGATCTCACTATTACCAAGAACTTAAACTTACCCTATGATGTGCAAGTACTACATGCTCTTAACAGTGACCACTACCCGGTCAAAACCACTTTAACTTTAAGCCAAAAAATACCAATCATAGATAAGAGACTATATGAAAGTGACTACAACTGGGACTTATTCACACAGCTCATTAACACTAACATCACATACAACCCTGATTGCAATTCCATCCACGAGATCGACACATCTGTCGACCTACTCACCGATCACATCTTAAATGCCTTAGCATTAAGCCAGAAAAGATTCCCGTCCACATCCTACCATTTTAAATTACCCCGGCAGCTAGTCGAAAAGATCAGATATAAAAATAAGTTGAGAAAGAAATTCAACCACACTCATTGTCCACTACTTAAAACTAATATCAATAAATTAAAAAAAGAAATAGACTCTGAGATTAAACTATTTCGACAATCATTTATCACTCAACTAGCTGTCTCCCATCCTAATGATCCCCATTTTGTCCCCCGCCTTTTCATCAAAAAATCTGCTAAACTACCACCCCTTGAAACTCCGCAGGGGGTAGTTCAAACTGACGTGGAAAAAGCTGACGCTTTCGCCCTACATTTACATTCTGTTTTTCAACCTAATTCTATACCTAACTCCAAGCAGCAACTTGTTAATTCTCTAATTGATAGACTCACAACATTAAACCTACTCCCCGAAAATGACCCCCAGTTTTTTACCCCTTCAGAAGTTCGAGCCGCCATCCTTAAAGTTAATTCTAAAAAATCACCGGGACTTGACAAAGTCCCTAATTTTGTTCTTAAATATTTACCACCCAAAACTTACCTATACCTAACCAAAATATTCAATTCTTGTCTGCAATTCACCTATTACCCGCTCAAATGGCGTTCTGCTAAAATTGTAAACATCCTCAAAGTCAACAAACCTGCTCATCAAATCACTAGCTACCGCCCCATTAGCATCCTACCAGCCCTGGCTAAGGTTCTAGATACACTTCTACTACAAAAAATTCAATCCCAACTTACCCAAGCCGAATCTGAAAACCAGTTTCAGTTTGGGTTTCGACAGAGTCACTCTACTACCCAACAGCTATTCCGCGTCAGCGAAATATCCACCACCAACAACAACCGAGGTCTACTCACGGGGTTTGTCGCCTTAGACCTCGAGCGGGCCTTTGACAAAGTCTGGCACCCTGGACTGCTTTATAAACTCCTCATCTCGGGAATTTCCACTCGTATTGTTAAAACAATACAGTCATATTTAACCGACAGAACATTCCGAGTTGCGGTCAATCAGGCGTGCTCTCCTACTACCCCCATCTTTTCTGGTGTACCTCAAGGCTCTGCACTAGGGCCGGTGTTATTCACCACTTATATCCATGATCTTCCACCCCCTATCGACCACAGTGTCATACAATGTCTATACGCAGATGATACAGCTATCCTCGCCACTTCTAAAAACTCTAACATCCTCACACAACTATTACAAGACCAAACTGACATTACCACAGAGTTTTATCGTGACTGGGGTCTCCTAGTTAATACTGATAAGACTCAAATTGCCTGTCTTACAACAAAATTTACCACTCCGACTAACAAAATTATAATAAATGATACTCAAATAGAATGGTCTAAAACTTTTCGTTATCTTGGTCTAATTATCGACCGCAGAATGAATTTTATTCAACATGTCGACCACATCAGCAGAAATTTCTATGCACGGCTAAGACAACTTTATTCTATTCTCAAAAACTCCCCCCCTGATATTGCTACATTTCTGTACAAGTCATATCTTCGTCCCATTATCACTTATGCCTCCCCATCTTGGTATCCACTACTCACTAATGCGCAGAAACACCGACTGCAGGTCTTACAAAATAAAGCCCTCAGAATCTGTGGTAACTTTTACCAGGGTACACACACTAGTGTTATTCACAACTTCACTGGCACTCCCACACTCAACAATTTCATTTATCGACGCCAGATCCCCAACTTTGCAGCATCCCTCCAACTATCTGAAAACCCAACTCTTAAGGATCCGCTCACGCCTAAATTTCTCGACCCTCCCAAACACCCGTCTATTAACTACCTTTATTCCCCGGCCATTACCTAACATGCTCTCACTAATTTGTTATCTGAAAAAATATAAAACTCAAACTGAAAAAATAAAAACAAAATATCAAACAAAATATAAAAAAAAAATCCATGCACAACACAAAAATTAAAAAAAAATACAAAATAAAAATCAAAATACACATTATACATCAGTAAAACATACAAAATACTAAATAACGCACAGTCATACAAAATACTAAATAACGCACAGTCAAACAAAATCACCTTAACAAGGAAAAAATTATAAACACAATACCAAACTCACGTGACAAAAGAGCCATCAGTCACCTAACCAAACTAACAACAACTGTTCAAAAGATGCCACAAAACGAGTAAACATGTACACTACCTATTCCCCATATACTAACCATTATAAACTACGCCACCCAGGTGTATTTCCAAGCACAAACATATTTCAACACATATTTCAGCCTGAGCAACATATATTTCCATCAACAGTCAGCCCACGCCAGGGCAAGTCCAGTATTAAAACTATTTCCAACCTACGGCAAGCGCCAAAGAGGCGGACGCCGAGTGCATCCCTCCCGAGGGGCACATACTGAAGTAGCCAAGCGTCAGTCGTTCATCAGCCGTTCACCAGTTCTACAAGTAAGCTCGTCGATCACAGATGGCTACAAGAAGCGGAAAATCGTTCAACCCATCCTTGGCAAGTACTGAGGGGAATATGTTTAATCAACATACGCCCCCGCCGACGGAAGCAGACCTAACCACGTCCGACCACACGACGCCTCGCCCTGGGTCAGGTTTCCAAGAGGTTTCGACGTCCCCATTCGACGTCACTTGGGGCACAGTGAGGAACAGCAGTACCGAACACCTGGAGGGAGAGGTAGGTAACGTGGACACGAAGGTAGCCGCCGTCACGGGGGCCACCGCAGCCGCAGCCCCCGCACCAAGCTACGAGCAGCTAGCTCACTTGTTGGCAGTAGCCACCGCCAACTTGGCCAGGTTGGCCCCCCTGAGCGTAGGGAACGATCAACCACAGCACGTCACGCCGGTCCTCCACCCTGCATGGCGCGATCAGCAACAGACGACCACGAGGCCCCCCTGCTCAGTGGGGCACCACCGACAGCAGCTTAATACGACGGCCCCCTACGCAGCAGGGTACGACCAACCGCAGCACGCCTTGCCGGCCCTCCACCCTGCATGGCGCGATCAGCAACAGAGGACCACTACCACCTGCTACCCTGTTGGTTCTCACCGACAGCTACTTACCACCACTGTGGAGAACGACACGCAGCAGTCCACCATGCCAGTTCCCCATCCTGCATGGCGCGACCAACAGCCGACTGTCACCACTACCCACTACCCTGTGGGCCACAATCAACAACAACTTATTACGATGACCCCCTACTCTGTCGGGAACGGTCAACAGCAACCCGCCATGCCGGTTCCCCATCCTGCATGGCGCGACCAACAGCAGACTGTCACTACTACCCACTACCCTGTGGGTTACAGCCAGCAACAACTTACTACGATGACCCCCTACTCTGTAGGGAACGGTCAACAGCAACCCGCCATGCCGGTTCCCCATCCTGCATGGCGCGACCAACAGCCGACTGTCGCTACTACCCACTACCCTGTGGGTTACAGTCAGCAACAACTTACTACGATGACCCCACAAACCACGGTGGCTCCCTACTCTGTAGGGAACCACCAACAGCAGCCGACCACAAACGACACCAACCACGCACGGAACGTTCAACAGCCGGAAGCATGCAATAGAGACGAACTCCGTGGACACCGGCGACAACAGCCAGCATCCAGTCGATCGCCAGCTCTTCTAGAGTTAACAAGCAGCAGCTACGATACCAGTGCCCCCCTGGCACTCTTTACTTAAACAGTTGTTTTATTTTAGTGAAAAGTATTAATAATAAATAATCTCAATTTTAATAATAACAAAAGTGAAGCGGCAAGCTCTTCAACCCCGTCTTGACCGACACAGAGGGGGATTTGCTCTCCCAGGAGGCACCCCCGCTCACCGAAGCTGCCCCAGCGACGTCCAACGCAGCGACGCCTCGCCCCGACTCCGAGTTCCAGGAAGGCCAGGGATTCTCTGGGGTATCCACACCTCCCTCCGATGCACTCTGGGAAACGATAGTCTCCGAGCACCTGGAGCTGACGCCGCCGTCGCATCGGCTAACACCGGCGTCAGCAATCATTTACCCACAAAGGGTTGGCCTATTGTAGAAGCAAACTTTTACAAGGAATTTTCAAAAAATTTTTATGCCCAAAAAAGCGCAATCACGAATTCTCTCGATCGCCAAAACTAAAAGTTAAATAAAAATAAATAAAAATACGACTAGTATTTTAGGATAGAATAGGCCCACCCACCTTTCGGTATAAGGCCTGTTTCCTCCCGTCCCGCAATCTAACGAAACCCCTTACCAGGGGAACCCTCCCTTCTCCTCTCGCCTGTTTTTTTTTTCAAAAATTAGCGGGGGGGCGGGGCTACTAAGGCCTCGCCCTCCATGGGGGTATTGGTCTGTTCATCCCAGTTCGTCATCTGATATTATTTCATTCGCACATATATTGCATTTCTCTAGTTTAGTCCTTTCTCTGCTTCTGTTCTGGAATACTGGAGGGTATCTTTCTCCTATGCTTTCGAGGTAAGCTGTCAATCTCTCTCGTGCATTTATTCTATTCAACTCATTGCATAATAGTGTTATGTGGGTTTTGTCCTCATCCCCTTCTTCGCATTTGCATCTGCCGTCGGTCTGTCTAAAATTGAACCTTTTGTAACGCGGCCATGTGCCCATGCCCGGTGATTATTTGTGTCAGTTTCCACTCCATGTCGATTAGATCGTTGCCTACCGTTGGTATGGTTTCGTTCGTGTTACGCCCCTTGGTGTCTTCGTTCCATTTTCTTTGCCATTCTATTAGTTTCTGTTGTGTCTTCATATTCTTCAGTTGCTGTTTTGTTTTACCGGCATCTTCTCTAGTAGTTGTGTGTACTGCTCCTTCTATTGCTATCTTGCCCGCTCTACTATTTTCTTCCGTGCTGTTCCTTTTTTCCCATATTATCATTGTTTTCAATCCTGCTTTAGTCCTCAACTGTATATATCTTTTAATGTTATGTATTATCGGGTCTGTTGTGCTATTATTGGTGATGTCATTATAGGATTTTTTGGAGTCCGTATGAATTGTTAAATCTGCCAATGGTTCGATTGTTGAATACATCTTGAGTGCAATTCTAATTGCCCAGGCCTCTGCCCTGTTAATGTCCGTGTTATTTTTTAACCGTCCCTTGTGCTCTGTCCAAGTGTCTATGTTTGCCCTTGCTACTATACCATATCCTGTTTCTCCTTTTTGTGTCTGTGTTGCGTCTGTATAAATATGTATTTGTTCGTTATATTGTGCTTGTTGTTCTAGTTTTACGATATCATCCGCTGGGTGGGCTCTTGTCCAATACCTAATTTTATTTTTGTTGATCGCTCCTTCCGTCTCTTTGTAATGTACATAATTGCATTTTGCCTCCACCTCTAATGGCGTACATCCTGAAATGACACATAGCGCTGCTGTCGGTGTGGTTCTATATGCTTTAGTGATCGCTAGGAGGTATGGCCTCTCCATTTTCCTTAGTTTTTTGGTGATTCTAGTGTCATTCGCTTTCTTCCCCCATATTTCGGAGCCGTATAGTATCATCGGCTTTATAGCCTGTTCATAGATCAACTTTAGTGAATTCTTACTGGTTCCCCATTTCCTACCCGCTATATGAAATAGCTTGTTCGCTTTTTCCATAGTTTTCGCACTAATGTTATTCACCTGTTCTAAACACGCACTTCCTTATAAGGTGTTCCCATTTGTTTTGAGCGAATATCCGGTGATTATCAGGATTTGATCGTCCGCGAATGCTTGTATTAGATCTTCTTTATCCTCGTTTTCTTTAATGGTATTGAACCAGTCCTCCATTACCAGTAGCCACAGTGTTGGTCCTAGGCTTGAGCCCTGTGGACAGCCTCTCTCCGTGCGGTATTGTTTATCCTTGGAGGTAACCTTTCTGTCGTGTAGGAAGTCCTTGGCTAGTTTCGCGATGTTGCTGGGTACTTTCTGGTCTATTGGTTGTTTGGTTATCGTAGGTATCCATGCCATGTTGAACGCATTTGCCATGTCCAAGGTTACTATTAGTGAGTGTTTTTTGTCTCTTTTATTATATTCTATCTTGTCAACTACGTTCTCCAGTGCTTGTATGGTACTTCTGTTTTTCCTAAATCCGAACTGGTTCTCGTTTAGCTTCATGTTATACTCCATGTAATAGGTTATTCTATGTGCCAGTAACTTATCCAGTAATCTTGCCATTACCGTGGTTATGCATATCGGTCTCCAGTCTCCTTGACCTTTTGGTAACCATGTTATGTTTGCCTTCTTCCATATCCGCGGAAATGTACTTGTTTTAAGACATTTATTAAATAGGTCTGTTATGTATTTTATTACACTTCTGCTAAACGCTTTCTTTACCACTTCATTGGGAATACCATCCTCTCCTGCCGCTTTCTTCTCCTCTAATCCCTCAATAGTCTTTACTACTTCCTCTTCCGTGAAGGGTGGATCGTCCGCTATTTGTCTTATCTGAGTGGTTCTTAGTCTCCTGTGGGATTCGCCGTCTTCATCTGGGTTGTCTGGGGGAAAATATTTCTCTATCAGTTCTTTTTCGGTTTCTTCTTGATTCTTTGTCCATGTTCCGTCTCTTTTTTTTATGGTGTCCATATCTTGTTGCTTCCTTGTCCTTGCATTGATAATTTTATTTGCCATTTTCCATGGGTCTTGTCCATTTACTGTTAGTGTTCTTCTTATATGTTCTTCTTTCTTTTTTATTATGAGTTTCTTGTACGCTCTACGTTCCTCGCGGTATTGGTTCTCTTTTATTCTTCTGTTTTTGTCGTGATTCTCATTCTGATATTCCTTCCTTTTTTTATTACACTCTTTTCTTTTATTCTCTAGTTCTCCATCCCACCATTCTTGGTCTTTTTTATTGTTTTTCTTTTTCCTTATCTTATGTTTCCCTATTGTTGTTTCCAGATGACTCTGGAATCTCTGTGCTTCCTCTTCTATGTCTATGTTGTTAGTTCCGTTTTTATTTTGTCCCAGTCTACTCTCTTAACGTCTAGATATGTCTTCTTATTTGTATTGGTTTCCTTGTCTGTTGGGGGTCTTTCATCAGATTCTAAATTATACGTAATCAAGCGGTGGTCACTCATTGTTTCCGTGTCTACGTGCACCCTTCTTTCCATTATAATTAGATCTCTAGTGAGGGTGATGTCTATCCAACCTTCCCCCCTGTTTGAGAAATAGCTAGGTATGTCGTCGCTGTTATTTTCTATCAAGAAATTGTTTGTAGTTGTCCAGTCAATTATATTTTCACCTCTTCTGTCGTCTGTTCTACTTCCCCATAGTCTGTTTTTCGCATTTAAATCTCCCGCTATCAGTGCTTTTGATGTTGTATTTTTGTTTGGTCTTTTCTTATAACATTCTATAAAGGTGTTGGCGTTATTCCCGGGTTCATCATAGCAATTCATTATTAGGATGTTGTCTTTTATTCCATTTATTTCTATCGCTGTAATGTTTATGCTGCACATTTGTGATATCTTTATGTGCCTGATTGATTTCTTTATCAGCGTTAGGGTTTTCCCTTTGTTGTCTCCAATCTTCTTGTAGTTCGCTGGTTCGTCCATATTTGTAGGTGGTTCTTGTATCAGTATAACGTCTAGTTTCTTTTCATTAGCGAGTTTAATCACGTTTTCCCCTGCCGCCTTTCCTCTTCCTAAGTTAATCTGTCCTATTTTTATTGTCTTTCCTTTACCTGCCATTTTGATTGCTATTTCTATTTATGATCTCTTCCTTGTAAATTCTTTCTTTTGTCATCATGTCTATTTTCTTTTTCCATATTGGACAATCTGGATCTCTTGCTGTGTGAGTCCTTTCCCTGAACCCCGCTCTTTTGCAGTTTGCACATTCTAGAGGTTTTCTTTCTTGACATTTACGAGTGTCATGTGCTCCACTACATTTATTGCAGACTGGGTCGCTTTCGCAGTATTTCGCCACGTGCCCGTACAAGCAGCACCTGTAACATATCGTTGGTTCCAGGTATTCCCTCACCATTAGTTTCATGAAGTCCATGATAACATTTCCTTTATGCATCATATGATTAAATATGTTAGGTGCCGTCCTTAATATCCAGTTCTCTTTGCTTGGGTTCCTACATTGTCGTTTTGTGACGATTCTGATTTTGTTTTCTGTTTCGTCCCCGTAGGTATTTATTAGGTCTGGGTTTTGTATCAGCAGTTCCTTTACAAATTCTTCCTTTTCATACCCCTTCTGTACTCCTGTTATAATTATCAGTGGGTCTAGTCCGTCCATGTCTTTAATGTCTATATCTTGTCTGTTTTCCAGTATTCTCTTTATTTTCTTTTTTTGTTCTTTATCTTGATGTTGTATAATGACTGCACCGCTTCTCAACTGTCTCATGCTCTTAATATTACCCTCTATCTCGTTCCCTCTTAGTGCACATCTGATCTCCTTAATCGTGGCCTTGGGGTCCCTTCCTTGCGGTAGTTTCACCATTATTTCGTGTCTATCCTTCTTCCGTTTCTCCTATGTTTTCCCTTGCTTCTGTTCTTCCTATTCTATTTAGTGCATCCGCATACGTCCTGGTTTGAGTTCTTACTCTTCTTTGTCTTGTTTTCCTCGCTTCTTGTGTTTTCCATTCCATATCCGTTTCAGTGTCAGTGTATTTTTCGCTCATGGTGTCCTCTTGCCTGCTACTCTCTGTATCTCTTATTCTCTCTTTCCTAATTTCTTGTGTTTTGCGTCTTGCGCCTCCCATACTGTTACTATGTTGTTGTTCGTTTTTGTTTCCTTCTCGGCTTTCTTGCTGTGCCCTATCTGTTTCTTCGTTCCTCTGTGTGTGTCTTTGCTGTGCGGTGTTTATTGCACTCGTATCTCACTTCTGTTGTTGTTCTTTTCTTTCGGCCTCAATTTGTTGTCTCTCTCTCTTTTCATTTATTAGCTCTTGTACTACCTGTTTTAGTTCGCTTAGTTCTTTAAAGATTTTATGTGTCTGTGCTCCCTCTCTTTTTATCTCTTCGATTTCTCTCCTAAGTTCCCTTATTTCTTCTAACAATATATTACTTTCTCCCTCTGTTTCCAGTGTAGTCCTTTTCCTCGTTATTTTTTCCTTATTTTCTCGTCTGATCATTTCTATTTCTTTCTCCTGGCTCGCGCATCTTTCTGCTAGGATTGTCAAGTCCCTATAGATTGTCTCCACTGCTAGTCTCAGTTGCTGTTGTTCCGCTCTATTGAATGACAGCTTTCCTTTTTCTTCCCGTATAGTATTAGCAGTTATATTACTTAAGGCCTCTGCGACTTTGCGAGTGATTGCTTTGCCTCCTTGTTCCTGTCTATTTTTCTCTTGTCTGTCCAATTTCTTCTTTCTCAAGTCTTCTCTTCCCTCTGGGGTAGTGTTTATTTCGGTTTCTGACGTTATGTCTATTTGATCTGCTGGTTCTTCTTGATGTTTTGTCTTCTTCCTTGCTCCTTCATCTGTTCTCTTATCTACCTTCTCTGGAGGTGTCCTCGTTATAGTGGGGGTTTTTGTTATGCTCCCTTGATTTGCGTATTGCTCTTCTAGTATTCTATACGTCTCTTCGTCCCATCTAAATCCTGCTTTCTCCGGTGACTTCTCCGCCATCTTTAGTGGTTTTATATTTTCCTTATTTTATCCCTAAACCTATCCCTATTCCTATCTATCTACCTTATTCTATCCTTATCCTGTATCTCTAACTGTAACTTACTACTATTAACTAAATAGTTTGTGTTTTATTGTCTATAACTTATTTAATTCACTTATTATCTATATTTTATCCTTTTCCACACTTTTAAGTCTGTAATCTTTTTGTCGTTCACACAGTCCTTATACCACTTTTGTCCTTTAAGCTCCTATCTATTACCTGTCTTTTGGTACCACTTACATCTTCCTAGCTTTTCAAATTAATTGTCTATGAATTTTTTTCGTTATACGTCGCCGTATCTAAATTTCTACCAATTACTATAACTACAATTTATGTACTAAACATACTTACATAGGAAATCATATCCTGTGGTTTATTGGAATTGAGCTAAGCTCACCTGACATTAAGCACACTTAATTCTGAAAGCTCCTATCTCGTAGTCGCCCGTTACAAACCATTCACTTCTTGTCCTTGTCTCTCTGGTCTCTATCCCTGTCACTCGTTTCACGTCATTCACTCACCATATATCTATGTCTGTCTGATTTCGGTGTCCCCCCACACTGTCTGGTTCGCTTAACCGCTCCTTGGCCACTCGATGCCCCACTATTGTATGTAGCGCTTCACAGCTATAACCCTATCTATCAATCCCCTACACTGTATGTCCCGTCTAACCGCACTAGGTCCCTCTCCCTTCACTGTAGTGTGCGTCTGTCAGTATCACGTACCCGAAATACTTCTCCGTTCACGTTCATCAAAAGTTCCTCTATCGGGTGCGTGATGCGATGCACACCTTCTGCCAACTTCCATGTATATCTCTGGAGTCCTTTATCTCCCCGTGTTCATTCTCCGTGTGTACACTTTACGCATCCCCACCATCATGTCCAAGTTGGTTCCATTTGCGTCTGTCTGCCCCCGGCGTCAGAGCGACGACGCACTACGGACACCCTGATTCATCATTCGACGCTGTCTGAGGAAGAACACACGAGGATCAGGTCCACTACCACGACGGAGGTAACGGCGACCACTCTGCCTAGCTATGAACAGCTAGCCCACTTACTGGCCATCGCCACGGCCAATCTGGCCCGGGTGGTCCCCCTTCATGCCAGGAACGTCGCACCGCAGCCAACCACGCCGGTCCCCCTTCTTGACAGGAACGTCGCACAGCAGCTCACCACGTTGGACCCCCTTCATGACAGGAGCGTCGCACCGCAACCAACCACGCCGGCCCCCCTTCATGACAGGAACGTCGCACAGCAGCTCACCACGTTGGACCCCCTTCATAACAGGAGCGTGGCACCGCAACCAACCACGCTGGCCCCCCTTCACGACAGGAACGTCGCACCGCAGCCAACCACGTTGGACCCCTTTCACGTCAGGAGCGTCGCACCACAACCAACCACGCTGGCCCCCCTTTACGACAGAGACGTCACACCGCAGCCAGCCACAATGGTCCCCCTTCATGAAGGGTACGTCACGAAGCAGCTCACCGCCCCGGCCTCCTTTCATGCCGGGCACGTCTCGCCACACCCTGGCTCCCAACAAGGAAAACACGACTCCCAGCAGCCAGGGACCTCAAGACCAACGCACAAGTCTCCAACCATCATCACTACCACGGTCCCCTACGCTGTAGGGCAATCTTCACCACAACCGGCCACTATGGCCCCCATTCATGCAGGGAACGTCTGGCAACCGCCAACGACGATGGTCCCACTTCATAAACGGAACGTCTCGCAGCAGGAAGCCAATCAAACAGACTTTTTCCGTGGACAGCGTATCACTTGCTGTAACGGTGGATGTCGTAGTCATTCAAGCAATATTGCTGTAAACCTGCGGTGAAATATGATGCAGTTTTAATATTGTTTCCGGAATTTGCTTATTTGCTGTACATCAACATCATTAATGTTTGAGCAACTATTGTACTAATTGACTTATTTGCGGTTTATATGTAACTTCCATACTATCTTAATTTATTTAATTATATTATATTATATATAGTATCCTTATTTATTTTTATATTTTACTCCCCTCAAGTAATTATACATTAGTATTGCTGCAAAAATGAACTTTTTTGTTTCTGTACATAATATTTGCGTCTCCTTTAGAATTAATCTACTTAATACTACTTCTTACTTCTACATTATTTTACGGTGATTTCGCGCCACTTCTTACGTCTGCTTTTCGCCTATTGTCTACTAATTTATCTTTTGCGTCATTCTCTCTAGGAGCCGCTAGTCATTCGCTACCATGGACCCTAATTGCCAAACTAGATCCCGGTCTTCAAATATATTATCTTTTTCGCTAGTTTTTTCTGTTTCGTGGCCCTCAGACCTCTGTTTACTTGAAAGAATTCTTTCATGTTCAATGTCTGCTGGCTCATTATTCCCTTTCGGCAAAATAGTTTTATTTTCATTTCTGTCGAGCCTCATTTGTTGCTGTTGCTGCTACTGAAACTGATTTTGATTTTGAACATTCGGTTGCATAGTTTGTGCACTAGTCATGCCACCCATAGTGTTCATGCTGGTGTTCATAGTCACATTCGGGGCTTGCTGCATATAGGGGGCTCTTGGGTTCTGTCCCATCTGCCAATAATCCGGTTGGGCAGGTCGTGGTTGGCCGAAACCTTGCTGTTGCCCAGCGAACATATTGGGCTGCGTCCCTTGCATCATTTGTTGAGTGCCCTGTATATTGCTCGGCATTATGGACTGTGGATTTCCTCCATAGCTACCATACTGCCGTTGGCCCATGCTATTTTGTATGCCACTATACTGTTGAGGAAACATTGCCTGATTTTGTTGAATTGAATTGTAATGTGGTTGCCTTATAGCTTGCTTTGGAAAGCATCTTTGTATTTGACCGTAATTTGCAGTCTGTGGGCCCGAATTTGGAGTGTTTTGCATCCCCGGTATGAATGTGTTAAGAAGGTGCCTTGACCGAAGCAGATTAGAAAGAGCCTGTTGCGACTGGTTAATCTGCTGAGGAGGCCTTTCGAAACTATTAATATGTATTGGAGGCTAACCCTGCTGTGGACTCTGATTTGGGTTGTACCACTGCTGCTGGCCAGCTTACCCCACACTGCTGTCCATGCTGCGGCATTTCAGGCGATTGTCCATATCCTCCCATATTGTGTCCCATCTGAGGATTGTTTTCCTGGACTGACATAGACATTCCCGGATTCTCTTGTCCCAAAGGCGACTGTCCCATCGATATAGGATTAACGTGCATTTGATCTGGTCCTGTCTTTGGCTTTCTAGGCTTTTTTCCCTTGCCACGATCCTTTCCGATTGTACCTGCAGGGCTCTGATCCACCGATGATGGAGTGTCGGCCTTCAGGTCAATGTCCTTTAGAGGTTTGTCAGGTATGGGCTCTCTAGATCTTCAGGAGGCAATGGTGGGGGATCCAAATAGTGGGAGGCTGGCCTTTGCATATTATGTGTGTGAAACTTGAGAAGCCGATGTGTATCCTCACACGCCAAAAATTTCATCTCCAATCTTACGGCACCAAACCAAGTCCACGACAGGGGTGCCGGATTTTTTATGCCCGCCAATATATCCCAGTTGCTGACAAGTTGTTTATCTGTGACCTGCAAATCGTGTTTCCTGTCAACACTATCGAAGCTGATTTTGTTGCCTTTGCTGTCTGTTATGGAACCAGCCGGTTCAACAGCTATGACTTGTTGTAAAGAGGCGTTTTGTCTCTCTCCTATCTTTCTTTAATTCCTTCAAAAGGTTGGGATACATCTTTCTACTGTCATCCTGGCTGTCAGTTGCTTTTGCAGAGTGTATCAAAGTAGCCAACATGTCAAGGACGACAGTAAACAAGTCGTTATGAGTGTGAAGGTCAATGAGACCGTTTGTTACTAACTGAACCAAGAGTAGAGCCCAGTCAGTCGTTGCAGATGGATTTCTTTGGAATGCCTAAAAAACGCCAGCAACTAAAGCAAAATGTAATTGTAAACCATCTAACGTTCTGTCGTTGCTACTGATGTCCTGTAAGTCACCCTCTTTTGCCTGTTGGACAAGCTGCGACAGCTGCTGATGCAACGATAACAACAATCCCTCTCGTTGCCCTTCCTCTTGCCCTTTGAGACAAGTCAACGCTAGACTCAAAAAGGGCTGGTGGCTCAATAAGCTGACTTTCACCGCTACATCTTCCCTTATTCTTCTATTCCTTGCACCGCCCTCCACTCTCTAACACCTGTCCTGCTACCTTCAGAACCCTACCTTGCACCGCACTTGGCAATTTTGATACGAGCGGAGCCACCAACCATATCGAGCTCTGCTGCTTCTTAGTCTGTCTTTTTCTCTTCAGATATCGGGGAGCTTCCATAAGGGGCGTTTAGCTGGAAGACATCGATGGCTGCCTTGGCGACAGTATGCAGCCACTGGGAGAGTTTAGGCGAGTTGGAGCTGAACTGTTTGAACATCAGCTGGAGATCCAGCCAGGACATTCTAAGAAGCCACTGCTCCAAATTCTCTAAAATCCTGCTTATCATAGATTTTTGATCTAAGTCGTCTATGCTGGAGCCGGCATCCGGATAACACATCATATGCAGCAATCGTTGAGCATGAGAATCAGATAGTAATGGGTCCAATAAGTTATCCATGTCGCATAATTCTTTAGGATGACAGAGGCATCTTTCGAGCACCTATTGTTGCGAACAAATTTCGCGAAGAACATGACAAGCAAATGCTGATAGAGATGCGGTGCTTTCAGTGTTACCTGTGCTGGATTGCGGTAGATCCAAGCTAGGTCCATCAGTACCACTATGCAAATCACTAGTGCCCAGGATATTACTGAGGCTTAACTCTGTACCCTCCTTCGCAGTAGCATCTCCGACAATTAACACAGCCTTCAACACAGCCAACACAGGTCCTACGTGTATATTCCTATGAGCGGCGGCCAACAAATGGCGGTCATAGCTGAGTCTGAGGTGGTCTGGGTGGTGTCAGAGCAGGGGAACCAACTGAATAAAGGCCCGGTTGAGGACCTTCGGCTGTTCGGAACAGTCGCAGCAGCAAGTGGCAGGTAAGTCTCATGCCACCTTCTGCCCGTTCTTCGCCATTGTCCAGAGACATGACCTTCAGTAAACTGGGTAGCGCAACTCTTCCAACAAAATCTTCAAGAGAGGAGCAATGTCTTGCTGTTAGAATGCAAGTGAATACTGCTAAGGCATTATGTATACTAACATCTTGTATATCAAGTTGATTCAAAACATCTGCGTAGTAACCAGGGTGTGATAGTGAACAACAGAGCGCTAATAGAACTCCCAACCATTCGGATGCCAAGGAATTACAGCATGCAGTCCTTTCAGCACACATTATTGCCAAATCATGCAGTCTTTCATTGTCCGTTTCACGACAGACATGTATCACAGCATGGCTGACAAAAGAATATCTGTTATTTCCATTTTCAATAATTTGTTTAGCCAAAACACTATCAATTCTACCTGCCCTTCTAGGACTTAAAAATAATTCCTGCATATATTGAGCGTTGTAAACGCAGTTATTACTCGGTGTGGGTTGGAGAGCAGTATATAACGCTTGCTTTATTTTGGGGTACGCATTTCCAAATGGCTCAACTGTTTGGATTTAAGAAGGTTACACGACGAATACAGATCATAGAGGTGTGCTAGGATACACCGTTCGGCTGAACTACAATCTCCTTGATTCGAGACATGCTTCGCTACTTTACAGAGAAATTCGAAAACAGCAGATGTTTGTTCTGGAGATAACAAGAGACAGCAATGATATCTTCTTAAAACTCCAACCACGTATAAGCTTAAAGATGTAGTATAGTTTCTGCTCAATACTGAATTTTTATTATACAACTGCGTTTCAACCTCAGGCAATTTCTTCAGGATCTGTATACAAACATCGATCAACCCATAGATATTCAACGCTAACTCCATCAGATCGAACAGGAAAGCGACATGCTCCTTCACCGGTAGAGAATTCGAATTTCCGGTCACAAAGGAAATGAGCATTTCGTTCACAGTAACGCTACACTGCCACGTTACCACATGCTGGTCAAAGTAACTCAGGCTCTGACATTTCTGAGTGGTGGCCTCAAAATTAAACTCGTTTCTCGAATGCTTCTTCACCTTCCCGCCTTCGCCAACGTCTACGCTGAACTTCATTGAAAACAACTTACAAATCTCCTTTGACATTTTCTTTACAGTGTGACGAGCCTCGTCTCTTATCTTACCAACCCCATAAAGTAAAACGTGACGCTGGTTGCAATCGTGTTGGGAAAATGGATCGTCTTGACACAAAGGAAAGTGGGTGGTGTATAATAAGTGACGTGAAGGTTTAACCTTATATTCGTTGTGGTCAGTTTCCATTGGAACGTAGCCCATTGATGAAGGAACGCGTGGATGGTGTCCATGATCGTGCTCCTTGGGACTATCCGGGACATCCATGGAGTTCTGCTGATCCTCTTTTATGTTCTGGAGGATTTTGTCTAAGTCGTGGTCTATATTCGCGTCGTCGTATTCCATCGCCACCATTTTAGTGTGATGATTAGAAATGTTGTCTGTAGTTTCCTCATAACCCAAGAGATCACCTCTTGATATTAAAGTACACATGTAAGCATCATGTGAAAAAACATCTCGACGAATTAACTCAGAAAAAAGATGCACCAAATTTGAGAACGCCGTCTTTTTCATAGTGAAATCACCGGGTGCTGGTACAGGAGCATCATTATCTAAAAACTTCAGTAACAAGGACTGGAACATTGGTGGTCCTCCAGGAATCGAACTATTTGAATTTTATCATCTCCTGGGGTTGTTTCTTGGTCTCCTGTGGTATTTGTGTCAGACTGTCGGCGATCCAATAGGGCAGCAACTGCACGAGCTCTATGCTCCCCTGTTCTCTCTGAAGACACTGCCCACTCACAAAGAAGCTTTACTACTGCATTTTCTTGATCTGCATATCCGCTGAATACTTTGGCATATAAAGTATCTAAGGAATTAGTCGCATCCATTTTATCAAAACGATGCCGATCCAGAGCATCCAAAGCTGCTAAAACACGAGTGGTAACAGTCCCTGTAGATGACGCCTGCCACTTATCTGTACACCAGCGACCTTCAGCCTTTTTGTTTCTTTCACGAATGCAGTTCTCTGCTTGAAGTATCTGCTTCCTGTAAGTGTTCATGTCACAACGAGGAGTTACAGGTAACATGGATGGAAGAATTGGAAGATTGTCGACGGGAGAACCATGCCAGATAGTTCCCACTCCAGTACCACACCAGACTAAGGCCGTTGGGCATTCCAGTGAAATAGTTTGAATTGTTGTGCTTAACTGCAAAACTATATCTCGATGATGTGGATGTCAAAGTACCTTTCTTAAATCGGGTAATTCATATTGTCAAAATTAAGAATTAACGTCCCTCTGTCGCTCTGTAAAGCCCGCGAGCTAGAAAATACACTTTTTACATTTTTAGAATAATTCGGAAAGCAAGCCTTCGCTGCTGGAGAATATACACAGGCCACTCTCCCCTACCGATCGAATTTTCGGGAACGCCGAAGAATCTGGAACGTCTAGAACGACTAGAACGCCTGGAGTCTTCGATTTTCGAACACTTCCAGAAGCTCTGATTTATCTTATATAAACCGAGACGCGCTTAACGCAGTCAGTGGAGTAAAGACAATCGAATCGAGTGAGTCGAGTCGAGCCAGTAAGTCAGTCAATACGGGAATACAAAAGGCAAATTTCTACTGTAAAGTGTTAATATTCAACATAATTAATTACATCAAACCTATTTAGTGATAAACAAATGTATTGTTAGAACCTGAATAGTAATATATCGTTATTTTGACTTCAGAAAATTTGACTTTTAATCATTCGTGTAAAATCGATACAGGGTGTTACTTTTTCGCCGAGCCAACGTGGGGCTTAGAGAAGTGGCCGAGAAGAAAAGAACAAAGAAAGAAAAGGAGAGTAGTGTGACTTACTCGAGGGGCTCTGAACTGAGTAGGGGTTTCAAAGGTAAGGCAAAAACGCTACGTGAAGACCCATCGAAGGGCCAGAACTTCTCTAGTCCATTTTTATAACAATAAGAAGAACATGGAATCCTACGAAAACGTTATGAAAACGCTAGGAGAGGCAGCGGCACGACAAGGAATAGAAATGCCACACCTAGGACAATCATCTTCCTCAGGGAGGGAAGAGGACCCCATACAACATATATACCCGAATACTGCACAACCAGGTGAGTCGATTTTACATACATCAACCCCACAACGAGGGGAGCAAACAAATGTAAATATCGAACTAAGTCAAATCCTCGTGGGCATAGCGGAGGCACTCAAGCAGGCTATTCAAAACGCTACTACGAGTCACGAAGGGGGCAAAATGGAAAGGGTTGTGCAAACCATAAGAAACTCCCCCATGCATACTTTCCAAGGGCTGGATCACGAAAGTGCAAATATGTTTATATTCAACATGGAAGAACATTTTCGAAAAGATAATATTACTGACCGAACAGAAAAATTAATAATGATCACATCATAATTAAAAGGCCATGCAAAGGAATGGTACGAGCCACATAAAAATTTAATATACGATTACGAAACGTTCAAATTGAGGCTGAGGCAGACCTTCGACACCATAGCAAAAAAGGCTCAGGCAGAACATATTTTACATACCAAAATGCAAGGATATAACGAATCAGTTACATTATTCATTTGCAAGAAAATAGGCTTATTTAACAGAGTAGACCCAACCATACCGCCTAAAGAGAAGGCGCACTGCCTCTATAGACAACTACGCCCCGAGATAAGGGCACAAATTCGATTCAGTGATTTCGATACCCCCGAGGAGTTAGTAACTGTAGCAGCAGAGGTAGAAGAATATCATCTTCCGAGAAATACCAATGACGACAATTGGAGATATCGTCTAAACAACAGTAATAATAATAATAATAGTAACCGTGACGAGGCACCAAGACAGGCAACCAATACGACCACCAGAATTATGAACCAGAGGACAGCATCATCAGGGGAAAATACGCAAGAAAGCCGACCACCGACGACATGCCGATTTTGCAGAGGATGGCACTGGCAAAGAAATTGCCCACAAAATCCGTACACCACAGGGCAAAACCAACAAGTCAATAGGCGTCAGGAAAACTCCCAAGGGGCCGGCGTCCGTCCCAGATCCAACAACTAAATAACGATTCCTCGGCGTCCGGCCCAAACAATATAACCAACCCGGTGACTCCACCAAATTTCGACAACGTCTTAAAAATCTCTGCAATTTTTCAAGAAAAACCGATAAATAACATGGCTACTCAGACTGATTCTGAGAACATTATGAACATTTCCACTATCCTAGAAAAAACGATAAAAGACGTGGCGACGCAGACCGAAACTGCCCCGTTATTATCAATGCAAGACTTACGAAAATCAAGGCAATTACCACATATTAAGATCCTCGCAAACGGACAAGAGATAAACGCTGTCATTGACACAGGTGCGGAAAGCAACAGTCAGGGCAGGACTCGTCGACACCGCGCCTCAAATCAAAGACAGAAAATTGTTTGCGATGGCATGCGGAGGCCAAACAACAGAATCCGTGGGAAATATCATCCTAGATCTAGACATGCAAGGTAACAAAACTCAGGGCGAGTTTGCGGTAATTAAAAAATTAAATAAAGAACTTATTCTTGGTACGCCATTCCTGGAGGACGAGGGTGTCCATCTAGATTATGAAAGGAAGTGCATGTATATGGGACAGACGTTAAGGAAAACTGTATACTGGAACCAAGAAACAAGGTATACCCCCGAATATCGACAACTCCACGAAAAAAATCGTATTCCACCGGAGGCTGAACAATTACGATATGAAATACCCCAGCAGGGCGAACTAAATATACCAGCATATCAAGAGGAACGAGACGAGCAAGAAGAACAGACCCCGGAAGAAAGGACAGAAGAAATAAGGGCAAACCAGGCAGTATATCAAGAGAGGTATTCTTCGCCAAACTATAGACCTGAGGTTACCTTCGAAGAAGGACAGGAAGTAATGGTAAAGGCCCTTCGAAAGAAACCGAATGTATTATTACCCTCTTTCTTGGACAGGCCCACATCTAATAACCAAAAAAGTCTCCGACGAAGTATACGAGGTCCGACGCGGAAACAACACTGATCTGGTACACGTAGACGATATCAGGCCCCCAGTGGCCGGAAACGAACCTACCGAGCAGCTAGACACCGATGAAGAATCGGACCCCGATGATGACGAATTAAATGACGAAAATCCTGAAGATGATATCCCAGACCGTCACGAAGGCCCTGAAGAACATCCCCCTGATGATGACGATAGAGACGATGAAATCCTACTACCTGCCTTAGCGCATCTACCTGCCTCAGCGCATCTACCTGCCTCAGCACATCTACCTGCCTCAGCGCATCTATCTGCCTCAGCGCATCTACCTGCCTCAGCGCATTTACCTGCCTCAGCGCATCTACCTGCCTCAGCGCATCTACCTGCCTCAGCACATCTACCTGCCTCAGCGCATCTACCTGCCCCAGCGCACCAAGAAAATTCACCTGCCTCAGCGCATCTACCTGCCTCAGCGCACCAAGAAAATTCACCTGCCTCAGCGCGTCTACCTGCCTCAGCGCATTTGCCTGCCCCAGCGCACGACGAAAATTTACCTGTCCCAGCGCTCCATGAAAATTTGCCTGCCTTAGCTCACGAACAAAGCTTGCCTGCCCCAGCAAATAAAGAGAAAGTAACCATATCCACTCCGGCACCCGATGAACCAACTACCTCCACGAGGCCAACGCAAACACATGGTGAGACGAACAGATCATATAAAGCGACGACGAGCAAGACTGGTCATCATGGACCCCTAGAAGCCGTATCCTCCTTTTTAGAATCACGTTTATATTTCATTATTGTACATATCTGAAGTTTCAGCATTGTATAAATTTAGTTTTTAGTATTTATAAAACACGTTGTAAATATCTTAAGTTAGATAGAATTGTATACTTTAGGTTTTCAAACACTCAATCGTAGAAATTTGCCTTAGCAAACGGGGGGAATGTCAAAGTACCTTTCTTAAATCGGGTAATTCCTATTGTCAAAATTAAGAATTAACGTCCCACTGTCGCTCTGTAAAGCCCGCGAGCTAGAAAATACACTTTTTACATTTTTAGAATAATTCGGAAAGCAAGCCTTCGCTGCTGGAGAATATACACAAGCCACTCTCCCCTACCGATCGAATGTTCGGGAACGCCGAAGAATCTGGAACGTCTAGAACGACTAGAACGCCTGGAGTCTTCGATTTTCGAACACTTCCAGAAGCTCTGATTTATCTTATATAAACCGAGACGCGCTCAACGCAGTCAGTGGAGTAAAGACAATCGAATCGAGTGAGTCGAGTCGAGCCAGTAAGTCAGTCAATACGGGATCCAGCCATGCGACAAAACAACAACAACAAAAGGCAAATTTCTACTCTAATTAATTACATCAAACCTATTTGGTGATAAACAAATGTATTGTTAGAACGTGAATAGTAATATATCGTTATTTTGACTCCAGAAAATTTGACTTTTAATCATTAATGTAAAATCGATACAGGGTGTTACTTTTTCGCCGAGCCAAGTAAAATAAATTCGTTCAAAATTAAATTGTGCAGTGTTCTTGTGCGCGAATCTGGCTAAAACGAAAGTCACGTTCGTGTTCATGGACAGTTCTGGTATTCAATTAAAGTGCTCTGCATTGGATTAGGAGGTACATTTTCTTTCTTCTCCTTGTCAGCATCTTTGGGTTCAATTTCTGTTTCACTAGTAGGAGAAGTTATTAAATTAGTCTCTGCAACATTGTTCAACATATAACCTAACTTCTTGGCACACAAATGAGCTAGTCTTCTAGATAAAAGTTCCGACTGAACAAATTCATCCAAGTATTGAATAGTCAGCGGTAAGAATATTCTTAATATGCCATCATCGGCAGGTTGGGTTTTTTGTTTCTCTAGTAATTCTATTATCCAGCTTAATACTTGGCGATCCATTAGACCTTCTTCATACATGTATTTTAAAAATCTCATACAGTATCCCCAATGTCGAACGGCAAGTTTCCGTTCGGTTTCGTTTGTGTGAACAGCATTTAAAGTTGCATTTGCCTGAGATGGTTTCTCGAGTTGGGAATAATACTCCTGCAGTTTCGGTATTTGATCTTTTAGGAATTTCAATGAAGTGCCAGTCCATTCTGTCGTTGGATCAGGCATTTGCCACTTTTTAATTTTGGCTTCTGACACAGCGACTGTATAGGCAGAGCTCAATTTT
Organism: Stenurella melanura; assembly: GCA_963583905.1. NCBI lineage: Eukaryota > Metazoa > Arthropoda > Insecta > Coleoptera > Cerambycidae > Stenurella > Stenurella melanura. Next base: position 67,952,398 of record OY757318.1, read on the forward strand.
ATAAACCATGCAGCTCTAATCATGGGTACCTGATATTCAGTGAGCATCATAAAGATTTCTTCCTTTTTGTTAAAATTTGGTGCCTTCTTAGATAAATTCATTAATGGCTTGTTGTCGGCAAGATCCTTAAACCAAGCTTCGATATGATTTTTGGTTCTAATTGTTGCTGGCCAAAAGTTATATTTAGGATTAATTTGTTGTCTTTTACGCCCTGAATCTGGTAGCATGGAGAGTTCCTCCTTTCTAGCTATAATTGCATTGAAATTTGCGCCGACCTTGCTAACATTACAATTTCCAGCGGTTCCAAATTCATCGCTAAGATGGGTCATATTAGGAAATCCATGTTTTACATTAATACTGGTAAGTTCGTCTTCTTTCTATTTCGACTCTTATGGATAAACATATGGAGAGCCTATTCGAGGTTTCTTGAGAGGCCTCTTCTCATATAATAAACTGCTGTTAAACATTTCTGTATGTAAAGGTCAACCTCCTTTATTAAGCTGGCGTTTCCTGTTTTTCACCCTAACTCAAGTACATTTTTATTTTCATCTTAAACTAGCGTTTTTTAAGAAGAGCATGTTAAGTACCTAAGTAAATTACATTAAATAAAATTAAACCGTTTATTAAAAACAACAAATGCGTCAAATGACATGAACAACCACTTTTTTTTATTGACACCTGACACTGGGACTAGTGGAAGTGGCACTGGCACTACCCTATCCTATCACAACACCACAGGACCACAGCCACAGAGTAGGTCCTCCACCATGTGTCGAGCCCAGGGTGCGCGCCCCTTCTTATCGGGGTACTAGCTGTTGAAATAATCAAACCTCATAAAATTGCAACATTACATAACATGTAGTGACATCTACCTTTCAATGTAATAAGTAAAACCTTTGTAACCATCAATCATTCTGTAGTTGTATAAAATAAAGTTAGTCTGTGAGAAACACTCAAAGTGGGTAGTTCAGTTATTTATAACCCTGGTATAATAGGTTATGGACCCAGACCACGTGTTTTAAAATAAGTTTTAAAAAGGTTTTTTGAGTGCACAAGTATGGCTTCCAGTTATTTAGTTAGTGTCCCCAAACTAAAAGGAAAAGAAAATTACGATGATTGGGCGTTTGCCGCGCAGAACTTTCTAATTTTAGAAGGTCTATCAAAGCTAATTGAAGACGACACCACCAGCGGAACCCCATCAGAAGAAGATGCAAAGGCAAGAGCGAAATTAATATTAACCATAGATCCGACACTCTATGTACATATTAAAGATTCGAAGACTGCCAGAGAGCTATGGAAAAAATTTAAAAACATGTTCAGTGACTTAGGGTTTAGTCGTAGAATTAGCCTTTTACGAACCCTAATTTCAACACGCTTAGAAAATTGCGATTCTATGGGCTCGTACGTGACGCAAATTGTAGAGACTTCACAGAGACTCAACGGCACGGGTTTTCACATCGATGATGTATGGATTGGATCATTATTGTTAGCTGGTTTACCGGACAAGTATATGCCCATGATAATGGCTATTGAACATTCCGGAATTTCCATAACAGCAGATTCCATAAAAACGAAGCTTCTTGATATGGAGGGAAGCGGTATCGATAATGCAGGAAGCGCTTTTTATACGAAAAATGGCGCGCATTTTAAATCCCGCACAAATGCCGGTAAAACAGGTAGTGGACACACCAACAGAAATGACAGCTCTAAGAAAGAAATACAATGCTATAAATGTAAACAGATGGGACATTTTAAGTCGCAATGTCCTTTACTTAAATCGTCAGAAGGTAAAAGCAACGATAGCCACAGAAATTCAAAGAATAATTTATTCAGTGCAGTTTTTGCAAATGGAAATTTTGAGCGGAGCGAATGGTATGTCGACTCCGGGGCGAGTTCGCATTTTACTGCGAACGAAGAATGGATGAAAAATAAGAATTACAATACAGGAATATCGGAAATTATGGTAGCCAATGAAATGAAGGTACCGGTGAAGTGTTCTGGTGAAGTGGAAATAAAGACTATCGTTGGAAAAGCTTGTTTTGATATACAAATTAAAAACATTTTATGTGTGCCAGAAATAACGACAAATTTACTGTCTGTCAGCCAATTAATAAGAAATGGAAATGTTGTGAAATTTAGAAATGACAATTGCAAAATTTACAACAAAAGAAACCAGTTAGTGGCCACAGCAAATCTAATGAACGGTGTGTATAAGTTAAATGTTGCCAAGCAAAGTTTTTTAGCTGCACCAGCTATTGTCACAGGTTACACATGGCATAGACGTTTAGGACATATAAACGGTGACTATTTAAATAAAATGAACGATTTAGTGAATGGACTTAAATACTCAGGAACAATAAACTTTAAAAAACAAAATTGTGAAGTGTGCTGCGAGGGTAAACAAACCCGATTACCATTTCCAAAAGAGGGTAGTAGAGCTGGAAGTTCGCTTGAAATTATCCACAGTGATGTTTGTGGTCCCATGGAGACAAGGTCATTAGGCGGGTCAAAATATTTTTTAACCCTAATTGATGATTACAGTAGGATGTCTTTTGTGTATTTCCTAAAAACAAAAGACGAAGTTTTTGAAAAATTCAAAAACTTCAAGAATTTAGTTGAAAAACAACAGAACAAACAGATAAAAGTACTGCGGACAGACAATGGAGGGGAATATTGCAGCAAGGAATTCGAGAAGTTCTTAAGAGAGCAAGGTATTATTCATCAAACGACAAATAGTTATACTTCAGAACAAAACGGTATGGCAGAAAGGCTTAACCGTACCGTAGTTGAAAAGGCAAAGTGCTTGCTCTTCGATGAAAATGTAGATAGAAGTTTTTGGGCCGAAACTGTGAACACGGCGGTCTATTTAAAAAACAGATCCGTAGCTTCAGGCGTCTCAAAAACACCTTTTGAACTTTGGACAGGCAAGAAACCGGACGTTAGCCACTTGAGAGTATTTGGCAGTACAGCCATGGTACATGTGCCTAAAGCAAACAGACAAAAATGGGACAAAAAGGCAATAAAACACATTTTAGTAGGTTATTGTGAGACTACTAAGGGATATAGATTATATAATCAAAATACAGGCGAGATAATTACTAGTCGAGATGTAACTGTGATGGAAAACTCGAAAAAATTAAGTATCGTCGTAGAAGACAAGGCTGAGGAGGAGATAGAAACATCAGATTCAGTGGGGGAAGTAACAGAATTGGTGACAGAATCTGATGAATCGATCGATGAAGAATCAAGAATGTCTGAAAGTTCAAACGAAGAAGAAACGTCGAATGAGAATAGTTTGGACGACAGTGACTACATCCCAGAAACAAGTCCAGAAGTACCCCAGGTGTTAAGAAGAACTGAAAGACAACCAAAACCAAGAATTGACGAAGATTTTGTGTCCTACATGTGTAGTGAGACGGTTATTGTGGAAGGTGATCCACTAAGTGTCTCAGAAGCCCTATCGAGACCAGAAGGAGATGCTTGGAGACATGCAATTGAGGAGGAGTTGGAGTCGTTCGAGGAGAATAATGCTTGGGAATTGGTCGATTTACCTGAAAACTCAAGAGTAGTAGACTGTAAGTGGGTTTTTAAGAAAAAGATGAACAGTGAGGGTGAAGTGCGATATCGTGCTCGTTTAGTGGCGAAAGGATTCTCTCAAAAACATGGTGTGGATTACACAGAAACTTTTTCCCCTGTGGTAAGACATTCGACATTGAGACTATTATTTGCGTTATCGGTAAAATTAGGTTTAGACATTTCACACTTAGATGTTAAGACAGCATTTTTAAATGGCCTGTTAAAAGAAAAAGTTTTTATGAAAATGCCAGAAGGTCTCATATGCACAGACAGAAATAAAGTTTTAAAATTAAATAAAGCAGTATATGGTCTTAAACAATCATCCAAAGCATGGAATGATAGAGTTAACGATGTTTTATTAGAGCTGGGCTATACTAGGTCTAAATATGAACCTTGCGTTTTTATAAAAAGAAAAAACGATCTATATACAATAATAACTTTGTACGTTGATGATTTTTTCATTTTTTCAAATAACGACAGAGAAACTTGTTATTTAAAAAAGGAATTAAGTTCTAGGTTTAAAATTAAGGATTTAGGTGAGGTTAAGGAATGCTTAGGAATGCAAGTGAATTTAGACAAAGAAAAACAAATTGTGACCTTAAGTCAAGAAAAATACATAGATCAACTGTTGAAAACCTTTAACATGACAGATTGTAAAATAGTTAAAACGCCTATAGAAAGTAAGTTAAATTTCGATGTGAATGATCATGGTGAAACAGCCGAAGTACCTTATGAGAACTTGATTGGTAGCTTGATGTACTTGGCTGTGCTCACGAGACCAGACATAGCCTTTAGTGTCAGTTATTTAAGTAAATTCAACATGTTACATACCGAAACACACTGGAAGTGTGTAAAACGAATTTTAAGATACTTAAAAGGCACTAAAGACTATTGTTTACGGTTTTGAAAAGAAAATACGGAACTACTGGGCTTTGTAGATGCCGATTGGGGCAATGATCTATCAGACAGAAAGTCGTATACAGGATTTGGATTTAAATTTTGTGGTTCCGTAATTTCATGGCAAAGCTGTAAGCAAAAGACCGTAGCACTTTCTAGTACAGAGGCTGAATACATGGCGATATCTGAAGCCGCCAAAGAGGCTATTTACTTAAAAAATTTGTTACAAGAGCTAACAGGAGATATGCTATGTATCACCCTCTTTAATGACAATCAAAGCGCCATAAATTTGTCTGCAAATCATACCTACCATAAAAGGTCTAAACATATTGATATCAGACACCATTTTATAAGAGAAGTTGTTTCAAACAAACAGATTGTTCTAAAGTATTTGCCGACAAATATTATGCCCGCGGACATACTAACCAAAGGTTTAGGAACAGATAAACATTATAAATTGTTGAAAATGCTAGGTATAGGTAATGATTGAATTTTATACAGTTTTGATAGTGGGAGTGTTGAAATAATCAAACCTCATAAAATTGCAACATTACATAACATGTAGTGACATCTACCTTTCAATGTAATAAGTAAAACCTTTGTAACCATCAATCATTCTGTAGTTGTATAAAATAAAGTTAGTCTGTGAGAAACACTCAAAGTGGGTAGTTCAGTTATTTATAATCCTGGTATAATACTAGCTTGGTGCTCGACTTGAATTTGCAAGAGGCCGGGTCGGTCCTCTTAACGTCGTAGAGAGGGTGGACGCACGCACGCACGCACACACAAGAGAAAAGAATACCCAAGTTAGCAGTAAAAAAAATATATTACCAAATGAGAAACAATGGGTACTTACATTAATGTATTTTCCCTCATTTTTGGAGAATGGCTGAGCTTCAGCACGTCGGCCGAAGAGAGTAATAATTATTTCGCCCGTTCATGGTAGTTTTAATTTTTGTTCTAATTGACTTCGAGCAGTATTATACTTTTCTTCAAGCACAACAGAATCATTCTTGGTTTTCTGAACGTTCTTTAAAAATCAAAAAAATCAAAATACATTTTATTGAAGGAAGCTGTAGAAAACAGATATGAAGTGTCATAGGTATGCACAAAAAAATATATATCGTATTTTAATAAAAGTACGTTAAATATGGTATTAATACAATAAAATTACTAATACAGTTACTTGACAAACATACAATTTCACATTATATATATACTTATGCTTGTATGCACGCGTATAACCACTTGCATACACACACAGTATAATCACACACATATGTACGCATGCGTATTCAGCTGTAGGAGACTTACATTGCATGAATATGAACAGAGCTTCTTATTGAGGTCGATATTACTCCAGACTATAAAATTCTTGTAGTGAGTATACACATTTTTCATTTAGGACTTCTTTTAATACTGTTTTGAACGTATGTAGGTTATTATTTTTAATACCTTGGGGCAACTTGTTGTAAATATTTGCAGCGCAGTAATAGGGACTTTTTCTAAGTTTGACAGATTATAATTATTGTTTATCAGGATATCATTTGAATTCGAGTGTTATGACTGTGAACGGCGTGGTTGCGATTGAATTTGCTTGAGTGTTGGAGAGCGAATAAAGCTGCTTCGTATATGAATATCGAGGTTAAGGTCAATATTTTGAATTGTCTAAATGTTACTCTAGGATTCTAGCGACCCTAGTGAGAACATTAGCCTTATAATTCTCTTTTGAAGTATGAATATCCTTCTAGAGGATGTGCCTGGGCCCCACAATAAAACCATATATTACAGTTGTGGGTAGATAATGCCATAATAGATATTTATTAGTTCTGTTTTCGGAATAACATTTTTTAAATTTCGTAATGCGAAGAATGCTGAATTCAGTTTATTGCATGCGCTATCTGTGGTTTTCCCATGTAAAATTTTCATCCAATTGTAAGCCTAAAAATTTGTAGCTGGTGGATTTATTTATGTTACTACCTCCTATGGTTAAGTTAAGTGGTGGGGGGGGGGCGGACGCGTCTTTTGTAAAATTGTAAATAGGTAGTTTTGTTTGTGCTTAATATTAATCTGTTACTTTTGCACCAATCAAAAAAATATTTCATGACTGGAAGATAAATTGCAGAAAATCGAAAGCGGCAGTATCTGTAGAATATTTTGGCCGAAAGCTATGTTGACATTCAATTAGCAATTTTGATTGAGTGAGGTCATATATTCTATTATGTATTATTTAACAGTTTTGATATGATTCAATTTTGGGCGATCGCCCTATAGTGTTCTAGTTTATGCCTATCGCCATTTTTGTATATTGGAATTACATGAGAAAACTTCAATTTGGAGGGAAAAATATCCGTTTTCATTGACAGGTTCATTATGAAACACAATGGTTCTAATATACTGTCTATGCAAGAATTTATTATATTGTAGTTTACTTCGTCGGGGCCGGTAGTCGTCCTATTTGTGATTGATTGTAGGGCTGTTAATAATTCGTGCCGTTGAATAACTTCGAGGAACATAGAGTTTATATTTGTGTTTGTTGTTTTGTGAACATTTTCATTTTCCATACCGAACTCAGTCGCAATATAATGATCTGTAATTGTCGCGAAGTATTCACATACGTTACATACTTGAAATTCATCTGTAATACTGTTGTTGTTACATATGATTTTAATTTTTTCGTTTTTATTTTGGCGTTCGCGAGCTGTGGTATTGTTTACAATGTGCCACATTGTTTTATTAGGGTTTGTGGAATTTTTTATGATGTCTTCATAAAACGTTTTTTTTTTGTTCTCTTTTATTTTCGAGTTGTTTTTCTGCTCTAGGTAGTAAGCACGTAATTCCTCTGAATCGCTATTTTTATATAACCAAAATAGTTGTTTTAATTGCTGACTCCCTTCAATGAGGTTTTTAGAAGTTTTCCCAGAGGTGTGTGTATGCCATTTGTACGTCCCACATGTTGAATAACTCTGAGTACTCGGTTGAGGAGAGCGAATCATTGTGTGCGCAAGTTTTGTTGTGAAATGTCTCGTTTCCAGTAGTGTGTCAGTTTCTTAGTGCAGTTTATTTTAGTGGATGTGTTAAATAAACAAATCCGTGCTTTGTGGTCGGATATGTCGAGGTCTATAGTTTTAGATTCTTTGTGACTACAAAGTCTCTAAAAATATTTACAAGCGGGTTATTGCTACAATTAGCCAACAATTGGATCAATTGTATGTTAGACTCACGTAAATCGATAACTTCCTGTTTGAGTTCCATTATGGGTTTCTTTAATGAATCTGTTTCTTCTTGTATAATTGTTTTTATTATATTTTTAGTTCATCACTGCCATTTCAACACGTTTTTACGTCATCATCACCTTTATTAGTTTTTTTTGGTGGCATTGTTCACTGATAAACACTGTTATTTTTGGAGCACATTTTAAAACGACCTGCTTCGCATAAAGTCTCACTCTACCTTTTTTTTAAATCAAACTCTTTATTAGAAAAGAAATAGTACATGCACACATGTATCTAGGACGAGTTATCTATTATTACCTATATATAAAATACTGACATGAAAAAAATACCACAGTCTAACAAATATTGGCAACTAGTTAAATTTTAGACGGATAAGAATGAACATACTTTAAAATCTGTCGTCACATCGAAACAAAAGAACACTATAATCACATGTCCAGTCTTGATTTCATAATCATGCTTTGAACATTTTAAATTTTGAACAGTGATGGGCAATATACAAGTACACAGATATTCGTTGAATTTACATTAAACATTTAAAATACAACTTATGTTAGATTCATAAAAAACAGTAACAATATATTTTAATTTTCTCATAATAAAAAAACAAATATAACATATAAAATAAGGATCATATTTTATCTTATTTGCAGAGGGCATATTGCTCCTTAAACACTAAAAAAAAAAAAATGGAAATGTTTGGTAACTTAATACGAAAAACGACAGGGAAATAAAGTTTATGTAGACGTTATTCCTTTTCTGGCCACTAGCAGATTGAGCACCGGGTGTTTCTTTATGTAGCTTACTGCCTTTTTGTGAGTTACCATCGTAAAATCGTACCCATTACACTGTAAAATTTTATCTTGTACCCGAAGACCGGCTCTTGATGCCGGACTGGAATCATGGACCTCTGTTACATATATTCCACTGTCGGTATATCCTTGGGGGCTTTTATGATAATCCTAATCGATGCCTCCTCCAATCTTAAACCAACATCTCATTGTATCTCCATCGATCTCTTTATGGAGGGTGATAGGAATGCTTAAACATTCCATTGCCGTTCCGGCTTGATGCTGAAATGCCATTTTAGATTTTGATTAGATTTTTGTAATATTTGTAAAACAACACACTGTTTTGAACCCTGACAGCTCAGTCTGATGTGAAGTCGGTCAACTAACAACACCAGTCACCACAACATAAAACCCCAATGACCTCGAAAAGCTTGTTGCCAATTTATATTTGAAATCACTAACTATCCTCATGTATTTGAGTCTAGCATATACATATTAACTGTATACTATGTTCATAGACTCTTCTATTACACGATTGTTAATTTTTTTTTAAGAATACGTATGCTTTTATCAATATTTCCCGTTGTGCCTTGGGCAGCTTCTGTATCATTGCCAATCTGATTTAATAATTTTTCAACCGTTCGGTAATCATCCCATGCCTGTTCGATAGCGTCTTCTGCCTCAATTTGTACATCTTCGGTTTTATTTAAAGAGCTGTTTACATCTTCTGCTTCTGTTAGTAATTTTGTTGCATTTGATTTTGCATATTTCGCATGTTCGCGCAGTTGATTTACTTTAGCCAAGTCATTTTTAGTAGCTTCTATTATGATGTCCGTGTTTGTAAGATGATCCGCGGCCTCTTTGATATTGTCCGCTAATTCTTGAACTTCTTCTGGAGTCTTTTGCACATTTTTGGTATTGTTCTGGCCCAAGAAATCGCGCATTTCGTTCCTCATATCAGTGACCTCTTTTAGAGAATTATCAGCTTTCGCCAGCTCATCGAATATTTTATCAAAGGTCTCTTGTGCCAGATTTCTGGTTTCGTTTGTGCTTATTTGGGAGACATTTCTAATGAAATCATTGGCCAAAGCTTCCCTGTTTTTCAACGCAATTTCAGTATCATTTGCGTTAAGTATGACAGTTTCAGCTTGTTGCCATTTGCGCAAGAAATGGAGTTGCCACAGCTTTGGCAACCAGCACCACCACAAATAGAATCGCAAGGATCTCCAGTTCCATCGCAAACTAAATGGTTTAATTCAGGAATTTGACTTTTCAATTTGTTTAACTTTTCAGTAATACTTCCTAGTTCACAAGCATTATCTTCGGATTGCATTTTGTACGCTTTTTCTGTACCATTTATAAAGGTTTCTGTAGCTTTGCATTGTGTACCAGCGTATTTACATCGCCTTGTGAATTCTCCGCTTTTTGAGATGCGCGATCTGCCTTTTCCTTTGCATTGTTTATGAGTACATTTGCCTCTTAGACTTTGGTTCCGTTATTTTCCAAATCTCTAATTTTATTCTTTAGTTCGTTCAAACTGTCATTTAGATATTCCAATTTAACTTCTTTCAATAGTATTACTTGCTTATTATCGTCTAATGCGTCGTCTAATTTATTCAGTTTTTCGTTCTCTGTTTTATTTATCTCGGCTCGCAATACCTGCAGCTCAGCTTCTATAGCGTCAGTGCCAACATCGTCGACGTTATTTAGAAGTTGCTCTATTTCATCTAGCTGACTTTGCATTTCATCAAACTCCTTGGTTTAGGCTCCAGTAACTCCAACTTTTTTTATATCACCAGCCTTCTCGATAATTTCCAAGGCTTGGTTTTTAGAATGTTGCAATATTATGTCCCAATTATCGAAACATTCTCCGCAGGGAGTACAACGTGGGAGGTCTCCAATAAAGGCCCTGTCGCAACGGTAGCATTTATAGTCTCCAACACCTGATAGACAAACGCACGCTCCCGTCTGCATGTTACATTGTTCCGTTCTGGCCCACAAGTGGTTACATTCACATTGCAAACATTGGTTTTTCGGATCGCCATAAAATCTAGGCATTCGTTCATTACACTTTCGTCCATCAAAGCCTGGGTTACATTGGCATTGTCCATCAAACTCGTTGCATTGAGGACTAATAGATCCCAGTGGGTCGCATGTACAATCCTCACAACCTTCTCCACTGGCAATTTTCCAATGATTGGGAATACAAGCATCACATCTTACGTCCTGATACATTTGGCAAACAGTGGCACTGTTCACTAGAGGGGTCGCAATTTCTCGCAGAGCTGTTTGCACCCAGAATATGACATACACATTCCTTGCACTGTCTGTCTTCAGCAAATCTAAAGTAGCTCTGTCTACAAATTTCACAATGGTCACGTGTCGTTTCATATAAGCACTGCAAACATTTTCCAGTATGTATGGATCGCAGTTACCTGGAGCCGTCCAATCGATTTTATCGTTACATTCACGTCGTTTACATGAACCACCATGTATTTCAAGATTTCCATAGTAGTTATCCAAACAGACATCACATCTAGCACCTGAGTAGCCTTCCTGACACTCACAAATAACGTCCTTAATCGTCGGGTCCAACGCACATCGTTCAGCATAGGAGTGATTTGACCCTAGTGGTCCAGGGCAAGAGCAAGGTCTACATTGGATATAAAAGTTAATTCTTGGATCTCCATAGTAGCTGTCAATGCAATATTCAGAGTGATCCCCTTGTGTGTTGTCTCTGCAATTAATACAAACACCAGTTTTCGCTTCGCAAATATCTGCATGACCGTTGCAGTCACATCGCTCACAATTAGGAAATCTCCAAAATCCGGTGCGACATTGATCACATTCTCTACCATATGTATTTGCCCGACATTTGCACTGGCCCGTTGTGGCATTGCAGAAATTATCCAGAGCACCAATACTGTTACAATCACAAAACCTACAACCTTCTGGTCCAAAGTCGTAAATGCCTGGTTGACACCGGTCGCATCGCCTTCCAACGACATTTTATTTTACAAGTGCAAAAACCACCACTCGAGTCACAAAGTTTACTAACAAAACCGGTAGGAGTACATTGGGATGAAAAAGCTCCATTGAATACATATGCCCCAATACTCGCGTGGTGCTTCCTGCAAATTTCCGGAATTTGACCTCCTTTAATGAAATACGAAGGATTCGAGCACTGGTACCGTTCAAACTCTTTCCTTCTTATTTCAGCTGGTCCCGAACCATGGAAAAAGGGTATATTGCCTATTCTTGGTATCAGAACAACTGAATCGATTAACACTGAAGCTGAAGGAGTGTCTTTGTCAAAGGAAGATCTCCTAAATTCTATTCATACTTTGTACGTTTTACCGGCCTCTAAACACGCAGGAGGGTAAACATTAGCACTTCTACTATTGGCTGGCAATCTAACGCGTTTTACATCATCATCTCATATTCTGGTCTTATTATAGTAACAAGTGCATTCTCCCAACTTTCAGACATAACTGGTTCGTACCTAATAATAATATCATAAATCCATAGAAGTTTTAACCTCATCGACGGTAAATTCAAGGAAGCCTCCCTCAAATGCTTTTACAAAACCAGTTCCGGTCCATGTATCTTCCCTTCCATCTCTGTAAGGTTTTCTAATCACTATTTGTCCAGAAGATCTTGATGCTTCTGCTTCATAAAGTAAGAAGTCCAGACTAGCAGTGAAGTATTGTTGTTTAGGAGTATCACAGTTTCTGCCTGCCATGTGGTCCCTACATTTACATTGCCCTGGTATAACGTCACCGAAATTATCATGCGATCCACCAGGATCACAATCACATGGTTGGCAAAAATATTTTTTATCTGACCGCCCCCAATACTCTAACAAGCACTGATTGCCATCCTGCAACTTATCGCTTGCAGGTACATTCTCCCGTGTATACGTTACAACCTTGGTTGTCAATTGGACCGAGTGTATTACAAGTACATTCTTGACAACCATCTGGATTAGCATCAGTGAAATTCCAGAAACCGTTTTTACAATAATCACAGCGACGTCCCTCGACATTAGTTTTACAGTGGCAACTTCCTGCTACCAAACTGTTAACTTGTTGCGTACATCTGGCAACTTTAAGTAATTTTATTAAATTCTAGTAAACAAAATGAATTTTTGAGAAATATGTGCAGGTATTTACCATACTCTAGTAACTAAAACCCGAGACATTAAATTATCGTAGGTAATCTGTTTAAATTTAAGAATGTACACATTTATTATATTTTCATGTTTCAACCATTTAACTCTTTTTGTATTCCAGTTTTTGCTAACAGCACTCGTAGAACAGAAAGGCTTCGATCGAATAGTAGATATATCTGTATTTCACAGCAACTGTTTCTTAATTATTGGTTAAACCAAATATACTGCAGGAAGTATTATGGGTTGCATAGAACAACGCGGACCCAAATTCTTAGTAATTTTTAGTTTATAGTATGGTAATATGTTAATTGAGACTTGAGAGGGGATATCACTTTTATTAGCTCGCTGATAGCAGAATTGGCCATTTCTGTAGCAAATTCTGTAGCAGCATATACTTAGACTTAAAGTTTTTGATAATCATTCAGTCACGAGCTGTGTCACTTCTGCTATTATCAAAGTTTCTCTTAGTGATCTATCTAATAAAAGGTAATTACATTTATTTAATTGATTTCTCTCATTAGTATTTAACGGCCTTCAGCCATATTTTTCATTTCTGCTAACTAAACATAACCATAATTCTGAGACACGTGCTGATAACATTTTTTCTTCTTCCCAAACGTAGAGTTTTGCTGCCAAATAATTTACATATATAATTTATCTACATAATTTACCCACATAATATAGCCACATAATTTATCGAAATAATTTACCGAAATAATTTACACAAGGAAAATCACTTCTTTCGTTTGATGGTTAAATGCCTGCTGGATTTCATAAGACAGATAGTCCAGTCAAACACAGTTTAGCCAAGTTCAGCACAGTCTAGTGAAATTCCGTTTAGTCAAGTCCAGTTTAGTCCAGTCAATCCAAACCAACAGCAAAACCCTATCGTTATACAGGTTGCAAGACGTCAAACCACGTCGAAGGGCCGTCTGTGTTCGGAGATGCTGTTAGGAAAAGCTACCAGAACTCACCAGGAGCCCTCATGCACTATCTATACATCGTCAGGAGGATTGGTGAGATTCTGAGAATTTCATTGATTTTTTTTGTGTGTAATATTTATTGTATAACTTTTATTGCATAAAGTATTTCTCTTCTATTAAATATAAGTTAATTTAGCTCTAAATATTTTCTTTTTAAAATTGTGGTAATATTACTTATTATTTTTATTTGATAAGTGATAACATCATCTTATAATTTTATATTGACTGAATTCGTTGACTTTTTCATATGTTGATGATTTCTCTAAAGTTATTAATAAATAAGTATATTTTATCGTAAAATTCAATTTTTCTGTTTGTCTGTCCGCCATAAGATCAAATCTTTCCACAGCGGTTGGTTTCACCATCACAGGGGTAGCAGTAACTCTTAAAAAATTTTGTGGATGGCGCCCATAATATTTACATCATTTTAAGGCTACCTCTGAGTGTTGGAACAAACTAGCCTAGTAAAATATCACAAAAATATTGGTTCAACCTCTGGCTGATTTAAAAAAAATGTGTATTAATTGTATCCACGAAATCCCAGCCACGCACCAGATCACCTAGCCGTTCGCCGTCACTACTTGTATGTTGGTTGAATTGCCTTTGGTTATCACCTTAACCGGTGATACCATCGTTAATTTTTCTAGGGCCAAGTAGTGATGTAACAAACTGCATCCGTGATGGAATCGCAGATACCATAGTCCAATGATCCATGTGGATCACAGTCGCAAGGCCGGCACACTTCAGGGTCTTGAATATCTCTTTGTGGATCTATGTAATAGAACGGCTTGCATTGTTCGTAATTTGGACCAATGGTATTGTGCTGGCATCCATCGCACACCCCTCCGCTTACATGTCCTGTGACCTTATATAAAGCCGCATCAAAATGACAACTTGAAGCATGATTATTGCAGTTACACCGTTTGCATGCATTTGTTTGTTTTCCATGGTAGGTCATTAATGAAGTCTTCACATTTTCACAATTTTTAATCAAATCTTCCTTTCGTGTTCTGAGTACACTCGTATCTACCATGTACCATGTCTGGTTTCGGCAAGGGTAAACATCTGTTTGCGTGCCCGTAGCACGAATACGAACCGCACACGACCATGTCTGTAATAGAGTAGTAATACTTCTCTTGAATTTCCTCACGTCTGTCTAGAAAGGATCGTCTCCGAGGGTGTGTAGCTTCGTGAAATTGATTCTTAGGTTGGTGATTTTCAACAAGCCTTGAACTTGTTCAGAATAAGGGTTATCGATGTACAAATTCGGGGGCAGCACTATATAAATAATTTCGCCATCGGTAGATGGCGCTACTCCGGAGTATCGTGATTCGCATACCATATCGCTACATTCCTCGCAGTGCCTTCTCTGCCTCCTGGGAAACTTTCTGTACAATTATGAGCGAAGTACCTGTAAACCTGCCAGGTCTGCATAAAATCATATGATCTTTCTATCAACATAGCAGCTGCTCTGAATGTCTTGAAAGTAATTAAGTGAGTAAAATGAAATTTTGCTTCTAAATCTTTTCCGTTTGCCACCATGACCTTTGTCGGGTTCCAGAATACATACGATAAACGATGTTACTAATATTGTGGTTATATAGAGGATTTGGTTTCGCTGTTGGCCGGGAATTGCGCCAAATGCATTACTTTCTTTCTTCCACCATTCAAGTCTTAACCAAAGTTCCCTCACTGTTTACCTGATATACACGTGCACCTCACAAAAATAAACCAAGTCGCCCAGTCATATTTCACTTTGTCCACACCGTATAAAAAAAGTGCAAAAATGCGAAAAATGCGAAAAATGCGAAAGACCACATAGTGGTAGAAAACAAAGTAGTGTGTTTTATTTAGTCATTTGTGCAAAATGATTAACTACCACAGAGTAACGGCTCCTTCAATCAGTTATTTGGTACATTTTAATTTATATCAAATAACCAAATAATGTCAGCAGTTCCGAAAACTTAGTACGTAACGCATTGATGTTTACGCATATTTTAATATTGTCTCCAATTTAATTAGGAGACTTTTATTAAATAATAAAAATTATCAAACATTTGTAAGCTGTCAAATTTCTCTTTTCGTTAATGATTTTTAACTGGTTTTTCAATTATTTAATAATTTAATTTTAATTTTTACTGCTTCCCATTTTGTTAAAAATTATTTACTGAAACAAATTTCTAGAATACATCGATATTAACATACATTTTTTTTGTTCTAATGAGTTTGGACAAAACATCCAAAAGTTAGTTCATTAAGTAAAATAATTAAATCTTAAAACTGTCAAATTAATACGTGCAGGTTGTTTTCTTCTATTTACACATTATGTACGTAATTGTATCACAATTTAACTATATGCATATTTATATACAACATGATACCACCTTTAGAAATATTTCTTAAACACTTGGTAGAGAAGTGATGGTATCCAGGATGGCGCTCGCAACATAATCTACATTTGATAGAGTAAGTCCACACATGCTGATCGGACCAGAACGAAGCATGTAAACGTGATATTTCTTGACCATATTTTCAGACTGAATTGCATTGAGCCCTGTATAGGAAAACATTCCAATCTGTTGAGTTATGTGGCTTCAATCACCTGGAGCTCCTACACGTTCCAAAGCTTCCCTCAATAATTTTCTCATTTCGATAATTCTTGATGACATAGTTTTAAAGTTGTCCCGCCATTGATTGTACAAATCTGGACTGTTAAGGACAAATGCTACTATTCTTGCTCCATGATTTGGAGGGTTTGAGTACATACCTCTCACAAGGAGAGTAATTTGTGACTTTACTGTGGGTACTGAGTCAAGACTATTTAAGACAACAGCTAAATTTCCCACACGTTCATATAACGATAGATGGAGTGGAGTTATCTATTTAATTTTTAAGTTGCGGCCTTAAGACTAGCCTGGTAGGGTAAATGCATCGACGACTTCCATTAATCTACTCCACGTTGACGGGAATCAAGAAGCTTGAAATAAGTCCGTCAATATCTGACCACACTTGGCCATGCACGTGTGGCCAAAGCTCTCTCTCTAACATTCACTGCAGATACTTTACAAGTGTCTCTTGTGATTATTTGATATACTCCAGAACGCCAACACTATATGTAATCCAAAGTTTTTAGCAAAGGACTGTGCGCAGAACAATTGAAAACCTTGCTGTACAAAATACCTCACGACGACGGCATCTTTAATCAAATCTCCTGAGGCGAATCCTTGATACGCTGAATCAAAGAATGGGAATAATCGTTTCTCCCTTATAACCTCTGCAATTTGGGTCCACTGCTCTTGTGTGGGGTCACAACCAGTAGGATTATGAGCGCAAGCATGGAGAATATTCACTGAATGTTCAGGGGCATTCCTCAAGTCTGGAATAAAACGGTCAAAATCTAGGCCACGCTTCTTCTCTGGCCAATAACGATACTCTCAGCATCCAGCATTTTTAAAGACCAATTTGTGGTTACCCCAGGTGGGATTTGAGTAATAAAATATTTTTTTCCCTAAAACTTGGGCCAAAAATTCAGCCCTAACTCTTAACGCACCAGTACCACACAATACCTGAACTCCAAGGGCCCTATTTGCAAGGACAGCTGGGTTCTCCTCTCCTAAAAGCATTTTAGCAGCTGCACTAGTAAAAGCCTCGAGGCCCAAAACCAGGAGATATTCCTTGTTTAACGTTTCATGATTAGCCAATACCTTCTCTGCTTCTCTTACAACCGGAAGAACCCATGGTTTGCCCTCGTTGGTTCGATAAGCTCCAACTCCTAGATTAACCTTTTGTTTAAATGGATCATCTGCACATTGTTTACTTAAGGCAAATAATTCTATGGCAGGTCCCAACTCGACATCAGCAAACCAAGACATTTCCGGCGCTTTTACGATAAACCTGCATGTACACAGAAGGCGTTCGATATTACACGCAGCAGTTACTTTTAAAGTTTGAATCAGAATTTTAAGTACCGCACACATAATCACATAATTGTATTTAAATATTATTGGGGAAGAAGCACATCAAAGTTTCAATCTACTTAAATAATTAATCAATAATAAAAAATGATTTATTTATGCCTTTATGACAATTATTGGTATCATCGACTTATAACCTTTTGCAATAATTTATTATGGAAAAGTTCCGATTTAGAATTCGACTTACTTTTGGTTGGGACTGTAACGCCTCAACTTCCTTTAGCATTTACAGATACCTCTACTTTTAAAATGTAATTTTCTACCAACTTTAGTAAATAAAAAATTATGAACAATAAAAAATCGGGCTTCTCTTTACTAGATTTTCATTATTTTGATTAAATAAAGTTAGTATTCTCTATTTTAATGGAAAATTAAAAAAGCCGAGTTACAACGTATTTATTAAAAGTGTGCAATATACTATTTTAAACTGTGGGATAGGTGTGACTCTGGGCGTCACATTACTGGGCTGTGTATTAGGACTCCGCAAAGGCGGCATTTGTAACCACGTGCAGATCTTGAAGATCACACGCCAACTTCTCAGCGTGATATGAATATCAATAATAATACAGACAACTTTATTTATTTTTTTAAAATTTCATTTTATTTATATAAATTCTGGGTGTAGCTAAGAGCCTACGAGCTTAAAAATGGTTAGATACTTCCCCTTCGGAGTAAAAGCAAATCCTTTTAAGGGCGCATAGAGTAAGTCAAAATAAAGAGATTTAGGGGCAGACCCACCTCGAGAACCCGCGGAGGCACCCCCACCCCATGGTCAAAGGGGTGTCGAGCACAGTTATAGGTTTTTTTTTTTCGAAAACGATAAGAGGAAATGACTGACGGTTTGCGCCAATCGAAGGAAAGTAAAATTTTACATACGACTACAATTTTTTGTCTGATCAAAAATAATATTCTTCTCTCCCATTACAAAAAATATGGGAGGGGGCTACTCTGTAATATCACATTTTTGCTTATAACTTCTAAACGGCTTAAAAAAAAATATTTACCAAGAGTTAAAAATTGAAGGTTATTGCTTTTCCTATCGATTGATATACAAAAAGTGAATATTTGTTTAAATAATGCGTACAGTGGCGTACTAATATATTTGCATTTGGTGGAATTGCAACACAGCGTTTAATAAACTTTTTCTTTTTTCAAAAAAGCGGTTATAGATATGTTGCCGTTGGCGATAATTGAAAGAAAATAAAATGTTACACCCCAGTCATATTTTTAACTTATCAAAAATACTATTTTGTTCCCGCTACAAAAAATATGGGAAAGGATACAGTGTAAAGTCACATTCTTGCTTATTACCGCACAACCAACAAATCGAGCAAAATTTTATAAAATTAGAAAATAAATAAGTCTATCGATCGCTTTCATAAAAAGTGAAATATATTTGTCGTGCGTTGCCGCAATATGGTAATCCTTTTCAGGAAACTTCCACTGAATTATTTGCCCTAGATAGCAAAATTGTCGTAAATGAAAAAAGTTTACAGATCTTATTGGAGACGGGCACTCATCAATGCAAAGATTTTTTAAAAGTTAGATCAATAAATTCAAACATATCTATTTCTGAACCCATTACAAAAAATAACAACATTCCCTTCAAAAACAAAAAAATTAATAAAAAAAATCAAGCAGAGAAACTGAATTGAAGTCGGATGTGGATTTATTAAGTAGACTTTATGTTAGTTCCCAAAATAGAGACGGAGATCTCAACAATTTTTTTAAATATGAAAATCATCCCTATCCCCCCTCACTGGCTCAACTTGGGGAAATATACATTTTTAAACTGTTGGAAACCACCAAGAGGATTGATATCATTTGGGATATTTATATAGAGAAAAGCTTAAAGGAAAGCACTAGAGAAATGAGGGGTAAAGGAAGTAGGAAATTAGTAAGATTAAACACCACTATCCCAAGAAATTGGTTTAAATTTTTAAGACACGCAGAAAATAAAAAATATTTGTTTAGTTTAATTTCAAACTGTTTCAAGAATGTGCCATTGGCCGAAAATAAAGTGTTAGTATGCAACAATAATGAGGAAACCTTCTACAACAGCAGCTCTTCAGATATAATTGAAATGATTGGTGTTTGCAATCATGAAGAAGCCGATTCCAGAATATTTGTTCATTCCCTAAACTGTTTACAAAATAATTTAAAAAAATCCTAATAAAAACTGTCGACACTGATGTTATTATTCTTGCCATTTTTTACCGATACCAGCATCAAGAGCAAGACGTCTGGAAAGACTTTGGTATAGGAAAAACGGACCCCGCACGGAACATATGGAAATTGGCCCTCGGTTAAAGTGTTTGATACTCGGGGATATTATCCAAATATCGATGTTGATCAAAAGTCTCTATGGGCTCAAGGTCGGAAATTGGACGGTTTTCCAGATATCGGGGGTGTAAAGGGGGATGCTCATTTCCTGTGGGAAGTGGCCCCGCTCCAGTAAAATTCGCTGGAATCGACATATGTTATTCCTCTTGACCTCCTGATAAAAATTCTCAGGGGCACAAGTTTGAAAAATGGACAGTTTTCTAGATATGGGGGGTGCAAAGCGGGGCGCTCATTTCCTTTATAGGAAGTGACCCCCAGTGAAATTCACTGGAATCAACATATGTTGTTCCTTTCGACCTCTTGATCCAAATTCTCATGGGCACAAGGCCGGTACATGCACAGTTTTCCAGATATCGGGGGTTGCAAAGTCGACTTTGAACCCCCGATATCGAAAAAATTGTGCATTTACCGACCTTGTGTCTATGAGAACTTTTGATCAGGAGGTCGAGAGGAACAACACATGTCGATTCCAATGAAATTCACTGGCGGTAACTTCCTATAGAAAATGAGCACCCTCCTTTGCACCTCCCATATCTAGAAAACTGTTTATTTTTCATACTTGTGCCCCTGAGAATTTTTGATCAAGAAGTCGAGAGGAATGACATATATCGATTCCAGCGAATTTTACTGGAGCGGGGGCCACTTCCCACAAGAAATGAGCATCCCCCTTTACACCCCCGATATCTGGAAAACCGTCCAATTTCCGACCTTGAGCCCATAGGGACTTTTGATCAACATCGATATTAGGATAATATCCCCGAGTATCAAACACTTTAACCGAGGGCCAATTTCCATATGTTCCGCGCGGGGTCCTTTGCAATACGTATCTTGCATGGAAATAAGTAACAATTTGAAGGATAAATGTTTAGGTCTTCCCTTCTTCCACGCTTTTACTGGGTGCGATGTGACATCGGCCTTCTTCGGGAAAGGAAAAAGAAAATGTTGGGAAGCATGGGAAGCTTTTCTAGATATTACAGACATCTTCAAAGAGCTGACACTTCATTCCAAACAAATGCATATGTTGGAAAAATTTGTCATATTCCTGTATGATAAACATTCAGAGGCTGAAAGTCTGGACGTTTGTCGAATGGAATTATTTACTAAAAAAATAGGTCTATAGAAAATCTTCCCCCCCACATTAAATGCACTTTCATTGCACGTTAGAAGGTGCATTTATCAGGGTGGTTTTGTTTGGAGCCAATTAACCATAGGAAATGTTGCATTACCGTGTCCGTCCCAATGGGAGTGGACACTGGAACGAGAAAAATGGTTGCCAGTTTGGACCACTATTAATAACGAAAAATTAAGGAAGTTTTTTATCATTTTTTGCAATTGCAAAATTTGTGGTCATAAATGTAAGTGTTTTTAAAAAAAATTAAGATGTACACAATTATGTACATGTAAGGAATGTTGCAATTAGCGCTGTGTTACCTTTCTCGTATTTGTTTATTTATTTAGATAAAATATTTTTCTTTTGTGTATTGAGTTGAGAGTTTATATTGATCGTTTACACTGTTTTCATTTTTATTTTAATTAAAAAACATTTAACCGGTTAACCCAGTCTACTGCTTTATTTCTAGATCGACCTTCCTCTATCCCTCCACTATCAAAAGCCAAATAATTTTAAAAAAAGTAAAATTTCACATGCTCGATTGGTGTAAACCAGAAATCATTTTTTCTCTTTTTCAAGACTGTACGTATTATTTAAATAATATCATTAATAGACTGCGGAAATTGTTTTAAATTTCGACTCTTGGTAAATTTTGATTTGTTGGGCCGTTTAGGAGTAATAAGATAAAATGTAACATTACTGAATAACCCCCTCCCATATTTATTGTAGTAAGACAAAAAGTTACCATTTTTTAATCCATTAAAAATTATCTGCTTGATGTAAAAGTTTATTTTCTTTCGTTTGAGATTTTTTTTATTATTAAACGCTGTTGCAATTAATTCTACCGAATGCAAATAAATCCCTACGCCACTGTACGCATTATTTAAACAGATATCACTCACTTTTCATATATCATTCGATGAGAAAAGTCATAAGCTTTATTTTTTAGCTCTTGGTAATTTTTTATTTATTAGGCCGTTTAGGAGTAATAAGCAAAAATGTGACATTACAGAGTAGCTCCTCAAATATTTTTTGTAATGGAAGAGAAGAATATAATTTTTGATCTGCTAAAAAAATGTAGTCGCATGTAAAATTCTATTTTCTTTCGATTGGCGCAAACCGTAAGTCATTATCTCTTATCGTTTTCGATGAAAAAAATAAAATATGCAACTGTGCGCGCCACCCCTTTAAGCAGGGGGTGGGGGTGCCTCCGCGGGTTTTCGAGGTGGGTCTGCCCCTAAATCTTTTTATTTTGACTTACTCTATGTGTCCTTAAAGAGATTTGCTTTTACTCAGAAGGGGAAGTATCAACCACCGTATTAGCTTAGCTAGTGTAGCGACCCAAATAATTTTGGAAAAGCTTTATAAAAATATCTGATATTTCAAAGTATTGATTGCCACCAGAACAAATTAGATTGGATAAATATTTTTTAAGAAATTCTAAAATCCACTTTATTGCATTATTTTTGTTTAAACAGAAAAACGGCTGAACCGAATTTGATGAAATTTCTTTTAGAACGTATTGATATTAAAATGCTTCGATTGGAACCGCAATAAAGCCGATATCATTTTCCATTAGCAAGATTAAGTGCAGGAAGAAAGTCTTCACGCACATACGTATATACATTCACACACACATACTTCTTTTCAAAAATAGTCGAAAAATACTGTAGTGACCTTGAAACAAAAACATGTAGAAAATTTTTATTTCTATTTTCGAGATTATTACAATAACTTTCCTATAAGCTGCGAAATTAATAAATTTGGACGTTTGAAATGTGTGTAGATAATTGCACGAGCTACAAACTTTGTATGACCGATTTTTACCATAACACTTATCGTTTACGAGAAATGTGCGAAATACTGATATTTGTGAGTTTTGACCTCGAATATTTTTTTTTGCCGACGGGGGATTGGTGGGGACTTTTGACATTTCATTTGTAATAGTGTATTCAAGGTCTGTACCAATTTTCAGCTCTGTGCGAATTAATGCGAAGTGTCAAGTTTTCTTTGTCTAATTTTACTGGGTTATTATGCAGAATTCAAAAGTGCAATATTATTGGGTGTTCCATTTAAAAATCAAAAGTTAGTGTCACTTTTGGTAAAACTGAAAGTGGATAAAAAATCATTTATATATCAAAAAGTGACGTTTATTAAGTATATAGGATGTTCAAAAGTTCAATCACGTATCTTCAAAAATAAAGGAATACAGAGGGGTGTATCATGATCATGTTATACCCAGTATATAGATATATTATATTAATTGTGCCCAATTTGAGTAACATTCTATTTGTGTTATTTGCCACTTATATGTAGATCCTTTACCCTTTATATTATAGTTGTGGCAAGCGAAACTTGAGAGGGAGAAGCGAGGTAAGACGGATGATCATGAAGGTTGCTGTTCATGTTCCCGGGTGCGGGTATGGCAAATAAATCATAATCGTCTTTCTCACATCAGAGTAAGCATTGTAAAAGACGGAATATGTGGCGTGATATAAACATCAGTCATCTAGCCACGCTCTCCATCTTTTCTTATATCGTTTTCCTCTACTATACATGAATAATTTA
This sequence comes from Stenurella melanura, assembly GCA_963583905.1. Taxonomy (NCBI): domain Eukaryota; kingdom Metazoa; phylum Arthropoda; class Insecta; order Coleoptera; family Cerambycidae; genus Stenurella; species Stenurella melanura. The sequence continues at coordinate 67,976,048 of OY757318.1, forward strand.
ACATATACAAAAATTGGGAATCTAATAACATTCAAATTATCTGGTTACATCTAGTAAGTATGTAATTAAGTCTAAAAAAATATGGTTTTAAGATAATTCTCCAATAGGTGCATTTTCTAACCATAAAGTATGTAAAAAAATATGTATATTATCACTAACCGAAACTGTATACGGTGTGGGATTTAATGTTCTTCTGATATCTGGTCTCAATATTTTTAGTGAAGTTTTAACATTTTCTCTGACCCCTTGTAAGGTTGATAAAGGTTGACAAATACGTCTATCTTTCCAAAATAAATTAAGTAAATTTTCTACTCTAGATGGAATAACAAATGCTCGCTTAGATTCCTCAAATGGATGTCTACATAAAACTTTTTCATTAACAGTTGGTGGAGCTTCAACTGATCTTTGCAATAAATCAATCAATGCATATCCAGTATCACTGTAAAGTCTAAAAACATGTTTTCCCCTGGAATTGTAACTTTTGCTACCTCATGGCTTAGCTTAATACGAGGTTGCTCATTTAACTCTACCATTTTGTAAACACGACCTAAAGCTGGTTGTTTCTGACAAGTAACCAAATGTGTCCCTATACCAAATGAATCTATTCTATGTCCTTGATCATTCAGGCTTAATATTGTTTCTTCATTAATATTATTCGAAGCCATAATTAATAAGTTACCAAAATAAGGTAGTGAGTACTCTTCACTTATCTTTACAAAATAATCTCTTGCCACAATAGACAAATATGTTAAGTTTCCACTATCCAATCTTACACCTATTGTTCGGTAACCACAGTTATCTAAAGCAAGAGCAACAGCACAAAAATTTATAAGACTAATGCCATGAAACTATTTGGAAATGCAACTGAAAATGATATGAATGCAGCTAAAACTCCATCATTAACTTCCAATGACACTACATTAAAAATGGGAATAAGTTTATTTCTCTAATGTAAAGATAACGATAACAAATCTTGTGATTCACCACTTCCCTCTTTAGGAGTTACAGTTACAGTTTGTAGTTCAGATAAGCTATTAAATGATGTTATATATGCGTGAGCATGAGTTCCTTTTACTGGAATGCCAAATAATTTTCCAGCAAGGACATTACTTGTTCCATCAAAGCCACCAATGTATGAATATTTTGATGCAGATAGGCCACCATTTGGTCCTTGTGCACGTGTTAAACCAAATTCATAAAGTTTAAGCATTCCGGCAGCCATTCTAAACCTAGTAGCATTAGCGGCCATTAAACTTGCATAATTAACCAAGTTTAATAATGTAGTTTCTAATAACTATGCTACTATAAGGGGTCCTTACATAATTTGGCGCCCGAGCAGATTGTGAGACATTAGTTTATTCCAGATAACCTAAAAAGCGACATTTACAAACGAGAGATAGACAAACAGAAAGAGTGTAACAATATTCAGAGGGAGACACATAATATTTCAAGCCATAGAAATGAGTTTGTCAGACACAGAAGGTGCTTATGGACTAGAAGTCGCAGATACCACAGTAGGATGGAAATTAAAGAAAGATGAACTACAAGTAGAATTATTCAAGTACAGCGCAATCACAACTGGAACCGTGGAAGAACTTCGAAGCAGACTAAAAAGTTATTTGCGTAGCGAGACAGCCAAGAAAGTCGATGCCACGCCCACCCAAATAAATACAATACCAGACATGCCATACGTTATACCAACACCCATGGGTGCGGTTTTAACTGAAGTTCGCAAGTGGAACGTTTGCTTCGACGGCAGAAAAGACGTTTTCTCATTTTTAGGACGCGTAGAAGAGCTACAGACTGGATACAATTTTAATGACGAACAAATGCTACGAACCCTACCCGAACTACTACAAGGCATTATTATGGTACAGAAATTACAAAACGTCCTGGAATGCGTGGGACCAGTTTGTCACAAAGTTAATAGCATTTTACGCACCCTCAGATTACCATTTAAAATTGGAAGACGAAGCCAGGCTCCGTGTACAAAAAGAAAACGAAAATATAAAAATTATACAGTGGCAATCCAAACTCTACTGCGGAGGCTTAAAAATGTCACTCTTGAACAGAAATAATACCGAATATACTCAAATTTAAAACCAGAATACCGAAAATATATCAAACGGACCGATTTTCAGACACTCGATCAATTAATAACCCTAGCAAATGAACACGAAAAATTGTTTGTAAGGAGGAAAAGACAGCTAAACAAAGCTTACAAACAGGCACACCAAGATTAGGTTTAAGTTACACACAGACAGATATTATCAAGCATCGAATTATAGAAATAATCATGGAAACAACACACAAAACTACAATAGCCATGCAAAAAATTGTTAATACCGAGTCAGACAAAATGTTGGAAGAAAGTGTAGTAGAACCGTCTAAAAGCCCGTGGAATTCCCCAGTTGTTATGGTAAAGAAAAGGAATAATAAATATAGATTTTGCATAGACTTCCGGAAAGTAAACGAAGTTTCGATGAAAGATGCTTCATTACCTTTTATAAACGCTATTTTAGACAAATTACGAGAAGCCCGGTTCATATCCACTCTAGATTTACGCTCCAGCTATTGACAAATATCTTTGACTAATGAGAGTAAGCCAATAACCACATTTACAGTACCCGGAAGAGGGTTATTTCAATTTAAAGTTTTACCTTTCGGCCTCCATTCAGCCCCTAGCATATTTCAAAGACTCCTGGACCAGATTATAGCCCCTGATCTGGCATATGCATTTGCGGACCTGGACGACATCGTCGTAGTAAGCAGGACATTTATCGAACATTTATAACACTTACAAGAAATATTTCAGCGTTTAAAAGATGCAAACCTACAATCAAATCCAGTTAAATTTAATTTCTGCAGAAAAGAACTAAGATATTTAGGACACCTGATAAGTGAAGATGGCATTAAGATAGAAAAAGTAAGTGCCATTGTCCTGGCACCGATCTTCCAGAGATTGGGGGTTGAGCTACCTGACCAGGCGCGTCTCCGGGTGGCGGATAGGAGAACGGCCAGACAGTAGGGCTAACGTTGGCCATACTGTTGGGAGACAGGGCTAATAACCCAGTCCACCCTGACTAAAGCCACGCCGCGGACCAGCTCACGACTCAAACCATAAACCGCTTGGAGGTGCAACGACCTTCTGTCCAAGGTCAGGGGTACGTGTCTCCAGGGGGCACGGGGGCCTTGGCTGCATTACCTGGACCCCGTGGATGAAGTACCACTATAAAAACTTACCCAATCCCAAGGTGTTGTGCGCGCCGAAGGGATGCATGATCGGAGGGATGTCCGGCCACTAGCGACAAACCTCGGGACACAGGGCGCACCCCGTTGTATAAATGCCTTCCACGTACGCAGGGGGCTCCGTGCGTGGCGACCACCCTTTCCCCCTTACTCGTGGGATCAATATGGACCATAAAAAAAATAAAAAAACCCAAGCAAAGGGATCTCCTTGGAGAGCGATCCTTCTGCAAAGGAGGGGATCTCCCTGGAGAGCGGCCCTTCTGTACAGGAAGGGAACTCTCCAGGGAGCGGCCCTTCCATGCGGGAGGGGGTATCTCCAAGGAGTGGCCCCTCAAAACAAACAACAGTGCAGGAAGCAATGGACTGCACTGGAAACGACAAAGCCAGCCCCAGCCGAGCAGATCAGGCAGACTTGGCAACGACGGGTGGCTCGAAACCAAAACGCCCTTCCGGAGCCCAAAGGAGGAAGAACGCAAAGGCGGCGAAAATGGCTGCAGGCACGTGGACGGTCGAGAGACCACGGCCACGCATGCAACCAAAGAAAAGTAGGGAGGTTACACCGGCAGGCACGTCCAAGAGGCCTAGAACGGACTCTAACACCCCTACTAAACCAAACCTCAAAAGAGTCAGGAGCGCCACGGCGCGATGTCTGTCATCAATGTCAACCATCCTGATACCCTGCTGAATCAGGAACAAGCAGACCTGATTCAGAACAAACTGGTGGAAGCACTGGACGCAATCCCCTGTGGGGTAGAGACTCCGAGGTTCCAACGGTTTCCAAAATATGAGGGGGGGATCCTCAATGTAATTTGTGCGAACCCCTCCACCGAAAACTGGCTCGTGGAAACGGTTCGAGGGACGAAGGAGCTGGAGGAGGGGGTGTCCATCACAGTGGTGGACACCAAGGACCTTCCCAAGCGACCGAAGGTCCTCGTCTACATCCCCGAGCCAGTCGACGAATTAATGGTCAGAGACCGTCTCAAGAAACAAAATGATGGCTTGAGTACGGAACGATGGTCCCTGATGAGTCGTAAAGTCGAGGAGAAGGGGCAAACGTTGGCCTACTCCATCGATGAAGTCATTGAAGGTACTTAAAGGTCTGGACTTCAAGGCCTACTACAGCTTAGGCAGTCTCCTTCAAGAAACTCAAGGAGAAAACCAACACCCAGGATGAAGGTGGTGCAGATAAACCTGCACCATAGCAAGGCGGCAACGTCGGTCCTTGCTAAGGTCATGCAAGGGTGTGCCATTGCACTGATTCAGGAACCCTGGGTTTACAAGGGTTAGGTAAGAGGCTTAAAGGAGGTCGGTGGAGAACTCATCTACAGCAGATCCACTGAGACTCCCAGCGCGTGTATTCTTGTTAAAGGTAAGCAAGCAGTAATGTCACTAACTAATTTCTGTTCTAGGGATTTAGTGGCAGTCAAAATCAGAGGATCATGTGGGGGTATGCCGAGAGTTAATTCTGGGCTCTGCGTACCTTCCATATGACGACCCTGAGCCACCACCAACCAAGGCCGTGGAGCTGCAAAGGAAGAGGATCTCAGGTCATCATCGGGTGTGATGCAAGCGCGCATCACACGGTCTGGGGGAGCACCAACACCAATCCAAGAGGTGAGTCACTTTTTGAATTTATTATGGAATATAATTTAGACATAGCAAATGTAGGTAATTTTTTTTATATTTTAGATGGAGGAGTTGGCGATTGGCCTTGCCTACTGCGACCAGTATAGGTCTATTGTAGTACTCCATTTTATACCTTGGGGCTCCTTATCCAGACATGGTCCTCACAAGACTTCGAGTCTGTTGATAGGGAGCTCCTTGGTAAAGTTATCAAGTCCTTGTTTTTATTGTCTCACCAAGTCGTCTCAGTCCAGCCAAGGCTATTCAGCTCATGACATAGACTGACGTACCTGAATGAGAACTCACCCATCCATGCGCTGGACCCGACCGACGTAGCTTAACGTCGCCGATCGAGTGCCCGCACCTAAACCGGTGACAGTACAAGGAACTACAATGTAGGTAATACTCCGACCTTTGTAACCAGATAAAGGCAAGAAGTGATAGATATAACAATTGGTACATCGCACGCGTGTAACATAGTTAAAAACTGGCATGTGCCTGAGGAAGAGAGCTGCTCAGGCCACAGACACATTCGATTTGACATAGCGGGACTGGACCGTGTAACTGAAACATATCGTAACCCCCGCAAGACGGACTGGGAAGCATATAAGACAGACCTTGCCCGGGAACTTATCTCTGCATATGAAGATGTCAAAGTGTCTCTCTTTAACAATTTAAATCCGGTAATTCATATTTTCAAAATTAAGAATTAACGTCCCTCTGTCGCTCTGTAAACCCCCGAGCTAGAAAAAACACCTTTTACATTTTTAGAATAATTCGAAAAGCAAGACTTCGGCAGCTGGAGAATATACACAAGCCACTCTCCCCTACCGAACGAATTTTCGGGAATGGCGAACAATCTGGAACGTCTAGAACGACTAGAACGCCTGGAGTCTTCGATTTTCGAACACTTCCAGAAGCTTTGATTTATCGTATATAAACCGAGACGCGCTCAACGCATTCAGTCGAGTAAAGTTAGTCGAGTCAAGTCAGTCAGTAAGTCATTTCGGGATCTAGCCACGCGACAAAACAGCAACAACCAAAGGTAAATTTCTACTCTAAAGTGTTAATATTCAACATAATTAATTACATCAAACCTATTTAGTGATAAACAAATGTATTGTTAGAACGTGAATAGTAATATATCGTTATTTTGACTCCACAAAATTTAACTTTTAATCATTCGAGTAAAATCGATATAGGGTGTTACGTTTTCGCCGAGCCAAGCAAAATAAATTCATTCAAAATTAAATTGCGCAGCGTTCTTGTGCGCGAATCTGACTAAAACGAAAGTCACGTTCGTGTTCAAAGACAACTGCCCTCTATTGGTAAGGAAATACACCAGGAATGTGCCCTGGTGGAATAATGACCTTAAAAACATGAGGAAAGGAGTGAGAAGAAAATTCAATGTTGCAAAAAGATCAGCCAATTGGGATGAATACAGGACCTCTTTGACTGAGTACAATCGGGCACTGAGAAGGGCCAAGAGAGAATCCTGGAGGAGACACTGCGAGATTATTGATAGTATCCCGGAAAGTGCCAGACTCCAGAAAACTCTCTCGAAGGACAATCATTGCTCAATAAACTTCCTTCTAACAGAGACAGGAGATTACTCCAAGACAGGAAAGGAAACCATGGAGGAACTGCTCCGTGTGCACTTCCCTGGATCTACCATTATTGAACAATCACTCGAAGAATGGCTAAGAACAGAACTGGTGACAACTGGAAACAGGGCCACCAGGACGGACTGGTCAGTAACCAAAGAAGTGATAGATCAATCCAAAATCAGGTGGGCAATAAACTCATTTGAGCCTTACAAATCTCCGGGACCGGACGGAATTCTGCCAATAATGCTTCAACAGGACATAGACCTGTTGGCATCCAAGCTCTGCACATTTTACAGAACCAGCCTGGCGCTGGGATACATACCAATGAGGTGGAAATCAGTTAGGGTGGTATTTATACCAAAGGCTGGGCGGAACTCGTACACCCAAGCCAAGTCCCTAAGACCCATCAGTCTTATGTTCTTTCAACTTAAGACTATGGAAAAAATGCTCGACAGGCATATTAGGGATGATGTTCTGGTCAGAAGTCCACTACATCAGAACCAATTTGCATACAGTGCAGGCATGTCTACAGAAACAGCACTTCACCACCTAATTCAGAAGGTGGAGAAGGTTCTGGAACACAAGGAGGTGGCACTGGGTGCCTTCCTCGACATAGAGGGAGCATTCGACACCACCTCCTTCAATTCCATCATTAGAACTGCAAGGGAGCGTGGCATCGAGGGCACCTGCTGCAAGTGGATTGATGGCATGCTCAAAGGCAGGATGGTATTCACCGCCATGATGGGAGAAAACCTAAGTGCGTCAGTTGCAGGAGGCTGTCCGCAGGGGGGTGTTCTGTCCCCCCCTGCTATGGAATCTTGTAGTTGACAGCCTATTACGGAAACTCACAATTGAGGGATGTGAAGCCCAAGGATATGCTGACGATATAGTCATCATAGTTAGGGGAAAGTTTAATAACATAGTCAGGGATCGATTACAGATGGCACTGAACATGGTCAAAAAATGGACCGATGAGGAAGGGCTGAAAGTCGGCCCATTAAAGACCCACATCGTCCCATTCACCAGAAGAAGAAGTCTGGAGGGCTTAGGCTAATACATTCTATGGCCCAGAACCCGCGCTGGGTATTTCCAAAAGCTCAGCCAGAAGGGCGATTAAAGACTGGGTCAAGAGCAAACACAAAAATCACTGGAGGGACATTCCAGGAAATCGACATGGGAAAACACTCATTAAAGGTCCATGTGCAAAACAAATTGAAGAACTGCTCACAATGAACAGGACGCAGTTAAGACTAATAGTGGGACTTCTGACTGGACATTTTCCGGTAAAGAAGTAACTAAATACAATCGGCAAATTCGACGGCAACCTAGACTGCAGACTATGCAGCAAGGAGCCGGAAACGGTCGATCACATCATATTCAACTGCGAGGCACTGGCTCGCAGAAGATATGGGGTATCTACGGGCAAGCACGAATGGACCCGGAATTCATCAGCACCCACCCGACTATGGACCTGTATCACCTGATTAGGGGTACAGGGGTATTGTAGTGGGCGGAGTGAAACATGACAGGGAGAGCACGATAAGCCCAGGAGGCTGCAGTGCCCTCGGAGTTTTATTAACAGACGAGCCTCCAAAGAATGTTAAACAGTTACGATGTTTTCTTGGCATGGCTTCCTGATATAGAGATTTATAAAGTCGTATTCGGACACTGCCGCACCCTTAAACAAATTACTGAGGAAATATATCCGCTGGAAATGGACATCAGTTGAAGAAAAGGCTTTCACAAAACTCAAAAATGCATTAACGGCTCCTGTACTCTGCCGCCCCGATTTTACGAAAACTTTTTATCTCCAGACAGACGCATCTACACAAGGACTTGGTTCGGCACTACTACATAAAGTTGACAATCAGGACCGTGTTATAGCCTATGCAAGTCGCTCCTTATCAGACGTAGAAAAAAAGATCTCAGCCGTGGAGTTAGAATGCGCCGCCATACTTTTGGCAATCCGGAAACATCAGTTACATACAGGAATATCATTTTGTTGTTGTAACAGATCACCAGAGTTTAAAATGTTTATATTCCACAAATCCCACCAATGGACGACTGGCTCGATGGGTAATGGAATTACAGCAGTACGATTTCGAAATAAAATACAGAAAAGGAGTATTAAATAAGGTAGCAGACGCACTTTCCCGCCAGCCAGTTATCACCGAGGAAGGAAATAACACAAAAGAAGGCATTTTCGCAATCGAAAATTCAAAAAACTGTGCTTGGTACAAAGATACCATTAGACTAGTACAAAATAAACCCGAAAGAAAACTAGAATACTGCATTATCGACGGAAACCTGTACCGCCATATATGGGAGCATTAACAATTTTACAGACCCCGAATTTTTTCCAGCCCATGGAAACTTTGTATCCCGCAACCGCAACGAAAACAAATCCTGAAAAATAATCACGATGCACCATGTGCAGGACACCTAGGTATAACAAAAACTATAACCCCAATTGCCAACAAATACTACTGGCCTAGGATGTACAGAGATATTGCCAATTACGTAAGACGCTGCCCGATATAAGTCATCTCAACAACAGACAGCAGGAAAAACGCAATTCCCTAAAACAAACGGATGTTGAGATACTGTCAGCATCGACATTGTCGGGCCACTTCCAAGGTCTAGCAAAGGCAACAATAATCTCATAGTTTTCCAAGATAGATTCACTAAATGGGTAGAATGTCACTCGGTAAGAAAAGCAACAGCAGACACCGTTTGCAAAGCATTAAAGAAAAAAATTATCGCCAGATTTGGATGTCCAAATTACATAATCACCGGTAACAGGAAACAGTTTACCAGCAACTAATTCACTTCTCTGTTATCTGAATACGGTATTACACACCGTACAACGACGCCGTATTCACCCCAATGTATCCAGTAGAGAGGACAAACAAAGTAATAAAGACGATGATTGCCCAATATACCGAAAACAACCACCGAAAGTGGGACCAATTTTTACCAGAATTTACATTAGCCATAAATTCGTCCAGACACGAATCCACAGGATTCACACCTGCAATGCTTAATTTTGGTAAAGAGTTAACACTACCTAGCTCTCACAACAAAGAAAACCAGAATAATAACTCAACAATTCCAGATACCCCGAAGAAACACATAGAAAAGTTACAGAAAATGGCCGATATATTTGAACTTGTACGAGTAAACCTAACAAGAACATACCAAACACAGAGTCATCACTACAACCTACGTCGCCGAGAATGGACCCCCCGTGTGGGAGACAGGGTCATGAAAAGGGAACACCCTTTGTCCTCAGCAATCCGAAATTTTAACGCAAAACTGGCACCTAAATTCAGGATTTAGAAACTTCAACTGCATTTTAATGGAAGAACATTTCTTGCAAGATAATAATAATTACAGTTTTTTTGTGCTTAAAAACAAGAGAAAAAAAAACTTGGGTTTTATAATTACTGGAAAGGAGTAATATGAGGTAGAATTTATTTCGAAGTGATTATTTAATGATTAAACATTTATTTAATGATTAAACATTTATTTAATCTCAAATTTTAATTGAATTATACCGGGTCTCCTCAAAAGGTAGTTGTCAAATAACAAGTAACAGTTAATTTGTAAACGGACTATTTGATAAAGTACTTAGTATTTAGATTGAAGTTTACTGCCTAATTTAGGTTTGTGGTGATTATAATTAATAGTAAATAGATTCATTTGCATAATGTCTACAGAAGCAAAACGTAAAGTGAAAGGTTCAACAGCCAAAAACGAAGCCTTATTTGGTATATTACAATGACTCCTAGATTTGAGTAAGAAACTGTATGATCCTGCTTAGCTAAACCAATTTAAGGCGTTATATAAGTCTATAGATGTAACTCGCAACAGTTTACTCCAGGTCATAGACGAGATTGTTGAATGGAGTTAGATGACGAGGAATTTAGTCCAAATTATGCAATTCTCAAGACAATTGATGAAATCTGTTGTCATATAGAGGTAGCGGCGGATAGTATTGGGAAACGGAAAACTGCACAGGGTGCTAGTAACCCGACGACGAGCCCATCGGGGGCAACTGCGAATAATGCGGATGATGCAAATTGGTCTTCCCAGACTTCCCAAACCCTGAATTGCCACATTTTTCAGGGGAAATTCGTGAATGGGAAACATTTTACGCCATTTTTAAGAGCCCAATTCATAATAATGCAAATCTACACAATGAGAACAAGGTTAATTATTTAGTGGGGCATTTAAAAGGTCCGGCTTTGAATGTTTGCTCGGGGGTGAGTCATAAAACAATTTGGGTATATTTTTGGAGATGTTTGACGCGGCGGTGAAAGCGCTTAAAAAACTTGAACTAACTGACCTTTCAGATTTTATTTTGGTTCATCAGGCGTTATCCAAGTTAGATTCCGAAACAGTCAAGCAATTTGAAGGTTCTAGACGGGGTTCAGGGATACCTACCTACGACGAAGTTATCAAATTTGTGAAAGAGCAATCAAAAATATTATGTTTTAATCAGAAAAGGGTAACAAATAAAAGTAGTTATGTCGATAATATGAAACCCAGTTCACCCAAATCTTTTGTTGTTAGTAATAGTGATCGGGAAACAAGGTTGATAATAAAAGTAGTTGTATTTTTTGCAAAAGGGGGTGGCATTATTTAAATCGTTGTGGAAAATTCAAACGGTTACCTCCGGCAAAAAGATATGAAATTGTGCGAGATAATAATTGGTGTTATAATTGTTTATCGGCTAATCATGGGTACGTGCGGGTCCCTGGGAGTGGACTTGTGCGGAATGGGGTAAGAGGCATCACATCTTACTGCATATAGCTGTTAGTAACTTATATTCAAAATAGTCCAATAAAAAATCAAACGGCGAGATGTCTATTGGACAGCGGAAGCCAAGCTAATCTACTTACGGTCAAGCATTGTAAAAGATTAACATATCAAAATATTATTCATTGGTACAAGGACTTGGAAAAAATTCGCAACCTGTTAAAGACATAGCGGATTTGTTAATTGGTTCGCGTCACAATTCGGATATAAAATATTCAGTTAAGGTTTCATTAGTAGAAAAAAATTCAGATAAACTACCTAGAGTACAGATGAGGGGAAAATAATCTGAAGTACTAGAGAGTTTAGGAAACTGTAGTAGTAAGTCAGTATAATCATTAGATACTGCAAACAATTTTGGAATTGTCATTGGATTATCGAAATGACTGACTATACAGTTAACGGACAATGACGTTCTGTTATCTAGTAAACGCTGATTTTTAAGAACGACGATTAACTCGAAATGTTTAAGGAAATCTGCACCCAAAATGGATATTTGTACGTCGGCGATGTTAAAAACAAAAGGAAAATTCCTACGCAAATTTAGATTAACCACGACAAGTTTTGAGCCGTAAGTGGCAACTTCAGTCCCGTTGGCTGCAGATAATGTTAGATCACAATTTCGTACCATGTCTGAAAACGCAATGCGTGGAACCACAGAAATATCAGCACCGGTATCGACAAGGAACCGTAACTTATTAGCGGAATCGTAGAGAAAAAGTCGGGATCTATGAGAGGGTTGACTAACGTTAGTAGTGTGGACGTTTGTCAGAATTAGTTTTTTTGCTGAATTGCTGGAACTTGGGTGTTGAGAAAGAAATTTGGAGTTGTAAGTGCACCAAGGACCTGAACATTTTCTAGCATCACCTTGATACTGTTGGTGATAGTAACAAATAGTTTTATTCGAGGAGTCAAAAATGCGACGAGAGGGGGAAAATGGTCGAGTTCTTGAGCAGGAACGATAACGGCAATCCGTGCCCCGAAAAACTGTAAAATCAGGACGCTGATCCTGCTAGCGAGCTGTCGGGTTTATTAATTTGACTCATCTCTAAGCTATGAACAAGTTTAGAAATGGTTAACTCTAATGCTTCTAACAGTATAACCGATTGACAATACTCGTTATTTCAGAATTATTAGACGACGAGTTAAAAATAGGAGTAGTACGCGAAGTAGCAAAACTAGTATGAGACGGCAACGGGTGAAAAACCGGACATGGATGGACTATCGCAAGCTTCCTAAACTTTATCAGCAATTTCCAAAATATCCTCTATACCAGTTTTGCCCGAAGTCGTAATGGCCATAGAGACAGGTTTGGGTAGACGACGCTGCCAGAGTCGAAGCAACAAATCGGAGCTGACCATTTCAGGAACGCCAACGAACCTATGCCGGTAAAAATCGGAGGTTTTACGGTCTCCTAAATGAGCGCCCGTTAGTAGATCCTCGAGACGTTTCTCCTGACTTGTCGACAAGCGCGCAATGATAGCAGCGCGAAGCCTGTCATACAAATTTTGAGCCGGCGGAGAGCGAATAACGTCGTATACTAAATCAATAATTTCGAAAGGCAATGAAGAAATGACAAGATCATACTTTTTTCTATCATTGGTGATACGTGATACATTGAACTGCGAGTCAATTTGACTGAACCAGGCTTCTGAACGGGTAGTCCAGAAAGGCGGCAATTTGATTTGTGACATATAATTTTGCTGAGAGTGAATATCCAATTGAGCAGGTAATTCTGCTGACTCTGTCATAAGTGAAAAAATTAAATAATTCTAAAAATTGATTGTTTGGCAGTGAATTAAAATTTACCACCAAAGGACTACTGGAAGAGTTCTCACCTGTGTAATCGATCGCCAAGTTGTGGGGATGCGGTGGGACAAGCTGGTGTTGCGAGACAGAAGCTGCAGCAAGTGGCCCTAGGTTCCTGGAACTCCAAATCACCCAAGGTTGGAAAATACAATGTTGGGAAACGCCAGTGGGATTCAAACACCGGGAAACGGCAGCAAGAATCAAACGTCGGGAAACCTTAGCGGGATTCAAACAGCGGGAAACGGCAGCGTGAATCGAATGTCGGGAAACGTGAGCGGGATTCAAACCGCGGGAAACGTTAGCGGGATTCAAACAGGGTGGTCACCAATTTCATCGCCATGACCGTCATTAAATGGTCTTGTTTTAATAAGATAAGGGCCTGACCGTCGATCTCCTGTATAAGGAAATCCTCAGCATAATCTGAACTTCCAGGAAGGTTTTTGATAAAATCTTTTCGTACGCTCCATTTGATGGGATCAATTTTTGGTGTGTCATCCTCAATGGCATTTGAATTGAGACTACTTTCAGCCCCCGAAGCTTTCGATTAAACATCAACCTCCATTCCTTCGGTTTTGTCCGAGTTCTTATTGTCTTCTGATTTGTACTTCCCACTCTTCGAACAAAAAATCGAACAAAATCTTTTATTTTTCTTAAATTTGGCTCTAAGGTCTACAGTACCGGAAGCTTCGCACTTAGCCATTCCAGTATTACCATTCAATCCAATTCCATATGTGGACGGTGAAATACCTCGTTTCTTACGTACTAGCTCATCTGAATCTTTATCGTGAGAACATTGAGTAGGCTTTTATATGGGAATGGTTCAGAAGATTCCTGCATTACAAAGTCTTTGATAACGTGTGTGAGCACCTGAGGTTTAACCATCGCTTTAGGTGGACACCTCTCTTTGACTTCCTCTGCAGTTGCGGCTATAGGAAGACCATTTTCCAGAGTGGTATTAGAAGGTAAAGATGGGACGGTACCGGAAATAGGTGCTGGTTGGACACCGGTCGATTCAATGCCGTTATGAAATGGTTTATTTTCAGTGATTGGTGGAGGTTCCTTAGTTTCAGGCTGGGATAAGTAGCGTCTGCTATGTTTTCTTTAGTGGTCTCCGCTGTAGCATTAATATTCTGGGATGCACTATCAGCAGCACTAGCCTCGTTGGTGTTCTCTTTAAGGGGGGATACTGTTGGTGGTAAAGGCACCTGTTGTGGCTGTGTGATTGCTATTGTGTACTCTGCTGTAATTGTTGCAATTGTGTAGGACTCGAAGCAACTTGTGATATCGTATTGGGCTGTGCAGGTGTGGTCTGGATTTGGCTAATAATAGTCCCAGGAGCAGCCATTTGTTGTAGCTGCTACAACTGCTGCACGTTCATCTGCATCGGTTGTTGGGTCACGGCAAGATTAGATTGCAGAGGTAGGCCTTGCTGTATCGTATTCAGATTTTGTTGCTGCATTTGTTGTTAAACTTTTTGAGCTTTCGCTTGGGCCGACATCGAAACAACAGGCATGGGTCGACCTCCGACCATTTGCAATTGTTGGGTAGGAATAGTAGGAATTGTTTGAATCATCATCGGTTTCGGTTGTATAAGTTGTTGCTGTTGTCCTTGTTGTTGCAACTGATATTGTTTGATGGCTTGCTGCTGCTGCTGTTGTTGCTGCTGCTGTTGAATTTTTTGCTGCATAACAACAGCTTGATGTTGTTGCTGCTGCTGCTCTTGTTGTCTTTTATTTTGATTCGCCAACTGTTGCGCCTTTTCAGCAGTCATTGGAGATGCTGGTGTTATTGTTGCCATGCCATTGGAATTCATCACCAACATTTTATTTTCAACTATATGATGCTGCAAATTTGAGTACGGTTTGATTTGAGTCTGATTGGCCGCGTCGGCTTTCGGAGCAGGTGATAGGCGTATTTGTGGTGCTTTTGTTCTTATTTTTGCTACCCATCGAAGCAGGGGTTTGAGCACCAATGGTCTGCGTAGAGACTGAACTGACAGGCCGAATGTTAGCAGCATTGGAGGGCAATATATTTAAAGGACGACTTGTTGGCTGTTTTGGTTGAATATTCTCATTCGACGGTCTGGGCTTGGAGGTTTGTTGGACTGTCCCCAGAGCTATCGTTTGATTTTATTGAGTCTGAATAGTGGCAGCCTGGGGATCTTGCTGGATAAACATTCCTGGCCCGAGTGTACCATCGGCTTGCGTACCCCTAATAAAAATAGGGTTTGGCGTCAGCAGGGCTTGGGACTGTGGTCCACACTTGCTACAAACTATTAGCGAATTGCCAGGGACCAAACTGCATTGGTTGTCCTCCAGGCTCATGCATCTCCTGAGGTTTCTGTTGAGTGACTTGGCCATTTCCCTGCGAATGGTTCGGAAGAATGTTGGGTTGTGAGCTGATAACTCCAAGTTGACTGAACACTAAAGTCTACTGATTTTGCGTCGTAGGTATTGTAGGAATCGTAATATAACCTGGAAATGTAGCGGCTTCGCTTCCTTGCAGAACCTGCTTGCTTTGAGCTGTCGTTAACATATGTGGAGCCAGTTAGTTTCCCTGGAAAGGCTTGACGTTCACCTGAATTTGTGATGGATTCATGCTAGGATGCAAGGCGATATTACTTATATTTCCAGGCATTAGCAGTTGTCCCTGGGTGTTATACAGCTGAGATGTATGCCAGATTCTGTATGGGTTGCTGTATAACTTGCACAGCTCTTCCATGGCTCCAGTCTATGCTGATTTGTTGTTGGTGAGCCGCTTGGCTCTGTTGTAGGGGACACATTGTAGTTATCGTCGTGCTTCCTGTTTGGGCTGCAGCAAGAACCTGCCCTGCTTGAGCCTGAAGGACCTGACCTTGTTGGTGCATGGATACGGTGTGCTGAGGTAGTCCCATCGATGTCGCGACACACTGAGCACGCTTTCCATGTTCGCAGCATTATGTACAGTTCGTTGTCTTTCACTAGGTCTGTTATTGCTGCAGAACTAGTAGCCCTGAATTTTTTCATCCATCAATGGTTTTACTGCCAAGGACCAGATTTCGCCTACTAACGTTGAAAATAGTTAGAAATAATACTTGATATTTTACCACCAAATACTTTTTAGGGAAAAACATTCCATAATGAGAGAGTGCTGTTTATTCATATTGTAAAATTCACTTATGTATTTATTTATGACCTATGACATATTATGTAATCAACACTACAATGTACTTCTGAGTATCATAATATTTTTTTACTGTAATACAATATATGTATAGCGTTCATTCTTTATCAGTTTTGACTTTAAATTTGCGCCTGAAATAGCATTACCTATAAGAAGCTCCTGTTAAAAAAGTTCCATTTTTGGTCTTGAAGATTTAAATAAATGACGAATAATGTAAGAAACCTTGTTTTTTCTTGAGCATAAACAGAAAACATGGTAAAATGTATCAATTATGCAGTCATTAGTCATTATTTTCTATTATTTTTATATTTATTTTGGACAATGACTTTGATTTTCGCCAATTTTCGTTTTAGAATAAATCAAGGTACTTTAAAATGAGACAATTACATTTAGCTTTCTATGGAGGTTCTTTTTCTTTTATTAGTTTTGAAGTAGGCATATAGCAATTGTATTCTTTTGGTGTTCTGACACATCCAAAGGATTTTTCAAAAAACGGGCCCCCAAATACATTCCTTGCATGGTCACTCAGGTTGTCTCTCCATTAGTCTATGAATTAGTGGACATAGAAGGCAATGCATTGGAACGACGGCATGTCAAGGACCAGGCCCGTCTCCAGGGGTGAGGCAACGAGGCAGCTGCTTCAGGCGGCCGTTTTGAAGGGGCGGCCGATTTGGGATAATATTTCACTTTTTCGATTTTTTGGCACTTAGATCAATTGAACATGAACTTGCAGAGAGTTTGGATTATGAATAAATAATCAATGAATTTGCGGAGAAAAAATCAAGAATTTTTTTTAAATTGTAGGCATCTTTTTTTCTTCATACTCTAAATTAACTGCAATTCATGTTCAATGGATATTATGACATGACTTGTAGACTTATGACCAGACCCCGGCTTCGAGGTAGTTATGACGTAAAAGCCAGAGTCGGCTTTGCGCAATATGAACTATATAAACATTTTCATGCGCAATTATACAATAATTTACCTTATAATTATATCTAGTGAATTCCGTAATATTTAAAGGTAAATGGCCCCGAAACGGTTATAAGTCATACTTTGATGCACTTATTGTTGGATGCACAAACACAAATGCCTAGTAACTATACCTTATTCGAATAATAAAAATATATTATTTGCACTTGTTCTAAATCGTCCGAAATAAAACTCCGGCGCTTGTCACTGAATATCCCACTTGTGTTGTGAAAAAGGATCGTTCAACCGTTCAACGTCTACCGATGTAATCGGCGCACATTTAAAATAAGTATAATTTCTTATAGATGGCCGATTTATGTCCGGCATTGAACAGTCCACTTCTTTGCCACGCACAAAAATGTTGAAAAACCGGGATTGTTTCTTAACACTGTTATGTATCCAATTTGTATTTCACTCAGCAATATTCCCTGATACTCTAAAAATATATTGACGTAGATCAAACACCTATAATGTTCATTGCATCAATTACTGTATACTGATCTGTTTCCGGCTTATGTTGAACGTTGCGTGTAGTTCAGACAAAACTTGTTTTAAAATGTTCGAATTGCATGTCCACGAAAATGGCACAGAAAAGTTCTACACCGTTAAACCGCAGTTCCAGAAAATCTTAAATCTACGAAAGTACTGTTTCATTTAATGGAAAGCCACTCGACGCCAGAACAAATAACGACACATTTACTTCTATCAAATGTACTGACAAGTGTTGACTCCAGAATGCGTATGTGCATATGAAACAATCTCACATGGCATTGGTCATTGTGTAATAAATTAATAATAATTGTTGGACCTTTATTTCAAATGCTTTCTGTATGTTTCAAGTATTCTGCAAAATATAAAACGCAAACTGCTGTTTATTTTACTATTATTATTGTTTTTCGTATCCTATTTGCTGTCGTAAAAAAGCAGAGAGTGACAAGCGTGGCGGTGACTTTGTGGTGTCGAAAATTCTCCTTATATTTTTTTAAATTATAGTGCCTTATATTATGTGCACAGATAAAAATATTTTAAATTGAAAATTGTTTAATATAATTGGGAAGAAACATATGGGAGATGTTAACATTTCCTTAACTGATATAAAAAGTTGAAGTGGCGTATGCCGTTTAAAGCGCCGAGTTTTTTGTTTTCAATCAGACAATCAGACCGATACGCGACGCTGCAGGTATATATAATGTGCGGCGTCAAGTCTGGTGTTGTTTATCCACCAGTTTCAGTAAAGATCTCTTACATCTACTTGCTCAACTATACCAAATAAATAATTTCTCTAAACCAATAATACATTATTTATTTATTATTTTATGAGTTTTATGCCATACTTTTTATTTCTTACCGTAAAAGTAGGTATTTGTTTCCTATAAATAATGTATTCATTTGCTTATGTGAATCATGCAAAACATTATATTTATCTGTGTGTGAAGACCGTCTCTGGCATAACTACTTTTGCGCCGGGCTCTGCTTATGACGGCGATGGTTTTTATACTTTTTACTTTTTTGTTAAATCTGTGTGTATGCGCTTAATTTGTAACAATAAACATGTTAGTTTTTTAATGGTAGTTTTTTTTAATCACATACTTTAACTAAAGATAAAGGGCGGCACTTTCTGAGTTTGCCTCAGGCGGCCAAAGCTTTAGAGACGGGCCTGCAAGAACCTAAATCTCAATAAGTGCGACTTTGACGAGTCCGAACCTTAGTCATTCCCATTTTATATTCCTTATCTTATCTAATTTGATATCGCGTTTTTTCTAGATTAGGTTTAAGTTAGTAAGGATACCGTTCGGTTTCTGTTTATTTAGTTTACTTATGTCTTGGCAATGCATTCTCGTAGGTACGAGCCGTTACTTTATAGCGCTGCCGTTAATGTGTTATGATCTAAGTATCTCTATTCTCAGTTGTTGTACATTTTAGTTACCGTTAATTTAGTCCTTACGTTTTATGAGCCTTTTATTATGATTAGTTTAGTCTGATTCATTTTTTTGTCGTTTATTCGCTCTGTTCTCCTCCTTTTTTCATACTATTTTAACAAAAATGGTTGTTATTTCTCCTTAAAATAACTGGCGCCCAATTATCTTTTCTGAATATTCTATGTCTCTTTAAGTTTTACGGCATTTTATCTCTATATTTTCTGACCTCTCTAACCAGAACTTTTGGCGACATTACCTTTTTTTCCATTGTTTGTCTGACATTACCTCTTTTGTCCAATTTTTGTTCAATAAAATTTTTTGGCTTGCTATGTGCAAGTATAGAGTCGTTGTGTGTTGTGTTGCTTTTTTCTCGCTACGGTAAAACTTAAGCGCAGAAGTGTTTTTTCTAAATTGTCTTTTTTCTGGCTCATTGTCATGAGAGTGTATCGGACCACATAAGTCTTGGCTAACGTAAGGGTTGGTGCAAGATGGGTCTAGTTTGTGAAAAATCAAGCTTATCTTTTCTTTCCCTGGCTAATAGTTATATTGGCGCAGGATGCTACCGTTTTCTTGTCTATTTACGTTAGTTTCCGTGTGGTATATTTTCCGTATGGTTAGTTTTAGCTTTACTTCCGCCTCTCGTCTTTCGGGCCGATCTAATTACCTTAAATTTTAGCCAGCCCGTTTAAGCACAGATAGGGATTCATAATTTTACGGTAGTTTAGTTACGCTAAAACTATCATATCTGATATGTTTAGCTGATCCGAGCGACGTCTCGAAGCTCTACGTCTTCATTCGTGGCCCTCAAACGACTCTGTTTTCGTATCTTCCTTTTCGTTTTCTCTTGCGGTCTGTGAGGACAATAAGTCGATGCACTGGTGAGTGTTCTGGTCATGGACGCTGGGTAGCGAACGATGATGCAGTTTCTCTCGAATTACGTCCAGAGCATTGCGTACCACCTTCAGAATATAACTCCGGTAAACTGTCAACGTGGCTAGGAAGAAATTTCTTGTGGTATGGTAGTTAGACCTTATTGCTAGGCATCTTTGCGTTTTGTGACCCCTGAAATGTTGCGCAATCGGACTGACTGCGTCCCCACTCGCCCGTGTCTCCTCCTCCCGACCGGAAGGCAATGAGCCTTCCGGCTTTGTAACAGGGCCGATTTAGTTCCGGAGCCATGTTTAAAATTCTCTTCCTGTCAATGCTTTTCTTTTCCTTCCCGTTGTCCGTTTCGTTGTTTGCGTGCCAGTAATACCTTAAATTTTCGTACGTTTATGTTACCGTCCCGGCTAGTTTCCTAGTGCGGAGAATCTTATGATCCTACCTTTTTGTTTTTATATTATTACCGTTTCGTTACGTTAATATTACTGCCCCTTTTCGGTTGATAGTTAATTATTCAGCATACCTTTACGTTGTGTTACGGAATTACCGTTTCATACACTTCAGCGGTATCGATCTTCACGATATTATGGTATATATAGAATAAATATTGGTGCAAGAAGGTTTTACTTGCACATTTTCTGGAATATGATAGACATCTATATTGTAAATTCATGGCTACCGTACCGAAGATATATGAGTCAAAGGAAAAAAAGTACAAGCCATTGATTGTTTTTCGTTCAGAAATAGCCCACGGTCTTATGAGTGCGGTAAAAATTGACTCCCGTAAGAGGCCGACCGCTTTCAGATGTAGGTAACACTCCATCACCCCCGCCTAAAAGAAATGTTCCTGCAGTCCCTGTAGATGATGTATGCTATGACACTAAACCACTGGCCTGAGCATATCTCAACAAAGCGAAGATGTAGGTTTTGCATTTATGCATATTCCCGTTTAATGTGTGAAAAATGTAAGATGCCGTGATGTTTAACAAAGGATAAAAACTGCTTTAAATCATTCCATTGTAAATAAAACTATTATTCATGATAATTCAATAAACAATTTATTATCAAATCATTTTCTATTTTAGCATACATTTGCTCAGTGACTCCATATGGCGTCAATTCATTTTGGTACTAAGAATGTAAATATTTTAGTTTTTCTTCGCACATGTATGTTTAGCAGTATCATTGTGAATTGAAAAAAAAGATAAAATATTTTTTTAACCTGGATAATATTTCGGGCTGGAAAGGTTTTACGGGGGGAGGCGTAATGTACCAACACCCTGTATACCGTTTTTATTTACTAAATATTACTCATCTTATAAATTATATAACGGATGTAGTTATTAGGAAAAACCTCATGTTACGAAAAACATAAATTATGTAGAAATACGACTACCTAAGAAATTAACCCTATACCCCAATAAACCATCTGCATACAAATTCCCAAAATCCAATGTTTAAATGTTTAGTTATATTAAGATTTAATACTAATTGTTCCTACAATAATTTATATTACCTTATTAGATTAGGTACGAGGATTAGAAACCAACCATGCTATGTCAACTTCCGGCCTCGTTGGTTCTCTCTTACCGAAGTTGGGAAAGGGCCTGACTCCACTCGCGAAATTTCGGTTCAATTCGGACAACTCAGCCATGTTTATAGAATAAAAAATTATACAACTTTGATATTTTATGTGTGAGTTTAAGGAATTTGCTGATTTTATTTTTGCCACCAATGATGTTTTATTGTTGTGTGCCACAGTGTAGAAAGCGAAACAAACACGTTAGAGTTCATCATTTTCCTGTGGATACAGAGGTAAGTCATTATACTCTGCCTTTTAAAATATATTGTTTTATCTTGTGAGGCCGATTATCCAAGCACTGCCAATAAGCCTGCTTTATTAAGCGTTTTGTTTTCGGTTATAAATCCCCCAAGCTACGAAAATCTGAGCTCTTTTGGACACTCGACAGCTCTTGAAAAGAAGTCAAAAACGGGTGTTAATCAACTGGCGTGTAAACATAACCCAATTCTTGTTGTTTTTACACGTTTTCAGCAAGTTGTGTTTAGACATGTTTATTTTTAACTCATAAAATACAATTTGAAATACTTGGTAGTAATTTATAACACATAATATCAAAACATTCGTTGTAGAGTTAAAAACATCAGTTTAAATATAAGCAACATAATAAAAAATCGGTAAAGATATTTATTTACACAGAACTTCCCTCTTTATTTAGACAGGGTAGTCAGTTTGTAATTATTGGCAATTAGTAAGCAGTTATCCTAATTCTCACCGTTAACATATAAAAGGTAGTTCCTGCTTAGATAATATAACTTTTCGTTATTGTTAATTAAAAGGCAAATCTGCTAAACTATATAAATTCAAAGCGTAGGATGTTTATAATTAAAACTTGTGCCTTGTTAAGTAAATCTAGTTTTAGAACTGTTTTCTTTTTCATGGTAGTAATTAAATATTTTATTCAACAATTAATCTCAAATTTCAGATATACCAGAAATGGATACAGCTCATTCAGCGGGAACACTTGAGAGCAGTGAATTCCAAAATAGTGAGAAAAACTATCGCGTCTGCAATATTCATTTTTCTTGTCATCGGCACGTATTAGAAAATACATACATATCTACATATGTATATATTTATAAATTATTACACAAAATTTACGTAAAATCATGTACAATAGGGCATATAAATATACACAGATATTTGTCTTTCAGCACCTATTACTGCGCCGAATCATGTTCCAGCATTAGTTTCAACTGTAGGAGAACTTTCGCTGCAATGTGAGCAACATGATGAGCTTCTGACTAGGCATGCAAATGAGAATGTACCCAAACGAAAAATTGAAGTAGTTATTGCTGGTACTGGATGGCATAGGTTGGTCCTGCCGAAAACATAATTTGAAATATGAATATGTCGAAATTTTTATATCGTTTTATATATTTAGTTGGGTTAAAAATGTTAATAAAATATTACGAGGACAGGACTAAAGAGTACTGGGTGATGTTATGAAAATAAAGGCACTCGAAAGATATATGAAATTAAAGCACGAAGTTAAAAAAATTAGACGAGTTGAGCAATTAGCATGTTAGTTTTACTAATGTGTTTATATATAATTAATTAAATATTGCAATTTTATGTATCTTAATCTGATCAAATTACAAATTGATGAATTGTCTAAATTTAATTTTTATTTCATGCCACTGGCGTAAAATTAATTTTGAATTGCAGAGTCATCAGTGACTTTTCACATTTATACGCGAGCTATAAATATTGGGGAAATACGAAACATATTAGATATTAGACGTTTAACATTAAAACATCATTTTGAATCGTCTTCAACGCGTAATAAATATATAAGCCTGGCGATTCAAAATGAAATAATTAATTGTTGTCGGGATGAAGTTTTAAACAGTATTGTTCAAAAATTCAAAGGCAGTAAATACTACAGCATTGTTTTTGATGAAACAACTGACACGAGTAAAGTTTCACAGATGTCATTAATTGTTCGATATTTAGATGAACACTGCAGTATCTGTGAATACTTTGTTATAATCACCCCCTTAATCTTTCAATTTCAAAATGCAGCAATATTCAAGACATAAGAAACGCTGTTGGAGCAATAAAAGAAACTACTGCGTTTTTTAATGCTTCCGTTATGAGAAACAAAGTTCTTAAATTTGTTAACTCCAAACAATTAACCAGTCTTTGTGAAACAAGATCGGTAGAGCGCCATGAATTTGTATTAATATTTAAATTATGCTTTGAAAATATTGTACATTCTTTGGAATTAATCTCACAATGGAAGAATAATGATTCATCAACAAAATCTTAACTATTAATACACTCCATGACAAAACACATTTTATAATTTTACTTCACACTCTATAGTATTTTCTTAGCCTAACGATACATTTAAGTAGAATTTTGCAAAAGATATCAATTGCTAACTGCTTGGCACAATCGCTAATAAATAATATTATATCGGTGCTACTTTAAAAAAGGGAAACGGCTGAGGAACTGCACAAGAAAATGAATATACCTTTAATGGTCCCTAGGACAAATACAAGGCAAAAACATCGACTTAAGTTTTTAGTTCTGCTTTTGATTTTTACACAAACGTTGGTTTGTTTTAGTTTTAAAATTGATCTTTTATTTAATGTTTTATATTCCAATTTTGTGTGAATACGTTATAGGTTAGGGTAGGTTAGATATTTTTTATTATATGAGTTTAGATAACAATATTTTATTTTTTGGTATTTCAAATATTTTGGATTATATATCTTTTGATTTGTTTGTTACTTTTGTATTTTATTGCGTTAATGTAAGTTACCTTTACCAAGGGCGAAGACTAGCCATCATAGGTTAGATATAGTACCTACTTAATATAGGATTCAAATGTATCACTTTAATCGCAAATAATGCACAAACGGAGGAGCAGAAAAAATTGAAAAACGTACTTGTTCGTTATGAGTCTATTCTAAATCAATTACTGAAATTTAAATAGTGTACATTGTGTTCGGTCTTAATAATATAATAATAATAATAATAATAATAATAATTCATTTCTCTATTAAAAGTATAGTGTTTACAAAAGGATAAACAGTACACAAGAAATACAGAACAAGTCAATATGTATATATATCAGTATACGACACTACAAGAACCTATGCATAAACGAACTAACAGATTTTATACAAAAAATTCATTCACAGAATAACAGTTTCTATATATAAGATACTCTTTTAATCTTTTTTTAAAAATATGTATATTGCCTGATTAAGTTATGCCATTGCTTAAAAGATTATACAGTTTGCAGCCATTGTAGAAAAATTTTTTTTGGTACATACTTGTTCGATGAGAATTGGGTTGCAGAATGTCTTTATGCCTAGTATCATATTCATGGTTTAGATTATTTACAGAAAATAATGATTTGTTACTGTAGATGAAAGAACATACCTCGAAAATGTATGTACTAGCAACTGAGAGAATGCGTTTATTGTTTAAAGGCATCTCTGCAAGAATCGCGATAATTTAATTTTGCTATAATTCGAACAGCATATTTCTGCAAGACGAATACACGATGAACATGAGTGCTGTTGCCCCAATTGATTATATACCATATCTCATGTGGGAGTGAAAGTTCTCATAGTTAAAAGGACATCACGACTACAGTGATTAGCTAGAAAACGCAGACCATAACAACTGCTTGTTAATTTTTTTAGTTAAAACATCTATATGACAAGCCCATTGCAAATTATTGTCAAAGTGCACTCCGAGAATTTTCGTTGAAGCAGACAGAACAATATCCGGATTATTGTGACCAGCAAAGCCGTTCACAAAGTCCGTTGTAGTTTTTTTAATAGAAAATAGGAAATGGTAGATACGTAATTTTGCTTTTGTTTAAATAGATACAGTTTTTTTCAGCCCATGTGATGATCCTATGATATGTTTCCTCAGTGAGGATTCTCAGGGATTCTACGTCCCGCTCAGTAAGCAATAGATTGGTATCGTCTGCGTAGGTGACAAGGTATATGCCTGGAGTATTCTTCTTAAATGAGTCTATGACTTGCAATGCACTAAAAGTAGTGTTTGGTTGCCTACTTAAAAATTTGTATAATATATGTATGCTTTTGCGCGAGTCATGTTGAGAGAGAGACCAAAAGCAAAACGCGCAGAACTACAAGACAGCGATGAAAAACCACGTTCGAGCAACACGTGTCGTGTGATTGCCATTTTGCCGCAGTTTTAGAAGATTGTCCTATAAAATTTTTATTATTGTGAATGCATAAATGTTTAAACTCAAGGATCCACTAGACCAAACCGAAATCAAGTATCAAGTAAGTCTCTCTCAATCACGTACCTAGTAATTTCATTTGTTACTTTAAATTGAGTAGTACAGCAACCACCAACCCGTGGTATCATACCTGACAATAGGTAATAAAAATCATACTGTCCTCTCAAGCTTTACCACTCAGAATTATCGAAGGTTGTTCCTTCGGGAACCTACATTGGTCTTTTTTTTATACTATCATCCATTTTTATTAAAACCAAAATGTATACAGCTTCATTACATACTAAAAACATGAATGTGAAAAGAACACAAGCAAAAATAATTAAGCGATTCACTTAAAAATATTTACAATAAGATAACAATACCGTGGGTCCACTGGTCACAGACCAAAGTGAGTCAGTTATGAGCAAATAGGCTCTACAAAAGCAAACCGTCAGTGTTGTGTATTATCATAACGACCAGCCCTGCTTGATAGAAGCATCAGCCCCTACTTGCATGGCCTGCTGCAACGGTAAAGTATATACAAACAAATGAATGAACTGTCAAATGTTTACAATCGTGATAGTAATAGTCATGGAGTGTATTGAGCGCGACTGGTTGACACTTAATACGATATAACAACACAGTTACAATCTAGCTAACCTAAGTGTTGAAAGCCTATAAATAAAACTAAATTATTCATTCACATTGACGCTACATGTGTATTGTGTAGTGCCTGGCTGGCCGCCCTTCAACAGGCAACTAGCTTGGTTGCCACCCCTGCCCGACACCAGACTGAACATCATACTGTGTCTGACAGCACTAAGGCAACTGAAGTTTTCAACTGGAATGTATGAAAACACTATTGTGGCTAATCTGGAAGTATTTCATGACAGTGTGTTTATTGTTGATGGTTGTGGTTCGTGTTGCATTTCTTTATTTATTATTAGACTGTCACAAGACCTATTATTGATTTTATAACCAAAATGCATTATATTAATAAATAGCTAATGCACACGAGAGTGATTTACACCAAATGGTTATAACCTATATGAAAAATCACTCTCGAACGCTATACTTACTATTATTAAACTGCTTAAGAAGCATATTTACTAGAATTAGCAACAGTATTTTGTACAACAATCGATAGGAAACGACGTCGTCAGGGCTGCTGAGTGGCAACGTTTAGTGAAGATTCTTGGACTCTCCTAGGTTGATGTAGATATTATATTATATATTAATACGAGATCCCTGCTATCGAAACAACTAAGTGACCTGCGGCCGAGATAGCACACAGTGGCCACCTGGTAACAGTACGCTGAGTTTGAGGCTTTTAATAATAGGTTTCTTGTTCTAACCAGCCTCCTGGGCAACACCGCAAGTAGAAACGCCTCACCTCGTCATAGATAAAGATGGACAGCATAAATGGAATGGCTGGTAAGCACCAAACGAACTTTAGCGGGAACATAGGTAATCCTTTGTCAAGCCAAAGCAGTCTCAAATACGAGACCGAAGTTCAGAGCCCAATTCCTCATTTCTTGATGGACGATTGATTTTCGACGAATCTTACAGATAATCAAATCAGCCCATTGCGACACAACAATCGACACGAAGAATGCAGTATGGCAAGTGTACTTCAATGTTTTCCTGTCACGGTAAGTCCATTCTTGGCCATAGGAGTCAGTAAGGTCATTGACAGCCTTCGAATCCCACTGCTTATGGATCCTAAACAAACTCATTGGAAGAAAATCATTTTCAGCCATCATAACGAAATAGACGAAGAACCCTGCAGCTGCTTGGATCATACCAATTTGACTATACGCCATGGATATTAACCTATCATTGACAAGTTTATCATTTTGGGAAATAGCAGGCACCATGTCAGTTCCAAGATCGATGCAAAGAATGGTGATAGTACCAAGTGGCAGAGGGATATCAAAGAATAAAGGCAAGAAAAGGGGAAATTTCGGGAATTTTTGAGGTCAAGGTATAGGCAATAGATTTTTTCAAATTGTCAAAAATCACTCGTCTTTCCTCTGCTCCAGTGACAATAGATGCGGAATTGTCGTCAAGTAAGATCATGTCTGCTGCTTCCTTGGACACGTCGTAACCTGCGATACCCATATATATAATATCACCCTTCTTCAGGGAGGGGAGTCGTTGACACCATCACCAGTCACAATAGCACCCATACGTTGACAACCCTCCACTATAATCAGTTTCTGTTGTGGGGAAGTTCTAACGAATACAATTTCCGTGTGATATCTCAAAATTTCATCAAAGATCGAAACCATGAACAACAGCGGCCTTCGCTTCCCGTGGATTAACCGAAACGGGAATGTTCAAATGTTGAGCTATATCTTCAACGGTTTCATTTTCTTCAGAAATAATACTCACAGATTTAGCGACTGCCTTTGCTGTAATAGAATGATCGCCGGTAACCATGATAACTTTAATACCTGAACTTCTACATTTTGCAACTGCGTCTTGTACCGCGGCACGAGGAGGATCAATCATAGACATGAGCCCGACGAAACGAAGTCCTTCAAGTGGGAAATTAGGATCGTCACTGTTGAATTTGTAACCGACAGGGTATTTGTCGGTAGGCAACATAAAATCGCAGAATCCAAGCACACGCTCACCGAGACCTCCAAGTTCCAAGTATGCATTATTGAACGCTTTTTTCATCTCTTCGTCTAAAACTTTTTCCTTTCCACAGAGGAAGATTGTACTACACCTTTCCAAAATACGTTCTGGGGCGCCCTTCATTACTAAAATGTGACGTGGGTCATTGGGATCTTCATTTTCATGAACAGACACTTGGTACTTGTTAGTTGAATTAAATGGTACTCCACACATTTTTTGTTTTTACGCCTGATCGTCGTCACATCACCAAGTGCCAGTTCCATACATTTGAGAAGGGCGGCTTCAGAAGCATCTCCATTAACTTCTCTTTTGAGAACAGCAACACTATCTTGTCCAGGTTTGAATTCGAGAGAGAGCTTTAACTCCTGGACTTGTTCTGTCATACTGCACGCCGTACTGATCTTCAGTGGTATAAGCTTCAATTATTTGCTTGTCAAACCACATGTGAGCTACAGTCATTCTATTTTGAGTCAAAGTTCCAGTCTTGTCTGAGCAAATCGTACTAGTAGAGCCTAGTGTATCAACAGCTTCTAAATTCTTAACCAAACAGTTCTTGGACGCCATTCTCTTGGCAGTAAGGGTGAGGCATACCGTTACGGTAGCCAAGAGACCGTCTGGTACGTTGGCCACAATAATACCAATCAAGATAACAGCGTCTAACCAATGATAACCAAGAATAAACGCAATTACAAAAAACGTAACTCCTAAAAATACGGCTACACCGGTAATAAGATGGATGAAGTGATGGATTTCTTTTGTGATGGGAGTTTCACCAGTATCCAGACCAGAGGTGAGACCGGCGATACGGCCCATCACAGTATTGTCACCACAGCTAATTACAACACCATTGGCAGTGCCTTCTACAGCGTTGGTTGAAAAGAACGCTAAATTTTTGGTTTCAAATGGATTTTCATGAGTAAATTCTGGGCTTCTGCTCTGAGGTTCGAATTCTCATGTTAACGATGAGTTATCTACTTTAAAACCTCTTGATTCGATAATTCTAATGTCGGCAGGAATACTGTCTTCGAATTTCTCTTCTACAACATCTCCCTGTACTAAATCTTCCGCACGAAGAGTTAACTTTTCATCTTCCCTAAGTTCGGTCGCAAACCGTAGAACCATGTTTTTGAATGATTCCATAATTTTAGAACTCTTACTTTCTTGATAATATGAAAATATGCCTGTAACGGTAACAACGGTAGCTAATACGATGCCAAGATAAAGATTATCATCGGTGGGTTCTTCCACTGTACTAGCCTGGTTGGAATAGGCTATAAAGCAGAGGATCGCGCCAATCCACAATAACAAAGCAAAACCCCCAAACAGATTTTTGCAAACCTTCATCCATTCGGGTGTCGTTTTAGGGGGTGTGAGTGCATTGGGTATGTCCCTTTCCAAATTTTCTTTCGCTTTTGCATGACTAAGGCCATTTTCTGGATCTGTTTGGAAACGTTGATATAATTCTTCTGGTAAGATCTTGTGGTAGTCGATATCCAATTCTTGTTTTAGGTCATCCAAATCTGCTTTTCTAACCTTCTTCGGCTTCCTGCGTGACTTTGCTCTACCGTCTGCCATTTTGTTGTCATCATAATTGGACGGAATAGTGGCCACGCGATATGAGTCCGAGCGACCTGACGAAGGGACAAAAACCAATCCGACTCGAAGGACCAATGTAGGTTCCCGAGGGACAACCTTCGATAATTCTAAGTGGTAAAGCTTGAGAGGACAGTATGATTTTTATTACCTTGTAGCATTTGAAAAATCTACATTAATAATTTCAGTTTGAATACAGTAGATTAACCCATTAGTTCATTTGTTTGATAGGCAACCACTCGTACTTCAAAGGGGCATAGCAGGTTGCATATCTGAAATTCTCAACAAGGAAAGAAAGCGTGTTTTCTTTTATGTATTATTTTTGAGTCGGAGGTGTTACTCACGTATTCTTGTCGTTGGGATATTACACAATGGTGTAATTCAATCTTTAAATTACAAGCCCTTTTTGTTGGCGCATTTTTATTGGCTAGAGAAAGGTTCTCTAGATGTTCAAGTTGGCAACGCGGGGAACTGTCAAGCGGATATCCGTCGAGGATTCGTCTTTGAGACAGCCACGAGTGAACAGCGGCGGTTCCGATTTTGTGTGGAATTTTTGGGTTTTACATGGTTTACACTGAAAAGGGATTTGATTGATGTACCCAATGATCCTCACCGTCTTGCTGTGAAGATTTTGTGAATTTCCAAGAAGGAGTTCTGTCGGTTGCCATAATTCTGATCGCCACGTGCTTCGTCAGGTTATACCATACTCTCTATATGAGGTGAGCTTTTATTTTACTTAGTTTGGGATTTTATTTGGTTCTTATTTATTGTAATTATTACAGAGTGTTTTGGAGAGGCTTATGTTTGGTATAAGCACATGTTTTGGAGGGGTATATGTGTTTGGAGAGGCTTACAATTGGGATGAGCACAGGTTTGGTGCTGTAATTTTGGTTATGTAAGGGAGCCCGGTAGTTAGAGGAGTAATAGGAAGAAGTCTATTACTCAGATGTTTGGTTTCATGTGGGTTCCGCTGACACTTTGAGAAGTTTAGGACTTGCAGAGTCGTTCGCAGCAGTCTCCCGGAGATTCAGGTAGCAATTTGATGCAACACGGAACTGCAGTTGCAGCCAACGTCGAGAACGTCTATGAAATGGTGACAAGTCACACTGCAGTCGTCACAGAAAATGCCAAGGCCTTGACCAGGTTTTTTTGTTCATTTTAGTTAAATATTTTAAAGAAAATATTATAGTTTAATTCAGTGATTTTTGTTCGTATATTGAAGTAAGTTATACTAGAATCTTGCAACTATAAATTAAGCACTAAGTTATGTGTAGAATGATGATACATTTAAGAGTTTTACTGTAAAACACCCATGGTACCGTGAGATGTTAATTCACCTACTATTATGTCACACATATAATATTCAATTCATGGTAAATCTTTAATCCGTGGTTGTAAGTTATAACTCATGGTTGTATATTGGCAAACTCGTAGTTGCAAGAAAGTCTCAGTCAAAGATCTAAGCTTGAATTCAAATCAAGTTTTTTATCAACGGTATAGAATTTCTTTAATACGCATAAACCACAATTAGGTGAAGTTTTTTTATTTATTCTTTTTATTGTTGTATATCTCACGTGTGTTGTAATAAATGTCTAATGTCTACATGTTCTTATTATTTACACTGGTACACCTGATATTTGTTTGAATTTTGAGATTTCATAGAGTAAAGTAGAGTTTCGATATTACAG
Source organism: Stenurella melanura (assembly GCA_963583905.1). Taxonomy (NCBI): domain Eukaryota; kingdom Metazoa; phylum Arthropoda; class Insecta; order Coleoptera; family Cerambycidae; genus Stenurella; species Stenurella melanura. The sequence continues at coordinate 68,007,805 of OY757318.1, forward strand.
AGATATTTTGAGAATTCCATCGCATGGTTGCTAGTAACTTAATTTTGTTCCGTGCTGGCAAAATTATTTAAATCATATTACGTAATATACAGCCGGTGGCGCCCTTTTGAGTGTCCACACACAATCCTAACCCATGGCCCTATGCTCTCCACCAAAAATCGGCTGCCGTTCGCATCGGAATAACATGTTTTAATATTTAGGTATCAAAATATGTTACAACCTATTGTCAGGTATGATACCACGGGTAGGTGGTTGCTGTACTACTCAATTTAACGTAACAAATGAAATTACTAGGTACGTGATTGAGAGAGACTTACTTGATACTTGATTCCGGTTTGGTCTAGTGGATCCTTGAGTTTAATCATTTATCCATTCACAATAATAAAAATTTTATAGGACAATCTTCTAAAACTGCGGCAAAATGGCAATCACACACGACACGTGTTGCTCGTATGTGGTTTTTCATCGCTGTCTTGTAGTTCTGCGCGTTTGGTTTCGGTTTCTCTCTCAATATAACTCGCGCAAAAGCATGCATATAAGTAGGCAACCAAACACTACTTTTAGTGCATTGCAAGCCATAGACTCATTTAAGACCGAACACATTGAACACTTTTGAAGTTCTGTTAAGTTATATTGAAAAATGTGCTACTTTTTAAGGAAATTTTGACCATACCAGTTTTAAATCCATTACATCTTGAAAGATATGCACACTATGTAAATGATATTTTAGACACCGATAGAGCACGGCATTTTTTTGTACGAGGAAATTTTTTCATAATTTTTTATTTTAAAATCTTGCAGTTATTCTCAAAAACATGACGTCATGTTTATTCGGTTATTTATCATGTCTATTTTTTTTTTTTATTAAAATAGTTAATCATATAAAATGCAAGCATTTTCAGAAAAAATAATTGGTATATATCAAATATTGATTTAGTTATCAAGGGTAATCGATAACATTATTGCAAACTTGTAATGATATTATCCTGTACGCTTGATAAATAAATTAGTATTTGATATACACCAATTATTTTTTCTGAAAGTGTTTACATTTTATATAATTAACTATTTTACCAAATTTTTTTTAAATGCATTAATAAATAACCGAATAAACATGATGTCACGTCTTTTTAGAATAACTGCAAAATTTTAAAATAAAATTATTATGAAAAAAATTTCCTCGTACAAAAAATGCCGTGCTTTATTGGCGTCGAAAATATTATTTACATGGTATGCATATTTTCAAAGATATAATGGATTTAAAATTGGTATGGTCAAAACGTCCTTAAAAAGTAGTACATTTTTCAATATAGACTCATAATCAGACCCCGGCTCAGAGGTAGTTATGACGTAAAAGCCAGAGTCGGCTTTGCGCAATATGAACTATATAAACATTTTCATGCGTAATAATACAATATTTTATGTTATGATTATATCTAGTGAATTCCATAATATTTAAAGGTAAATGGTCCCTAAACAGGTATAAGTCATACTTTGATGCACTTATTGTTAGATGCACAAACACAAACGCCTAGTAACTATACCTTATTAGAATAATAAAAATATATTATTTGCACTTGTTCTAAATCGTTCGAAATAAAACTCCGGCGCCTGTCACTGAATATCTCACTTGTGTTGTGAAAAAGAATCGTTCAACCGTTCAACGTCTACCGATGTAATCGGCGCATATTTAAAATAGGTATAGTTTCTTATAGATGGCAGATTTATGTCCGGCATTGAACAGTCCACTTCTTTGCCACACACAAAAATGTTGAAAAGCCGGGGTTGTTTCTTAACACTGTTATGTATCCAATTTGTATTTCATTCAGCAATATCCCCTGAGGCTCTAAAAATATATTGACATAGATCAAATACCTGTAATGTTTATTACATCAATTACTGTATACTGATCTGTTTCCGGCTTACGTTGAACGTTGCGTATAGCTAGAGGGATCCGTGAGAAATATCCATGTAAATATGCTAAATTTTAGTTTTTATGACGTTCAGATGAAACTTGTTTTAAAATGTTCGAGTTGCATGTCCACGAAAGTGTTTTTTCACAGCTGGCACAGAATAGTTCTACACCGTTAAACCGCAGTTCCAGAAAATCTTTAATCTACGAGAGTACTGTTTCATTTAATGGAAAGCCACTCGACGCCATAACAAATCACGACACATTTACTTATTAAATGTACTGACAAGTCGGTAGTGTTGACTCCATAATGCGTATGTGCATATGAAACAATCTCACATGGCATTGGTCATTGTGTAATAAATTAATAATAATTGTTGAACTTTTTTTATTTCAAATGCTTTCTGTATGTTTGAAGTCTTCTGCAAAATATAAAACGCAATCTGCTGTTTATTTTACTGTTATTATTGTTTACCGTATCCTTTGCTGTCGTAAAAAAGCAGAAAGAGAGTGACAAGCGTGGCGGTGACTTTGTGGTGTCGAAAATTCTTCTTATATTTTTTTAAATTATAGTGCCTTATATTATGTGCACAGACAAAAATTATATTTTAAATTGAAAATTGTTTAATATAGTTGGAAGAAACATATGGAAGATGTTTACATTTCCTTAAGAGTAGGTATGCCTCGACAAGCTGCTAAAATTTGCAACAGGGGAGGTGAAAGGGAAACTCCAGTGGGCGGTCCTTTAAAAACGATAAAATATTATTTTATGTGTTTATAGTACTATGTAGTAGTAAATAGAAATGAATGACCGCGATTCCACTTACGTATAAGCTCGAAATTAGTTCATGATTGTATATAAATTCTACCTGCCAAAGCTCAAAGGTTATGCCGACACCCGACACATCTATCCTATCATTCTAACCTAAATGTGTTTTTAACATATTATTCCTTCTAACAGTATTTATAATTAAGACGGCTAGGTATTATGCTTCCCTAGAATTTTAATTTGTAATATGGAGTATACGAGTATATCTATATTTTTGCATAATGGAAAAGATATTCAATAATTAGTAATCTGCATTAATTAATAATAATCGTCAATAAGGAAATAATAATATTAAATAAAAAGAATAAGAGTTGATGAGGTCCGATAAAAATTATAAACAAAAATTAGTGGTATGCAATATTGCAGCTACGGACACACGTTTCAGAGTTATTGCTCCTCATCAGCGTAGCATGGCACAAATAATATTGTTATATTGTTAAAAGCAAGACCAACAAAGATAGGAAAGCACAGCATATTGTAAGTACTCTATTTTGTACCTTCGTACCTCATGTGCCATATATGAAGAGCAATAACTCCGAAATACGTGTCCGTAGCTGCAGTCTTGTTTGTTATTATAGTACTAATTCTTGTTTATAACTAAATGGAAAACTTAACATTTTAATGTTTAGTTTTCGTATGTGTAAAGCTTTAGCTGTCACATCATTCAACAAATCAAAATTTTAACTCTTGGATCCTCAGGGGATTCCTCAGGACTTCTTGAATTTTTATTTTGTAGTCTCCCTCAAATAATGGTAGTTTACCAATAAACAAAAATTAGCAACCATTGTTAAAATAAAAAATATACACCACGCAAGTTGTTTTATCCAATAAGTGTTATGCGTATAGTATTAGTTATTTATTGGTCTAATTTGTCTATACGCAATATTCTTAGAAACTGTTATACAGAAGAAAAGTTTCAAATAAAAAAGGTGTCTCCATCTTTATTTCTTCTCAGCATAGACTTAAAGGGTTTTCCGTTCGTTAACTGATCCTTGCAAATACTCACATTTTATCGACATGGTTTTTGAAAAAAAAACGTATTTTTTACAATTATTAAAATTTGACCTTCATATTACCACAGTTCATTAATAAATATGTAGTGATGACATAGTAAAATTGAGATCCATTAATGTTTTCGTTTTTTGAATTATGGCAAGTTAAACAAAAAAATAATTTTAATTATTATTGTTATACATCCAATAGACGCCGAGAATAAGAGAAATGATTCGCAGAAAGTCAGTGATAAGTAATTATTTATAAGCATTAAACTATTCAACGTATCATTATGAAATTCACCAGTTGTCTATCGAGAGGTAAACCACCGTCGGCACTCGTTCTCCGAATTTTAGGCAGGCTGTCGGCAGCCATGGCAGTGGCGGTCATATAATTGAAAGCCCCGCAAGTGCGGCTGGTTGGAGTTACGCAGGCGCCGCAGGCAAGGCAGTCTCGGCAGTTCGTGTAATTTCTACAAATGGTTGACCTCTCAGGTACTGTTTTGATAGTATATAGTATAAAATAAGAATTTCTTTACAACCCTAACCTGAAATTTGCAGACGTAAATGTAGCAAGCAAATGCCAATTTTTCGAAATCAGTAACAAGTAAATATATCGAGAATAAATAAAGATTAAGGATAGAGGCAACCTTTTATTCGAAATTTTACTTTCTAGGAGTAGTAGTTCTCGATTTGACCAAGGAACTAGTGTTATATACTTAGCACATATCACATATTAGCACATATTATATAAAATAACTTGCCTGGTGTACACTTAGTTTTACGAATTATTATTCATATTTTCTTAAAAAATATATGGATGGGGAGAACTTACAAATTTGCTTTTATAGTAGACAAAAGTTTAATGATAGATGTTTTAAACTAAACCCCGCATCAAAATATCATTAATAACGTTAGACATAGTAGGTTATTTCTCAAAAATATGGATATCTCTGGTTTTACTGGTTGGATTCAAAGCATCAATTATTTGTATCAATGAAATTTAATAGTGCATTTTTTTAAAATACGAATGTCAGAGCGATTCTAAAAATTTGCAAAATTTTGAAAGTAAAAAAGATGGCTAAAATTTATATTCAAAAATGTTTTCTCTACAAATTTTGAAAGCAGAGATAAAAACCTGCAACTTGAGTCTTAGAACGTCTACATTGGTGCGCGATCTCAACAAGAAAATATTTTCAACATCGGTCCACATCACCTTCTGGACAATACTTTTAGCTCTGATTTGTAAAATTTTCACGAAGCTGCTTTTTTCTGGAAAATATTTTCGGGTTTAAAGGAGTAAGTTGGTTTCTCTGTTTCTTTTTACATTTTGAGCCTAGATTTCATTATTTTGACAGATCGATAGATAACTTTACTGCCGACAGTTTTTATCCCAAACATTTCTTTCTATTTTTCCCAGAAATAAAAGTTATTATGAAAAAAATTCTCTTACTTGGTCTAATGCAACAAACTGATGCGTGTGACTTGATGAGAAAATGGGAAAATGTGCGCTTTACTTTTGTGTTTCTAACTCCTTTCATTGCAAATCGCATCGCCCCTTATAATTCTATATTCATGTTTTTACGACAAGAACACATCTTTAAAATTTAGTATCAATTGTATTGTCCAATAAATGTTTTCAAATATACCAGCATACCACCATTTTATAAAGAAGGATTGAAACACAATTACACATTATTGTTAGTGCATGGGTGGCTACATATAACTAGTTACTATATTGTTATAATTCCATACTTGTAGTAGAATCAAAGAGTAGAGTACCTGTTAAGTATAATAGTAAATTAATGGAATTTGGTATTTTATTGGGCGTCCCGTGTTATTAGAAATGATTTGGTTTAATTTCTTATTTCGTTCCCTCGTTATATTTTCTCATTCATAAAATAATTCTGGGTGAAGAGCGGAGCTTAAACAATAATAAATCCAGAGGGAGCTCGTATCAGTGTAACATTTGTTGCAAAATGTGCCTTTGCACGGATCCGTGCTATACATGTTTTTGCAAAAAGTATTATGTTTTTTGGAAAAATAAAAATAGTACGATACACAGAAAACATGAATGAAGGTTTGTATCGAGTCCTTTTTCTTATATTTTGATTCTAAATATTTTCAAAAAAATCAGCAATTTGCTGCTAATTAAAACAAATCTTATTAATTAATACCATTTTTTCTCAAAATATTAAAAAGATACAAACCTAGATTGATATGTTTTCTTCTATTTTTCGCCTGTACAAATTTTGTAACTGCAATGGTCTAATTATAATTTGTCGCGGACGGGGCGGCATTTGAGAGTAATTTATTTCTGATTTTTAGACGGCATACCCACTCTTAACTGATATAAAAAGTTGAAGTGGCGTATGCCGCTTAAAGTGCCGAGTTTTTTGTTTTCGATTAGACAATCAGACCGACGCGCGACGCTGCAGGTATATATAATGTGCGGCCGAAGTCTGGTGTTTTTTATCCACCAGTTTCAGTAAACATCTCTTACATCTACTTGCTCAACAACACCAAATAAATAATTTCTCCAAACCAATAATAAATTATTTATTTATTATTTTAGGAGTTTTATGCCATACTTTTTATTTCTTACCGCAAAAGTAGGTATTTGTTTCCTATAAATAATGAATGTATTTGCATATGTGAATCATACAAAACATTATATTTATCTGTGTGTGAAGACCGTCTCTGGCATAACTACTTTTGCGCCGGGCTCTGCTCATAATAAATACGTGATTTTTCCAATTTTTTCTGCTCCTCCGTTTCTGACATATTCGTGGTTAAAGTGAGGGTCAATACATTGAATCGTCAATGTATTGATTTCTTATTACATTTTGTGTAAGTATTTTCTTGATTATAGAAGTTTAAGTTTGTTTAATTTCTTATTTTAAATAACAATAACATTTTGGGATTCATTTTCGAATACTTATATATTTTTAGTTTCAATAGTTTAATAATCCACAATTAACTGTTATTTTATTTGATATTAAAACATAAAAAAATAATTTTTCATATTCATTTGAATTTAAACTATTTAGTAGCGTGGTGTGCGAGATTTATTGTAAACTAGGAACCTTGATTATAGCCAAAATATGATCTTCAACAATGAATGGCGTATTGTTAAATCTTTTTTCCTAAATATCCCAAGCAACTTGATAATTTTCGTTTGAAATTTCTAATGATTCTTTATAACGCAAGGCTTCATCTTTAAAGTATAATTTTAAATACTGCAAACGTTGACAATTTGTTAAATTATTGTTTTTGTCGTCTACTATTGAAATAAAAGAATTGTAAAATGCCGACCACTCTTTGCAAGACTCGTCGAATGTTTTCAAGTTGCGATGAATAATCGCGTTATAATTAGTTCCATTATTTGACAAATTACTGCTAGTGTTGCTAGAGCTTGGACCTGTATTTACCACGAGATACCTCTGAAGGAGTTCCTCCGTCATGTATAATATCGAAATATTGATTTTCTACTTTTTCGCGTCCTTCGTTTATCCATAGTTGTGATTGTATCTAAATGTTCTATTTGAGCCTGAACGCTGTTATATTCGTTAAATGCTGACTGTACTAAAGGTTTTCGCGTTTTTAGATGGTGAATATTGTTTTTCAGATAGCCGAATGATTTTACAAGTACGTCAGAACGCGATAATGTTTCTTTGATACCAGGACTAGTTCTAATCAAATTTTCTAAATTTGACATTTTATAGGCTGGGGAAAGGATGAATTAAATAAGGAACGAACTGACCTTTAACTGCTGCTTGATGGTGTTCTGCAAGTCACGAGGATTTGTTTTGGTTAGTGGAGATTCTTACTCTTGATGTTCGTTTAAATCTCGTCTTGATGATTTCTTGAAGCCTTCCTTGAAGCCTAATATCGTTTAACCAATGTTTGTTGCCGCAGGCGTCTAGTTCTTTTGTTTTGTCAACGAAGGTTATTGCAAAGTTTTAAATAATGGCTGGATAGGGTAACTTGCAATCAAAATGTTGGACGCCGCTTTGAATACACTTTACTTGAAAGCATTCTTAACGTTTAGGTCTGATGCTTACAACTTAACAAACGAGAATGATCATGAATTTAATTTTCCAAAGGGACGCACTAAGCTAAATGGAAAGTTGCCACGCCCACTATGCTATTATGGGATCGCTATAGGGCAAATTTCCACCCTCTGGGGGAGGGGACGAATAGCTTGCCCATCTTGTTTAAGCTTCCTTTTCATGTGATATAAAAAAGTCATGATAACGTGACATTCTTTAATGGTTGTTTTCTAGTATGGTCGGTCTAGCTTTTAAACCAAGTTTTTTTTCGGATAGCGAGGAATTTTCACAAAAACTTTTCTAATGAGTTTTACTTCCCTCGCATACCGAAGGGAAGTATCATATTCGGGGAAAAATCACCCTCCGAGATTTTGTCGGTTTTTCAATTCCGTCAGTCTGTCTGTTGGTGCATTAGCTAAAAACTACTTGACGGAGAACAGTCTTTGGTAGGTAGCTGCCGCTACTGTCAGCGAAGGAAGGGTTAAACTTTCACTGGAAAACATACAGGGTGGACCGTCTAAAGGGAATAAATAATGGAAAAAAAAAGTTTTTGCTCAAATTTAAAATTTCCACGATTCATGACATTCTAAACCTATTTCCGAAAAAATTTAAAAATTTGTTTTACTAACATTTTTGAAAATTTTTTTACCACTAGGATTGATGAAAAAAAATGTGTTGGCTCTAATTTAAAACTTCCACGTTTCATGACATTCTAAATCTATGAAAAAAAAAAAATAATAAAAAAATTTCAATCAAAATTTTTTTACCACTTGAAACATATTCTTTAAAGGATTTTGCAAACATCAGAAAAAATAACTATATATGGGAACTAAAAGAAAAGCTATGTGTAAAAATATTAATGAAATCTTTGAATTCTTTCGATAACCTGCCTTCTGGTTATGCCAGCAAATTAAAATTTCTTAAATGCATTTGTATTATTTCTTATTTGAAAATTCTCATTCAACAACTAGCATCCACACAGTCACCTACGGCCATGTAGGTTAAACTAGTATCTAGATAACCCCCTACGGTATATGAAGATTCAGTTAAAAATGGGAACAAAGGCATAAAATGGATTTATTTACCTACCTTTGTGAAAAAAAAATCATTCTAATGGATTATGTTTCAATACAATTAAAGCAAACAAATAACAATTCACTTTTAAACATTTTTTACCATTATCATAGAACGGAAAAAATTATTTTGCTCAAATTTAAAATTTCCACGTTTCATGACATTCTAAAACTATTAAAAAAAAAAATCTTCAAAATTCTTTTGAACATTTTTCACCACTACTAGATTAGATGGGACAATTTTTTTGCAAATTAAAAAATTTCGCGTTTCATGACATTCTAGACCTATTTCAAAAAATTTTGTTTTGACAATTTAAAAGACATTTTTTTACTACCATTTATATAAATTTATAAAATGGATGGAAACAATTTTTTTTCGCTCAAATTTACAATTTCCACGCTTATTTAAAAAAAAAATATAATAATTTTTTGACCACTCAACTACGTGGTCACCCTAAGAAATAATTCAACCATAGTGGAAATTTGTAAAGGTATTTACGCACGCCCTCCATATGTGGTACTTTTTATTTAATACTACATTTTTGCCGTCGGATAGCCACCCTGTATATCTGTTTGACCAAAAGTTATTACGTTCTCTTTGTAATAATAGTGATAACTACATTCCGATTATTATTCTCATATGTTGTTTCGTAATTAATAATTTTTTAGAGTGACTACCCTATATAAATAACGAGGGAAGTTCTGTGTAAATACCTTTACCGATTTTTTTTTATTGTCTAAAATTGTTCATAATTGTTGATTGCATGGTATTGACCGATAATTGTTATAAACAATGTTCTTATTGTTAATTTGTTACTTACTTTTTACTTATTTTTACGTAATTTGATTGAAAATAACAACTTTTTGCTCTTGTTGGTGTAAAGATGAATTTCTAAGGGGGGGAGGGGAAATCAAAATTGTTAAGAAAAATCTGAAAAGATTCAGGTAAACCTATTTTTTTAATGTAAACCTTTTTTCCTCAACGACTTTTCCTAGAAATGCAAATTTGCAGTTTTCTCGGAAAAACCAATAGAAATAGGAACAAATTTGTGGGGGAAAATCATTAATAAAAAATATTTAAACAAATATAAAAAAAATTAAACAGACAACAAAGTCTTCTTAACATTTTAATAATAATAATAATAGCTTTATTGCCCAACAGAGAACCCATTCACAGGACAATTATAATACTATAGAGTAAAATGAAAGAAAATATATGATATGCATAAGTACATAAAATTATAAAAAGAGAAGAAAAAAAATATTACACACTAAATTAAATAAAATAGATGGTGAAAATGTAATATAACCTACATAATATAATGAAACATACAGTTTAATAATATTCTTATTATGTTACATGAAAATGCATATTTACGTATGAGGGTTTGATTTTCAAATGATAAAGACAATAATTTCTTCATCTAAAAACGTAGAAAACGGCCCATTTCTCACGTAAAAATTATACAAAGTCTCAAAATTTTTGTTTCTGAATACCAAATCGGAAAAATACGTTCCTCCTAGTTCAGCAAATTGGAAATTATTGTATTTATTTTTTTGAAAATCAAACCCCTTCAGCTCGGAAAATATGCATTTTCATGTAACATAATAAGAATACTAAAATGTTAAGAAAACTTTGTTCTCCTTGTCTGACTTTTTTCAGATTTTTAAAAATATATCATATTAATGACTACCTCAAAAATTGTCCTATTTTTATAGGTTTTTCCGACAAAATCTGAACCACGCCTTTGCTTTCAGTCTGCATCGTTCAGTTAACTCAATTTGTTATTTAGAAAAAACAGGGGGTCTCTCTTCATATTTCACTATTTATTAATTCAAATTTAACTTTGTTAACTTCTCCATGTAAAGGCATAGCCCTCGGATGTTAACCATTACTTAGTTTTAAGCAGTTCAAGTTGTGAATCAACGTAATAATTAATAATAATAAATACTCTTTTGTTCAACTAAATAAATTGTTTTCAAAAAGTGCAAATCAGAAATCCGATTTGCGTGCCTTATATTATCCTTTATTTTGTTTTTTGAAGATGTACTTTTCTACCTTTTTGCTGGAATCACCCAGTACTATGTATGTATAAAAAAAGATTACGAAAAAAATGCGGAATACATTTGCCCGCTCATGCGCCCATAGCTCCTACACTATTACTTTGTTAAGATAATAAAGTCAATATTATACAAAAACTACCATTTCTATGGAAAATTACGGCAATAAAAGTCTTATATCCCATTTAGTTTTAATACCTTTACCTTTTCGTTGAAATTTAACTCGGACATGTATAATCTCCTTTAATAATAAGTTCAAAATTACCTAAAATAAAACGTAATTTTCAGTAGCACCATAAATGAATTCAAATGCACATTGTACATACAATTATTGTTATATAGTGTAGGCAAATTGAAAAAAAACGACCTAAACTTGAAAAAGTTTACTAAATGAATGGATTTTCACGTGAATTCTGTTCGTTTTGATGTCTAGATCAAACTCCAAAAAAAAGATTTGCCGCTGCTGCCCCGCAATTGTTATTCATGCTATTGTTGCTAATTTGTTAACCAGCAAAAATGAGGCGAATTAACAAAAAAACAAAATAGATTTTTATATAATTTGAAGAAAAATAACGTTTCTACTCTTGCAAATTTTTCGAGAAAATGCGTATTTTCGGAGATACAGCGGTTCGAATTTTTCCAAAAAGGGGAGAGAGGGGAACAAGAAGTGACGAGAAAAAATCCAGAAAAATTCCGGTAAATGTATTATTTAAATATAAGATTTCTTTTCCTCTATGACTTTTTCCTAAAGTGCACTCGGTTCAAATTTTTCCGAAAAAGAGACCCTTATCGGGGAATGGAAAATCTCTTTAAACCATGAAATTTAAAAATCCGGAAAAATTCAGAAGTATAGGTTACTACATGCTTTAAAATTTTAGCCTATTGTAATTTTTTTGTAATGTACATATTTTCTGAGTTTTCGATAGTTTTTCACAATCAAATATAATTTTTTTTTTTCATATCACAAAATGCAATAATCTCTGAAATTATAATTAATTTGTATATATATATATATATATATATATATATGTTGTTTCTTAGGTTTTCACGGGTGTTAAATGAAGTGTTGGTGTTCTTCCGGGTGTTTTCCCGTGTAGTTGGTAGGCTCCTGTGGGAGCCACGCTTGTCTAAACGACGTTTCGGCGGAATCTCATCTGCCATCTTCAGGTTCTAGCTGAATGCTGCCTGCTGCTGCGGCTGCTGCTGTTGCTGCTGCTCCTCGTTGCTCGAACTGAACTGACGTTCTCTCTGTTGTGCGGCTCCTTATATACGTTGTGGGGTGGGGCGCACCTGCGCACTTGGCTGCGTGTTACTGGCCCTCGTCTCTCTGTTGGAGGCGTAGCGGGCGCCTGAGCTAACCCGACAAGAGGCCTCGTTGAAACGTCACGTTTCACGTGACTTCTCGTTGATGGTCGTGCGTCCTCGTGTCTAGCCGGCTCTGGAGGTTGTCGTGGTCCTCCTTGGTTGGTTAGCGCTTGGCTCCGGCTCCTCGTGATGGGTCCCCTTGTAGCTGGCTGTGGTGTCTCTTCCTGAATGGTCGATACTCGACGGTGCCTCGTTGCGATCGCAACGAGGCACCGAGGCAACCGTGGTTAGCACTTGGTTAGCGTGGTTAGCGCTTGGTTAGCGCTTGGTTGCGATCGCAACGAGGCACCGTCGAGTATCGACCATTCAGGAAGAGACACCACAGCCAGCTACAAGGGGACCCATCACGAGGAGCCGGAGCCAAGCGCTAACCAACCAAGGAGGACCACGACAACCTCCAGAGCCGGCTAGACACGAGGACGCACGACCATCAACGAGAAGTCACGTGAAACGTGACGTTTCAACGAGGCCTCTTGTCGGGTTAGCTCAGGCGCCCGCTACGCCTCCAACAAGTGCGCAGGTGCGCCCCACCCCACAACGTATATAAGGAGCCGCACAACAGAGAGAACGTCAGTTCAGTTCGAGCAACGAGGAGCAGCAGTAGCAGCAGCAGCAGCAGCAGCAACAGCAGCAGCCGCAGCAGCAGGCAGCATTCAGCTAGAACCTGAAGATGGCAGATGAGATTCCGCCGAAACGTCGTTTAGACAAGCGTGGCTCCCACAGGAGCCTACCAACTACACGGGAAAACACCCGGAAGAACACCAACACTTCATATATATATATATATATATATATATATATATATATATATATATATATATATATTGCTGTATATCCACACTGTGGAACACTACCTAAGTGTCGTGTTTGAAATCATAAATAAAATTCACAAATTTGTATGTATTTTAGGAATTAATCATAACAGTTTTACTTTAACGGATCATACAGAAGCAGGAGTATCTGTGGTTTATTTAATTGATTCAAGTTCACTTATTCTCATCGAGTAGGATGCAGAGAATGAAACTTGATATTGAATACGAACAAAATATTTAAATAAACATAAAATGAAGTTTTTTTAGTTTAACAAGGTTATTCTAAATAGTACATAATAAAACATGAACTGATAGAGAATCACAATCTCATTTAAAATGATTTAGAATGAAATTGGAAAACAAAAAAGTAAATTTTATAAAATCTGACATGCATGTCAAAACTTAGGGCTGAAAATCATATTTTGTGTAGAAACACTGTAAATCTACACAAAATGAATATTGAATGAAAGACTATTAACAGTAGTTGCATTGCAGCGTGATTATTTTAGAAATAGTAAGTCCATAGATTACAAAACACTGAATGACATTTTAAGTTTTCAGATATTTTCAAATATCATTGCAGAAAGGTGTTTTGTAAATGATATTTCACATCATGCAGAAAGAAAGGACTAATAGTATGATGTTAAATGTTTGTTGGCGTATCAATTTCTTGTTTTAGTTTATAATATCAGTATTCTGTCATTATGAAAAACTGCAGTACGTTTTTAGCTACTAGCATTTTGTGTTTATCATTGCTATTCATCTAAATGTATGAATTAGTATTTATTTGAGATTGGAATTGTTAATTGTAGCTATAAGTAGATTTTAAGAAAGTGTATGTAATATGTCAATATATTTCGAGTAATTATAATTATTCACTTAATCCTGAAAAGTAGAATAAGAAACTTATTAGGAAAATTAAAGAATTAAAAACAGTATTCAATTAAGGTAAAGCACAAACAAAACTGAATAGTTTAAATTTTAAATTAAAATTAAATTTTGAAATATTAGATCAAAATAGAAAAAAACAATTGAAATATTGGAAATTAACCCATTGAAACGACTAAAAATAACAAATCAGTTGATCATACACCGCTGAACAGCGAGCTGTGAAAAATATTCATCCACGAATAATTAATTAATTGAAAATAGAAGAAAAGTGGTGAATAAGTTGAAGGTTAGGATATTACAATCCAGATATATTGATATCAAGAATAAATTGTAAAAGTTGATTAAATATAAGAAGTGAGTATACTTTGAAAGTATTACGAAGTATCCGGAAAGCAGATTTAGAAGAGGGAAGTATTTGTTAATCCAGTTAGCAAATTTATATGGTGAAGAAATTTCAAACGTCAATCAAGTGATAGAAATATTTCAAGGAAATCTTGAAAACAAATTGGAGGTTATAAACAAACGTCAATTCAGTAAAGAAGAAGAAGAAGAAGCCTTGAGAGGTTTAAAAAGTCAGTCCTGTGACATAATATTTCAAGGATTATAATAACCAGTTAGAGGTTATAATTTAACATTACTCGAGTCGAAAGAAAGACAAGGTAAAGCTTTACAATATCAGAAATCCATGGTACATATTTATTTTAAATAAAGGCCATATTTATCATTTTAGTTAAGTTAGATTTTGTTATTTAAATTTGTTAATTACATTCCAAGTTCAAATTTGTTAATAAATTAATACTTTGTTCGTTCAATACTGAGTTTGATTTATTTAGATTGTTATCTTGATCGATGAGCATTTATTGAACCGACTTCGTTGGACCCTGAGTAAGAGTCATTCTATAGATTGTAGATGGTCATGCTAATGGTGTTCTATAGTCTATAATATTAACAGCTTTTAAGAAACTGTTTGGCGCTCAATAAAATCATTTCAATTTACTTTCAAAAAGTAATTTCGAACGTATAAAAAATAAAATAGATAGTAGAATATAGAACATTTATGGCTTGTTAACGTGGAGCGATCAGGAAAGCGATTGAATAAATACAACTTGAGAGTAGTTTATCATTTCAAGCATACATTTGAAAGATAATAGAACAAATAACTTATTTTGATAGTTTTGACAACAAGGCATTGTCAAATTAAAAACAAATACAATTTATATGAGGTTAAAGTCAGGTAAGACAACCATGAATCAAGAAGAAACTACACCAGGTACATCCACAGTTCCACAAACACAAGTTGGTGACACAGACACAAACATGTTCCAGAAAATCATGGAAATCATGGGTGGAATGAAGGTACAAATGGTACAAAATAACCAAACTTTGGAAGCAAACATAAATACACAAATTGACAAAAATATCCATCGACTTGAAGAAAACATTAGCAACATGAATACAAAAATGGATAAGAATAACCAAACTTTGGAGGCAAACATAAATACACAAATGGTTCAAAATAACCAGCGACTAGAAGAAAATATGGACAAAATAAATACACAAATTGGCAACATAAATGTACAAATGGGTCAAAGTATGCAAAAGCTGGAAGAAAGCAATACAGAAGTAAGAAATAAGATTGAAAATCTAGAGAGTAAATGGGAGCGAATGGGAGAATCAATCAATGAAGAAATAAGTGTTAAGGTGAATGAGGCAGCAAAAGAAATAAGAGAGGAAGTAGTAACTATGTTTGAAGATGGAATGACTGCAGTAGATAGCAGAATGAAGAAACAGGAGGATAAATACGATAGCAAAATAAAAGAACAGGATAGCAAGATAGAACAGAACACGAAGTTGTTGAAGGATACCACACGTACACAATTAACACAATTACCCACACATACGTACACATGCAACAAAACACCATTTTATTTTTACGGAGATAACCGCATACACCCTAAAATTTTCATTTCACGTTTGAAACAACACATGGAAACACAACACGTAAATGCAAACCTAAAAGCAAACATACAAGACACGTTAAAGGGAGAAGCGGAAATCTGGTATTCAGTTATAATGGACAGGTTTGAGACTATAGAGGAATTTGAAGCTCTAGTCTTAAAACAATATTGGAGTGATTACACTCAGTTGAAAATAAGACAAGACCTATTTAATGGTAACTATGTAGAAAATAAAGGTATTTCTAGGGAAAATTATGTACTTAGAAAAGTATACAATATTAGACATCTAGAACCAAAATTCACAGAAAGTGAAATGGTCAGATATTTAGCTAGGCATTTTTCAGGGGATATCCAGAATGTCATTATTACGCAAAGAATTGCAAAGTTAGATGATATAATTGATTATTTAAGAGAATTAGATGATTATCATCAGAGTTTTGATAGGAAGTCTAGTCAAAATAGGGAGAATAATATTAGGTATTATAACAAGTGGGGTTATGATCAGAACAGGAATGAGAATGATAGAAGAGAAAGACAAGGTTATGGTCAATATGATTGGAAGGAAAAGCAGGGTTATGGTCGTCAATATGACAATGATAGAAAGGAACGAGGGGGTTATGAGAAACGTCAATATGACAATGATAGGTATGAAAAGCAGGGTTATGAGAAACGTCAATATGACAATGATAGAAAGGAACGAGGAGGTTATGGTCAATATAAATATGACAATTATAGAAATGAAAAGCAGGGTTTTGAGAAACGTCATTATGATAATGATTGCAGAGAGAGAGGGGGTTATGTTAAAAATAATGAGTCATATGCACAAGTGGCTAATATCAATATTCAAAGGGGAAATAGAGTAGATGAAAACACGCACTCTAATATAAATAAAATAGAAACAGCACAAGTAAATGATAGAAATAGAAATCAGGATTTTTAGATAAACTTGTTTTAAATATAGGTAATAATTGTAAAAAAATAGGCGACTGTATAGAAAATGATGTTATATTGGGAGACGACATCTTATCAGAAAAAAAGGCAAATATTGTATTAGGAGAAAGAATCCTAAAAGTAGAAGGTGAAAGAATACCTTTCTGTATTGATAATGAATTGAATGGCAAAGGTGCCGAAATAGTTAATGAATTGAATGGCAAAGGTGCCGAAATAATTAATGAATTGAATGGCAATGATGCCGAAATAATTAATGTATCAAATGGCATAGAGTCCAATAATGATAATGAATTTTGCGGTGAGCATATAGTGGGAACCACATGTGTTCAAATAAATAATGATAAGAAGCCTGAAACCTTTCTGATAAGTCGTTACTCCAGATATGATAGAATTTTTAAAAATTTGTCTCAAAAATACAAAAATTCAATTGATTATGAACCTACAATAGCAAAGGGCTATGCGCAACAACTTGAAGTAGGTAATATTTTAAATGAAAACGAAAATGTTTTAAACTATAATAAGGAAGAATCGTTACCGGGAAGTTGTCACATGGGGATAAATTATCCATATGATCCAGGATAGATTACTCTTAAGTTATCCAAATGATCCTGAGTAGATCAGTTTTAAATTGTAAATAAACTTTGACAGTGTGAATGTCACATCATGTTGTTAAAACTAACAAAATTTTCACATGTCAAAATTCTATTAGTTTAGGGGGTTTTATGCTGTATATCCACACTGTGGAACACTACCTAAGTGTCGTGTTTGAAATCATAAATAAAATTCACAAATTTGTATGTATTTTAGGAATTAATCATAACAGTTTTACTTTAACGGATCATACAGAAGCAGGAGTATCTGTGGTTTATTTAATTGATTCAAGTTCACTTATTCTCATCGAGTAGGATGCAGAGAATGAAACTTGATATTGAATACGAACAAAATATTTAAATAAACATAAAATGAAGTTTTTTTAGTTTAACAAGGTTATTCTAAATAGTACATAATAAAACATGAACTGATAGAGAATCACAATCTCATTTAAAATGATTTAGAATGAAATTGGAAAACAAAAAAGTAAATTTTATAAAATCTGACATGCATGTCAAAACTTAGGGCTGAAAATCATATTTTGTGTAGAAACACTGTAAATCTACACAAAATGAATATTGAATGAAAGACTATTAACAGTAGTTGCATTGCAGCGTGATTATTTTAGAAATAGTAAGTCCATAGATTACAAAACACTGAATGACATTTTAAGTTTTCAGATATTTTCAAATATCATTGCAGAAAGGTGTTTTGTAAATGATATTTCACATCATGCAGAAAGAAAGGACTAATAGTATGATGTTAAATGTTTGTTGGCGTATCAATTTCTTGTTTTAGTTTATAATATCAGTATTCTGTCATTATGAAAAACTGCAGTACGTTTTTAGCTACTAGCATTTTGTGTTTATCATTGCTATTCATCTAAATGTATGAATTAGTATTTATTTGAGATTGGAATTGTTAATTGTAGCTATAAGTAGATTTTAAGAAAGTGTATGTAATATGTCAATATATTTCGAGTAATTATAATTATTCACTTAATCCTGAAAAGTAGAATAAGAAACTTATTAGGAAAATTAAAGAATTAAAAACAGTATTCAATTAAGGTAAAGCACAAACAAAACTGAATAGTTTAAATTTTAAATTAAAATTAAATTTTGAAATATTAGATCAAAATAGAAAAAAACAATTGAAATATTGGAAATTAACCCATTGAAACGACTAAAAATAACAAATCAGTTGATCATACACCGCTGAACAGCGAGCTGTGAAAAATATTCATCCACGAATAATTAATTAATTGAAAATAGAAGAAAAGTGGTGAATAAGTTGAAGGTTAGGATATTACAATCCAGATATATTGATATCAAGAATAAATTGTAAAAGTTGATTAAATATAAGAAGTGAGTATACTTTGAAAGTATTACGAAGTATCCGGAAAGCAGATTTAGAAGAGGGAAGTATTTGTTAATCCAGTTAGCAAATTTATATGGCGAAGAAATTTCAAACGTCAATCAAGTGATAGAAATATTTCAAGGAAATCTTGAAAACAAATTGGAGGTTATAAACAAACGTCAATTCAGTAAAGAAGAAGAAGAAGCCTTGAGAGGTTTAAAAAGTCAGTCCTGTGACATAATATTTCAAGGATTATAATAACCAGTTAGAGGTTATAATTTAACATTACTCGAGTCGAAAGAAAGACAAGGTAAAGCTTTACAATATCAGAAATCCATGGTACATATTTATTTTAAATAAAGGCCATATTTATCATTTTAGTTAAGTTAGATTTTGTTATTTAAATTTGTTAATTACATTCCAAGTTCAAATTTGTTAATAAATTAATACTTTGTTCGTTCAATACTGAGTTTGATTTATTTAGATTGTTATCTTGATCGATGAGCATTTATTGAACCGATTTCGTTGGACCCTGAGTAAGAGTCATTCTATAGATTGTAGATGGTCATGCTAATGGTGTTCTATAGTCTATAATATTAACAGCTTTTAAGAAACTGTTTGGCGCTCAATAAAATCATTTCAATTTACTTTTAAGAAGTAAAATTCGAACGAATTAAAAATAAAATAGATATAGAATATAGAACAATATATATATATATATATATATATATATATATATATATATATATATATATATATATTAAAACAAAACATTTCTGTCTATCACCTCTATGAATCCTTATTTTCATAAGGATAGTAAACCAAACCGCAACGAATTGCTAGTCTGGCCGCGTTAAGGATAAAAATAACATTTTATCACAACAAAAATAAATTAAAATTAAAAAATTTAAACGTAATGCTATAAGCGAATTAATTTATTATACTAGAAACGAGCACTCGAGGCATGATGTATCGAGCAGACTCCAGAATGTAATTACAACTAAGCCTGAACTGTAAATGAGAACAGAGTAACAGGATTCAAGTATTTAGAATTATATGTGTATAATTGTAAGTCGTGAAAACATGATTTTGAACATTAATTGTATTTTACCTTATCATAATGGACTTTTCAATAAAGAAATGTGATTGTAAAAACGCCCATATACAGCCAGAACAGTACTGAAGCATCCATGGTGTCCAAAAACATGTTCTAGTTTCATCTTCTTGAAGACCCATGCAAAAGCTCAGCGACTGGGCTATAATAAAAATAAATTATGTTAAAATATTTTGAATTAAGAACTTAAAAGCTACCTAGCTAGTGTAAACATGAACTTTTAATCATTTAAAAAGTAATTATATAATTAGAATACAAACACAATAGGTGTACTCCACTTTAAAAACAGTATTACCTAAATGTCAAAATAGAGACTCGTCTATTGAAAATATTACTACTAAAGCACATCGTAATAGCTCCAAAGGGTATAAAATATGTAAAGACTCATGTAAACTATACTTACATTGTGTGTGCCCATAATTTAAAAGACTATTGTAAGGTCCACGATGTTATTTGAGAATGACCATAGCGTAGCTCAACGATTATTATGAAAACCATTATATAAATGAACTTTACCAATGAAATATATAGTTGCAGTGAAACAGGACTCACTATACTTCATTTACATTGCATTGTGTTACATTAATTTGTTCATCTAGGAGGTATGAGATGGTGTTGGAAAGTACCTGCTACCCCTAGAACACAAAATGTTATTTCTATGAATTTAAAATGTTTATAACAATGTTTATTGTGTGTATAATTAGTAATACAAAGCTTATTTACAACCTGGAACCCAAACTTTGCATGTAAAATAGAATTTAAGAAAAATATTGTATAAATTTCAGCAATTTTGGAAATTTTATTGATTGATTGATTTGCCAGCGTAAGGTGGGCATTGCTGCCAATTCCGGTGCATGGAGATTTGTTCCACTACGCAGCCCGATCGCACATCGATCATCCCACCGTGTGCCGGAACAAACCCCCGGTGCTTTTTTATACCGCCGGACCAGCTGCATACGCTGGATTGGACATTGGACATGCTTGTTGTCAGCAGCGAGAGCCGCATGACGCATGGGGTAGGAGTGGAGCGTGTAGGTGTTTGTGAGATGTTTCTTCTTGTTTTCCTTCTGTCTTCATCGGATGGAAAGTGTAGGCGTTTGTGAGATGCTTCTTTTAGGTTTTCGTGCTTCTTTTTACTTTCAGGTTTTTGTGATATGCTTCTTCTTAGTTTCTGTCTGTGATCATCTTCTCTCCTATTCTACTTCTGAGTTTTCTGTTTCTGAGTTCTGAGCAATTTTGGAAATTTTATTGATACTAAATTAAACATAGAGTGTGGCATATGGAAATGTTCGGAATTTAATGCAGATTAATAATTCAATAGTAAAATCCAGCTTTAGAACTCCTACACAAAAATAAGTGTAAATACAGAATTCAATAAAATAATTTTAATAATCAAGCAATCTAATCATGTCAAAAACGTCAAATTAGGCCAATTAAAAAGCTTGAATTTTTAAAACAGTCACCCATTAGAGCTCGTACAGACAACATCTAGAACTGTCGATCTAGAAAATTATAACCTTAAAAAAATAAATAAACAAATAATAACCCAAAAGTGCCAAGAAAGTTAAACTAGAGCCGGTTGTACTCTAAGATAAGAGTAGACAAATAATTTAAATGCAAATCTAGCAAGAAGCTATAATTAATAATATACAATTTACAAAGTTCCTGAAATTTAAATTTTAAATGTTTTGAAAAGGGTAAACAAAGTTATAACTGAGGGTATTTCATATTTTACAAGCATCCCAAGTAAAAATAAAAGTGCTACGAAAGGTAACAGTACCTACCTTTAAATTAAAGTGTTTTCGGTATTGAAAATAAGTGTTTCGTCCATTAAATTAATCAAGAAAGGAGAATTTATATCACAGGCCACTAAAGTGAAGCTCCAAACGTCAACGATTCGCCAGGGATCGCAGATATAAGAAGGAATAAGCAAGACTGCCGTCAGCGCCACAAGTGCGGGTGAACTGTCGAACTAAACGAGCAGCGACAACAAATCCATGGTAAATATTTTCTTAAAAATTGCAATTTTCATAAATAAAAGGCAATATAAGTTTTATTTTAGTAAATAAGTCAAACAACGTATGTATTTGTGTATTTTTCCCCAATATAGGTTTCCAGGCAGGAGTTTTATTAATAAATATTTGTTCTTTGTTATTTTGAACTCTGGTTTTTCATTTACAATTTCAGACTGTGTGCACCAATACTAACCTGAGCAATTTAGAACCGACTTGAGCCCTGGAGAGTCTGTCTGTTCAAATTAAGGGACTAGACATCATGCTAAAAAGTTACTGTTTTGTGTAGTATAATAAATTTGACATATTGCTGTGCAAGCTATTTGTCTGGCGCCCAAGAATAAAATTCAAACATAATTTAAAAACACAAAATATCGTAACAAATGGCGCCCAACGCGGTGCCAGTTTTGTAATCTAGCATTATCATAATCACAAATAAATAATTGGCCAGAATTATAAGCAAGATTTATAATATTTCAGGAAACTGAAAAGCCAAAGTTTGTGTTGATATAAGGTATACAGTGTGTCAAATAATAAGGGTATATTTATTTCTTTTTGGTATAAAATTTTTATTAGTACCACAACTGGTAATTGTCCATTAGAATATATGAAACTTAGGAAAGGTAAAGAAACAAGCATGGACCAAGAACAAGCATCGGCTGGTACATCAAACACACAATCAGAGGGGGATGCAAATACACAACCTGACATGTTCCGGAAACTAATGGACATGATGGCAGGCATGAATAAAACATTGGAAAATAATAGCCAGAAATTGGAAGAGAAACTGGAAGAAAACAATAAAAAGGCAGAAGAAAACAATAAAAAACTAGAAGAAAATTTAAATAGAAGAATAGAAGAAAACAACAAAAATTTGGAAGAAAATTTAAATAAAAAGGCAGAAGAAAACATACAAAGAATCGAAGAAATAAAACAAGGTATAGAAGAGACTAATAGAAATCTGGAAGAAAATATTAGCAGGAAAATAGAACAGAAAATGCGAAGAATGGAAGAAAGTCAAACTGAACTGCGAGATAAGATTGAATGTCTTGAGAACGAATGGGAAAGAATTGGAGAAATGATGAGTGAAGAAATTAGAACAAAAACGAATGAAGTTACCCAGGAAATTAGACAAGAAGTGAGGGTAGAAGTAGAAAGTTTGATAGATGATGGTATAACAGAGATGGATAAGAGGATTAAGAGACATGGAGAGGAATACAATTCCAAATTAAAAGAACAGGAAAGCAAGATTGAAAAGAATACGCGGCTATTACAAGAAAGGAATCAAGGTCAAACATCAACACATACATACACATGCTCGAAAACACCTTTCTATTTCTTTGGGGACAATAGAACACATCCCAAAATATTCATCACACGCTTACGACAACACATGGACACATTACCCAGCCATGTGAGTTTAAAGTCAAATATCCAAAACATGCTTAAAGGGGAAGCAGAATTGTGGTACCAGACGGTCGAGGACAAATTTTCAAATATTGACGAATTTGAAACCTTGTTACTCAAACAGTACTGGAGCCAGTACACACAACAAAAAATAAGACAAAACCTCTTCAATGGTAAATTCAATGAAAAATTAGGAATAACTAGGGAGACTTACGTGCTGAGAAAAATCTATAACATAAAGCACTTAGAACCAAAATTCACAGAGGGGGAAAGAGTTAAATATCTTGCAAGACATTTCTCCAACGATATACAGAATGTTATAATCACCCAAAGGATTGTATTGTTGGATGATCTCATTGAATATTTGAGGGAGATCGATGATTATCGACAAAATACTTACAGTTATGATCAATCAAATCGTGACCATTTTAATCAGAATTTTAGATATAGGGGGAATAGTTCTAACTACTTTGATAAGAGAAACAATAATTATTAAAAGGAACAAAAATATGAGAAATAATGACAAAAGTACTGATGGGGCAAACGACAGGTTTAACAATTATTCTAATAATAATCGTAGGGAACAAAGGTCTCCAAATGCTACAAATTTTAATAGATATCGGGAGTATGATAATTCCAGGGAAAATATAAACAATCAGGGGATAGATCGTAAACATGTAAGATGGGAAGGCGATAAACGAGATACGAGATCGTATGCTCAAGTGACAAATACAAATATCAATAGGAATACGAGGGAAAAACAAAACTCTCAATCCGATTTTGATAAAATAGAAACGACTGCGCAAGTCAATGCTAGGGATAGACAGGATTTTTGAATAAGGAAATTTTAAACGTAGCTCATAGGTATATGCATATAAAAGAGTTCATTGGACATGAGAATGGTAACGATATACAAAACGCAAAGATAAGCCAACTGCCAATAGTTCAAATTAAAATAAACAATCATGTTTTGCATGCTTTGGTCGATACAGGATTGCAAATTAGTTTGCTTGATGAGGATATTTATAACAAATACTTAAATCAAATTAAATGCATAAGGGTATCAAAGATAAAGTTGGTTAATGCCAACGGAAAAAAGTTCGCGGAATATGACAAGGTGTTGAATAGTAATTTTGTAATCAATAATCAAACTTTTAAAGGGGATTTCGTAATTGTAGCAAACCTGAATTATATGATAATCGGGGAAGATATTTTATCAATTATGGACATGGGTAACAACGTATTTTATTTTTCTGTACCGAACATAGCACTGGTGTCTCTTAAATTAAGGAAATTATTTTCAAGATTCTCTCACATAAAATTAGCATTTAAAAACAAAATAACCATCAACAATCTTTTTGCTAAATTGAAAGACAAAGACGATTTAAAAAATTATTCCAATGTGGTATATTGCATCTCTTGCATGAATTGTGAAAAAAAGTATATAGGTCAAACTGGTAGAAAAGTTAAAGATAGAATCACGTCACACAGGAGCGACGTGAGACTCAACAAAGAGTCTTCGATGTTAACCAAACATGCTCTAACGTTAAACCATAATCTTAACTACGATGAAGTTAAGATTCTGGACTTTCAAAAAAACCTTCATAAAAGGACCTTCCTGGAGATGTGTCATATCTTTAACGAACCAGATGCTATGAATGCCAGAAGTGATATCGAAAGTCTCAGTATTTTATACACGTACTTATTACACGCACACGCTAATAGAAGGAACAGTGACAACACCCTGTACACTACTTTTAACAATTAGTTGGTTTCATTTGATCTGTTGTGTTGGCATCCATTTATGTCAGGCCTGGAGTAGAGAGAGAGGGGCTTGGCACCCCCTCTCTCTCTCTGCTCCAGTCCTGATATTTCGTGGTTTTTGTCAACATTCCGCTGCTTTTTTCGAATTTTCAAAAAACGTAGTTGACTGGTATCTGTTCGGTTTTCGAAGTGGCTGATGCAACTTCTCGATTAAGGATTTTTCTTTTAACTAAGATTGAATCAAAATGTAGTGTTTTTAAATTGTAATAGCAATGTTTTCTATGGTCCTTAGGACATGCCAATTTTATTTATAACCTCAATTTAGTAAGTACTTTTCACATTTTTTAAATAATATAATTACAATGTACAAACATTTTTATAGAATTCCTGAGGAAGAAACAATAAAGTTTCGAAAGCTTGAATTTAAAAAAGTCTTCTTTTTTGAACCCAGTGACTGCATCCCTGAAGTTATATTAAACATTTTTGTTTATATATATTGCTGTGTATCCACACTGTGGAACACTACCCAAGTATCGTGTTTGAAATCATAAATAAAATTCACAAATTTGTATGTATTTTAGAAAATAATCATAACAGTTTTACTTTAACGAATCATACAGAAGCAGGAATATCTGTGGTTTATTTAATTGATTCAAGTTCACGTATTCTCATCGAGTAGGATGCAGAGAATGAAACTTGATATTGAATTAGAACAAAATAAACATAAAATGAAGTTATTTTGGTTTAACAAGGTTATTCTAAATAGTATATAATAAAACATGAACTTGTAGAGACTCACAGTCTCATTTAAAATGATTTAGAATGAAATTGGAAAACAAAAAAGTAAATTTTATAAAATCTGACATTTATGTCAAAACTTAGGGCTGAAAATCATAAATTGTGTAGAAACAATGTAAATCTACACAAAATGAATATTGAATGAAAGACTATTAACAGTAGTTCCAGTGCAGCGTAATTAATTTAGAAATAGTAAGTCCATAGAATACAAAACACTGAATGACATTTTAAGTTTTCAGATATTTTTAAATATCATTGCAGAAAGGTGTTTTGTAAATGATATTTCACATCATGCAGAAAGAAATGACTAATAGTATGATGCTAAATGTTTGTTGGCGTATCAATTTCTTGTTTTAGTTTATAATATCAGTATTATGTCAGTATGGAAACTGCAGTACGTTTTTAACTACTAGCATTTTGTGTTTATCATTGCTATTCATCTAAATGTATGAATTAGTATTTATTTGAGATTGGAATTGTTAATTGTAGTTATAAGTAGATTTTAAGAAAGTGTATGTAATATGTCAATATATTTCGAGTAATTACAATTATTCACTTAATCCTGAAAAGTAGAATAAGAAACTTATCAGGAAAATCAAAGAATTAAAAACAGTATTCAATTAAGGTAAATAACAAACAAAACTGAATAGTTTAAATTTTAAATTAAAATTAAATTTTGAAATATTAGATCAAAATAGAAAAAAACAATTGAAATATTGGAAATTAACCCATTGAAACGACTAAAAATAACAAATCAGTTGATCACACACCGCTGAACAGCGAGCTGCGAAATATATTCATCCAAGAATAAATAATAAATTGAAAATAAAAGAAAAGTGGTGAATAATTTGAAGGTTAGAAAATTACAATCCAGATATATTGATATCAAGAATAAATTGTAAAAGTTGATTAAATATAAGAAGTGAGTATACTTTGAAAGTATTACGAAGTAAATTATCCGGAAAGCAGATTTAGAAGAGGGAAGTATTTGTTAATCCAGTTAGCAAATTTATATGGTGAAGAAATTTCAAACGCCAAGCAAGTGATAGAAATACTTCAAGGAAATCTTGAAAATAAATTGGAGGTTAGAAACAAACGTCAATCCAGTAAGGAAGAAGAAGAAGAAGCCTTGAGAGGTTAAAAAGTCAGTCAAGTGACATAATATTTCAAGGATCATAACAACCAGTTAGAGGTTATAATATAACATTACTCGAGTCGAAAGAAAGACAAGGTAAAGCTTTACAATATCAGAAATCCATGGTACATATTTATTTTAAATAAAGGCCATATTTATCATTTTAGTTAAGTTAGATTTTGTTATTTAAATTTGTTAATTACATTCCAAGTTCAAATTTGTTAATAAATTAATACTTTGTTCGTTCAATACTGAGTTTGATTTATTTAGATTGTTATCTTGATCGATGAGCATTTATTGAACCGACTTCGTTGGACCTTGAGTAAGAGTCATTCTATAGATTGTAGATAATCATGCTAATGGTGTTCTATAGTCTTATAATATTAACAGCTTTTAAGAAACTGTTTGGCGCCCAGTAAACTTATTTCAATTTACTTTTAAGAAGTAAAATTCGAACGTATAAAAATATAAAAATAGATATCAGAAAATAGAATATATATATATATATATATATATATATATATATATATATATATATATATATATATATATATATATATATATATATATATATATTGTTTCTTAGGTTTTCACGGGTATTAAATGAAGTGTTGACGTGCTTTCGGGTGTTTTCCCGTGTAGTTGGTAAGCTCCTGTTGGAACCATGGTGGTCTGAACGACGTTTCGGCGGAATCTCATCTGCCATCTTCAGGTTCTAGCTGAAAGCTGCCTGCTGCTGCTGCTACTGCTGCTCCTCGTTGCTCGAACTGAACAGTTCAGTTCGAGCAACGAGGAGCAGCAGTAGCAGCAGCAGCAGCAGGCAGCTTTCAGCTAGAACCTGAAGATGGCAGATGAGATTCCGCCGAAACGTCGTCCAGACAACCATTTCATTTATTGGTTATTTTATAAGGGAACGTATTGGTTTGTTCAATTAAACAAAATATACAATAATGTGATTTTCAGATTGTTCGAGTAATTTTAGATGGAGAGCCGGCTGTATAAATTTCCTACGAATAAGATACATGAAAATCTTTATGTGAGTGAGTAAGTACTACCACAGACATACAGGGAGCCACTTTTCATTTTTGCAAATTTTGCCCGTGTCATGGAATTCTGACGTCACTTCGGGTCACGATTCTTTGTGTCATCAAACACGTCAAAATTTTTGTTTTGAGGTATACAATGAGATTGTAGAGGGCTGCCAGGCTTAATTTGCCCGCAACACTGAGGCACCCTCGATTAAAGTATTTTCTTTCTGATTTCTTAAATCATCGAATACATGAATTATTTTTTTTTAAGTTAAAGTACAAGCCTTCTGGTTATTAAAAAAATAGGCTGCCTCTTCTCTTATTTGCCCGCATCCTCTCATTTTGACATCACTTCCGGTAAATTTTCATGACGCAAGCAAAATTTGCTTATATGCTCCCTGTAGGTCTGTGGTAGTACATACTCACTCACATAAAGTTTTTCATGTATATTATTCATAGGAAATCTATACAGCCGGCTCTCTACCTATTTATTATACGCAGCAGGCGTGTGTGTGTCCCTCCTTATAATACACACAGAGAAAATAATTAAGTTAACTACTACAATTAAAATTATTTTAACCACTTTGGATGACTGTAAGTGCAGATATGTCTACACCAAAATAAAGCTAAAAGTATGGGCAATAATTTTTATTCGATACATATTTCTACTAGGGCTGTCCGTTTTGAAGTTATTCGATAAAATTTAAAGGGGTTGTTCTAAAAATATTTTTTTTAATATCTCGCTAAATACTAAAAAATGTGTATATATTGTAATGAACATTTTTAATCACTTCTTAAATACAAACAGTCTGGCGTTTGAACGGACGCGCTATCTCAAACGGTTACCGAGATACAGTCATTTGAAGATTTCACCCTTGGGCAGGGGGTAAACGACGCGTGGCTCAGCCGGCCAAGAAGTGGTTCAATGATCCATATTAGATGTACTAAGACATGAAATGCATCGCTTGTTTCATTCATTCCAAGCCCACGACTGCCTTATTTTGAATATATGCGGGACTACTAATATGTATGATTTCAGTTCATTGCAGTCTGCATCCTCGAGACTTGCCACCGAACTGGTGTCTGAAGTCTGAGTTCCCATCGCTGTGTCTATCCACCAACACCCACTCGTCTTCTTGTTCCACTGAAGTCAATCTTATGCTGCTGTATTCGACTCCTTCTGCGGTTGCTCCATTATCTTGACCTGTTGTAATAATCCCACTTACCCTGTTTATGCTACTTTGGGGGTTATTATGTTTAATGCTTATAGCCGCGAAAATTAATATACCCCTTTCAAATGAGATCAATTTTATACTATATGCGACTACCAAGGAATACTTATTCATCCCCTGCGGGTCTTTCTCTAAGGTTATACTCACAGTCCCTCTGCTTATGGGGCCACGTATATATCTCAATGTATGAATCTCGTTATACGTGGTCCTTTCACAGATATATGTGTGTACACTTAAAAAGATATAGTTCAAACTTACCCCAATTTTCTTTGTCACGCCTGCTAGTCCACCACGATAACCTAACTTCGATGATTCTAATTTCCACTATTTTAGTAATTAAATAAAACACGAAAATCTAACCACACTTAATCTATTTATACACAAAAGAAACACGAAAGTAATCGGTTTGAAAATATAACAATAATTAACACTTAAATTAAAACAAAAGAAAATACACTTAGGTAAAGTTAAACAGATAAAAAAAATACCCCAGTTGGACCGTAGTCCCATTCTTAAGTGAAAAAAATGACTTCGTTAATGGGTAAACATAAACTGATTGCCGGAAGGGCCAAAAATACAATACCATTAACGAGCATGACTAATTAATTTTGAAGACTCTAATTTATCAACTCGTACAGAAAACGCCAGTTGCCAGCGACAATTCGAAGGAGGTGATGTTTAATTTGAACTCTAATGACGATAAGTTAATATTTAGTACCAAAAACTTAAATACATACATAAACCCGGTGACACAAAAAAGATGACCACTACGTAGAAAATAGGACACGTCTACCATACTCGAAAGCTGAACAAAAAGTGTTTTTCTTAAATTGACCGCTTCTCTTCGTCAGTTTTTTGGGCGAAATAGGGCGTGGTACTTTGGGGTTATCTTAACCAATGGAATGCGAACCGCCCCTATCTATTACTTAATCGCCTTCTGGAAATTAGCGTCCTCTACTGGCAAAAATGAGGTACCGAAATAGTACCCGTCTGGCAAATGGCGCCCTCTATAGTAAATATGGCCAAAATGATGATTTTACCCTAATTATACAACATTATTCTAACAACTTAAACTGTTTTATATCTAGGCTAGCTAAATTATTCCAACGAGATGAAAAAACCCTTTTTGTATTTAGATTCTTCTTCATCATATTCATAAAATAAAGGGAAAAATCTCGTCGTTCCTATCTAGTGTACAATTCGGGGAATTATGGCATCACTTATCCCATTTATGGTTTGATTCGCGCTCTCATGAATTTAAATACACTTGTCGTTTAATTTCCCGCGTGTTTGTTACATTTCTAATAAAAAGCAATTTACCGATGACGTCGATTGTAACGGATTTTCTCAGGCCGAGCTTTATGAGTTTATAGAAGGCATAAAACGGTAATAAAATATTTCAACTTTAGGAAATGTACTACAATATACTTTATAATGTGGAAGAAAAGTTCTTTTGTATCTAGCATGAAACTGTTGTTAGAAATTATAAACTTTTTACAATCTTGTTTTTTCAATCCTCTAATATTACATTAAGCCGCCTTGTTCAACTTTTATAGTCTGGGAACGAATATCTTAAATTTCGAAAACATCACGCTATTTAATGCCGAACAATTATAACTTCTTAACCCCTTTTATTGCATTTGTTACATTGCCCCCCCGTTTAGATCGAAGCATATTTTTTCCATAAATGAAATAATTGATTCGATTCCCCTTTTGGTTTATTACATAATCTTAAAGCTAAATGTCTCCTTTGGAGTCCCTGATCTAAACACGCTCACCGAATAATCTGTTCACTGACACTTACACTGAGTTCCGTCGCTGCACAACCAGTCTAAGATTCGGAGAGTCGCCTGATGTCATCTCCGTGGTGGGCAATGATATTGTTGGAAGTTGCTTGTTGCCTCGGTATCGTTTGGTGTAGTCTATGACTCCCCGTGACTACTCGCCTTTCCATGGGTTGGCTCCTACGACGCGAACCCTGCCTGTATCGTCTGGCTGCTAGACTCGTTACTCCGATTTGGCTTTCAGAATAACACCCGCATCGCCTGGCCGCTGAAGTCGTTACTCTGGTTTGAGTTTCCAGTGTACTCCCTGCATCGTCTGGTCCCGGTGTCCTCATTTGCATGGACTCGGACCTACTTGTCCGGTTGGCATCACCTCAGGCCCATCATGGAGTTGGCTCCGTCTTGACTTTGCCCCATGGGTTGTCCTTCCGTGACTGCTCGTGGTCGCGGCTCTGGGTGCTGGTGGTGGTCCTCCCCTGGAACCTCGTGGCCCCCTTCCTGCTGAGCCCGGCTCTCCGCTCCCCGACTGTCTTCCTTGGTCTAACGGTTTTGGGTATGTGGAACCTGAAACTCATCAGTACGTGTTAGTTTCCGGTGATTGTGTAAGGAACATATACGCCTGTTTCCATCGTCGAGGTCTCTCCCTTCTGAATGGGCGTCCATCCTGAGCTCCTCCCTGTTTCTGTTCCGTGGGTATTCTCTTCTTCGTCCCTGTCGGCGTTTGCTAGCCTGAACCTTCCCATACTGATCTATAATTACTTAAACAAAAAAACAAAAACAAAACAAAAATAGAAAAAAAAAATTGCTCGTCTGAAACCCGGATAGTAGACGATTCCCGGACGGATTGCAGAAGCTGAGCAACCCTGGCACGCTATTCTCTATTCACTTCTCATTAGATGGCTTTCCACGCTCTTCTCCATCATCGATTTCCGTATCTCCCACCTGCTATCCTTGGGTTATCTTGGTGGCTCGATTTGCTCGGTCCGTATCTTCCTTCCCATTCCGCGGCTGTTTCTTACATTGATTTGGCGTTTCACTAGTTGGCTTGCTCTCCCGCAACGTGTTGTTATTAGTAGAAATAACTACTCTAATACGCCCTACCCTTTTCAGTTTGTAACCTTCCAAGTGATCTATATCCCCTCTTCTCTCATCCTTAGCCGTATAAGGAGTCTTGCCGGGGCACTACTTCCAATGCGGTCCATCCTCGGACGCGGACACCAAGTTTATAAGTGGGGTGTGACGATAAATGGTCTGTGGTATTGGAGTAATATTAAGAATTCTCACGACTATATTCCTATTGTTGTTAGGCATCTTCTGGGGGACGTCTACAAGGCTGTAGGCTGTACAAATACCCCTTTCTGTGCTAGAGAGTGGTTCGCAAATCACAGTGCCTGCTGGAATCCGGATGTCTATTGGCACATTCACATCGCAACCATGGAATGCTGGGATGTGTATGTCTTCATTCAATCGTACTACGTTTGGGTGTTTTTTAAAACTACATCCCATTTGTAATCTTCTGGACTTGGCCAAGTTCTCAGAGATCGATCCTGGAAGTTCGCTATTGGCACCGGGATAGCCGTGGAATTCTTTTGGTCTATTGTAAAGTCTCTTCGGTTTGACGGCCGCTGTAGCCTGAGTAACTTTCTTTTCCCTCTTCTCTCCATCCGAGTTACCCCGTGGCTCAGTACTGTCAAATCTGTCGTGTTTTCCGGGTGGTGTCCCAGGAGTTGTAGACTTGTCCACAACGGCAGGATGGAGTGGTACCAGAAACTCTGAGGGGAGTATACCTATGGGCTCCAGCGTGGTGCCCCCTGCCACCTCCTTTATACGGGGTATCCGGCTAACCCCGAGACGATCGCACCGATCTGCTCGCAGCAAACAGTCACTGTCAGGGACAGTGAGCGCTACCCCTCCTGCTAGATCATCGTGATTCATAATCCGTCGTCCTGAGGTGGCGACGTCACTTGTTAAGGCCAACTATAACCGTGTAAGTTCATTACACCCCTGTCCAACTCTAGGACCATATTGTAAAAACAAAGATTTCCTTTCCATTTTCTTTCGAGCAATTACGAAACCTACTTTAGAATTTCGGTTCTGCTCCGCTAACCTGTTGTCATAAGTTTGGGGAGGGGGTAAAATGTGCTTACTATGCCAAATATATTTCTCGGATATATTACCTGGTTATAGTTGAAAGAAAGGGATATTCCTACCAACATCAACGTTTCCCGTATACTTATCTCTTTTTATCCATTACTTGTTTCAATATCCAACTAGCGAACACCCTGTATATCGAGACCTAATTTGCCTAATCCAATCTTGTACTGATTTCCGCAAATATACTTGTCGTTTAATTTCCCGCGTGTTTGTTACATTTCTAATAAAAAGCAATTTACCGATGACGTCGATTGTAACGGATTTTCTCAGGCCGGGCTTTATGAGTTTATAGAAGGCATTAAACGGTAATAAAATATTTCAACTTTAGGAAATGTACTACAATATACTTTATAATGTGGAAGAAAAGTTCTTTTGTATCTAGCATGAAACTGTTGTTAGAAATTATAAACTTTTTACAATCTTGTTTTTTCAATCCTCTAATATTACATTAAGCCGCCTTGTTCAACTTTTATAGTCTGGGAACGAATATCTTAAATTTCGAAAACATCGCGCTATTTAATGCCGAACAATTATAACTTCTTAACCCCTTTTATTGCATTTGTTACACTGTTACTGAACCCAACAAGCAACTAGCCAAACTTTGGAGCTTTATTTAACCTATAATTAACGAATTCAACTAATGTGAGTATGAATTTATCAGTTGTGCGTTGTGTAAATTTATAAATGTCTCTTATATGTGAGTAACTATATTCGATATTCAGTTGATTGTTAACGAATGCTGGGAAATTTTCTGTTCTCGAGTTCAGTGTCTTGTTCGGTTAGGCCATAAATATTAAATTGTACTTCTTAAGTTTTCTTTCGCTTGTCAGTAATCTGTTTTTTAACACTTCATTTTCTTTTAATCTAGCATTTCCTATTTTAGTAACATTGATTTCATTTGAATTTTCACTTTTTATGTCGCGAATTCCTTGTTCTAATTCTATGCAACAAATATGAAAATCTTCATGGTGAGCACAAAATGAAAGGCAAACAATTAATGAAATCACAAAAACACTACGAGATAGTAATATAGATCCTATTAGACTTCTAACGTCAACAGAAAAACCAACTCAGGGTCCTAAAAGGCGCGGTACGGTGCCGGTTTCAGTGGCGATAACTCGATCGGCGAAGTTAAGCAACGCCGGGAGAGTCCGTTACTTTGATGGGTGACCGTATCTCATTTCGCCGTCCTGGTCAAGTGATGGAATAGCATTAGCTAAACTTCGCCAGGGGACGTTAAGATAAATAAGACGTTAAAATAAAAAATAAATAAATAAAAGAGCAGCTAGAATTTCCCATACATGCCAAGAAAGGGGGTAATTTTACATTGATTTGATTGGGCCGCTTTTCTTTTTTAATAATAATATAACATATTTTTAATTTCAAATTTCCTTATAATAATAATAATAATAATAATAATAATAATAATAATAGTTTATTTTAGCAATAGTAGTAGTACAGTAAAATGAAGTTTGCAAAAAATATATATAAATAAACAAGAAAAAAAAATCACTGAAATAGGAATAATCCTACTTGTGCGTGATTAAGATATTTATATAAAAAATTTCTCAAAGCATTATAATTATAGATTGCCAATATTAAAGCTAAATTTGGTATGTGTGAAAGAGGTATCTTTAAAATAGACCTTAGCCATCGAAGACGAGGAACGTGCAAATATGCACACGAACCCAATCTCCTCGGCAACCGATTGACGTGGTGTGGTACTGATTTAATCAGGGAAATATGTTGCGTTTGGAAATGGTGTAAGTTGTGGTAAGAGCCATAGAATCAGGTAGCTATATTTTGATTTACAATATTGTGTATTATTTGCCGGGGTGTCTGAATGAGCCATTTTTTAATTTGTTTCTTGGATACTTTTGAGTTCATTTGATTTTTTATACTTGCAGGTATGATATTGTAAAATCGGGAGGCAAGGTACATATGACTTTTTTGTCCTATACTTTTTATTGATTTTGGATTACGACAACTATCCTGTTTGTGCCTTGTTGCATAAGGATGTTCAATAGGTTTAATATTTTCTTTATTTTTGAAATTGTATGCAACAACGCTCAAACAATACAGCTGCCGCAAGTCAAATAGGTTAGCTTCTTTAAACAACTCTTCGGTTGGGTAAGTATAATTTTTATTATATATTATTTTAATGATCCATTTCTGTATTACATTTAAATTTTTTAGATGATGCTCATTTACGCCTCCCCAACCAATTATACCATGTTTTAACTGGGACTCAACTAAGGCATAATAGACAATTTTAAGTTGTTTAACATCGAGGTACTTTTTCAGGTGTTTAATTCTTGACAGCATTCCTCTTAACTTTCCTACTATGTGTTTAATTTGTAAATTCCAACGGAAATGTCTGTCAACAATTATCCCTAAGTATTTTATGGATTCTGATTCGGGTATACTTAAGTTGTTATCAATATTTAATGGGCCAAAATTAGGTAGGCTGTTGGTGTAGGAAGTAAATGGCAAATATACAGTTTTATTGAAATTTACTGTAAGTTTATTGGCATCAAACCAATCTTTAATTTTTTTAAATTCCTGTTCTGCTGTTGTTTTTAAGTTTTCAAATGAGTTTGCTTTGAAGATTACAGCTGTATCATCAGCAAAACTAAGTATGTTCCTGTGTCGTTGAAATTTAGTAGGCTATTAATATATATGGAAAACAGGACCGGTCCCAAAACTGTGCCCTGAGGAACGCCATATTTTATATATGCAGGTTTGCTAAGTGTATCATCTATCTTCACGTACTGTGTACGATTAGATAGATAACTTTTTAATAGATCATAAGCATTTCCCCTCAAGCCACAGTTTTCGAGCTTGCCTAAAAGTCGAGTGTGGCATACGATATCGAACGCTTTCGCGAGATCCACGAATACGCACAAGCAGGGAGTTCGGTCATCCAGTGCGCTGTAAATGTGTTGTGTTAAGCAAGCTATTGCGTCCTAAGTGGATCTGTTTTCGCGAAACCCAAATTGTCTAGACGATAAGATATCATATTTATTAAGAAAACTCGTTAGTCTATTTTTTATAATTTTTTCGAAAATCTTGGCAATATTGGAAATGAGTGATATGGGTCTATAATTAACTAGATCGGCAGTATCACCACCCTTATGCATTGGTTTTATAACACCTATTTTAAGAGCTTTAGGAAAATGTCCAATACTGATGCTTCTGTTAATTATGTAACTTAGTATACTCGCTATTTCATCACATATTTCTTTTAGAGTCTCAGATCTTATTTCGTCGTAGCCAGGGGCCTTTTTTAGTTTTAGGGATTTTATTAATGTTTTAATTTCCTCAGGGGTTGTAAGGGTTAAATAAATCGAGTTTTCAATATTTTTTTCCTTTTCATCTTTAAAATTTGATGGTACATTTATTTTATTTGCATATTTTACACCTAATTCAGTATAATATTCCACAAAAGCATCAGCAATGTTATTTTTATTTTGTGTCAGTGTATTATCTTCCTTTTTTATTTGTGTTATTATTTTTTCTGTTCTAGTTTTATGACAGAGATTATTTACTGCATTCCATAAATTTTGACTAGAGTTTTTATTGCTATTAATTTGATTTTTGTAATAATGAGATTTGGCGTTATTTATAAGTTTTTTTAGTTTGTATTTATATAATTTGTAATTTTCTAATAAATTGTTATCCTCTGAGTTTTTTAATGTTTCTTTATACATCCTATTTTTTGTATTTATTGATTTTAAAAGGCTAGGTGTGATCCATTCTTTTCGTTTCATATTTTCTTTTTTAATTTTGACCGTCTTTGTACTTTTTCTTACATTTGTTTTTAATTTATCTAAGAAAATATCTGTCATGTCGTCGATGTTTTCACAGTTATAAATATCAAGCCAGTCTTCTTCTTTTAAATAGTTTTTTAGGGTTTTATAGTTTATATAGTGTTTTTGTCTTAGTGGATGTATTTGTTTTTGAATGTGGCTATCGATTTTGATTAACATGATAATCGGATAATGATCCGTTATCCTACTCATAAAAACAATCGGTACGATATTTGATATATTAGTTTTTACAAAAAAATGGTCAATACATGATTTTTGTTGCCCTTGCACCCTAGTGTGCTTATTTATATAAGATGAATATCCACTGGTATTTAAAATATTTAAATATTCTTCGGTGTAATCACATTCTGATTGGATGTTTATATTTATGTCTCCTACTAATATATTAATGTCATTCTGTTCAATATTATCTAGGTATGTAGAGAGTTGGTTATTAAATGTGTAGGGACATATAGCTGGTGACCTGTAAATAGCTGTTAAATTAATGGTTTTATTTTTTAATGATACTTGTAATTTTAATGCACTTACTTCACCTATTTTAACAATATCATGTTTATAATTAAAATGAGATTTTATGTATACTACCACTCCATCATTTTGATTAACATTTCCCTGATTGTATAAAAAATCATATCCATCAATATAAAATATATTTTTATCAAATATTTGCCACGTTTCGGTTAGAATAATTATATCGAAGTCTTCTAAGAATTGATTAAGGTATACTAACAATTCATCAATATTTTTTGCTAGACTTCTAATATTTGTATGGAATATTCTGAAATTTGGTAATTGATTACTCTCTAAATGCTTATAGTCATTAATATTAGCAACTAAATGAGTTGTTATAGATTCATTATGATAATTCCTTATGAAAGAGTCCATTTTTTAAATAACACAATATAATAATAAATACTTACTATGGCTAAATAATCTATTTCTAATTTATTATTATATTGTTTAAACTAAAATATTAGATTTACATTGATAATAATATTTATATATAAGGGAAAACAAACGGTTGACGAGAGTAGGTATAATAAATTATTTATTTTTATTTGTTGAAAGAGTTAGTGTACTTTTGTCTGTTTTTGTTTCCTTTTCATTAAGTCTCGGCGAGGACCGATTGAGTTGTCCATTAACAGTAGGATTTGGGAGTCTTCGTTTTTTTGTTAGACTTCCGTTATTTTCAAGTTCGTATTCTTCTTTGTTCAGTTCGACTTGATTGTATGTCTTTAATGGTGTAGGCGGGGCACTGCTAGATTTTTTAGTTTCTGATTCTTCCGGCTCGTTATCGTTGTTTTCGAGTTCGTTATCACTATCTCTCTCATTCAATATTGGTTCTTCAG
Source organism: Stenurella melanura (assembly GCA_963583905.1). Taxonomy (NCBI): domain Eukaryota; kingdom Metazoa; phylum Arthropoda; class Insecta; order Coleoptera; family Cerambycidae; genus Stenurella; species Stenurella melanura. Next base: position 68,046,255 of record OY757318.1, read on the forward strand.
CATTGTATATTTCTTCATTTATATACAAATTTTTTATGTACAAATTTTACTTAAAATAAATCGATAAATAAAGCAGCTTAACAACTGACTCTAAAAATATGTTTAATTTATTTTTTACTTTAGTTCAATAATCATCTGACAAATCGTTGTCTGCAAATTCAACTTGCGAAATAATAATCTTGCATTCATTCTGTTGAACTATCATGATTTGGATCATTGACACAAAGTTTTCTTTTATAAGTTGTTGGACAATCTCTTTTAGATTTAGAACAGTCCACGCAGGTAGCCTTCCAGTTGCCTCCGTGGCGACGTTGGTTGTTGCCCTGAATCTCCAGGTTCTTCCAGCTGAAGCCACAAATGTGCGACTGGCTTCCTGTCAGTGGTTCCGTTTGTATGTCTCCCATCTTTGTTGTCCTAAGTTGTGCCTATCCTTTCAACTTAGCTATACCGTGCTGATGAGGACTAATAAGTCCTAAACACGTGTCCATCCACGGTTGCATCATTTCTGTGCGGGCTTACCCATTAAAACATTTTTCCTCTATATATATATATATATATATATATATATATATATATATATATATATATATATATATATATATATATATATATATATATATATATATATTCTAGCCACTTCGTCATTTTGTTTTTTTGGACAATGAAATAAATACATTATTACATTCATTGTTGTTAATAGGAATAAATAATTAGTTATCATGTACAATGCCTGAAAACGAGTAATAGATAATTTACTAATAACTTACCATTGTTTAGTGTCAAGTAAAAAAAAATTTTAAGAAAACTTTGAAAGATGTAAGAATTACACCTACGCATAATTCTTTTTTCCCCAACAGTAAACGTCTCTTCTCTTGTTCTTATATATCGTCTGGATTGTATTTATATATTACTTCCACATCCACGTAGTGGAGTGGAAGTAAATAGTAAAAAAAATTTTTTTAATTTTTCTTGTTGAAATGGGTTTAGAATTTCATGAAACGTAGAGATTTTTAATTTGGGACAAAAAAAAATCATGTGATGTCGGTATGTGTGTCTGTAAGTTTTTTTGGGTGCACGTGTCTTTTATAACGAGATCTGAAACTGGATTGATTGCCGAACTTCTCCGGTGAAGGGTTGGGAGGAAAAAGGGGAAAATAAGTAAAGCAAGCCGATAAGAGTAAAAAATTTAGGATTGGTGTTAGGTGTATATACTAAAAGCCAAGGCCTCTGATTTTTTTATAATATTTTCCATCCATGCCACCACTACCGCTCCATTATTAAAGGGGTTGATGTAATGAAATTGAGATATCTCCTTGAAAGGTACACGTATAATGACACCTAGATTATATTTTGAGGTGATTCCGTTGAAGGAGTGAGGGGGTAAGTAGAGGTAAATAGGGGAAAATGAGTAAAGCAAGCTGGTAAGAGTACAGAAACTGGATATTTGGTGTATATACTTGAAGCCGGGTCACAGATTTCTTTATATTTTTCAACATCACTTCCCCCCCCCCCCACCACCACTCCATTAACAGAAGGATTCGTAAAATAAACTTGAGATTTTCACTTGAAATTAGGTACGTGTATGTATTGTAACGACATCTACAATTAAATGATATTTTGAGGTAATCCCGTTGAAGAGTTGGGGTTAAATACGAGTGAAAAGGGGAAAATAAATAAAGCAAGGTGGAGTACAGAAACTTGGGATTTAGTGTTTATAGTAGGAGCCAAGGCGTGAGATTTGTTTATAAAGTTCTTCAACCCCTTCACCAGTTCCATTCCATTATTTAAGGGGTAGATAAAATAAAATTGAGATTTCCACTTCAAATTTGGTTCATATGTGTATTATAACGACATCTGTAATTTCGTTATATTTTGAGATAATTCCGTTGGACAGTTGGAGGTTAAATAGGGATTAATAGGGGAAAATAAGTAAATCAAGCCGGTAAGAGTACAGAAACTTGGGATTTGGTGTATATACTAAAGCCACGGCCTCAGATCTTTTTATAATATTTTTCAACCCCTCCACTATCCCCACTCCATTATGAAAGAGGCTGATAAAATTAAATTGAGATATTAACCTGAAATTCGGTACACGCGTATGCATTATATGACATCTGGAACTAGATTATATTTTGAGGTGACTCCGTTGAAGGGGGGGGGGAGTAGAGGTAAATAGGGGAAATGAGTAAAACAAGGTGGTAAGAGTACAGAAACTGGATATTTGGTGTATATACTAGAAGCCAAGCCCCAGATTTCTTTATAATATTTTTCAACCCCCCACCACCTCCACTCCATTAATAGAAGAGTTGATAAAACAAAAGTGAGATATTCGCTTGAAAAGTACACAAATGTATTCTAATGACGTCTGATTGAGATAGTTCAATTCGACTCGTATGTATGTTTTTTCCCACAAAAATATCAACTCTGATAAAGCATTTATTATGAAAATATTTCAGAATTTTATTAATTCTTTTTGTGAATTAAATTTGAGAATTAGTAAAAAATATGTTGCTTATTATACTCGTCGCAACCACGAGAACGAAAAGTATATCACTGATATTACATTTGATCGGCACATTTCTAAAACCTGTAATATCGATCGTAGATAAACAAACTTTTTATCACTCTGTTAGAATCGAATTCTGAACAACTTTGAAAAGGTCCGTCTGTCTGTCTGTGTTGGGTTGTTTTGTGGAATTAATTTGGTCAGTTGAAATGAGTACTTTATTTAGATTAAATAAACATAAACATTGTTACATATCCGCCTTATACAACAGGCGGTGCTCGACTAATCTTTATATAAGCTTATTCATATAGCTCAAGTAAGGATACGTGTCTGAAGTATAAACAATATTGCTCGAAGCATAAGACAATAAAATATTGAATTTATTTCTATTTATATTCTAACACTCCCACTAATTCATTATTTTAATTAAGCTCAATAAACGATTTAAGATTACACTTGTTAACGATTTTGTTAACATATCTGCAACTTGATTTTTAGAATCAACATACCTACGCAATTTTAATTTCACCTTCGGAGCACATGTCACGCACAAAATGAAATTTTATATCGATGTGTTTTGTCCTCTTGTGAAATTCTGGGTTCTTTGCCAGTTTTATCGCTGATTGATTAACCACGCTGATTTCTACAGGGCGCTGGTCGAAACCTAGTTCATGCAGTAATGATTTTAGCCACATTGCTTCTTTCGCTCCCATAGCTAAAGCAATATATTCAGCTTCTGTTGTTGACTGTGCTACAACACTTTGTTTTTGACTTGACCAAGTAATGGGTGCATTTGCTAACATAAAAATGTAGCCACTGGTTGATTTTCGAGTTTCGATACAACCCGCATAATCTGAGTCGGTATATCCAACTAGTTTAAAAATGCTGTTTGACTTTTCATACGTAATTACAAAATCAATTGTTCCCTTTAAATAACGGAGAATACGTTTTACAGCTTGCCAATGTTTTTCATTCGGATTGTTTATAAATCTGCTCACTTGATTTACGGCGAAGCTAATGTCCGGGCGACTTACTGTTGATAAAAATATCAGCGAACCGACCGCTTCACGATATGGATATTTTGTTTCAGTTTTAATGTCACTATCCGAAGTTTGTAAACATACACCCGGCTCACTCGGTGTTTTTACTGGATTAGCATTACTCATATTGAATCTTTCTAATAACCTTTTGATGTATGGCGCTTGGTTTATTTTTATTTTATCTTTTTCACGCACTATTTGGACACCTACAAATTCCTCAGCATTGTCCATTGTAATTTTGAAATAAAGTTTTAAATTCGTCAAAAGTTTTTCAATTGCGTTTATAGATGACGATAGAACTAAACCGTCGTCTACGTAAAGTGCTAAATAAATCACTGTGTTGTTTAGCTGTCCGACAAACACACATTGTTCACTGTGTAATTGTTTGAATTTGTATTCGTTTAAAAATTTAACAAATTTTTGATTCCAGCAGCGTCCGGCCTGTTTTAATCCATATAAGCTTTTATTAAGTTTGCATACAGGATTTGGATATTGTTTGTTTTCGAAACCAACTGGCTGTTTCATAAAAATTGTTTCTTCCAAGTCTCCATATAGGAAAGCTGTTTTTACATCAAAATGGCGAATTTCTAAATCGTGTTGAGCCGCTATCGCAAGTAATATACGAATTGAATCATATCGGACAACAGGAGAAAAAGTTTCCTTGTAATCAATGTCTTTTTGTTGCGAAAAACCTCTTGCCACGAGTCGCGCTCTAAAACGATTTACGTTGCCACTCACGTCCGTTTTGACACGAAACACCCATTTATTGTCTATCACTTGGGAACCTTTTGGTAAAGACTCTAATGTCCACGTTTTATTGTCTTTTAGAGCCTGTATTTCTTCTTCCATAGCATTTTTCCACTGCTTTGCGTTTTTGTCTTTCATTGCACTTTCAAAATCTTCGGGCAATATAGTTGTACAATACACAGCTGGTCCATAATAGTCTGGTCTTCTTATTATGCTCCGATCTCTCAGTTGACGAGTATTTTCTTCTTCTTCATTCTCTTCTTCTTCTGAAGTTGACTCGATTACTTCCTCGTTGTTTTCAGCTTGATCGAGTATTGCACTTTCAAAATTTACTGGGAAAATTGCAGTATTTTTGTTATCTTCATTGTCGACAAAAACTTCGTTTTCATTGAAAGTAACATTACATGAAATTTCAATTCTCCTTTTTCTTGGATCCCATAATCTATAATTATTGGAATTTTCGTTGTAGCCGACAAACATTAGTTTCTTACTTTTTGGATCAAATTTCTTTCGAAATTGCGGTGGAATACACATATACGCTGCACAACCAAAAACTTTAATGTGTTTAATTTCTGGTTTTCGTTTAAACCACAATTCAAACGCACTTTTGTCTTGCTGTTGAGATGGTAATGTTCTGTTTAGTATGTAAACGGAAGTGTTTACAGCTTCTGCCCATAGTTCGGTAGATACATTTTTGTTTAGCATCATTGAACGAGCCGAATTTACAATTGTTCGCAATTCTCGTTCTGAACTCCCATTTTGTTGTGGGGTATATGGAGCAGAACATTCATGAATAATTCCTGTCTTTTTCAAATATTCTTCGAAATTATTGTTGACATATTCCGTACCATTGTCGCTTCTCATGACTTTGATTTGATTACCTGTTTGATTCTCTACTAATGTTTTGTACTCTTTGAATTTTTCGAATACTTGCTGCTTGCGTCATCTTTAAATAAAACAAAATAGCGAGATCCTCTTGGTGATTCAACGTTGATTGGACCACATAAATCTGTGTGTATCATCTCACCTATCTTATTTATTCGTTTGGAAGATGTTGGATACGGTTTTCGAGACTGTTTGCTTAATTGACATGTTTCACAGAAGTTGTCGTCGTCATCGGTTATTTTCAGATTATTTATGCTGCTTCTGATTGCCTTTTCTGTGGCTTTGAAATTGATATGACCAAGCCGTTCATGCCATAATTTTAACGATTGTTTTGCAACATGACACTCTGGTTTAGACTTGATTCTAAACTTCATTACCCACAGATTGTTTTCACGATTTCCAACACATGACACGTTTCCTTCTGTGTCACGAAATTCACAAGTATGCTTCAAGGCTCGAAATGTGAATTGTTTATCCGTCATTGCTCCCACTGAAAATAAACTTCTATTCAGTTCTGGAATGTACAACACGTTCTGGATTTCTCGATCATGCCATTGACCTTGAACATTTGCTTGAATTTCAATGTTACCAATACCGGTGGCTGAGATTACTTTATCGTTTGCAATCTTTACGGAAATTGGCTCCTGCAATTCTTCAAATTTTGTAAACCAATCTCGCTGATGGGTCATGTGAACACTTGCACCTGAATCACAAATCCATTTGTTGCTGTCGCTATTCAGGCTGGCTGAATAAAGCTGTGAAATGTCGCTGACATAAGCGTTGTTGGATTTTGATTTCTGTTCTGTGTCACTCTTTTCTGCATCTGCTATGCGTTTTCTACATTCACGTGCCCAGTGACCCTTCTTCTTGCAATAATTGCATGTTGTTTTCTTTTTTAACTCAGCAATTTTGCTGTTTTTCTTTTCTTCTGGGCGTGATTTACTGTCGAGTTTTGCTTGTAGCGCTTCAACTTGCAGGGCTAATCGTGATGTTTCATCATCTTGCGTTGACATTCTTACTTCTTCTTTTAGAAGCCGCGCTGTGAGATTTTCGAGATTCTGTTCAGTCGATGCAACTGAATCCCATGCAGTTCGGAAATTGTTGTACTTCGGTGGTAAACCGTTGATTATTTTCGAACGTATTGCACTGTCACTTATGTTTTCCTTCATGTCCCGAAGCTGTTTTACTATCGATTCAACATTTGCTAAGTGGCTAGAAATTGACTCACCATCTGCCATGCGAAGTTCGTAGAATTTTTGCCATACCAGTTCTCTCGATAGTTCCGTTTTTTGTTCATGTGTTATTGTTAGCTTTTTCCACATTTCAGCTGCTGTCTTGCAATTGACGAGGCACTGAATCATCTGTGGCGTAATGGTTGTCAGAAAGATTACTTGAGCTTTCGAGTCTTTCGAATCCCAGGTAGTCCATTCAGGTGATTCTTTGTTTTCTGGTTCTTTTTCTTGTCCGTTGACAATAGACATTAATTTTTCTGCTTTGAACACAATTGACACACTGAATTTCCACAATTGAAAGTTCGAACCATCAAATTTTACGATCTGTGCGAGATCGTTTCGCGACGCGGTTGCCATTTTTACTTTCGTGCGGGAATACTGACACTTTTTACACTTACTGTACTCACTTTACTGTTATCAGGCTGATTACTGATTTTTGACCTTTGTGTCTGGACACATAACCTGTTGGGTTGTTTTGTGGAATTAATTTGGTCAGTTGAAATGAGTACTTTATTTAGATTAAATAAACATAAACATTGTTACATATCCGCCTTATACAACAGGCGGTGCTCGACTAATCTTTATATAAGCTTATTCATATAGCTCAAGTAAGGATACGTGTCTGAAGTATAAACAATATTGCTCGAAGCATAAGACAATAAAATATTGAATTTATTTCTATTTATATTCTAACAGTCTGTTCGCCCGTCCGTCATGTTTCTTGTAAGCACCATAACTTGAGAATCAAAAGTTCGATTCTATTGAAATTTGGACAGTAAGTTAATATTGTCTAGAGGAACATCCATATTGTTTTTAACGAAAATTGATCAATAAATAAAATAGTTACTAATTATTTCGGTTAAAAAAACCAGTTTTTTAAATTTTGGTAAGTAATCAAAAAATGTTTGAAACTAATATTATTTCCGCGCTGGCAGAGCCAACCCTGATTTTCACATGGCCAACATAAAATTCCCGAGCTCTACAGTCATCTCTTCTAAGGTAGGTATTAGAAACTATAGAGCGTTACTAGTGGATCAGTGGATAAGTGAAATAGAAAAATTTAAAAATAATGATTACCGCCGTGGCAAAAAAACTAGACTTCGCCTGAATGCGAAGAGAAAAAAGCGACAAAACACAATACCGAACAATAAAGAAAACATTGTGAGTATGATGTAAGTATATATTTATTTTAGGTAACAGTAGTGAGCAGTAATTTGAAGTTATTTTTTATTTTTTCTATAAAAGTCTAGTACCTACCTACAATGTATTAGTAATTTTTATAGTTTGTCTTTTATAAAACAAGGGGGTACCTACTCCGAAATTTGTTTACAAACTTCAAATCTTTCAGATCTATGCCGTCAGTTTGAGTTAGATGTTGTTATTGTGGTAAAAAAAAATGGCTAACCACGACATTGTCGATAACAATAATCAATATTTTTTTATCATTACTCTATAATAAAAAAAAAAACAGAAAATTTGAAAAATCTAGGGCGTATTAGACTAGCTGGTATGGCCCTAAGCATTTCAAACGCAGTTTTTGGGATGGAGCCATTTCTGGAGAGAGTACCGATCATAAAATTCCATGTTACCAGGCGGGTAACCTGGTTTGATATTGCATAAAACAATTTTGTTCATGACAAAAGGAAATATTACATCTTTTCTATGAAAGAAATTTTTCAAGTACTTCTGACCGATTTTCAACAAGAAATGTTTAATAACTTTTTTTCGTAAAGTTGATGTTTTCAAAGTTAATTTTTAAAAATCGAAAAATTGCCAATTTATCGTGTTTTGAGGCTCTAAAAGTATAATAAAAAATGTTTTAAGTTTTAAGCAAATTTGACGAAAAAAAAATTTGCTCACACCGAGGATCGAACCCGCCACCCCACTGCACATCAAATTTCACTATTTTCACATTACATTACTTTTTAAGGGTCAAAAATGCGTATAAGTCCTCAGGAATTGAACATTTTTTGTAGGAAAAACTTGTTAGCTTTCATTTGCACTAAACCTCGTGTCCAAAAAGTTGTTAATAAACAAATTAGAGCCTCTCACGCAATATCACTTTTATTTCCGGTTCCGGTTATCCGATCAAGTTCTTTCTGGTCTAAAAATTTTCCTTTTCCCAAGCACTTTCATATGCACAAAACCTCATTTCGAAACGCTTACCCAGAGCCGAGGTATTCCATTTGTTAACTTGTAAAATTAATTTAAACTTTAAATAAACAAAATCAAAAAGTTGCATTCGTGCAGACTTCTATGGGCGTTATGCCCGACATCAATATTTATCGTTTAAAGTCGATCAAACTTTCGGAAAAAAAGTTATTCGCTAATTAACAAATTATTCCAATAAACAATCAAAAAGTATTGAAGATATCCGGCCAAGAAAAATATGGTATATTGTGTGATATAAAAGGCATGTTTTTTGACAAAAACAATATCCTCACCTCATTAGTTTCGGAGTAATCAATTCGTTAATTAAGAAATTTATTATGGCTATAACAAATGAATGGGTTGACAAAATGGGTTGTGCCTGGCGCCAAACAACGCGTACTGAAAATATCTTTCGATTGAATCAAGATTTTTTCGGATTAGTCAAACCATTTCATTTTATTGAATAAAAACGAAAAAAAATTTTGTTTAGCGGAATTTTTTCTATAAGAATCCGTGGCTAGCTCTAATAGTAAAGAAAATTTTTGGGGAAAATCCCAGGAGACTTGCCTATAATAACAATTAACTATTTTGAATTATAGGATCCTATTATAGAGGTAAGAAAACCTCTATACATTTTACTAAATACAGCCAGCTGTTCACGTTATGAAAACAGCTTTGAAATTATACCCAGTAAAAAACAAAACCTCGCAGATGTTACAGAACACTTTGAAATTGAATTTTGTACTGAACATAAAGTACAGACTTTAGATACAGATAATCTCCAAAATATATCGATCATAAAAGAAAATATAGCCGAATACGAAATAAATAATACCACGTTAGGGGGAGTCGGTAACGAAACAGGTGCAGAAGAAACATTGAAACATCGAAAATATTGAAAATATAGTCGAAAGTGAAATAAATAATACTACGTTAGAGGGAATCGGTAACGAATAAGGTGTAGAAGAAATATTATGTAATAAATTCATCGAAAATAATGAAAATATAGCCGAAGGTGAAATAAATAATATTACGTTAGAAGGAAGAAGAATTGTCGACATTGAGCATTTTATAGATGGTCTAAAACTAATTGCAAACCATGCTCCATATATGGGGTGTACACTCAATAATATGATTGTTATAAATGAGGAAAGAAATGGGTTTGCCTCAAAAATAAAAATGAAATGTAATATGTGCAATTTTGTCGGGAAAGTAGACACCATATACGATCCAGTAGGCATCAATGACAACTCCATTGTTGGCATAATGGGCATTGGATCAGGATATACCCATCTAAAATATCTAACCTCTACAATGAATATACCATCCTTGTGTCAAACATCCTACAATAAAATTCATAATAAAATATGTGATGCTTCTGAAATAACAGCATTAGGCAAAATGGACAAAGCTGCAACAGAAGAAAGGAAACTGGCTATTGAAGTTGGGGATGAAATAAGGATGGCATACCATTTACAACTGTGGTTTGTGATGGTGCGTGGGCCAAACGGTCTTATAAATCAAATTATAACTCTTTATCTGGAGCCGCCGCCATAGTTGGTTATCGTACAAAGAAAATTTTACATTTAGGGGTTAGGAATAAATTCTGTGTAATTTGTAAGATAGCAGATAATAAAGGCAAAGATCCAAAGCAGCATGTTTGCTACAAAAATTGGGAACGAACTTCAAGTGCAATGGAAGGTGATATTCTTGCTGAGGATTTCAGAAATAGCGTGGAGATGCGCGGACTAATCTATAGTAAAATGATAGCGGACGGAGATAGCAGTTGCTATTATAAAATATTGGAATGTAACCCATATAGAAAATATAATATTACGTCAAGAAAATTGAATGCAGGAATCACCTGAGAAATTACATAAAAAAACTCAGAACCGCAGAAAGATAAAAATTCTGGATCTTCCGGTCTTAGAAAAGAAATTAATGTAAGTAAAATATTGTTATGCATTACACTCCCTTGAAACTGGAGATTGCTACGCCTATGCCTAAAAGTGAGTGACTGGAAACTTGCGGAAAGAGATAGACTTTTCTAGAGTGTGGTGAGAGAAGATTCTTGATTGATCTGGAGGCAATTTCAGAGTATATAAGGCGCGATTACCGGCGCAGAGAGAAGAAGTTCTATAACAGTGACGTTCGGTAAAAAGTGAGGTTAAATATAAAGTAAACAAAGTATAGAGGTTATTTTGAAGTATTGTATAGTCAGTAAATTATTAAATAAAGTGTTAGTGTTTATCTCTTGTTGAAATTATTTAGAACCCACAGATACAGGACATTTCCTAAGAGGTGGAAATACGCAACACTGGCGTCAGACGCGGAATTTTAACAAGAGGATTTTTCGGAAGTGTTGGGAAAACTGGGACAGTATTCTCGGAGTTAGCGCTAACACAGGAAGGACTAATTTAAAAATAGTGTTAAGTGCATTGTTAAGACATTGTAGAACATTTTATTAGGACATTAGTGATAGTGATTAAGATAAAGACTCTGAACAAGACTTTAGTGTAGTTAATTAAGTGCATTTTCGTGAACTTTCTAGAACTTTTCTATTTGGACAGCAGTTTAAATAAAATACTTTCTTGTGCTGTTTTGCGATTTCTCTGGACAATTTCATGACCGATATTGACGTGATTATTAAATGTTGTTGATTTCATCATTATTATATGCCGGTAACAACCAGAAGCATGGCATCCGAAAAACAAATGCAGGACTTTATGGCACAAATGCAAAATATAATGATAGACCAAGAAAAGAAACGACAAGAACAAGGCCAAAAACGTCAAGAAGAACTAAGAAAAATTTTTGAGGAGCTAGAGAAACGACATCAGGAAGAAGAGAAACGACGTCAGGGAGAATTGAGAAAAATCATGCAAAACTTGGACATTAAACAACAAGAAGAGAGAGACGAACTAAGGAAAATTGTAGAAGGCCAACAGACTGCCATATTTGCCGTCGCTGAATAAGATAGAGAAAGAAGTCAGTGGAGTCAAACAAGATGTAAACGAAGTCAAAGGAGAAGTAAATGAAGTCAAAGAGAAAATGCACCAGGTAGAGGAAGAAATAGACCAACTTAAACAACAGTTGAGGGAAAGAGGAAACCAGCAAGTGGTATCATCAGGGCAGCGATTAAAACTTCCCTCTTTTGATGGTCAAAGTTCCTGGATGACTTACAAGAGACAGTTTGAGGCAGCCGCGAGTGCAAACAACTGGAATAGGCTAAGGCATTAATCGTGGCTTTAAGAGGCCAAGCATTGGAGTTGCTCCAGAGAATTCCGGTAGACCAACAACGGAACTTTAGAGTTTTATAAGCTGCCTTAGATCTACGATATGGCGATCAACACCTTGCTCAAGTATACCAGACCCAGCTGTAATTGCGCGTTCAGAAAGCAGGAGAGTCTGCAAGAATTTGAAGCTGCGGTGGAAAGACTGGCACATTTAGCATATCCTAATTCGCCAAGAGAATTTAAAGAGCAATTGACAGTGGGGAATTCCTAGATGGGATAAGGGACGAGGAGATCAGGCGAGTCCTCAGGCTATCCCGAATACTAGTGGTGAAGCTTTGGTGGAAGAATCTGAGCCAGAAAAGGAGAACCAAAGTCCTACGTCGACCAAGATGGAGAAAATGTTTACTCAAATACTGGCTAAATTGGATACTCCAGGAAGACAAGGAAAGCCAAGCGGGGGTATTAAATGCTACAACTGCGGCAAGATAGGATATATGAAACGAGATTGTCGACAGCAGAACTCTGACTGACGAGTAAATGCTTTAAATGTAGAAGAGCAGCAGGAAAACTAAAGATAGCCAGCACTAAGGGGGCTGTGCTGGCTAGGGAACACGGTGCCCCCAGAGAAATTAAGATTTCCCAGCTGCGAAGAATTCCAAGTAGTCTGCTGTTGCAAGGATATGTGAATGGAAGAAAGTGTGTGTTTACTGTTGACACAGGTGCTATGTCATCAATAGTGCGGCCAGGGCTTATATCAGGCTTGCAGATTAAGATGAAGCAAAATAATGTAATTATTCGGACAGCCACGGGAGACAGGGCTGCGGTCCATGGAGAGGTCAATTTGGAACTGCAGGTTGGACAGTTGAGATTTAATTACAAGGTCATTGTGGCTGACATTATAGATAATTTCATTTTGGGACTGGACAACATGGAAGAGAAGAGGTTTATTGTTGACGTAGGGGAGCGAGTTCTGAAAGTTGGAAATGAGGAATTTATCCTGGCAACCGCAGACGATCCGTTCCATAAAGCAGGGCTATTGACAACACAGACGATTAAGATTCCTGCTCATTCGGAACAGATCATCGATGCTGCCTTGGAAGGAAATCCTGGAGGTTACCGTGTTGGCCTGGTTGAAAGCGACGAATCGACTAAGTCCCTAACCAATATTATTATGGCAAGAACTTTATCCCGAACTAAAGACAAAATCCCAATTAGAGTCATGAATTCAAAATTCCCATGCAGTAACAACTAAAGGCAAACCGATTGGCTCCTACGAACCGGTTACGTGGGTAGCAAGGTTCGAGGAACAAACGGAGGGAAATTTATCTACAAATATAGATCAGGAAGTTTTGACCTTGCTGAGTTCCCAGTTGGAGCGTTTATCTGAGGATGAACGAGAGGAGGCAATCAAGTTCCTGGAAAAGGAAAGTTTAGTATTTGCCAAAAGTGCGGAGGCCCTTACAAAAACAGATATAGTCCAGCATCGAATAAATACTGGTGACTCACCTGCTATTCGAAAACAACCTAGGAGGCTTCCGCTAGCAAAACAAGAAGAAGCTTCAGCAATGATAGATAAGATGCTACAAGATGGAGTTATTGAGTAGTCAACAAGTCCCTGGTCATCGCCAGTAGTTTTGGTTGCCAAAAAGGACGGAACGTTAAGATTTTGTGTCGATTACCGAAAATTGAACGATGTGACGAAGAAAGACAGTTACCCATTACCTCGGATTGATGACACGTTAAGTACATTGGCAGGCTCACGATGGTTTTCTACGTTAGACCTTAGGAGCGGTTATTGGCAAGTGGGGCTCCATCCATTCTTCATGACAAGGAAAAGACAGTGTTTTCAGCAGGCAGTGGTCTTTACCAATTTACTGTGATGCCTTTTGGACTTTCCAATGCCCCAGCCACTTTCGAAAGGTTGATGCAATTCGTACTACGAAGGCTAACCTGGAAGGCGTGCATAGTTTACCTTGATGACGTGGTGGTTATGGGACGAGACTTTACAGAACATTTGAAAAATCTTCAAGAAGTATTGAGTCAGGAATGCACACTTGAAATTGAACCCGAAGAAGTGTTTACTATTTCAGAAAGAAGTTAAATTCCTTGGTCACGTGTCTTCTGAGGGAATACAAACGGACCCCGACAAAATTTCTGCCGTACGAGATTGGCCAAGACCGTCTGACGTTCATGAAGACGCTTTGTGGAAGGGTTTGCAGAAATGAGCAACATGCATAAATTTTAGAAATGCAATAAATTCTTATTTCGTCATTATACAATATGTTATATAAGTTGAGAAAGTAATGAAGAAAAGGTATAAAAAAATGTGTAGCCTAAATAAATGACTTTGAAATTCAAAATTTTATGGGAACATATCCACGTGACTGAAAACCCCACGCCATTGGTCTGACGTCATTCGGCATAATGTCTAATGGTCGTCTATCGACAAAGCGCGTTAAATCGCAGTGTTTTGTAAATGTATATTGATATTTTCATAAAAGAAATCATTCATTTATTTATTTATTTAAATTATTAAGTGGTAAAAATGACGGACAGTGGGTTTTTACGAGGCCAGAGTGACAATTTGCCCGTTGTTGATATGTTTATGATGACAAACTTTTTTGCTACTAATACTGATTTTATTAGTGCAGAAATTAGAGGTACTAAAGCAACAAGGTATGTGTCATTCATTATTCTAAACAGTAATTCAATTGTGCCCATTTTTATCCTTTTACTGTAGTTAAATATAACAAATTATTTATGTACCTAACCTCAAAATAGGTAAACAAGGCAATGTTTTAATGTTATATTAATTAATATTTTTCATCTTAGAATGCTTTACTTTTTTATATAATCAATACCTCCCGTCACTTACTAAGTACATACCTACTTATAGGTAGGTAGGTACATTAATAGTAAATAACTGTTGTCATGACCAAAAACGTTATCTATAAAATGTATTTTGGTGACAATGCCATTGGGTATGTACAGGTGAAAAGAAAAGGCGATGTATGCATTGTAAAGGCAAGAATAACACCAGAACATAGTGCTCATAAGAAAGCTTATACAGTTACTTTTATATGTAACGAAGCGGAAGGTGCTATAACTTCTGTACAATGTGAAGACTGTGCTGCACATTTAGGTAATATATTATCTTATCCCTTAATTACATTTAGCCTGTTAAAATATTTTCTAATTATTTGTGACATCCTCTTAAATTTTCTTTTTTTTTGGTATCTGCTACCACGTGTATCCTTTTTTTTTTAATAAACGTTAGGCGAATCTACAAAATAATAGAATTAATCAGTGTATACTACTGGGAAATAACCTGTGTTCAAATAAAAAAATTGATGATCTCACGATTCGACAATTTTTTTTAATTTTAAATTAATTTATTTATTAGGTATTGTGATACAAATGTTAAAACATTTTTTTATTTTTTTTATTATGATTATATAAAAATTTATTTTTTTATAGGAGGATGCAAATATGCAGTTGCATTTGTCGCTTGGTTACACAGACGAAGTGAGGATGCACCTACAACATCTGTGCAATGTTATTGGAAAAAGTCCAAACTGTCAACAGTTGGAACGTCGTTAAAATTTATAAAAGGTAAAGATCTTGGGAAATCACAAAATTTCAACTTATCACCAGGAGATGGAAGTTTTTTAACTTCTGTCATAGATTACAGTAGAGAAGTGGGTAGACTTGACAGCCAGGTTACAAAATACTATAAAGAACTAAGTAACGTTGAAAAATTATCCCTGCATTATTTAGTAGATTTGTTTTTTTCATCATGCAGTGATTGGTCAGCTGCAAATTTAGTATCATATCTGCATCAGAATATGCCAAGCGAGGTATGTAATGAGGCATTTAAGGCAACAGCTGACCAAGCTTCTTGCTCATTATGGTTTGAACTTAGATATGCCCGCATTACAGCCTCTAAAGCATATGATGTAGCACATTGTAAGACTATTGAAGGGGCTCTAGTTGAAAGTATTTTCGGTGCTTCGAAACTAAAAGACACCGCTGCAATGAGAAGGGGTCGATCGTTGGAAGCATCTGTAATAAAGGAGGTACAGAAAATAATGAACATCAAAATAGCTAAATGTGGAATAATGATTATAGGAGCTTCCCCAGATGGTGAATCAACTCAATTCACAATTGAAATAAAGTGCCCAACTTCGGAGAAAGCTGCAGGAAGGTACATAAGTAAACAAAATAAAATAACCTCAAAATACATGGCACAAGTACAACTACAGATGCACTTCTGCAACAAAAAGCAAGCATTATTCTGTGTTGCTTGCCCTGACTTTGAAACATCAAAAAATGTAAATATTTTGGTGAACGATTATGATATGGAATATTGCACAAGTTTATTGGAAAAATGTACTGCATTTTGGAGTCGAGCAATATTTCCCATTTTTTAAAGAAATTTTTGAATAATACTTTTTTCTTAGATAATTTCTATGTATATGTTTAATATTTAATAGGATAACAAAGAATAACCTATTCTTTATGAATATTGTTAATCTTATTAACTTTTTATCACGCTGGAATACTAATAAGGTCAGTTGAGTAAATGCAATTCTTTGAAACAAGTTCCATTGTTTGTAAACAAATTTAATCAGACATCTCCAGCCCTACTAGAAAGTTACTGAATTAAACAAAAAATATATAGTATATCTTGCCTTATTTTAAAATCAAAAATAGAAATATCACTTATAAAAACATTTGCTTACTGTATTTTTAATAAATATGTTTCATCTAATATCACAAATTTCTAACTATCGGTAGGCGGATTTGTAAGTAATACATTTATTTTAAATTTGAAATGTAATTAGTTTTATGTTTGTAATGTGTTTCTGTCACACAATGAAGTCTTTCCTAGATATTTTGTTTTATTAATTCATTAACTTTGTGATATGGCTTGAGGGCACTCACTTGTGTAGTAATATCGACCACCCTTTGATGAAGTATACGTACTTTTCTCCTTTTATCTTAGCAAAATTATAAACTTTCTCCATCTTTTTTACTTTTTGACCTAAAAAGTGAAAAGTGAAATGTCATGAACTACATTATAATACCTGTGTTCTATCGCAGTAATATGTAATACTTGTGAAGTACGTAGTACGTTGCCCACATTTTTTTTATAAGTGATTGCCCATTTGGTAGCACTGGAAGGATCTGGTTAATTTTCTTTACAAACAGTGATATTGTGTTTAAAAAAATGCATTATTTAAACTTTGGATAGAATCACATTTTTTATACGATTTTGCAAACATCAGAAAAACTAAAAATAACGATTAAAAATGAAAACTGTCTATTACACTTTGTATTTTATCTGATAACCTACATTCTGGTTATACAAGGAAAAACAAAGAGCTCTAAAACGAATTTCTTCACAAAAAAGCCTATCTATGAAAATGTCAATTTTTCTTAGCATGCTTCTAACAAACCTACATCTGGTTATGTTAGAAACAAAGTTTTCTAGAATAAATATTAGTGTGCTAGCAATATGACCAGTATACATAAAGAATAGGTTATTTTCTATTTCTGTATTAAATATTATAAAATAAATTAAGATAGTGCTTAGTTTTGTTATCTTTAGGTTATATTGTAGATATCGTAGGTAAACAGGGCTATTCCATTATTACAAAGTGTGATGGATGTATTATTTGTACAAATAAAAATTCAATCAAGTTAGACGATGCATGTTAAAAAGAAAATAAATATTTTCTCACTAAAAAATTCAGCTAACAGTTATAACGTCGCATAATAATACAGTGTGAACTGTTGCAGTACCCTTTTTAAAGCCAAGTTAATATTGGAATTTATGATCATGCAACTGAATAATGATCAATCACACCATATACTAATATTTGAAAAATAAATATATTTGTTATATCGTGGTAATATAATAGACACCATTTTAAATTATAATTGCCTACAATTTACTCCTATAAAGTCTATTTAAATCTATTACAAGCATCGACATACACTTTAACACGCATCGCTTAGTCTAATTAAATGTTTATTTGTAGTTATTTCTTATAAAAAATTCTATTTTTGTAAAATTTATACAGAGAAATAAAGTGCAAAATTAAGTTTGACTTCCACTTTTTATTAAGACTTCCTGTAAATTTATAATTCCACAGGCAACAATGATTACATAATCAAGTAACAAAACGTGGTGATTATCAATGCCTGCATGAGGCAGTAACATATTAAATTCTCTTAGTCTACCTATAACACGTTCCACGTGTATGCGCAAAGCTGCAATTCTTTTTGACTCTTTTACTTCTTGTGGTGTACTGGGAACTCCAGCTGATACTGATGGTGGTCGTATAAGAACACATGATGTTTGTTGTAGCAGATGTGAAAGGTTTTTAAACCCTCTGTCAGCCATTACTGCAATACCTGTGGTCAATTTATTTAAATATCCACAATCTTCAACTATGACCACATCTGAGGGGCGCCCTCCGTATCCAATTGAAATAAAATTCACTAGTCCATCTGGTGTACACGAAATTAGATATTTCAAGGTACAACCCTTATATTGTGACTATGTTAAGGACTGGTGAAGTGGATTGCTTGGCTTCTCTATCTCTATTTCTAGACAGTCTATTATAGAAACCACCCTTCCATACCGTGCCCTGAAAGGTATAGGTAACCGTAACCTCACACTTCTATTATCGGGCCATACAATTAACTCTTGCAACAAACTGGCAATTAGTATCAAAGTTTTCCTAAATATGCGGCTAGCATTACTTGGCGACATGCCAAAATGAATTCCCAAAATGGCAAAAGGATCGTTTAGACGAATTTTTTTTAATGTCAACAATATGTCTAATATGCGTGCGGGTGCCTTGGTTCCCAACATTTTTATTATAAAGTAGCTTTTTTTGGCAATCCCAAAAATAATTTTGGATTTTTTTCTACAGCCATTACAGTACACCTTTGCATTACTAATTTAAATTCATCATTTAATGTCTCATCTTCCGTGGCATCAGACACACTAGAAATATGATCCGATTTGTAATCATCAGAGTCATTAATTAGAATCTGAAAGTATGCTACTTTTTCCATCAGAATTACTGTCTTCAAACTGCGATTCTTTTATTGTTACTATTCTTGCTATCTTAAATGGGGAGGTGGCAGCATTTGTTGAAGGCCGCAACATTGGGGACAATGCTGCATCTATCCCTGTTGGTTTTGTATTCACAGCTTTGCTGCGAAATGATGGCTTTAAATTAACTTGAAAACTTTTGTCTGCATGAGATATATCTTCTGAAACCAGGTACTCTTCAAATGACACGTGCTTGTCAAATTCCTCCTGCACTGTACCTGCCGAGGTACTAGCCTCGGGTGTTACAGTTGTAACTGTCTTCAAAACTTCCCCCATTAAGCGCATCCGTTCTCTTTTTAGAACTCCTTTCCTAACTGATGTGCTGCCCAGCACTGATCTCTGACACTTAAAGATATGGGGTATAACTCCTGGTTTTAGTTTTACCCTCTTAACTTTTCCCATTATTCTGTAACGCCAATAGTTCTCCATATCTTGTTCTATCTAAAATTTGAGCTTTTTGTATAAGAAGATTACATTAAAATATATTTATCAGAATTATAATGTATGCAGTGTTGTATTCTCCTTGTATTCTTTTTTATTTTAGTTTTTATTAAATTTCTTGCAGAATTATGTAAAAAGGGATTACGTATGGTTCAGTCTGCGAATATACACTTCGAAGAGTAAACCACACTTTTTATTTATCGTAAGATTAATATTACCACGCAATTTTATTATTTAAAACTAAATAAATATCTAACTTACTGACATTTACTGATTTAGTGATTTAAAAAAATGTTATCTTGCATTTTTTAAACGCCCCTGTATAATTTAACATATCTCCTAAGGACTTTTTATTATTTAACACATTCATATCATAAACAGTATGCCACTCGTATGTGAAACAGCCTGGTGTACACTTAAGGTTCCTATGCTCCCTTCAAAACTTTTCAGAATGGCTAGGTTACATAGGTATATAAATATATAATTGGATAATATGTAGAACGTCGAGAAGTTACATTATTCCCACCGTTCTCATTTTAATTCAAGTTGCCTATTAACAGAAGTTAGTAAACTTTTGTATTCCTATAAATAGGAAAGTGACCAAATTCGCCGTGATATGTAAACAAATTATCACAATAATATTAGGGTTAGGTACATATTTTCATAATATTATTATAAAATAATTAGTTTTAATGGGTAAATTTACATCAAAATGATCCTCGCAGCAATATAATCTTGAGGATGACGATAATTCTACATTTCGGTCGTCTCGCCTCATAGCTCTGCACCATTTCTTCCTAACTTTATCGCGTCTAGGCACATTAAAAATAACTTTTCTGGAGTTTTTATTGTAGTATTTGTACACTTAGGCACAATACAATATTTATAACTACTTTTCTTTGTATTTTCCATAATACAACATAAATAATGTGTACACATTCGCAATAACAATACGTTTTCGCCGTTTTCGTTCGGTGCGATGTGCCCACTGACGTCACACACAAGTAGCGCGGAAACTTCTCCATTTCAACGCAGTTAAATTGACAGCTGCGGTAAATAATTTTTTTCACCTTTAATTAGAGCATTTAAAAACAAAATACTAGAAAAATAATGTTTTTTAGTGATTTATTCGTCTGTGATGTTTAAAAAAATTATGCATTTTGCTCATTGCTAAGCCGTTACACCGGTTGACAGAGAAAGTGCAGTACCAGTGAACACCGGAGTGTGAAACGTCATGGAGAAAGTTGAAAGCAGCGCTATGTACTGGTCCTGTGCTAGCATACCCACAACGGAATGGACTCTTTATTTTAGATACGGATGCCAGCAATTCTACGGTTGGTTGTCTGCTGTCCCAAATTCAGGACGGAGAGGAAAGAGTGATTGAGTACTTCAGCAAGGTGCTCTCCAAACCAGAACGAAACTATTGTGTAACCAGGAAAAAGTTATTGGCCATCGTCAAATCAGTGGACCATTTTCATAAGTACATTTCAAAATCCGAACCGACCATGCTGCGTTGAAATGACTGTTGCAGTTGAAAACCCCAGAAGGTCAACTGGCTCGTTGGATAGAACGGCTGCAACAGTACGACTTTAAAATCGAGCATCGACCAGCAAGATCTCATAAGAACGCAGATGCTTTATCTAGAAGATCGTGTAAGGACGACTGCAAGCACTGCCGCCACGGGAGTAGTCAACACTATTAAAATAGATGTTCCGGATGATTGGACAACTGAAGCCCTGAGACGAGAACAACTGAATGATGTAGAGATCGGAGCTATATTGAGAACAAAGGAAAAAGAAATTCGACCAGGTGTTTCGGACAAAGCAGTTGGATTGAAGGCTTTGTGGGCACAGTGGGACTCACTTAGAGTTATGAAAGGACTGTTAAAGAGAGCATTGGAGAGCCCGGATGGGAAGCAAGTTGATCTGCGTCTAGTGTTTCCCAGGTGTCGAGTACCGAATGTACTTCAGGAAGTGCATCTGGTGGACACTTCGGCGTTAACAAGACCCTGTATAAAGTATGCGAACGATTTTACTGGGTAAATAGCCGTCAAAATCTTGAAGCTTGGTGTCGTAATTGTAAAATTTGTGCAGCCAGTAAGGGACCACAAACTAGAAGTAGGAGTGCAATGAAGCAATATAGCTGGACCATTCCCAGTAACCAAGGACGGTAACAAGTACATACTGGTTGGCATGGACTATTTTAGTAAGTGGCCGGAGGCCTATGCGATTCCGAATCAGGAAGCGGTCACTGTCGCCAAAGTCTTGGTAGGTAACTTGGTATGTCGGTTTGGTGTACCCCTGGAGCTGCATTTAGATCAAGGGAGAAACTTTGAGTCAGGGGTATTTCAGCAAATCTGCAAGTTATTGGGAATACACAAAACACGGACAACAGCCCTTCACCCGCAGTAAGATGGAATGGTGGAGCGACATAACAAGACTATGAAAGAACATCTATCTAAAGTCGTTCATTAAAATCAACGTGACTGGGATCTCCACATACCGTTTTTCCTCATGGCATATAGAGCTGCTATCCACGAGACTACAAAATACTATAGTTTCCTTACTCAATAAATTATAGCTTATACATAGTGTGGCAAGTTGATACTGTTTCGTACTTATTATTATTTTTATTATTATTAGTGGTATTATTATTATTATTTTAGGTAATCCCCAAGTTAAATCTTTGCTTGTTTATCTTAGTTATCAAACGTATATAGAGTTGCCTATGTACTTGGTTCACTTTGAACATATATATTTTTGTTCTCTTTAAAAAACTTATCTTGCGCGTTTTATGTGATATAAAAAACCTGACCATCAGGACACAGATTTCAAGAGAGTGAAAAGTTAATCATCGCAGTTTAAAACTATTCGCAATTATTAATAATTATTTATTGAAAAACGCTATTTATTAAACCTGAGTGTAAAGTGACGAATCTTCGTGGATTTCGACGGCAGCGATTACACTGGCCGGCCGGCATACTCCGTCCAAAGGATCACTAGGTTCATATATTTCATTATTTACTATTAATTTGGGAATACCATTAGATAATTTTCAACTGGTTTCCATACAGATACGACCCTTACAAAATACAGAGTAAAAAGTAAATTTTGGAGGGTATATATTAGATACATTTGAGATCATTCTTACTTCATAGGATATGGATTGAAGGTCATTATTTTTTTAAGCAACAGAGATAGTCATGGGTATTTTGTGAAAGGATGTATTTTTGTGATTTTTGATCAAATGTATAGCGCTTTGACATGAGGAAAATATTGAATAATATTGAAAAAAGGAAAAAATTCAAATGAGATTACCTTACTGAATGTTAACGCATACCTCCCCAAATATTGTTCTTTTACTCCGTATGCTTTAGATTTCGCCGATTCATACTCTTGCCGTACCGTCTATATTGTGTACATTATTTGTAAACTTTCTTACAGAAAAATCTCATGAGGTTGTGACGGGCTGTTACTAAAGCCATTAGTTATAGAAAAGCAGAAAGCGGTAATTTGGATGTTAAAATTGAAAACTTAAAAAATGATATATTAAATGGGCCCAGTCATGTGTTTGGCGAACATAAGAATTGTGCAACTTTATCGTATGTTTGCAAATCAGAATATACTCCTAAAGCATCAATTTTTTCAGATTTGAAATTATCTCGTAAGTTATAGTAACATTTTGAAATTATTTATATATACCCTCTCTAAATGTATTAGTTTTTTGAATTTTGACAATACTATTATATATTTTGCACATGATGATGCACAAAGAGTGAATTGATTGAGAAGTAAGGTAACTTCCGTTCTGAAAAGTGTAAACATTTAGTACATGTACATAAATTGCATTCATCGCCATAAAACAAATTAAAATTTAATGGATCTTTAAAATTAAAGACTATGGAAATCAATTAAAAATAAAATGCTAAAACTATCACTATTGAATATAGTAATATAATAAATATGATTTATGATTTTTAGAGCTTTACGAAAAAATAATGGGAGCCGTCAGATACTTAGCAAACCATGCCGACAGCCTTATTTATGATGTGGACAGTAACACTGTTGAACAATTTAACAGTATAATAGCAAAACATAATGGCGGAAAAAGAATGAATTTTTGTCGAAGACGATCAATTCAAGGACGTTGCTTTACATCGGTTGTACATCGTAACTCCAGAAGGCCATTGACTGCTATCATGGAAAACATTCCAGGTGCCAAAAGCCCTGGATTACTTTCAGAACGTGCAGAAATGATAAGAGAGGGTAAACTTTTGAAAAGAAGATGTCGAAATAAAAAATTAAAAAGTTAGTAAATAGACTCGGCGATAAAGATTATGGACCAAACTGTGAAAAACCAGATTTAGATGCAGCAACTTTTAATTCGGCAGAGGATGCATATTTAAAGAACCTAATTATATCCAGAAAGGAACGTCATAAAATAGAAGAAATGAGTCGAGAACAGAGACATTCAAATTTATGGGTATCTGAGAGGACGAAAATGATAACCGCCTCATAGTTTAGTGAAATATGCAAAAAACAAGACCACATAAGTAGAAAACCACTAATAAAATATCCCGAAAAATATATTCTGTTTCCATAACGTATGGCATTACACACGAACCAGATGCGATCAAGGAAATGGGCGTCTTAATTAACAAACCGATAAAAAAGTGTGGGCTGTATATAGATGAGGAAAAGCCATTTTTAGCAGCTACACCTGATGGTGTAATAGATGAAGGCAGTATTATAGAAGTTAAATATCCATATTCGGCCCGAGAACTAACTCCTGATGAGAGAATTGCCCAAAGAAACATAACTTTTTGGGAGAAAAATGGCAAAGTTAACGAAAATCATCAATATTATTATCAAATTCAAGGGCAGCTTCATATCACTAAGAGAGAATATTGTTACTTTGGTGTGTGAACACCAAAAGGTATGAAGATTGAAAAAAATATTAAGGAAGGATAATTTTTGGCGTGATAAAATGGAAGAAAAAGACAAAATTTTATATGGACTGTATTTTAACAGAAATAATAGACGGTCGAGCAGAAAGAGGTATGGACATAAGAGAACAATTACATGTATATATATATATATATATATATATATATATATATATATATATATGGATACTATTTTTTTAAAGTGTTCAATCATAAATCGAACATAAAAAAATTCCCAGTTTTTTGGTAAGAAATCCATGTTAGTAAAAGTTGCTACTTTAACAGGAGAAGAACGAATGATAGATGTCGAACCATCAGACAAAATTTTGGTTATAAAAGGAAAAAAAAAAAATATATATATATATGTATATATGGATACTATTTTTTTTAAATGTTAAAGTGTTCAATCATAGATCAAACATACATGGGAATAGAAATACAATCAGTCAGGAAGACAAGAGCAGGAGACATGTTAATCGTCACGAATAAAGGGGGAGCGGAGTCCCTAAGAAGAGAAATAAACCAGAAGATGAAAGACATAAAGATAAATAATGTTAGTATACCAGGGAAAATTCTACATATATCAGACATAGATGCCTCCACCAACAAGGAGGAAATTAGAGAAAGCATCATGGAACTCCTTGATAACGAAGAAAAGGAGTCCGTTAATGTCAGGACCATCCGTCCAACTAGAAATGGCAATCAGATAGCCACAGTCTCAGTATCAGAGAAAGCAGCTGAAAAACTTGTTGAGAAAGGCAAAATAAGGATAGGTTGGGTAGGATGCAGAGTCCGCCAAAGAGTAAGCATCCCGCGATGCACTAACTGCCTAGAAGTAGGACACAATGCCAGGCAATGCAAAAAACCAGAAGAAAAGGAAAAAAGATGCCTAAAATGCACTAAAAAAGGACACACTGCAAAATAATGCACAGAAGAAAACTTCTGCATACCATGCAACACAAAGGGTCATAAAAGTGATCATAGAAGTGACAGCATAGCGTGTCTCCGCTTTAGGAAACTAATAGAAACAAAAACCAGAGAAAACACCACTGAAGACGCGCCGAAGAATGTGGGAGCTCGTGGGACCTCTCATGCTTAAAGTCCTACAGCTAAACATAGACCGAGGAAGAGATGCTCACGATCTGCTATTGGCGAGTGCGGTAGAAGACAATGCTGATTTAATGTTAATTGGAGAGTGCAATCGTAAAAAAACAAGGGCCTCTGGGTATCGAATGGATGAAAAAGAAGACGCAGCGATAGGAATACGGGGCAATAATATAAAAGTGGACGAAACCGAGGTTGGAAAGGGGTTCCTATGCATTAAGACGTGCTGGGGGACAGCATACAGCGTATACATCTCCCCGAATATCGACATGGAAGAGGCAACGGGGTTGTTGGACAACCTCGCTGACAGCATAGAAAATAAAGAGGGGCCAGTCCTGGTCGCGGGGGACTTTAACGCCAAGTCACCAGAATGGGGAGCACGAAAACTAGACCAGAGAGGAAGGTACCTGACGGACTGGATGGCGGAACTAGACCTAATACCCATGAACGTAGGGGACACACCAACCTTCCAAATTCGGGATAAGGAATCGACCCCAGATATCACCATGGCAAACACCAGCATGGCCCGTATGATAGAAGGGTGGAGAGTCAGGGAAGAGGAAACTCTGAGTGGGCATAAATGCATAGAATTTCAAATCAATACATCTAAGTACAAAAGCAAAGACGAACAAAGAATCACGAGAGCGCAAAACCATCTACCAAGCTGGATATGGAGTAACTCGGATAAAGAAAAATTAATCTACTGTCTTCGACGGAAGGAAGAACTGGGAAGACCCGAAAATCCGGAAGAACTAGTGGCACGCCTCAAAGAGGCCTGCGAGGAGACGTGTAGGAAGAAAGCCCCAACCAACAGAAAACCAGTGTACTGGTGGAACGAAGACATCGCTTATAAGAGAAGGGAATGCCTAAAAATAAAAAGAATCCTAACTAGAAGAAACAAAAATAGAGGGGCCATAGATGCAGATACGCAAGAGCAATATAGAAAAGCACGGAAAGCGCTAAGGGATGCCATTGCGAAATCAAAGGGCACGCAATGGAAGCGATTGTGCGACGAAATCGACACGGACATATGGGGCAAAGGGTATAAGATCATGGTGAAAAAAATTAAACTCGCGGGACCGGTTAAAATTAGCCTAAAAAAAATAAAAGAAATCGTAGAAGAACTCTTCCCGAGCCACCAGCCCACAGAATGGACCGTCAACCCAGCTGAGGTCATACCAATCTTTAGTACGAATGAAATACAAGGGGCAGCAAAAAGACTTAAGCCTAAGAAAGCTCCAGGCCCCGATGGGATTAACGCTGAAGCGGCACAAACCGTGGTAGCAGCGATCCCTGAAACCGTCACAGATATCATGAACAACATACTGGAAACAGGGGAATTTCCCAGGATATGGAAGTCGGCTAGGCTAGTGCTCCTAGCCAAAATGACGACGGATGGGCAGGAAAAACATAGACCCATATGCCTACTGGACAGTCTGGGGAAACTGACAGAACATTTACTAGCCAAGAGGCTTAAAGAAAGCGTGACCCTATCCAATGAGCAATATGGTTTCAGGGAGGGCCGGTCCACGGTGGACGCGGTTGAAAGGGTCATAAAGATTGCAAAGGAAGCTAACACAGGTACTTGGAGGACCAAAAAACTATGTCTGCTAATCACGGTAGACATTAAGAATGCCTTCAACTCTGCCCCGTGGGTAGAGATAATCAAGGAATTGAGAAGGAGAGGGACTGGAGAATACCTCTTGAACTTAATGTGCAGCTACCTCAATGAGCGTGAGATCATCCTGGATGATGGACGGGAGATAGACACAATGGAGATGACATGCGGGGTCCCACAAGGATCGGTCCTCGGACCTATCTTGTGGAACATCCTGTACGACGGGGTCCTCAGAATTAAGCAACCACAGGGAGTGACAATGGTGGCATACGCGGACGACCTGGCCATAACCACTGTGGCTAGAACCGTCGAGGACGTCCAAAGAGCAGCGAATAAGGCCATTGAAAATGTAGTGACCTGGCTGGAAGCAAGACAACTGAGGATAGCCCCCGAAAAGACGGAAGCCATTATGCTTAGCGGCAGAAGGAGACATAGGACGCCACTCATCGTGGTACAGGGGACAACCATAGAGGTAAGCAAGGCCATCAAATACCTGGGGGTCTGGCTAGACAAGGGAATGACCTTTAAAGAACATGTACACAGAACCGCAGAAAAAGCGGAGAAAGCTGCGGCATCACTGGCAAGACTAATGCCGAACGTCGGCGGCCCAAGGGCAAGTAAACGACGGCTAAAGTGCAGTGTGATACATTCCATCCTGCTCTACGCAGCACCCGTGTGGAAAACAGCGCTGAGCACAAAGAAATACCGGGCGAGAATCCACAAAGTACAGAGAACGGTTGCAATTAGAATATGCAGCGCCTACCGCACCATCTCATTAGACGCAGTGTTAGTAATAGCGGGAGTTATCCCCATCGAAGAGCTGGCAGAGGAGAGAGATAGACTCTATAGAATAGATAAGAACGACAGGAAAACAAAAGAAGAGAGGTGCAGGACCCTGGAAAGATGGCAGGCAAAGTGGAGCCAACCGGGAAAAGGGGTGTGGACCAGGACACTGATAAAAGACCTACAGAAATGGAATCACAGGGAACATGGGGAGGTAGGCTACCATCTGACCCAGTTCCTTAGTGGACATGGATGCTTCAACACGTACCTCCATGCGATAGGTAAGGCTCAGGACGATAGATGAAGCTTATGCGAACAAGGCCCTGACGACGCTGAGCATGCCATCTTCGAGTGTGACAGATGGACAGAGGAAAGAGAGCGCATCCGAAACAATATAGGTATTATCACCAAGGAAAACATCATTGAACGAATGCTAGAGAATGAAGATAACTGGAAAGTAATCGCGGAATTCATAGTAACAGTTATGAAGACGAGAGAGACACTGGAGAAGGAGGCGCAGAACAGAGCGCCATAGCACATAGGACCACCTACGCCCTGAAGTAATACGTAAGTGGTTCCGGGGCGGAACTGGTGGAAAAGAGGAGGGGTTTTAGTGTGTAAAAATCCCATATCAAACATAAAAAAATTCCCAGTTTTTTGGTAAGAAATCCATGTTAGTAAAAGTTGTTACTTTAACAGGAGAAGAACGAATGATAGATGTCGAACCATCAGACAAAATTTTGGTTACAAAACAAAAAATATATATATATATATATATACATATATGGATACTATTTTTTTAAAGTGTTCAATCATAAATCGAACATAAAAAAATTCCCAGTTTTTTGGTAAGAAATCCATGTTAGCAAAAGTTGCTACTTTAACAGGAGAAAAACGAATGATAGATGTCGAACCATCAGACAAAATTTTGGTTACAAAAGGAAAAAAAAATATATATATATATATATATATATATGTATATATGGATACTATTTTTTTTAAATGTTAGTGTTCAATCATAAATCAAACATAAAAAAATTCCCAATTTTTTGGTAAGAAATCCATGTTAGTAAAAGTTGTTACTTTAACAGGAGAAGAACGAATGATAGATGTCGAGCCCTCAGACAAAATTTGGATTATAAAAGAAAAATTGGAAGAAAAAGAAGGCATTCCTCCAGAGCAACAGAGATTAATATTCCAAGAAAAACAACTTAAAGATGATAAAACTGTACATAACTATAAGCTGAAAGGTGGCACGGTGCTACATTTAGTTGTCGCTTTAAGAGGAGACCTACAACAATAAATATGTAGAATTACATACAAACAATATGTAGTTAAGTTGTCACCTACGCCATATACAAGAGGCGTCCCCATATCCGAGTCTTCCCGTTTATATATCGCCATTAATTTGATCTATATATGCTGAGGGGAATCTCCAGAATCCAAATTTCAAGAGGGGAAACGATTTCTTGTTTTTTTTTTGTTCGTTTTTGTAGGATACTGAAGATACGTTCCCACATCCCAAATATATATATGAGAAGATACTGATTCGTTGTTACATCTAACAAAGTAGCCATATCTCTGGAGGTATTAACATCCTGTCATTATCCACAGTGATACAATGTACATATATATCGTTGAATCAATATGCTCTATTGTAAATCTTAAGAAAGTAATGTTTTGACTATGACGTGGCCTTATGGATTTTAAGTTCATCATATTTTGTATGAACAATACTTTTATCTATGTATCAATGAATACATGAATACGATAAGGATGTGCACATTTTGAGAGACAGTTTTTGGCAAGGATGTCACCACTGATATCAATTAAATTATTAATATGTGCATCCGTTTTCGGAAGTATAAAAAATATAAAATTTATTTTTGACAAGAGCGTTTACACAGAAAAAAAAACAAAGATACAACTCTTCTCTCATTTTTTATTAACTGTAATATTAAAGCAAAATGCCTACACATGAAATAAACCTCTTTTATTTTTCAAATCTATTAACATCTTCAAATATATTACTAACGGGTATCAGCTCATGAGCTGATATTGTACATATACTCAATGATATATTTGTGACAAATGGAACTTATGATCCGTATTCTTTGTATAGCTAAAATGATAACAGAAAGATGGGGTTTAATTTTACATAATTCATTTATTGTTACATTTCCTTCGTTAGAGAATATGTTCCTAACGACTTTCAGAAAATCTATGGTCTACTTTATTCAGAAGGTTACACATATTTTCAAAGTTTATTTATTTTTTCAAAAGTAACAAAAGTTTAGATCAAATGCATAATACGCAAAAGTATATGCATTTTCATAAACTTCTATTTTTGCGATAGATTTATAGACAATTATAGACAATATCTGTAGCCCTTTAATAATTTGATATAATCAAGTAAACTCTAGCAAGAAAGCAGAAATTAGAGATTACGATTTTACCGAGTAAAGATCAGCTCAGTAGTTAACTCCTTTTCCGAGAAGCAGGTAATTTTCAATGAATTTAATTTAATGATCTGGTCGGCAATAATATAAAAGGGGACATAATTTCAACATAAAATCAGTTCAGATTTGTATGAGTCAGGCGTAATACGCTCAACAATTTTAAAGTGTTCAGTATTATTTCATAGTTAGTGGAAACTTAGTAGTGTGAAAGTTGGTAGCTACCATGTCATCGAACAAAGACGATTCAGTAAGGCACAAGACTCGTGAAAATGACGAAAGCAAAACAAAGCTTGTTGGAAGGTATGGGGATTGGCGATTATAGATTGCAGAAAATTATTGGAATGGGAAAATTCGCCAAAGTAATGCTGGCAAATGACGTTGATACTAAGGAAAACGTGACTGTAAAGGTAACAAGCAAGAGTCGTTTCAATCCTGAATTTTTGGAGACATTCTATATGGAGGCATAGGTAATAAAAACTCTAAACCACCCAAATACTGTGAAGTTCACAGAAATGATCGAAACCTATTTAGCTATATATTTATTCATGGAATATGCCCCTGGGGGTGACTTATCTGGTTACGTCCAAAAGTACGGTCATTTGACTAAGAAGGAGGCAAGACCCATGATTAGGCAAATAGATTCGGCACTTGAATACTGCCATAAAAAAAATTTCGTTCACAGGGTTGTAAAAGACGAAAATGTTTAATTAGATCACCAAATGAATATCAAACTCGCAGATTTAGGATTGGCAACAGAATTCAGAGACCCCCCCGGGGGGGGGGGGGGGGACACGGACCGTAAGGTGACGTGTGGTCGTTGGGATCCTTATATATTTTGCTGACGGGGGCTGTTCCTTTTAAAGGATCAACGAAAGATGTTGAAAGGCAAGTATTAGTTTTTAGCTATAATCTTCCTCATTCCATGAGCGCAGAATGTAAGCAACTGTAAAAAAATATCCTAGTCTTGGTACCAGAGAGGCGATCTGTCTTAAAGCAAATAATTCAAGATATGTGAATCAACCACGGCTATGAAGAGATATTGACACCGTATGTAGAGCCATAATAATTATTGGTCCAGCGGTTCAAAAATTTATTTACAATTCTAGTTTGTGATGCCCAGTGGTTTTTCCTTTCAAATAAATCTAGTTTTCTATGTAAATGTGATATTATTAAAATATATTTTATAATAAATAAACATATTGTTTTTGTTATCGGATCACTTTTGTTGTGATGGATTATGAGTGTTTATGTACAAATACTTTGAACCTGCACAAATATAAGTCGCCGGTAATACAGTCTTAGTGGAACGTCCGAGCTGATGAGTGAAGACAGAACGCGAAGTACAAAGATCCGATTTTCTCAAAAGATCGCGCGAACTCGAAAAGCCAGTGCCTTCTAAAAAAAGTAACAAAAATGTGAAACCTCTGCCGCAAAGCAGCAACACTTCAAATCGTTCTGATACGTCAGAAAGTGTATGTGAACAAACTGCAAGCGACAGTGAGCTTGACTCGAGCGTGCTCCGGTTGATAGGTGACGGAGACACAAGTAGTGTTAGTGATAAGAGTGACACAGACCATTAAAATTGTAGAAACTAATTTAAGTTCTACGGGATTTAACAGTGACAGAGACACAAATATAGTTTTAGTTAATAAAGAAAGTGACAGAAAACTTGGCGCAATAGCGCCCGAACTACCAAGTTTTATTATCACAAAACCTTTAGAACAACATTTAAATATAAGTGTGCAAGACAAGGACCGTGTTAATAAAAACAAAGATAGTGATTTACAAAAAGTAAGGAAAAGAGCCGATCGATATTCTAATATTAAGTCCAAACTATCTGACATTATTAATAAAAACCCTAACAAAAAAGACTTGCTACAAGTGCCATCAATTAGTGGAAAAACTTACTAAAAGCTCATATGAAACGAGTGTGAGTAAACACAGTGAATCTATAAACGTTTATAAAGCCAGTTCAAATATATCTCTCAATAAAGACAACTCAGATAATTTCGTATCGATTTATGCACAACCAACTATGAATACCCCACCTGACCGCACGTCGACTCCGATCAGTGAGACTCCGCCTCAACGCACAATGCTTCCCACTACAGTAACCACACCTACTTCGCTTCAGGAAATGGAGTCTACACCGAATCGTACAATAGTACAAATCCAGTACCAAGAAAACAATCAATTAACTGCTGCTGCAACCCAATACAACCCAGAGGATCACACTCTACGCATATTACTTGAACTTATTAACCAAAAAAGAATCTCTGTCCATGATAAATACATAACTCTTGGCACTCACAAAATAGACTTTTCAAGTATAATCCCACCAGTGTCTCGGCTCAACGAAAATATGGAAACGGAGGATATCGAAACTTCAGACTTCATTATTTAACGAAAAACATCGAGAATAAGAATAATTCAAAACGAAAATATCACAAAAACTGCAAATAGATTCACGAATTTGACTCAAACGGAAACGGAAAAAGCAATCGCTGATAAAGCAGTCGCGTCTACTTCAACTTCTACCAATAATAATACGAATATATCTAAACCACCCACATCCGGTACCGGAGCGATTCCTAAAAAACAATCGTCCACATCCACTAACACAAATTCGGCCCAAAATCAAGTTAAATCTACACAAGACAAACAATATAAGAACCCACCAATTGTGTTTAAAGAATCCTACAAAAACCACTACCATCTCACTGCAGAAATCTCCAAAGACATAAAAAATGGGTTCTACATAAAGTATGCCCCAAAAAGCACACTAATATATTATAAATGACCCCCAAGAATACAAACTATTTAAAAACATATTATCAGAACAAGAACATTTGGAATACCATACTTACACGTCGTCCGATGAAAAGACGCACGCGTTTGTACTCCGGGGACTCCAGGGTGACCTTAACCTAGACGACATAACCGCCGATCCAGAATCTAAAATAGAAGTCAAACAAATCTTCAAAATGAAAACTAATTACAGTTCTCTGTATCTTGTCGCAACCACTAATGATGTCACTCTGAAATTTCTCCAGCAAGAAATCAGATTTTTCCTTCATACCAAGGTGGTCTGGGAACGTAGAAGGAACGAGAGTATTTTTAGCCAGTGCAGAAAATGTCAATCTTGGCGTCATGCGACATCAAATTGCCACCGACGACCAAAATGTGACGAGTGTGCTGGAGAACACCATTCCTTTGAATGCGACAAGCCTATTGAAGATGCACCCAAATGCATAAATTGTAACGAGGCACACACTGCTAGTAACACCGAGTGGCCGGTGTACCAGTTTAGAATACAACAAATAAATAAAAATATCGAAAAACAACCGTCCGCACCTCAGTGGCAACAATACGTTCCTGCCCCCCTGCCACAACAAAATGCGTGGACTAACCGTAGAAACAACAACGAAGTAGCAGCAACAGCGCCTGCTGTGTCTCAGCAACTCCCGTTACGTAATCCTCCGACTAGTTCCAGTTCAAGGCCAACTCAACAAAGAAATACACAACAAACATCGTCAACAGGTATGACTGGAGACTTCAAAGAGCTTATTAATGAAGTAAATAGATTAAATACTCTTGTAGATTTAAAAGAAACTATTGCAGCCATAAGGCACTTAAATAACATGTTAGAACCCGCGCCCGCGGCTGATGCCATGGAAAAAATTACAAAAATACAAGACTTTATAGCTAATGTGTTGCCTTGTTATAAAATCAATGTATAGGGTTTCTTGTTGGAACGCAAGCGGCTTAATAAAGTTGCAGAACTTTCCTCTTATCTGCTTAAAGAAAAAATACAAATAATGGTTATTACTGAAATACGTTTGCGTGAAAACCACAAACCTAAAATACCTAATTTAAATATTTATAGAGCCGACAGAACACGAAATCGTGGAGGGGGCGTGGCTATGCTGGTTCACTCCGGTATTAGACACACCCCTCTCCCTACTATTACTACAAATATTGACAATATCTCTATTCAATTACAAAATGGTACTGTGTTGGTGGGTGTATATAATTCACCCACTAACCAAGTATCGCCGGATTCGCTTAAAGAATTGTTTGCACAGCGAAGTGTACTGGTATTTGGTGATCTAAATGCCAGACACGTATCCTGGTATAATTCTCGGAGTAATAAGAATGGTCGCACTGTTTTTAACTTCTCAGTCGAACAGAATATTGCCATAATAGCCCCCGAAACTCCTACCCATTTTCCTCTTAATAACATGACTCCCTCGACCATTGACATTATACTTAACAAAGACGTACCTTATCCTATAAACCCCATTTCAGTGCCACTCCTAGCCTCCGACCATAATCCTGTACATTTTAACCTCCCACACCCCGACACAGACAAAAATGAAAGGGTTAGGAAAGTATACAATTATAAAAGTACAAACTGGCGTGTGTTTCCTCAATATATTAGTGAAAATTTAACAATTAACAACAATATAAATTCACCGGCAGAAATTGACGAAGAGGTCACCCGTATAACAGATATAATTAAAAAAGCACGGGACAAATCCACCAAATTAATCTCACAAAAACCTAAAAACGAAATATTACCTCAAGAAATCCTTGATTTAATCACTTTAAAAAACAGGATACGGCGAAGATGGCAAGTAGGTAGGCGAGACATTGATAGACTAAGAATGCTCGACCTACAGCAAACCATAAAACAAAAAATAGCTACCCACAGAGAGAAGTCCTGGAATGATAGGATTCAGGCCATATCAAGAAAGGACAACTCTCTGTGGAGAATGTCTCGCCTACTGAAAAGACCTTTCGCCGCTATCCCACCACTAACTAAAAATAACGTAATGTACAATGATGATTTAGAAAAAGCAGAAATTCTTGCTAACCATCTACAATTTAACAACACTTCAACCCCTAATTCTCAACCCTTTCATGACCAAGTTACGCACAATACGAGGACGACTGTAGACAGAGTACCCATTCCCCCAAATAAACTTCCAAAACTTTTTACAAACCCAACAGAATTAAAAAACATCGTAAAGACTTTCCCTAACAACAAAGCCCCCGGACATGACACAATTCCTAATATCCTTCTAAAAAACATCCCTCAGAAAATGTTTTGCCAACTCACCTACCTAATTAACTCCATAATAAAATGGCAATATTTCCCAGTAGACTGGAAGATAGGTATAATCATCCCTATTCTGAAACCGAGAAAACCGCCTTCTTGTCCAACGAATTACCGTCCTATTTGCCTGCTAAATACCCTCTCCAAATTAACGGAGAGGGTAATTCTCAGGATTCTCTACAAAATAGTGGACAAAAGACGGTTAATTCCGAGTTTTCAATTCGGTTTCAGGAAGGGACACAGCACAATTCACGCGTTGTGCAGAGTAGTGCAGGATGCATACCACGCATACAATAAGAAACAGTGTACAACTGTACAGTCTTATTACTCCTCGACATCGAGAAAGTCTACGATACGGTCTGGCATAATGGGTTGCTATGCAAGCTCGATAGCATCCTTGGATTGCCAAAATACCTAGTCGCACTCATAAAATCATATCTAAGGGGCAGATATATTACTGTCTGTGTAAACAATTCGTATTCAACACATACACGCTTATCGGCGGGTGTCCCCCAGGGGGCAATCCTCTCACCCCTCTTTTATAACCTTTACACCTCCGACGCCCCTTCCCATCCTACATCAAATATTTTATTATACGCGGATCATACCGTGCTTTACGCCCAGTCATTTTATGCGCAGACCGCGACTGCTAAAGTGCGGTATCATCTCGATAAACTCCTAGACTTTTTTAGACAATGGAAAATTACAACCAACCAGACAAAAACACAGACTATAAACTTTAATAGGAAATTCACAAACATCAAGACGTTTAACAAACTCAAAATAGACGGACAGACAATTGAGGAGCAGAACTCGGTCAGATATCTGGGGGTAACCCTAGATAAAAGACTGAGTTTTGCTCCTCATGTGACACAGATACTCAACAGGAGTTACGCAACACTAAATAAAATGTATCCTCTTATTAATAGGCGGAGTAAATTGTCCACAGACAACAAGCTAACGCTGTACAAAGTCATGTTCCGTCCAATTTTAACATATGCATGCGCCGCCTGGAACAATATCTCCGCCACCCAATGTAAGAGGTTACAGACAACACAGAACAAACTAATCAGACTACTGACAGACGCCGATCGCTACACGCCGATAGCTGAACTTCACAGGGCTACGAATCTCCCAATGATTCGAGATTACATCGATGAACTCTCTCAAGAGTTCTTTGCCAATAAATCTCAGCTATCGGCAATGACATCTGACCTTACAAACATACGTATACACGACGAACCTACAAATACACATCGACTTATACACCAAAGACTCCCAATATTTTTGTAAAGAAGGTGACCTTTACTATAACCCGACAAGACACATATCCCCCCCCAAATCTCATATCCCACCACCAACCCCTGCCCCCTACCCGTCGATACCTTATAATTTTATTTTTAATAAATAAATCCAATCACACATAACCCATAATTTTATATTTTGACAAATGAGTTGAAGCAGGTTTTTAATCGAAGTTGAATTGTTTTGTACTAATGAGCTTTAAGCTCGATTAAAGCCAAGGCAAGACATTATCTCTAAGTAATATAAATTTGTAAGAAGTATTAAAATAAAAACTTATAATAAAAAGTGGCGTTTTTTCAGAGGTCTCCAGCCATACCATCGGCTGTGTCATGTTTTTATAGCATACCTTTTTGTATGTTCGGAAGCATGATAATAAAATGTACTTATTTATATGAGATGTTCTTATATATCCTTTGAAATATGCTCCATGTAATATTTTAATTAATAAAATTATATTTAAATGGAAATGAGTAATGTAAAAAATACACACCCCCGCAAATTGTTTTATCCAAAAAGATTGGAGGAAAATAATTTTCAATTATGTAAAAGTGCATGGCTGACTAAAACTTTGCAGTTGTATAGATACTGTATATGTTATGAAAATATATTGTTTAAATAAATCACCTACCTACTGTAGGGGGTGGAAGAAGTGAAAATAAAGTTGAAACATCATGAAGTTTTAACTTTATTATTTTTGAAAAAATAAAGGTATACATATATGCTTAATGGTAAAAATATGCTGTCTGGTAAAAAACTTTGTCTGATAATTTTATAGCACAAAATTGTACCTATTTAGAAATAAATTTTGTTCCTGCTCTTATTGCTATTTTTCAATAGCTCCTGCACTTAACACAGATTTAAAAAAATATATTTTTAACGTTTTTAAGTTAATTTTAGTAACAACCTTGACAAGTGCGTTATTATAAAAAAATCTAATCTCCGAAACTTTAAAATCACTTCCAGAGGAGCAGGAGAATTATAATAATTTGAATCGATCATTGATAATATAATGCCTCAAGAGCAATGGGAAGAATTCAAAAACGGAAAAATTCTAAAAGGTAAATTCTGTAAGTCTTCATGAAAATTAGTTAAACATGATGAAATAACTTACTAACATTTTAGTTTGTCACCACTGACTTATTGTAACATGTGCTGACATCGCAAATGAAACGATCCAAGAAGCTAACAAACTTGCACAGGTGATTACAAAATATTTATTGTCGGGGGCGAGGCGTGGGTCCGACTTTGGGTTTCGCTGTTGGCGTAATTATTTAGGTTAAGATACGTTAGTTAACCCCCAAAAAGTTGGAGCTATTGTTTTGGGCGCCAGTCGATAAACAATCGACGAGGGACAGGGGATGACAAAACGTACAAATGATTGTAAATACCGAAAATAAATGCTGACAAAAATATTTAATGACTATTAAAATATGGTACAATGAACTAGATTACAAACATATAAAACGTGTGAACAATTTAAATAGCATGTATGAATCAATGGACAATAAATGCACGGCGACCTGATAAACAAATGCTTATGACGTAAACAAAAATCAACCTACAACCAAACACCGCAAATGCACCTACGCCTAGCGCGAAAGGAACGTACCCCTGGTGCCAGCAACTTGAAATTTTGACAGCTCCTTCAGTGCATTCCCCTTGCAGTTTGCAGTATTGCAGTAACCTAACTTTACAATTGACAACAAGATCAGATGGAAATAACTTATCTCGTGGCACACTAAACTGCCCACTTAACAGTAAGTACTTTACTTCAACTATTATAACAAGTGTCGAGCAAACGTCAAATAAATGGAGTACCTACTTGTTTATAAGTATATTATAAGTAAATTCATGTACGTGAGCCAAAACACTGAAACTAACTTCTACTTTTTGCTGGTAAATCAAATATACATATGAGCCTAGTTACTCAATCAACAGCTGTTATATGAGTTTACAGTCGTCATGAATTTGTGAAATATTTAAAGACAAAATAAAGAGCAGGCTGGCAGCTGCTCAGTCACGATTTTTCTGAGATAAACTTCACTCCGGTTTCCGAAGTTCTGATTAAGTAACACGTGCGATGTGCTCTCCACGGTTGTCCCACAATGTCAATGAAAAGGATAGACTTACTTTCTTACTGGCGAGGCTTACTGCAATAACTCTAGAAGGCTGGTTTGGAAGCGGGTGAAGGCAGATGACATCCCACATATAAGCGTAGCCGGAAAACAGATTTGGTTGCCCAGATGAGGGTCCGGACCATCGACGACTCGCCCCTCTGGAGACTCTCCTGGGAGATCCCGGTAATCGCTCTCGGAATATTGTGGTTCGCTTGGCTCTACAAGTGGCTTTTTGTGTAGGTGCAGGTCAGACCTCCATAAAAGAGTATGTTTCTGTGAAATACAGAATGACAAAGCCCCATAAATAAAAAGTACGGGAAGAACCTGGAATGAACATTTTCCAGTCAAGGATGAGTAATTTAATTGAGTAGGCTTAATGAGGTACTCACCCTAGATCTCATTAGGTTCTTTTCACCTTGGAAATCAGGAGAGAAATGCCAGCAATTTCATTTGCCAAGATGGCAACCTTTTTCCTCTTTCACCTTTTTTCTCTACTCTCAAAAAACTCCTCTCTTATCTCCGGACATTTCTAAATTCCCCACTTAAACTGTCAAATCAAGAATAGTAAACAAACCCA
Source organism: Stenurella melanura (assembly GCA_963583905.1). Classification (NCBI taxonomy): domain Eukaryota; kingdom Metazoa; phylum Arthropoda; class Insecta; order Coleoptera; family Cerambycidae; genus Stenurella; species Stenurella melanura. The sequence continues at coordinate 68,085,649 of OY757318.1, forward strand.
GTGGCAGCTTAATAAGTTATGGTCTATTTAAGTCAAATCAAATACCAGGTAAAGCCAATTGCGAAGCCCGAACTTTCAAGAATAATTTTATGACACTATGTACACGAAGGCTTGCTTCGCATTAAGATAATTAACTTAACATAACCTGACCTAAATCTGTTTCTGTCTTGGCTACTGCAACATTGTGAAACCTAACATTGACAAACACAACCAAAGGGTAAAAACAAACAGATTAGTAAAAACAGAAAACATGTACCCAACTATATACAATACTAAGCTATTCTGTAGGACACAGACAAGGAATTGTGCAACGGGGAAAGATGGTCTATTCTGTACAAAATACCCCACATAAATAAGGTATGCGACAGGTGGCTAAATATTTATATTTAGAATAAAAAAATATTGTACGTTACGCCAGGTTTAATTAAACGACTATTAAATTAGTAACTTATTTATTTACTGTCAGATGTTTTGAGAACGACTCAGAGTCGAGTAGGCAACCACATAAACACAACAGCGTGTGTTTAATCGAACACTCACAAATAAATAACGGTTCCCCCATACCGAACCGTTACAGCATGTTATAGGAATAAATATATTAACTAAGATGCAGTAGGTAGCCTAAATTAAATATTAAATAAGAGCAGACCCGGATTTATATTGTAACCAAAAGTTATTTGGGCGTATCAAATAGTGTAGTTTGAAATAATAGGTCATTAAGTTAGGAAAGTAAAAAAAAATATATTTAATATTTCATTTAACATTTCTATAGATTCTAGTACCTACATTTAAATTAATAAATTTGAATAAACCACAGCTATGCAAATAAATTTAAAAAAGAATTCAAAAATATTCTAAAGTCTAATAATAGAAATGGAGTGCTAGAGTGTGATAATGCGTCTGCCTAGTATTTTTTATTTGAACGCTGAATTTTTCCCTGAAATCCCGCAATGCGTCATTAAAGGTTAATTTTAAAATAATAAGAGTTACTTGGTTGTTGTCTTTTTTTTAGAAGTTCAGTATGGATATTTATTACTGAATTACTTCTGAGAAATGGCTTATTTTCGAACAATTTATTTCAGTGATTGCCTGAACAAATAGTATTTAAATTTTTGTAGGTACTAAACTTTAACACACATAGCATAACTTAAATATAAGGCAGTTAGATCAAGTTCTGACAACAACAGTGGATAAAATTGGCACTTATCACAATGACGTATACATGGAAAATGCCCAATTTTCTTTAACAAGGTAGCACAGTCTTCAGGGGTTTTAAGGCGTCACTAAATGTTATATGACTGAATTTTTGAGAATAAATAGTTTTGTTGGTGTAGAATACGATAAAAAAAGTTTACAGCTGTAAGGTGCCGGCGACCCCTAAAAAATTGAACATATTAGACGAAATTCAGTTTCTCGCCAATAACTCGAAAAATAAAAAAATATATATATATATCAAAAAACTAATAGCACTTGGCGATAAAGGGGAAAATTTCATATCAAAAACGTATATGAAATTTTTTTGTATGACAAAAAAAGTAGGCTCCAGATTTTTTTGTTTAATGCACGAGAATGGAACGTGGCGATGTCAAAGTACCTTTCTTAAATCGGGTAATTCATATTGTCAAAATTAAGAATTAACGTCCCTCTGTCACTCTGTAAAGCCCGCGAGCTAGAAAAAACACTTTTTACATTTTTAGAATAATTCGAAAAGCAAGCCTTCGCTGCTGGAGAATATACACGAGCCACTCTCCCCTACCGATCGAATTTTCGGGAACGGCGAACGTCTAGAGCGACTAGAACGCCTGGAGTCTTCGATTTTCGAACACTTCCAGAAGCTTTGATTTATCTTATATATACCGAGACGCGCTCAACGCATTGAGTCGGGCAAATCGAATCGAGTCGAGGCGAGCCAGTAAGTCAGTCAGTTCGGGATCCAGCCACGCGACAAAACAACAACAACCAAAGGCAAATTTCTACTCTAAAGTGTTAATATTCAACATAATTAATTACATCAAACCTATTTAGTGATAAACAAATGTATTGTTAGAACGTGAATAGTAATATATCGTTATTTTGACTCCAGAAAATTTGACTTTTAATCATTCGTGTAAAATCGATACAGGGTGTTATTTTTTCGCCGAACCAAGTAAAAATAAATTCATTCAAAATTAAATTGTGCAGTGTTCTTGTGCGCGAATCTGACTAAAACGAAAGTCATGTTCGTGTTCATGGCGCCCGTACAACGTGGGGCTTAGAGAAGTGGCCGAGAAGAAAAGAACAAAGAAAGAAGAGGAGAGTAGTGTGACTTACTCGAGGGGCTCTGAACTGAGTAGGGGTTTCAAAGGTAAGGCAAAAACACTACGTGAAGACCCATCGAAGGGCCAGAACTTCTAAAGTCCATTTTTATAACAGTAAAAAGAACATGGAATCTTACGAAAACGTTATGAAAACGCTAGGAGAGGCAGCGGCACGACAGGGAATAGAACTGCCACACCTAGAAGGACAACCATCTTCCTCAGGGAGGGAAGAGGACCCCATACGACATATATACCCGAACACTGTACAACCAGGTGAGTCGATTTTACATACATCAACCCCACAAGGAGGGGATCAAACAAACGTAAATATCGAATTTAATGAAATCTTCGTGGGCATGGCGGAAGCAATCAAAACGCTACCACGAGTCATGAAGGGGGCAAAATGGAAAAGGTTATGCAAACTATAAGGAACTCCCCCATGCACACTTTCCAAGGGCTGGATCACGAAAGTGCCAATATGTTTATATTCAATATGGAAGAACATTTTCTAAAACATAACATTACTGACCGAACAGAAAAATTAATTATGATCACATCACAATTAAAAGGCCATGCAAAGGAATGGTACGAGCCTCATAAAAATTTAATATACGATTACGAAACATTCAAATTGAGGCTGAGGCAGACCTTCGACACCATAGCAAAAAAGGCTCAGGCAGAACACATTTTGCATACAAAAATGCAAGGATTCAATGAATCAGTTACGTTATTCATCTCTAAAAAAATCGCTTTATTTAACAGAGTACACCCAACCAGACCGCCTAAAGAGAAGGCGCACTGCATCTATAGACAACTACGCCCCGAGATAAGGGCACAAATTCGATTCAGTGATTTCGATACTCCTGAAGAATTATTAACTGTAGCAGCAGAGGTAGAAGAATATCATCTTCCGAAAAGTACCAATAACGACAATTGGAGGAATCGTCCAAACAATAATAATAATAATAGTAACCGTGAAGAGGCACCGAGACAGGCAACCAATACGACGACCAGAAATACGAACCAGACAGCATCATCAGGGGAAAATACGCAAGAAAACCGACCAACGACGACATGCCGATTTTGCGGAGAATGGCACTGGCAAAGAAATTGCCCACATAATCCTTATACTACAGGGCAAAACCAACAAGCCAATAGACATCAGGAAAACTCCCAAGGGGCCGGCGCCCGTCCCATATCCAACAACTAAATAACGATTCCTCGGCGTCCGGCCCAAACAATATAACCAACCCGGCGACTCCTCCAAATTTCGACAATGTCTTAAATATCTCTGCAATTTTTCAAGAAAAACCGATAAATAACATGGCTACTCAGACTGTTTCTGAGAACATTATGAACATTTCCACTATCCTAGAAAAAACAACGCTAAAAGACGTGGCGACGCAGACCGAAACTGCCCCGTTATTATCAATGCAAGACTTACGAAAATCAAGGCAATTACCACATATTAAGATCCTCGCAAATGGACAGGAAATAAACGCTGTCATTGACACAGGTGCGGAAAGCAACGTAGTCAGGGCAGGACTCGTCGACACCGCACCTCAAATCAAAGACAGGAAATTGTTTGCGATGGCATGCGGAGGCCAAACAACAGAATCCTTGGGGAATATCATCCTAGATCTAGACATATAAGGTAACAAAACTCAGGGTGAATTTGAGGTAATTAACAAATTAAATAAAGAACTTATTCTTGGTACGCCATTCCTGGAGGACGAGGGTGTCCATCTAGATTATGAAAGGAAGTGCATGTATATGGGAAAGACGTTAAGGAAAACTGTATACTGGAAGCAAGAAACAAGGTATACCCCCGAATTTCGACAACTCCACGAAAAAATTCGTATTCCACCGGAGGCTGAACAATTACTCAAACCCGTATTTATGGAATTCTCCGACATATTCAGCGAACGACCTACTAAAGGAATTACAACCACGACTACGAAACACGTCATTACTCTATCCACCCCAACCATAATAAATCAGCGATGTTATCCAATGACACCTCATAAAAAGAAGATTTTCTACGAACAAATAGATGAGATGCTAAAGGCTGGTGTAATAGAACCCAGCAACTCACCTTACAGTTCCCCTCCAGTCATAATCGAAGCATCTGGTAAAAAACCCCGTTTCTGTGTGGATTATCGGAAGCTTAATGCTGTAACCAAGGACCAATCATCCACACTACCGAAAATACATGAAACTATCAAAACCCTAGGGAAAGCCAAGGTATTCACGTTGCTAGACTTTTTTTTTTTTTTTTTTTTTTATGGCATTGGACCCAATCCATTAGCCAGTTGCATATATTGAAAGCTAACCTAAACAACGTAGTGGATTAATTGAAGACTAACAACAAGGACGTAAACAGGGACACCCTCTTCTCGCCCAGGGGTCCATCAGGGCATTTATAAAGACACACAGGATTAAGACCACGGATAGTAGGTAAAATAAACACAGGGTTAAACACATAAATGAACAAATCTAAACCTATAGTGCCCTATAATAGCTGGTTTACCTTACTCAGGAAACGTACTATTTCTTTATATATATGTATATTCTTCAGGGATAATAGATGGAGGAGATTAATTGGAAGACATATTTTCAGTTTTAGAAGACTATCAATAAAATCATTTGTGGCTCTACTATGATTTGAACAGGCAAAAAAGATGTGATCTAAATCGCCAATGACTCCACATGACGTACATATGTCTGTGTCAATAACTCCAATCCTCTTCAGGTGTTGTGGAAAGCAAGCATGACCAAATCTCAATCTGGTAACAGTAGTGATTAGTTTTCTACTTTCTTCCAAGTGATGGAACCACGGGTTTCTATTTAAATCGTTTTCAATCAGGGTATATCTATTATTTTGGTTGTCATTTTTGAACTGATTGTAATATTCCCTCCACTTAATAGAAATACGCTTTTTAGAAAAATTCATGCAATCCAACAAACTCGTTTTTAGATGAATATTTTCGCCAGATTCAGCTCCTTCCTTGGCAAGTTTATCCACATGTTCATTATAGTGTATGCCTACATGAGCTTTTACCCAAACAAAATCAACTATAACATGTTCTTTATATAGGCTACAAAGAAGGAGTAATATTCGAAGAGCATAACTGTTTATGTTAAGATAATTATTTATATTAGCAGTTTTTAAATTTTGTAAAACACTTAGAGAGTCCGAGAAAATAACGGCTTGCTTAACTCCGTAACACTTAACATACTCTAAGGCTTTCAAGATTGCTATGGCCTCACTGGTAAATACAGTTGTAATGCTGTCCAATTTAATTTTCTTTTCAAAATTTTTTGACGGAATATAAATGGCACACCCCGTGTTATCCTCAATTTTCGATCCATCAGTGAATATATGCAGATGATTGGAATATTCCGCCATTAAGTTGTTAAACATCAAGTTATTCACAGTGGTAATTTCTGAATAAGATGGTATTATTATACGAGGTTGGTAAAAAAGGTCGAGGTATTCCAAATTAAAATGAGATATGTCTGAGTATTTCAGGAGGGTATTTAATTGTCCACTTATTTCGCGGAAACCAGAGCAGAGCGGTGGGGAGTTTTTTTTCGACCAATATTTATTAGTTAAATCCTGTCTGCTTAGTTGGGAGATCTTAGAGGTGATAGAGAGATTTTTGTATTCTGCTTTTAAAATAATTTTTCACTGAGAAACTCTCTTCGGAAAAACAAAGGTGGCTCTGAAGCTTCAGCGTGTAATGGAATTAGAGGCGAGGAGTTCATGGCTCCCAGGCAGATACGTAGTGCTTTGTTCTGCACTGTATCCAGGCGTTTTAAAATAGAATTGCTAGCAGATCCATATAATGTGGAGCCATAATCGATTATAGAACGAATGTAAGCTTTATAAAATATAATAAGAGTGGTTGGATTAGCGCCCCACCATGTTTTACAAATCATTTTTAAGAAATGTATGCCTTTTTCACATTTAGCCACAATATGATCAACATACGTACCCCAATTAAGTTTTTTGTCGAGAGTCATACCCAGATAGGTGATTTGGTTTTTGTAAGGATAGATGTGGTTTCCCAAGTGTAGTTCAGTGATATTAGGCGTATTGTGTCTTGTGAAAATATTTGTAACTGATTTCTCTACTGAGATGTCAAAACCATATTTGTGGAACCACCTCTCTACCTGTTCAGTGGCGCCACTCAGTTGATTGATACAGGAGTCATATTTGTTATGGGTTACGTAAAAGCAAAAGTCATCCGCATATTGGATAATACTACAGAGAGATTGTATATGACTGTGAATACCGGCGGTATAAATATTGAACAGAATAGGGCTCAGCACCGATCCCTGGGGCAATCCTACTGAATTAAATCTATAACCAATTTTATTATTGTCAGATCCTCTTAAATAAATCATCCTATTTTTATATAAGTTAACAATTACTTGAGCCGTATACCTGGGGATAGACATTTTCATAATTTCGGCAAAGAGAATATCCAAATCTACACATTCATACGCTCCCTTAAGGTCTAAAAATAGAGCACCTAAGTACTTATTACTAGAAAAATTATTTTGAATATCTGTAACTAAATATATAACGGCATCGAGAGTACCCAGGCCTTTCTTAAAACCAAATTGACATTGCGGTAATGGGATGTTATTGTTTAACCACCATTCTAATCTGTATTTTATCATTCGTTCGAGAGTCTTTAACACGCAAGACAACAAGGATATTGGCCTGTACGAATTGGCCAATTCAGGATTTTTACCGGGTTTAAGAATAGGGACAATAACCACCTTTTTTAAAGCTTCTAATTCTGCGCCTTTAAGCCAGATGTCATTCAAAATGTCTAAAAGGAAAATTTTACAAGTATTGGGTAGATGGAGCAACATTGGATACTTGATTTCATCATATCCTGGAGCTGTATTTGAAGCGCTTTTAATAGCGAGGTTAAGTTCTGCAATTGTAAAAGGTTGGGAAAAAAAATGGCCCTGTACAGGGTCAGTATTTTTCGTTGATTCCTTATTTGATACACTAGGTGGGGCAACTCGATTGAAAAATTCATCGATCCAAACATCGGAATGAGAAAGAGTAGAATCCTTGATCGGTATCCTTTTTAATCTTTTAGCATGAGACCAAAGTACTTTTGATGGAGTTGACCCATTTAAATTTTCACAGTATTGTTTCCAATTCTTTCGGGCTTTAGATTTAAATAATTTTTTGGATTGGGCTATCACTTTTTTACTGGTAATAAAGTTTTCCATGGAACTAAACTGTTTGTAATTATTCAACGCCTGTTTCCTATTTTGTAAAATTAGTTCGCATTCATCATCCCACCACGGGGGAGGAGGACGTTTTTTTGCTATAAAAGGTTTAATGGTAGCTATTGTTCTTTCAGCTACATAGTTAATGTTGTCGATAAAGAAATTATACTTATCAACTGTATTCAATTCCCAGGGGGGGTTTTGAAAATTATTATCTAGTATGGACTCATATAGTTCCCAGTTAGCTTTATTCACATTCCATTTACTTTTGGGGTAGATGATATTTGGAATATTAAAATCCGTTGAGTACTCCATTACTATCGGGAAATGGTCAGAACCAAGGTTGTCTGAGAAAACATTCCAACTTATTTGAGGGGCTAAAGCTGCCGAAGCCATTGATATATCTACAACAGATTTATTTGAATTTGGGGAGGCAAGTCTAGTTTTATCACCATTATTTAAAATTATCAAATCCTTATCTTCTATGCACTTAATAATTTGTCTTCCGACTTGATCATTTTTTGAAGAACCCCAGAGGTTGCTATGGGCATTAAAATCGCCACCAATTAGTAAAGGATGAGAACATTGATTAAAAATATTAATCCAATCATTGCTATGCGTATTGATATTGGGAGGTCTATATAATGATATAAAACACAGGGATGATTGATTGATGTTCACTGATATACCACATACTAGAATGTCATCATTGTAAGCATTATCATCAAATCTTATTTCTTTGAAAATAATTTGTTTTTTAACTAGGATAGCTACTCCGGCTCTGCCATCCATTCTGTCTTTGCGGACCATGTTAAACCCAGGAAAGTTAACATGTTGTGTTGGTTTAAACCATGTCTCGCTTATTAAAGCGATATGAATATTTTCGTCGTTTAAGAATTTTATTAGACTAGATTTGTTTGCAATTGCAGAACGAGCATTCCACTGCATAACATTTAAAGTATTTGTATTCGCCATTAGGATTTTTTATAAAGGACATCCTCCAATATCCTATCGAACTCATTTTTTATTACACTAACATCCAAGTTTTTGAATTCATCAACATTATTAATATTATTAAAAATAGCCAATATACAATGGGTAAGATACTCTGTTACATTGTTTGTAATACTCGAACTCAAATTTGTACCACTAGTTGTTTTAAAATTAGGTCTGATGTTGTTAGGCGGAAGGGCATTACTCGGCCCAAATCTAAATGGAAACATAGTTTCGACATTTTGCTGTGGAGGAGATGGGGATTGTATTTTGCGTTTTTTATTAGACTGGGAATAAGTACTATGTTGATAACTGCGTGCACTTGTTGTCGGTTGAGACAAAGAAACATTAGGTCTCCTAGCATGGGTATTTGTTTCAGGAAGAGGCGGAAATTCTACCTCACTTTCCAAAGTACTAAATCTGTTATTAGATAGAATGGAAGCAAATGAATTTTCTGACATTTTCTTTGCATCAAGGTAGGGCATATTTTTAATTGACATTTGTTCTTTTATTTTTCTTTGATTTTCGTAATTAGGACATTTTTTGGATGTTGATAGGTGAGAATTGTTTTTACAAAAAATACAGTAATTGTCTTCGGGTTCACAAGTATGATCATCTAATTTTTCTTTACCGCATTTAATGCACAGAGCTTTAGTACTTCTGCACTGGCTTAACACGTGTCCGTATTTTAGGCATTTAAAACACTGTATCACCCTACTAATGTAAGGTTCAACTGGGAATTGTACACTATTTATAACAACATGTGTTGGGAGAACACTTCCTTCAAACGAGACGATTACTATTGTCTCGGTACCCATTTTTCCGAGTCCTCAATTGAAATTTTTCTGTTAATCCTTTTAATATTAATGACTGGACTATTACTCTGAATGTTTTCCTGTATATACTTTTCATCAAATCGAGTATCAACTGATCTTATTAAACCCTTTCGTTCAACTAAATGATTAGGAATAAATGCAATCAAGTTTTCTGACTCTAATTGTTTATTCTTAACAAGACTATTAGCATCAAATGCACTCTTCATAATAACTCGGATTCTGTTTTTCCCTATACTATTTATTGAGATAATGTTATTAATCTTTAATTTTTTCAATAAAATATGACCGATAAACATTGGATGCAGTCGTCCTACGTTTTTGTCCATGCTTTCGATGTAAACATAAAAAGACTTACCATACAGGTGGATATTGTTGAGGTTAAAATACTTCTGAGTTTTTTGTTGGACATTATTATCGCTTACCACATTCTCTAGAGAGCGGTTACCCGTGAGGCCTGAATTAACATTTGAGAAATTTTCATCATCCATAGCGTTATCCGCTACCTGTGCCGGATCTATCAATTTACCAGAGTGCTGCGATATATTATGATATAATTCTTTTAAATTAGGATTACGAACAAATTCGTCGCCTGGGGATTCAGAACTCATAATTACTGTGCACTAAACACTTGATTTAATCTATTAAGAATATTTACACAATAAATATTTAGTTAGAAACCACTTATTTATTAGTTTTTTACAGCGCTTCTATACGTGTGTACTATCTTTCACTCGTACGCGACAAAACTGGTTGCTAGACTTAACATCGGGATATTGGCAAATTCCCATGGACCCGGAATCAAAGAAATACACAGCTTTTACTACCCCAGACGGAGCATCCTATCAATTTACAGTTATGCCGTTCGGCTTAAAGACAGCCCCATCCACATTTCAGAACTTCATGGTTCGCGATGTCCTAGCAGGATATATACATGACTTCGTACAAGTCTATCTCGACGATATCATCATATACAGTAACAGCCTAGAAGAACACCAGAGACATTTACATTTAGTCTTCGAAAGAATCAGTCTTCGAAAGAATCAGTCTACACAATGTAAAAGTTTCACCGGAAAGTAACATCGCAACCAACGAATTGAACTATCTCGGACATCGAATATCCCAGGACAAAACACTACCCCAACAAAAACATGTCTTGGCAATACAAAATTTTCAACCACCAAAAAATAAAAAACAACTCCAAAGCTTCCTGGGAACATTTAATTGGATTCGAGAATACATAGAAAATGCCGCTTCGCTTATTCAGCCACTTACCGAACTTCTCAGTAAAAACAAGAAATTTCACTGGACCAACGAACACGAGAGCTTTTGAAAAAATAAAGGACGAAGCTTCCAAGCCGCTCGAGCTACATCGCCCTGATTTTACGAAGAAATTTATCCTCCAAACAGACGGCTCCCTCACCGGCATATCGGGAGTTCTATATCAGCCAGGCGAAAACGGTTCGAAACAAATCATTTCTTTTTCTAGCGCATATCTCACCCCAGCTGAAAAGAAATACCATATCAACGAAATCGAATGCCTAGCCGTCGTCACATATATAAAAAAATACAAGATGTACCTAGAAAATGTAAGATTCACACTTAGAACCGATAACCGTGCCCTGGTCTGGTTAAATAAATATCAAGACGCCAAGACAAAATTAACACGATGGTCTCTTCTATTGCAAGAATACGACTTCGATATTGAACATTGTGCAGGAAAGGACAACGAATTACCCGATTTCCTGAGTAGAAATCCAGATATCCAAGAACCTCGGATGGAAATCGACGAGAAAAGAATGCTACCCCCTGCCTTAACTCCGGAAGGACTGGATATATTCACAAGGGCTGACTTATATGAAGAAGTGAAACATACCCAGCTCCGTTCCAGACGTATTCAAAATGACATACGAAAATGGGAGAGAATTCAAGCTGACGGTCCTCGAAATTATAGGGAACAGAAATTTTTTGACAACTTCACAGTCCACGACATGCAACTATGGCGCAACTACCAAGGAAGAAGAAAGTTAGTAGTACCCAGAAGCATTATACCCCATGTATTGGCTAGTTTTCATGATGAAGACATCGCCGCTCATCCAGGGAGAGATGAGACTATACGAAACCTAACAAGGACATACTTCTGGACTAACATGCACAAAGCCGTAGCAAAATATATACAAAACTGTCGAATCTGCAGAGAGGTGAAAGCCCGCCAACTACAACCCAAAGCACCGCTTCAACCACACAAACCACGCTACGCATTTGAAGCCATAAGTATTGACGTCATGGGTCCCTACAAAGAGACTCCTCGCAATAATCGCTACATTTTCATAGTAGAAGACATGTTTACGAAATGGGTGGAAGCTAAGGCAGTCCCCGAACTAAACGCCCGCATTATAATCAATTACGTGGAAGAAGAAATCATTACGAGGTATGGAACACCGAAGATAATCGTTTCGGATAACGGCGGACACTTTGGCAGCACCCTGTATAAACAATGGTGCGCCCGTAATGAAATCCAACGGAAGTTTATACCGATCTATCACCAGCGCTCCAACCCTACAGAGAGAAGGGTGCAGGAATTCAAGAAAGTCCTGAAGACGTTAACCTACAGGCGAACACAAAACAGCTGGGATAGATATATACCAAAGGTCTTACGCACCCTCCGAACACGATACAATGCCGCCACTCAAATGACACCAAGCAGGGCTTTGTTCGGATACGAATTACCCCAGCAGGGCGAACTAAATATACCAGCCTATCAAGAGGAACGGGACGAGCAAGAAGAACAGACCCCGGAAGAAAGATAGGAAGAAATAAGGGCAAACCAAGCAGAATATCAAGAGAGGTATTCCTCGCCAAACGATAGACCTGATGTTACCTTCGAAGAAGGACAGGAAGTAATGGTAAAAGCCCTTCGAAAGAAACCGAATGTATTCTTACCCTCTTGGACAGGCCCACATCTAATAACCAAAAGAGTATCCGACGAAGTATGCGAGGTCCGACGCGGGAACAACACTCATCTGGTACACGTAGACGATATTAGGCCCCCAGTCGCCGGAAACGAACCTCCCGAGCAGCTACTTACCGATGAAGAATCGGACCCCGATGATGACGACATAAATGACGAAAATCCTGAAGATGATTTCCCAGACCGTCACGAAGGCCCTGAAGAACATCCCCTGATGATGACGATAGAGACGATAAAATCCCACTACTTGCCTTAGCGCATCTACCTGCCTCAGCGCATCTACCTGCCTCAGCTCATCTACCTGCCTCAGCGCATCTACCTGCCACAGCCCATCTACCTGCCTCAGCGCATCTACCTGCCTCAGCGCATCTATCTGCCTCAGCGTATCTATCTGCCTCAGCGCATTTACCTGCCCCAGCGCACGAAGAAACTTTGCCTGCCCCAGCGCATATGGAAAAAGTAACAGTATCAACTCCGGCACTCGATGAGCCAACCACCTCAACAAGGCCAACACCAACACACGGAGAGACGAACAGACCATATAAACCAAAGCGACGACGAGCAAGACTGGTCATCATGGACCCCTAGAAATTGTATCCTTTTCAGAATTACGTTTATTTTCATTGTTGTACATATCTTAAGTTTTAGCATTGTATAAATTTTAGTTCTTATTCATAAAACACGTTGTAAATATCTTAAGTTAGATAGAATTGTATACTTTAGGTTTTCAAACACTCAATCGTAGAAATTTGCCTTAGCAAACGGGGGGAATGTCAAAGTACCTTTCTTAAATCGGGTAATTCATATTGTCAAAATTAAGAATTAACGTCCCTCTGTCGCTCTGTAAAGCCCGCGAGCTAGAAAAAACACTTTTTACATTTTTAGAATAATTCGAAAAGCAAGCCTTCGCTGCTGGAGAATATACACGAGCCACTCTCCCCTACCGATCGAATTTTCGGGAACGGCGAACGTCTAGAGCGACTAGAACGCCTGGAGTCTTCGATTTTCGAACACTTCCAGAAGCTTTGATTTATCTTATATATACCGAGACGCGCTCAACGCATTGAGTCGGGCAAATCGAATCGAGTCGAGGCGAGCCAGTAAGTCAGTCAGTTCGGGATCCAGCCACGCGACAAAACAACAACAACCAAATGCAAATTTCTACTCTAAAGTGGTAATATTCAACATAATTAATTACATCAAACCTATTTAATGATAAACAAATGTATTGTTAGAACGTGAATAGTAATATATCGTTATTTTGACTCCAGAAAATTTGACTTTTAATCATTCGTGTAAAATCGATACAGGGTGTTATTTTTTCGCCGAACCAAGTAAAAATAAATTCATTCAAAATTAAATTGTGCAGTGTTCTTGTGCGCGAATCTGACAAAAACGAAAGTCACGTTCGTGTTCAGCGGCACATAAGTACGGCTGGTGAAGCATGCGCGGACACGGACGCGCTACACTAAATTTGTTGTAACTTTTGAACTAATTAATGAAATTGAACTCAACAAAGCTTAAATAAAACGAGAAACATGTGGCTATTGGATTATCACATTTTCAAATATAGAAAATGGATGTATGTAAGAATAGTACATATACGAAGTCGGAACATAAAGAGATTTCCGATGAAATCGGTAGAAGCTCTACCATTTTTACAATTGTTAAGATGAAAATCTGAGACTTTCACACATTACTCTTGAAGTAATGTATAGAAAGATTCGATGGGCGAAAGAAATCTCAAAAATTTCTTTTTGAAGATGTACTGGTGTGGCCACACCTTTAGCTGGTAGATTTTTTATATAAATATATATGAAAAAAATATTTTTTCTTTTTAATTTTAATAAGCAACACACCACCTCCACAGTTGGAATAGTAATTTTAAGTTAGATATATAGATTGAGTACGTGGTACAAAATAGTGAGTTATTGCTATACAGTGGTGTGCATTTTTTGGATATACATTTGTTATACCTCTCGGCATCGAATATCAGAGAACATCCTAATCCTGTCTATCTATACCATCCCTTACTCTTTCTCTGATAGCCCAAGCAGAGCCGGAACTGCAGAGTTGCCGGATTGAGGGGTAATTTTTTTTGTTATAGTTAACATTACCGAACAGTCCACTAAAGTAAATAGCGCGTGTGGTCGCTACACCACAATTTTGGTTCCTTCGAGCCGGATTAGAACATTTTTTGTAGTAGGCATTAGTGCAACAGTAGATTTAAACTTTTGTTTTGTTTCTTATAGACAGTACTCAATTAGATTCACAATCATTTCGATTTATATATTAGTTTATTTTACTTAATACAATCGAACGCGAATATTATACATATAGGTATAATTTTTCCTAGTATATTACATACCACTGTATAGTACCTAGGTATCTTATAGAAAATAATTTATTTTTTTATTTTTATTTATTTTAACGTCTTATTTATTTTAATGCTAATAGTAGAAAATTATACACTTATATCTAATCAGTGCTGAACTGGTTCTGTGTCCTTGAACTTGTCTTTTTTAACTTTTATGGATTTATATCAGTTTATATAGTTTTTTAGGTAAACAAATAATGTTTACATTTATATTACTCTAGTTTCTTCGTTTCGACTTTATATTAAATTATAAATTTATATATGAAGCTACACATTATAATTTGGTACATGTTTGGAATATTTGTATTAGATGCAGTGTAAACTTATTAAAAATAATAAGTACTTATTACTATCTATAATATTTATAATAATATAATTTCTCAATTTATTTGTCTAGTTAGGTATACCTACTAATTTGAATAGGTATATTAGGATTTGGTTTTTTACTTAGTTCTTTTTATTGATATATTTTATGTATCGGAATTCAAATATTCTTTCTTTATTCAAAATGTCGGCTAAACAAAATAAATTAAAGGTTCTCACTGAAAAAAAGGAGACGTTGTTTTTGAAAATACAAGCATTATTTGATTTAAGTACCAAGCAAGATGCCACATCTTTGAGCAATTTTAAAATTAGGTATGTTAGGCTTGATCAGACCGAATCACAATTTGAGCAATTAATTGATGAAATTAATATTCTCCAGTTAGAAATAGATTCAGAATATAAAGCTAATTTTAAAGTATTAGATGTTGTTAACGAAATGTGTTGTAATATTCGCGCGACTTATAGTGAAATTACACAATCTCAAAATGTACTTCAATCATCCGAGCAAAATGAACAAACTTCAAAAGTAGTAAAACTACCAAAGTTAGAACTACCTAGTTTTGACCCAGATAAGGGTATACATTTATGGCCCATTTTTTATGAAACCTTTAAAAACCTCATTCATAGTAGAAAAGATCTTAACAATAATGATAAAGTTCAGTATTTAGCATCGTGTCTAAAAGGTAAAGCTCAAAATATTTTTGCTGGCTTACCACCAATAGGAGATAATTACGAAATTTTATGGGATAGTTTGGTTAAAAAATATAATGATAATAGGGCACTGGCTAGTCAATACTTTGAAAATATGCTTAACTTTAAACCTTTAGTTAATGAAGACATACAATCTTACAATTCCTTTTTAGAAAAGTTTCATGCACCGGCCCAAGCATTATGTAATCTACAAATCATGGCGGATTTTATGTTTGCCTCTTTGGCTTTAATGAAATTAGGTCCAGAAACTGTTAAAATGTTTGAATTAGTTAGAGAAAAACAAGATATGCCTTCATATGAGGAAATTGTACAATTTATATCGAATCAAGTGAGGACATTACATAGGTCGGTTAAACCTACTCGATTTTCTAGGAATAATACATGTTCCAATAATAATAAATCACCGGTAGTACGATCATTTGTAGTTAGCCAAGAAGTTAGTAAATTATGTAAATTTTGCAAACGTGACTCACATCCAATTAGCCGTTGTTCAAAATTTCTAAAACACTCGCCAAATGAACGATACAAAATTGTCAAAGAAATGGGTGTTTGTCTTAATTGTTTAGGGTCAGCACATAAAATAGCACAATGTTTCTCGAAGGTTACTGGCAATATTTGCAATATGAAACATCATAAATTATTACATTTTAACACTGATAGTTCTGTTTCTCGAACAGTGGTAACAAATAGCGCTAGTACTTCTTCTAGTAGTAACAGTCAAAACGATTTAAGCCATAATAGTAGCTCAACAGTAGCAACAAATAGCGGTTCTCTAACAGAAAATCCGACTCATGCTCTTTTTTCAGTGTCTGATAGTACCGGTCTGATGGAAAATAATAAACAATACACTGTTTTGTTGTCCACCGCAGTGGTACGTGTTATAGATAGTAATGGTAAAAAACAAAGCTTACGTTTTCTAGTAGATATGGCGTCACAGTCAAATTTCCTTACTTTAGATAGTTGTAGACGTTTAGGTTTTTCAATATGCAAAACATTTTCACTTGTTAGTGGCATAGGCGTATCTTCGCGGCCAATTAAGGGTAAAACTAACCTAACAATTATGTCTCGTTTTGACGAAAATATAAAATATCCTATCGATGTCTTACTTATAGACAAAATAACTGATCAGCTGCCCACTTCTACCGTAGATAAAAAATTGTTAGATCATTTAGAAAACTTAAATTTAGCTGATCCACAATATTATAGGCCATCTCAGATAGATGGAATTTTAGGTGCAGATACTTTTGTACATATTTTACAATCAGGTAGAATTACAGGAGTACCGCAAACACCAAGCGCAATACAAACGCGCTTAGATTATTTAATTTGTGGTAGTGCTCCAATCTTAGATGAAAATCTTAAAGATAGTTTAGCATTTTGTACTTTTACATCAATAGAACCATATATAAAAAATTTATGGGAATTAGGTGATGCTATTTCAGTCTCAAATAGGGTGGAAGATGAAATCTGTGAAACAATATTTCTCTCAACTTATAGTCGTGACTCCACCGGTAGATATTCAGTGGCGTTACCATTTAGGGAGGATCCCGTAAAATTGGGAGATTCATTTTTAACCGCACGTCAACGATTTTTGGCATTAGAGCGTAGATTACAAAAATCTCCACGGTTATCTCAAGAATATAGTGAAGTTCTACAGGATTATATTCGTAAAAAACATATGACGTTACTTTATGAAAAGAGTATTGATCAATTGTCGTATTATATTCCACACCACTGTATTTTTAAAGAGTCTTCTAGTACACCTGTTAGAATTGTTTTCGACGCTAGCGCGAAAACCGATAATTCTATTTCTTTAAATGATATCTTGTATACAGGTCCGAAACTTCAAAATAACTTATTTAAAATTCTCTTAAATTTTAGACTATTTCCTATAGCGATAACCGCGGATGTTAAACAAATGTACCGCCAAATAAATATTAACGAAGAACATCGCAAATTTCAAAGACTTTTATGGCGATTTAATCCAAATGAACCACTTTTGACATATCAATTAAACACAGTTAGCTTTGGTATTAAACCTAGTCCTTGGTTAGCTTTACGTAGTATTAAACAATTGGCAAAAGATGAGGCATGTCAATTTCCTAAGGCTATTGACTATGTAAATCGAGATATATACGTAGACGATATAGTTTCTAGTGTTTGCGATTTGAGTGAGGCGAAAATAGTATTTGAACAATTAGTTGGACTATTTAAGGCCGGACAATTCGAGTTAGTAAGATGGTCTACGAATAATACGGAATTGTATGACTATTTTCCAGATTCAATTCGATTAGTAAAAGTAGTAGATTTTGAACGGGATATTTTAAAAATCTTAGGATTGCAGTAGATTAGAGATATAGATAAGTTTGTATTTAAGATAAATCTTGATTCACAAATATGTACTAAACGTGGAGTACTTTCGACATTAGCTCGTTGTTTTGACCCCTTGGGTTTTCTAGCTCCTACGACATTTTATATTAAATATATAATGAAAGAATTGTGGAAATTAAAACTAGACTGGGATGAAACTCCCCCTTCTCATTTTGTAGATTTGTGGGCACAATTTCAAAGAGAATTACCAGTTTTAGACCAATTACACATACATAAATATTTGGGCATAGATAATAATAGCTCGATTATTTTAGTTGCCTTTGCTGATGCCTCCGAAAAAGGTTACGCAGGCGTAGTATATGTTAGGGTGACAGATGTTCATGGTAATATTCATATAAACCTACTTTGTGCACAGTCAAAAGTAGCTCCTATGAACTTAATCTCACTTCCCCGACTAGAACTTTGTGCCGCTTTATTAACTTCTAAGTTAATTAATATTGTTATAAACACTTATCAATCTCGTACTGACTTTGAAAAAATTTATGCATTTTCGGATTCAACGATAACTTTAAATTGAATTCATTCAGAACCTTATAAATGGAAAACTTTTATAGCAAATCGTGTTACGAAAATTCATAGTAGGCTACCAGTTAGTAGTTGGTATCATGTAAATAGTAGTAATAATATAGCCGACTGCGCCAGCAGAGGCCTGTCACCACGAGGTTTATTAAACCATCCCAATTGGTTACACGGACCTGATTGGTTATCACTTACTGAAAAAAAAATTGGGCTATAAAAACATTTAATAGTAGTGAAATATAATTTCTCGATAACAATTTATTGGAAGCTAAAACAATGGCTTTCCCTGTATATACAAAAGATAATAATTCTTTATATAAACTTATATTACATTTTTCTTCGTGGCCTAAACTACTTAACTCCCTACTACATAACTCCCTTTTAATCCGTATAATACAAAATATATATTTTGCAGAAGAGCTGCGTGCTCTAAATAAGAGCGAACCTTGTTCTTTTTATTTACGTAAATTACGACCTTTTTTGGATAATAACGTTATTAGAGTAGGAGGGCGGTTGAATAATGCGCCACTTACATTTGAGCATAAACATCCAGTGCTACTACCCAAATCTGACCATTTTGTAAACATTCTTATCGACTATTACCATAGAAAGAATTTACATGCGGGACCTCAATTATTGTTAGCAATTTTACGACAAAAATTTTGGATCTTGTCTGCTAGGAAAATTGTTAGATATAGGGTATGGGCGTGTAATATTTGCTTTCGAGTTAAACCCAAACCTGTGTTTCCATTAATGGCTAGTCTACCAGCTGTTAGAGTCACCCCCCTACAAAGGCTTTCCTCCATGTTGGAACTGACTACGCCGGACCTTTTTATATTACGATGAAACGAGGAAGGGGTATTAAAAGCCAAAAGGCTTATTTATGTTTGTTTGTTTGTCTAGCTACCAAAGCTATACATTTAGAATTGACTTCAAATTTAACTACAGAATGCTTTATTGCCTCTTTTAAACGATTTATCGGTAGAAGGGGTCATTGTGCAGTATTGTATTCTGATAGAGGTACAAATTTTATAGGTGCGAAGACACATTTAGATGAAATTTATAGTTTGTTAGAATCCAAAGAATATTTAGATAGCAGGTAACATAGTGGCAAGAAAACATTTACTTGACTCCATTGTGCAGTCGTACTGGAAAAGATGGCACTCGGAGTACTTATCTGATTTGCAGATTGCTCAAAAATGGAATACACCTAGCATGCCTATTAAGATAGGGATGATTGTAGTACTTATGAAGGAAAATACTCCTCCTATATATTGGCCATTGGGTGTAGTAGAAGTTTACCCTGGCAAAGACGGTGTTGTTAGAGTGGCCTCGGTTAAAACAAAAAATGGTACTTACAAGCGGCCTGTTGTGCGCTTGTGTCCGCTTCCAAGCCAATAGTTTGGTTTTGAATATTTGTCAAATTTGGTTAATAGTTTCTTGTATGAATATTTACGTTTTCTTGTTTTGTTTTTGTTTAATTGTAATTAATTTTGGGATAAGAAGAACCAGTCAAGCGAACAAACTAGAGTAATCGCATTTAAGTTATAGTATGGTTATTTTTTGTTTATAAATTTAATTTGAAAGCTTGAGCTTTCAAGGGGGTGGAGGATGGTGTGGCCACACCTTTAGCTGGTAGATTTTTTATATATATTTTTTTTCTTTTTAATATTAGATATATAGAAATAAATGACGATAAATCAAGAAAAGGTACCAAACGTTTAGTGGCCTCCTATATTGCTAACGAAATTTACAGAAAATTGCCAAAAAAAAACCCTAAAATTTGTTAATCTCAAGGACAACAAAGTAAGTGACAATGGTGGCGAAAGGGCTCCTATAATTGACTTGACTCAAGCTTCTCAGAGTGAACTAATGCCCATTAGTGATTTGAACTTAAGTAATAGAGACCAAGTATCAGGTGATTTTTTATACCCACGCCTCTCCGAGATATGCCTATTGTAAGTGAAACCAATGTTAATACTGATATTACCATTAGTTTAAGACGAATTCCAAATACTGTCAAATCAAATAGCCCACATAACAAAGGCAGTACGTTATTACATTTAAACGTTCAAGGTATTTCTAACAAAACTAATGAACTCGATGCATTTCTGAGTAAATATAGAAATAATTTTCATATATTATGTTTAAATGAGCATTGGATGTTAAGATATGATTGATATTCTTGGTGTAAGTAAAATTAACTATAATCTCATATCACATTTTATTAGGACAGTTGCTGTACACGGCGGTGTCGCTATATATCCCTTTAAAAAATATCACTGCAACGCGTTAAATCAAATTAGTAAACTATCTGTAGAAATTCATTGCGAACTGTGTGCAGCAGAATTCTATGACTTCATTATTTTGACAGTTTATCGATCACCAAACGAAAATCTAAACATATTATTAGAAAAACTTTCCTGTGCATTAGATATACTAATGAGAAAGAATAAAGACTTAATAGTTACCGGTGACTTTATTATGCATTTTAACACCGATGAAAATAACGTTCATCTAGTGCTTAACATTTTTAATTCTTTTAAACTAACTGCACTAAATTAAGAAAAGACTAGAAAAAACAACTGTCTCGATAATATATTCGTTAACATGGACACAAGTATGTGTAATGTGAGAGTAATTAACACTAGGTTATCAGACCATCTAGGTATCAAACTAGAGTGTAAAAAAGGCACTGTTAAGGTCAATAATACAAGAATAAATTATAAGCCTATAACTGACGTGGAATTATTAGTCTTACATAATTATCTAAGTAATGTTAACTGGGACTTTATTAAGGAACCAAATGTAAGTATCAACGACCGTAGTTTTGCTTTCTGCACCGATTCATACCCTTTCCGCATTACCGTTGTTGCTTATCATATTTATACCGTTCATGAGCCGCCCCTCTTACACCGCTTTCTTGCTTTTTGTCTATGTTGTTTTCTGTAGTAGCATAACTTTAAGTAGTTTAATTTAAATAGAATTGTACCTGTTAGGAATAGCAAAAATAAATATTTTATATATTCTCTAAAGGTGACTTTTACTGTGTGTGTGTGAAGTCTACTATCCCTAGACCTCTGGACGTACCGTGTCTCCACTGACTCTATCCCAGCCCTACTGTAACAGGCTGCGTTAGGAGGCTAGTGTGGGACCTTTACACCACGTAAAAAAAATGGTAAAGGTGGCGCCCGAGCATACCGTCAACCGCTGACTAAAGCTCGAGTGCCAAAGTAACGTCCTTTCACTCACCTAACGAGTGAATAAAACGTCACATACTTTGGCGCCCGAGCAGGGACCGTTATTAGGGAAAGTAGTTTAGATTTCACATTCGGCAGTCACCGAAAGCAACCGAATTCTCCGAACAGGTACTTATAGGCGTGTGAGGTGTCATTTTCGACTAAACCGAGCACGAGGAACCGATTCCGACTACTGCCGAACCGCTCCGACCGCACCCGAACGTGTTATTAACCATTTAATAACCCCTTTGGGAATTTTCCGAACCAGAGGCAGTTTCTGTGGAATTGCCACACGAGGCTGCACTTTTAGCAAAAACCCGAACTTCGACCGAACACTTCCGAAATCCGCCGAAGGTACCCGAACACACAAAATATCGTGTGGGGTGTCGTTTTCAGGGTAATCGGACCCAAGGAATCGATTGGTGACGTTTGCAACCGGATCCGACCGTCCGCTCCGGGAAAAAGTGTACTACCGCCAAGTTATGGGTATGAATTGAGTAGGACCCATACCAAGTGATAAACAGCACCCCGAGACACCATCTGCACCGACTTTTACCGACCGCCCGGATTGTGCCCGGAATACTTACCGACTCCGGGGTCTGGAGTTACTAGGCAAGTGACCCCTTGTTTAATGGTAACTCAAGGACGCTGAATCGATTGCCATTGATTTCAGCGTGATCCGACCGTCCGTTCCGGGGAAAAGTGTACCCTGGGGAAGGGGAAAGCCGAAACCTGTTAAAACCGATAGGGAACAATTGTCCGCACCGCCAGACACCTTTTAAATCGACCCTCACCGGATTTTGCCCGGAGGCCTAGAAACTCCGGTGACTGGAGATATAGCTTGTGACCCCTCCCGACATAGTAAATCGAGTGCGCAGAAGCCAACAGAGCTACTCTCGACTCGATATATCAAGCCGTTCAGGACTTAGCAGAGGACAGTTCGTCTTGGAAGACTGTAGTGAACAGACCACTCCGCGATACCGCTCAGACTGTGCATTGTTACCTGTCACCTACTGTTACCGTCCATCGCCACTTCAACTTGGAATACCGTAGCGAACAGACCATTCTGAGGTACCGCTCAGACTGTTCTTTGTCATCTGTCACCAGCCTTTACCGTCCACCATCAGCACTTCGTCGTTAGACATCACCGTGTAAGGATCTCTCCGAGGTACCGTTCACCGTTTACCATCACCTTGTGGTAGAAGATATACCAAAGGCGTATACAGGATGGCAACCGAGGAAGACTTCAAAGATCCAGATATGGAACCGACTGAAGACGCCGCTGTCACAGAAGGGGTAGAGAACCGCCTCAGCTGGATATACAAGCTGAGAAAAGAACAGCTTGATGCTGAACTGGGAAAATTCCGTTTAGACCTCTCAGGAACCGTAGATGACAAGAAACGCCGTCTGGTTAAGTTTATCAAAGACGGCTGTACTTCACCATTACCTCAAGGCACCAGACCGGTCTTTCCGCTACCGGCACCACCGCCACTAACTGTGCCGCCTCTACGCGTACCCTCTACCACACCGACGCCGTCCGTTCAAACCATGAATATGACGTTGGACCCATTGAAAGTCCGTAAATGGGGTATCCAGTTCAACGGGAAGGGAGATCGCGCCGCCTTCCTAGAACGAATAGAGGAAGTCTGTTCATACACCGGAATACGTCCGGCACAGCTGCTACCTGTGCTACCAGAATTACTTCAAGGATCGGCATTATTATGCTGCAGGAATAACCGTACCCACTGGAGAACCTGGGAAGACTTTACCGCCGAATTCCGCATATTCTACTTTCCGGTTAACCACCAGGAGGAAATAGAAGCCCAAATCAGTCGCCGCCTCCAGAAGCCGGATGAACCTGCCAGTACCTACCTGACTGACATACAAACACTCATCCGCCGGCATGGTGATTTTACTCCACAACAAGAACTCCGCTGGATTTACCGAAACTTGCTTCCCGACTATAGACAGTACATCCCGAGGTCGGCACTAACAAATGTAGCCGCTTTGACCGCCATGGTCAAGGAATTCGAGATGCTGCGACAAGAAATGCAGCAGGTCTACCGTCGCAGCACCGCCACGCCATATCTGTCCGCTACGCTCCCTGCAGCTCATCCCAAACAGCCATCACCATCTTCTGTCACTACCGCCCGCGACTAATAACCGACCACCACCCATGAGCAGAAATCAACTGACACCTCCGCCGACAAACAATACTCGACCACCCCCACAGCCTTAAAGGGAGTGCAATACGGTCACAACACTCCCCAGGTACAGGACCCACGAGGGTCAAGGGACCAGGCCCCACCTGGAGGTAAACCATCAACCTCCACTGGCACCGGCCCCATAATCGGAGGTACTACCTGTTGGAGATGCGGGAGAACCGGACATTTCCGCAGCCAATGCCGTTTTCCGCCGAAATTATGTTGTTCCCGTTGTGGGCGACCTGGCACTATGACCCGAGATTGTTCGTGCCATAGGTCGGGAAACAAGCCAGGAGTCGCACCGTTCCGAGACCAGTGCAGCTCCGTGCTACTTCCACCTCGGAAAACACCGTCCCCGGTGATGACCGGCCACACATCCAGATAGTTATGTATGGCCATACTTTTTCCGCCTTATTTGACACCGGAGTCGTCCGATCCTACGTGGGAAACCGTGTAAAAGACTTGTGCCGTCAACTGGGAATACCGTCAGTTGCCATAGCCGCACCATCCGCCCAGTTAGCCAATGGAAAATTGGTAACTATCAACGAGTGCTATGACTTGTGATCGCCGAAACCCCGTTCTTCGAGCGCCTGTCCTATTTCCCGGATTTATCATCAGACATCGTACTAGGAATGGATATCCTACGTACGCAGGACTTTACAATACACCTGCCTACGGCAACCGTCTACCTGAATAACCGTCCCATCTCATCTCCACTTCCTAACAGTCCATTGGGAGAGATCGCTCTCACACTATCACAGAATGAGGAGACAAAACTTCAACAGTTCTTAGACACTGAACTACTCAGTTTCCAGGACATATCTGGAACAACGAAATTGACTCAACACCATATCCGGCTCTCACAACTGGAACCGATTAAACAAAGATACCGTCCGCAGAACCCGAGGATGCAAGAGGTCATCAATAAGGAAGTTGACGAAATGTTGTCCAACGGTATAATAGAACCGTCCAATAGTCCATGGAGTTCACCAATTGTCATAGTCCGTAAGAAGGATGGAAAAACACGGTTTTGCATAGATTTCCGGAAAGTTAATGAGGTCACAGAAAAAGACGCCTATCCGTTACCATGCATCAATGCCATCCTGGATAAACTCCGCAAGGCTCGGTACATCTCGAGTATTGACCTGAAACAAGGATACTGGCAAATACCGCTCTCTGAAGAAAGCAAACCGATTACCGCCTTCACCGTACCCGGCAGAGGATTATTCTATTTCTATTTGGACTACATTCCGCTCCAGCCACCTTCCAGCGACTACTCGACCGAATCATTGGACCTGACATGGAACCTTATGCATTCGCCTACCTTGATGACATTATTGTGTTAGGTGAAACTTTTGAAGACCATCTGGAAAATTTACGTGAAGTATTCCGCCGGTTAAGGATTGCAAACCTGCAACTTAACCCCGAGAAGTGTCATATCTGCAGGAAGTCACTGAAGTACTTAGGCCATGTGGTAACCGCGGAGGGAATTTAGACCGACCCAGACAAAGTGGAGGCCATAGAGATATTCCCTACCCCCTGGAACGTCCGTGACGTTCGCCGATTTCTGGGTGTTGCCTCTTGGTATCGGCGTTTTGTACCAACTTTCTCCGAAATTGTGACTCCGTTGACCCAATTATTGAAGAAAAATCACCGCTTCAAATGGGGTGACGAACAGGAACAGGCATTCCGGCAATTAAAGACTTGTCTCACAGAAGCTCCGGTACTAACCTGCCCTGACTTCGAGAAACCGTTCACCCTCCAAACCGACGCATCCGATCAGGGTCTGGGCGTGGCCCTGACACAAGAAATTGGGGACCTTGACCGAGTCATAGCTTATGCTAGCCGAACACTCGCACCTGACGAAAAAAACTACTCCGTAACAGAGCGAGAGTGCTTGGCCATCGTCTGGGGAACATAGAAAATGAGGCCATACTGAGAAGGATACCGTTTTACCGTACTAACCGACCATCAATCCTTGCGACGGTTACACTCTATCAGAGTCCGATCGGCCGCCTAGCTAGATGGAGCATATTTCTCCAACAATACGACTTCGAGATTAAGTACCGTAAGGGAGCCCTAAACCGGGTAGCCGACGCGCTGTTCCGCCAACCGCTAGAAAAACTTCTTCCCGAATCAGAAACCAACGAACTATGTGCCTTAAATGAGGCACCAAACTGTTCTTGGTACCGAAGGAAGAAAACCGAGGTCGAAAGAAACCCAGAAGCATTTCCAGATTACTGTGTACGTAATGACCGTCTGTTCCGCCACTTTTGGGATTCTAGCGACCTAAGAGAACCAGATCTGTCAGACCCGTGGAAACTATGTGTTCCTACACCGCTCCGCCGCACCGTCTTGCAAGAGAACTATGATGCTCCATCCGCCGGACATATGGGGATCGCTAAAACCATTGCCCGTATAGCTCAGAAGTACTACTGGCCAGGGATGTTCCATGACATCGCCAGGTATGTACGCAGCTGCATGCAATATCAGCGATACAAAGTCTCTCAGCGGCAGACACCAGGAACCATGCAACCGTCCGTCAGCCAGCATCCATGGGAAACCGTCAGTACCGACTTAGTAGGACCACTGCCCCGATCCAGTAAGGGGAATAACCACCTAGTAGTTTTCCAGGACCGCTTTACCAAATGGATCCAGTGCCGCCCCCTGCGAAGTGCTACTGCCCGTACCGTTAGCCAAGCCCTCTACGAAGAAGCCATCACCCGTTTTGGTTGCCCACGTACCGTTATCACCGACAATGGCAGCCAGTATGACAGCCGAATGTTTCGATCATTACTGGAGGAATTTGGAATTCGCCACCGTTTTACACCGCCGTACACACCCCAGGCTAACCCCGTTGAACGAGCTATCCGTACCATTAAAACAATGATAGCCCAGTACTGCGAGCAAGATCACCGAAAGTGGGATCAACAATTGAGCTATTTCCAATTGGCTATCAATAACTCGAAACACGAATCAACCGGATTCTCGCCAGCATTTTTAAATTTTGGGCGTGAGATGTCCTTACCGAACACCATTTTCCAAACCGAGACTGATGGTGCCACCGAACCATCCAAGGAAAACGACATCCCGGCAGTACATACCGACCGCTTGCAAAAATTACAGGAAGTGTTTGCGCTAGTTCGTATCAATTTAGCACGAGCCTGCGCTACCCAGGGCCACTACTAACACTGAACACCCTCTGTCATCCGCCATCGGTTACGGCGTAGCGATGGGAGAATGTCCCCGGGCACGTGGTTTTATCGTTATCCACCGGTAGGCCTCGGGTCCTTTTAGCCGACACCGCCACCTTTTATCAGCTCTTGTGTCGGACGGTCGCCGAGCCTGGATTTGCCTGTATAAACTCTCAGGCCAATCAGTGCTAGACGCATATTGCATCACCTCTTCGTAGAGGGAATAATCCTGATCCGGGGGCAGCGTGGTTGGCGGGGTGTCTGTAGAGGGGATGGCGAGGATGACCTCTGGATCAGGTACGGCGGTGGGGTTAGCAACGGAAGGTGGTGGAACGGGTGTGGGAGCCGGGATTACCACCGTCTGTAAAATTTAGATCCGGTGGGAAGTGTCCGAGGTTAGCGGCGACTCGGAGATTAGCGGTATCGCACTCGGGGAGCCTCGCAGAGAGGGCGGATGACTGGAGGCCTCGCCTAGAAATTGAGTGGTCAGTGTGGAGGCCGGGGAGGGGCGAGGACGGGTATGTTTTCTTACTTCGACTGACATCAACCTCTGTGCGCAGCTTCGCGCGCGGGCCTGGGTAATGAGACGCTTGTGGTGCATCCTGTGCGAGAATGCATATCGGCGGTAGCGCTGCTCCACGGGGCGGTTCTCCAGGTTTTCGTTGATGGGCTCTTGGCCAGCGTACGGGTGCCTTGGGGTGGAAACTTGGTCCCCAAGTTGGTGGTGTTGTAGACAACGACGGCGGATGCGTAGTGAACGGGCTTCTCCTTTCTATTGATGGGTGAACGGATTTGGGTTTGTCTTGGGGTCGGTGCTCCTCATAAACCCGAAGGGGATTCAAGGCCAGGGCGGTTTCCCATTCATCCTCAAATTCACGGCAGAGGGTTCGTAGGTATTCAGAAAATGACCTTATCTGCAGGGGAGCGGGAGTCATGATGATTCCCTATAACACAATAGAATATAATATGGCGGTGTCTATGGCGGCGTCTGCCATCCATGGTCTGGTGATTGTACTGCCTATTGGGCAACCGGGAGAAGAAAGTTATGAGCATGGTGCAGAAAAAAAATGGTTAACGGTTGTTAGTATCACTGCACGTCTTGGGGCCGGATATTCTTTAAAGGGAGGAGCGGTTTGGTATGGTGAAAACCAACCGTACTGACGTTAGTACCTGGTTCCTAGTTGGCAGAAGAATACGGTTTCAGATCCTTTATATGGATCCGGGTGATCTTTCCGGTAGTGGACTTGAGGTTGTAGATAACTGGTGATACGACGTCGGTAACAGTATATGGTCCTGAATATTTCGGCGCTAGTTATATATATATAGAAGAGAGGAAAAGAACATATTGTTTATTAATTTCATATATTTTATATTAGAATGTTCACTTAGTTAAAAGAAATATATATCTAATTTACTCTTACAAGTTAGTATGATTTACCCAATTCTTATGTTCTATAACACTCCATGTTATTTGTTTTATAACTTGGTAAATTAACTTATACAAATTCGTTACTTTGTGTTTAACTTTATGCAACCAGCAATGCTTCACATGTGCAGTGGGTTGCGGAACTAATTTAACAGGCTAATATTAATCAGTCAGTTTGCAAAGTTGGCATTTTACAGTAAATTACACAGGTTATGACGTTGTCCTTCATTAGGCAGTTACTTAAAATTCTTCAATAGGTTTCTCTAATAAATTTCAAGTTCTATCTCCTCATATTGTTTACAAAATTTATAAATACATTTAATTGAAATAGGTTCAGTAGTAACCTGAAGTTTCATCTCTTCTTCTTCTTTGTGTCCAAGTAACTCAAGTATGTTGGCACCTTTTAGTTTAGTAAACTTTTGGGAGAGGAAGAAGTTTAATTTTTTATATATTAGAAATGATAAGTGGGAAAAGAGAAGCCACAAAAGCGTTCTTTTCAATTTTAAGAGCTTGGCAGAGCAGACGTGTGGCGTGTCGAGTTACTTAATTTTTGTCAGCCATGCTGCATTAAGGCGTCAAGCCATAAGCTTCGGCTTATTTTTAAGAGGCTGAATGCACCCCCAGAGGTTTTTTGGGGTAAGTTATTCTAAAGAAAATGTGCTTTAAAGTTGCTAAGGGTTATTTTTTAATTCCTTAGGGTTGCAAGTCTCCCTCGTAAGAGGCCCGTTTTTTTAAAACATTTTTTATTGGTATGGACTCGAGGACTTCATGATTAAATACTATGTTTCCTGAGAGTTTCATATAGATACAAGTCTGGAAGTTGCAAGCTTTCCTATCCTATTTTGGGAAATGGTTTCCATGAGTTCCCTAATACCTAGGGGTTTTTGCTGAAGAAAAGGACGCTTTTCGATGGTGAATGGCCTGGAAGTTGCAGGTTATAAGGACGAACAAAGTTTTTCTTATGGACATGTAGAGACCGTTATGAAATGAAACTGTAACGAGCTGTTGTATGCCAACAGGTATTTAGAGGGTTACTACGGTAATGCCTCTCAAATAAACTTATATTAAATTTTAACTTATATTGTAAAAAGTGGTACCATTTTATAAAATTTTCATTCATATATTTCTGGCTATGCATATAATTAAATTTCATAACATTCTTTAAATTAAACCATTGGTTATTAAATTCTTAAATATTTCAACTACGCTTATAGCACGATAGTGTATAATTATCATATGGTTATTTTAAATCTGTAATTACCAAATTGATGGGAATCTCCATTTTATAACATTTTCTTTTATATATTTCTGGCTATACATATAACTAAATTTTATAACATTTTTTAAAGTGAACCATTGGTTATTAAATCCTTAAAAATTTCAACTAATCTTAAGGCAACATTAAAATTTATATAATTATCACACGATTATTTTGAATCTGTAATTATCAATTTGTTAGTGGAAATATCCGCTAAAGTAAAGTTGTGACTAATTAATATTGTGTTTATTTTCTCCCATTTATGACATTTCAATGGAGTACTGGTGAGCTATAACTATATTTTAACCTATGTATTGTTTTCCGTAGCTTTCAATGCAGGATAACTTTTAGGCAAGCTATGGTGGCGCCCTGAATATCTTTTTAGCAAATTAGTTTAAAACTTGTATTTATATACTTGTATTTATATCTTTAAATTTCTTTAAAAATTATTGAGCAAATCGGTAAGTATCAACCCACGACTCTGCTCTCCCATAACCCAAAGGCTGCCGTCCGCAAATTGAGGTACCTGTCTGGTTTTAATCAAATAGGTGTCACAAGAGTGGCGCTTCCAACGTCAAGGGCCCGATTTGTTCAACTTTTTGTAGTATATCTAAGCCACCATTAATCTATTGATCTGTTGTGTTAGAGAAAAATGCACTAGTGTCAGTCGACATTCTGAATTTTTTTATTGGTCTATTTATCTGTCCATATTTGTGTGAAACTGTTAGGTTGACGCTTGGTAAACTGATCCATTATTATTAACGAATTATTTTACGTGAGACCTTATATATAATATTTTTCTGGTATTTGAATATTTTCTTCGTTACATAAATATTTTTACTTTGATCATGGAGCCTCATAGTATGAAGCCAATTCATCTTCTTTCTGATGAATTAAATTATGAGTTACGTATAAGAGGTGTCAACGCAGGTAGAAAAGATGCCCCAGCAAAACGTAAGATTTTGCATAGATTATTAGATACTGACCGTAATAGAGAGGTTGATTATGTTGATCCAAATTTTGAATATAAAGCTGAAAAGGAAATTATAGAAAATGCACTAGAGTCAATAAAAAATTTAATACATGATTTTGATGGTCCAGCTTCCGATTCTATGTATAAGCGAATTGAGACACGTCTTTGTCATCTTTATAATAGAGTTTTAAGAATGCCTATTCCGGAGGATGTAGAAATAGAAGCTAAAGAGTTTAAAGACGATTCTCATGCAACTTGTCTAGAATTAGACGCAGATTTACAAGAAAAGGTTCATAAACCTGAAATTTCACAATTAGTCAATAATCCAGTACCTAGTACTAGTTTTCAAAATTCTGTTATAAGAAGGTCTGTTTCACCTAACCAACATTGTAGAAAATCTGTACCGGTCTACAAATGGAATTTAAAGTTTGATGCAAAAAGTATGAGTGTTCATACATTTTTAGAACAAGTAAATGAATTATCAGTATCCCGTAATGTTGATAAACAAGAATTATTTTCTTCAGTTTCCGATTTATTTGAGGGTTCTGCCAAATTATGGCTTAAAAATATTTTAAGTAAAAAGTTAGCTACCGACTGGGAAGGATTAGTTAAATTATTGACACGTGATTTCTTACCAGAAAGTTTTGACGATAATCTATGGGATGAAATAAAAAAAAGAACACAAGGTGATAAAGAACCAATTCACATTTATATTGCTACCATGGAATCATATTTTAATAGATTATCCCGTCCACCTGCCGAATGTACTAAGCTCAAAATAATCAAAGAAAGAATATTACCACGTTATACTTCTCGACTTGCTTTGGTAGAAATAAAAGATACTGATGATTTGTGTACTGTTTGTCGTAAGTTAGATGAAGCAGATAGAATAAAACACAATTACGTTCCTCCTCCTAAAAGCTCTCATGTAGGTCAAATTGATTTAGCGTATCTTGAAGAATCTAGTAGTTCAGCAGTTAGTTCTTCCACCTCAAATAAAAAGAATAAATATAGGGTTAAAACAAAAAATGTTTCTACTGTCACGTGTTGGAATTGTCAAAAACCTAACCACACATTTCAAATATGCAGAGAAAAACCTAGAATGTTTTGTTTTAAATGTGGGAATCCAAATGTAATTTCCAAAAATTGTACAAAATGTCAAAAAAACTAGTAAATCAAGCAAGCGTTATTGGTCGCCGCTTGTCTAATTTTAAAAAGACCACACATTTTATACGTTCAAGAACGGTTACGAATTCCAATCTTAGAAAGTCTCCTACATTAAATAGAAATTTTTCTTTGAAAGCACCTTATATAAGTAATCAAATTAAAAGTAGAAATTTTACTTCTAAATTAGAATGGCAATCCTGGCTAAAAAATGTTAAAACATTTTATTTAGAAAATAAGCGTGATACTTTAGAAATTTCACCAGTCTTTGTTGAACGGCCACATGACAATCGTCCTTACATAGAAATTAAGTTGTATGATCAACCACTGATAGCACTACTTGATTCAGGGGCAAACCAGTCAATTATAGGAAGTAAGGGTTTATATATTTTAAATAAATTTAACATAAAAATTCAAAGTTCCAAACCAAAATTTGTGACTACCGCTGATGGTCAAAAACAAAAAATTTCTGGCTCTGTTTTGTTACCTATTTGTTTACAAGATAAATGTAAATTAGTTGAAGCCTTAGTAGTTCCTTCGGTTTGTCATCCATTTATTTTGGGTAGTGACTTTTTAAAATCTTTTGGTCTATTTTTAAATTTCATAACAAACACTTGGGAAATGGATAATAAATCAGTGCAAGTTCATATAAATGTAGTTAATAAACATGATTTCTCAAACAATATCAATACTGGCATACAGACTACAGTTTCTCTGTCTCTTAAAGAAAAAGCACAGGTAGAAAATATCTTGGAGAAATTTAAAAAATTATCACCAGAAGGAAAGTTAGGGAGAACAAATAAATATGTTCAACACATTGACACAGGAGAAGCTAGACCAATTAAACAAAGGCAATATCAATTATCACCATATTTATTGAAAGAATTAAATAAACAACTTGATGAAATGTTGCGATTAGGTGTGGTAGAACCTTCCTTTAGTAGTTGGTGCTCACCTGTTTTACTTGTCAAAAAATCTGATAACAGCTATAGATTTTGTTTTGATGGACGTAAATTAAATTCCGTCACAAAAGCTGATTCATATCCACTTCCTAGGGTTGACTATATCTTAAATATGTTGAAAGGTGCAAAATTTATTTCTAGTATCGATTTGAAAAGTGCTTTCTGGCAGATACCTCTGACAGAAGAAAGCAAGGAAAAAACCGCTTTTAGTGTACCCGGCAGGGGTTTATTTCATTTTTGTGTAGTACCTTTTGGCTTGACAAATAGTGCTCAAGCACAGCAAAGATTGATGGACTCTATTCTAGGTCCAGAATTAGAACCTTTTGGATTTGTTTACTTGGATGATGTTATTTTAATAAGTAGTTCTTTTGATGAGCATATTAAACTTTTAAATGATGTAATTTTCCGCTTAAAGTCTGCTAACCTTACTATAAATTATGACAAATGTCAGTTTTTTCGTGATTCACTGAATTATCTTGGTTTTGTTGTGGATAAGGATGGTTTAAGAACTAACCCGGATAAAGTTAAAGCAATGCTAGATTATCCCAGGCCTAAAAATAGTACAGAGGTTAAACGTTTCCTAGGTTTAGCTTCATGGTATCGGAGGTTTGTTCCTCATTTTTCCACTTTAGTATCTCCTTTAAATGAATTGTTGAGAGGTGGAAAAGGGAAAAAACTTCCTATAGTATGGAATGATTTAACTGAAAAAGCATTCCAAGACGTTAAACAAGCCTTAATTTCTGCTCCGATTTTATCTTCGCCAGATTTTTCTCTTAAATTTACTATACAGTGTGATGCTAGCCTAACAGGTTTAGGAGCCGTGCTTACTCAGTCCCAGAATGGTGTTGAGAAAGTAATTGCTTTTGCAAGTCGTAGTCTTTCTAGGACAGAAAGAAATTGGTCAACTTACCAGCGTGAGTTAGCAGCTGTATTGTTCGGTATAACAAAATTTTGGCCGTTCATTGAGGGCACTCGTTTTACTGTCATTACCGATCACTATAGTCTTTTGTGGTTTCACAAGTTACGTGAACCAACTGGAGTTTTAGCTAGATGGGCAACCCAGTTGCAACAGTTTGATTTTGATATAGTTCACCGCAAGGGCAAGCTAAATGTAGTGCCAGATGCGTTATCTAGATCACCACTTCCAGAAGAAGTAAATGTATTAGGTATTTTGCTTGAAGATCTAGAACCTTGGTATTTGAAAATGCGTGATAATATAAATAAACATCCAGAAAACTATCCACATTGGTCATTAAATGAGGGGTATATCTATAAATACTTACCAAAAAAAATCCCACTTAAAACAAACATTTCTGACTGGAAATTGGTAGTTCCTCTTTCACAGCGTACTCAAATAATTAGTCACTGTCATGATATTCCTACTTCGGGACATTTCGGATTTTACAAAACGCTTAAAAAAATTACTGAAAATTTCTATTGGCCAAAAATGAGAACAGATGTTTTTAAATATGTAAGGAATTGTGATATTTGCCATAGTCAAAAAATGCCTAATTCAACACCAATGGGTCTTATGGGTTCTGAACGAAAAATTTCAATGCCATTTCAGTGTATTTTTATTGATTTCCTTGGTCCATATCCACGTTCTCCAAGAGGAAATACTCACGCCATTATAGTTTCCGATTACTTTACGAAATATGTTATGGTGAAACCAATACGTGCTGCTAAGGCAAAGGCCCTAATTTCATTTATAGAAAATGACATTTTCTTAGTTTACGGGGTAAGCCAATTTATAGTATGTGACAACGGTTCACAAATGACAGGTAAAGAGTTCGAAGCTTTTACTAAAAAATATAAAGTACAGGTCTTATATAATGCACGCTACCATCCTCAAACTAATGCGGCAGAACGAAATATAAGAACATTATTAACATCTATTCGTTGTTTTGTAAAAAGACACAAAGATTGGGACCAAGAAATTTATAAAATTGCTCATGCCATGAGAGTTTCGACACATTACACAGTAGGGTACAGCCCCGCCTTTCTAAATTTTGGACGAAATATTCCTATATCAGGTGATTTCTATGAAGGAAAAGCACATGAGTATAATTTTGAATTGGAGCCTGGATATGCAGATCCATATGCTCAAAATCTAAAAAATTTTCCGGAATTGTACAAAAAGGTGCAAGATAAATTAAATGTAATGTATAAGAGAAATTCAAAACACTACAATTTGAGAAAACGTGATTTTAAATTTAAAGTAGGTGATAAGGTGTGGAAACGTAACCATGTTCTTTCAGATGCTGAAAAACAGTTTTCTGCCAAATTGGCACCTCGATACGTATTGTGTAAAGTACGTACAGTTAAATCTAGAATAGTATATGAATTAGATAATTTGGATGGTACAGATGCTGGTGCTTGGCACATTAGTCAGTTAAAACCATATCTAGGATCGAATTCTGATTTATCAGAGTAAAATTTTTCTGTTACCTAGATATTTCTATCATTTCTTTTTATAAAACCTCTGATTGACCTCCCTAGTAAAATTCGTACTCTAATTCATATTAAATTTTCTAAATATTTTTATAGGATAAAACTTAACAAATGATAGATTTCTTAACTTAAGAAATCAAGCCATTTGAGAATTTCAAGTTTATTGTGTTGCATACTCATTGCAGTTAAATATCCAAACTGGATATATTTTTCTTTGTTATAATTAATTTTTAGAAGAAAACTAAAAATTAATTGTTTTTTTTTATATTGCTAAAAATAGCATTATAATATTTTCCCTAACATACCTTGACGTCAAGTTTTCCTTCCGTCTGGTAAATAAGCAGATAAACCCAGAAAGGTTTTGCTTATTAGTCCTGTTGTTTGTGCTTAAAAATGATTTTTTTGGGTATTCAAAAAGATAGATACTTGCTGTGTTTTCATTACTGTGTTTCACTCAAGTGATTGTTCATTGTGTACCCACTCGAATGAATGTTTACAGGAATTGAGAAATTTACCCTGTGTATATAGTTACCTATGTCCCCAAATGTAGCTACATATTCCCCTATCTCCCCTGTATAGTAAATAATACATATCGTACATATTTCTCTATATAGTACTATTTAAGTATGTTTGCTGTCTATTTTTTAGAAATAGATAGCTAGGCTAAACATTGGTTTAATAGTTGATAGTAATATTTAAGTTAGGCGTTAGGTAAATTAAGGTTTGACAATTCTTGTTGAAAGGAATGTTTTAGAAATAGGTATTTCTGGTTTAGGATTAATACTAACATAGCACGTAGGAATTTTCGGTAATGTAAGGAAGAAAAAATTTAAAAATTATTAGTCAAAACTTTATAAGGTGATAAAAATATATCCTTCTTCAAAGTATATATTTTTATTTGATGGTGGCGGGCAGTATAACACTCCATGTTATTTGTTTTATAACTTGGTAAATTAACTTATACAAATTCGTTACTTTGTGTTTAACTTTATGCAACCAGCAATGCTTCACATGTGCAGTGGGTTGCGGAACTAATTTAACAGGCTAATATTAATCAGTCAGTTTGCAAAGTTGGCATTTTACAGTAAATTACACAGGTTATGACGTTGTCCTTCATTAGGCAGTTACTTAAAATTCTTCAATAGGTTTCTCTAATAAATTTCAAGTTCTATCTCCTCATATTGTTTACAAAATTTATAAATACATTTAATTGAAATAGGTTCAGTAGTAACCTGAAGTTTCATCTCTTCTTCTTCTTTGTGTCCAAGTAACTCAAGTATGTTGGCACCTTTTAGTTTAGTAAACTTTTGGGAGAGGAAGAAGTTTAATTTTTTATATATTAGAAATGATACGTGGGAAAAGAGAAGCCACAAAAGCGTTCTTTTCAATTTTAAGAGCTTGGCAGAGCAGACGTGTGGCGTGTCGAGTTACTTAATTTTGTCAGCCATGCTGCATTAAGGCGTCAAGCCATAAGCTTCGGCTTATTTTTAAGAGGCTGAATGCACCCCCAGAGGTTTTTTGGGGTAAGTTATTCTAAAGAAAATGTGCTTTAAAGTTGCTAAGGGTTATTTTTTAATTCCTTAGGGTTGCAAGTCTCCCTCGTAAGAGGCCCGTTTTTTTAAAACATTTTTTATTGGTATGGACTCGAGGACTTCATGATTAAATACTATGTTTCCTGAGAGTTTCATATAGATACAAGTCTGGAAGTTGCAAGCTTTCCTATCCTATTTTGGGAAATGGTTTCCATGAGTTCCCTAATACCTAGGGGTTTTTGCTGAAGAAAAGGACGCTTTTCGATGGTGAATGGCCTGGAAGTTGCAGGTTATAAGGACGAACAAAGTTTTTCTTATGGACATGTAGAGACCGTTATGAAATGAAACTGTAACGAGCTGTTGTATGCCAACAGGTATTTAGAGGGTTACTACGGTAATGCCTCTCAAATAAACTTATATTAAATTTTAACTTATATTGTAAAAAGTGGTACCATTTTATAAAATTTTCATTCATATATTTCTGGCTATGCATATAATTAAATTTCATAACATTCTTTAAATTAAACCATTGGTTATTAAATTCTTAAATATTTCAACTACGCTTATAGCACGATAGTGTATAATTATCATATGGTTATTTTAAATCTGTAATTACCAAATTGATGGGAATCTCCATTTTATAACATTTTCTTTTATATATTTCTGGCTATACATATAACTAAATTTTATAACATTTTTTAAAGTGAACCATTGGTTATTAAATCCTTAAAAATTTCAACTAATCTTAAGGCAACATTAAAATTTATATAATTATCACACGATTATTTTGAATCTGTAATTATCAATTTGTTAGTGGAAATATCCGCTAAAGTAAAGTTGTGACTAATTAATATTGTGTTTATTTTCTCCCATTTATGACATTTCAATGGAGTACTGGTGAGCTATAACTATATTTTAACCTATGTATTGTTTTCCGTAGCTTTCAATGCAGGATAACTTTTAGGCAAGCTATGGTGGCGCCCTGAATATCTTTTTAGCAAATTAGTTTAAAACTTGTATTTATATACTTGTATTTATATCTTTAAATTTCTTTAAAAATTATTGAGCAAATCGGTAAGTATCAACCCACGACTCTGCTCTCCCATAACCCAAAGGCTGCCGTCCGCAAATTGAGGTACCTGTCTGGTTTTAATCAAATAGGTGTCACAGTTCCTATGTTTTGTTTTTTTTTTAGATGACTGAACCAGTACTACAGATCTGCTCCTCGCTGTCAGACGAAGACTTCGTCTTACTGGACCTAGAGGACGCAACCCCACCCAGAACCGCTCAACAACCAATGGAGCAAATAAGAACGCCATCCGACCAATTCATTACCCCGCAGGCCGTTTCCCCTTTGGGGATCCGACCCATTTATTCAGCAACCACGCCCGGAAGAGGTGCGGTTGAACACATACCGCAAGAAGAACCCGATCCGACCGCTCCGCAAGAAGAATCCGATCCGACCGCTGATTACTCATCTCCGTCCTCCAGGACGCCACCGACTCTGGAATCTCTCCTCCAAATACCCGTGCACCTGCCCGTAGATCAATGGGTGCTATGCTGGAGGTGTGTATATCCGGATCATGACCGGCGTACTTGTCGGCGGCCCCGGCGGATCTTTTGCTCCAGATGTGGGTTACTTGGAATCCTGTCCCGAGACTGCACATGCACGGCCCAGCCCCGTCCCGCCACCGACCATACAGAAGCAAACGACTCACTCTCCTACCGTCCATTAACCGCTCTGTTCCCGCACCGACCCAGCCGAAGATGGCGAGCACAGCGCCCCGCCATAGGACGCCTCCCCGTCTGGGTACCCACAAGTCGCTAGGGATACAATGTTGTATGTTCCCTCCGACCCGCCAGATTGACACCACCTCCCGTGGAACCCAATGCAATCTTTTAACCTAGATAGGATCGAGTATCCCCGCCGACATGTATATTTAATTTTCTTCAAGGATATTCGTTTTCTTTTTATTATTGTTTTAGGAAAAATCCGTAATGGAGTTACAAACCATGGGAGAAGAGAAGCCTGTCCAGTTTTGTTTTCTTTTTGCATTTCTTGATTTAATGTAAATAAAGTTTTTTTTTTAGTTTAGTTTTTGATTTTGTAAAAGGTTGAACTTGCCCCCAAATAAAGTTTTTGAACCATCGTGGGGCAAGCGCCTTTAATCAGTTAGGGACCGTTTGAACAAATTCCTATTCTTTCAGGAAAAAAAAAATAATGTCATTCCCTTTAATTATTTTTTTTAGCGAAGTAAGAGGGGGGTGTAATGAAGCAAAATTTGCTAGGGAAATTGCACTCCTAATTCACGATTTATTTTAATAGTTAAAACATAGAATATTAATATTATATTTTATACTTTTATATAAAAGGCACAACATGGTATTTTATTTTATTACTTTGGGAATAAGCATTACTTCTAGGTAGAAATATCCGTTAAGCGAAGCAAGTGACCCACCGCCGCATGGCTTGGTTCCTTGTAATCGGTCACTTGGCCAAGCCAGCGGAATACTCATTGCAAAACCGCTAGATGGAGCTAATGCCCCACTACCGACCAGATTTGACTCCCTTTATCCGATCTCTCAGCCAAGCCAGTGAATTATTGAATTCCGTTGGGTCCATTCACTTGCAACTATTTAAGGGATTCAGGAGGATCACCGCACTGCCGCAGTACCGAGGAAACGCAACAAGGAGTAAGTTAAAATTAGCAATTCATAAGCAACTTGGCCGGAGTTAAGTACCATTTGTGTACTAACACCACTAACCGTAATAATCATACCTTTCTTTCAGCTTTTTAGGCAACTCACCGGGTGAGTACAGGAATATTGCGGGCAAAAACGGGTCTCGTGACAGTGGGCTAGGTAGTCCCCTGCGACTAGCTCCCCACGTGGACCCGTGGACGCCTGGAAGATTCCAGGTACTGACCAACCGGAAAGGAGGGTACTACCGAATATCCGAGGTGAAAAATAGTTCTCGTGACAGTGGGCTAGGTAGTCCCCTGCGACTAGCTCCCCACTTGGACCTTTTGGACACCTCAGATATCTCTGTAGCAAACGGATGATTGCGTAACCATAGCGCCCGGACAATACTCTGGCTAATCGGGTCACGTAACAGTGTTCTAGGTAGTCCCCTGCGACTAGTTCCCTACGTGAACTCGTGACACCTGAGGGATTGTCGGTGCTGGTATACACCAACCCTGGAGGGACAGTCATCTCAAGGGATGACTACCAAAAGGAAACCGGAC
Source organism: Stenurella melanura (assembly GCA_963583905.1). Taxonomy (NCBI): domain Eukaryota; kingdom Metazoa; phylum Arthropoda; class Insecta; order Coleoptera; family Cerambycidae; genus Stenurella; species Stenurella melanura. The sequence goes on from OY757318.1 coordinate 68,125,972, forward strand.
CCAGTAATAGGTTAAATATATTTATTATTTAATATACATGTGTATATATGCATAGATTCTGGTACTGCACCCTAGCCAAGTTACGTTAGTAGTTTGTTGCATGTAACTTATTCTCGTATTGCTTACTCCCGCCTGGTAGTTGTACTGTACTGACCGTAGTTTTGCTTTCTGCACCGATTCATACCCCGCCGCATTACCGTTGTTGCTTATCATATTTATACCGTTCATGAGCCGCCCCTCTTATACCGCTTTCTTGCTTTTTTTGTCTATGTTGTTTTCTGTAGTAGCATAACTTTAAGTAGTTTAATTTAACTAGAATTGTACCTGTTAGGAATAGCAAAAATAAATATTTTATGTATTCTCTAAAGGTGACTTTTACTGTGTGTGTGTGTGTGAAGTCTACTATCCCTAGACCCCTGGACGTACCGTGTCTCCACTGACGCTATCCCAGCCCTACTGTAACAGGCTGCGTTAGAGGCTAGTGTGGGACCTTTACACCACGTAAAAAAAATTGTAAAGGGGTCGCCCGAGCATACCGTCAACCGCTGACTGAAGCTCGAGTGCCAAAGTAACGTCCTTTCACTCACCTAACGAGTGAATAAAACGTCACAGTGTGAATAAGCATAAGATTGACTTCAGTGGAACAGGAAGACGAGTGGGTGTTGCTGGATAGACATAGTGATGGGAACTCAGACATCAGTTCGGTGGCAAGTCTCGAGGAGGCAGACTGCAACGAATTGAAATCATACATATCACTCCCTGCCATACTTACAAGAGCCAGTTAGACGTCATTCTTACCCTATTTGTCGAACATGGAGGAATCCTGGTCTGTCACTCCACCTCCATGTTTTACATCTACGGGTCCCGTTCGTATGGAAACATCACTGCTGAAAAATCACTCATTGAACATCCAAGCAGGAGTGACTACTAACATACTCTAGCGAAATCTTAATAAATTCACAAAAGCTAAAAGGTACTGGAATATTCGTAGCCGTCGATTATATACCGGAAGATCACGAAAACAAAAATGATTAAGATCACATGAAAATAGCAAGACAAAATAATCAAGAAACTATTATAAAAAAGAACACTCTGATCGTGAATTCTAAAAAATTCACGTATGAGGATTTGAAAAAGAAAGTTGATATTTGTGGAGAAATCGATACCGAACAGGAAGCGGAAAAGGAAAATTGAGTAGAGACATTGAGGCAGGAATTATATGGTGGACAAAAGTGGTGTCCAGTTAGTAAACGTCATTCTAAGCATCCTTGTGAACGTGTTGTGAAAAGGAATGATTCCAGGTACCCCATATGTAGTTCATCAAAACAAATAGTAGAGAAAACAAAACGCAAAAGGAAGAAATCTTGCTATACACTCAAGAAGAGATCTAAATCTAAAAGAGATTGTCCAACTACCCATAAAAGAAAGCTTTGTCTCAATGATCCAAATCATGATAGTTCAACAGAATGTATGCGAGATTATTATTTCGCAAGTTGAATTTGCAGACAACGATTTGTCAGATGATTGTTGAAATAAAGTAAAAAATAAATGAAACATATTTTTAGAGTCAGTTGTTACCGCTTTATTTATCGATTTATTTTAAATAAGGAAATTTAAAATTAAAAATATGTTATATTATATTATTATTATTAAAAAAGAAAAGCAGCCCAATCAAATCAATGTAAAATTACCCCCTTTCTTGGCATGTATGGGAAATTCTAGCTGCTCTTTTATTTATTTATTTATTTTTTTTTATTTTAATGTCTTATTTAACGTAACGTCCTCCAGTTCCGAATTAACTTCGATCGTGAATACATCGAGCGAATTTAAACAGTGAATTAAAACATTAAATAACAATTAGCAAATAATTGTGATAAGACGTTTACACATAGTGTAGTGTGCATTTGAAAAAATTAATAAATTTCGAACCCATTATTAAGTGTGAAATCTCAGGTAAAATAACATAATAAGAAAAGATGAGTAAAAATACGGGCGGCCTCGAGCCGCCCGGAGATCCAGACCGGCAGACGGTAAATGAAAAAATTATTAATACTGATTTGAATGTGGATAAAAACAGATTAGAAATAGATAGGTTTATTGATTTCAATAATAAATATAGACCAAGCGATAGAGGTCCATATTTTGTGTTTATAGAACACAAGGATACAAATATTGGTAAACTCTTCCCGATTCGGGTGGGTTATTATTTATGTGAATCATATAACAACTAAATAATATACATTAAATCAGTATGACTAAACAGAGTCAAAGTTATTTTAAATAACTACGAAAGTGCGAATTCGTTAATTGTTAGCGAAGTAATTAAGCAAAACAATTTAACAGCATATATACCTAAAATATCCACCCAAAAAAGGGTATTATTAGAAATGTCGATACATACTTTGAAGAAAAATATTTATTAGAGTCAACTATATCTGATAAACAAATTGTATACTTACAAGAGCCAGTTAGACGTCATCCTTACCCTATTTGTCGAACATGGAGGAATCCTGGTCTGTCACTCCACCTCCATGTTTTACATCTACGGGTCCCGTCCGTATGGCAACATCACTGCTGGAAAATCACTCATTGAACATCCAAGCAGGAGTGTCTACCAACATACTCTAACGATATCTTAATAAATTCACAAAAGCTAAAAGGTACTGGAATATTCGTAGCCGTCGATTATATACCGGAAGATCACGAAAAACAAAAATGATTAAGATCACATATGAAAATAGCAAGACAAAATAATCACGAAACTATTATAAAAAAGAGCACACTGATCGTGAATTCTAAAAAATTCACGTATGAGGATTTGAAAAACAAAGCTAATATTTGTGGAGAAATCGATACCGAACAGGAAGCGGAAAAGGAAAATTGAGTAGAGAAATCGAGGCAGGAATTATATGGTGGACCAAAAATGGTGTCCAGTTAGTAAAGTCTTTCTAAGCACCCTTGTGAACGTGTTGTGAAAAGGAATTATTCCAGGTACCCCATATGTAGCTCATCAAAAGAAATAGTAGAGAAAACAAAACGCAAAAGGAAGAAATCTTGCTATACACACAAGAAGAGATCTAAATCTAAAAGAGATTGTCCAACTACCCATAAAAGAAAGCTTTGTCTCAATGATCCAAATCATGATAGTTCAACAGAATGTATACGAGATTATTATTTCGCAAGTTGAATTTGCAGACAACGATTTGTCAGATGATTGTGGAAATAAAGTAAAAAATAAATGAAACATATTTTTAGAGTCAGTTGTTAAGCCGCTTTATTTATCGATTTATTTTAAGTAAGGAAATTTAAAATTAAAAATATGTTATATTATATTATTATTAAAAAAGAAAAGCATCCCAATCAAATCAATGTAAATTACCCCCTTTCTTGTTGATGAAAATCATGTCCATGCGATAATAAGGAAAGTTAATGTTCTAAAGAATAACAGATCTTATAAAAAAATCGCTATCTTTTATGATCGTACCCCTCGCCAAATTGAATATTATAGGAAGGTGAAAAATGAGCTAAAGGAGCGAGAAGAAAGTGGTGAGCATAATCTGAGAATTAAATACGTCAAAGGGATCCCTAAAATTATTGTTTTAAACTAGAATTGCCCAGCAGAACCTGCGATTTAAATTGTTATTATCAAAATGTTCGTGGCCTTAATACAAAAGTTACAGAATTTTACTCATCAGTAAGTGAATGTGAATTTGACATTATAGCCTTAAGTGAGACCGGACTTCATAGTGATGTTTTCAATGGTGAATTATTTCCTGACTTTTATCAAGTACACAGAAAGGATCGCAAATTTCTAACGATGAATCAACTACGTGGAGGTGGAGTTTTGTTAGCACTTAGAAATAGTATTAAAACAGAACTTTTGGATGTCTCGTTTTTCGATTTAAACTTTCCTGCAATTGATTTCTTGGCTGTTAAATGTTCCATAAACTGTAAGTCGTTTCTAGTTATAGTTTTATATATGCCTCCTTCAATGGCATTAAATAAATTTGAATTATTCCCTTGAACAATTTGAAATTTTACAAGAAGGAAATGTTATTTTACTTGGAGACTTTAATGTTCCAAATTTTGTTAATTTAGATCCAAATGAAAGAAAAACGAATTGTGTGATGAATTTATTGAATTTTTTCGATTTTAAACAATGTAATAATATCCGGAATAATATGGCTAGAATACTAGATTTAATTTATAACCCATATAAATTGTGAAATTATACGCGACAATACACCACTGGTTAAAGAAGATGTGTATCATCCGTCTTTGATAATCAGTTTTTACAGAATAGGGGTAACTGAGACAAAGTTTTCACCTAATTCGAACCAAAAAGCATACAATTTTAGGAAAGCTGATTTTGTCTCCTTATACAATTCATTATTTGAATTGGACTGGCCATTCTTAACTGAAATTGATAATATTGAAGTAGCTATACATGAGTTTTATGAACACCTTTATAGAACATTTGATGAAAACGTCCCATTATATAAAACCTATAAGCGTAATTATCCACCCTGGTTTGATTCAAACATAATTAAGAATATAAAAAGTAAAGCTAGGTTGTTTAAAAAGTATAAAAAAACTCATAATGACTATTTTTTACAAGAATTTAGAAGACTACGGTGTTTAGTAAAGGAACAAATAAGTTGTAACGAAAAAATAATTTTTTCGCTTAAGCACCCGTGCTAAATAAATTTGAATTACCCGCCGAAATAACGACCGGAAGTCAACAAGTGCGTAAACGCGGTAGAAGCATCATTTGAAATATCCCTGCTAGTTCACTTTTGATTTCGACCTAGGTGAGTGAAGACTTGTTACTTGTTCTTTACGAATTTTCACGTTTATTTCGTTAATCCTTTGATATTTTGAATATATTTGATTATTAAATGATGTCATATTATTGAGTTAACGTTGCTGTATAGTTATTTTTGGGAATTAAAGGATATTCCGTATAATAATTAATTTTTATTAACACACATGTTTGTGTGATGTCGGCGTCCATTTGGACACATGCTAATTGATTAATTATCGCGGCAATTTTGTATTTTGTGGTCGCTTGAGACACAATACCGTGGTGTTTTGTCATTATTTAGATTATTTGTAAGAGGATTAAACTCGGAAATTAATCAAAGGATAAATTAGAATCTTTGTTTCTTAATCGTGTGTAGACAATCTTATCTCATTAAAAGTCGAAACCTTAAGTCATTTTGTCGCATTTAGTTAACCTCGTGTTAGTACAAGAGGTTAAGATATAATTTTTTATTAGTTAATTTTTTTGGGAGATTAAACCCATAATTTTGTTTGCTATATTTGTTACAGTATTAGTTTTTTTCAGATAGTAATTCAGATATTTTCTCTCTAATTCTAACTAAATTTTGTTACCTTCATTTAAGTTTTTGGTCATAACCAGTCAGCCATTTTGTAAACGGCTAAAATTTCATGAGAGTAGAGTTTTCTTATTTATTAATTTCATATATTATATTAATCAGTAGTTTATTCATACATTTTCAGTAGTAGAGTAAAGTAAAATTTTATCAAGACTCAGGTTTTTTATTAAATTGCTGATAGTTTGGTTTTGCAGTGACCTTCGTCACCATAGTTTTTTGTAGTTTTCTTGTATCTCTTTTTTCCCACCATTTTAAAGTTTTTATATTATCAACTGGTTCTTTACATTCCCCTTTTTCATGTAAAATCCTGGACCAAACCACCATTGAAGCAAGGCACAAGGCATAACTTGAATATTTGGAGTTATCCTAAAAGTATTGGATACTATTCCGACGCAGCGTCTCCTGGAAATCAGCGTTGTCAGGACCTGAATATTACGTCCTTCCCGGGTACTCGTGGCCATCTTCAGGAACAGACCTCGTCGGGATTCCACGTCTCCGCTAAGCTAAGTAGCCAAATTTATGTGCAAAATTCAACTTTTGGTCAGAAGAAAATTTGTAAACCAGTTGATCGTTTCATTGTAATTTTTTTTGTAAATATTCAAATTTAATTTTTTTTTCTAAACTAAATTTTTGTTTAACTAATTAAATCAAATTTCACCATTAATATTTCTACTAAATTGTAAAGTGTTGTAAAATTTTCACTCTTTTATACTTATGTTAATATATTATTTGTTTTATATTTGATTTTGATTGTTTTCTCCCCCTGATAAAGTTTGCAAGAGTGTTATTTACTGAATACGCTGGCGTCCAAATTTGTATAATTTATTAAAGTTTTGTTTGGTAAAGTTGACAAGCAAATAATTGTTAAGAAACAAAAATATATAACTCTTCTCGCCACCTAGTGACCCTCGACCAGCCCTGAGCTAACTGGTTGCTACGCTTTCATAGCTTCCTCAGCGGCCAGCTGAGAAGTTGTGGTTGCAAAGTGTTGCATATAGTAATTACATTGAAAATATCCAAACATCAATCTCCAACGATCCGAAAAATTTCTGGTCATATGTACATTAAAAAAATGGAACTTTTAGAATTCCCGGTAAAGTCATATATAACGATAAGTTTTATGAAAAACCCAAAGATATTGTTGATGTTTTTGGAGAGTTTTTTAAAAGTGTCTATTTGCTGCCGGGGATAGATGATATAAATGATATCCATTTATGTGACAATCATGAAAATATCAGCTTTCAAAATATATCTAAAAGCGAAATTATAAATAGTTCAAAAAAATTAAAAAACAAGATGACGTCGGGTCCTGATAATATACCGTCGTTTATTGTTTCATTGCGCATATTGTTTAATCTTGCCTTAAAAATCAAGACATTTCCTAGTTGCTGGAAAAAGGCCAAAGTTTGTCCAGTATTTAAAAGTGGTGATAGAGCATTGATTGATAATTATAGAGCTATTTCTATTCTCTCAAATTTTTCAAAGATTCTCGAAATTATTTTGTATGATCGTATCTATCTCTCTGTTTGTAATCAGATATCGCCTATTCAACACGGGTTTATGAGTAATAGATCAACAGTTACAAATTTAGCTGTTTTCACACAATATGTTGCCAATATATTAGACTGCCAGGGACAAGTAGATGCCATTTATACAGATTTTTCAAAGGCCTTCGACAGGATAGATCATGGCATCTTACTTGCTAAACTAACTAAATTTGGCTTTCATTCTAGTGCTATTGCATTTCTTAAATCTTACCTATGGGAAAGACAACAATACGTCACATACAACGGTTTTAATTCATCTTGTTACACTGTTACTTCGGGTGTTCCTCAGGGATCTAATCTTGGCTCCCTGCTTTTTCTATTATTTATTAATGGTTTAAGTGATGTTATTAACTGTTATAATCTATTTTACGCTGATGATTTGAAAATATACTCCGTTATAACTAGTATTGATGACTGTAGGAAGCTTCAAGTTGATTTGGAGCATGTTCAGTCTAGTTGTATAGTAAATAAATTAGGTATTAATGTCTCGAAATGTAAGATTACTAGCTTCTCAAGAAAGCAGAGAATATGCGAATTTGAATATCATATTGGGAATAATATGTTATCTCGTAGTTACTCCAACAAGGATCTGGGAGTGTTGTTTGACTGTAAGTTTTCTTTTAATGAGCATATAACTTTAAAAGTAGCTGAGGCAATGAAATTTTATGGGTTTATCGTAAGAAACTGTAAAAATGTTACTGATATTGAGGCTTTAAAAAAATTATATTTCTCTTATGTCCGCTCTAGACTCGAATATGCAGCACTGATTTGGTATCCATACTATAATCATCAAAAAATTATGATAGAACAGGTTCAGAGGAAATTCTTGAAATGTTTAACGTTTAAAGTAGATGGTATTTATCCAGAGAGATGAGTAAGTTATAATTATTTAACTAGTAGATATAACATTATCAGCATAGATTTAAGAAGAACTTGCATGTCATTGATATTCTTATACAAGCTGTTACATAACAGGATTGATTGTTTCGCTTTACTTAGTATGATTAACTTTAATTTACCTAGAATTAACTCAAGACATAAACCAACCTTTAGATGTGATAAACCAAGAACAAATATTTTATTAAAGTCACCAGTATACGTAATGTGTCATAATTTTAACAATTTGTCTAATTCATGCGATATACATTATGGTTCGTTAAACCGCCTTATTGAAATAGCCATCACATACCTCAATGTAAATGTTATTTAATAGTCTGTTTATTATAATGTAGTTTTTATTGTATAATGTATGTGTTGAGTATTACATACAATATCTTAGAATTTGTATTTTCCATTTCCTACATAAACTAATTTAATTGCAGTGTTTACTATTGTACTTAAGATTTAATTTACCTACTACTAAGAAGGGTCTCCTTTCAAATTAAAATTATTGTAGACAAACTTTTATTTATTGCCTGGGTTCTTAGCAGGGTAACTAGGAAGGGCTAGCCTTGCAAAACTGTAAAATTAGAATTATACTTCGATGGCCCCCGTCCTCGAGATCACATTGTAGTATATGTTTCTCAGCTCTTTTCGGCGTTATGTTTATAGAAATATAAATAAACTGATTTATGTCCATACCCATAAGTCCTGAGTCATATAGCAGTCTAATCATTATGTTTTTTAACGCTCAATGAATCGGTCGTTGTTTATAATAGTGTGTGTGTGTGTGCCTCAATTTTAAGAATGCTGACACAAAAGCAGAAAAATTAAAACATTTAATTATAACAGGGCGATGGATAATTTTACTTCAAGTAAGTACAAAGAAAAATTACAGACGTTCTCGTAACTCTATAGCCAAGATTAATACATCGACTCCTACATCATTGGCAAAACACCTACTACTTTATCTCTTTCATAATAACTAAAATCATATTGAGAAATAGAAATAATATTATGTAAGAGTTACACCTTCCAAGAAGGGGTAACAGTTTTTTGCACAGTGAGTAGCTCACTTTATTTCTTGAAAATAATAATATATTGGAATCGATCTATAACAACTGATCGTACGATTAATAGTAATAGACCAGACATAGTCCTAACTATTTAAAAAGAGAAGCTAACACTGCAAATAGATGTAGCCATCCCAAATTCAAACGACATCCAGAAAACAATTGCGGAAAAAATAAATAAATATACAGAACTGAAGTATTTGGAAGCAAAAAAAAAAGTCACTGTAATTCCCATAGTCATGTCCACAACCGGTATAACACCAACTTTGAAGACTCCTTGTCAAAAATAGAAATACCTAAAGAAATACACAGCTTAATACAGAAATCTGTTATTCTTAATACATGTCATAGAGTTAGAAAACATTTAAGTCAATGATATTTTCTTGCATCAAGCCGAAGATATCATTAAAAACCGTATTAGCGAGAGATCGAGGATAATAATAATAATAATAATAATAATAATAATAATAATTCTTTTCCTAGTGTGAATGCAACCAAATGAAAAGAAAGTTGTGACATTTTTGAATAATAATAATAATAATAACAACGGCTGGGCTAATCCCTAGCTGTAAATAACAGAGTTCGCTGAAAATTTTTAATAATAATGGAGTAACATTATAGTTTTACTCGAGGGAGAAAGTACCTCCCTTGTTTCTTACATAATGAGTAAAATCTTATTAAGAAACAAAAATACCTACTTTGTTTCTTACGTAATGAGTAAAATCTTATTAAGAAACAAAAAAAAAAAAAGGCCTATTTTGTCTTCTGATATAATGAGTAAAATCTTATAGAGAAGCAAAAATATCTACTTTATTTTCTTACGTAACAAGTAAAATCTTACTTAAGAAACAACACAAAAATACCTACATTCTTTCTCACATAAGAATAAAATCTTATTGAGAAATAAGAATATTAATATATTTGCTTAAAACAAAAAACAGTAAGTTGCTGATTTCTAAACATGATTCATACATGTTTCTGGACATTGCAAAATATTATAATGGGGAGTGTTTAATGCCAGTTTCTTTTTTAGAACATGTCAAAATGCAAAGAGATTGAATAATATCAATTTTGATTGCATAACGCAAAAAATCTAATTTCATGTCACAATGCAAAGAGATTGAATAATATCAATTTTGATTGCATAACACAAAAAATCTAATTTCATGTCAAAATGCAAAGAGATTGAATAATATCAATTTTGATTGCATAACGCAAAAAATCTACTTTCATGTCACAATGCAAAGAGATTGAATAATATCAATTTTGATTGCATAACACGAAAAATCTAATTTCATGTCAAAATGCAAAGAGATTGAATAATATCAATTTTGATTGCATGACACGAAAAATCTATTTCATGTCAAAATGCAAAGAGATTGAATAATATAAATTTTGATTGCATAACACGAAAAATCTAATTTCTACTTTGTTTTCTATTGTAATGAGAAAAACCATAATGAGATTTGTAAACACAAGTAATACATATTTTCAGTCGTTAGGAGAATACGAAAAAGGGAATTGATCCATGTAAATTTCTTCTTTATAATATACCCAGCTAGCACATAGTGCTTTATGACTCACAATTACTAATTTTATTTTAAGAACATTTATAAAGCTACCAAAGCGAGAAATATGCATGGTTTATTAGTTGGGTGCGAAACTGTAAAAGTAGAACTACTCACCCTAGCTGAGTTGCTTGGTTTTAAATTTAAATTAGTAAAAATGGGACATTTGAAAACAAAAAAAAAAAACCTTACTAATATATGTAAACACAACAAATTTTAAAATGAATCTTCTGTACTTTAATACAAAGAAAAATAACAACATATTTTTCTCTTCAAAAGGGTAGGCTAATATACCTCTAAATAAATAAAAGGCATTCAGTAAGGTTGGGACAAGGGACACACGCCCACAACATAAAAGTAATGACAGTACAGACAGATTCGTAACATGAGAAATATCTGTTTACGATCAAGATGAACATACACACAAAAAGAGACTAATGTCAATTTCTTCTGATTTGTAATATCAAATATGATTATTGTCAATTTATTACCTATTGTCTTAACTGTTCTTTCTTAACCACCGAAGTGTAATGTCTACTTCACCTCCATACCCCGTGGTTGAGCGCTAACCTCCGCAAATCAACCTAGAGACCACTCCAAAAGCTCTTCTGGATTTGTGCAGACTAAATGAAATCGCAGAGGAGCTAAAAATAACTTCAAATCTAGCTATTACAGCTATACATGGATCTAGACAGAGGGTACAAAAAAGCAAAGAATAATTTAATCATAATAGATTAATTAATTCATAGCTTTTTAAAATCATGCCTTATCCGAATAAGAGTAACATGGTACTGTTTTCTAAGACATTTGTTTATATTTTCACACGTGCGTAAATTATAAACAGTTCTTTCTATAATATGTAATAGATATCCCATACATATGAGATCATCACCTCGTACTCTCAGGGCTTCAAGCTGTTATTTTTAAATTACTATTTAACATTCTGAGCAAATATTCAGAACTATACAGAGTGTTGTAAAATAATTAACAGTTGCCCAATATATATAAAAGAAGACAAAGCGGTCCTCGAGGGAAAACAGAAAGGCGACAGATAAAAATATGAGGAAAAGAGAGAACGTTAAAAGTAAATTACGCAAGTAGGAAATATTTTCTGTGCATAGTTAATATTTGATCACTCAAAAATAAACATGTTTTTAGAGTGGGTAAATGAATGCAGAATTTCTTCCATCAAGAAAGGCCCCAAAGTGAAATTCGTACCAGAATTTTAGGATAGCGCACAATATCCTTCGCAAGGGGGGCATTGCAAAAAAAAAAGAGGAAACCGTACCTATATGGTCATAATTTTAATTAAAAACTAAATGCAGAAAACATGTATCTGAAAGACTATGCCTACAGTTAGTTATTTCATATGTCTGCATTTAACATAAAATTTCATCGTGCAATATAAACATGATTCACGAAAATTATTACTTAATAATGAAAATGAGGAAATTAATTTCTACATTAACTGTCAAGAATTATTAGCTTGATCTCAAGGATTACAGTCCTAGGAAGCAAGGAACGTAAAAACTGTAACATGTTGATAACATCACTACAATATCTTACGTAAACTGAATGGGGGGGGGGGTATAAATATCTCCGAATTGAATGACACTTCCTTACAACGTAGTTTTTAATCAAAAAATAGTTGATACCCCTCAGATGGACTTGTTCGCATCTTATCAAAACAAAAATGCGAAATATTTCATTTCGGAGTGCACTGTAGTGAATGTTTTTACACTCTAACAAAAATTGGAAACAAAACAAAAACTGGAAACGCCGTGGAAACCCCGTAGTAATTCCTACTTGCAGAAGTTATCTCTTTTTGTGTAAATATATCCTATGTGGAGAATATCACCCTGTGTGCAGCAGTATTATCCGCGCTGGTTTGAGAGTGAATTTCGAAGAAACTATTTTATTGCGGTTAATAAGTTCTCCTTTAGCTGACAATACGTTAAAACAATACAATATTGTATTTCTAATTCAAGAATTATATCTCAAGGGAGAAATTATAATACGTCCAATCAACATAAATCTGACATAAAATCTCTCCTACAAAATACAGATTAACCTACAGTGGCAAGATTTATGAAAGAAATGTATCATCATATCCAACTAGCAACAAATGAGTCTCAAATTTTGGAAACAGTGACCTAAAATTGATCGTTTTTATTAGTGTTTACTTCGAGAAAAAGAAAAAATTTATAAAAACGTTGAAATCCGTAACTGAATAAATATCAGTTAGTTTTAGTTTGTGAATGGAATTGAAATAAGCATTACAGACGATCTGAAATCGTTAACCAGTAAAGCGGCTCCCTATTTTCATGACACCCAGTATATGCGTAGCATCAATGTTAAAACATTACATAAATATTGCAAATAATAGTGGAATCAAATTACTGTAAAGAAACCGCAACATACAGCAAAATCTGTATGTATGTGTATATATGTATATATGTGTATATGTATATGTGTATATATAATGTATATATAGTGAAAACACTGAATGCAGTTACTAAAAATATGTTACAGTTATTTTTCAGTTGAAAAATATACGAATGAAAAACATATTTACTCAATTAATGATATTAAGTATACATATTCCACTATGTAACTATCTTAAAATTTCAACAATCTCTGCCTGGGGTTCTTGAGGTTTTATTAAGACAACTTTACTACATAATTACAAACAATTCAACAATGTGTTAAGTATATGAATTAAGATCTATAGTATTTTTTCGTGCTAATATCACATTTCAAATAGATCACACATTTTTACTTCTTTAGTAGAAATTAAAACATTATGATTGTAATAAATATTCTCGTTTTAAATTATACACGAGTTTAATTTAAAGGAAATGTGAATACTTTACAAACATCTCAAATCGCGTAAAAAATCTTTCAACATCTACAATGTGATCTCGAGGACGGGGGCCATCGAAGTATAATTAGAGGTTAAACGACTTACCTTAAGGAAGTTGAATCCTCAATTATACGAGATGGCCCCCGTCCGAAGAGATCACTCCCACCCTCCACTAAAACCCAAAAATAAATCCGCGATTTGAAAAAACATAATGATTAGACTGCTATATGACTCAGGACTTATGGGTATGGACATAAATCAGTTTATTTATATTTCTATAAACATAACGCCGAAAAGAGCTGAGAAACATATACTACAATGTGATCTCTTCGGACGGGGGCCATCTCGTATAATTGAGGATTCAACTTCCTTAAGGTAAGTCGTTTAACCTCTAATTCATTATCAACACAGCAGCCTAGCTGCAAACATCGTTCATTCTAACAACCATTATGTTATTTTTATTTAAGTGTTTGTAAATATATTTGTTAAGTTGAAGCTTTGCTGTTTTACATAAATCAGTCCATGGTCCTTCGAAATTACATTAAAAACTAGTAAAGTGTTTATACATTTTACACGGGGTTAAGCAACCTAATAACCCCAACAGTATGTTTTACTATATTATGTAGGTTTTATTACATTCTCACCATCTATTTTATTAAATTTAGTATATATATATTTTTATTTTATAATTTTATGTAATTATATATATTAAATATTTTCTTTCATTTTACTATGTAGTATTATAATTGTCCTGTAAATGGGTTCTCTGTTGGGCAATAAAGCTATTATTATTATTGTTATTATTATTATTATGTATGGGAAATTCTAGCTGCTCTTTTATTTATTTTTTTTTTTTAACGTCCAAAAGGTACTGGAATATTCGTAGCCGTCGATTATATACCGGAAGATCACGAAAAACAAAAATGATTAAGATCACATATGAAAATAGCAAGACAAAATAATCACGAAACTATTATAAAAAAGTACACTCTGATCGTGAATTCTAAAAAATTCACGTATGAGGATTTGAAAAACAAAGTTGATATTTGTGGAGAAATCGATACCGAACAGGAAGCGGAAAAGGAAAATTGAGTAGAGGAATTGAGGCAGGAATTATATGGTGGACCAAAAATGGTGTCTAGTTAGTAAAGTCTTTCTAAGCACCCTTGTGAACGTGTTGTGAAAAGGTACCCCATATGTAGCTCATCAAAACAAATAGTAGAGAAAACAAAACGTAAAAGGAAGAAATCTTGCTATACACACAAGAAGAGATCTAAATCTGAAAGAGATTGTCCAACAACCCATAAAAGAAAACTTTGTCTCAATGATCCAAATCATGATAGTTCAACAGAATGTATGCGAGATTGTTATTTCGCAAGTTGAATTTGCAGACAACGATTTGTCAGATGATTATTGAAATAAAGTAAAAATAAATGAAACATATTTTTAGAGTCGGTTGTTAAGCCGCTTTATTTATCGATTTATTTTAAGTAAGGAAATTTAAAATTAAAAATATGTTATATTATATTATTATTATTAAAAAAGAAAAGCAGCCCAATCAAATCAATGTAAAATTACCCCCTTTGTTGGCATGTATGGGAAATTCTAGCTGCACTTTTATTTGCTTTATTTATTTATTTTTTTTTGTATTTTAACGTCTTATTTATCTTAACGTCCTCCAGTTCCGAATTAACTTCGATCGTGAATACATCGAGCGAATTTAAACAGTGAATTAAAACATTAAATAATTAGCAAATAATTGTGATAAGACGTTTACACATAGTGTAGTGTGCATTTGAAAAAATTTATAAATCTCGAACCCATTATTAAGTGCGAAATCTCAGGTAAAATAACATAATAAGAAAAGATGAGTAAAAATACGGGCGGCCTCGAGCCGCCCGGAGACCCAGACCGACAGACGGTAAGTGAAAGAATTAATAATACTGATATGAATGTGGATAAAAACGGATTAGAAATTGATAGGTTTATTGATTTCAATAATAAATATAGACCAAGCGATAGATGTCCATATTTTGTGTTTATACAACACAAGGATACAAATATTGGTAAACTCTTCCCGATTCGGGTGGGTTATTATTTATGTGAATCATATAAGAACAAAATAATAGACATTAAATCAGTAGGAATAAACAGTCAGTTATTTTAAATAAGTACGAAAGTGCAAATTCGTTAATTGTTAGCGAAGTAATTAAGCAAAACAATTTAATAGCATATATACCTAAAATATTCACCCAAAAAAAGGGTATTATTAGAAATGTCGATACATACTTTGTTGAAAAATATTTATTAGAGTCCACTATATCTGATAAACAAATTGTATACTTACAAGAGCCAGTTAGATGTCATCCTTACCCTATTTGTCGAACATGGAGGAATCCTGGTCTTTCACTCCACCTCCATGTTTT
The DNA here is from genome assembly GCA_963583905.1 of Stenurella melanura. NCBI lineage: Eukaryota > Metazoa > Arthropoda > Insecta > Coleoptera > Cerambycidae > Stenurella > Stenurella melanura. The sequence continues at coordinate 68,141,727 of OY757318.1, forward strand.
ACATCTACGGGTACCGTTCGTATGGCAACATCACTGCTGGAAAATCACTCATTGAACATCCAAGCAGGAGTGTCTACCAGCATACTCTAGCGAAATCTTAATAAATTCACAAAAGCTAAAAGGTACTGGAATACTCGTAGCCGTCGATTACATACCGGAAGATCACGAAAAACAAAAATGATTAAGATCACATATGAAAATAGCAAGACAAAATAATCACGAAACTATTATAAAAAAGAACACTCTGATCGTGAATTCTAAAAAATTCACGTATGAGGATTTGAAAAACAAAGTTGATATTTGTGGAGAAATCGATACCGAACAGGAAGCGGAAAAGGAAAATTGAGTAGAGAAATTGAGGCAGGAATTATATGGTGGACCAAAAATGGTGTCCAGTTAGTAAACGTCATTCTAAGCATCCTTGTGAACGTGTTGTGAAAAGGAATTATTCCAGGTACCCCATATGTAGCTCATCAAAACAAATAGTAGAGAAAACAATACGCAAAAGGAAGAAATCTTGCTATACACACAAGAAGAGATCTAAATCAAAAAGAGATTGTCCAACTACCCATAAAAGAAAGCTTTGTCGCAATGATCCAAATCATGATAGTTCAACAGAATGTATGCGAGATTATTATTTCGCAAGTTGAATTTGCAGACAACGATTTGTCAGATGATTATTGAAATAAAGTAAAAAATAAATGAAACATATTTTTAGAGTCGGTTGTTAAGCCGCTTTATTTATCGATTTATTTTAAGTAAGGAAATTTAAAATATGTTATATTATATTATTATTATTAAAAAAGAAAAGCAGCCCAATGAAATCAATGTATAATTACCCCCTTTCCTGGCATGTATGGGAAATTCTAGCTGCTCTTTTATTTATTTTATTTATTCATTTTTTTTATTTTAACGTCTTATTTAACTTAACGTCCTCCAGTTCCGAATTAACTACGATCGTGAATACATCGAGCGAATTTAAACAGTGAATTAAAACATTAAATAATTAGCAAATAATTGTGATAAGACGTTTACACATAGTGTAGTGTGCATTTGAAAAAAATAATAAATTTCGAACCCATTATTAAGTGTGAAATCTCAGGTAAAATAACATAATAAGAAAAGATGAGTAAGAATATGGACGGCCTCGAGCCGCCCGGAGACCCAAACCGGCAGACGGTAAGTGAAAGAATTAATAATACTGATATGAATGTGGATAAAGACGGATTAGAAATGGATAGGTTTATTGATTTCAATAATAAATATAGACCAAGCGATAGAGGTCCATAGTTTGTGTTTATACAACACAAGGATACAAATATTGGTAAACTCTTCCCGATTCGGGTGGGTTATTATTTATGTGAATCATATAAGAACAAAATAATAGACATTAAATCAGTAGGAATAAACAGAGTCAAAGTTATTTTAAATAACTACGAAAGTGCAAATTCGTTAATTGTTAGCGAAGTAATTAAGCAAAACAATTTAATAGCATATATACCTAAAATATTCACCCAAAAAAGGGTATTATTAGAAATGTCGATACATACTTTGATGAAAAATATTTATTAGAGTCAACTATATCTGATAAACAAATTGTATACTTAAAAGAGCCAGTTAGACGTCATCCTTACCCTATTTGTCGAACATGGAGGAATCCTGGTCTGTCACTCCACCTCCATGTTTTACATCTACGGGTCCCGTTCGTATGGCAACATCACTGCTGGAAAATCACTCATTGAACATCCAAGCAGGAGTGTCTACCAACATACTCTAGCGATATCTTAATAAATTCACAAAAGCTAAAAGGTACTGGAATATTCGTAGCCGTCGATTATATACCGGAATATCACGAAAAACAAAAATGATTAAGATCACATATGAAAATAGCAAGACAAAATAATCACGAAACTATTATAAAAAAGAACACTCTGATCGTGAATTCTAAAAAATTCACGTATGAGGATTTGAAAAACAAAGTTGATATTTGTGGAGAAATCGATACCGAACAGGAAGCGGAAAAGGAAAATTGAGTAGAGAAATTGAGGCAGGAATTATAAGGTGGACCAAAAATGGTGTCCAGTTAGTAAACGTCATTCTAAGCATCCTTGTGAACGTGTTGTGAAAAGGAATTATTCCAGGTACCCCATATGTCCGATGGAGCACGGAACGTGAGAACGTCACTAGGATCCTTGGGCATGATCTAAATGTAGATAGCTTAGTCACGATAATGCTAAGCTCTGAGCACCAATGGCGCGTCGTCAACGAACTTTGCGTTGTCATCATAGGAAGTAAAGACGAAGACGAAAGAACGGCCTAACACATACGGCCAGTCCTGCACGGCACCTGTAGTAATGCTTGCGCGGTTCCGGGTGCCAGTGCTGAAGAGGGAGAGGTTTTAGCCGGTAGAAGTCCGGCACTACCCGGCGCGGCAGACCTGTGCGGCGGGTGTCCATGAGGATTTCCCCTCCCAATTATTAAAAAAAAAAAGGTACCCCATATGTAGCTCATCAAAACAAATAGTAGAGAAAACAAAACGCAAAAGGAAGAAATCTTGCTATACACACAAGAAGAGATCTAAATCTAGAAGAGATTGTCCAACTACCCATAAAAGAAAGCTTTGTCTCAATGATCCAAATCATGATAGTTCAACAGAATGTATGCGAGATTATTATTTCGCAAGTTGAATTTGCAGTCAACGATTTCTAAGATGATTGTTGAAATAAAGTAAAAAATAAATGAAACATATTTTTAGAGTCAGTTGTTAAGCCGCTTTATTTATCAATTTATTTTAAGTAAGGAAATTTAAAATTAAAAATATGTTATATTATATTATTATAATATAAAAAAAGAAAAGCAGCCCAATCAAATCAATGTAAAATTACCCCCTTTCTTGGCATGTATGGGAAATTCTAGCTGCTCTTTTATTTATTTTATTTATTTATTTTTTTTTATTTTAACGTCTTATTTAACTTAACGTCCTCCAGTTCCGAATTAACTCCGATCGTGAATACATCGAGCGAATTTAAACAGTGAATTAAAACATTAAATAATAATTAGCAAATAATTGTGATAAGACGTTTACACATAGTGTAGTGTGCATTTGAAAAAAATAATAAATTTCGAACCCATTATTAAGTGTGAAATCTCAGGTAAAATAACATAATAAGAAAAGATGAGTAAAAATATGGACGGCCTCGAGCCGCCAAGCTAAAATGTACTGGAATATTCGTAGCCGTCGATGATATACCGGAAGATCACGAAAAACAAAAATGATTAAGATCACATATGAAAATAGCAAGACAAAATAATCACGAAACTATTATAAAAAAGAACACTCTGATCGTGAATTCTAAAAAATTCACGTATGAGGATTTGAAAAACAAAGTTGATATTTGTGGAGAAATCGATACCGAACAGGAAGCGGAAAAGGAAAATTGAGTAGAGAAATTGAGGCAGGAATTAGATGGTGGACCAAAAATGGTGTCCAGTTAGTAAACGTCATTCTAGGCATCCTTGTGAACGTGTTGTGAAAAGGAATTATTCCAGGTACCCCATATGTAGCTCATCAAAACAAATAGTAGAGAAAACAATACGCAAAAGGAAGAAATCTTGCTATACACACAAGAAGAGATCTAAATCAAAAAGAGATTGTCCAACTACCCATAAAAGAAAGCTTTGTCTCAATGATCCAAATCATGATAGTTCAACAGAATGTATGCGAGATTATTATTTCGCAAGTTGAATTTGCAGACAACGATTTGTCAGATGATTATTGAAATAAAGTAAAAAATGAATGAAACATATTTTTAGAGTCGGTTGTTAAGCCGCTTTATTTATCGATTTATTTTAAGTAAGGAAATTTAAAATATGTTATATTATATTATTATTATTAAAAAAGAAAAGCAGCCCAATGAAATCAATGTAAAATTACCCCCTTTCCTGGCATGTATGGGAAATTCTAGCTGCTCTTTTATTTATTTTATTTATTCATTTTTTTTATTTTAACGTCTTATTTAACTTAACGTCCTCCAGTTCCGAATTAACTTCGATCGTGAATACATCGAGCGAATTTAAACAGTGAATTAAAACATTAAATAATTAGCAAATAAATGTGATAAGACTTTTACACATAGTGTAGTGTGCATTTGAAAAAATTAATAAATCTCGAACCCATTATTAAGTGCGAAATCTCAGGTAAAATAACATAATAAGAAAAGATGAGTAAAAATACGGGCGGCCTCGAGCCGCCCGGAGACCCTGACCGACAGACGGTAAGTGAAAGAATTAATAATACTGATATGAATGTGGATAAAAACAGATTAGAAATGGATAGGTTTATTGATTTCAATAATAAATATAGACCAAGCGATAGAGGTCCATATTTTGTGTTTATAGAACACAAGGATACAAATATTGGTAAACTCTTCCCGATTCGGGTGGGTTATTATTTATGTGAATCATATAACAACTAAATAATAGACATTAAATCAGTAGCAATAAACAGTCAAAATTATTTTAAATAACTACGAACGTGCAAATTCGTTAATTGTTAGCGAAGTAATTAAGCAAAACAATTTAATAGCATATATACCTAAAATATTCACCCAAAAAGGGTATTATTAGAAATGTCGATACATACTTTGATGAAAAATATTTATTAGAGTCAACTATATCTGATAAACAAATTGTAGAGATTAAACGCATGGAACGAAGAATTATAGATAAAGATGGTAAAACCCAATTAATTAAGCGACAGATTGTTATATTATCATTTCTTGGAAATACCATACCCAACGAGGTAAGAATTAATTCTGTAATTTTTCCTGTTGAACCGTATATACATCCAGTTGTTCTGTGCTTCAAATGCTTGAGGTACGGACACACAAAAAGACTATGTAAAAATACTATTAGCCACTGTGGCAATTGCGGTGAAGAGCACGAAAAAGAAAATTGTCATAACGAATTCCAATATTGCGTATATTGTAAAACTAATGATCACGGTTCCATAACTAGAACATGTCCAGTCTACTTAAAACAAAACAAAAATTAAAGAAATTATGGCAACCAACAATGTATCTTTTAAAGAGGCAGAAAAAATCGAACACAACCCTTCTTACTCTAAAATCGTTAATAACAGTAAAATTAATACAATAGATAAGACGTTTTGAATACAATCGAAAACTTTCCCCCTTTACCACAACACAGAACACCACAGGTAAATAAAACAATACATAACAACATTTCACAACAAAACCTATACCAAAGGCCGTCTAGATCTCAGACATTAACACAAAATATGCAAAATAAGAAGCGCAAAGCATCACCCATACCACATTCATCAAAATCACGCAACATAACAGAAAATAAAGATGAGCATAGACATTCAATATTACCTATAGAGAAGAATTTTTAGAATACAAGGATAAATTAGCAGCACAAATTACACTATTTGTTGAACAATTGCTGGGACATGTAACCAGCGGTAAATCTAATAATTTAAATTTGGATGATTTTCAAATAAAGCAGTCGATAACAATTTTTTTGTCTAATAGATTTAAATTATAGTGATAATGACTCAACATATTGAAGAGGGTCTAAATATCATACAATGGAACTGTCGTTCCATTGTTGAAAATAAAGTTAATTTAACAAACTATTTAAAAAAAATGCAGCAGATATTATTTTATTAAATGAGACCTGGTTAAAAAAGAAACATAAACATTTTAAAATAATGGGTTATAATTTAATTAGGAAGGATAGGGAAAATAGAAGAGGTGGCGGAGTTGCTATCCTTCTTTCAAATAAACTAAACTGGACGGAAATCAAAATTAATTACAACGGTAACAATAAATTAGATTGTTGCGGTGTTCATTTAAATAGCCCTGATTTAAAAATAATTACTGTTTATAGACCACCTAATGAGAACATATCTATAAGGGAATGGGTAGATTTTATAACACAATTTGGTACTAAAAATGTTGTAATTGGAGGATATTGAAATGCTCATCACAGTCTCTCGGGCTCACATAATAATAAAACGGCTGGAAATAGATCAGCAGAGGCTATAGATGATTCAAACTTTACAGTGATGAATGATGGCTCAGCTACAAAAATTAACACAACCATTACAAACTCCTTCAAAAATCGACTTGACAATAGTCACTCCAGATATATCAAGTAAACTTTTATGGGAAGTTATCCCAGACAGCCTTGGGTCTGACCACTACTTAATTAATATGAAATATGATATTAAATATAACAGAGAAACGCGAAAACCATATCTAAAGTGGAAAGAAGCTACGGCTGATTGGGATCTCTTCCAAATACACCTAAATAAATAAATAACAAAACTCACGGAAACAAATACATTAGAGAATACTCTAATACAGTTTGTCAAAATTCTTGATAAAGCTGCAGCCTATGCTATAAAAGAAAGAGGGAAGGCAAAAAAAATGTTACTGAACATCCCATATGGTGGGATGAAGAATGCACAAACATAGTCAAGAAAAGGAGAGAAGCCTTAAAGAAGTATCAACAATTATCAAATATTGAAAACATCGGTAAATTATAAAAACATAGAAGCACAGGCTAAGCGTCTATTTAAACAAAAAAGTCGTACCAGTTGGAAAAACTTCGTCTCCAAACTTAACAGAAACACTCCTCTAACTGACATATGGAAATTCGTTAGAAGAATTTCTAATAAAAATACCAAACCAAATATACCAATTTCTAATGATATTACAGAAAAAGCCTTGGATACGCTTGCTATATCACAGGCAGAAGAGGGTCTAGGACTACAAAGAACACCCAACGAAAACAATATAATTAATCAACCATTTACATTTCAAGAGCTAAAAATCACTTTACAACAAAAAAAAGCACATCACCCGGTATAGATAAAATAACATATCTAATCTTAAGTTATTTAACGACAGAGGCTAAATATCTTTTACTTAATTCACTAAATAATTGGTGGTTAAATGGGAAACCAACATATTATTATGTTGAAATAATCATATGTTTAATATTGAAACCTGAAAAGGAGAAAGAGTTATTTAGTTCGTACAGACCTATTTCATTAATCCCATGGCTTATTAAGTTTTACGAACGAATGATAAAAAATAAGGTAGAGTGGCTGTGTGAAAATAAAAACTTTTTACCATCAAATCAGTATGGTTTTCGCAGTAATAGAGGTACCCAGGAAGCCATTACACATCTTGTAACGGATGTACAGTGTTCATTAACAATAAACGAATACCTGATGTGTTTATTCCTAGATATAAAAGGAGCTTACGAAGCAGTTAATTACAAAGTTTTAAAGGAAGAACTTTCTTGTCAAGGAATTCCACAAAATACAATTTATAATCTAATAGACTTATATAACAATAGAAAAATATATATTAGAAATCACAACAATTTAATAGGTCCTAGAACAGTTCGACAAGGTCTACCTCAGGGATCTGCACTTATTCCACTATTGTTCAACTTGTACACAGCCACTATTCATCAACTTTGGGAAGAAGACATAAAATGAATTCAGTATGCAGATGATATATGCTTACATACTACACAATCATCATACCAGAAATGCATAACTAAAGTAAAACATATGGTGTATAATTTAAACATGTGGTTAAGCAACCACTGCTTTGAAATAAATTTGGACAAGACGGTAATAATATTTTTCACACGACATGGATTACAAACACCATAACACATTTCAGTGAACAATATGACCTTCAGAATCGTTGATTACGCTAAATATTTCGGAATAATATTAGATAAAAAGCTACTATGGACAAAACATATTCACTACGCGAAAGCAAGATGTGATAAAGCTATGAATATATTAAAAATGACATGCAATACCAACTGGGAAGCCGAAGTAAAAACAGCATTAATATTTTACAGAAACTATATTAGACCTATATTGGACTACGGTTGCATACTTCATTATTCAACTTCTAACACCAATCGAAAGGTAATCGATAGAATTCAATATAAAGCGCTTAGAATCTGTTTAGGAATCATGAAATCATCCCCATGTAACACCATCTTAGCCGAAGCTCAGGAGCCTCCATTCAACATCAGAGTAAAATATTTAGCTAAACAGTTCTTGTCAAAATTAAGAGTATATAGCAGAAATAGAATAAATATAATTTATTTTCTTACGACGGAATCCCTAACTAATAAATACTGGTCTCTAAGGAACAATCCACCTTAGTTGAAGCATACCTTACCACAAGAGAATACGAAGAAAGCATAAGAGAGATGGATAACATCAAATTTGACTACGATACGTTGCAACAAAAACCTCAAATAATCACTCCAAAGTACACTGAAAGTATAATAACGAACCAAAAACTTATGCTTTTAATATTAGAAGAATATAAAGAATATAATTTAATTTACACAGATGGTTCCAAAAACTTACAAGGAACTGGATGCGCACTTTACATTCCCCAACAAAACACAACTGAGGTATATAGATTGCACAATAAGACATCCATATATACGGCTGAAGCGTTTGCTATTGAGAAAGCCTTGAATTACACAAAGGAACATAAAAGTAAAAAGACACTTATTATTAGTGATTCGCAATCAGTACTCAATAGCATCAGACACCTTTCGATAAAACAAAAAACACAACAATTTTAAATATCATAAACCTACACCATCAAATCAAGAAAAACGGACAGGAGGTAATCTTATTGTGGGCAAAAGGTCATTCAGGAATTGAGGGAAATGAAATTGTAGACGAACTAGCAAAAAGCTTCTCTAACTTAAAGCCACTCAATTGGCTAGAGCTAGGAGATATGAAAGCAATTTTTAAGAAAGAAATGCGAGAGCACTGGGAAGCAGACTGGCTGTACACTAACATACATCCTACCTTACCACAAAAAATACCACATATTGATGGAAATTTCCCAAGAACACTATCCTTGATAATATCTAGACTAAAAATTAATCACACAAGATGTCCCTCACATTAAAAAAAAAATAGGAATTATTAGATCTGATATATGTAAATGTAGTAACTACTTTAAGGCTGATCCAAACCACCTAATATTTAATTGTTCGAATTATAACTTAGAAAGAGGACATTTTATTACATCTCTTATTAGTCAAAATGTTCAGTTTCATACTAATTTAGAAAATCGTTTGTGCATTGCAAATGATAATATTAATATGATAATATACAATTTTATAAAATCTGCACGCATTTTAATTTATGTAATATTGTTTGTATACATTTTCTTTCTTATTTAATACATTAGTTAGTAATAGCATGTATGTAGATTATAGTCGTTGAAAAACCTATTGTTTATCCCCATGTTTAACCCCTTATATCCGTGGTCTTTCCTGTGATCGTGCAAGTCTTGACAGACCCCTAGACGCATCGTGTCCCTGTTTCAAATTCCCAAAAAAAAAAAAAAACAAAGGAAAAACAAAAAAAAAACAAAAAAAAAACAAACAAAAAATATGAATGTAGGTATGTGCGTTTATGTATGTCTATGTGTATGTATGTATATATGTATATACAAAATAAAACTTGAAATTTAATTAGCAGTCGTTAGTAAGTTAAATAACAGTGTTACACAGTTCCTTTGTATGATTGCCCTTTTAAATTAACTGTTTTATTTGTAATTAATACATTTTAATACTTGATTTTAATTAAAAGAAATGGCAAAAATTTCTGTGGCTAATCGAACCGGTTTTCGGAAGCCAAACCACTTTCAAAAAAAAAAAAAATCTTAACGTCCTGGCGAAGTTTAGCTAATGCTATTCCATCACTTGACCAGGACGGCGAAATGAGATACGGTCACCCATTAAAGTAACGGACTCTCCCGGCGTTGCTTAACTTCGCCGATCGAGTTATCGCCACTGAAACCGGTACCGTACCACGCCTTCTAGGACCCTGAGTTGGTTTTTCTGCTTACGTTAGAAGTCAATAAGATCTATATTACTATCTCGTAGTGTTTTTGTGATTTCATTAATTGTTTGCCTTTCATTTTGTGCTCAGCATGAAGATTTCTGGTCTAACAACAGCAAAAGTTCAATAGCCAATACTAATGAAGATAACATGCATTAATATACAATTTTCAATTTAATTAAATTTTAGTTAAATACTATTTAAACGGACACTATCAATATTTTACTCAACACTTACCTCATTTCACCATAAAAAAAATTCAGCAGCAGCCAAATATACATACCCAATTTGTGCAAAAATTTAACAGAATATGTTAGTTTTAAAAAACTAAAACGTGAGAGAACACGAACAGCATGAACTCATTTTCATATACGGCTCGTGTTTTAAAAACCGTTAACAATGATCCTCATTCATCATTGTGACAAATAGAGGCCTTCACCAACCCATTACTATCGTCGTGTGTCGTGCCAAGGAATATTAAAAGAAAATAAGTACCGCTCATATAAACCACACTTTTCTTCTTTATGACGGAAATTGTAAGTTTATAAAAAAAATACTTTGGAGTGACGAAAGCAAATTTACAGTAACGGCAGATATTGGTCGGAAAACAACCCAAGATGGACGACCCGAACAAGAAAGCAAACTGTTTTCAGCGTAAATGTATGGTGTGGTTTGTTAAATGGTAGTATTATAGACCCATTTCTATACCATCAGAATATAACCAGTGAGCGATATTTAAACTTTATAGATGTGATACCCTTGTTAAGTTTAATTCGTTTTAAGAATGTTATTTTATTTTCGTTTTGTTTCATAACATACTTGTACATACTTCTATACCGGGTGAGTCACGAATTGCGCTCGACCCGATATTTCCTAAAATATTTGGAATAGAAAATTGAAATTTGGAGGCCTTATTACACGACTAAAATGCCATCTTTTCAATAAAAAATCAAGTTTGGTGCACATCCGGTTTGACCGGAAATGCCCACAACTTTCGATTTTTAAATGGAACACCCTATATATTTTTACATTTTTGGAATCTAGAGGAAATTTTTAATACAATACATCCATTTTGGTCACTTTTTGATAAACATTAAACATTTTATTAAAAAATCTATTTCTGAATCCAGAGTGCTGTGGTGCCCAAAATATATTTTAGTTTGTGTGCTACGTTACTATAAAAAAGAGCAATATGATTGCATTACTTAATTCTCTAGAGGCGTCTAAAATTTTTAAATGTGATTTTTACCCACTAACTGGGTTTTTTTAAATGGGAATTTAATCGTTCACCAACATTTTTAAATACCTCATTTTCATACGAATATAATGATACCAACATTTTGAAAATCCGCTCAGAAATATTTGAGATTTCAGCCAAAATACAATGCAACCAAGCTTTTAGAAACATGCGGCTAACAGATAATAGATTAGTGGGCTTTGGAAACTAAAATGGCACATTTCTGTGTAAATCTGGTAACCTAATAACATTGGAAAAATCATAGTAGCCATTGAATGTAATAAAACAATATCAGCTGTCAGACAGATACAAAATAAAGCGTTGCGGAAGTCTCTTTGAGTAAAAATTAAAGAAAATGAATAATTTTAGTAGAAATGAAAAGGTCGATATGTTACTGATATATGGAGAGCGTCTCAAAAATTCAACTGCAGCTGCAGAACTGTATCAGCAACGATATCCCAACAGACGTCATCCAAGCAGACACTTGTTTGCCAGAGTGGAACAAGAATTAAGAAACGAACCCAATCAACAACATGACCATCAAACGTTTATTGTAAGTGAGGACAAAGAAATTGATGTATTAGGATTTGTGATGGTACACCCAACAACATGGAATGCGACATTAGTCAGTCTTCGGTTTGCAGAATTTTAAAGAAACATAACTTTCGGTCTTATAAATATCAAATACACCAACATCTTTATGGAGATGATAACGACAGGAGGCTAGTATATTGGAACTGGTTCTTAAATGTAGTACAACAAAACCCAGGTTTTCCTTTTCATATTTTATATTCAGATGAAAGTAGATTTACGAACCAAGGTATGTTTAACAGAAATAATACTAGATACTGGGCCCAAGAAAATCCGAGGTTGGTAGGGCGGGGGAATATTCAGGAAAGACTTGGGTTTTACTGTTGGCTTGGAGTACTTGGAGATCGAATAATTGGACCCATATTTTTTGATGGAACACTTACTGGCGAACGATATTTATTCTTTTTACAAAACCAGACAGCAGAATTTCTTGACTTACTTCCTCTTGCCTATTTACAAAATCTGGTTTTCCAACAAGATGGTGCTCCCCCACATAATTCCAGAAGAGTGATGGAATATTTAAACAACTTGCATGGTGAACGCCTTATCGCAAATCAAGGTCATATCAGGTGGCCTCCTAGGTCACCTGACTTAACACCCCTCGACTATTATGTATGGGGCACGCTCAAAAATAAAGTTTATAAAACTTCTTCAAATACCCGTGAAGAGCTGCAAAATAAAGTTGTACGGGCTCTTAATGAAATAACGCCGGCTGAATTGCGTAGAGCCATTCAAGCAACTGTACGCAGAGCCGAATTGTGTGTAGAAAAAAATGGTGGACATTTTGAACAATATGTATAAATGTCAATTTATGGTTTAATTATATTAATTATTTTAAAGTAACAGTAGGTCTGTTACCTAGTTTAAGTTTAATTGTTCAAACGGAATTGATTTTTATTTATTTACAGGCCCGATATTTATGTTCATTTAAATAAAACTCTGAAAACCGAACTGATGTCGCATTCTATTGCAAATGTCCTTGTGGATGTAATTGTGTTTACCTCCACATACCTATGCTAAACTTATTTGTAACGTTTTTTGCGCTCACAATTATTAAATGTTTGATAGCTCAAGATTGCCTATAACTACACGAGTCTGTCTAATAGCTGATATTGTTTTATTACATTCAATGGCTACTATGATTTTTCCAATGTTATTAGGTTACCAGATTTACACAGAAATGTGCCATTTTAGTTTCCAAAGCCCACTAATCTATTATCTATTAGCCGCATGTTTCTAAAAGCTTGGTTGCATTGTATTTTGGCTGAAATCTCAAATATTTCTGAGCGGATTTTCAAAATTTTGGTATCATTAGATTCGTATGAAAATGAGGTATTTAAAAATGTTGGTGAACGACTAAATTCCCATTTAAAAAAATCGAGTTAGTGGGTAAAAATCACATTTAAAAATTTTAAACGCCTCTAGAGAATTAAGTAATGCAATCATATTGCTCCTTTTATTTTTATAGTAGCGTAGCACACAAACTAAAATATATTTTGGGCACCACAGCACTCTGGATTCAGAAATAGATTTTTTAATAAAATTTTTAATGTTTATCAAAAAGTGACCAAAATGGATGTATTGTATTCAAAATTTCCTCTAGATTCCAAAAAAGTAAAAATATATAGGGTGTTCCATTTAAAAATCGAAAGTTGTGGGCATTTCCGGTCAAACCGGATGTGCACCAAACTTGATTTTTTATTGAAAATATCGTATTTTAGTCGTGTAATAAGGCCTCCAAATTTCAATTTTCTATTCCAAATATTTTAGGAAATATCGGGGCGAGCGCAATTCGTGACACCCGGTATATACTGAATCTACTATATATTTTATACAAATACTCTCTACAGTATATTGTATATACTATAAGTATTTATATTAGTTGCACGTATGCTTTCGAAAGTTCCACGAAATTTTTCACTCATCACCATATATCTTCGAAGGTAACAAGAAATTTTTCCTTCATTACAAAATATTCTGGAAAATACAACGAAATTATTCATTACGAACCATTTTCGAAACTGCTATGAAATTCTCTAGCGCAAAATATTTTTGAAGGTACCATGAAATTTTTTTTTCAAAACTACCACAATAATAATAGACTAGTGGATGAAAAAAAAGAGTATTTCAACATATATGACGTGCGAAAACAGAAGTGCCACATGACAGCATACTGAGACCCATTTCATACCTCATATACACATTGGATTGGCCCAAAGTGATACATAATTTTAAACAATATTGTAGACGGGCACAGTGAAAACTCTAGGCGCTGTAATTTTAACTCGTCAGACGGACAGTGTAGTATAAAATATTTAAAGACTTTTTTAACTTTTATAGTTGTATAAAAATTATGATATGAATTACAGGTGTTAAAGGAACTGTTTACTTACGGTTTCAAAACTGCCACAATAATAGACAATAGTGGGTGAAACCTGAAGACAACATTTCAACATAGATAATGTGAGAAAAAAGTAGCGGATAGTAGCACACTAGGACAAATTTTGCACCCTATATACGCGTTTAATTTGCTGGAGTGATAAATAACTGTAAGCAACATAGAAGGCAGGCGCAGTGTAAAATTTTAGTCCACTGTCAGATGGACAGTGTAGTATAAATTACTTCAAGATTTTCTTAACTGTTGTAGTTGTATTAAAATTATTATTATGAATCATAATTATAGGTGTAGAGAAATTTGTGTGCTCATGGTGTCAAAACGACCACAACAATAGACAATAGTAGGTAAAGCCAGAAGACAACATTTCAACATAGATCACGTGCGAAAAAATAAGTGCCACAGGGTAGCAGACTAAGACCCATTTTAAACCTCATACACTTTTGATTTGGGAACAATATAGAAGGGGGGAGCAGTGAAACATTTAGGTGCTATAATTTTAATCCATTGTCAAATGGACAGTGTATTATAAATTATTTAAAGATTTTACTAACTTTTATGGATGGACAAACATTATTATTATGAATCATATTTATAGACGTCGACGGAACTGTTTACTCGTAGTTTCAGAACTAAGACAATAGTGGGTGAAAACAAGCTAGTATTTCAACATGGATGATGAGCAAAAAAAATGTCACAGGGTAGCATACTAGGACCCATTTTATACCTCATGTACACTTTTGATTGGACGGAAGTTAACTCTAAGCAATGTAGAAGGCGGACGCAGTGAAACATTTCGGCGCTCTAATTTTAATCCATTGTCAGATATTTAAAGATTTCATGGTTGTATAAATATTATTGTTATGAATGGAAATTGTAGATGTTGAGGGATATGTTTACTCATGGTTTCAAAACTACCACAACAATAAACAATGGTGGGTCAAAATAGAACATTTCAACATAAATGATGTGCGAAAAAAGAAGTTCCGTGGCATACTTAGACTCATTTAAACCTCATATACACTTTTGATATCATCGATGTAATAAAAAAATTCGTAGAAGAATAGTCATCTTAACGTTTTACTAGTTGAGAATTGCAACTATTACGTTTATTCAGTATAAATGATATGCCACAGGGTGGCATGCTATGACCCATTTAATACCTCGTACACACTATTGATTTGCCTGAAGTGATAAAAATTGTAAAAAATATAGAAGGCGGGAGCAGTGAAAATTTATGAGTTCTAACTTTAACTCGTCAGGCGGACAGTGTAGTATAAATTATTTTAAGATTTCAATATTTCTGCAGCATAGTACAGTATGCCGGTGATTTTTGCTTGTATCTCGCGCAAAGAAAATGGAATTATTGTATTTCTAATTTAAGCTTTGCAGTGAGTCCCACGCAAAGGTGGTTCTTTAACCACGGCTTCGAAATATGTGTCGAAAAATCCGTATCAACAATATTTACAAAGCACAATACTCCAACCTTAATCCAATTCAAATTAGGTAACCACGTGTATCCTTACGAAAATAAAATTTCCTATTAAAGAGAATCGCATTGTCTGGTAACACGTTACACAGTTGCCCCATATGCCGGGGCAATTGTGTAGTGTCGACATAATTTTAAAAAAGTCAGAAAAACAATTGAAAATAAGGTTTCTGGTCTAACAGCAAAAGTTCAATAGCCAATACTAGTGAAGATAACCATGCATTAATATACAATTTTCAATTTAATTAAATTTTAGTTAAATACTATTTAAACGGACACTATCAATATTTTACTCAACACTTACTTCACTTCACCATAAAAAAAATTCAGCAGCAGCCAAATATACAAACCCAATTTGTGGAAAAATTTAACAGAATATGTTAGTTTTAAAAAACTAAAACGTGAGAGAACACGAACAGCATGAACTCATTTTCATATACGGCTCGTGTTTTAAAAACCGTTAACGATGATCCTCATTCATCATTGCGACAAATAGAGGCCTTCACCAACCCATTACTATCGTCGTGTGTCGTGCCAAGGAATATTAAAAGAAAAGAAGTACCGTTCATATAAACCACACTTTTCTTCTTTATGAAGAAAATTGTAAGTTTATAAATAATATACTTTGGAGTGACGAAAGCAAATTTACAGTAACGGCAGATATTGGTTGGAAACCAACACAAGATGGGCGACTCGAACAAGAAACCAAACTGTTTTCAGCGTAAATGTATGGTGTGGTTTGTTAAATGGTTGTATTATAGACCCATTTCTATACCATCAGAATATAACCGGTGAGCGTTATTTAAACTTTATAGATGTGATATCCTTGTTAGGTTGAATTCGTGTTAAGAATGTTATTTTATTTTCGTTTTGTTTCATAACATACTTTTACATACTTCTATATATACTGTATCTACTATATATTTTATACAAATAATCTCTACAATATATTGTATATACTATAAGTATTTATATTAGTTGCACGTATGCTTTCGAAAGTACCACGAAACCTTTCACTCATCACCATATATCTTCGAAGGTATCAAGAAATGTTTCCTTCATTACAAAATATTCTGGAATATACAACGAAATGATTCATTACGAACCATTTTCGAAACTGCTACGAAATTCTCTAGAGCAAAATATTTTTGAAGGTACCATAAAATTTTTCTTTTGTCGAATGAACAGTGTAGTATAAATTATTTAAAGATTTCATTAACTTTTATGGTTGTATAAATATTATTATTATGAATCATAATTATAGATGTTGAAGGAACTGTTTACTCCTGGTTTCAAAATTACCACAATAATCATAGACACTAGTGGATGAAAACAAAAGAGAGTATTTCAACATATATGACGTGCGAAAACAGAAGTGCCACATGATAGCATACTGAGACCCATTTCATACCTCATATACACATTGGATTGGCCCAAAGTGATACATAATTTTAAACAGTATGGAAGACGGGCCCAGTGAAAACTCTAGGCGCTGTAATTTTAACTCGTCAGACGGACAGTGTAGTATAAAATATTTAAAGACTTTTTTAACTTTTATAGTTGTATAAAAATTATTATATGAATTACAGGTGTTAAAGGAACTTTTTACTTACGGTTTCAAAACTGCCACAATAATAGACAATAGTGGGTGAAACCTGAAGACAACACTTCAACATAGACAATGTGAGAAAAAAGTAGCGCCTAGTAGCACGCTAGGACAAATTTTGCACCCTATATACACGTTTAATTTGCTGGAGTGATAAATAACTGTAAGCAAAATATAAGGCAGGCGCAGTGTAAAATTTTAATCCACTGTCAGATGGATAGTGTAGTATAAATTACTTTAAGATTTTCTTAACTGTTGTAGTTGTATTAAAATTATTATTATGAATCATAATTATAGTTGTTGAGAAATTTGTGTACTCGTGGTGTCAAAACGACCACAACAATAGACAATAGTAGATAAAGCCAGAAGACAACATTTCAACATAGATCACGTGCGAAAAAATAAGTGCCACATGGTAGCAGACTAAGACCCATTTTAAACCTCATACACTTTTGATTTGGGAACAATACAGAAGGGGAGCGCAGTGAAACATTTAGGTGCTATAATTTTAATCCATTGTCAGATGGACAGTGTATTATAAATTATTTAAAGATTTTACTAACTTTTATGGATGGACAAACATTATTATTATAAATCATATTTATAGATGTTGACGGAACTGTTTACTCATGGTTTCAGAACTAAGACAATAGTGGGTGAAAACAAGCTAGTATTTTAACATGGATGATGAGCAAAAAAAAATGTCACAGGGTAGCATATTAGGACCCATTTTATACCTCATGTACGCTTTTGATTTGACGGAAGTTAACTCTAAGCAATGTAGAAGGCGGACGCAGTGAAAAATTTCGGCGCTCTAATTTTAATCCATTGTCAGATATTTAAAGATTTCATGGTTGTATAAACATTATTGTTATGAATGAAAATTATAGATGTTGAGGGATATGTTTACTCATGGTTTCAAAACTACCACAACAATAAACAATGGTGGGTCAAAATAGAACATTACAACATAAACGATGTGCGAAAAAAGAAGTTCCGTGGCAGATTAAGACTCATTTAAACCTCATATACACTTTTGATTTCATCGATGTAATAAAAAAATCGTAGAAGAATAGTCATCTTAACGTTTTACTAGTTGAGAATTGCAACTATTACGTTTATTCAGTATAAATGATATGCCACAGGGTGGCATGCTATGACCCATTTAATACCTCGTACCCACTATTGATTTGCCTGCAGTGAAAATTTATGAGTTATAACTTTAACTCGTCAGGCGGACAGTGTAGTATAAATTATTTTAAGATTTCAATATTTCTGCAGCATAGTACAGTATGCCGGTGATTTTTGCTTGTATCTCGCGCAAAGAAAATGGAATTATTGTATTTCTAATTTAAGCTTTGCAGTGAGTCCCACGCAAAGGTGGTTCTTTAACCACGGCTTCGAAATATGTGTCGAAAAATCCGTATCAACAATTTTTACAAAGCACAATACTCCAACCTTAATCCAATTCAAATTAGGTAACCACGTGTATCCTTACGAAAATAAAATTTCCTAATAAAGAGAATCGTATTGTCTGGTAACACGTTACACAGTTGCCCCATATGCCGGGGCAATTGTGTAGTGTCGACATAATTTTAAAAAGTCAGAAAAACAATTGAAAATAAGGTTTCTGGTCTAACAGCAAAAGTTCAATAGCCAATACTAATGAAGATAACATGCATTAATATACAATTTTCAATTTAACTAAATTTTAGTGAAATACTATTTAAACGGACACTATCAATATTTTACTCAACATTTACCTCACTTCACCATAAAAAAAATTCAGCAGCAGCCAAATATACATACCCAATTTGTGCAAAAATTTAACAGAATATGTTAGTTTTAAAAAACTAAAACGTGAGAGAACACGAACAGCATGAACTCATTTTCATATACGGCTCGTGTTTTAAAAACCGTTAACAATGATCCTCATTCATCATTGCGACAAATAGAGGCCTCCACCAACCCATTACTATCGTCGTGTGTCGTGACAAGGAATATTAAAAGAAAATAAGTACCGTTCATATAAACCACACTTTTCTTCTTTATAAAAGAAATTGTAAATTTATAAAAAAAAATACTTTGTAGTGACGAAAGCAAATTTACAGTAACTGCAGATATTGGTCGGAAAACAACCCAAGATGGACGACCCGAACAAGAAACCAAACTGTTTTCAGCGTAAATGTATGGTGTGGTTTGTTAAATGGTTGTATTATAGAGCCATTTCTATGCCATCAGAATATAACCGGTGAGCGATATTTAAACTTTATAGATGTGATATCCTTGTTAAGTTGAATTCGTTTTAAAAATGTTATTTTATTTTCGATTTGTTTCATAACATACTTTTACATACTTCTATATATACTGTATCTACTATATATTTTATACAAATACTCTCTACAATATATTGTATATACTATAAGTATTTATATTAGTTGCACGTATGCTTTCGAAAGTACCATTTAGAAATTATCCTTGACAATAAACTTATTCGGAGAAGCTATGTGGATAGGATTGTCACTAAGTGTGAGACAGGTATAAATTTCCGGATAATGATTGCCCAAATTTGGTGTGGCGGGGCGGTCCCAAATACGCTACTGGTTTTTTTATCAATCCTATATACGCTCTAGAATGGATTACGTATCCATTTTAGACGGATCAGTTAGTAATTCCATATTAAAAAGAGTGGACATTGTTCAACACAAAGCATTACATATATGCATAGGAGCAATGAAATCTACTCCTCTTCACATGTAGAAATGTAGGAGCCTCCCTTACAATATCGTAGACAATTTCTTATCGAAAAATATGTTTCACGGGCTGAATATAACCAGTTACCTATAACTTCAAAAATCTCTAAGCAGAGTCTCTATGACTTACCTAATAAGTACTGGTCAAAAAAGAATTCTCCTCCTTTATGTTCTGCTTTTCGTAAAATTAGTGAATATAGGGATAACTTACTTTTAATCTCTAACATCCCATATGGGATGTCTAGAATATCTAGAGCTATTTTATGACCCGCTTGTTTTAATCGCGAACATATTCGGACGTTCTTCGAATTAACCTGAATTAATCAAAGGATCTGGAATCAATTTACCTACTTTATATGGATGCATTGAAAATTTCAGATAACGTAGGATGTGCTGTCTATATCTTAAACGAATTTTAACACAAAATGAAATTGACAGAAAATACGTCTGTATTTGTAGGAGAAGCCATAGCGGTTCTCAAAGCTCTAGAATATATTAAATTAAATCAAGTCAGGCATGTAATAATATATACAGACTCTTTAAGCGTTCTTGTAAGTATTATAAGCAGTGAACTTAATTCCATCCACAAGAATGCACACATTCTCCATATAAATCTCCTTCTATGTGAATTAGGCGAGGCTCTCATTGAGGCAAAGTACAGATTGCCCCCAAGGAGGGGTACTATCTCGACTACTGTGGGCAACCCGTCTTGACAACCTCCTCCGAAAAACTGCGGAAGGCCTTTACTGCCTAGGATATGTTGACGATATAGTAATAATAGCTGTCAGGAGGGCGATTTGCTAACACGATATTAGAGCATTCACAAAGAGTCCTAGAAGAGCCATGTAAGTCTTAAAGCCCCTAGCGCTCAACGGTGTGGAAAAAATTCCATTTGTCAGTGAGGTAAAGTACCTAGGAGTCATTTTTGACCAAAAACTGACATGGAATTCCCACGTCGAAAAAGTTACAGAAAAAGCAACAATAGCCCTCAGAAGGTGCAGGCAGATGTGTGGAAAAATTGGGGATTAAATCCCAAAGTGATCCTAGGGTTACATACTAGGGCAGCAAGACCTATGATAACCTACGGATCAGTAGCATGGTGGACTAAGACGGTGCAGTTGGAAGCAATAAGGTTGTTAAGTGGCGTACAATGGCTTGCGTGCCTGTACGCCACGGGGGTCATAAGAACTGCTGTAACAGCTGCATTGGAAGTCCTTCTGGACTTCTCACCACTACACACTAAACAAAGGAGAAACTCGTTCAGTGGTGCATAAGCTATTGCAAGGCCACACATCAATAAGGCAGCAGCACGGAACAGAACACCAGAAGTAATACTAAGCGCTGAAGGCAGATCCCATTCTAGGAATGCCCACGGACATTACAAGCCCAAAGTATAACTTCAATAAGAAGTTCCAAATTAAATTACCAGACTGGGAAGACTGGAGAAACGGTCCTCAAATACCGGCACAAGCAGTCTGGTATACAGACGGCTCTAAGACAGAACAGGGAGTCGGAGAATTTTATTAAATTCTAATAAACTAAACTTACATTATTTTAAGCAACCTCTGAGCGGTGGAACAAACCGGCTTAGCAAGATATCACAAACATCAACCTCTTGCTGATTAAAAAAAATTGAACAAACGACATCCCAGCCCCGCACCAGATCAGCTAGCCGTACGCCCTCGCTACTTGTGTTTTGGTTGAATTTTCTTTGTTATCACCTTAACCGGTGATACCAGTGCCAATTTTTCTAAAGCCAAGTAGTGATGTAACAAAGGTCATGAACGAAAATTCCAATAAGTGTAGGAAAATACGTCACAGTATTTCAGACTGAAGTGGCTGCAATACAGTGATGCGCAAAGGAAATTATAAAACAAGGAACTATTAATCAGATGATTGCCATTTTTTCTTATAGTCGGGCTGCGCTAAACGTAATTGGTTCCATAAAGTCGGTAAGTTTAAGGTCCTTATACGACACGATCCATTTTGCGGCGTGGCTAAGCCATGCATACGAACATCCATTGACAACTGGGTGCAAACTAAATCTCTGGAATGGTGGAAAAGTTTCCCACGATAGAGAGAGGCGAAAGAGTTCAATAAAGAACGATCGGCCAATTTACCAAGGAAATATTATGTCAAAACAGAAGGGCCATTAGAATAATAGTGGGTCTTCTAACCGGTCACTGCCAACTTAATAAACTTCTAAAGGGTCTGGCAGAGTACGCAACATGCACTGCAGATTCTGCCAAGAGGCAGAGGAAACCTACTACCAACACGGTAGCTCAATCGGCTAAGCGTCTTAGTGGTGAGCGCGGTTGGTCCGACTGCCTAACGTATATTGGGTTCGATCCCCAGCACCGGCAATGCTGGTGGGTAATGGATGTTGTTTGCGTTTTTTCAAATGTGTAACCCCCTTCCGGACTGCTATGAGAGGCTTTGGATTTGGGGGTTGTCTACTATGTGTGGTGTTTACGTTATGTTACGTATTGTGCTATTGTGAAGGCCTTGCTAAACTGAGATTCCAACTACTTGGTGAAGAAAAAACCAAGAGCTGATAGCTATCCTAAGGGGCCATTATCAAGGCTATGGAGTCTGATACAAAAGACAAAGCTGGATAAGGAGCTCTAAGGAAACCAAACAGGAGCACAACAATAGACCCATGGGGGTTGCGGTGGTCAAGGCTAATCAGCCAGGTTCTACTTCCTAATTCTAAATCTGTAAATTAAATAAGAACAATTTCCTTGTTTATTTTTTGTTTGAGTTAAAGCCCATGTAGGTATACCTCATAATGAATATGTGGACAACCTTCCTAAAGAAAGTGCTTTATCTAATTTAAAATTTTAGAATATACCTGTCAGACGCTATAAATTCATCCAGACACAAAGCATTCAATAATTGGTCAACATTTTATGAAAATTATCAATTTGATATCCCTACGAGCCAGTACACACAAGTTGTTGCTATATTCACAAATGTCCATGGTTTAAGTGCATTGACGCCTCTAGAAAATTTATCACCACAATTTGCACAATAAGGTTCCGTACCTTCACTTTATCCAGAGTATATGACACCCACGAATAATGCACCGACACAAACTAGGGAAGATGAAGAAACTCTACATCTAATAATGAACCTAATTAAACGAAAACGTATATCAGCACACGAAAAATACATAAATATTGGGAATCAACAGATCGACATATCAAGTATTTTACCTCCGCCATCTCCAAGTAACGATGAACGCATGGAAATCGAAGAAATATCACGAAATAAAGATACAAATAGCTTTATTAAACCCAAAAAAACTGTGAGATTAGGACTATTACAAAAAGAAAATGAATTTACTATGCAAACTGCTAATAGATACGCTAGGCTCACACAGAGTGACAGCGAAACGTTAATAGTAAATAAGGCTACCGCTTCAACAACTACACATACTGCTAGCAGACCAAATGATGCAAGACCTACAACATCGAATGCTGACAATGCCCCTAAAAACACTCAGAAACAATCAACTAACCAGAAAAATAATAATAACTAAGAAAAACAGTATAAAAATCCTCCCATAGCGTTAAAAGGAGTTTTTAGAAATCACGGTAGCTTAACAAGCGAAATATCCACCGAAATAAAAAAGGGATTCTATATAAAATATGCCCCCAAGAGTACCCTCCTATATATTAACGATAAACAAGAATATAAAAACTACAAGAAACTACTATCCGAGCAGGAGGATCTAGAATATCACATATATACTTCCGCGGAGGAAAAAACTCACGCATTTGTCCTCCGCGGCCTGCAAGGTAACCCTAGTATAGATAATATAACTGCCGAGCTTCAAACTAAAATCGAAGTACTGAACATATATAGTATGAAGACAAAATATAATCCCTTATTTCTAGTTGTTACACACAATGACGTAACACTTAGACAATTGCAACAAGAAATTCCATTTGTCTTATACAGAAAAATACAATGGGAACGCCGTCGAAATGAGAGACGTGGGGGCACGCAACGACAAACTGTCATAGGAAACCGAAATGCGTTAAATGTGCCGGCGGCCATTTCTCTCACGAGTGTGAAAAACCGCAAGATCAACCTCCCAAATGCATAAACTGTGGGGGAGAACATACAGCCAGCAACGTCAAATGCCCAGTCTATATATATAGAATAAGACAACTTAATAAAAACGATGAACCAGCACCCCAAAAACCGCAATATGTACCAGCACCTCTACCTACCCAAAACGCCTGGGTTAACAGGCAAAAACAACAAAACAATGGAGCTGCAACAGCAACTGCTGTGTCACAACAATCAGTTTACAAGAAGGATGTCCAACCTAGACCAAGGCCGACAACCAATCCAACCAGATCGCAAAAAGAAACTCAAGGAACCGCAGGTATGACTGGGGATTTTCAAAAATTAACTCAAGTTATGAATCGATTAAATTCATTGATTATTCTAAAAGAAACAATAGCTGCTATTGAATGTCTCAATAATCTATTAGAACCAGCACAAGATGCTTTAGAAAAAATAACTATTTTGCAAGATTTTACAGCTAATATCTTACCCACGTTTAATATTCATGGTTAGTGTTGCATACTGGAATTGCAACGGATTAATTAACAAAATACCGGAACTTTGCACTTATGTAATCGAACATAATGTAAAAATATTAATAATAACTGAAACTCGTATACGAGATAACCATAAGTTCAAGGTTCCCAATTATATTATTTACAGGGAGGACCGTACCAGAAACCGTGGCGGGGGTGTTGCGCTTTTGGTCCACAAAAGCATTATGCATATCCCCCTTCCCACAATCCTTTCGGAAATAGACAATGTCGCTATTAAAGTTAGTAGCGGCATAACATTAATTGGCGTATATAGTTCACCCACATTTCATCTTACTTCTAATGTACTAAATCAATTTTTTACACATGACAAGGTGCTTGTATTGGGGGACTTAAATGCCAGACACGTATCATGGCATAATTCTCGAAGCAATAAAAATGGACGTTGTGTGTACGATTTCTCAATCGAGGGAAATGTTGCAGTTCACGCTCCCGACACTCCTACCCATTTTCCTTTAAATAACATGACACCATCGACAATTGACATCATACTAAATAAAAACGTCCTACATCCAATTAACCCGATTTCCATGCCACTCCTCTCCTCTGACCACAATCCGGTACACTTCAAACTTCCCGACGCAGACATAAATGAAACGGTGAACAAGATATATAATTATAAATCTACTAATTGGAGAGCCTTTCGACAATTTATAAATAGTAAGCTCACTATAAATAATCGTATAGAAACACCCGGCGACATTGATAGTGAGGTATCAAAAATTACACATATCATAAAAGTGGCCCGAGACAGGACCACACGTTTAATTATATCTAAACCCAGAGAAGAAATTATACCTCAGGATATTTTAAACTAAATAACTTTAAAAAATAGAACGCGAAGAAAATGGCAATTGAGTAGGCGCCGTATAGATAAACAAAGGATGATCGATTTACAAAATACAATCAAACAAAAACTTGCCAGCTATAGGGAGGAGTCCTGGAATGACAGGATCCGGGACCTGTCAAGAAGGGACAACTCCCTCTGGAAAATGACGCGCCTACTCAAGAAACCATTCTTCGCTGTTCCCACATTAATAGACAACAAATATAAATTACCATAATGACGTAGAAAAACCAGAATTAATAGCAAAACACTTGCAATTTACTCATACCACCCATCCAAATAGTTCACCGTTTCACGACCAAGTGACGCACGCGACGCAGACGACTGCAGATCGGTACCCCATTCCCCGTAACAAACTCCCTACTCTACTGACAAATCCCACAGAACTCCTACAAATCATCAAGACTTTTCCCAACAATAAAGCTCCAGGTCCCGATGCTATTCCTAACATAATCCTAAAAAATCTCCCTCCCAAAATGATATGCCAAATAACTTATATAATTAATGCATTCCTCAAACTGCAGTATTTCCCAAACGATTGGAAATTAGGTATTGTTGTCCCGATACTAAAGCCAAAAAAGCCGCCCCACAACCCCGCTAGTTATCGTCCGGTATGCCTATTGAATACCCTCTCAAAATTAACTGAGAGGGTTATTCTTAGTCTGCTGAACGAGATAGTGTACAAAAACCGGCTAATACCGGATGTTCAATTCGGTTTTAGGAAGGGACACAGTACGACACACGCAGTATGCAAGGTGGAGCAGGACACCTACCTTGCATACACGAAAAAACAATGTTCAGTTTTGTTGCTTCTCGACATAGAGAAGGCACATGATACAGTCTGGCATAACGGGATGCTGTTTAAACTAGACAGCATCCTGAAGTTGCCCAAATACATAGTTGCGCTGATAAAGTCGTACATTAGAGGGAGATCTATTACTGTTAGGGTAAATAACTCTTACTCTACACATACAAGATTATCGGCGGGTGTCCCCCAGGGGGCAATCCTTTCCCCACTCCTATATAACCTGTACACCTCAGACATCCCTTCCTACCCAAATTCCAACATCCTCCTCTACGCAGATGATACTGTGTTGTATGCAAAGTCGTTTTACGCGCAGACCGCGACGCAGAAAGTACGTATCATCTGCAAAATCTCCAAACATTCCTTGACAAATGGAAAATTAAAATCAATAATGACAAGACCAAGACTATCAATTTTAACAGAAAGTTCACCAACATAAAGACATTCAACAAACTACAAATAGACGGACAGACCATTGAGGAGTGTAAGGCGGTCAAATCTCTGGGGGTGACCTTGGATAAAAGGCTGTCTTTCGCTCCTCATTTGACACAAGCTATAAACAAGACGTACGCAACACTCAACAAAATGTACCCTCTTGTAAACCGGCGGAGTAAATTGTCCATAAACAATAAGTTAACTTTATACAAAGTAATGTTTCGTCCTTTAATGACGTATGCGTGTCCAGCATGGAACAATATCTCCGCCAGTCAATGCAAGAGGTTGCAAGTGACACAAAATAAACTCATACGATTACTGACGAACGCCGACAGATACACGCCGATAACCGAACTTCACAAGGCCACTGACTTGCCCATGATGAGGGAATATATAGAAGAAACAGCGCAAAAATTGTTTGTCAATAAAGTTCAGTTATCGGCTCTAACAACGGACATCACAAACATACGTGCACATCAGAACCCAACACACCGACATACACTACTACACCAAAGACTACCCATTTTTTTCACGAGACGGTAACACTGACTAAACGCCACAAACGACACGGCAACCCCCAAAATCATAAAACCCAACAACATCCCACCCTCTACCTCGCCATGCCCCCTACCCGTCGATACCACAAAAAAACAGTCCCCCCCCTATAATCTATTTATTTTATATATTGACAAATTTTTTAGCAGGTTTTTTAGTTATTATTTTCCTGCATAAACAAATGCATTTTCGTTCTGCTCCACTAACACCCGAACTATGACCATGAATTTAAACGAGAGTAAAAAAATTAAAGATAATAAATATAAAAATGATTATTGAGATATTTTATAGCAGCTTTAATTTGAATAAATCAACGGTACTCATTCCTCAGCCATACCAGCGGCACACATCGTATTATGTTTTTATCATTTGATAATTTATAATAGATGTTTTTATATGAATTTATATTTATATAACCTCACTATATTTAATGAGATACCTTATTAGATTTAAGTTAATTTTATACACAAATAGGAAATAAAATATTTAAATGGAAATGGGTGGCACTGGCAATGCTGGTGGGTAATGGATGTTGTCTGCGTTTTTCAAATGTGTAACCCCCTTCCGGACTGCCTATGAGAGGCTTTGGATTTGGGGGTTGTCTACTATGTGTGGTGTTTATGTTATGTTACGTATTATGCTATTGTGAAGGTCTTGTTAAACTGAGATTCCAACTACTTGGTGAAGAAAAAACCAAGAGCTGATAGCTATCTTAAGGGGCCATTATCAAGGCTATGGAGTCTGATACAAAAGACAAAGCTGGATAAGGAGCTCTAAGGAAACGAAACAGGAGCACAACAATAGACCCATGGGGGTTGCGGTGGTCAAGGTTAATCAGCCAGGTTCTACTTCCTAAATCTAAATCTGTAAATTAAATAAGAACAATTTCCTTGTTTATTTTTTGTTTGAGTTAAAGCCCATGTAGGTATACCTCATAATGAATATGTGGACAACCTTCCTAAAGAAAGTGCTTTATCTAATTTAAAATTTTAGAATATACCTGTCAGACGCTATAAATTCATCCAGACACAAAGCATTCAATAATTGGTCAACATTTTATGAAAATTATCAATTTGATATCCCTACGAGCCAGTACACACAAGTTGTTGCTATATTCACAAATGTCCATGGTTTAAGTGCATTGACGCCTCTAGAAAATTTATCACCACAATTTGCACAATAAGGTTCCGTCACGCTTGCTTTTGAAAACAGCTAAATAGAGTTGGTGTAATAATAATAATAATAATAATAATAATAATAATAATAATAATAATAATATTAGTCATTGACAGCGTAATTACACAACAAGTACGCAAACGTTTACACAACATTTCTCTTGGTTGGGTAGACTACAAGAAGGCATTTGACTCTGTGCCTCATTCGTGGCTTCTACGTGTTCTCGAGCTATACAAGATTGACCCAACGCTAATAAAATTCTTATCAACCAGCATGACAGAATGGAGGACATGTATACACGTCAGACGAGGTACTCACTCCTATAAGACCAGAGAGATTAGGATTCGACGTGGAATCTTCCAGGGTGACAGTCTGAGCTCGCTTTGGTTTTGTACGGCTCTCACCCCGTTGAGCAGAATGATTAGAAAATCAGGATATGGATACCTTGTAAAAAGAAATTCAGACGTACGCATCTCGCACCAGTTCTACATGGATGACCTCAAACTTTATGCAACGAGTAAAGATCAGCTACAAAGCGAATTCGCACTTGTCAAGACTTTTAGCGATGATATTTGTATGGAGTTTGGGTTAGACAAGTGTGCCACCTTACACGTCAAACGTGGCCAAGTCCAAGATCAAGAACAGAACATACAGCTTTCCGGGAACACGATAATTCAAAACCTTGGCAACGAAGATACTTACCAGTACCTGGGGCTACTACAACTGTTAGGAATCTCCGATACACACTCCAGAGATAAGATCCAGAAGAAAGTGCTTTCCAGAGTAAATAAGATCTGCAAATCCAACATCAACTCAAAGAACAAAATCTCTGCTATTAACACCTGGGCTATCCCTGTAGCAACTTACACTTTTGGTGTAATAAAGTGGACAGACACCTCTCTTCAGGCTTTTGATAGAAAAATAAGAACGACACTCACGAGACACCGGCTTCACCATCCACATAGCTCGTCACAAAGAATGTACTTGCCCCGGAATAACGCAGGTAGAGGACTCTTGAGTCTAGAAGTATTATGCCGTCAACAAGAAGAAAGGCTCCGCCGATACTTTCTCTCCATTGACTCTCCGCTCCACAGAGCCATCTGTTCTCAAGATCAGAAGATCAGCCCATTGAGTCTAGCCCAAGATGACAAACAGTTCCCATACGTAAAAACTCAAGATCGCATTAATGCTTGGAAGGAGAAGGAACTACATGGTAGATTTGTCGCAGCTCTAACTTCAGGCAATATAGATGAAAGAAGTTCCACAGAGTGGCTTCGAACGGGGGGCCTCTATGGGGAGACAGAAGGTTTCCTCTTTGCAATACAAGATCAAGCTATTAAGACCAGAGCCTATCGAAAATATATTCTGGGTCAACAGATTGACAGTAAATGCCGCCTATGTAGAACTGTCAATGAATCAATCCAGCATATATGTTGTGGATGTCCATCACTAGCACAAACTGAATATCTCCAAAGACACAACAATGTTGCCAAAGTGATTCACCAGGCTCTTGCAAAGAGGTACCGACTCGTAGAGGCTGAGCAACCATATTATAAATTCAAACCTGAGCAAGTAATCAGCAACGAACAGGCACGGATCCTATGGGACAGTCCGATCATCACTGATAGAACGGTTGAAGCCAACAGACCTGATATTGTCCTATTTGATAAAATAGAAAAAAAAGCAATAATTATTGATGCCGCAGTCCCCACGGATGACAAACTAGTAGCAACCATTGCCGAGAAGAAAAGAAAATACCAACAACTGGCTGTAGAGTTGAAAGACATATATAAGCTGCGGGAAGTAGAAATAATCCCAGTGGTAGTGTCTGCAAATGGGCTAATGACAAAGGATTGGCAAGATACTAAGATGAGATTGCAACTACAAGAAAGGCATTTACGCACCATTCAAAAAGCAGCTTTACTAGGTACTGCCAATATTGTCCGCAAATTTTTAAGTCTTGATTAAACCCATCAAACAAAGCTGCAACCACTAGCCTACACGTCCAAGAACATTTGCCTTCATTATCTAAATATTGTCACCACAACTCATAATTGTCTTGGGTAATAACAATCCCCGGCAATTATGTAAACACAAAGAGAAAGAAAAAAATAAATAATAATAATAATAATAATGTCTGGCAGGAGTCATGCTACCAACGTAAGTTGTGGTATAAAAAAAAAAAATAATAATAATATCTATCAAGAAAACGCTAATAAGGCGGGTAAGGAGTATGGAGCAAAATACACTGTTCCGTACGAATCCTTCCCGCCTATTTCAAGAGCCACAGCGTGTTGTCGACAATCCGCCAGCTGTAGCCGATGTCGAACGCTTCTGGAAGGGAATCTACGAAACGACATGTCCGTTCGATAGCAACATTCCAGCAATAGCACACTTCGAGGCTCTCTGCCACAGAACCTTAGAAGAGCCAGAAGAGGTGTGCCCGGCAATCAGTTCAGAGGAAGTTCAACAAGCTCTTGTTGGAGCCAAGAACTTCGCTGCTCCGGGCCCAGACGGAATAAACAACTGGTGGTGGAAAAAATTTCCTTCCACCCACCGTCGTCTGGCCCGAGTTTTCAACACGTGGTTGAACGAGGGGCAGCAGATTCCTGACTGGTTTGCCGAGGGACGTACCGTGCTAATCCCCAAAAAGGGAGATCTGTCCGACCCAAGGAATTATAGGCCGATCACTTGTCTGAACTCCTGCTACAAGATATTTACACGTATCTTGTATGCTAGGACGTTACGGCAGGTTGATCCGGTCTTCCAACAGATTTACGAGCAGCGTGGTGCCAAGAAGGGCATGGCCGGCTGTAAAGACAGCCTGCTGATAGACCGCTGTATTACGCAGGATTCTGTGCAGTACAAGCGGAATCTATCGATGGCCTGGATTGACTATCGTAAGGCATTTGACACAACATTGCACGAACTATTGTTGCATTTGCTCAGGTGTCTTGCGGTAGCAGAACCACTAGTGAGATGCATAGAACAACTGCTGCCTCTCTGGAAAACTCGCTTCACCTT
The DNA here is from genome assembly GCA_963583905.1 of Stenurella melanura. NCBI lineage: Eukaryota > Metazoa > Arthropoda > Insecta > Coleoptera > Cerambycidae > Stenurella > Stenurella melanura. The sequence goes on from OY757318.1 coordinate 68,173,208, forward strand.
AACATCCGGTGCACAGCGGGATACAACAGAGCAGGTGGCATTCCGAAGAGGAGTTTTCCAAGGAGACTCTCTGAGTCCCCTCCTCTTTTGCATCTCACTGCTGCCGTTATCTGTTGAGCTCCGCCAAACTCGCGGGTATCACTGTGGACCACCCAGCAACCGGAGGCATAAGGTCACTCATCTATTCTACATGGATGACCTTAAACTGTATGCCTCCGGAGAGCATGAACTCCAAAATGCTCTAAGGGTGGTCGAGCAGTACACGCGGGCCATTGGTATGGAGTTCGGGTTGGACAAGTGCGCGGTCGTTCAACTCAAGAGAGGACGATGCGGGGACTTTGCTGAAGACGCGCAACTCGCAGACGGAAGCATCCTGAGACATCTGGATGCCGGAGAGACCTACACATACCTGGGTGTGGAGCAACATCACATCCAGGATGTGCAACAAGTGAAAGAATCTCTCCGCGGCAAGTACAGAAGCCTACTCCGAAAGATTTGGTCATCCGAACTTTCGGGGAAAAACAAGGTATCTGCCACTAATATGCTTGCCGTTCCTGTTCTGCTCTACTCCTTTGGAGTAGTCAAATGGACTGTAGATGAGCTGCGCCAATTGGACAGAGGTACCCGCAAGATGATGAATATCCATAGGAGCATTCATCCTAGATCGTCCGTCCCTCGAGTGTACCTCCCACGAAATCGGGGGGGCAGAGGGCTCTTGGGGTTGGAGTGTATGCATGGCAGAGTGGCACTGAGCATGACATGTAATGTCCTTAGGAGCTCAGACCCGCTCCTGCAATTAGTGAGAGATCACGAAAACGCAGGGGTGGGTGCAGGATTGTTTAAGGCAGCAAAAAGAGCCTCAGATGAACTTGGTCTCGTATTCGACGATAGGCGAGGTGGCCGGCGCGGTGCTGATCCAGAGTCAGTCACTGAACTACAGCCAACTCGTCTGAAGGCCCAAATAAAAGCTGCCGAGCAGGAACTTCTGTTTAGGCAGCACGTCGATAAACCCATGCACGGTGTATACTATAAGAACGTAGAAACACTGGGTTTGTCGACCAGGCTGACATTTGCCTTTTTAAGGTCAGCCGGGCTAAAGTCTGAGACCGAGGGATTCATTGTGGCCTGCCAAGATGGTGTAATTAACACGTTGGTCTATCGAAGCCGCGTAATGGGTGTAGAGGTTCCTGATATAAACTGTAGGACCTGCCATCAGGCGCCGGAGTCACTCATGCATTTACTTTCTGCATGTCCGATATATGCGATTTCGGCCTACATCCAAAGCCATAACGCTGCGTTACGGGTGCTGTACTATCATCTACGGCACTCGTACGGGATAGACCAAACACCAATGCTGCCTTACGTCCCCGGAGATATTGAGTCCGTTGTCGAAAACAAGAGGTGCCGAATTTATTGGAACTACTCGTTTCCGACAGTCAGGCTAATTCAGGCCAACAAGCCTGACAGTCCTCCTCGACCATCAAAACAAAGTGATGTTTGTGATCGAGTTCTCGGCACCCGCTGAGCCAAACATTGCTTTGAAAGAGGAGGAAAAACGGACCAAATACCGTGATCTCCGGTACGAGCTCCAAGTGCTGTACCCAGGCTACTCGGTCAAGATGGTCGTCCTCATAATCGGTGTACTCGGAGGTATGAAGCCTACGCTGCTCTCATGATTGAAGACCATACCGGCCTGTCAGAAGTCTGCTGATTGGTTGGCAGGCCAAATGCAGAAGGCAGTCATCTTGGGGTCCCTTCGCCTGCTTAGAGCACATGATTCTGGAATCTACAGTCACTAACCCTGCGGAATGTGGGGAGTGGCTGTGGATATATTGCTGGCGCTCTTTCCGTGTGATGTCGGAGGCCAAGGAAGACTGTCCAGTGTCGGGAACCCGCAAAAAAAAAAATAATAATAATAATAATAATAATCGTCTTTATTGATGCACTGCACATAATAATATATTATAATAGTATAACATAAAATAAATGACAATACATCAAGGGCGAAGTTTAGTTACTGGAGCTGTTCTACCACTTAGTTGATTCAGATAATCTGTAGTACATGTGGTAATACCGGGGATCTGAATCATATTTTCTGTAGTTGTCAGAATCATCAAATGGCTATCGACGTAATATTAAATAACTTAGTTGACATCAAAGTTCCTCTACCAACTAATGCTAGTCATCAATATTGTCCCTTAATAATTTACAAGTCTACAACGTATTGGTTAATTTCATGAGCACTATTAAATCGTTGCTTTAACTTCGTTGTTTTAATTTAGATTAGCTTCGTATTCTTTAATTGTATCTCCTATTGTGATACATATTCCCTGTCTGTGGTTTACCTGTGTATTGTTATATCAAGAAATATTCTAAGAGACCTCTGAACTATCACCTAAGGTATATTATATGATTGGGTTGTTCTGTTAGGTTAGTGTAGGGAATGAACGAATGAATAAGGCAATAAATACGTAATATGAAACTGGCTCTTGGAGAAATCCAATGCCAAAAAAAATACATGGCATAATTGTATGGGGTGGAACATACGAAGATGCTCTAAGGCCTATTAAAGTTATTCAAAAAACCATATTAAAAATTAGTTTATATAAATCAAGTATATATCCAAATGTATTATTATTTAAAGAAATTAACAGCCTTAGTGTAAAATACAATTTGAATGCATAGTACATATCAACTCATACAGCAATTTATACCAAACTTACGTTCGCTGAACATGTAATCAAAACTGTGCAGGGAGCGGAAAGGACAACTACAGCTTAGTGCTGAACGTAGGAGGACCTAGAGCTTCGAAGAGACAACTGCTGTCACGCGTGATACACTCTCAAATGCCGTACGCCAATCTTACTTGGCATACTGTAGCAGGAACTGAGAAACAGGCTATCGTATGGCGGAGAATTAACATTAAAATATGCTCAACATACAGAACTATCTCCACAAAGAGAGTGAGGTTATAACGGAAATCCTATCTATTGAGCTCCTGAAATACACAGGGGTAGATGAACAAACAGCAAGAGGTAGTCCCATGAGGAGGTGGCAAGTGAAGTAGAAAGACGGAATTACGGGACGGTGGACGTACCGTATGGGCACGTGGACTATGTTGGGTTAGAAAATGTTACCGTTTCATGAACTCATCAGTAAGGCTGAAGTAGCCACTGCCTTATACGCTCTTTCCAACGAACTCAATAAGGCTGTGACGTTTCCCTTACATCTCACCGGGACATTATTTCGCCCACTAAGTATATATACGAAATACCAACAGCCACATTGAGTTCATTGGAAAGAGCGTATAAGGCAGTGGCTACTCCAGCCTTACTGATGAGTTCACGGAGTAGCCACGGAACGAAACTCTAACATATAACAACACAAATGGTGTCCCCGACGTGATACTGTTATTGAACCTAGTAAAACGATCCATTTGAAAAAATATCCAATTTACAATAAAAGTAAACTCAGACAAAAATCCCACGAACAAAATCACATTTGAACCATTAAAAAGACATAACCACATTTGGCATCATATTAAATCAAAATGAGCGTAAAAAATTATCTCATTAAAAATGACCAAAATATATCTCGAGGACGACGGTCAATCGCCTTTGGGCTCCGTCGTTCGAATTTTCAAAAGTACTCTAAAATTTCAAGTTGCACGGAGCGGAATACCGCTCCGCCCGACGAACTTTTCGAAAGTACCACGAATATGGTTTTTCGAAAGTACAACGAATAAAATCACACGGGGCGGAAAATTGCTACGTCCAACAAATTTTTCGTCAGTACAACGAATTTGACTTTCGAAAGTACCACAAATTTAGTTTATCGAAAGTACAATAAAGAGACTTGTACAAAGCAGAAAACCGCTCCTCGAGATGAATTATTTGAAAGTACCACGAATTTGGTGGTTCACAGGTCGAAATCCTCAGTCAGGATGTAGCGAGTAGCTATTTTAATCGTTTTACAAACTTAAAATTTTGGAAAAATCTATGGGACGGTTTTTCCAATAATAACCAAAACCCCCATTTAACCCTTTCAGGCACGATGGTATGACGTTTGCACCGCATATTTTGCGCCCGTTGCTGCATGGTGGTACACTATTTGTACCATTTTTTAAATAGTCTCATGTATTACCACCAGCATAGTTTTCTACAAAGTAATCAACCTAATGAGTTGAGAATTGTTCAGACATTGACCACAAGATACATCAACCTGTTACTTTATTATTTAATATGTGTTTTCTAGAAATGAATGGAAGCATTCATGCCGCCGCGTGCATAGCCTGTATAAATCATGAAATTTTCTTGCTCAAAAGTGGAATTTAAATTAAACTAGTGATTACCTGCGTTACTAAATACCCAACCATTAATAGGTACTAAGTTTCTAAAGTATAATTAAAACTGTTTTTATTTTGTTACCCTACATTTGGAGGCATCCGTTATTTGTACCACCGTGCGGCTTCTGGTAGTTCCTCATGTCTCGTCACGATAAAGACGTATTACTTTTTCGGAAGTACCGTTGAAGAGAGGAGACATACATCACTTTATATGTAATTTCAGCACTAAAATGGAAGGACAAAGGAACAGAGGACATGATTTCCCATTACAAATCATAAAAGTCGCATGTCCTGAAGACGTGAGGAACTAGAATACATTTATGTTGTCGAGTTCGATTGACTGAAGGTATCCTACGAGATCAATACAAAAAGTCATAAATGGTGGCGTCGTATATTTTCTTATTTAATTGATGCGTGTGTTGTCAGTAGCTTCTTAATACATAATAAAATAGCAGATAATCGTGAATTCGCTTGTCTAATCCTCAAAGATGTGTTGCGTACATCTGGCAACTTTCAGTAATTTTATTAAATTCTAATAAACTAAACTTAATTTTTGAGAAATATGTATAGGTATTTACCATACTCTAATAACGAAAACACGAGACATTGAATTATCATAGGTAATGTGTTTAAATTTAGTAATGTACACCTTTATTATATTTTCATGTTTTAACCATTTAACTCTTTTTGTATTCCTAACCTAACCTAACCATTTAACTCTTTTTGTATTCCAGTTTTTGCTAACAGCTCCCATAGAATACAGGGGCTTCGATCGAATAGTAAATATATCTGTATTTCACAGCACTTATTTCATGATTATTGGTTAAACCAAATATACTGCAGGAAGTATTGTGGGTTGCATAGAACAATGCAGACCAAATTCTTAGTAATTTTTAGTTTATAGTATGGTAATATGTTAATTGAGACTTGAGAGGGGATATCTCTTTTATTAGCTGGCTAATAGCAGAATTGGCCATTTTTTCTGTAGCCAATTCTGCAGCAGCATTTACTTTGACTTTAAGTTTTTTTTTGATAATCATTCAGTCACGAGTTGTGACACTTCTGCTGTTATCAAACTTTCTCATAGTGATCTATCTAATAAAAGAGTTTTGCTGCCAGACAACCGATTATTTAAATTAATAGCTGATTATATAGTTGATTAGATAAATAACTGATTAAATAGATAATTAATAGACAATAAATAGTCTACATAATTTACACATGGAAAATCATTTCTTTCGTTTGATGGTTAAATGCCTGCTAGATTCCATAAGACAGATAGTCCAGTCAAACATAGTTTAGTCAAGTTCAGCATAATCTAGTGAAATTTCGTTTAGTCAAGTCCCGTTTAGTCCAGTCAATCCAAACCAACAGCAAAACCCTAGCGTTATACAGGATAGCAAGACGTCAAACCAAGTCGAGGTGCCGTCTGTGTTCGGAGAGGCTGTTAGGAAAAGCTACCAGAACTCACCCGGAGCCCTCATCTACTATCTATCCATCGTCAGGAGGATTGGTGAGATTCTGAGAATTTCATTGATATTTTTTTGTGTGTAATATTTACTATATAACTTTCATTGCACAATATATTTCTTTTCTTTTAATGATAAATTAATTAAGCTATAAATATTTTCTCTTGGAAATTGTGATAATATTATTTAATATTTCTATTTCATAATTGATAACATTATTTTATAATTTTTATATTGATTAAATTCGTAGATTTGTTCTTATATTGATGATTTTTCTGAAGTTATTAATAAATAAGTATCTTTTATCGTAAAATTCAATTTTTCTGTATCTGTATCTAATACAATTATTTCATGAAAAAAAGAGAAGCAGGAGTTCCTCATCTCATGAAATCAAGAATCATAAACCATTTGTTTCCCAAACAATTCGGTGAAAGAATCCTCACCTCAACCTAAACACAGCACAAGATATAGTAATCAGAACCATCAAGTATGAACCGAATGGAAATGAAGTACATGCAGTGTTCATTTGTGTTTATAAGATAGAAATGGAGTATCCTCATATCATTATAAATAAATTACTTTTATAAATGCTACTCATAAATATTGTTTGTACATTATACTCAGATTTACTGTTAAGCTTATAATACCAAAAAGCACCATCTTATCGATAATCAAGTATGAAGTGCACGGTGGTACATACGGTGTACTGGCTATTTTCTCATATATTGTAACAGGCGGAATGCTCGATACCATCCTTTGTTACACTGTTAATAATTATTAGAAAAATTATAAGTTATCGGAAATATTATTCCCACAAACTTTAGTATTAATAGAGTGCCCTTACTCCCTATACTATGATGAACGTACGTCATCTGTCAGAGTTAACACCTGCGAATACTAGATAGCGCTCTAGGAATGATATTTCAACTAAATAACGCCGGGTGAAACTCTTTCTCGTTGAACCATTGAACTAATAAGACGTATTTATAATTTCGTTTGACCTGTAAAGGGGATAATAGAATTTGAAAAACCTCGTGATGATCACATGAGGTAAGGTTTTAATTATTATACCGGCAAATATCGTCTAACATTTGAAATATTGTTTTAGGTTTTTCTTATAATTTTCTCATAAACGATTTTTTTTATAAATTTTTTTTTATAAGTATTTTCTTATAAAGAATTACTTCTTAATCAAATTTAGTTACGTCTAATGCTGTTAACGTCGAAGTATTTCCACGCTACATTATTTGCTTTGAGCAAGATTATTTACATTCAAGTTTTAAGACTTACTACGTTTTCTACTAAGCCAGTAATATTCATTTGAAGTCAACCTTTCTATACTACATTTTGAATTGGAATATACGAAAACATTCTGGGCGAAGAGATTTTCTTCATTTTGTCTTGGCGACAAATATACGAACGTTTCTACGATTTTATAACCTTAAGTTGGGATTAAGGCCGCCACATGTGAAACCATAATCCACAATCATCGGAGAGCAGGACCGTATCTAGAAATTTCCTGGATCAGGATAACAAAATGACAGATAAGTACTTTTCATTGTTACCAATAAAAGGGATTATTTTCACATGATCGTTGAGTTATAAGAGTTAAACGTGTCTAAATTTAAAATATTAGATTCAAGCTAAATCTATTATATTTTTGGTTAGATTACATTTTAAATCCGTTGTTATAATTAAATCCATTGTTGTATATTAATTCGTAGTTCCTTATATCTTGAATTCGTTGTCGCAAATACTTCGCCGTAGTATTGTTTCGTAGTTGCTTTTGTCGTGATTCCTCATGATTAATAGCTTATTGTAGTACTATAATGCACGTTTGTTGTTGATATAGTAAGTCGTGGTTCAATTTTTGTTGTAACGAGAGTGTTTAAGTTTATGAACTTTGGGATAAGGTTACGAGATATATCTTTTGTAATATAGTTATTTTGTCTCTCGTAAAGAATCTCAAGTTCCTAGTTTTGTTGTAATATATGATTTTAGTATTGAGGTGAAAGTTACGAGACGTATCTTTTGTAATATATTTTTGGTTCTCGTAAACACCTCAAATTTAATTTGCTGTTAAGCAAATTTGTAATATAGTGCAACTTGTAATATAGTATTCTATTATCTTGTAATATATACTTTTGTTTCATAATTGAGACAATTTACGAGTCATCTCTTTTGTAATATATTTAATTTGGCTCTCGTAAAAGTCTCAAGCTTATCTTGAGCTTCGGTTATTGTAATATAGTATTTTGTATATATTTCTGTGTGATACTTTGCTATACAGTATCGTTGATGCTGTGATAGTTCAATTTCTTTCGTAATATAATATTTTTGTAATACAGGGTGTCCCAGATTTAAAGTGACATAGACCAATGAGAGATAGAGCACACTTTTGTGAGCTCAAAACACCCCCATACTTACCCTTGAAAGTGAACGGTTTTCGAGATACAGGGTGTTTTATGATTCTTGACTGAAACTAAAATTCACCATATATTTGGAATGGGTAGACGTATTTGGATTAAAGTTGGTACACATATAGTGCACTCCTAGTCCAATTAATAGCATAATGTAGTTTGTAAAAATTCCAGGACAGGACTCAATTTTTATTATTTTGCATTTAGTGTCAATTACATCACCCTGTATATCAGTTTTTTGTAAATGGCGTATAACTATTGAAACGTCTATGGATTATTGTACAAAACACTGTCATAATATTCGATGGCACATTTATGGTTACTTCCTAACAAATTTTCGAAACTGGTGGTGAATGATATTTAAATTCTACAAAATACGCAAACAACCAGTTAACGCCGCTATTTTATTAATTTTACTTAAACACTTGTTAAATAATTATTTAATGTATTATTGTTACTTAAATTTGATTCTAATTGCACTTAAAATTTGTTTAATACATAGTAATGTAAGTCACCTTTAGAAATTAAGTCTAAGTATTCAAATAAGTCGTTTGAGTCATTAAAATAAGGTTTTATATTAACAAATCTACTATAATAATTTTAAGATGCCATTCCAATTTACAAATGAAGGATATGCAGATATGATTTATGTGTATGGTTTTTGCGACGGAAATGGAAGAGCTGAACAGAGAGAATATGAAAGACGTTTTAGAAATCGTCGTACACCAAATCGTACAACATTTTCAGAGGTGTATCAATTTAGTAAGGAACATGGGCAATTTCCCTCACAGGCAAAACATGAACATGTTCTCGGAGATTTTCAACAGCGAGAGGAAGTATTGCAGATTGTTCATATGAATCCAACTGTAAGCGTTAGGAAAATGAGTCATCCATTAGAAATTACCAGAACAAGAGTATGGCGAACTTTAAAAAAAGAAAATTTATATCCTTTTCATGTTCAAGTAGTTCAACAACTTGAAGACACAGCGTTCCGCATTTAACATTTTGTAGGTGGGTAGTTGCGCACAGACGAACAGTTTCTAGAATTCTGTTCACGGACGAAGCTCAATTCACGCGTGATGGAATAAGCAACACCAGAAATCAACATCGTTGGGCAACTGAAAATCCACATGCTATGCTTCAGAAAAATTCCCAACACAGATTCAATATAAATGTCTGGTGTGGAATATACAATAGTCATCTAATAGCGCCACACATTTTTGAAGGGAGACTAACGGGTGAAATTTATTTAAATTTCTTAATAGATGTGTTACCAAATTTATTAGAAAACATTAATGTCAGAGGTATGTGATTTCAACACGATGGTGCTGGACCCCATTTTTCTGTACCGGTGAGGGAGCATCTTAATCAACGTTACACCAACAGATCGATTGGTAGAGGGGGTGCAGTTAACTGGCCACCGAGATCCCCTGATCTCACCCCCATGAATTATTTTTTATGGGGCCACCTAAAGTCACAGGTGTACAGTGAAAATATTAATACCCGTGAACAATTACAACAAGAAATGTTAATGTATGTGACAATATTAGACACAATCCGGCTATGATCGATAAATCGGTGAATACGCTTTTTAAACGTTCACAAAAATGTATTGACGCTGGTGTTGTTTATTTCGAAAATTTATTATAGTTTTAATTATCTGTACCAGTGTATAAAATAATTAGTGTCTTTTTAAAATTTGTGCTGTAAATTATGATTAAGCAAACTGTTTTTCTTTATTTTTTCCTTTTTTCTGTTTTTCCTTTTTCTTTTTAAGTAACAATAATACATTAAATAATTATTAAACAAGTGTTTAAGTAAAATTAATAAAATAGCGACGTTAACTGGTTGTTTGCGTATTTTGTAGAATTTAAATATCATTCACCACCATTTTCGAAAATTTGCTAGGAAGTAACCATAAACGTGCCATCGAATATTATGACAGTGTTTTGTACAATAATCCATAGACGTTTCAATAGCTATCCGCCATTTACAATAAACTGATATACAGGGTGATGTAATTGACCTTAAATGCAAAATAATAAAAATTGAGTCCTGTCCTGGAATTTTCACAAACTACATTATGCTATTAATTGGACTAGGAGTGCACCATATGTGTACCAACTTTAATCCAAATACGTCTACCCATTCCAAATATATGGTGAATTTTAGTTTCAGTCAATAATCATAAAACACCCTGTATCTCGAAAACCATTCACTTTCAAGGGTAAGTATGGGGGTGTTTTGAGCTCAGAAAAGTGTGCTCTATCTCTCATCGGTCTATGTCACTTTAAATCTGGGACACCCTGTATAGTACTATTGTATATATGTAACTTTTGTCTTTTGTCTTTATCTTTAATTTTTCTTTGATTACCCTAAGTAATCAATGGCGCCCAAGCCTTGAACTCCATGCCCTTTAGCTCTCCGTATCTTTACTGTGCTAGCCAGGTTACACCAGTGACGCTAACCACGTCGCTCGTAGGGTGGCCCACACTTGAACACTTGGGCAATATTTTAACATCGACCAAAAACCTTCTTTTCTTAGCCACAATCTAAATAATGATTTTCCCAGTTTTTCGTATTGAAAGAATCTAATGTCATTTCATTTATTTGTTCTAATTAGTTTTTACCATGATTATATCGAAACAGAAAATGCGTGCAGCTCAGGTCAATTTTGTTATAAATTTACCGTGCCTGAAAGGGTCAATTATCATCAAAGTGGGAGAGCATAATCCTTATCCAAACCACTAGAACTTACAAAAAATTAGTCAAAAAATTCAAAATCGGAGGGTCGATTCCAACGAACCCAAATTGCTTTTTGTCCCGGCTCAGGTGGACAGCGCCATAATAGTCGCTCGAAGGCGAGTCGGCGGATAAAAGTATATTTGGGTTCGATGCCGTTAGTACGTTTATAAAAGCTGGAAAATCATCGAACTCATATAGATAGCTTCCGTAAGTAAATAATTTTCAAAAAGTTCCGCATACATTTTACAATCATTACTAATTGGGAGCGTGAATCTTTTTCTACAGTCGATTGTCATAGTTCCCTCGACGCTGGATGAGTTACATTCCTACGGGAGGTAACGGCTTACCGAGTGGTGGTGCTCTTGATGTTTGCCTTATACAATTACTTACCGGGGGTTACCTTTGATCCCACCACGTTTGTGTACTTGTCCGAATACTCATAAAATCCATCGATGGTCGTATTTATTAAGAAGTGTTTCTGAGAAAGTGCTAATTATAAGATATATTCATTAGAAGTGCACCACCCGAAATAAGATTTCGACGGAGAGAGCAGACTGTAACAATCACAGTAAGTATAATTTTGTCTATTTTCGTCTTGGGGAGTCTGAAGGGTAACTTAAATCCCCCTTGTGAGTAGAGTTGATAAGAATCGTAGCGGCGACACGGCTCCGACCTAAATTAAATAAAATCCTTTTCGTGTTCATCAGACCATACGATACTAGGTACATCTACAATATCAACGCATAACGTGATTTAACTGTGTCGCGCCCCCTAGGCTCACTAACACTAATTAAAAAAAAAATCTAAACTGTAAAAAAAATTCTATGTTACCATTGAGTACCAATTTCAAAAAAATGAAAAATTAAAACTACTACATTCGCTCTACCTACTTCGGATCACTATCTTGGTTGCCACTAGCTTCACAAGAGACGTGCTGGGTATATATAAAAAATTAAGGGGCGCCACGTTCTTTTTATACCCGACAGTGATGGATGTAATGACGGGGTTATATTCAATTTGGTAGATATCGCCCCTCCACAAACCTCGAAATGGTGACTTGTTTTTTTGTTTTTATCTTTAATGGAGAAACTGAGACATATAGCACAAACAAACAGAAAATAGGACTAGGGACATTGTGACGGATGATTCTGATGTGTCTGTGGACGGTCATGACGTCGGGAAGGCGGTTTGGTTGGTAGCTGGTATTTCCAACTTCGGATATCGCTAGCTCCAGCCACTTCTTGTTGTTGCTGATCATGGGTATTGTCCACTTGTCTCAGGTCTTTCTGTTCGTTGTCCAGCCTTGTTGATGTTAACTATAAACTTTGTTAAGGTGTACGGTATATCAGTTGAAAAGATGCTGGCGGACGGCAAAAAAAATGTTCGGCAAAACGGTGTACAGTATATCGGTTGAAGAGATACTGACAGACGGTAAGCAAAGTGTTCGCAAAATGGTATTAAACCTTGACAGTTGATAAATGTTTGTATTATATGATGTTGATACTGGATTTTCGTTACAGGTGCGGATCGGTATTCGGTAATTATTTAAAAAATATGTAACGGTATATCGGTTAACAGATACTGGGAGATGATAAGCAAAATATTTGCAAAACGGTATTATTCGATGGCAGATGGAACGGTAACGGTGTACGGTATATCAGTTGAAGATGTAACGGTATTAATAGAACTGAAATTAAACCAATACAACGTTTGGTAATATAAGTGTGTATTGGATATGAATCGAAAGAATACACAAGTTCGGTTCGGGTTTCTTTTTGTATAAAAAGAAATTAAATAAAAACGGCAAACGATGAGAGAGCAAAAAAAACGAATTCGCATCAGATATTTTCTTTAACTTCTCATTGATATTAATTAAAATCCTAAAATTCTTATTTCGGATCAACTGTGAAATGTAATGATACTACTAAAATTGAAATGTATTAGTCAGTATTCAATAACGGTTAGAAATATAACGGGATACTGCAATGATTGTTATTGATCGGCACTGTTAGTATTCGGAGAGTTCTTTACAGCTTGCGGTCTCAAGCTCGAGTCGTCTTCTCAGGTTCAGTCAACAAAACAACAATAAGACATTTTGTAAAGGGTAAAATCGGTAAGTGCAACCTATCAGATTACTACGGTACACGTGCTCGCTGTATGGATGTTCGTAACGGACTCCAACATACGGCAATCGCTTCTGCGTCCCCAAGTTACTATTATACGAGTGACCACACTCCTAGTAACTCCATATTCCGGAGTCGTCGGTCAGTAAAACTGAAATGTGAACGGTCCTTATTGATGCTATCAACCAAATATTCTGGGAACGGATTCCTAACTTGGTTAAATCGTAGTTCTATTCCTCGAGAAGAAAACATGATAAAGTCCCTTAATTCCAAATGGTCATAAATTTAATTGATATGGTTCCACAAAAGAAATTTCTAAGTTTTCATTAGGAAGATGCCAAAGTATCAACACCTCTCAGAATGGCCGGTCGGATCGCGTTCGCAGCAAAACTCCATGCGATGCGGATGGTCCATAGTAATGATAGCAACCAAATATTCTGGGAACGGCCTCCTAACTTGGCTACAGATTACTTCCACTCCTCAAGAAAAATGACAAAATTCACAAATCCCAAAGAGTCAAAAATTGATTCGATGAAGTCCCACAAAAAAAATCTAAATTAAATTTTAATTAAGAAAATGCCAAAGTATTAACATCTCTCGGAACAGCCGGTCGGACCGCGTTCTCAGCAATACTACTCGTTTCCTCAGGTTTGGTTACCTGAAAACGATGCCCCACACGCCTATTTGTGACGTCGGGTCTCTTCGTACGACTTCGTAAGTATTCGGACGGAATTCGGTAGCTCACCAGTGCAGCTTCTAGCTAAGCTGGCAGCACAGGAATTCATTAAAACTCGCAGGCGGTCAGGAAACGGTTAATAACGTACTCCGAAGTACTCGGATCGGTTCGGTAGTAATCGGAAACGGCTAGGTCGGGTGACAGATGGTGGTGAATGATTTGAGCGGTATCTCATCGTAGCCCATTCTCAGGATGAACTGTCATAACTGGTCAGGAATTAAGTTCAACGGAATAGAAGGAAACGAATTAGCTGACGCCCTTGCAAAGAAAGGTGCTGAAGCCCAATTTTTTGGGCCCGAACCGCCTCGTGGCTTATCCAAGGGGCACAGAACGGAGGAGATCAAAACATGGGAAAGGAAGCAGAAAGAATCCTACAGGAGGCATGCGCCAGGCCAAAGACAAGAGAGAAAGTTTATTACTTATTCGACAAAGAATGCCACAAGGCTTCTCGAACTCGAAAAAGTCCGACTTAAGGCTGATAACAGGCCTCCTGATAGGTCATTGCTCCTTGAGATATCTCAAGAATATGAGCAAGGCAGACAATGATATGTGCAGATACTGTGATACTGCAATAGAAACTTCGGAACATATTCTTTGCGAATGCAAGATGTTAGTCCACACTAGGCTAAAGTACCTAGAAAAGGTGAAATTAACGTCTGAAGACAGGGAAAGTAGCCCCCAGGAAAATCACAAGCTTTGCAAAAAGCTTGGGAGTTCTCGGCAACAACTAATTGTAGGGAAATTCACAAACGATTTTTCAGGTCGTTGTGAGGAAGGGATGGAGAAGCCGAGCGACCACCTAAACAATTTACAATTTATGTTATAAATTACTTCAATTCAGTATTATTTTTTTAAGCAATTCTCCACAAAAATTGATCAATAGGAATATTCGTGGGAATATATAAAAAAAGAACTGAAAGATTCACAAAATATAATAAAGATGCCTTAAAAAAATCAATTGTGGACATTAACAATGGTGTCATAAGTCAGCATGTAGCTCATAAAAAATATGGTATATCTCAAATGACCCTTAGTTACCATAGGAGGGGTTTAAGGGTTCAGAGAAATATAACCATGGGTAGCACAACGATTCCATTGAATGAAGAAACGAAGCTTGCAGAGGGTTTTATTTACGATGGAAAAATGGGGTTGGAGATTAACAAGACAAAAATTTTTCAGAATTGTCGAAGAATATGTCACAAAAATGGCCTCAAAACTCCATTTAAACAAGGTCATCCGGGAGAGGATTGGTTTCAAAGGTTTTCTAAACGTCACAAGATATCAATTAAAAAACACAATCAGTTGAATTTGCAAGAATGAGCGGATCGCATCTCCCCACTGAAACATTTCCAAGTATAACATGTCGCCATATCCAACGGATAAATGGAGTCAGAAGTCGCCACTTTTACAGAAAACGTTACTAGAATTTTTTTAACCGATCAGGCCGATTCTATTAATTTACGTGACCATATATCACATATAGATGAACGATTAATCACAGCTCCTATGGAAAATGATATGATAATGCTGAAATTACCTCCTCATTCCTTCTATATTCTGCAACCACCCGATTTGAGCGTCTTTAAGCAATTAAAAAGTAGATGGGGTAGTGCTCTGGTTCAATGGCAGAGGCACAATCAAGCGCGAAAAATACCAAAGAAAGAATTTAGTACCCTGGTTGAAGAGATATGGAAGGTATTAAGGCCCGAAATAATTTGAAATTCGAGAGGCGGGACATTTCCATATGATTTCAATGTTGTAATTAACTAGCAGCATGATCCTTTAGCATACAAGCGATGGGAGGAATATAAGAGGAAACAGACCGATAATGCTGAAGCCATGGCAAATTCTGAACCAGTTGCAGAACAAGAACCTCAACTTGGCACTTTTGAAAGTCTCGATACAGAAAAGGATGTTCGCTCCTTTGAGGAGTTGCTGTCATTTATGGTGAAACAAAGCCGACCTACCGACGTAATAAAACCTAAACGCAAAGTTGCTACAGCTGCGGAAGTTATTACAGGAGAAGTTCTTAAACGTGTACAAGAGGAAAATACAACAAAGTGTGAGAAAAGGCAAAGCTAAAAAAACTTAAGTCTACAAAAAAACAAAAAGCCATTGTCGAATGAGATGAAATCGAAACAACCCATGAAGACGAGATATGATGATAGTGATGAAGACAGAAAAAAATGATAGAATATGAATCGCTGAATGATTATGTGACAGAAATAACTAAAACAGAAGAAGATGCAGAAGTAGAAGACTGGATACTAACCGTTTTTGCTACTAAGGAATTGTTCACACACAAACGGGTCGATCCTTTGGAGGTGGTTGTGAAATGGAGGGTTGTTTTTTGTTTTTGAAAGTTTCACCCCTTCTTTGCTAAAAATATTTACTTAAACTACCCTACCTTGAATGGTGAGCTCTCTAGCTGGGTCTTGGAGTCGATCCGGATGGTTGTTAGGGTAGCTGAAGCCTCTGGAGGGTTGTTTAGGCGAAGAACAGAAGTTCAACTTCTGTGCTCCTGTTCCCTATAGGTGCTTTAGTTGCCTATAGTTCCCTTATTTTGCACAGGATGGGGTTGAAACTTGGTCACTGTCTTCCTCAAGCTAAGAGGGGATGTTTTGAACAGGGGTAGTTTCCCTGCGAGCTAGTTTGCCGGTGCTAGTCGGTCGGGTGCTCGTGTGTGCGAAGCAAATTGTGAGTTTGCGGAGGATTCTGATGTCCTCGCCGAAGTGAAATAAAACACTTTATTTTAACGTAACGTCGCTTGCTTTGGTAACAAATTTATTTAAGAATAGTTCACAGCCTTCGAGTTTACAAACGGGATTGTTTTAAGATCTACGAGTTTCACAGCTTTTGATTGTTGAACACAGTTTGTTACTAAGTCTAGAAATTTAACACAGATATGATTTTAAAACCATACTACGAGAAGATCCATTTAGGGTTTATTCGCGGAATTTTTTGATGTATGTTTTAACGCGGCGTTTGAGTTATTTAGTTTAAGGGTTGATTTAGAAAATTTTGTGTGTCTCGCGAAGCCGCTGAACCTCACTACTTGAACCGAACTGATGCCGCACTAGAACTGTTGGTGGTGACTACCACTCTTTCACTTTGCTGCTACCTACTACTTAACTTAACTCTCGGCGGGTGCGATTTGTATTTATAGGGGTACGAATGTGTACTGCTATTCATTGCTTTGTTCCTTTGAAAATTATTTTCTGAAAGGCGGCTTAGTGATAATTTAATTAAATCCGACGCGAGCTTTGACGCGCGGTGCATGTTTGTTATGATTTTCTTGACGGGTGAGTCGGCGATTACTTTGTAAACGTATTTCTCTAAGGGTGTTTTCAAAAATAATTTTAGTAAAATTCGCGTGGGCTATGACAGATGATGAATGCATATGAACGTTTCTTTGTATGCACGTGTGCGGACTTTTGCTTTAAGAGCAATTAATTATATTTTATTGTTAACACGCGCCGAAGTATAAAAATTGAAATCATCCCTTACAGGGTGGAAATGTAATAATCCGGAATGTCCTGAGATTAATAGAAAATTTTCTAAGTCGTAAGACTTGATCAAACAGGTCGACGGGAATATGAATCGATTTGTGCAAAAGGCCCTCTGGTCATATACGAGAGTTGCCTGTGTCTTTAGTTAAAAGTGACTAGAAAAATTAGAAAACGACTTTTTATTTATGATACGAGTTTGGCGATCGATAGAGTCATTAAATGGGCATTTTTTGGTATCTAGTTTTTTGAAAAATACCTACAAAAAATTGTGCTCTACAACAGAATCACGATACCATTATGTAGACAAACAATTTCAGTCAATAAAGAAGATGAAGAGTTAGAAGTAAAATTTACTAGAAAGGTTCGTTGGATCCATCAGGTTCGAGATCTTTTACTTAGGCAAAATCCAGAAGACTGTGATTTCCAGAAGAGATGCTATTAAAGCACTTCGAAGCCTACGTTACTTTGGTGAGGCTTAATACAGTTTGAAACTGATTTTTTCGCAAATAACGCCGAATAAATGAATTTGAATAAATTATATTCCATATATTTTTAGGTTTATAGTTTTAGACTCCATTTCAATGACAATTCCTTGTATAAACAGTCATTATTAACTATGCATGTTTAGCGTTCGTCAATTCATTTTATTAAAGACATTCCTAAGATATTTGCTTTTTATTCTTTTCCAATTCTGTAAAAGTTAGTCGTGGCAAAAATTGCACTCTTTAACACTCTTATCCCATAAAGAGAATCGTATTGATTCTGGTAACACGTTATACAGTTGCCCCATATGCCGGGGCAATTGTGCAGTGTCGACATAATTTTTAAAAAGTCGGGAAAAAAAAGTGAAAATAAGTTTTCTCGTCTAACAACAGCAAAAGATCAATAGCCAATACTAATGAAGATAACATGTATTAATATTCAATTTCCAATTTAATTAAATTTTAGTTTTTTAGTAAATTAATTTTATACTATTTAAACGGACACTATCAATATTTTACTCAACACTTACCTCACTTCACCATAATAAAAGTTCAGCAGCAGCCAAACAACATACATACCCAATTTGTGCAAAAATTTAACAGAATATGGTTTTAAAAAACTAAAACGTGAGAGAACACGAACATCATGAACTCAGGAGAATACGGCTCGTGTTTTAAAAACCATTAGCAATGATCCTCGTTCATCATTCCGACAAATAGAGGCCTTCACCAACCCATTACTATCGTCGTGTGTCGTGCCAAAGAATATTAAAAGAAAATAAATACCGTGCATATAAACCACACTTATTATATCATCATTTACTGCCCGGAGACTATGACGGTAGCGGAATTGTCTTGCTGAGTTTTCTCTCTTTATGAAGGAAATTGTAAGTTTATAACTGGGACTGCGATTCGGATACCAAGAAATATGTAAACTGCCTCGCCTATAACTCTACTAATAAGTCAAATGTACAGGTTGATCATTCTGTTAGTGACCGCGCATGTTTCGTCTACAATTTGAAACGGGAATCTCTAGCTGCTAAAACTATTTATGAATAATACAAACAATTCAAAATATATTGATTTTAGTATCGCACACCTAAATGTAAGGTCCATCTGTGTAAGTTATGGAGAATTCTCCTAATTAGTAAGGGACCATGATTATTGTATTATAGCCCTAAGCGAAACCTGGTTAACGGAAAGCATAAACACGAACGATATTGCACTGCCTGGCTATAACCTATTCCGAAAAGATAGAGCAGGCAGAGGCGGAGGCGTAGGGGTGTATATAAAATCAGATATTAAATGTGAATTAATAGCTACAGATAATGAGCAACAGCATATTGAACATATTTGGTTGAAGATAAAGGTCGGTAGAAGTACTCTTGCTTTGGGAGTAATTTATCGACCCCCACAACAAAATTTGTTACGTTGCATAGAATATCTAGACAATTTTCTCCCGCCAATTGTATCTTCATGTGATTATGTTGTAGTTCTAGGAGACGTCAATGTTAATTTAATGGAACTGGAGAACCCGTTGTCCACTTTTTTTGATACATTTAGTTTTACACAACTTATTGATGAACCGACGCGAATCACGGAAACAACAGCCACACTTCCCATATTCATAAATAATGTCGATATAGTTCGGAATTTTGGCACGTTCAGTGCAGACACTGTCAGTGATCACCAGCTTGTTTACTGTAACTTAAAATTTTCTCATATAAGGAATCAACAAAAATTTGTCACATTTCGTAATTTCAAAAATTTTAATGATATTGAGTTTAGACGAGACTTAATATTAACTGGGACGATATCTACTACATTCCATCTCTAGATCAAAAAGAACAATTCCTGACCACCAACATTCTAAATTTATTCAATATTCATGCCCCACTTAAAACCGCTCGCGTCAGTAAACCACCTTCACCTTGGCTCACGGATGCTTTAAAACTAATTTTAAAAGAAAGAGACAAAGCTTATAATAAATATAAAGCCAATAAAACACAAGAAAACTGGCACGCTTATAAAACTATGAGAAATTCTGCTCTGGCGTCAATACGAAGGGAAAAGAAAGCGCGAAATTGGTGTACTACGGGTTTGATACAAATGCCGCAACTTTTTTTAAATCATATTTATCTAACCGTCGACAGTCAGTTTCAGTCAATAATCGCAACTCCTTGCCTCAATTAATTTTATCAGGTGTCCCGCAAGGATTCATACTTGGTCCACTTTTGTTCGTAATCTATACAGCCGACATTTTCAACCGGGTTAATAAATCTCATCTGCAATCATATGCTGATGACACTCAGATTCTCTACGAATTCAATCCAGCTGACATCGACCTAGCTAAGACATTGCTAAACGATGACTTAAATTCTATCTGCAGATATTCTAAGGAACATAACTTGAAAATTAACTGCAACAAATCGGTAGCATTGCTGTTCAGTTAAAAAAATCGACGAGAAATTCTAAAAACGAGGCTCAGCATGGTTGTAGATGGTGAACCTATTAAGTTTTCAGATTTCGCAAAAAATCTCGGTGTCTCTCTAGATCAAGACACACGGTTTCAACAACATATTAAATTACTGTTGCAAAAAACTTATGAAAAAATGAAATTTTTGTACTCAAACAGACACATATTGAATTTCAAAATGAGAAAAAAAAATGTGTGAATCACTTGTGTTGCCTGTTTTCACCTATTGTAATATACTATACTACCTATGTCTTGACCAAACTACTAAAAATCGTCTACAAATTGTACAAAACACATGTTGTCGTTTTATCTACAGCCTAAGAAAATACGACCATATAATAATAATAATAATACTATAAGAACGTAGAAACACTGGGTTTATCGACCAGGCTGACATTTGCCTTTTTAAGGTCAGCCGGGCTAAAGTCGGAGACAGAGGGATTCATTCTGGCCTGCCAAGATGGTGTAATTAACACGTTGGTCTACCGAAGCCGCGTAATGGGTGTAGAGGTTCCTGATATAAACCGTAGGACCTGCCATCAGGCGCCGGAGTCGCTCATGCATTTACTTTCTGCATGTCTGATATATGTGATTTCGGCCTACATCCAATGCCATAACGCGGCGTTACGGGTGCTGTACTATCATCTACGGCACTCGTACGGGATAGACCAAATACCAGTGCTGCCTTACGTCCCCGGAGATATTGAGTCCGTTGTCGAAAACGAGAGGTGCCGAATTTATTGGAACTACTCGTTTCCGACAGTCAGGCTAATTCAAGCCAACAAGCCTGACATAGTCCTCCTCGACCATCAAAACAAGGTGATGTTTGTGATCGAATTCTCGGCACCTGCTGAGCCAAACATCGCTTTGAAAGAGGAGGAAAAACGGACCAAATACCGTGATCTCCGGTACGAACTCCAAGTGCTGTACCCAGGCTACTCGGCCAAGATGGTCGTCCTCATAATCGGTGTACTCGGAGGTATGAAGCCTACGCTGCTCTCAGGATTGAAGATCATACCGGCCTGTCAGAAGTCTGCTGATTGGTTGGTAGGCCAAATGCAGAAGGCAGGCATCTTGGGGTCCCTTCGCCTGCTTAGAGCACATGATTCTGGAATCTATGTCACTAACCCTGCGGGATGTGGGGAGTGGCTGTGGATATATTGCTGGCGCTCTTTCCGTGTGATGTCGGAGGCCACGGAAGACTGTCCAGTGTCGGGAACCCGAAACAAAACAAAAAAAAAAATAATAATAATAATAATAATCTTTATTAACCACTTTAGATACATAGTTTGTACATGTGGCAAGTCAACAGAAATGGTAAAATAATAGTATACAAATGTCAACATGAAAATAACACACTAAACATTTAAGTCCAAAATACATAAATAATATATAACAAATAAATATACAAGAATAAATACAACAAACAATACATGCAAATGGATAGTATAGTGCAAAGAGATAATAAATAAAAGGAGCATAAAATCGTACCCTATATTCACTTAACTAGAGCAAGAATGTATGAACTCTTGAATATTATAAAATGCACCAGTCAATAACAAAGCCTTCAGCTTTTTTTTAAAAAGCTCACAAGACTTCGACATTTGTATTTCCAATGGCAGCTTATTGTACAGAGTTGTGCCAGCATAGTTAGGAGATTTTTTGAAATATTCATGATCATGTCTTATCGTGCACATTCTGTTCCGCCCTCTAGTGCTGTAGGCATGAAAGTCACCATTGACTCGAAGTTTACTTTTATTATTATGAACAAAGGTCAACAATTTCATGAGGTAGATCGATGTCACAGCAAATAATTGTGCGTTTTTAAATGTCTCCCTGCACTATTCGCGGTAGGGTAAGTCAAACATAAGTCTAATTACCCTTTTTTGAATAACAAAGACCCTATTGATATCGCTTAATTGCCCCCATACATTAATGCTGTAATCTATATGAGAATAAATGACGGCATAGTATACATTTAGTAGTGCATCTCTGTTAAGCACACCTTTTAGCGAGTTAATGACAAAAACCTTTATTTAATTTGCAGCACACTACATCAATTATTTATCGGCAAAACTAACTGAATTGAAATGGTTAAAAATAGACAGCGTGGTGAAATTTCATTGCCTTGTAATCTTACACCGCTTATGTCGTTCCTCGATTCCACTATATCTTCGAGAGAAACTCGTTTTTAAAAGCGCTGCACACAATGTCATCGGCAGTCAGACATGAAATGACCTGCGATGCGCGCCGCCACCTATATTTATAACCTCGGCGAGAACAGCTCTGGCCAATCAGATGCGCGCTGGCCGGCTAGCTTTTACATAAAAGCGCACGCCGGAATCCAGCGAGGCATAAAAAAAAGACCCACAAAGTAAAATTCACTGAACAAAACACCTCTCCTAACATCAATCAAACCACTGCTCCCACAACCACCGGCTAGCTTTTACATAAAAGCGCACGCCGGAATCCAGCGAGGCATAAAAAAAAGACCCACAAAGTAAAATTCACTGAACAAAACACCTCTCCTAACATCAATCAAACCACTGCTCCCACAACCACCCCCACTGCCCCCAGCACCACCCCCGCCGCCCCCTCACCCACCACCTCTCCTAATAGAGAAACCACCCCAGTTATATCTATATACACAAACAATCATAATAAAATAATACATCTAATCAATTCTAAGATCAGACAAAATCCAGTATATAAATATAACTCGAGATCGCTTTCCTGCTACCCTAAATCTAAACCGGATTTTACTATAATTCTAGACCTTCTAAAAAGGAATGAAGTTGAATTCCAATCATTTTACTCACTTCAAGACAGGCCGGTCAAGCTGGCAGTAAAATATATACCATGCGATATAGATATCGAATTTATAAAATCCGATTTAGAGAACAAAAATATAATACTATTCAATACCTCCAGACTTACCACGACCCGTAATGGCATTAAAACAATCACATCAATTATAATTCTAACCGTCCCTAGAGAGCAGTCGGACGCGGCGCGCTCCCTGACTGAGCTCTGCTCTTGCAGGGTAAACGTCGAGGAGTACATTGGCCCGGCAGTTTCTCAATGTCATCGCTGCCAAAAGTTCGGGCACTCCTCGGAGCTGTGCAACCGTGTCCCACACTGCGTGAGATGCGGTCGCACACACGAGGATGAGACATGCAACACAGAGGAGTGCAAGTGCGCCAACTGTGGAGCAGCTCATCCTGCTAGCTACCGAGGCTGCCCGGCCTACAAAGCAGCGGTGACAAGAAGGCGGCAAACACAAACCCAAACAACCCAAAGAACTAACACTCACCCTGTCATCAGAAATACACAATCACAAAGAAACAACACCTCAAACATTTCTTTAACCCAATTCCCACCTTTAGCTAATAACCAAGCCTCCACTACCCAAACAACTGCATGGCCACTGCGCCAACAAAATCAACATCATACACATCAATCTAACAATTCTGACACCCAAAATAACTCACAACCGGACGACGACGGTGATATACTAAAACAAATTAGAAGTATCCTAAATATTTTCAGACAATTAGATATTAAACACATACTCAAAACACTTGCAAATACACTAAGCAAAATTAAAAACACCAAAGACTATTTCGACAAAATATTACTGATATTAGAATTCGTTCTTCATTTATTCAATTAAACACATCCTAAACACAACAGTCTCCGAAACCATCCACACCCTACCCCAACCACGTCCCTGACACTCCACCAGCAGACAAAAGAAACACTGGCACAACTAAAAAACAAATAACTCAAACACATAATCATATATAATCAAATAAGAAAACATTACCGCACATAAAACTATCATTACAGAAAACATCTTCAAACCAAAATACAAATCCACACACTACAAAACAGTCAGCTCAGAGAAGAGCAAGTCCACGACAAACAAATACAATCATCCTACGGTAAGCGCCAAAGAGGCGGACACCGAGTGCATCCCTCACAAGGGGCACATACTGGAGTAGCGAGGCATCAGTCGATCAGCAGCTACTGAGCACTTAAGTCGATAAGACCGCTCACCCTTCTTGAAGTTTAAAGTTAATTGTGTGTTTTTATTTACTACCCTCGCCCTTTCCAGGGCGCCTCTCTGGACTAATAATCCAGTTTCAGATTTCACAAGTGAACTATGTTCACCCGCAGTGGCAAAGCAGTGGGCCCAGGGACCACGAACGACGCTTCGACGGCGGCCCCCACTCACTGCATGGCACAACCAACAGCACCCCAGGACAGCGAAGCGCTGTTCACCCAAGACGGCAAGACAGTGGGCTCAGGGTACATGGACGACGTATCCACGGCGGCCCCCCCCTCACTGTATGGCATACCCAACAGCACCCCAGCACAGCGAAGCCCGGTTCACTCGTAACGGCAAGGCAATGGACCCAAGGACTACGAGCGACGCATCGACGGCGGTCCCCCCTCACTGTATGGCAGACCCAACAGCATTCCGGGTCAGCGAAGACTCGCTGTCACCAGAGGAGCAGCATTTTGCCAGGTTCACTCCGCCGCCCGAAGAAGTCTCCACCTCCTGCCCAGGGCAGCTCAGCGACCGGCCGTTTAATATCGATTCTACCCCGGACTGGCCACAGTTGTTCAGCGACGCTTCGCTGACTCCACGCCGACTGCCGGCCACCCCTCGCTGCATGGTACCATCGACCGCCGCCTGCCCAAGTAGGAGTCCATCCCCGGAAGGTCAGCGATTCATCGCGCACACTTCGCCGACCAGTGGCACCTATCTATCGACCAGCGAACCAGGACTGGGCTTCCGGGGGATGACTATCCCTCTACACCAGATGCCACCAGCCAACCAGACGACGGCACCCAGCGCCACTCCAAAAATACAACAAGTCGCCATCCCAGGGCGAACAGCCGGGGCGATCCCTGCCCCCTCAACAACCACAACAGGGAACCATCAGCCAGGCCTAGGGCTACCAACATACGAACAATTGGCCCAACTACTGGCCCTGACTACGTCATATCTCGCTCAAGTAACCGCACAGCAACAAAATAGCCGGCCCCCATCACTGCACGGAGCTCCCCACAGCCGTATGACGTCAGGGAGCCTAATTTCCGTGGACAACAGTCGCAATATAAGGCACTAACATACCCTCACCATGCCTCATCATTCATCTGCTCTCTATCAACGGTGCTTCACCTATTCGGCGACTACATTATACAATTCCGTAAAACCCAATATGTGCGTAAGTCTGTATGTTTTTCGTATCCAAATGGAGCAAATGCTATTATCCCGTCAATTAGAACTACCTCTGTAGGATATTCATAGTCCTGTTATATAGTTTTACATATATATGTTATATAGTTCACATACTCATATGTTAATTATTAGTTATTAGGTTATCAGTACTTCCAAAAATCTTGTTGGACTACTTGTATAATAGGTTAAGTGTAAGAGTAGCCATCTGGCTAAACTTCGCCTGTTTTACATAGTATATTTAATGTGTGTAATGTATATAAATGGTATATTATGCATTTATCACAATAAAGTCGATATTATTATTATTATTATAAAAAATATACTTTAGAGTGACGAAAGCAAATTTACAGTAACGGCAGATATTGGTCGGAAAATAACCCAAGATGGACGATCCGAACAAGAAACTAAACTGTTTTCAGCGTAAATGTATGGTATGGTTTGTTAAATGGTTATATATTAAGACCTATTTCTATACCATCAGATTATTACCGGTGAGCGTTATTTAAACTTTATAGATGTGATATCCTTGTTAAGTTGAAGTCGTTTTAAGAATTTTATTTTATTTTCGTTTTGTTTCATAACATTCTTTTACATCTGTATCTACTGTATCTACTATATATTTTATACAAATATTCTCTATTATATATTGTATATACTATAAGTATTTATATTCGTTGCACGTATGCTTTTAAAAGTACCGCGAAATATTTTCGAAAGTACCACGAAATCTTTCATCACAATATATTTTCGAAAGTACCATGAAATCTTTCATAACAAAATATTCTGGAAAGTACAACGAAATTATTCACCACAAACCATTTTCGAAACTGTCACGAAATTCTCTATCGCAAAATATTTTTGAAAGTACCATGGAATGTTTCTTTTGTCAGATGGACAGTGTAGAATAAATTATTCAAAGATTTTATTAACTTTTATAGTTGTATAAAAATTATTATATGAATTATAGGTGTTAAAGGAACTGTTTACTTACGGTTTCAAAACTGCCACAAAAATAGACAATAGTGGGTGAAAAAAGTAGCACCTAGTAGCATATTAGGACCCATTCTGTACCCTATACTACGTTTAATTTGCTGAAGTGATAAATAACTGTAAGCAATATAGAAGGCAGGCTGTGTAAAATCTATACGCGATAATTTTAATCCACTGTCAGATGGACAGTGAAGTATAAATTACTTCAATATTTTCTTAACTGTTGTAGTTGTATTAAAATTATCATTATGAACCATAACTATAGGTGTGAGGAAACTGTTTACTAGTGGTTGTGAAGCCAGAAGACAACATTTCAACATAGATCACGTGCGAAGAAATAAGTGCCACAGGGTAGCAGACTAAGACCCATTTTAAACCACACACACTTTTGATTTGCGAACTGTAAACAATATAGAAGGCGGGCGCAATGAAACATTTAGGCGCTATAATTTTAATCCATTATCAGATGGACAGTGTAGTATAAATTATTTAAAGATTTTACTAAAGTTTATGGATGTACAAACATTATTATTATGAATCATATTTATACATGTTGACGGCACTGTTTACTCGTGTTTTCAGAACTACGACAATAGTGGGTGAAAACAAGCAAGTATTTCAACATGGATGATGAGCGAAAAACAAGTGCCACAGGGTAGCATAATAGGACCCATTTTATACCTCATGTATAATTTTAATCCATTGTCAGATGGACAGTGCAGTATAAATTATTTAAAGATTTTATGGTTGTACAAACATTATTGTTATGAATGAAAATTATAGATGTTGAGGGATCATTTTACTCATGGTTTCAAAACTACCACAACAATAAACAATGGTGGGCCAAAACAGAACATTTCAACATAGATGATGTGTGAAAAAAAGAAGTTCCGTAGCAGACTAATTCTCATTTTAAACCTCATATACACTTTTGATTTCATCGATGTAATAAAAAAAAATTCGTAGAAGAATAGTCATCTTAACGTTTTACTAGTTGAGAATTGCAACTATTACGTGTATTCAGTATAAATGATATGCCACGGGGTGGCACGCTATGACCCATTTAATACCTCGTACACACTTTTGATTTGCCTGAAGTGATAAAAATTGTAAACAATATAGAAGGCGGGAGCTGTGAAAATCTAGGAGTTATAACTTTAACTCGTTGTCAGACGGACAGTGTAGTATAAATTATTTTAAGATTTCAATATTTCTGCAGTATAGTTTAGTATGTCGGTGATTTTTGCTTGTATCTCGCGCAAAGAAAGTAGCGTCTCACGCAAAGGTGGTTCTTTAACCACGGCTTCCAAATATCTGTCGAAAAATCCGTATCAACAATTTTTACAAAGCACAATATTCCAACCCTAGCCCAATTCAAATTAGGTAACCACATGTATCCTTACGAAAATAAAATTACCTCTTTAGAAATTATCCTTGACAATAAACTTAATCGGAGAAGCTATATGGATTGGATTGTCACTAAGTGTGAGACAGGTATAAACTTCCTGATAATGATTGCTAAAACTCGGTGAAGAGGGGCGGACCTAAATACGCTACTGGTTTTTTATCAATCCTACCGGGTGAGTCACGAATTGCGCTCGCCCCGATATTTCCTAAAATATTTGGAATAGAAAATTTAAATTTGGAGGCCTTATTACACGACTAAAATGCCATATTTTCAATAAAAAATCAAGTTTGGTACACATCCGGTTTGACCGGAAATGCCCACAACTTTCGATTTTTAAATGGAACACCCTATATATTTTTACATTTTTGGAATCTAGAGGAAATTTTGAACACAATACATCCATTTTGGTCACTTTTTGATAAACATTAAAAATTTTAATAAAAAATCTATTTCTGAATCCAGAGTGCTGTGGTGCCCAAAATACATTTTAGTTTGTGTGCTACGTTACTATAAAAAAAAAGAGCAATATGATTGCATTACTTAATTCTCTAGAGGCGTTTAAAATTTTTAAATGTGATTTTTACCTACTAACTCGGTTTTTTTAAATGGGAATTTAATCGTTCACCAACATTTTTAAATACCTCATTTTCATACGAATCTAATGATACCAAAATTTTGAAAATCCGCTCAGAAATATTTGAGATTTCAGCCAAAATACAATGCAACCAAGCTTTTAGAAACATGCGGCTAATAGATAATAGATTAGTGGGCTTTGGAAACTAAAGTGGCACATTTCTGTATAAATCTGGTAACCTAATAACATTGGAAAAGTCATAGTAGCCCTTGAATGTAATAAAACAATATCAGCTGTCAGACAGACTCGTGTAATTATAGGCAATTCTTGTTGCAAAGAAAGGCATTTAAAAAAAAACAGTAATTTTTATTTTTTGACGGAAATATTTGGTTTCATTTCTTTTCCGATATTTGGCCAATATTAATTGAAAAATGTGTTATCATACACAATATGCCATAAAATTAAACGAAAATGGTTATTCGAGGGTTTTTGGGGTCACTGATCACCTATCTGAAGTCCAATTTGGGAAATTCAAAATGGCGCACCGGAAATCGGGCCATCTTCCATAAGAAGAATGAGAATGGATATCTTGGTCTTGAAAATCTGTATTCGGGAGTTTTGGGGGTCCCAGATTACGAATGCGAGGCCTGATTTGGTAAATTCAAAATGGCGGACCGAAAGTAGTCAATTTATCAAGGAAAATTTGTATTTTTTTCGTTCTTGGGCTGAAAATGAGTACTCGGGGGTTTTTGAGGTCACTGATTACGGATCAGTGGTCCAATTTACGAAATTCAAAATAGCGAACACGGGAGGAACAGACAATCTCTCCGGAAAACCTCGTATTTTTTACTTTTTCGGGCTGAAGGTATGAAAAATACGAATATTTCCTGAAAAATATACTACTTCCGGTCCGCCATTTCGAATTCTCCCTAACTGGACATCAGATTCGTAATAATAATACGAGTTTTCAGGAGAAATGGACTGTTATTCCGGTCCGCCATTTTGTATTTCGTAAATTAGGCCTTTGATTCGTGATCAGAGACCTCAGAAACCCCCGAGTACTAATTTTCAGTCCAAGAGCGAAAAAGATACGAGTTTTTCTTGATAAATTAACTCCGGTCCGCCATTTTGAATTTACCAAATCAGACCTCAGATTCGTAATCAGCAACCTCGAAAACCCCCTAGCACAGATATTCAAGGCCCAAGATATCAATTGTCATTTCTTATGGAAAATGGCCCAAATTTTCGGTCCGCCATTTTGAATTCCCCTAATTGGACTTCAGATTGGTGATCAGCGACTTCAAAAACCCCAGAGTAACCATTTTCGTCTAATTCTATGGCATATTGACACGGGAAGGTTTGGGCATTTCTTGCCAGGAAAGGATCATCGGATCGTAGTATTAGTAGGGGAAACGATGTCGGTAAAACATATAGCAAAAAAAATCTGAAATCTCTATGAAAATCACGAAAATAAATTATTTTTCTTTTAGCGGTAAAAAATAAAAATTCTGGTTGACAAAATAAATATTAAAAAAATTAAAAATAATTTCTATACAAATAAATTAAAACAATTCTGAAAGAACAATGCATCGACACGTTTTCATAAACACTAAAATACTACACTTGGTAAGAGTACTGCAACTTGAAATTAGGTGTATGTCCTAGAAGCCAAGGCCTCAGATTTTTTGATAATGTTTTTCAACCCTTCCACTACCCTACTACATTATTAAAAGGGTTGATAAAATAAAATTGAGATATTCACTTGTAATTTGGTTGACGTATGTATTATAACAACATCTGGAACTAGATTATATTTTGGGATGATTCCGTAGAAGGGTTGGGGTTAATACGAGTAATAAGTAAATCAAGCTGGTAAGAGTACAGAAATTTGGGATTCGGTGTATATACTAGAAACCAAGGCCTCAGATTTCTTTCTAATATTTTTCAAACTCCACCACCTCCCCTTCATTATTAATGGGATTGATAACATCAAATTGAGATATTCACTTGAAAGTTATTACACGTATGTATTGTAGTGACATCCGATTGAGATGACTCCATTGAAGGGGTGGGAGGTGGTAGATTGTGAATAGTGGAAAATAGGTAGGGTAAACTAGAAACTTAATTTTTAACGTATATGGTAGAAACCAACTCCTCAAACTTTTCTATGACATCTGCCCCAAATATTATTAAAATTCTATGACCAATAATTTCCACATACTAGAGTGCAAATATAGTCAAGATGTTTCCTTTAAAGTGACTTGGATGAAGAATCTGAATGTGGAAGTAGTGATTCCTTAGGCAGCGGTTGTTTGATTGGCTTCACCAAACTGAAGCAAAATTAGTAGGTATGTTTCACTAACAGAGATCTTCACAATTCAGTGGCGCAGATATATTTTATATTGTAATTTTTTTTCAAATTCATATGGATCATTGTGTTGAATTGGCGGAAAGTCCCAATCTCTGTATTTAAGAAATGTTTGTACGTTCTTGATGTTATTTTAACATGTTTCTGTTTTTGAGTTCTGTTGTCAAAGCGTGTATTCTTCTACGATGTCCACCTGGAAAATGACTTAGGAGTCATAATTTTGGGTTACAATTATTTTAGATTTTTAGTCCACAAATAAATGAAATATATTTTTGGGTACTACTGCTCTATTCTGAAATTCTATGAGTTGTATCATATTATTCTCAAACTCAAAAGTATCGATGAAAAGTATTTATATTCTACTACCATACAATATCTAAATCTACTACTTCTTAATATCCAGCGTATTCGTAACAAAGTACTGAAGCTGGAAGTATTCCTAAAAAATATCAAATTCTCTGTTTAAACAAACATTGGCTAACAACAGGCGAAATAACTTCTTTAAAAATTGAAAACTATTCATTCTTCTGCATGTCTGAAAAGACATATGGTGGGGTAATAACACAGTAAGTGAAAATATAGGTTGTTCACCAATACTTAACATAGAAGTGTGCAGTGGTGAGGTACATGGCGAAATATCAGGAATTGGCTATCAACAGGCGAAATTCTTTAAAAATTGAAAACTATCAGTTTGCATCATTCTTCTGCAGGTCTGAAAAGACATGGTGGGGTTGTTATAGAAGTAAATTTTTTCAAGAGATATTCAAAAAATCTCAACTCCCAAAGAAGCACAATCAAAAAATTTTTCGATCGCCAAAGTCAAAATAAATAGAAACAACTATTATTTTTTCAAACTACTTTTAAACTCGACATACGGCAACGAAAGTATGGAGCCACGAGGCCCTTATTACTCCGTTCGGTTCCCGTTCTACCTTTCTATTTGACACTTACGACTTTTGTACTACTTCATTTCAGGACATCATATGCTAAGATGTATCCTCCCTGTAGATTTCAACTTTATTTTTCGTACCTGCCTTAGCCCGTCAATTGAGTCAATTCATTAGTTATTAATTACCCTCGGAGCGCGTGCAGACAAAGAGCAATTGATATTCAATAAACTATTCATTACCATTGCATCAGATTTTACAAGAACAATCCTGAAGAATCGTCTTTCATGAAATTTTCAAAGTAAATGCCGGTGTCTTTGCCACCAAAGTTCCGTTTTTACGTAAATCAAGAAATCATTCATATCTTAGACATCTCTTTGTGCAACAAAGAGATATTGACCGCCGTATTTCATAAAATTGCAATGAATAAGTACTTGTACGTTTTCCAAAAACAATAAATCCTTTAAAGCCACGAGCCGACTACCCCTTTGTCACCTTAAAAGAAAAGTAATAAATCCATCCAAAATGTACATTCGTGGAATAATAAATGCTATCTGGGCAGTATCACTGAAGAACCAAAGACGAAAATGTTATTACGTCTCCTAACACGTCAATTTATAACGGGTTGCATCAATATATCATCCTAAGGGATACATTATAATACAAAAATTTGAAATATACAATATATTCCAATATGTATAATTGTATAACCTCTCAACTTTTGTTTGATTATATTTTATTAAATTCTAAATCCATTAAGCCGAGCATACAAACTTATCTTAAGGGATGAGCAATACTCTGACAGCCGATTTACTAAATCAAAAATAATATAGTCGACTGTCACCATAGGCTTACTCTAACATTTACATAACTTTAAAATATTTAAAGAAAAACAAAAAGGTGGAAGGGCGCCACCTCGGGCTTTTTTTAAATTTACCGCAAAGGCCAGGGAAAACACGGAATTGTAACATAAACAATATATTAACAGAAAATTCTTTACAAAGTACAAAAGTTAAATCTGATAAATACATTTCCTATAATAAACATATGGTAACCAACTTAAGGTCACGACAAAATCAATTTTAATTGATTATCAACAAATAAACTAAAACAATACAACGTACTACATACAAATCTACAATATTGAATTCTATTCATCAACAATTTACTATCCACGTTTATATACAGACATCTGCACAAGTATTACACATACTTCCATCCATAACTATGGTCAATAATAATATCAGTAATACAGATCTCTTCAATTTAATTAAGAATCAAAGCACAGAAATAAAAGAACAGAACGTTGAAATAAAAAATCAAATTAAGGCACATCAACAAGTTATTGAGAATGAAATCAGAACTTTAAAGGAAAGTTTTGATGGTGAATGTGCTAAACTAATCGAAAGTAATAAACAGTTAACAGCTGAAAACGAAGAATTAAAAATAAAGGTAAAGAACTTGGAGAGAAATGGAAAAAAAATATAATAATACGTGGATTAGCTGAAACCGAAAATGAAAATACCATAGAGCTAGTTATAAACTTTATCAATAACAACCTGAATACTTCTCTTTCCGTGTCTGAAATAAATAATACATTTCGTCTGGGTGTAAAGTCGCAAGATAAAATACGTCCCATATTACTGGCACTAGTATCCTATACAAAAAAAAAAAAACGGAAATATATAAACAAGTAGGAAAATTGAAGAATTGCGGGGTCTATCTAAGGGACGATCTAACTCCAAGTGATAGAGAAGAGAGAAAGGTACTTACGCAACATCTTATTGAAGCCAGGAATAAGAACTTATCAGCAAAAATTAAAAATTATAAATTAAACGACGCCTATTCGTACGAGGATCTTGTTGAGAAAATTAAAGACCAACCCATCGAACATCGTAGTCATAGTGAGCCAGTTACTCCTACTGTAGACAAACCATTTCCTGACCTTGAAGTGTCAGCCGATATATCATCGCTCTCTTAGTTTAATAAAGACAGCAAGCAAGGAACTAGTTACAAACTTACCTCATCAACTACATCACAGAACAGTCGAAAAAGGAAGGAATCTGCATCCACTCAAATAGAGCTAAGAAGTAGCAAAATTTCTAAATACTTGTTGTCCTTCGATGTGTCAATGTAAATTTCTTTGAATTTTGTCTTTGCAATAATTATTTTAGAATATTTTAAACATTTTGTATTTTTAATTATAAGCAATTCATTAGTGTTTTTTTTAAAGAATTTAATCGAATGGTAAAAACAGCAGTAGCAAAAAAAGAGCAATAGTAAAGTAATAACGCGATACATTTTTTAGGCTCTCAATTTACTTGATTTCCCATTTTCCTCAAACCTGATTGTTCTGTTTTTCGTTCTCTACTTTTTGTCCTTGCTACTGGAGAACAGTATTTATAGTCAGCTTGTCTCTCCTTTTCTCTCTTGATTAAAAGCATAATGTTTACTTTCGCACACCTTAATATTAGATCTTTGTTGCCTAAAATTAATGATTTGAGACAATATATATTAGTGTTTAATTATGATATAGTCTGTTTGACTGAAACATGGGCTACACCCACTATTAGTAGCGATATTTTAAAAATAGGTGGGTATAAATTCATAAGAAAAGATCGTACAGTGGGAAGAGGAGGCGGTGTGGGTATATACATTAAAGAATTACTATCTTATAATATTATTGATCTTGATCTTGAAATAAATAACCTGGAATACTTATGGATTAAATTAAAAATAAATAATAGTACTATGCGGTGGGGGTGCTGTATAGGCCTCCAGACTTCACTTATGTTGATTTTATAAATGCTTTAGAACAATGTCTCTCAATTTTATTACCGTCTTATGACGAAGTAATGTGCCTGGGTGATTTTAACATTGATATGTTGAAAAATGAGTCCTCAGCATTCAAGAGACTCAACTCGATGCTTGAAGCGTTCAATTTGACACAGCTTGTGAATTCGCCCACTCGCATAACGTTTACCTCTACCTCTCTGATAGACCTCATTATAACAACCAATAATACCGAAATTATACAGAGAGTAGATGTAAAACATGTGGATCATATGTCAGATCACGAGCTTGTTTACTGTGAACTTACCTTAAAATGTAATAAAGAACTACTAATTCTAAGGACAATTAGAAACTTTAGAAACTTCAATCAGGAAGAATTTTATCGTGAGCTAAGTTCAATCCCTTTTGAAATGATCTTTGATATGAATAACGTTAATGAAAAAATTTATTTTTTAAATGAAAACATTTTACTTCTTTTTAATTGTCATGCACCTCAAAGAATAGTAAAAATCACTAAACCGTATGCGCCATGGATGACCGATAATATAAGATTTCTTATAAGTCTTAGAAATAAAGCTCGTAGCAAATGGCGGCGAACAAAAAGTGAAGCCCATCACAACTATTATAAAACTCTACGAAATTACACCACTTTGGCCTGTAGAAATGAAAAAAAGGCATACTTTGAAGATAGGTTGAGAATAAACGGCGTCAATAAGATTTGGAAAGATGCTAAACATTAAAAATAAAAGGAAAAGCATACCAAACACTGAAAAATGCTGATGCTATTAATGACTACTTTGTCAACAGCATTCCTAACATGCCACCTAACCAAAATATTATAGACCAATATAATAATAAGGTTAGAGAGAATATTACTGATTCCTTTGTTTTTCGTCCCTTAGCTGAATACGATGTTCAAAAAATCATATATAATTAAATCAAATGCGCAAGGCTCTGATGGTCTTAACATCAAACTATTATTAATGTGTTGTTCTTTTATTCTACCATATGTTACGCATATTATTAACTTTTGCTTACAGAAAGGTGTATTTCCTGAAGTCTGGAAGCAAGCCCTGGTACAACCTATTCCCAAAAAATCAAGTCCTTTAGAATTTAAAGATTTACGCCCAATCAATATACTGCCAGCATTGTCGAAGGTACTGGAAAGAGAGGTAGACTTGCAACTCCGTCGTCATGTCTCGAAGTTTCGTATACTGCCTGAGGTTCAATCAGGTTTTCGTCCGCTTTACAGCTGTGAAACAGCTCTGTTGAACACCACTGACGATATACTGAGTGGAGCGGAAAACAAAATGGCTACAGTGTTGGTGCTTTTCGATTTTTCGAAAGCATTCGACACTATCAACCATGAAATACTTCTAGCTATATTGAAATCTCTTCGCCTAAATACTAACTCCATCAATTTTTTTCGTAGTTTCTTGTCTAACCGAACACAAAGAGTTAAAATTGACAATGATGTATCTGCTCCTCTGGGTGTGTCGTCGGGAGTTCCGCAGGGATCTATTTTAGGTCCACTGTTGTACACTTTATACACATCAGATTTTATAAAAATATTTAAGCACTGTCCAGTTCATTTCTATGCTGATGACACGCAATTATATCACTCTTTTGATCCCTCTAAGCACATTGAGGTTTCTACTCATATCAATCGGGACATCGCGGCCCTAATAGAGACATCCAGAAACCATGCCTTGCATATCAATGCCACTAAAACTTCTATGCTCATTTTTGGGTCTCAAAATGCAAGGTCAATTTTAACAGAGCAACTCCAAATAAATGTAAGTGGTCAGAATATATTACCTTCCGAATCTGCAAAGAGTCTAGGCCTAACCTTTGACAGAACCTTGAGATTCAAACCCCATGTTAATGACTGTGTTCGCATAGCATACATGAATTTAAAAATGATCTTCAACAACCGTCACTTCTTAAATAAAAAAATCAAAACAATTCTGTGCGAATCACTGGTTTTATCTAGATTTAACTTTGCTGATTCGGTATATGGTCCATATTTG
This sequence comes from Stenurella melanura, assembly GCA_963583905.1. Lineage (NCBI taxonomy): Eukaryota > Metazoa > Arthropoda > Insecta > Coleoptera > Cerambycidae > Stenurella > Stenurella melanura. The sequence continues at coordinate 68,209,814 of OY757318.1, forward strand.
GATGCTGAGGACTCTCGCAGAATACAGGTTATCCAAAATTCCTGTTTAAGATTAATCTTCGGTATCAGACGTCGGCAGAGCATTTCGCATAAGCTTAATGAAATTGGTTGGCTTAATATGGCTAAACGTCGTATGTTACATTCTGCGTGCCTATTCCACAAAATTATTATTAATAAGATACCAAATTATCTACATAAAAAAATCTCACATAGAGCTGACGTCCACAATGTTAACATAAGATTCAAGGGAAATCTCACACCTCCAGTACACCGCACTGAAATATTCAGACGATCATTTTCTTAACAAGTTTCCAAAATCTACAATTCTCTACCCTCTCACTTTAAAAATAAATCCTTACCCGCATTTAAACGTTATTTGAAAAAACAACTCATTACACAAATGTAGTAGACTATAAAAGTAAATAAATTACAGAAGGGTGGCGAACGGGCGCAACATTTATAATTTAACGTAAATGGTACATTCTTCGGTTTTCTCTTATTTTGCTATTGTCTTATAAGTTAGTATAAATCATCAATTATCTTTTAGTTGTATTGATTCCATGATTTTTGTATATCGTATTTTAACTACGCTACATGCTTAAGATTAAATACAGGGGTGGTGTCATGCATCACCATCTGATCTTCGGCATTTTTTCATTAGGTATTAGTGGGTATTGTTTTACATAATATTTTTTTTATATATCTGTATCCGCCTAATGGAAAATAAAGACCTATTATTATTATTTCGCCACTCATAACAACTTAGACCTAACTAATTAAAGATGACGTAGCACCAAAATGGCAGAAGGCTTCTCTGTTCTCGGTAAAACTCTTCAACCACTCACAAAGGTATGGAGCATATACGCTCAACACGATGCACTGAATTTAAAATGAATGTACAAACTTTTAATTATATTGTTTCAATATAGTTACGCATCAAACAATTCTACATTGACACTCATACAGGTTTGTCAGAAATTCAACATTTTTAACTCATAATTTCAGTACTACAAAATACCATCGAGTATTGTTCAAATATATACGAGAGTTTAATAGGCATATATGTTTGCACAACTTCTATCACAAACAGATCGTAATATACAGGTTTTACTACCAACGTAATCCATACGAAATAATATCACACGACATTTAGCTGTACAATAGTTTAAATTTAAACCCATCTGCACTTAAGGTAACTGGTAATTTTAAAACAATACTTTTACACACTGAACAAATTAGGGAGATACCAAATTTAACTATCTCGCCTAAATTCATCAAAGTAATCATCTTCAAACTGAATTAGTCTCGCGTAAAAATCACGGAGTCACCCCTTCTCTAGTTTTAGGCTCGCTCACTGTTGGTTGAACATTTGTCATGCTAACCACTTGATTTTAAATTCAAATAATGCAAAAAATATAAAAGCGTGCTTTTATAAAAACTCCGTTACATATGGTTCCCGATGGTTCAATGCGTAGAAGTAAGATTCTGATCGCTCGGACGAGCATACCTTGAATATTTGTACCATGGTATAGGCGAGTGTCAATACGTATAGGTCAGTGTCGGCATTCAACTATCAAACTTGTTCTGCTGGAATTATTGCTATTCATCTATATTTGATCTAGTGCCATGTTTGTTATTATTTTTCAATTTTTGGTGTTAACTTATATCGCTACGTAAAAGTTCTATGATTTTGATTAGGTAGAATCCTATAGTTCCTATGTTAATCCTATGTTATGTTCATAAAAAATTGTTCTATTTATAAAACTTTTCCTCAAAGAATTATAGTTACTACACAATACGTCCAAATTACAGTAGTCAGAAAATGTTGAAGTAAAATTCCAACGTGTCAATTTGATTAATAAGGCAACCAAGCTTCTGATAAACTATCAGAAGCTTAGTTGCCTTATGAATTTGAAACTGCTCTTCCTTGACTCCACGTAAACTATTTTCCGGATAACTTAGGAGACTAGCGAGTAGCAAGGTGAAAGGTTTCATAAGGATCTCAAGGAAATGGAACGGTGCTATCAGGACAGGTGGGATGCAGGTATGTTGGTAGACCTAGAAGATCAAGATTCAAAAGCAAGACAGTTCGGTCTCATAGAAAGAAATAAATTTATGTCTTTCTGATGAGCTCCAGAATAAGGGCGAAAAACGTTTCAAAGGCTAAGCATTTCCATGAAACAGAATGATAGACTTCATGAAAATGTAATCCGTTAGAATGAAAATTTTTTTTTTAAGACAAGGTAGATAAATAAATTCATTTTTGGATTTTTTCTCATTTTTAAATAAATCTCCATGATCGTAGGGGGCTATGTAGATACTAGTTTAATCTACATGGCCGTAGGGGACTGTGTGGATGCTAGAATGAGAATTGTCAAATAAGAAATTAGGAAAATTCATTTTAGGATTTCAATTTGCTAGCATAACCAGAATTCAGGTTATCGAAAGAACGCAAAGATTTCATGAATATTTTTAGACATAGGATTTTTCTTAGTAACAGATAGTTTTTTTTTTCTGCTGTTTGTAAAATCCTATAAAGAATATGGTTCAATACAATTATAAGCAAACAAATAATAATTCATTTTAAAAAATATTGACTTTGTTGACGAAACGTGCACCATGGTTGTCCTTGAAATGTTAAATTTGCATTTGCATTTGATTATGTTATATTCTCTTCGACGTCAGCCTTAGAAGAATATGATGCTCTGAAGTACGGGGAAGTAACAACTTTTTACTTATTATCGACGTTGAAATCAAAATGTATAGAATATTCTAATATTGTCATATGAACACTATTTACAATTGTGAAACACAAATTTCATTTTTACGAAAATTTTCGATAAAATCGTCAAAATGTAATAAAATAAAATTTTTTATGATTCTATTGCGATTTTACAAAAATCCATAAGAAACACACGGGAAACTTCAGGGTCATTATCAATTTTACAGTAATTTCCCTTCAATATTTGAAAAGTGAACATTCTACATCTGTAAGGTTTCCCTGCTATCAAATAAATGAAAATACACCTAAAAAATAGCATCTCAGTATATCTTGCCATAATAGACGTACAAACGTTAGGGATGTATTCTACTTATTTCTCGAATAAAGATTAATTTATTTTTATCATGATATTTTCCAATAGTGTTTGGGTATGTTCATAATAATATTCAGGAAATGCAACCTGGAATATACCAGGTAATATTAATTAATCGAAAATTTCTACTGAAATTAGACCAGGTAGATGACATAATCCTATAGGGATTATATCGCCTACTTGATCTAATTGCAGTAGAAATTTTTGCAGATTAATCTTCCTCTGTTATAACATTATTTATTATTCATTATTGTATTGAAGCTCTACATTCATAAACCTCACACATAAATATTAGTGAAAATAATTTAAAATCTTGTAATACCACCGTTCTACTTTGCGATGGATGGGTTGCTATTGTTAGTATTTTGGAAAATACTGGGTTATACTTTGCAAACAGTGAACCGCAGCATACATTTGATATTGACTTAGGAGATTGGCTAGGAGGAGACTTCAAGTTAGTTTAGAGAAAGACAATGGTAATCGAACCACAAAAAGTGAAAGTGAAACCTGTCCACTGCAGAAAACTGTCGAAAACGAATTACCGCAGCAGGTGATCGGGAAGAACAGCACGTGCATAGAAAATCCTAGGAGAAACAAAATATACGTGCCGGACTAAGTTGCTCAAGAAACGTTCTCGTAAATGAAATGTTCACAAGGAAATCTAGTAGGACTTGGTCCGACATCCAAAGAAAAGTGCACCAATATAAAAAAGTGTAAAAGGATGTTCCTTCGACGTCACTCAGGCAAGCAATAGTGGATGATGACCTCGACCTGACCAAATTTATTAAGGTGAATCAACAGGAGATTATCGAGGAATCCACTTTATCAACACCTAAACAAGAATCTGAAATAAAACGTAAAAAACACGCTGTATATAAATACCTCGTCAATCTACGAGTGGGAAAGTACATGTGTCGGGAAGAGTTTCCAACGAACGCTCTAAATGAGTTTATTGGAAGAAAATCTAAGACGCTAATAAGGACTCGGGCAGATGGTACTAATAATAAAAAAGTTAAAGAGGACATGAAATTGTTCCCTCAACATCCAAACCGTCAGATGCAGTACATAACCTGGATTTTACTAGATTTACGAAGTCGGACCAAAAGAAGGTAACGAGAAAAAGTTATTAATACCTAAAGGTGATAATAAAATTAAATCAACAATTCAGCAGGTTGCTGTCATATCCCATAAACTTCCGGGTAACAAAAAAAAATGTTTCAAAAGAAGTTGTAGAAGTACAGGAGGACCCGATAAGTGAGTTTCTTAGAAGGAAATCCATTTAAACATTAGTCAGTCATCGAAAAAGGAGTGTATCTTCAATAAGCAATAACACTTCTTTAACCTTAACAAATCAGTCGATATTAGAAGATAAACTGTCACTACAATACAGTCTACTAGAGGAAGATTGAATGATTAAAACCTTTTTTTATTACCATATTCGGTTTCGGCGGGCTAAAATACATTGGGGTAGGGGGTTCCACCCTCTGGGTCTCGAATTTTTTATATGTGTGTGCCTGTGTTCTTATTCCATAAAGTACTATCTACTTAATGAACGTAAAACTAGCTCGGGCGGTAGTGGACGATGAACTATTTTTACAGTTTCGTGCCAATTAGTTGTTAAAAGAAATGCTTTTACTCTCAGTTATTGGTGGAGTTCTTAAATTAGCATTAATTATTATTTAGTTACATCAAAACATATACAGATATTCTACAATTTCACATAGCTTCAAGATCACGCTCCAGTGAGCAGAATTAATATTACACATTGAAATAAAACAATAGCAGCATTTTAAGCGTAGCACGTGTTTCGCAGCTGAGTCACATAAACGCGGATATGTCGAAAGTACGTAACTTCGGAATGCTGAGTAGCCTCAGGTTTAGGAGCTATCTTACCTTTCGGTAAAATGCAGGAAGGCTCCCTCTTTGAGACAGTTCAAGAAAAAGAGCATTTTTGACACTACATTTCTAGATTTCTGTCAATTTCTTTGAAAATTTAGCCCATTGTGTGACAGTAGTTGTCGAATTTTTCGAGCATTCGCTGCCGGAAGGTAGCGTAGTCAAGTTTGATCATGCGATTTGTCTTCATATTACCGTAAAGTTGATGCACTGCGGTTCGGCCTTCTGCTTCGCGTGATATTCCTGAAAACGATTTATTTCGATTATCTAGATCTCGCCAGTCTCCAAGGCAGGATACTATAACTCATAGTTGGCGCGTCCTCGGGTTGTGGTTAGGGAAACCCATAACGGGTATTGCCCGCAAGTAGGTGGGAACTAAAAATCCAACCGCGGGCCAACAGGATTTCACGGTGGGAGAAAATTTCTCCTCAACAAAAAAGACAACGTACCACATGGAACGAGGACACAGCGCAGGAACCCCAGAAGACTGAGGATTGGCTGGATCATCTGACCATGCACATAATACTTGTTATTAACTTATGAATAATAAAATAAGCTAACTGAGGTTAGATTATCCAAGTACCAGCAAAATATCAGGTGATCCTGCGGGCGTGGTTAGATGTCAGCAGCACATGACATCACTGTGTCAAATATAGTGGAAGGGACGTCGGCCGATAAATACAGAAAGTCATTTCTAAAAGTCGGACGTAGTATCAATCGGTGGCAGCTGGCTCCAGTTTCGTGTTTATATTTTTCCATAGCTAATTTAATTATTCGTTAAATATACTGAATTACTTTTCGCTGCTTAAAGTTTTAATTTTTCGATTGATTGAATTTATGTTAGTGGCGAATTAAAAAAAAAAATAGCTACGATAACAAGGGTGAGGATATCCGATCTCAGTTATCAACTTCTAAGGCGGTTTCAAAACCGTCACAGAGGAGAGATTACAAACCTTCTTCACTTAACAACAGCAACTGAGAAGTTGTCTGCTGAAAGTCAGCCTCGTGAAAATTAAAGCGGCAGTTTTCTCAGAAAAGAGAAAACGGAGCGGGATGGATAAAACCTCGTCTACTAATGAGGCCCATGACTCTGAAAGGAGTCAGGCTTCATCTACGAAGGTTACGAATAAGCCAAATGGGCCCAAAGAGAAAACAAGAAAATGATAAATCTAGAGAACGTTTTTCTTTCTATAACATCTGATACTTTAAATAATATTAGTATATTGTTCTAGTGAATCTAAAATACGATGGAATTTATAATGGCTACATAACAATTTTATTCAATAATAAAATAATAATAAAACTTAAGTTGCCAATGCAACTGGAAAACAATTTCACTTGAAAAAGCACCGTTTTCTCTTAGCATCCTACAATTTCATTTCAAACCAGGAGAACCCGTTACATTTCGAGAAGATAAACTGGATCTTGTCATGAGTTTGATTATTACGACACTGATCATTCCACGGTGATTATATCATCAATTGTGCAGGACATATTATGAACGAATACATGCCAAAACGATGGAAATTATAAAAAGCCAATTGGAAAATACTGGGTTACATTTTGCAGACAGTGAACCGCAGCATACATTTGATTTTGACTTAGGAGATTGGCTAGGAGGAGACTTCAAGTTAGTTTAGAGAAAGACAATGGTAATCGAACCACAAAAATTGAAAGTGAAACCTGTCCACTGCAGAAAACTGTCGAAAACGAATTACCGCAGCAGGTGATCGGGAAGAACACCACGTGTATAGAAAATCCTAGAAGAAAGAAAATATACGTGTCGGACTAAGTTGCTCAAGAAACGTTCTCGTAAATGAAATATTCACAAGGAAATCTAGTAGGACTTGGTCCGACATCCAAAAAAAAGTGCACCAATATCTCCCGAGCAGAATAAAAAAGTGTAAAAGGAAAACATGTTCCTTCGACGTCACTCAGGCAAGCAATAGTGGATGATGACCTCGACCTGACTAAATTTATTAAGGTGAATCAACAGGAGATTATCGAGGAATCCACTTTATCAACACCTAAACAAGAATCTGAAATAAAACGTAAAAAACACGCTGTATATAAATACCTCGTCAATCTACGAGTGGGAAAGTACATGTGTCGGGAAGAGTTTCCAACGAACGCTCTAAATGAGTTTATTGGAAGAAAATCTAAGACGCTAATAAGGACTCGGGCAGATGGTACTAATAATAAAAAAGTTAAAGAGGACATGAAAATTGTTCCCTCAACATCCAAACCGTCAGATGCAGTACATAACCTGGATTTTACTAGATTTACGAAGTCGGACCAAAAGAAGGTAACAGAAAAAGTTATTAATACCTAAAGGTGATAATAAAATTAAATCTACAATACAGCAGGTCGCTGTCATATCCCATAAACCTCCGGGTAGCAAAAAAAATGTTTCAAAAGAAGTTGTAGAAGTACAGGAGGACCCGATAAGTGAGTTTCTTAGAAGGAAATCCATTAAAACATTAGTCAGTCATCGAAAAAGGAGTGTATCTTCAATAAGCAATAACACTTCTTTAACCTCAACAAATCAGTCGATATTAGAAGATAAACTGTCAATACAATACAGTCTACTAGAGGAAGATTGAATGATTAAAACCTTTTTTTATTACCATATTCGGTTTCGGCGGGCTAAAATACATCGGGGTAGGGGGTTCTACCCTCTGGGTCTCGAATTTTTTATATGTGTGTGCCTGTGTTCTTATTCCATAAAGTACTATCTGCATGAACGTAAAACTAGCTCGGGCGGTAGTGGACGATGAACTATTTTTACAGTTTCGTGCCAATTAGTTGTTAAAAGAAATGCTTTTACTCTCAGTTATTGGTGGAGTTATTAAATTAGCATTAATTATTATTTAGTTACATCAAAACATATACAGATATTCTACAATTTCACATAGCTTCAAGATCACCCTCCAGTGAGCAGAATTAATATTACACATTGATATAAAACAATAGCAGCTGAGTCACATAAACGCGGATATGTCGAAAGTACGTAACTTCGGAATGCCGAGTAGCCTCAGGTTTAGGAGCTACCTATCTTACCTTTGGGTAAAATGCAGGGAGGCTCCCTCTTTGAGACAGTACAAGAAAAAGTGCTTTTTTGACACTACATTTCTAGATTTCTGTCAATTTCTTTGAAAATTTAGCCCATTGTGTGACAGTAGTTGTCGAATTTTTCGAGCATTCGCTGCCAGAAGGTAGCGTAGTCAAGTTTGATCATGCGATTTGTCTTCATATTACCGTAAAGTTGATGCACTGCCTTCTGCTTCGCGTGATATTCCTGAAAACGTTTCATTTCGATTATCTAGATCCCGCCAGTTTCCAAGGCGGGATACTATAACTGATAGTTGGCGCGTTCTCGGGTTGCGGTTAGTGAAACCCATAACGGGTATTGCCCGCAAGTGGGTGGGAACTAAAAATCCAACCGTGGGCCAACAGGATTTCACGGTGGGAGAAAATTCCTCCTCAACAAAAAAGACAACGTACGACATGGAACGAGGACACAGCGCAGGAACCCCAGAAGACTGAGGATTGGCTGGATCATCTGACCATGCACATAATTCTTGTTATTAACTTATGAATAATAAAATAAGCTAACTGAGGTTAGATTATCCAAGTACCAGCAAAACATCAGGTGATCCTGCGGGCGTGGTTAGATGTCAGCAGCACATGACATCAATGTGTCAAATATAGTGGAAGGGACGTCGGCCGATAAGTACAGAAAGTCATTTCAAAAAGTCGGCCGTAGTATCAATCGGTGGCAGCTGGCTCCAGTTTCGTGTTTATATTTTTCCATAGCTAATTTAATTATTCGTTAAAAATACTGAATTACTTTTCGCTGCTTAAGTTTTAATTTTTCGATTGAAAGAGTGATTGATTGAATTTATGTCAGTGGCGAATTTAAAAAAAAAATAGCTACGATAACAAGGGTGAGGATATCCGATCTCAATTATCAACTTCTAAGGCGGTTTCAAAACCGTCACAGAGGAGAGGCTACAAACCTTCCTCACTTAACAACAGCAACTGAGAATTTGTCTGCTGAAAGTCAGCCTCGTGAAAATAAAAGCGGCAGTTTTCTCAGAAAAGAGAAAACGGAACGGGATGGATAAAACCTCGTCTACTAATGAGGCCCATGACTCTGAAACGAGTCAGGCTTCATCTACGAAGGTTACGAATAAGCCAAATGGGCCCAAAGTGATAACAAGAAAATGATAAATCTAGAGAACGTTTTTCTTTCTATATCATCTGATACTTTAAATAATATTAGTATATTGTTCTAGTTAATATAAAATACGATGGAATTATAATGGCTACATAAAAATTTTATTCAATAATAAAATAATAATAAAACTTTAAGTTGCCAATGCAACTGGAAAACAATTTCACTTGAAAAAGCACCGTTTTCTCTTAGCATCCTAGAATTCCATTTCAAACCAGGAGAACCCGTTACATTTCGAGAAGATAAACTAGATCTTGTCATTTGTTTGATTATTACGATACTGATCATTCCACGGTGATTATATCATCAATTGTGCAGGACATATTATGAACGGATACATGCCAAAACGATGGAAATTATAAAAAGCCAATTGGAAAAAACTGGGTTACATTTTGCAGACAGTGAACCGCAGCATACATTTGATATTGACTTAGGAGATTGGCTAGGAGGAGACTTCAAGTTAGTTTAGAGAAAGACAATGGTAATCGAACCACAAAAAGTGAAAGTGAAACCTGTCCACTGCAGAAAACTGTCGAAAACGAATTACCGCAGCAGGTGATCGGGAAGAACACCACGTGTATAGAAAATCCTAGAAGAAACAAAATATACGTGTCGGACTAAGTTGCTCAAGAAACGTTCTCGTAAATGAAATATTCACAAGGAAATCTAGTAGGACTTGGTCCGACATCCAAAAAAAAGTGCACCAATATCTCCCGAGCAGAATAAAAAAGTGTAAAAGGAAAAGATGTTCCTTCGACGTCACTCAGGCAAGCAATAGTGGATGATGACCTCGACCTGACTAAATTTATTAAGGTGAATCAACAGGAGATTATCGAGGAATCCACTTTATCATCATCTAAACAAGAATCTGAAATAAAACGTAAAAAACACGCTGTATATAAATACCTCGTCAATCTACGAGTGGGAAAGTACATGTGTCGGGAAGAGTTTCCAACGAACGCTCTAAATGAGTTTATTGGAAGAAAATCTAAGACGCTAATAAGGACTCGGGCAGATGGTACTAATAATAAAAAAGTTAAAGAGGACATGAAAATTGTTCCCTCAACATCCAAATCGTCAGATGCAGTACATAACCTGGATTTTACTAGATTTACGAAGTCGGACCAAAAGAAGGTAACAGAAAAAGTTATTAATACCTAAAGGTGATAATAAAATTAAATCTACAATACAGCAGGTCGCTGTCATATCCCATAAACTTCCGGGTAGCAAAAAAAATGTTTCAAAAGAAGTTGTAGAAGTACAGGAGGACCCGATAAGTGAGTGTCTTAGAAGGAAATCCATTAAAACATTAGTCAGTCATCGAAAAAGGAGTGCATCTTCAATAAGCAATAATACTTCTTTAACCTCAACAAATCAATCGATATTAGAAGATAAACTGTCAATACAATACAGTCTACTAGAGGAAGATTGAATGATTAAAACCTTTTTTTATTACCATATTCGGTTTCGGCGGGCTAAAATACATTGGGGTAGGGGGTTCTACCCTCTGGGTCTCGAATTTTTTATATGTGTGTGCCTGTGTTCTTATTCCATAAAGTACTATCTACTTAATGAACGTAAAACTAGCTCGGGCGGTAGTGGACGATGAACTATTTTTACAGTTTCGTGCCAATTAGTTGTTAAAAGAAATGCTTTTACTCTCAGTTATTGGTGGAGTTATTAAATTAGCATTAATTATTATTTAGTTACATCAAAACATATACAGATATTCTACAATTTCACATAGCTTCAAGATCACCCTCCAGTGAGCAGAATTAATATTACACATTGATATAAAACAATAGCAGCATTTTACGCGTAGCGCGTGTTTCGCAGCTGAGTCACATAAACGCGGATATGTCGAAAGTACGTAACTTCGAAATGCCGAGTAGCCTCAGGTTTAGGAGCTACCTATCTTACCTTTGGGTAAAATGCAGGGAGGCTCCCTCTTTGAGACAGTACAAGAAAAAGAGCATTTTTGACACTACATTTCTAGATTTCTATCAATTTCTTTGAAAATTTAGCCCACTGTGCGACGGTAGTTGTCGAATTTTTCGAGCATTCGCTGCCAGAAGGTAGCGTAGTCAAGTTTAATCATGCGATTTGTCTTCATATTACCGTAAAGTTGATGCACTGCGGTTCGGCCTTCTGCTTCGCGTGATATTCCTGAAAACGTTTCATTTCGATTATCTAGATCCCGCCAGTTTCCAAGGCGGGATACTATAACTCATAGTTGGCGCGTCCTCGTTTTGCGGTTAGGGAAACCCATAACGGGTACTGCCCGCAAGTAGGTGGGAACTAAAAATCCAACCGTGGGCCAACAGGATTTCACGGTGGGAGAGAAACCTCATCAACAAAAAAGACAACGTACCACATGGAACCGGAGGACACAGCGCAGGAACCCCAGAAGACTGAGGATTGGCTGGATCATCTGACCATGCACATAATACTTGTTATTATGAATAATAAAATAAGCTAACTGAGGTTAGATTATCCAAGTAACAGCAAAACATCAGGTGATCCTGCGGGCGTGGTTACATGTCAGCAGCACATGACATCACTGTGTCAAAGATAGCCGAAGGGACGTCGGCCGATAATAAGTACCGAAAGTGATTTCAAAAAGTCGGCCGTAGTATCAATCGATGGCAGCTGGCTCCAGTTTCGTGTTTATATTTTTCCATAGCTAGTTTAATTATTCGTTAAAAATACTGAATTACTTTTCGCTGCTTAAAGTTTTAATTTTTCGATTGAAAGAGTGATTGATTGAATTTGTGTTAGTGGCGAATTAAAAAAAAAATAGCTACGATGACAAGGGTGAGGATATCCGATCTCAATTATCAACTTCTAAGGCGGTTTCAAAACTGTCACAGAGGAGAGGCTACAAACCTTCCTCACTTAACAACAGCAACTGAGAATTTGTCTGCTGAAAGTCAGCCTCGTGAAAATAAAAGCGGCAGTTTTCTCAGAAAAGAGAAAACGGAACGGGATGGATAAAACCTCGTCTACTAATGAGGCCCATGACTCTGAAACGAGTCAGGCTTCATCTACGAAGGTTACGAATAAGCCAAACGGGCCCAAGGAGAAAATAAGAAAATGATAAATCTAAAGAACGTTTTTCTTTCTATAACATCTGATACTTTAAATAATATTAGTATATTGTTCTAGTGAATCTAAAATACGATGTAATTTATAATGGCTACATACCAATTTTATTCAATAATAAAATAATAATAAAACTTTAAGTTGCCAATGATACTGGAAAACAATTTCACTTGAAAAAGCACCGTTTTCTCTTAGCATCCTAGAATTCCATTACAAACCAGGAGAACCCGTTACATTTCGAGAAGATAAACTGGATCTTGTCATTTGTTTGTTTATTACGACACTGATCATTCCACGGAGATTATATTGTCAGTTGTGCATACATGCCAAAACGATGGAAATTATAAAAAGCCAATTGGTCATTTTTCGACAAAGGCTGGAATAATTGATTTTATGACCTAAAAAAGTAGATACATAGGCAGCCGAAAGCTCCATTTCAATATCTAGTGGACACGTAAATATTAAAAATCAGTTCCATGATGGAACAAAGAGGTCGCTGTAGCAATTCATGCAAAACGGAGAATTATAGAAGAGTGTTGATACTATAAGGTGTAAGAAGTTTCTAATCCCATCTTAAGTTTTGAATGTTGATGGTCAGAATTTTTTCAACTAAAACAATATATTGAGACTGCTCTTAATTTTGGTGAGATTGTAACAGATCGGCTACAATGCTAGAGTTCGAAAATGCTCTGTTAGCTTCGAAGTGGATAATATTTCCTGTAGATTTATAAACTACCCTTGTCAGCAACAGAAATCGTTATAGAACTCTATAACGAACAATATATCCCGACTGTTCACAAGAAGCTATCATCAGTCCTTTTCCAAAATTTAACAAGGACATACAACTTCCTACTATTTATAGACCTGTGTATCGTGCATGTTGCTTAAGTAAACTTTTAGCCTACGTGTCATGTGGTTAGAGGTAAAAAACCTTCCTTCTGATCAATTTACATACCACGAAAATGTAATCTAGAACAGCTTTGCACAAAGGAATCATTCAGTGGAAATATTTCTTGACTTCGACGGTATGACATGACGCTATAATATTCTTTTAATTCTCTTTAATTGGAGAATTACAGGAAACCTACCAAAAATGGAAAAATTTTACAAGATAGAAAATTTCGTGTGTCAGAAATGGACAGGCCCGGTCTTAGTGGAACGTCTGAGCGAATGAGTGAGGACAGAACGCGAAGGCTACAGAAATTTGATTTCTTAAAGAGATCACGCGAACCTGAAAAACCAGTGCCCTCGAAAAAGAGCAATAAAAATGTGAAACCGTTGCCGCCGAGCAGCAGTACGTCTAACCGTTCGGAAACCCCGGAAAGTGCATCAGAATATACTGCAAGTGACAGTGAGCTCGACTCGAGCGTGCTCGAGCTGATACGTGACAGAGACACAAGTAGTTTAAGTGACAGGAGTGATAAAGACACCAGTAATAGTGTACAAACTAATATAAGTTCTACGGAAATAAATCGTGACAAAGACACAGATATAGTCCTTAATAAATCGGAAAGTGATAGACATCTTGGCGCAATAGCGCCTGAACTACCTAGTTTCATTATAACTAAACCGATAGAACAACATTTAAATCCTAGTGTGAAAGACAAACTAAGTGTTAATAAAAACAAGGACAGTGACTTACAAAAAATCAAGAAAAGAACGGATCGATATTCGAATATCAAGTCCAAATTATCAGATATCATCAATAAAAATCCGATAAAAAAGGACCTTCTACAATTGCCGTCTACCAGTGGTAAAACTAACATACTTACAAAAAGCTCATCAGAAACGAGCGTGAATAAAAATAATCAATCAACTAATATTTATAAAGCTAATTCCAACATATCTCTAAATAGAGATAACTCAAATAACTTCGAGTCTCTTTATGTTCAACAAGACATGAATACCCCACCAAGCAGAACGTCGACTCCGGTCAACGAGACTCCGCCTCAACGTATAATTCAGGATAGCTTAACCACGCCCACTTCACATCAGGAAATTGAATTGACACCTAATCGTACAATTGTACAAATTCAATACCAGGAACAAAACCAACCAACTGACACTGCAGCAGCAATTCAAGATAATCCAGATGACCATACGTTACGAATATTACTTGAATTAATTAATCAGAAACGAATCTCAGTGCACGACAAATATATAACTCTCGGTACGCACAAGATCGATTTTTCAAGCATAATCCCACCACCATCTCCGATTGAAGAACAAATGGAAATAGAGCAAACAGACGATTCAGATTTTATTGTCCCACGCAAAACTTCAAGGATAAGAATTATCCAAAATGAAAATATCACACAAACAGCAAACAGATTCAAAAATTGAACACAAACGGAAACCGGAAAAGCTATTTCTGATAAAGTTACTGCTTCCACATCCACTGCTACCAACATTAATACAAATAAATCAAAACCATCTACATCTAGCACCGGAGCGATCCCTAAAAAACAGCCTACTACTTCCACAAATACTAACTCGGCTCAAAATCAAACAAAAACAACACAAGATAAACAATACAAAAATCCACCCATTGTATTTAAAGGATCATACAAAAATCATTACCACTTGACTGCTGAAATAGCCAAAGATGTTAAAAAAGGGTTTTACATTAAGTACGCCCCAAAAAGTACCCTGATTTACATTAACGACCCCCCAAGAATATAAGCAATTTAAAGATATTTTATCCGAACAAGACGACTTGGAATATCACACCTATACGTCTGCAGACGAAAAAACGCATGGGTTTGTTCTAAGGGGACTACAGGGTGATTTAAATCTGGATGACATAACAGCAGACTTAGAATCCAAAATTGAAGTTAAGCAAATTTTTAAAATGAAAACCAAATATAGTTCATTATACCTAGTAGTAACCACAAACGATGTTACGCTTAAATTTCTCCAACAAGAAATTCGTTTCGTCCTACACACCAAGGTCGATTGGGAGCGTCGGAGAAATGAGAGATTAATCAGCCAGTGTAGAAAATGCCAGTCTTGGGGCCATGCGACCTTGAATTGCCACCGACGGCCCAAATGTGTTAAATGTGCAGGTGAACATAGATCTCACGAATGTGATAAACCTATAGACGAGACACCTAAATGTATAAACTGCAATGGTGCACACACCGCAAGTAATATCGACTGCCCGGTGTACCAGTTCCGCATCCAGCAGATAAAAACTCGGATAAACAACCACCCGCTCCTCAGAGGCAGCAATATGTACCAGCCCCTCTGCCACAACAAAATCTTAGGAATAACCGCAGAAATAATGGAGTAGCAGCAACAGCGCCTGCTGTGTCCCAACAAACCCAAAATAATGAAGCCCCGCCCAGGTCAAGACAACCTACTACACAAAGGAAAACAGACACATAATCACAGGGAGCAATAGGTATGGCTGGTGATTTCCAAAAACTGACGCAAGCTATGACCCGATTAAACTCATTAATAAATCTAAAAGAAACTATTGCCGTGATAGAATGCCTCAGTAATTTACTCGAAAATGCACAAGATGCACTAGAAAAGATAACTATTCTTCAAGATTTTACAGATAATATATTACCTCAGTTTAATATTCATGGTTAAGATTTCATTTTGGAATTGTAATGGATTAGCACATAAAATCCTATTAGGATCATGATATTAAAATTATGATTTTAACAGAAACCCGCTTACGAGAAAAACATAAATTTAAAATTCCTAATTTTATTATTTATAGGGAGGACCGTACCAGAAACCGTGGTGGGGGTGTTGCGCTTTTGGTCCTCAAAAGCATTATGCATCTCCCCCTTCCCACAATCGTTTCTGAGATAGACAATGTCGCTATAAAACTTAGTAGCGGCATAACATTAATAGGCGTATATAACTCGCCAACATATCATCTCTCTGCTAATATACTTAATCAATTTTTTACACATAATAGGGTGCTTGTAATGGGTGACTTAAATGCCAGACATGTGTCGTGGAATAATTCTCGGAGCAATAAGAACGGGCGTTTAGTGCACGAGTTTTCAATCGACGGAAATATCGCAATTCATTCTCCCGAAACCCCTACCCACTTCCCACTAAACAACATGACGCCATCGACAATAGACATTATCCTAAACAAAAACGTTCCCCACCCAATTCACCCGATATCCATGCCACTCCTATCCTCAGATCACAATCCTGTCATCGGGCCCTAAGCCCAAGCTAGGAAACCATAAAAATTTCTTAAATTTACTTAGGACCTAAGAAACATTCTCCCCTTTGAATCTAGTATTAAATTATATCTAAATGTGGCTAGCTTTACCACTAATATTTCATATCAGGCTCTCAGCCAAATTTAGCATAGTAATTTTATTTAACTTTAAGATTTCATTACTATTACAAGTGCATATTATCATAAACATTCATTTTAAGTCATAAGTATCCTCTCCGGTGTGCACCAGGAGATATAAGCTCCCTCCGAGCAAACATTGTAGATGTGCACAGGTCGAACGTCGACAGCCAAATGGAGAGGCACAGATCTGCGATTCATATTTATGTGAATCGGCGCAGCCCGCTTAGGCTCCACCCCTTAGCGCTTGCAACTTTGCGCGCTCTCCATTGGCGCGACTCGAACATATAAATATAACACGTTTTGCACTTGATAGTCAGTCGATCGCCAGCAGCCGCCGCGGCATCACTCACGTACCAGATTCTCAACTTTTCACTTTGTTATTTAATTTCCACTTTGTCATTCTGTCAGGCTGCACTTCATTTAACTAATTTATCATTTAACCCCAGTTCCGGCGGTGTATCGTCAATACACTGCACCGGCCCAGTTTACCCAGTTTCGTGGTAAAATATTATTAATATTTTTCACGACCCAAAACTCTCGAGATTTTGGTGTGACAACTAGACACACCAAAATCAATCTAATAAAGGTATTCGAAATGCACACAAAATTTACGAACTCGGTATAGCCTTTTCCAAGGTTGCCGCCATCACGAAGATAAGGAACAGCAACGTCTCCGAGGGATTCTTCACTTCAAGTTGACACTCCGATAGTTACTACGAAATACGAACTCTCGTATAGACTGGTCAACCGCGCAAGACTTTATAGACAGTGTGAGAGAGTTCGTCGCCGTACAGGGACTAGGTAAGTGTCAACGCAAGTGCTCCGCTTCGCTTCGATCTGTTCCCCTCACCACGGCAGAGTAAAAAGATACCTCTACCTGCTCGTGGCACCGATTCCAAGACATCAGCCGCTCCTGAATCAACTGTACTCCGCATCCAACATCATATCACCGCATGCTCCAATCATCCAGTGGCAAGTCAGTTCATACGCCACTGTCCATCCTGATCTCCACGAAACATTTCTGTTCCTGATTTCCGCTGTGTAATTCAGCACTGTTCGAGAAAGGCCGACTCAGGCGACTTCAACGTAGGCGACGTCCTCGTCTACATTGGTCTCTTGAGCCACTCGCCTCGTCGGGAATTCGGCAAGCTAAGGGACGCATTTCGACTCAACGAGCGTACCGGAGTGTTGAGAAGGAATTAGGCCCCTGCTCTTGTCAAGACGCGAATGACAGACGCTTCCTAAATTCAGACAAGGTATTTTATTCAAATTTTCAGTTAGGGCTGACCACAGAGTGCCTAGCTGCACGTCGGCAACGTCCGACCTAGCCACTCTGTTTATCTAGGACTTAGACTTGAAATATTAATTTATTTTATTTATCGACACACTGCTTTTGGCTCGCAGTTGTGTCGCTGCTCGCAACAAACTTTGCTTGCAGATATTATCTCGTCTACGGACGACACCCAGGGGGAAATATTTTAATTATTTTATTTATCGATACACTGCTTTTGGCTCGCAGTTGTGTCGCTGCTCGCAACAAAACTTGCTTGCAGATATTATCTCGTCTACGGACGACACCCAGGTGTTTTGCTTTGAGTATTTTTCAGATCTAAATTAAGGAAATGGCACATTCTCAGTCGCCGCTTCCAGCAACGTGGGAACTGTCCACGTAAGTTAGCCTTTTCCGTGGCGTACGGCTGTGATTCGTTACGTGCAGTAATGGGTGGCCGGCAATTTTCTTGCTGCCGGGTAATGGAGGCTAGGTTTGAAGTGGTCAGAGCCAGGAGTTGCGCTAATTGTTCATAAGTGGGTAGTCCCAAGCTCGGTTGGGGTTGGTCCGTTATGGCGGCAGAGGGGACTGGGATCGTTCCAGTCGTTTGGTTTTGGAGCACTATTTGTCTTTGGGGCGTAGCACTAGGTCTTGCCGTCTGGTACGGCGGGGTGGCGTGGTAGGCGCCGGCCGACGAGGTAGGCGTGACGAAGTACTGTGCGTTGGGCGGCGTGCTTGGACTTGGGCTGGTTGCTGTTGGTGGTACCATGCAGTGAGGGGTGGCCAGCTGGCGGCGAGGTGTCAGTGAGGCGTCGCTGAAGAGTTGGGGCCAGTCGGGTGTGGCAGCAATGGTGTACTGACCCCTGGGCAGCCCTGAGCCAGAGTGGGAGGCTTCCCCATGTGTGGAAGCGAATCCAGCGAAGCGGCGATCTCCCAGCGTCGAGGAATCGTCGTTGGCCCGGGATGCTGTTGGGTCCACCATACAGCGAGGGGGCATCACCATATCATCATCACCACCCAATCTCTGTTCCATCGCCGAGTTTCCGTGCCACGATGCTGCGTTGCGCTCCATGCAGTAATGGGGCATCGCCTGAGAATCGTTGCTACTCCATTCCATATTTGTTGCCTGGGCTTCGTGCCAGGTGGCTGCGCTGCGTGCCATGCAGCGAGGGGGCACCGTCGTGATGACGTCGTGCGTGACCCCAGTGTCGTGTCCTATGTTGGTGGCGAGTCCTGCCTCGCCATGCCTAGGCGCTGAGCCCGGCGACGCACAGTAGTGGGGCGCCGTCGTCGCGACGCCATGCGTAGCACTTGTGCCTGTGGAGAAATCAGAGGACATGCTTACCTCGCCGAGCCGGGTTGCTGTGTTGCTTGTCGTGCAGTGTGGGGCCACCGTCGTAGAGACGTCGGGCGTGACCCCCGTACCCCCTGTCAGGGCGTCGTGTTGGCGGAGCACTTCGTGGTCAGATGCTGTGAGGGAGGTCGTGCAGTGAGGGGGGGCCGACGTGGAGACGTCGCTCGCGACCCCAGTGCCTACTGCCTTGCCACTCCGGGTATGCATTGCCACTTGACACTCAACACAATAAAACTCAATTAAAACACACTGTCTGGTTACAACACAAGAGGAAGGGATAACCTCATCAGCATTGGCGTTGGCGTCTGTGCTCAAATGACTTCTGTTTCGGCAGAAGACTATTAGTTGCTGAAGGCTGGAACATTACTACTTGAAGGATCGATCACTACTTGCTCGCTGAGAAAAAGTGTTTTCTTATATAGACTTTTTTGTGCTCAAATGACTTCTGTTTCGGCAGAAGACTATTTTTTGTGCTCAAATGACTTCTGTTTCGGCAGAAGACTAAAACATGAGCACAGCGCGCTAGACAAGTCATAACTTGTTCGCGACGCCGACGCCGATGACACCACCCCCCTTTTTTGTGACTTTATTGAACATTAATAAAGGCATACAGGTTATGGTTCAGTTCAATAATTTCAATTATATAATGTAAGAGTGAGTGGATACAATATTTTCAAAACTATAAACTAAGAGTAAGTGTTAAGATATTTCAACAACTAAGATATTTTAACATATATAGACTAAGATTAAGTGTGGTAAGATATTTTATATAAGTAACTAATAATAGGTCCATTAAGATATTTTAGGTAAAACAAGATATTTAAAATTAAAGTATTTTATGTGACAAATCATAAATGTATTCTAGTTTGAACAAAGTTTTCGCCCTGTGGCGTTGAATTATTTACAATGGTATATTATCGCAAGTTTCGCTCTTCTGGACGTCGTCTCCGCGACGCCCGGGGCTGCCTGATCTTGTTGCGAATTGGGGGCTGCTAAGTCCTGCTGTGTTGCTCGCTAAGGCAACGGGATTCTGGAGCGAACCTGTGAGGCTGCAACGTCCTGCTGTGTTGCTTGCTAAGGCAACGGGAGACTGGAGCGATTTATTGAGGCTGCAACGTCCTGCTGTACTGCGGGCTAAGGCAGTGAGATACTGGAGCGCCTCGTGGGGGCTGCTAGGTCCTGGCTGTGCTACGTGCTAAGGTAGCGGGATCCTGGAGCGGTGCGCCGGAGCCGGCTGAGCTCGGGCTGGCGTTCGAGTTGACGAATACTCGTGTCCGGACTGGGACAGGCATCTGGCTGGCGGATGGCTGTTGTCGGTCGTGGCCAGGCGTGGTCACGGCCTTCGCCCAGAACGGCATCGGGAACAGTATCGGCGTCGTGTAGAGCGGCTGCTCTTGTCTTGACGTAGAAGGCCCAGGGTCTGCTGGCGGCGGCGGTGCGGCTGACAGCGCCGGGGACTTCTCATTCTTGTTTGTTTGTTTCCTCTTGGCTGAGGTGGATGGGCCAGGCACGACTGGGGGCAGTCGGCGGGCTGGAAATTTTGGTTTAGCGGCGGCTGTGGTGCTATGTCCACGTAGATAGTCGCCATGTCCACGGAAGTAGGTACCAGATCCACGGATGTAGACTTGTGCGTTGGCATCTGGCTTTGGGGCAGCGGGCACTACTGATCCTGTGATAGTAGGCGTGACTGGCTTCTGGGCAACGGGCGCTACTGGTCCTGTGACAGTAGGCGTGGTTGGCTGTTGGGCAGCGGGCACTACTGATCCTGTGATAGTAGGCGTGACTGGCTTCTGGGCAACGGGCGCTACTGGTCCTGTGACAGTAGGCGTGGTTGGCTGTTGGGCAGCGGGCACTACTGATCCTGTGATAGTAGGCGTGACTGGCTTCTGGGCAACGGGCGCTACTGGTCCTGTGACAGTAGGCGTGGTTGGCTGTTGGGCAGCGGGTGCTGCTGGCTCTGGGGCAGCGGGCGCTACTGGTCCTGTGACAGTAGGAGCTGCGAGCCTTGGTGGGGCTGGATGTCCTGGATCCTCGGGATCGTCATCCTCGTCGTTGCTGTCGTCATCGTCGGTATCAGCTGCGATGGCTCGTACGGCTGGAGGCACTGGAGGTCGCTTGTCGGGTTTCTGGCCTGGCATGGGCCTGATGTCATCAATGTGAATGGGCACTGGGATCTCGTTCCTGAGAATTTCGTACGTGTTATCACCCAGGGCTCGAATGATAACAAAAGGTCCCTCCCATGTGGGTCCAAAGCTGGTCCGGCGCTCCTTGAAGCCTCGGCACATCACTCGTTGCTGGGGTCGATACTCGATCGGGGCTGTCCTTGGCTCTGGGAAAAGATTCCTCTGGTAGACTTGCTGTCGTTGCGCCGCTTTCTCATGTCTGCTCCTAGCTGCTCGTCGAGGTTCTGGTAGCGGGCGGCGTTGCTCTGGGTGTTGCCAGTCTCCTGGGCGAGGTAACTCGGTCCCAAGCAGCAGCTCGCTGGGTGAGTAGCCGGTGGCAGCATTTTTTCTGTTGTGCAAGGAAAAGATGATCTGCGGCAGCACGACGTCCCATCGGTTTTGTCGTTTTCCCATCAGCTTTTCTCGTAGGGCCTTCTTTATCTCTTGGTTACGCCTCTCCACAGGATTGGCTCTCTGGTGGTAGATCGGCGATGTAAAATGTCTGATTTTATTCCGCTTGCAGAAGTTGAGGATCTTCTTGGCGGTGAAGGTGGGTGCCTTGTCGGTGATGAGTTCATCGGGATATCCCCATCGGAGGCAGACTCGTTCCAAGGCCCCTAAGATGTGGTTGGCATCAGCTTGGGGTGCAGCTTCGGCCTCGATCCACTTGGAACAGAGATCTGTTATCACGATGATAACTCGGTTATGGGTTGGTGTCTCTTCGTAGGGTCCCATGACGTCTAACGAGAGTACTTGCCAGGGTTTGGTGGGTGGTCTCGGGCGGAGTGGAGCGGCAGCTTGAAGGGGTCCTCGCTTGGTTGCAGCACATACCATGCATAGTCGCACATGCGTCGTGACGTTCTTGCGGAGTTGGGGCCAGTAGTAACGGTTGTTCACTGCCCGGTACGTCTCGTCGCGGCCTGGATGACCTGCATGTGGGGCGTCGTGGTAGTGGTGCAGAATGCGGGGCCTCAAGGCTTCGGGCACAACGAGGGCGGTCCTCTCTTCAGTGACATGCCATAAGCGTCCATCTTCTACCCTGAATTGTTCTTTCAGTCGTCTTTCCCAGGGGTCTAAGCCTCGTTCCTGATCCTGGATGTCCCCCCAATGTCCGATGGAACCAGAGATGGCGTAGTCCGCGAGTTGGGCGGCCTTGATCTCATCGAACAGAGTGGTTAGCTCCTCAGGTTCGGCTTCCATCATCAGAAGTTCCTCCGTGGTCGGGGTATCGATGATGGCCCTTGGCGTGGTTGGTGGTTGGGTTGTGGGTTCCTCGTCAGGAGGCAGTAAGCGGGAGTCATCGCCGGTATCAGCTGGCATGGCTTCTTGGGGATGACGCGACAGGAAGTCGGGCAGCTGGTTCAATCGTCCTGGACAGTGTTCTACGGTGAAGGTGTACTCTTGCAACTGCAAGGCCCACCGGGTGAGCTTGGCCCTCTCGTCCTTGAACTGATGTAACCAGTGCAATGCTCGGCTGTCCGTGACAAGTGTAAAGTGCTGGTCCTCCAGCCAGTGGCGGTATCGACGACAGGCCCATACTACGGCGAGTGTCTCCTGTTCATTGATGTGATAGCGTTTCTCAGGTCCTGTAAACTTTGCACTGGAGCAGGAAATGATCCGTTTCTCCCCCTCTGGCGTTTTTTGATACAAAGCCGCACCCATGCCATGGTTGCTTGCATCGGTTTGGAGGTAGAAAGGCAGTCCTGGCTCCGGTCTGCAAAGGGCTAAAGGCTGTGATAGCTTCTCTTTGATCAGTGCGAACGCTGTCTCCGCTTCTGTGTTCCACTGGAACCTCTCCTTTCCTGTTAGGTTTGTCAGCGGGGCTGTCAGCTCGGCAAACTCGGGTACAAACTCTCGTAACCAGTTGGCGGTGCCTAGGAATCCCTGGAGTTCCTTCTTGGTGCGAGGAGTGGGAAAGTCTCTTATTTGGATGACGTGTTTCTCCTGGGGTTGATTTTGAGTAGTAGTAATCCTGTAGCCCAGGTAGTCCAGCTCGGAGGCTCCAAATCGGCACTTCGGGAGTCCACAGTGCAATCCATGTATCCTCAGACGCTCTAATACCAGAGCCAAGTGACGAAGGTGGTCTTGATGATCTTCAGAGTATACTATTATGTCGTCTAGGTATACTTTCACGAAGACATCTATGAAGTCGGCCAGCACTTCTGTCATTAACTTCTGGAACGTTGAGGGGGCGTTGCGTAGCCCGAATGGCATCACAAGGAACTCGAATGTCGCTCCGTCTGGGGTACTGAAAGCTGTCAGGGGTACACTATTCTCGTGCATCGGGACCTGCCAGTATCCACTCTTTAAGTCCAAACTAGTGAAAACCTTCGCTGCACCTAGCTCTCGGATCGTTTCCCTTATCGGCGGCAACTGAGACACTTCTTCCAACGTCTGGGTGTTCAGCTGGCGGTAATCGACACAAAAGCGGGAAGTCCCATCCTTTTTGTTCACAATGACGATCGGTGAGCAGTAACGGCGGTTACTGCGTCGAATTACCCCAGCTGCCAGCATCTTCTTCACTTCCTCAGTGATTATTGCCTTTTTATTCGCCGAGTACTGGTAACGTCGTATTTTAAATGGTTTGTCGTCTTTCAGACGGATTTCATGGGTAGTGAGTTGTGTAGTAGGCTGTTTGAGCGTCTCTTGAAATACATCAGAAAATTTAGTGATGACTTCCTCATACGCACGGCTGTGCGTCTCTGGTAGCTGCTCCGGGTTGGCTGTTACGGTGCGGGCCGAGTCCTCGGTCCTAACCTCCATGTCCCAGAACAGGGTGTGCCGTTCTGACACCCCTGCGTGTATGCAGTGCCGCGGAAAGTCGATCACCACTTCCTGTTTCGCTAGGAAGTCTCTTCCTAGGATGATATCCTTGGTCATATCCTCCAAAATATGCATTTCGACCGAAACCGTCCAGTTTCCGATCTGCAGGGGCACTTCCACGCTGCCTTGGGTGTGCTTGATCTCCTTGGCGGCAGCCAAGAGCACGGGCATCGTCGGGTGATTAGTCCTCGGAAGGTCCTCTACGTAGTTGCTGTGGATGAAGGAATGAGTCGCCCCGCTGTCCAGCAGGGCTAGTAAACGGCATCCATTGGCCTCGACCCACAAGTGGGATGATGGGCCGGGACCGGCCGTCAGTCCTATTGACGCACTTAATTCTGGAGCCGGGCACCCTGGCTTGGGCCGGCTCGCTGCTCGTTTCCCGCCTGGGGCTGACTGTTAGCTTGCTGCCGGGGGGCTGCCTGGCTTCGTTGCTGCGGTGGTGCCGTGGATGTCTGTCCAGGGCCTGAGTTATTGGTTGGACCTGCTTGTTGGCTAGGGTTGTTTGAATTGGCGCCATGCCCTCGGAAGTTGTTACCCCCTGTCTGGACATTTTGTTGGCGGAAGTTAGGGTTTCCCTGTTGGTTGGAGTCGTGTCCACGGAAATTGGGGTTGGCTCGCTGGTTGGAGTCGTGTCCGCGGAAATTGGAGTTGCCTTGCTGGGGCTCTGACTGAGTTTGGTTGGTGGGGCAGTCTCGGTGATAGTGGAATCCCGGGCACTTGCGGCACTTTGGTAGACTATTGGTAGTGTTACTGGCTGGCGGGATGGTGGCTGGCCTCGGCAGCGGTCGGAGTTGCCTCTGAAATTCCCTGTAGTCACCCTCGGCGTTTTCAGCCACTCGGCTCAAGCTTTCCATCGTGGCCACTGGGACATTTCTAGTTGCGAATCTTAGTTCCGGTCGCAGGAGCTCGCGCACCTCCATAACCATCTCTTCTTCCGGCGTATACCGTTCTACCCTCAGCCAGAGTCCAATTTTGCGTTGTATAAAAACGGCGGCGGGTTCGTCGTCTTTTTGTCTCTCACCGTGTAACCTGGAGCGTAGCTTCCCCAGGGTGGCAGTGTCATTGAACTGCCGCAGGAGCTTTTCCTTCAGGAATTCGTATGTTATGTTGTGGGACTTCCACATCTCCAGGGTGCGTCTGGCCTGACCCTCGAGCTGTTCAATGGCTACTCTCACTTTATCTCGACCGTGGATGTCTTCATGGAGCATCGCCTCCTCGAGCTCATCCAGGAAGTTGACTGGATCCTCCCATTCCAGGCCTGAGTAAGTGGGCAGCGCTCTCGTTCTTCTTGTGGGCATCCTGTGATGACCTTGTATTGCGTGTATTGCGGCTTGAACGCTTCCCTCCATTAGTCTTGTCATGCTCTCTGCTAGGTTTTGTGTTGGGCGCCACTGGGGGTCCATTTCCCCAGAATCTGTGTAGTCGGGTCGTCGTGGATCCTCTTCCCTCCGGAAAGATCTGGCCCCACGTTGGGCGCCATGTCCACGTAAGTTAGCCTTTTCCGTGGCGTACGGCTGTGATTCGTTACGTGCAGTAATGGGTGGCCGGCAATTTTCTTGCTGCCGGGTAATGGAGGCTAGGTTTGAAGTGGTCAGAGCCAGGAGTTGCGCTAATTGTTCATAAGTGGGTAGTCCCAAGCTCGGTTGGGGTTGGTCCGTTATGGCGGCAGAGGGGACTGGGATCGTTCCAGTCGTTTGGTTTTGGAGCACTATTTGTCTTTGGGGCGTAGCACTAGGTCTTGCCGTCTGGTACGGCGGGGTGGCGTGGTAGGCGCCGGCCGACGAGGTAGGCGTGACGAAGTACTGTGCGTTGGGCGGCGTGCTTGGACTTGGGCTGGTTGCTGTTGGTGGTACCATGCAGTGAGGGGTGGCCAGCTGGCGGCGAGGTGTCAGTGAGGCGTCGCTGAAGAGTTGGGGCCAGTCGGGTGTGGCAGCAATGGTGTACTGACCCCTGGGCAGCCCTGAGCCAGAGTGGGAGGCTTCCCCATGTGTGGAAGCGAATCCAGCGAAGCGGCGATCTCCCAGCGTCGAGGAATCGTCGTTGGCCCGGGATGCTGTTGGGTCCACCATACAGCGAGGGGGCATCACCATATCATCATCACCACCCAATCTCTGTTCCATCGCCGAGTTTCCGTGCCACGATGCTGCGTTGCGCTCCATGCAGTAATGGGGCATCGCCTGAGAATCGTTGCTACTCCATTCCATATTTGTTGCCTGGGCTTCGTGCCAGGTGGCTGCGCTGCGTGCCATGCAGCGAGGGGGCACCGTCGTGATGACGTCGTGCGTGACCCCAGTGTCGTGTCCTATGTTGGTGGCGAGTCCTGCCTCGCCATGCCTAGGCGCTGAGCCCGGCGACGCACAGTAGTGGGGCGCCGTCGTCGCGACGCCATGCGTAGCACTTGTGCCTGTGGAGAAATCAGAGGACATGCTTACCTCGCCGAGCCGGGTTGCTGTGTTGCTTGTCGTGCAGTGTGGGGCCACCGTCGTAGAGACGTCGGGCGTGACCCCCGTACCCCCTGTCAGGGCGTCGTGTTGGCGGAGCACTTCGTGGTCAGATGCTGTGAGGGAGGTCGTGCAGTGAGGGGGGGCCGACGTGGAGACGTCGCTCGCGACCCCAGTGCCTACTGCCTTGCCACTCCGGGTATGCATTGCCACTTGACACTCAACACAATAAAACTCAATTAAAACACACTGTCTGGTTACAACACAAGAGGAAGGGATAACCTCATCAGCATTGGCGTTGGCGTCTGTGCTCAAATGACTTCTGTTTCGGCAGAAGACTATTAGTTGCTGAAGGCTGGAACATTACTACTTGAAGGATCGATCACTACTTGCTCGCTGAGAAAAAGTGTTTTCTTATATAGACTTTTTTGTGCTCAAATGACTTCTGTTTCGGCAGAAGACTATTTTTTGTGCTCAAATGACTTCTGTTTCGGCAGAAGACTAAAACATGAGCACAGCGCGCTAGACAAGTCATAACTTGTTCGCGACGCCGACGCCGATGACAGAACACTCCGCGCATGAGTTGGGTAACCCCGGCCGCTATCTATACAATGCCAGCACACACGGCTGTGCTCCACCTCTCACGGCGGCGTCGCTTCACGGCGTCCCCGTAGAGGCAGGGTTTGGTCTCCATTCAGGGGGCCAGATTCGTGGACAATCCGGTACATTTTGAACTCCCAGGCACAGACGTAAATGAAACGGTAAGCAAAAGCTATGATTATAAATCCACTAATTGGAGAGCTTTTCGGCAGTTTATAAACGAAGAGCTTATTATAAACAGCCGAATTGAAACGCCCGGTGATATAGACAGGGAAGTTTCACGAGTAACAGAAATTATTATAACAGCTCGAAATAAAACTACCAAATTAATTACATTAAAACCGAGAAACGAGATAATTCCCCAAGACATTCTCAATTTAATAACCTTAAAAAACAGGACGCGTAGAAGATGGCAATTGAGTAGGCGCCTCATAGACAAACAACGTATGATTGCTCTGCAAAATACCATCAAACAGAAACTTGCAAGCCACAGGGAGGAGTCCTGGAATGACAGGATCCAGGCCCTGTCAAGAAGGGACAATTCCCTGTGGAAAATGTCGCGCCTACTCAAAAAGCCCTTCTCAGCGATCCCAACATTAATTGAAAATAACACAAGCTATCATAACGATAAAGAAAAGGCCGAACTCATAGCACAACATTTACAAAACACTAATACTACTCCCCCGAACAGCTTACCGTTTCATGACCAGGTGACATACGCGACGCGGACGACTGCAGACCGTTTCCCTATCCCCCCAAATAAACTTCCTACTCTACTGACAAACCCCACAGAACTCAGACAAATTATAAAAACATTTCCTAACAATAAAGCCCCAGGTCCTGACACCATCCCTAACCTAGTCCTTAAAAACCTTCCCCCAAAAATGCTATGTCAATTAACCTACATAATAAATTCTATCCTCAAACTGCAATATTTCCCACGCGATTGGAAACTAGGTATTGTTGTCCCAATCCTGAAACCTAAAAAACCGCCTCATAATACAGCTAGCTACAGACCTATTTGTTTATTGAATACCCTCTCCAAATTAACGGAGAGGGTTATTCTTAGAATACTAAATAAAATAGTAACAAAAAATCGATTAATCCCTAACATACAATTTGGTTTCAGAGGAGGACACAGTACGACACACGCTGTATGCAAGGTGGTGCAAGACACCTACCTTGCATACACGAAAAAACAATGCACGGTCTTATTGCTTCTCGATATAGAGAAGGCTTATGACACCGTCTGGCATAACGGGCTGCTGTACAAACTTGTCAGCATCCTGAAGTTGCCCAAATACATAGTGGCCTTGATTAAATCGTATATTAGAGAGAGAGACATATAACTGTTAGAGTGAATAACTCTTACTCCACACACACACACCTATATCGGCGGGTGTCCCCCAGGGGGCAATCCTTTCCCCTCTCCTATATAACCTTTATACGTCAGATATCCCTTCCTATCCAAATTCCAATATTATCCTATACGCAGATGATACTGTACTGTATGCAAAGTCATTTTATGCGCAGACCGCGACGCAGAAGGTGCGGTATCATCTGCAGACATTTTTTAACAAATGGAAAATTAAAATAAACAACGACAAGACAAAGACTATAAATTTCAACAGAAAGTTTACAAATATAAAAACATTTAACAAATTACAAATAGACGGACAGACCATTGAGGAGTGTAAGGCGGTCAAATATCTGGGGGTAACCCTAGATAAAAGACTGTCTTTCGCTTCTCATGTGACACAAACAATAAACAGGACATACGCAACACTCAACAAATTGTATCCTCTTGTAAACCGGCGGAGTAAGTTATCCACAAATAATAAATTAACGTTATGTAAGGTTATGTTTAGGCCTATAATGACCTATGCTTGCCCGGCGTGGAATAACATCTCCGCCCGTCACTGCAAGAGGTTACAAATAACACAAAACAAACTAATACGACTATTAACAAACGCAGACAGATACACGCCGATAACTGAACTTCACAGGGCCACAAACTTAAGTATGATACGTGATTATATAGACGAAACATCCCAAGAATTTTTGAGCAATAAAATTCAGTTATCGGCATTGACAACAGACATTACAAATATACGTGCAGACCAAAACCCAACACACCGGCACACACTAATACACCAGAGACTACCAATTTACTATACAAGACGGTAACCATGACCAAATACCCGACATGACATACTACCCGCAAAATCACATCCCCCAAACATCCATCCATAACATCACAATGCCCCCTACCCGTCGCACAGTGGGGCCAATTACATCAAAAGTTGGCAGAAATTCGATAAAACAAAAGTCGTCAGAGCGGACTAATTTTTCGAGGAACTAATAGCCCATAAGTCGAATATACAAAAACCGGTTTATTTGACGCTATTTATTGTAAGCGGTACACGCCATGCCAGTCTAAACTTGTGCTTAGTGGAGATTAGAAGTTATAAAAATCAATCAGTGCGTGAGAGTTTAAATTTTTTTTTTAATTAATTTCTCAGTGAGGTTTCTACAAATTAATTTTTTCTCAGCATGGCTGCTTTACCTACAGGTAAGGTGACAAGTAATTGCTATATTTGTTACTACACTAGTATTATTTAATTTATACGAATTTACATAAACCGACCTGTTTCGCACGATACAATTTTATGACATTTCTGTAAATCTTTATTGTTTTAAAGTGTGCCTGAATCTGCCTGAACTGTGATATATACATAAATTTATTCGGAATAGTATGTAATTTAAGGGTAGTGAATAAAAACTTACTTATATTTGCGGCATTTTAAAATATCACTGCATATTCACGTGGCATACTCACGTTACGAATGTTTAAATACTATTTAAATTTTAAATTTTACTTCCACATTCACGAAGTGAGAAAAATTTCAATTTTTCTTTTTGTTTAAATAGGTTTAAAATGCCGTGAAACGTCGAGAAAATAAGTTTAAGCAATAAAAAAAGTTTTTATGTCTGTCTGTAACTTTTCTTGTTGGCACGATTACTCGGAAACGGTTAAACATATTGACTTGAAATTTGGTACACGTATGTGGCATAACATTACACCGCAAAAAATATAGATGAACTAGAACTGAATTTTCAAACAGCTATTAATACCTTGTGTGATGCAACTAACAGAAATGGATTTCGATTTTCCCCGACAAAAACACACTACGTGCACTTTTGTAGGCTTAGGCGAGAGGATCGCTAGCCAGAACTTACACTGTATGATCAAAGATTAGAGTGCGAACCACAAACCAAATTTCTAGGTGTAATTCTTGACCAAAAGTTATATTGGGGACCACATATTCAAGATATAACTAACAAATGTAAGAAACATCTAAACTTACTAAAATGTTTAGCCAGGTTTAGATGGGGAGCAGATAGAGAAATGTTGCTAAGAATATATATAACACTAATATTGTCAAAAATTGATTATGATTGTATTGTATATGGATCTGCTCGTAAGTCTAGATTAAAACCACTGGACCTTAGTGCTCTGCAAGGATTGTCCAATAATACCACTACTGACCCTCTAGTGCAATATATTCTTGCATTAGTTCACTGGCTGGGATCTCTGGAAGAATTGCTATTATATTATATAATATACCTTAAGGAAAAAATTATTGATCAATGGCAAAACGAGTGGAATAATGGAGTCGCTAAACTAAAAGAAATTAAACCAAGTAAATGGAAAATAACACCTGTACTTCCAAGAAGGGAACATATTGTACTCATAAGGCTAAGAATAGGCCACACTAATTTAACAAACATATACTTATTAGCAGGACATCAACAGCCAATATGTCAGCTATGTAATGTAACATTAACAGTCAAACACATAATATTAGAATGTCCAGAATATGATCACCATCAAAGACGATTAAAGATTCCAGATCAGCTAAAATTATGCCTCGGCCAGTCAACTGAGAACCTGGAAAAAATAGTGAAATTACTGCCTTTCTTCAAGGCAATGCGACAGAATCTAATGTTGAAAAACAGAGTTCTTCACATTCTACAGAGGTGGTGTCAAAACCACCTTACCAGGAGAGAGGTAGCTCCTCCCTCCCAAAAGCAGCCACGACATTGATATCGTCTGCTGCGAAAAATTTAAAGCCTCGTGAAAGATCCAATAGTTTCCTTCCAGAAAAAAGGAAACGTCATGAGGGTGATCTTTCATCCTCGGGAAACGATGCTTCAGACTCAGAAATGAGCCAGAGCGCATCGCAAAGTAAATTAAAGAAACCAGGATGGCCAAAAGCAAAGTCCAGAAAAAAACAACAATCTTGTTGAATTTTGTCATATTTAGACTGTAGACAAATAATTTTGACGTAAATATAACAGCGAAAATATGCATTTTGTATATGTTTGCGAGAAACACATTTGAGACCAGGTGAAAAGTTCAATCTCAGGGGTTATCGATGCTGTACAAAAAATGTGCAGCCTGACTATCGTGCAAGAGGTGGCGTAGCAATATACACTAAAGACCATATACCTATAAAACAATTGCCATTAGTAACCAATCTACAGGCTGTAGCCATTCAAATAGATTTTCCATTTAAGTTAGTAATATGCAATTTATACTAACCGGACTTTAACTGGACTAAAAATGAAGTGGAAAATTTAATTTCACAACTACCGTCACCTGTTTTAGTGCTGGGAGATTTTAATGCACACAATCCATTATGGGGCATTAACAAGATACTCGAGGAAGCAGTGTCGACGAAATTCTAAATGAACTTGATTTAATATTGCTAAATACAGGAGAGATGACCTATTTCAATGCGAGACCTACCTTTTTTTCAGCTACTGACAACATTTTGTTCACCACAAATAGCAGAACGGTTGTTATGGTCTACAATAAAGGACTGTCTACCATCTGATCATTTTCCCATAAAAGTAGAGATTGCTGAGGCATTTGTTGTCTCTACATCAACAAAAAAATGGAAACTAGGAGAAGCTGATTGAGTGAGATAATAGGATAATCTTCCTCAATTAGAATATTCCGAGAATATAGATACATCAGTTGCCTTAATGACTTCCGCAATTCTGCAAGCTGCGGAGACTTGCATACCAATAACTAAAGGTAATAGTCATAATAAAAGAGTCCCTCTATTGGTAGAATGTTATATGTTGACGACTTAGCCATTTATTACACCGCAAAAAATATAGATGAACTAGAACTGAATCTTCAAACAGCTATTAATACCTTGTGTGATGCAACTAACAGAAATGGATTTCGATTTTCCCCGACAAAGTAGGCTTAGGCGAGTGCATCGCTAGCCAGAACTTACACTATATGATCAAAGATTAGAGTGCGAACCACAAACCAAATTTCTAGGTGTAATTCTTGACCAAAAGTTATATTGGGGACCACATATTCAAGATATAACTAACAAATGTAAGAAACATCTAAACTTACTAAAATGTTTAGCCAATATTAGATGGGGAGCAGATAGAGAAATGTTGCTAAGAATATATATAACACTAATATTGTCAAAAATTGATTATGATTGTATTGTATATGGATCTGCTCGTAAGTCTAGATTAAAATCACTGGACCTTAGTGCTCTGCAAGGATTGTCCAATAATACCACTACTGACCCTCTAGTGCAATAAATTCTTGCATTAGTTCACTGGCTGGGATCTCTGGGTAAAATAATTGCTTTTATATGGACTCCTAGTCACGTAGGTATTCATGGAAATGAACTCGCATATAGAGCGGCAAAAGAAGCAACCTTAGAGAACAATAAAAGTAATATTACAATTCGACATATGGACATAAAAATATACCTTAAGGAAAAATTATTGATCAATGGCAAAACAAGTGGAATCATGGAGTCGCTAAACTAAAAGAAATTAAACCCAGTAAATAGAAAATAACACCTGTACTTCCAAGAAGGGAACATATTGTGCTCATAAGGCTAAGAATAGGCCACACTAATTTAACAAACATATACTTATTAGCAGGACATCAACAGCCAATATGTCAGCTATGTAATGTAACATTAACAGTCAAACACATAATATTAGAATGTCCAGAATATGATCACCATCGAAGACGATTAAAGATTCCAGATCAGCTAAAATTATGCCTCGGTCAGTCAACTGAGAACCTGGAAAAAATAGTGAAATTACTGCCATTCTTCAAGGTAATGCAACAGAATCTAATGTTGAAAAACAGAGTTCTTCACATTCTACAGAGGTGGTGTCAAAACCACCTTACCAGGAGAGAGGTAGCTCCTCCCTCCCAAAAGCAGCCACGACATTGATATCGTCTGCTGCGAAAAATTTAAAGCCTCGTGAAAGATCCAATAGTTTCCTTCCAGAAAAAAGGAAACGTCATGAGGGTGATCTTTCATCCACGGGAAACGATGCTTCAGACTCAGAAATGAGCCAGAGCGCATCTCAAAGTAAATTAAAGAAGAAACCAGGATGGCCAAAAGGAAAGTCCAGAAAAAAAACAACAATCTTGTTGAATTTTGTGATATTTAGACTGTAGACAAATAATTTTGACGTAAATATAACAGCGAAAATATGCATTTTGTATAGTAGGAACTATATAACATATCCCTCCTACCCTAAATAATTAATCAAATTCCACGTAATCCTAAGGTGCTGATGGGATGAATGGCCCTACGATAGTGGGTCCCTAACGGTTCGCCTCCCCGGCGTAAAATGGTCGTGTGTTCCCGACGACACTGGGGAAATATGGATGATTATGTCGACTCAAGGCCTAGCCTCTGATGCATCGGGGAGTCGATGTGAAACAAGCCAACCATCTACGGCTTTAGTTGCTGGGTCCCTGGATGGCAAGCTACAGCATACCGTGGAGAGCAGTGTTTCAAGCGGCGCTGCGCCATGTATTACGACCGCGAGCGTATTCCCTGCGACAAAGGGAAATTATTAGGGTAGGGAAAATAACCCTACTTCAAACACCTCAACGGACAGTCGAGTAGACATACTCCCTATGGGTGCCTGCAATGCTGGGTCAATTATAGTAGAGAGTCAGAATATCGTAGCAAGCAGTGCCACTACATCACGAAGGACTAAACTTCTAAACAAAAAAATGGGAGGGGACCATTCGCAACCCCATCAATCTTGTTGAATTTTGTGATATTTAGACTGTAGACAAATAATTTTGACGTAAATATAACAGCGAATATATGCATTTTGTATATGTTTGCAAGAAACACATTTGAGACCAGGTAAAAAGTTCAATCTCAGGGGTTATCGATGCTGTACAAAAAATGTGCAGCCTGACTATCGTGCAAGAGGTGGCGTAGCAATATACACTAAAGACCATATACCTATAAAACAATTGCCATTAGTAACCAATCTACGGGCTGTAGCCATTCAAATAGATTTTCCTTTTAAGTTAGTAATATGCAATTTATATTAACCGGACTTTAACTGGACTAAAAATGAAGTGGAAAATTTAATTTCACAACTACCGTCACCTGTTTTAGTGCTGGGAGATTTTAATGCACACAATCCATTATGATTGATCTCCATTGCAGTGTTTCTAATTTCAATTATGCAGCAAGAAAAGAAATCCAAAATTTCAGGAAACGTAGTAGTTTATACTATAAATATATATCACTGAAACAAGAGAAGACGCTGTATACTAGTTCTGTTGTATAATAAGTAGTGTCCGTAATTAGAAGATTTCTACAAATACAAAAATGTATATCTAAGCAGGTGTGCCTTAGAGGTATTAACCTTTTCCCAAACTAGAAAAGTTACGAAACCACGCAAAAACTAGGCCTGTGGACAGCATCGCAGGCAAATCCGAAAAAAAATTGTAAGTGTTACAAGTTGAACTTTCTCTAAAACTTACCGCTAATCTATATCATAACACACATACCAAACATCCTTTGAATACATTGGTACCTACCTTATCATCTATACTTCTAACCTAAATGTGTGTAATTAACTCGAGAGTTTTATCAAAACAATTATATTCCCAAGAAAAAGGAAGTCCGCCACTTGACTTACCACTGCAATTCAACAAAAACCCATGATAAGATAATACGAATAAACAAATACTAAATCCAACTCTATACCTAGTTAAGTGACGACTAAAATTCTACAATACGCCAAGTCTAAACTCACTAAACCGCTTAGATAATATAAGCTTACAAGCTATCTCCTCCTCTAATTACAACCAAAAATTATTATTAGTTATATAAGTGTTTTTGCCTACTAACTAATTTATAAAGTAACTTCTATATGCTATGAGTTATTTTTATTACCCCTGTACACGTATTTATTTTAATCAACTTATTAAACTCAGTGAAAAGTTACAACTTTTGTATGTTTATTTTTGTTTTTCTTTGATTTCGTGTTGGATATTTTCCTTCAGCCCCATCAGAATGTTCGGAACATGATAGATCATTCATCTCTAAAGATGGGGGTATTTGCTTCATGAGATTACTTCTCATTTTGTGAAATCTGTGATAGATACTACTTGAATAATTTTAACATATTAGTGGGTGAGACCTAATTTTATGTATGTAAGTATTATACAGCATACAGTAATGATCATTCTATAAATCTACTAACAGATTACTACAAAATAAATTAAAAAGTCTATTATAAATTTGCGATTCTTCTTATTCTAACTCTGAAAGTACATATTGGACTAATCTGTTATGGATATGAATACATAGATGATACTATTTAAAAATATTCAATCTACTTATATAAAATCATTCAAGTATAGTGTATGATGATGATGATTCTATAAATCTATTAAGAGATGAAGATAAAATCAATTTAAAAACACTTCTATATCTGCCATTATTATCTTAAATATGTTACACATTGCGTATTTTGTTAATATGTACTAGCAGCGTGCCAAAATCCCCTGCCATCTGTAACATTGAATTATATTATCGGCATAATATATCACCGTTGTGGCTCGCATCATGAGCAGCTCCTATGTACACTTGAATTTTCTCTTGTCAATTTCCAAAAGTTTATTCCCTGATTTCTAGGGCAAATTTCTAATTCATCGTTTCTAATACAACCTAGGTACGTTTTTAAAACTAACCATTTTAAGTATCTCGAAAATAATGGCGCAATTTGTACAGTTTCTCCAAAAATATTAACAAGGTCTAGGGCAAAAATTTTGTATCCATCTTTATCGCGCCCAAGGTTGACAATGAGACCACAATCTGTTTAAACCGAACTTACTGAATCTATAATTATTGGCATAGGCCTCGTTTAACAGATAGAATGTTACTTCTGAAGGTCATTCTTTTTCACATGATGTTACGTGAAGAAATATTAGATCGCGTGAGTTTTTCATGTTTACATTTTGATTTTTTGTCTCTCTTTGACTTCGTGTTTAATTTCTTTTCTCCAGTCGCGTTAGAATATTCGAAACTTGAACAATCGTTACTGTCAGCAGATGAGAGGTTTGCTTCGTGGGTATCACTTTCCATTTTATGAACTTTTAGATAAATACTACTTGAATAATTTCAACCTATTGGTGGACGGGAACTAATTATTTGTGTGTAGTGTCATCGGCGTCGGCGTCGCGAACAAGTTATGACTTGTCTAGCGCGCTGTGCTCATGTTTTAGTCTTCTGCCGAAACAGAAGTCATTTGAGCACAAAAAATAGTCTTCTGCCGAAGCAGAAGTCATTTGAGCACAAAAAAAGTCTATATAAGAAAACACTTTTTCTCAGCGAGCAAGTAGTGATCGATCCTTCAAGTTGTAATGTTCTAGCCTTCAGCAACTAATAGTCTTCTGCCGAAACAGAAGTCATTTGAGCACAGAAGCCAACGCCAATGCTGACGAGGTCATCCCTTCCTCTTGTGTTGTAACCAGACAGTGTGTTTTATTTGAGTTTTATTGTGTTGAGTGTCAAGTGGCAATGCATACCCGGAGTGGCAAGGCAGTAGGCACTGGGGTCGAGAGCGACGTCTCCACGTCGGCCCCCCCTCACTGCACGACCTCCCTCACAGCATCTGACCACGAAGTGCTCCGCCAACACGACGCCCTGACAAGGGGTACGGAGGTCACGCCCGACGTCTCTACGACGGTGGCCCCACACTGCACGACAAGCAACACAGCAACCCGGCTCGGCGAGGTAAGCATGTCCTCTGATTTCTCCACAGGCACAAGTGCTACGCATGGCGTCGCGACGACGGCGCCCCACTACTGTGCGTCGCCGGGCTCAGCACCCAGGCATAGCAAGGCAGGACTCGCCACCAACATAGGACACGACACTGGGGTCACGCACGACGTCATCACGACGGTGCCCCCTCGCTGCATGGCACGCAGCGCAGCCACCTGGCACGAAGCCCAGGCAACAAATATGGAATGGAGTAGCAACGATTCTCAGGCGATGCCCCCCTACTGCATGGAGCGCAACGCAGCATCGTGGCATGGAAACTCGGCGATGGAACAGAGATTGGGTGGTGATGATGATATGGTGATGCCCCCTCGCTGTATGGTGGACCCAACAGCATCCCGGGCCAACGACGATTCCTCGACGCTGGGAGACCGCCGCTTCGCTGGATTCGCTTCCACACATGGGGAAGCCTCCCACTCTGGCTCAGGGCTGCCCAGCGGTCAGTACACCATTGCTGCCACACCCGACTGGCCCCAACTCTTCAGCGACGCCTCGCTGACACCTCGACGCCAGCTGGCCACCCCTCACTGCATGGTACCACCAACAGCAACCAGCCCAAGTCCAAGCACGCCGCCCAACGCACAGTACTTCGTCACGCCTACCTCGTCGGCCGGCGCCTACCACGTCACCCCGCCGTACCAGACGGCAAGACCTAGTGCTACGCCCCAAAGACAAATAGTGCTCCAAAACCAAACGACTGGAACGATCCCAGTCCCCTCTGCCGCCATAACGGACCAACCCCAACCGAGCTTGGGACTACCCAGCTATGAACAATTAGCGCAACTCCTGGCTCTGACCACTTCAAACCTAGCCTCCATTACCCGGCAGCAAGAAAATTGCCGGCCACCCATTACTGCACGTAACGAATCACAGCCGTACGCCACGGAAAAGGCTTACTTACGTGGACAGTAGTTATTATACATAATTCTCCCGAATATGTTGGTTGATATGAATGTATTATCAGTTGAAAATTATTTAATCCAG
The DNA here is from genome assembly GCA_963583905.1 of Stenurella melanura. Classification (NCBI taxonomy): domain Eukaryota; kingdom Metazoa; phylum Arthropoda; class Insecta; order Coleoptera; family Cerambycidae; genus Stenurella; species Stenurella melanura. The sequence continues at coordinate 68,248,273 of OY757318.1, forward strand.
AGGTCCCTAGTAGCTGGGGCCAGATATTCTGTATTTCCTCATCCTCTGGCGAGCTATGCAGCCCACTGTTTAATACAGCTTCAGATATTTAATACAGTGATGACCATGCCTAGCAAAGGCATTAAAAACATTATCGTAAAATTTTTTATTCTTATTTTAAACCTGAAAAGCAACCTATTGAATTAATTTTATATGAAAACTTGGTGCGGATATCCATATATTATTTAAAATTATTTATATCTGCTTGTATAATATCATTCAAGTATTATAATCATAGAGACAATAAATATTCTTTGAAACTTCCAGTAGTGCTATTGTTGTAGAGTATAAGATTTTTAAGAGATTTTTCAAAAAACTATACATCAAAAAACACGCAAAAAACAGCTCTTTCATTCGCTAAGCTCGAAACTTAAACAAAAAGTCATTTAGCATTTTGAACGAATTTCGAAAATCCATCATCGACTAAACTCGTCCACCTGGTATACAATAATTTTATTCGTCAGCGAAATCATTACTACAAACAATTATCGAGGTCAACTCACGGGGTTTGTCGCCCTTGACCTCGAAAGAGCCTTCGACAAAGTCTGGCACCCCGGACTGTTGTATAAACTCCTAATCTCGGGTATTTCCGCACGTATTGTGAAAACAATACAGTCCTACGTCTCCGACAGAAAATTCCTAGTAGCAGTCAATACGGAGTGCTCTCCCATAACTTCCATCTTTTCTGGCGTTCCCCAGGGCTCTGCCCTAGCGCCAGTGCTGTTTACTATTTACATCCACGATCTACCACTACCCCTAGACTACAGAAACACAATATGCTTATACGCCGACGATACGGCATTAATTTCAACCTCTTTAAACCCCAAGGTACTTGCAAACCTACTTCAAAATCAAATAGATGAATCCATTAATTTTTATGAAAGCTGGGGCCTTTCGGTCAACGTTAACAAAACACAAGCTGTATGCATCACGAAACGATTTATTACACCTTCCATTAAAATAAATATCAATAATAATAATAACATAGAATGGTCAAAAACCATCAACTATTTAGAACTAACCTTAGACCGAAGAATGAGTTTAATAGAACACGTAGATAAAACCATCAAACATTTTTATATTAAACTTAAAAATTACTATTACATACTAGAACATTCACCTCCAGAACTAGCTGTTTTTATCTACAAATCATACTAAAGACCGATCTTAAGATATGCAACACCAGCCTGGTATCGGCTAATATCAAATTACCAACAAAAAAGGCTACAGATATTGCAGAACAAAGTCCTTCGACTAAGCGCAAACTTAAATAGAATGACCAACGTCAAAACTATACATAACGTTACAGGTACCCCATTACTCTCTAAATATATTCTACAGAGGCTCATTCCTGATTTTTCAAATTCTCTCACACAACTTAATAACCCTACTCTAACAGATGCTCTCACCACCAAATTTTTAACCGCCCCAAAACATCCATCTATCAATTATATATATACACCCACCTCTAACTAACATACCCAACTAACTTGTCAGAAAAAATATTCATACGCTATTCAAAATTATAACTCAAAATACAAAAATACAAAAAACACAAAAAAAACAGAAAACACTCAAAAAAATACTCAAAACACAAAATACAAAAAAAAAACATAAAATATATATAGAAGAACACCACTGTAAAAAGACGCCAACATAATTTGATCAATTGATCTCATCTCAACTAATATCAAACTACAATAATAAATAATCCCCAAGTAAAATTAACCATGTCTACGAGTATAATTAGAAGAAAAATAAATCAACCCAACGAAAAGTCCAGCCACACGAAGGCAAGTTCACGTATAGAATAACAATAACCCACGGTAAGCGCCAACGAGGCGGAGGCCGATAGGTAATCCCAAAAGAGGAGCCTAACTACGAATGAATGAACAGGACGTTGGCACCCCTTGCACATTTAGGAAACATAACGCCCTAAATGACTTATTAAGGATTTTCAAAAACTTTTGCAAGAAATATAAAAAAATCGATACGAGAATTTTACGACGTAATAAGCAAAAAACTTCGCCCCGCTGAACAGGGGAACATTATAAAAACGCCGCAGAAGACGACAATCACCAGTAGATCCTTGGACCGCCCACAAGTATATTTCGTCCAAATTATCCGAGCCATCATGCAAACCCCCAACTCAAACACCCCCCGGACTCCATTCAGAACATATGCAAGCCCAGGTCCAAATTTTAAACCGGCAGGAATCAAAGAAAGTCCAAGGATTGAAGTCAGGGTAATCTCGCAACAAATCGAAGCCTTGGTCGACACCGGATCTATGAGAAACCTCGTTAAGGAAGATGTATTTCCCTACCCTTATGACCCATCAAACATATACAGCTATATCTTAGCGTGTAATGTACAAGCTTCCTCATTAGGAGTAGTCCACTTACTAGTGACCATCGAAAATGCCCTGTGCCTCGAAGAACTCGACGTTGTCCCTAATCTTAGCGAAGATATGATCCTAGGAATGGAATTCCTGGATCATATGGCGGACGAGTGGATTTGGAAAAACGAATCCTTAAACTCGCCAAATTCTCCACGCTTCGAGTTCCCTTGAAGGCGCCATCACCAACCCCTAGCTCGACGGTATCTAGCAGTCCTTAAGAAGATGACGTAGCCCTCCCTGAAAAAATGCTCTGTGAAGTGAAGTGCCGCGAGTAAGTGATGACGCAAAACAGTGCCTTTAAACCACCCCCTCAAGGGATGATTCAGACATCTCGCCCAGTCAGAGGTAACTTTTATTTATTATTTTGGTACTAGTCATTCTCGACTAAGAAAATATTTTTATATTTTGTTATTTCGTACCGTATGTACCACCTAGAGTTCTCTAGTCACCTATATATATATCATGTTATTTTCAGATTAGTGACGATCGATATTTATTTTTGTTTTGTTTGTTCTTATAGAATATTTTTTATTTTCGTGTTTATAACAAACACACCCACGACCTTTACATATGTTTGTATTCACTAGATATTTTTGATATGCTCTTTACAATATTTTTATATATCGTTCACATTTGCATTCCCACGGAATATACTAAGAATTTGCATTGAACAGAATTATTTTCAATTTGACGGTGAATTTTATAAACAAAAAGACGGCTTACCAATGGGTTCCCCTATTTCTCCGTTGTTAGCAGAGATATTTATGGCAAACTTTGAAAATGTAATTTTTAGTAGTAATAGCAACCTAAATGTACGTTTTCTATTGGACTCGTTATGTTGATGATATTTGTTGCATATGGACCGGTACCGAATGGAATTTAAGTAGTTTCCTTAATTTATTGAATTCATTTAATAGTAAAATCCAGTTCACATTAGAGAAAGAAAAAAATGGTCAATTAAACTTTTTATATATGAATATTAAAAAACATCGTAATCAATTAAAATTTAGTATTTATCGAAAACCCACTACAACAGGCACAGTCATACATTATAATTCACAACAATCTTGGCAAATTAAACTCTCTCGGTTTCATAGCCTAATACATAGAGTCACAAATTTCCCTTTAGACGAAGATGAGTTTAATAAAGAATTAAACATAATCAAACAGATTGCAATAAATAATGGATATAAGGAGTCACTAATAGAGAACATGGTTAAAAACAAACAGCGAAAATTACTTCAAAAGGAAATTTTTACTGTAACCAACAAAACAACAAAGTACAATTTTATTAATTATATTCCTAGGTTTAGCAATAAAAGAAATAGAAAATTAAATAAGTTAGGCATCTCCACAACAAGTGTAAACAAAACAAATTTAGGAAGTATTTTGGTCAGCAATAAAGAAAAAATAAGTAAAGTCAACAAATCGGGGGTTTATGAAATTAAATGTAAGGACTGTAACGCGGTATATATTGGCCAGAGTGGTAGAAGTATAGCTAATAGGGTAAAAGAACATAAAAAATCTATTCTAAACAACAAAAACACAGGAATATCAACACATTGCATCGAAAATAATGATTTTATCGACACAGAATATTAATTTAATCCATTCAGAAAAAAAAAAGAAAACGCTTAAACCTCCTTGAACAATTAGAAATAAAAAAATCCCTTAAAAGCAACACTTGTACCACCAATGACCAACTAAATTTCATAAACACTCCTATAATAGACAAGGTTCTAAGAATAGCCCATTGAATTATATTCTGAGTAGGTAGATTCTTAGTTTCATTACTTGAAATCCCCGTAATTTCACATGTTTCGGTATTATTGCATTTATTTTTATAACAACCGCCCTCATAGCTTTAGTATTCATCTGTAATGCTCTTGAGAAAGGCCTAACAAGCCGAAACATATGTAGTGTATAAAAATACAGTTTTTATTTGAAACATCATTGTTTTTCCCTTTTCTAAAAATAATTATATACACCAAATTCCAAGTTACTGTACTTTTACCAGCCTGCTTTACTTATTTTCCCTTTTTCACTCCTATTTAACCATCAACCCTTTACCGGAATTTGTGCAAAATATAATCCAGTTCCAGATCTCGCCATAAAACATATTTTTACCAAATTTCAAGTCAATATATTTCTCGACGTTTTATGACATTCTAAGCCTATTTCAACAAGAATTTTTTTTTACGAACTATACTTCCACTTCACTACGTGGATGTGGAAGTAAAAACCAAGAAGACTTACCAAGAAATTGTATGGGGAGAATGAAGACAGTGAATTTGCAATCACTAGAAAAGTTTGACTATACTTATGTAGAATCAAAAGAGACATTACACCTGATAGAATTAAAAAAATTATCAAAAAACAACAGAAATTTAAAGACGCTGATATTATTGGCATTAAAGAACTACCGACTTAAGAATCTCAAAATAAATGCTTCATGTTCGGAATCGACTGGGATCTGAGAGACGAAATATATAATCCCACATCTTAGCCCAGAAGTATGGCATTCAAGAGATTTGATTTTATGAATTATAATAAACAATCACGTGAGGATTCTTAAACACTAAATTAGCTAAAAGAAAAGAACTTTTGCACAATGAGTTAACAATTAGCTAAAGTTCAAAATTACCAGCATCCACCCATTTGAACAATCGTAATACTCCAAGTTATATTAATAATCGAGTAAGCAAAAAAGTATCTAAATCTGTAAATGACAACATTTTCACTTCCGAAAAAATACATAAAATAAATAATGAAAAATTGAATCCTGATATCCTGCATTTAAATATTCAAAGTATTCGCAACACAGTTAACGAGATTTGAGGCATCGATGGAAGAGAATTCCTTATATTATGATTTCCTACTTTTTAACGAACATTGGTGTACCCAACTTAACAGCTGAAATATCGAAAGATATTAAAAAAGGCTTTTATATAAAGTATGCGCCTAAAAGCACACTCATATATATATTAACGATCCACAGGAATACAAACTATTCAAAAATATCCTAGCTGAACAAAATGACCTCGAGTACCACACATATACATCTTCGGATGAAAAGACACATGCCTTCGTTCTCCGAGGACTACAGGGCGAACTAAATATAGAAGATATAACTGCTGACCTCGAAGCAAAAATTGAAGTTAAGCAAATATTTAAAATGAAGATTAAATACAGTTCGCTATATTTGGTTGTAACAACGAACGATGTAACACTGAAATTTCTCCAACAGGAAATCAGATTTCTATTGCATACTAAAGTTGATTGGGAACGCAGAAGGAATGAACGTGTAATTAGTCAATGTAGAAAATGCCAGTCCTGGGGGCACGCTACATCTAATTGCCACCGCCGTCCTAAATGTGTAAAATGTGCCGGAGAGCATCATTCATTTGAGTGTGATAAACCTATCGAGGAGGTACCTAAGTGTATAAACTGCAGTGGGGCACATACTGCCAGCAATATTGAGTGCCCGGTATATCAATACCGATTACAACAATTAAACAAAAACACCGAAAAGTCCGCACCTCAGAAGCAACAGTTTATCCCTGCCCCTCTGCCCCAACAAAATGCATGGGTTAATCGCAGAACTAATAATAATAATGAAGTTGCAGCAACAGCACCTGCTGTGTCTCAGCAATTGCCGACTCGCAATCCACCAAGTTCAAGTTTAAGGCCTACCCAGCAAAGAAGCACGCAACAAACAACGTCAACAGGTATGATTGGAGACTTTAAAGATTTAATTAATGAAGTTAACAGATTAAATACCCTAGTTGATCTCAAAGAAACTATAGCTGCCATAAGGCATTTAAATAATATGCTCGTGTCAAAGTACCTTTCTTTAATAAATTAAATCGGGTAAGAATTAACATCTCTCTGTCGCTCTGTAAAGCCCGCGAGCTAGAAAAAACACTTTTTACATTATTAGAATAATTCGAAAAGCAAGCCTTCGCTGCTGGAGAATATACACGAGCCACTCTCCCCTACCGATCGAATTTTCAGGAACGGCGAACAAACTGGAATGTCTAGAACGACTAGAACGCCTGGAGTCTTCGATTTTCGAACACTTCCAGAAGCTTTGATTTATCTTATATAAACCGAGACGCGCTCAACGCATTCAGTCGGGCAAATCGATTCAGTCGAGGCGGGCCAGTAAATCACTCAGTCCGGGATCCAGCCACGCAACAGACAACAACAAAAGGCAAATTTCTACTCTAAAGTGTTAATATTCAACATAATTAATTACATCAAACTTATTTAGTGATAAACAAATGTATTGTTAGAACATGAATAGTAATATATCGTTATTTTGACTCCAGAAAATTTGACTTTTAATCATTCATGTAAAATCGATACAGGGTGTTACTTTTTCGCCGAGGCAAGTAAAATAAATTCATTCAAAATTAAATTGTGCAGTGTTCTTGTGCGCGAATCTGACTAAAACGAAAGTCACGTTCGTGTTCATGGCGCCCGTACAACGTGGGGCTTAGAGAAGTGGCCGAGAAGAAAAGAACAAAGAAAGAAGAGGAGAGTAGTGTGACTAACTCGAGGGGTTCTGAACTGAGTAAGGGTTTCAAAGGTAAGGCAAAAACGCTACGTGAAGACCCATCGAAGGGCGAGAACTTCTCAAGTCCATTTTTTTCACAATATGGAGAACATGGAATCTTACGAAAACGTTATGAAAACGCTAAAAGAGGCAGCGGCACGACAAGGAATAGAAATGCCACACCTAGAAGGACAACCATCTTCCTCAGGGAGGGAAGGGGACCCCGTACGACATATATACCCGAATACTGCACAACCAGGTGAGTCGATTTTACATACATCAACCCCACAACGAGGGGAGCAAACAAATGTAAATATCGAGCTAAACCAAATTTTCGTGGGCATGGCGGAGGCAATCAAGCAGGCTATTGAAAACGCTACTACAAGTCCTGAAGGGAGCAAAATGGAAAAGGTTATGCAAACTATAAGGAACTCCCCCATGCACACTTTCCAAGGACTGGATCACGAAAGTGCAAATATGTTTATATTTAATATGGAAGAACATTTTCGAAAACATAATATTACTGACCAAACAGAAAAATTAATAATGATTACGTCACAATTAAGAGGCCTTGCAAAGGAATGGTATGAGCCATATAAAAATTTAATATACGATTACGAAACATTCAAATTAAGACTGAGGCAGACCTTCGATACCATCGCAAAAAGGGCTCAGGCAGAGCACATTTTACATACCAAAATGCAAGTATATAACGAATCAGTTACATTATTCATTTCCAAGAAAATAGGTTTATTTAACAGAGTAGACCCAACCAGACCGCCTAAAGAGAAGGCAGTACTGCATCTATAGACAACTACGCCCCGAGATTTATTAACTGTAGCAGCAGAGGTAGAAGAATATCATCTTCCGAAAAGCACCGATAATGACAATTGGAGAAATCGTCCAAACCACAGTAATAATAATAATAGTAACCGTGACGAGGCACCAAGACAGGCAACCAATACGACCACCAGAAATACGAACCAGAGGACTGCATCATCAGGGGAAAATACGCAAGAAAGCCGACCACCGACGACATGCCGATTTTGCGGAGAATGGCACTGGCAAAGAAATTGCCCACAAAATCCGTACACCACAGGGCAAAACCAACAAGTCAATAGGCGTCAGGAAAACTCCCGAGGGGCCGGCGCCCGTCCCAGATCCAACAACTAAATAACGATTCCTCGGCGTCCGGCCCAAACAATATAACCAACCCGGCGACTCCACTAAATTTCGACAATGTCTTAAATATCTCTGCAATTTTTCAAGAAAAATCGATAAATAACATGGCTACTCAGACTGATTCTGAGAACATTATGAACATTTCCACTATCCTGGAAAAAACAAAGCTAAAAAACGTGGCGACGCAGACCGAAACTGCCCCGTTATTATCAATGCAAGACTTACGAAAATCAAGGCAATTACCACATATTAAGATCCTCGCAAATGGACAGGAAATAAACGCTGTCATTGACACAGGTGCGGAAAGCAACATAGTCAGGGCAGGACTCGTCGACACCGCGCCTCAAATCAAAGACAGAAAATTGTTTGAGATGGCATGCGGAGGCCAAACAACAGAATCCTTGGGAAATATCATCCTAGATCTAGACATACAAGGTAACAAAACTCAGGGCGAGTTTGAGGTAATTAACAAATTAAATAAAGAACTAATTCTTGGTACACCATTCCTGGAGGACGAGGGTGTCCATCTAGACTATGAAAGAAAGTGTATGTATATGGGAAAAACGTTAAGGAAAACCGTATACTGGAACCAAGAAACTAGGTATACACCCGAATCTCGACAACTCCACGAAAAAGTTCGTATTCCACTGGAGGCTGAACAATTACTTAAACCCGTATATATGGAATTCTCCAACATATTCAGCGAACGACCTACTAAAGGAATTACCACCACGACTACGAAACACGTCATTACTCTATCCACCCCAACCATAATAAATCAGCGATGTTATCCAATGACACCTCATAAAAAGAAGATTTTCTACGAACAAATAGACGAGATGCTAAAAGCTGGTGTAATAGAACCCAGCAACTCACCTTATAGTTCCCCTCCAGTCATAATCGAAGCATCTGGAAAAAAACCTCGTTTCTGCGTGGATTATCGGAAGCTTAATGCGATAACCAAGGACCAATCATCCACCCTACCGAAAATACATGAAACTATCAAAACCCTAGGAAAAGCCAAGGTATTCACGTTGCTAGACTTAACATCGGGATATTGGCAAATTCCCATGGACCCGGAATCAAAGAAATACACAGCTTTTACTACCCCAGACGGAGCATCCTATCAATTTACAGTTATGCCGTTCGGCTTAAAGACAGCCCCATCCACATTTCAGAACTTCATGGTTCGCGATGTCCTAGCAGGATATATACATGACTTCGTACAAGTCTATCTCGACGATATCATCATATACAGTAACAGCCTAGAAGAACACCAGAGACATTTACATTTAGTCTTCGAAAGAATCCGTCTACACAATGTAAAAGTATCACCGGAAAAATGTAACATCGCAACCAACGAATTGAGCTATCTCGGACATCGAATATCCCAGGACAAAACACTACCCCAACAAAAACATGTCTTGGCAATACAAAATTTTCAACCACCAAAAAATAAAAAACAACTCCAAAGCTTCCTGGGAACATTTAATTGGATTCGAGAATACATAGAAAATGCCCGCTTCGCTTATTCAGCCACTTACCGAACTTCTCAGTAAAAACAAGAAATTTCACTGGACCAACGAACGCGAGAGAGCTTTTGAAAAAATAACGGACGAAGCTTCCAAGCCGCTCGAGCTACATCGCCCTGATTTTACGAAGAAATTTATCCTCCAAACAGACGGCTCCCTCACCGGCATATCGGGAGTTCTATATCAGCCTGGCGAAAACGGTTCGAAACAAATCATTTCTTTTTCTAGCGCATGTCTCACCCCAGCTGAAAAGAAATACCATATCAACGAAATCGAATGCCTAGCCGTCGTCACATATATCAAAAAATACAAGATGTACCTAGAAAATGTAAGATTCACACTTAGAACCGATAACCGTGCCCTGGTCTGGTTAAATAAATATCAAGACGCCAAGACAAAATTAACACGATGGTCTCTTCTATTGCAAGAATACGACTTCGACATTGAACATTGCGCAGGAAAGGATAACGAATTACCCGATTTCCTGAGTAGAAATCCAGATATCCAAGAACCTCGGATGGAAATCGACGAGAGAAGAATGCTACCCCCTACCTTAACCCCGGAAGGACTGGACATATTCACAAGGGCTGACTTATATGAAGAAGTGAAGCATACACAACTCCGTTCCAGACGTACTCAAAATGACATACGAAAATGGGAAAGAATCCAAGCTGACGGTCCTCGAAATTATAGGGAACAGAAATTTTTTGACAACTTCACAGTCCACGATATGCAACTATGGCGCAACTACCAAGGAAGGAGAAAGTAGTACCCAGAAGCATGATACCCCATGTATTGGCTAGTTTTCATGAAGACATCGCCGCTCATCCAGGGAGAGATGAGACTATACGAAATCTAACAAGGACATACTTTTGGACTAACATGCACAAAGCCGTAGCAAAATATATACAAAACTGTCGAATCTGCAGAGAGGTGAAAGCCCGCCAACTACAACCCAAAGCACCGCTTCAACCACACAAACCACGCTACGCATTTGAAGCCATAAGTATTGACGTCATGGGTCCCAACAAGGAGACTCCTCGCAATAATCGCTACATTTTCATAGTAGAAGACATGTTTACGAAATGGGTGGAAGCTAAGGCATTCCCAGAACTAAACGCCCGCATTATAATCAATTACCTGGAAGAAGAAATCATTACGAGGTATGGAACACCAAAGATAATCGTTTCGGATAACGGCGGACACTTTGGCAGTACCCTGTATAAACAATGGTGCGCCCGTAATGAAATCCAACGGAAGTTTACACCGATCTACCACCAGCGCTAAAACCCTACAGAGAGAAGGGTACAGGAATTCAAGAAAGTCCTGAAGACGTTAACCTACAGGCGAATACAAAACAGCTGGGATAGATATATACCAAAGATCTTACGCACCCTCCGAACACGATACAATGCCGCCACTCAAATGACACCAAGCAGGGCTTTGCTCGGATACGAATTACCCCAGCAGGGCGAACTAAATATACCAGCATATCAAGAGGAACGGGACGAGCAAGAAGAACAGACCCCGGAAGAAAGAACAGAAGAAATAAGGGCAAACCAAGCAGAATATCAAGAGGTATTCTTCGCCAAACGATAGACCTGAGGTTACCTTCGAGGAAGGACAAGAGGTAATGGTAAAGGCCCTTCGAAAGAAACCGAATGTATTCCTACCCTCTTGGACAGGCCCACATCTAATAACCAAAAAAGTCTCCGACGAAGTATACGAGGTCCGACGCGGAAACAACACTTATCTGGTACACGTAGACGATATCAGACCCCCAGTCGCCGGAAACGAACCTCCCGAGCAGCTAGACACCGATGAAGAATCGGACCCCGATGATGACGACTTAAATGACGAAAATCCTGAAGACGATTTTCCAGACCACCCCGAAGAACATCCCCCTGATGATGACGATAGAGACGATGAAATCCTACTACCTGCCTCAGCGCATCTACCTGCCTCAGCGCATTTACCTGCCCCAGCGCACGAAGAAACTTTGCCTGCCCCAGCGTATATGGAAAAAGTAACAGTATCAACTCCGGCACCCGATGAGCCAACCACCTCAACAAGGCCAACACCAACACACGGAGAGACGAACAGACCATATAAACCAAAGCGACGACCAGCAAGACTGGTCATCATGGACCCCTAGAAATTGTATCCTTCTTTTCAGAATTATGTTTATTTTCATTATTGTACATATCTTAAGTTTCAGCATTGTATAAATTTAGTTTTTATTATTTATAAAACACGTTGTAAATATCTTAAGTTAGATAGAATTGTATACTTTAGGTTTTCAAACACTCAATCGTAGAAATTTGCCTTAGCAAACGGGGGGAATGTCAAAGTACCTTTCTTTAATAAATTAAATCGGGTAAGAATTAACATCTCTCTGTCGCTCTGTAAAGCCCGCGAGCTAGAAAAAACACTTTTTACATTATTAGAATAATTCGAAAAGCAAGCCTTCGCTGCTGGAGAATATACACGAGCCACTCTCCCCTACCGATCGAATTTTCGGGAACGGCGAACAAACTGGAATGTCTAGAACGACTAGAACGCCTGGAGTCTTCGATTTTCGAACACTTCCAGAAGCTTTGATTTATCTTATATAAACCGAGACGCGCTCAACGCATTCAGTCGGGCAAATCGATTCAGTCGAGGCGAGCCAGCCACGCGATAGACAACAACAAAAGGCAAATTTCTACTCTAAAGTGTTAATATTCAACATAATTAATTACATCAAACTTATTTAGTGATAAACAAATGTATTGTTAGAACATGAATAGTAATATATCGTTATTTTGACTCCAGAAAATTTGACTTTTAATCATTCATGTAAAATCGATACAGGGTGTTACTTTTTCGCCGAGGCAAGTAAAATAAATTCATTCAAAATTAAATTGTGCAGTGTTCTTGTGCGCGAATCTGACTAAAACGAAAGTCACGTTAGTGTTCACTCGAACCTGCACAAGATGCAATGGAAAAGATCACCATTATTCAGGATTTTATAGCTAACGTGTTGCCTTGCTATAAAATCAATGTATAAAGTATCTTTTTGGAACGCAAACGGATTAATTAATAAAGTCGCAGAGCTTATGTCGTATCTAGTAAAAGAAAAAATACAGATAATGCTTATTACAGAAACCCGTTTGCGCTCAAACCACAAACTAAAAATCCCAAATTATATTGTTTACCGAGCTGACAGAACAAGAAATCGTAGGGGGGGCGTGGCCATGCTGGTTCACTCCGGTATTGGACACACCCCTCTCCCTACTATTAATTAAAATATAGACAACATATCTATTCAGCTATTAAACGGTACTGTGTTGGTAGGCGTATATAATTCACCTACTAACCAGTTATCCGCGGAATCTTTAAAAGAGTTATTTACACAGCGAAGTGTGCTAGTATTTGGTGATCTAAATGCCAGACACGTATCCTGGTATAATTCTCGGAGTAATAAGAATGGTCGCACTGTTTTTGACTTCTCAGTCGAACAGAATATTGCCATTATAGCTCCCGAAACTCCTACCCATTTCCCACTTAACAACATGACACCCTCGACTATCGACATAATACTTAACAAAGACGTTCCACATCCTATAAACCCCATTTCTATGCCACTCCTATCCTCCGACCATAATCCTGTACATTTCAACCTTCCACACCCTGACACAGACAAAAATGAAAGGGTTAAGAAAGTTTATAATTACAAAAATACAAACTGGCGAGTTTTTCGCCAGTATATTAATGAAAACCTAATTATAAACAATAATATTAATTCTCCTGTAGAAATTGATGAAGAGGTTACGCGTGTAACCAATATTATTAAAAAAGCACGTGACAAATCAACTAAACTTATGTCACAGAAACCGAAAAACGAAATTTTACCACAAGAAATTCTCGATCTTATATCTTTCAAAAATAGGATACGGCGAAGATGGCAAGTGGGTAGGCGAGACATTGATAGAATACGAATGCTCGCACTACAGCAAACCATCAAACAAAAAATTGCTACCCACAGAGAGGAGTCCTGGAATGATAGCATTCAGGCCCTTATCAAGAAAGGACAACTCTCTGTGGCGAATGTCTCGTCTGCTCAAAAGACCCTTCGCCGCCATCCCACCTTTAAATAAAAATAATGTATTACATAGTGACGATCAAGAAAAAGCAGAAATACTTGCCAACCACCTGCAATTTAATAACACATCAACCCCTAATTCGCAACCCTTTCATGACCAAGTTACGCACCAGACGAGGACGACTGCAGACAGAGTACCCATCCCCCCAAATAAACTACCAAAATTACTTACAAATCCTACAGAACTAAAAAACATAATAAAGACTTTTCCCAACAATAAAGGCCCCGAACATGACACAATTCCCAACATCCTACTTAAAAACCTCCCCCAAAAAATGTACTGCCAACTAACCTACCTTATAAATTCCATCCTAAAATGGCAATATTTCCCAGTAGACTGGAAGATAGGTATAATCATCCTTATCCTGAAACCGAGAAAACCTCCTACTAACCCCACGAGTTACCGTCCTATTTGCCTGCTAAATACCCTCTCCAAGCTAACGGAGAGGGTAATTCTCAGGATTTTAAATAAAATAGTAGACAAAAGACGGCTAATTCCGAGTTTTCAATTCGGTTTCAGGAAGGGTCACAGCACAACTCATGCGCTGTGCAGAGTTGTACAAGACGCATACCACGCCTATAACAAGAAACAGTGTACAGTCTTATTACTCCTCGACATCGAGAAAGCCTACGATACGGTCTGGCATAACGGGCTGATATACAAGCTCGATAGCGTCCTTAGATTGCCAAATTATCTAGTTACACTAATTAAATCGTATCTCTGGGGCAGACACATTACTGTCTGCGTAAATAACTCCTATTCTACACTTACACGTTTATCGGCGGGTGTCCCCCAGGGGGCAATCCTCTCACCCCTCCTTTACAACCTTTATACCTCTGACGCCCCTTCCCATGCAACATCTAATATTCTATTATACGCGGATGATATCGTGCTTTATGCCCAGTCATTTTATGCGCAGACCGCGACTGCTAAAGTACGGTATCATCTCGACGAGCTTCTAGACTTTTTTAAACAATGGAAAATTACTATAAATCAGACAAAAACATAGACAATAAACTTTAACAGAAAATTTACTAATATCAAGACCTTTAACAAACTAAAAATAGACGGACAGACAATTGAGGAGCAGAAGTCGGTCAGATATCTGGGGGTAACCCTAGATAAAAGACTGAGTTTTGCCCCTCATGTGACACAGATACTCAACAGAACTTACGCCACGTTAAATAAAATGTATCCTCTTATAAATAGGCGGAGTAAATTGTCCATAGATAACAAGTTAACCTTGTACAAAGTCATGTTTCGGCCAATTTTAACTTATGCATGCGCCGCCTGGAACAATATCTCCGCCACACAATGTAAGAGGAGATACAGACAACACAAAACAAACTAATTAGACTACTGACAGACGCTGATCGCTACACGCCGATAGCTGAACTTCATAGGGCAACGAATCTTCCCATGATTCGTGACTACATCGACGAACTCTCACAAGAGTTCTTTGCAAATAAATCTCAGCTATCGGCAATGACAATTGACCTGACAAACATACGTATACATGACGAACCTACAAATACGCACAGACTCATACACCAACGACTTCCAATATTTTTTCAAAGAAGATGACCTTTACAATAACCCGACAAGACACATTACACAGACAAAACCACACACCCTTCTCCTTAAATCTCATATCCCACAACCAACCCCTGCCCCCTACCCGTCGCGCGTCGATACCTAATAATGTTTATTTTTATTAAGTAAATATAATAACTCATAATCTGTAATTTTTATTTATTGACTTTCGATCTGAAGCAGGTTTTTTACTTCATTTTTCCTGCATGATTAATTTGCTTTCGTTCTAACAAGATACTTTATATTTGAGCTTTCAGCTCGATTAAAGCTAAGGCAGCACTTTACCTATAACTGATATAAATTGATAAGAAATATCATTAATAAAATTTAAAATAAAAAGAGCTGTTTTTTCTTGGGTCTCCAGCCATACCAGCGGCTAGGTCACGTTTTATTATCATGCTTTTTTGTATGTTTAGAACATGACTATTTATATACGTACTATGTACCTACTTATTATATGAAATATTCATCCTAGAAATAAGCCCTATATATTGTAACATTTTAATGAATAAATTATATTTAAATGGAAATGGAAATGGTGTACCCAAGATGAAATAAAATTTGTAAACATAAACAATTATAACCTGTTTCCTGAATTTTCTAGAACTAATTATTCCATTGAGGTGTATTCATATATGCTTTAAGTAAATATAAGTGCTCAACAATACCACAGGTAAATATTCTGTCAAATGAACTAAACTGTGAAGTATCTGCAGTCGACATAGATAGTTCCAGAATAATGACTGTGTGCGGTATTAGGTTAAAAAATGGCAGCTCGAATGAGTGCCCGGATTTGGAGTGTAATGATTGCGTTTGAATGATAAGAACAGAGGAATTTCGCAAACTTCTTACCTTAATAAAGACCCGCCTTGGTCTCCTTGATGTCTTGATGTTGGGGTGGTTTTTGGGGGGAGAGCTCTCACACCTGGACTGGATCACGTTGCTGGCAGGCACGTTGAACACACTTATGATCAACAAATTTGGGAAACGTAACAAATTTGAAGCAAAACAGACAATATAAAAAACAAATAATGATAGCGGCGAGTGGTACTATTTATACGTCCACGAACGTGTGATAGCAATCTGACTTCCTTTTGCGTGAGACGCATGGCCGTAAGAAGTCATAAAAAACTCATTCAACGGACGAGAATTTAAAATGTAACGCGCGAAAGTAAACTAAACAACTAGATAAATAGGTGTATATTTATTATTGCTAATGCGGACGAAACATACCGCTCACCTAAAATGCAAAGTATTTTAGAAAATAGAAAGGAAAAAAAACAAAAACCAAAAGGAATTAATAAGTAACTATAAGTAAGTGTTTACAAAACTACGACGATATCGGCAAAGGACTCAGCTTGACTAGAGGGCGCTTGTAAAACTACCATCAGTCGGCGAAGCGAGGCAATACGTGCAACCCCATCGGCATCGGGATAAAACTCGGTAATGCGTCCTAAAGACAAATTCAAAGGCGACACTAGAACATTTTAATTAGAACCAGCGTTCCTGGTACAACTGTACTGTTGTAGAGTATGCAAATACCAGAGCTGTGCAAGTACAAGTACAAATTGTACTTGGTAGCACAATTGTGCTGTGTATGTTAGTTTGGGCCCCGATAAACTATTCTATTCCATTCAAGTAAATTACTTGTACTTGTACTTACGTATTATAATTACTGAAGTACTTGGTACTTTTGTACTTTACTAAATTTAGTGAAGGTAATTGTACTTTGTACTTGAGGTTTTTGTTCTCCTACAAGTACAAGTACTTCTATAAGTACAAGACCTTTTATAAATACAAGTCTTTATATAAGTACAAGTATTTTTACAAGTACAAATACTCACATTAGCAAACTCCAACCTGCAAAAGGTATTTGGTGCCCCTTGTTATCTGAAAGCGAAGTCTGTGTTTCTATGACCGAAATTCAGAGAAAAATAATTTCAGCATGTGAAGTAATTTCAGAATCAGAAGTAAATGAGGAGCGGATGCGGATGATGACACAGAATTTTTCGATTTTAATGAAAGTTCTGATCAATTAACTGCAAATAAAAGTACAACATAACGAGCAAATATTGAGGTTTTGCAGTATTTAGACAATAAAAGAAAAACCTTAAATATATTAGATAATTACCCATTGCCGAAGCAGTTATTTGTTAAATACAATACACCTTTGCCGTCATCCGCACCAGTGAAGAGAACTTTTTCATTTGCCACTATTGTGAATGCGCCGAAGAGGCATGCACTTTCAGTTAGCCACCCACTTTGAACAATGAAATCAAATTGTGTCGTTTGAGTAGGCTATTCCGAGAGTGAAATTCTCAGATCTTTTAAATTTTTCTTATAAATTATGATTTATTTAACATTTATAAATTATTTAATATACAGGGTGTAATCAGTTTCATGTCATTAAAAAAACTGGTAATGGGGACCGACTAGACAAACAAAAAACCTTTGTGATTTTCCCTTTAGGAGCACTTTGAAAAAACTGATCTAGGTCAATATTTTTAATAATATGGTAGACAACTATTGAGAACCACTGCTTTTCTTGGCAATGGACTTGTAGTTCCCAATTATACAACTTTTAAATTGTCATAAAGAAGTACTCGCCGGCACACGCGGTGTCTACGGTGTCAAAGGATCATCGACCGCCTTTGATGGATCGCCTCAACTGAACTGAGGCAAGTATAAAGAGGTAAATAATTCGTCCGCTCTTCGTGCACAATTGCAAGCAAATAATGGGCATAGAGGTTTAAACAGAGCATTTCTTTACATGTGTGTTTTTTAATTTGGAACAAAATAATCAATTGTTTATGATTTAGAAAATTTAAATGTGGTTTATTAACATTTGTAACATAAATGAGTGTCCTGGGTTAAAAGCTTACTATGTTTCGTCCTTACTTATTTTCCTCCATTCCCTCCGCTACTGACCCACCTGACCTACCACACTGTATGTACCCTCTCGCCCCCATTATAGACGAAGAGAGAAGAGAGTCGTCTTCAGATCATTAACAGGTGTACATCGAGCGCACCGAGTGTGAATAAACAATATTGTGTTCATGGCAATACATTGGTGACAACTCAAGAAGCCGACAACCTATGTCTACGGGCGACCTACGGTCCTACAAGATGAGACGAATTGCAGAGTTTAAAGAAAAGCATAAGGACATTCTGGAAAACGTACTGCCTGAAGATGAAAAAGTTGCCTTTACGGAACACAACGTAGTTAACGTTCTTGAAGGCAGAGACCACAAGGGGAGAAGAGTACTTATTGTGAATGCTGGAGATACTTGGGATCCATCCAAAGTAACGGCTGACCAACTTTTCCGTCTATTCTACCTTATTCACGAAGCCGCAGTTCTAGAACCAACCACACAAATTAGAGGTGCGGTAGTTATCATGGATTACGATAACTTGGGCACGAAACAAGTCAAAGCTTTAAGTCCGTCTTTCAGTATGAAATTGCTTAGCTTTATCCAAGATGCTATGCCACTTAGACTGAAAGAAGTACATATGGTTAAGCAACCTTTCATCTTCAATATGGTCTGGACCATCTTCAAGCCCTTTATCAGAGAGAAGCTAAAGAACAGAATTTTCTTCCATGGCAGCAAAATGGCAACCTATGTCTACGGGCGACCTACGGTCCAGCGTATTTTAAGTTCATTTAAAACAACAAAACACTTCTTTGCTCATTTACAATTGGTTTATTAATAATTATATCGAACATTTTATTTGAATTTCTTGGTGTTTTGTCGTCGAAGGCGGTAGCACGTTTTTTACCTCTTATCGCATACATACCCAGCAACCGACAGGGTTCTTGTTTACATGTTATCATCGCTGACCTTGAAAACGCCTAATAGTGCCGTTTTTTTGTTTTTCGTCGAATACTAGAAATTTACAGCAATACTTGTAATAAATAACATTATATTTATTCTTGAACTTATTTTATCGAAACTATTTCGTTTATTTCATTTGGTAATATGTACCTACTTCGTTTTAAAAGAAATCAAATCGTAAAAAGGCGCCTACCGACATTTGTTTCTTTGATACAATTTTCTTATTTATTAAGTACCTTCGGAATTTATCAACTTTGCTGCATTTCGCGTGTTATGTTGTCACACCCAGTGGCGTACTGAACAACTTACCCTTCGTTATTGCATTAACAGTTAAATTTTAATTTTAAATGCATAATTATTGTTCAGTTGGTATCAGTTATTTGCGAATTTGATTAATCAGTGGCGTAGTTTTTTGTTCCTTTTGTGGACTAGTTATTCGAATTATTTAATAAATACATATTTAAAAAATAGTTGAAACTAAAACCATTTATTGATTGCCGTGGCCCAAGAAAAGAAGCTATAGCAACTCGCAATCTACTCGTGTCTCGAATTAAGGAAACTTTGGACTTTGCACAAGCTGCACAAACAGATAATTCAAAATTATCTCTTTTTAGAATAAAATACAAAACTTATGAAGATTTCCAAATAAGCCACATTGACATTGTAACTCAAACATCTGACGCAGATCGGGAAGCTCAAGATGGTATTAGAAAAGAAATTGATGACATATATGTTGAAATATTAGCAATATTTGAGGCCTTATGTCCTATTACTACAGTTCCTACCACACCTAGTGGGGAATTGTTACCATCTATAACTCGTTCTTCGACAGCTGCTTCTTCTCAATTCAATATAAGGCTGCCTAAGTTGGAATTAATTAAATTTTCGGGAGATTTCAGAGGGTGGCAAACCTTTATTGATGTGTTTAACAGTTCAGTTCATGAATGTTCTCATATGTCGGAAATAAATAAGTTTCAATATTTAATCACTGTATTATCCGATGAACCACTGACATTGGTCAAATCAGTTCCATTAACTGCGGCTAATTACCAAGTAGCTTACAACGCCCTTGTCGATCGCTATTCGAACAAGCGGCTTCTGGTACTAAGCCATTGGCGTACCTTAAAAAATTATCCTGTACTTACCACAGATAATTTCAAAACATTTCGTAAATTAATCGACACCTTTAGCGAAAATATTGCGGTATTAGGGCATTTAGAATGTAACATAAAAGAGTGGGATTTTATTTTAACGGATTTGCTCTTAGACAAACTGGATACCTCTACACGCAAACGATTCGAATTAAATTGTAATGCTACAGTCATGCCTAAATTTGACGAATTAAAAGATTTTCTTCTTAAACAATGTGCCGCTTTGGAAACAGTTGAGAGTTCCAAATCCTCGACTTCGCATGCCGCGACTCCGCAAAAATATAATAAATCGTCGACTCAATCCTTTTCTTCTAAGCATTTCACCGATTACAAAAGCGCCCCTTCTCAAAGGGCCTTTGTGGTGAATACCAATTCAACCTCAACCAATCAATCTTCATCTTCGAAGTCGGAAACTTGCACCCTTTGCAAAATGAACCATTTGCTATATCGCTGTCCATCTTTCTTGGCAAAATCACCTTCAGACCGATTCTCTATAGTCAAACAAGCACGTCTTTGTGTCAATTGCCTGCGGCAGTTCCACCCGGTGGTCAACTGTCCGTCACAGCATACCTGCAGGACTTGTGGATTTAAGCACCATTCACTTTGATAGGTCTTCAGGTACTGTTAGTGATAAGTCCAATTCTAATATACAAGCGCCTCCGCCTCAAAGTAGCCCTGCTACTCCATCATCTGGTGTCAATGCTTTCACTAGTGTTTCTTCAACAAATACTTCATCTCGACTCACTGTTCTTTTAGCAACTGTTTCTTTGGAGATCAAAAACAAATTTGGAAATTTCGGCACCATTCGCGCCCTATTGGACCCTGGTTTACAGGCTTCATTTATCGTTGATTCTGCGGTAAAACAACTCGGGCTGAACAGGTAAAAAAAAATCATACTCCTATTTTTGGGCTAGGCCAAACCACTGCAAACCCATTCGAGGGTATAACCCACGTGTCAAATTCGTCCTCATGGATCCGAAAGCCCTTTATTGGAAATTGACGCCTTAATTATTAAAACTATTTGTTCTAACATACCTAGCTACCTGTTGAGACATCGCAAGTGGAATTTCTTCGCAATTTACCATTAGCTGATCCACTTTTCCACAAACCCGACCCTATTCAAATGTTATTAGGTGCTGATATTTATCCCTTATTGTTAAAAGATCATACTATCACTCATGATAAGGCCCAGGGACCGATGGCTATTGAAACTATCTTTGGTTAGGCTCTCTTAGGACCTATTAATAACGCGACTTCTTCAGAAATTCGTTCCTTCTTCACCAGTGTCGAACCATGTTCCGACTTAATCCTCAAGAGATTTTGGGACATTGAAGAAGTTCCTTCAAAATCAACAACCTCTCGGAGGACAAGGTAGTCGAGGCACATTTCCAGAATTCACATTTTCGCACATCTTCAGGTCGTTTTGGTGTTGCGTCGCCATTTAAGATAACCTCGCCTCACTTCGAAAATTCTTGTACCATTGCCGATCGTCGTCTGATCGCTCTTGAAAGACGGTTACAGTCTCAAGTTTCACTGCGTAAACTTTACCTTCAGTTTATGGCAGATTACCTCACATCTGGTCATATGTCGCTTGTTAGTCCATCTCCAGATGGTTCTGACAACTATTTTATCCCACATCATGGGGTACTCACCACTGATGGAGACAAACAGAAAATTCGTGTCGTCTTCGATGCTAGTGCTCGGGCAGACAATAACCTGTCACTTAACGACACTTTGTATCCTGGTCCTAAACTTCAATCTGATATCCGTTCTACTTCGTTTTCGATCTCATGCCATTGTTTTCACATGTGACATCCGTCAAATGTATCGGCAGATCTTAGTTACTCCGGAACATAAAAAATGATTAGATGGCGTTTCAGCCCCAGTGATCCTATCCAGACCTACCAGCTAAACACTGTTACTTATGGCGTCAATTCGTCCCCTTACTTGGCTATCCGAACTTTGCTTCAACTAGCAGAGGAAGGTAGTCAACAATTTCCTCTCGCCGCCGGGGCGCTTAAAAATGATGTATACGTTGATGATTTGGTTTGTGGCGCCTCATCCATAGACGCTGCCCTGAATCTTCGAGATCAACTCATTTCGCTATTACAGTCAGGATCTTTTGAACTTCGAAAATGGTCATCCAATAACCCCATGATATTGGAGGACATTCCGATATCGTGTCAGCAGCAACAAGATCTTACCTTCGACAGTGAGTCCAATGTAATTATCAAAATTCTTGGTTTACAACGGCATTCAACTTCTGACTCGTTTTCAATCAAAGTGGTACCACGAGAGTCCCGTTCTACCAAACGGTCAATCCTGTCCGAAGCCGCCAGAATCTATGATCCTCTTGGTTTTCTTTCCCCATTAACCCTATACGTCAAACGCATACTTCAACATTTATGGACACTAGGACTCGATTGGGATGACACTCCCCCTGAAGACGTAAAAAAGTTATGGCAGCAATTCAAATCTGAATTGTCATGTCTTAGTTCACTTCGAATACCTCGTCATTTATGTAATTCCTCTCTACAATCATGCCAGTTGCATACATTTTGTGACGCTTCAGAACTTGTCTATGCTTGTGTAATTTATTTCCGTACTATTGACTTAAACGATCAGGTATCCACTAGCCTAGTTATGGCCAAATCTAAAGTGGCACCTTTAAAACGTCTATCAATTCCACGTTTAGAACTCTGCGCAGCGGTTTTACTTGCAAAACTCTTCGAATTTGTCCTTCATACGTATCAACCCATTGTTACCTTTGATCGCATAGTGGCATGGAGTGATTCTACAGTTGACTTAACTTGGATTAGAGCTTCACCCCACCGATGGAAAAGCTTTGTAGCGAATCGCGTTACCTTCATTCAGGAACGTATAGCCCCATCATGCTGGCGCCTCATTTCGTTTGCCGAAAATCCAGCCGACCTGGCTTCTCGTGGTCTCCTTCCAAACGACGTGCTGTCATGCTCGCTTTGATGGGCGGGGCCAACATTCTTAGCCCAGTCTCCGGACTCGTGGCCATCAGACTCTTCTACTTCTCACCTAGTCTTTGAGGAAGACTTGGAAGAAAAAGTAATCACTCTTCTTGGGCAAACTGTGCCTTCAGGCGTCATTAATCTTCTCGACAAATTTTCGTCACTTCGGAAAATTCAAGGTATTGTCGCATATATTCTCCGCTTCTACAAGAATAGTAGAAAGCACGACAAGTTCACTGGACTTTTGTTAATTGAGGAGTTGCACCAAGCCCTACTTTGTATCGTCAAAGTAGTCCAATCCCTAGCATTTTCTCAAGAAATCAAGGCTATTCAAAGCAAATGTAAATATCCAAAATATTTACAAAAGCTGTCGCCATTCATTGATGCCGACGGAATCCTACGTGTCGGTGGCAGACTAAAGAATGCTGATCTTCCCTTCTCGGCCAGACATCCCGCGCTGCTTCCACGCAAACATCGCCTCACTGAATTGATTATTTTACAAATTCATCGTCAAAATTTCCATCCGGGAATAAATACAACAATGTACTTACTTCAACAAAATTTTTGGTCTCTCTCTGCTCGTCGAGCCAATCGACATTATTTATCGACTTGTAACCAGTGCTTTCGAACTAACCCCAATCCTCCTCCGATGGGAGATCTTCCAAAGATTCGTGTTTCGCAAATCAAACCAGTTAGTTGCGTAGGTGTTGATTATGCCGGTCCTTTCACTATCACCTTAGCAAAAATTAGAGGTGCTAAAACCATGAAAGCCTATTTATGCTTGTTCGTATGCTTTGCCACCAAGGCAATTCACCTCGAGTTAGCCTCCGATTTAACTACAGAGGCCTTTTTAGGTGCTTTGAGACGATTCATAGCGCGTCGTGGCCGGTGTTCTCAGCTGTTTTCAGACTGCGGCTCTAATTTCGTCGGTGCGGATCATGAGCTCAACCAATATATGAAACATTCTGCCGAGGCAGAAAACATTATCTGGACTTTTAATCCACCATCCGCTCCCCATTTCGGTGGACTTTGGAAGAGTGGAGTTAAAGCCGTTAAAATGCACTTTTATCGGGTCATCGGAGACAAAATCCTCACGTATGAAGAAATGAATACTCTATTTGTACAAATCGAATCTCTACTCAATTCACGACCCCTTTGTTGTCTAAGTTCGGATCCAAATGATCTTAGCGTCTTAACTCCCGGACACTTTCTTACTCTCGAACCTTTAACATCAGCTCCAGACCCAGACCTCACTCATTCATCGATAAACCGGTTGTCAGGTTGGCAATTAATACAACAAATGCACCAAAGATTTTGGGTGCGTTGGAAAGCTGAATATCTGCACAACTTGTATCAGAGAATCAAATGGTCGGATTTACATCGGTTTGAACCTGTCGATATCGGTACGATCGTTCTTATAAAAGACAACCTAGTTCCACCCCTCAAGTGGAGGATAGGTAGAATTTCTAAACTCCATCCTGGTAAAGATGGAATACCCCGCGTCGCATCTGTAAATACCTCCGAAGGTATTCTAAAACGCCCAATGGTAAAATTGTGTGCATTACCTTCACAATAAAATACCAAGTTCGCGTTTAATAATAAAATTTTTTCGTTCTGTTTTATTTTTTGCTATTTCGTTCTTAAGCCGTTATGACGTTTAATAATTTTATTTTTTGTTTTCTATATAATTTATCAAAATTCTGTTACCCAGAATTTGGTGGGTGGTTATGTTTCGTCCTTACTTATTTTCCTCCATTCCCTCCGCTACTGACCCTCCTGACCTATCTCACTGTATGTACCCTCTCGCCCCCACTATAGACGAAGAGAGAAGAGAGTCGTCTTCAGATCATTAACAGGTGTACATCGAGCGCACCGTGTGTGAATAAACAATATTGTGTTCATGGCAATACATTGGTGACATCGCAAGAAGCCGGCAACCTATGCCTATATTCCACGAGAAATTCACAAAAATTAAGTCAATCATTTACAACAAAAACAGATCTAATAGCTGACCGAATTATAAGTGAAGTACAAGAATTAAGTAACGAAAAACTCAAGGTGAAAAAAAAGGAGCCGCCCAGAGCTCTACTTCAATTGAATGAAGAAAGAGTTGCGCAAAGAATTTTCGAGGAACTAAAGACGGAAAAAGTTGGTAGTTTCAAAATAAAAAATACCACGAAGAAACCAATAGAAGATACGCTTGGACATCTTTGGAGCGCATTAAGGGTTAAAGCTCAATTCTATGACCCTCTTTTACCATGATAATTTTTGATATCAAGATTGCCACACTTGTTCCCATATTTGACAAGCAACATGTAAGCGAATAGTTAGTCAAATTAGCTAGATGCATATTTTCGCTGTTATATTTACGTCAAAATTATTTGTCATAGTTAAGGGTCTTGATGTAAGATATTAGTTTTTTAAAATGCGTGTAGAAAATTTATTTGTAAATATACATCGAAATGTCCATGGCAAGTAAGAAAATCTATCATGACAAATATGTAAAACCTACCTGAGCAACATCTAAACAAATTTTTAAAAACAAATCTGGTCACCATGTTAACGCAGAAGTCAAACCAAGAAATGAATATGTCTCACCAAATTCCACAACCAAAACACCGGTTGAAGAAACAAGGGGTAAATGTAATAAGATAATAACAGAAACTTATGATGATATGTAGGATTTGCGCAAATCTATCTTTTCGAACGATGAGTTAAATAGTATCAACAATCTGTTCTAACTATTTAAAGAAAGTGTACGATTTTCCACAAAGGCCCTGTACGAACTAATATTCCACGAGAAATTCACAAAAATTAAGTCAATCATTTGCAACAAAAACAGATCTAATACCTGACCGAATTATAAGTGAAGTACAACAATTAAGTAACGAAAGACTCAAGGTCAAAAGAAAGGAGCAGCCCAGAGCTCTACTTCAATTGAATGAAGAAAGAGTTGCGCAAAGAATTTTCGAGGAACAACTAAAGACGGAAAAAGTTAGTAGTTCCAAAATAAAAAATACCACGAAGAAACCAATAGCAGATACGCTTGGACATCTTTGGAGCGCATTAAGGGTTAAAGCTCAATTCTATGACCCTCTTTTACCATGATAATTTTTGATATCACGGTGTATCAAGATTGCCACACTTGTTTCCATATTTGACAAGCAACATGTAAGCGAATAGTTAGTCAAATTAGCTAGATGCATATTTTCGCTGTTATATTTACGTCAAAATTATTTAACATAGTTAAGGGTCTTGATGTAAGATATTAGTTTTTTAAAATTCGTGTAGAAAATTTATTTGTAAATATACATCGAAATGTCCATGGCAAGTAAGAAAATCTATCATGACAAATATGTAAAACCTACCTGAGCAACATCTAAACAAATTTTTAAAAACAACTCTGGTCACCATGTTAACGCAGAAGTCAAACCAAGAAATGAATATGTCTCACCAAATTCCATAACCAAAACACCGGTTGAAGAAACAAGGGGTAAATGTAATAAGATAATAACAGAAACTTATGATATGTAGGATTTGCGCAAATCTATCTTTTCGAACGATGAGTTAAATAGTATCAACAATCTGTTCTAACCATTTAAAGAAAGTGTACGATTTTCCACAAAGGCCCTGTGCGAACTAATATTCCACGAGAAATTCACAAAAATTAAGTCAATCATTTACAACAAAAACAGATCTAATACCTGACCGAATTATAAGTGAAGTACAACAATTAAGTAACGAAAGACTCAAGGTCAAAAAAAAGGAGCAGCCCAGAGCTCTACTTCAATTGAATGAAGAAAGAGTTGCGCAAAGAATTTTCGAGGAACAACTAAAGACGGAAAAAGTTAGTAGTTCCAAAATAAAAAATACCACGAAGAAACCAATAGCAGATACGCTTGGACATCTTTGGAGCGCATTAAGGGTTAAAGCTCAATTCTATGACCCTCTTTTACCATGATAATTTTTGATATCACGGTATATCAAGATTGCCACACTTGTTCCCATATTTGACAAGCAACATGTAAGCGAATAGTTAGTCAAATTAGCTAGATGCATATTTTCGCTGTTATATTTACCTCAAAATTATTTGTCATAATTAAGGGTCTTGATGTAAGATATTAGTTTTTTAAAATGCGTGTAGAAAATTTATTTGTAAATATGCATCGAAATGTCCATGGCTAGTAAGAAAATCTATCATGACAAATATGTAAAACCTACCTGAGCAACATCTAAACAAATTTTTAAAAACAACTCTGGTCACCATGTTAACGCAGAAGTCAAACCAAGAAATGAATATGTCTCACCAAATTCCACAACCAAAACACCGGTTGAAGAAACAAGGGGTAAATGTAATAAGATAATAACAGAAACTTATGATGATATGTAGGATTTGCGCAAATCTAACTTTTCGAACGATGAGTTAAATAGTATCAACAATCTGTTCTAACTATTTAAAGAAAGTGTACGATTTTCCACAAAGACCCTGTACGAACTAATATTCCACGAGAAATTCACAAAAATTAAGTCAATCATTTGCAACAAAAACAGATCTAATACCTGACCGAATTATAAGTGAAGTACAACAATTAAGTAACGAAAGACTCAAGGTCAAAAAAAAAGGAGCAGCCCAGAGCTCTACTTCAATTGAATGAAGAAAGAGTTGCGCAAAGAATTTTCGAGGAACAACTAAAGACGGAAAAAGTTAGTAGTTCCAAAATAAAAAATACCACGAAGAAACCAATAGCAGATACGCTTGGACATCTTTGGAGCGCATTAAGGGTTAAAGCTCAATTCTATGACCCTCTTTTACCATGATAATTTTTGATATCACGGTATATCAAGATTGCCACACTTGTTCCCATATTTGACAAGCAACATGTAAGCGAATAGTTAGTCAAATTAGCTAGATGCATA
This sequence comes from Stenurella melanura, assembly GCA_963583905.1. Lineage (NCBI taxonomy): Eukaryota > Metazoa > Arthropoda > Insecta > Coleoptera > Cerambycidae > Stenurella > Stenurella melanura. The sequence continues at coordinate 68,276,602 of OY757318.1, forward strand.
TTTTCGCTGTTATATTTACCTCAAAATTATTTGTCATAATTAAGGGTCTTGATGTAAGATATTAGTTTTTTAAAATGCGTGTAGAAAATTTATTTGTAAATATGCATCGAAATGTCCATGGCTAGTAAGAAAATCTATCATGACAAATATGTAAAACCTACCTGAGCAACATCTAAACAAATTTTTAAAAACAACTCTGGTCACCATGTTAACGCAGAAGTCAAACCAAGAAATGAATATGTCTCACCAAATTCCACAACCAAAACACCGGTTGAAGAAACAAGGGGTAAATGTAATAAGATAATAACAGAAACTTATGATGATATGTAGGATTTGCGCAAATCTAACTTTTCGAACGATGAGTTAAATAGTATCAACAATCTGTTCTAACTATTTAAAGAAAGTGTACGATTTTCCACAAAGACCCTGTACGAACTAATATTCCACGAGAAATTCACAAAAATTAAGTCAATCATTTGCAACAAAAACAGATCTAATACCTGACCGAATTATAAGTGAAGTACAACAATTAAGTAACGAAAGACTCAAGGTCAAAAAAAAAGGAGCAGCCCAGAGCTCTACTTCAATTGAATGAAGAAAGAGTTGCGCAAAGAATTTTCGAGGAACAACTAAAGACGGAAAAAGTTAGTAGTTCCAAAATAAAACATACCACGAAGAAACCAATAGAAGATACGCTTGGACATCTTTGGAGCGCATTAAGGGTTAAAGCTCAATTCTATGACCCTCTTTTACCATGATAATTTTTGATATCACGGTATATCAAGATTGCCACACTTGTTCCCATATTTGACAAGCAACATGTAAGCGAATAGTTAGTCAAATTAGCTAGATGCATATTTTCGCTGTTATATTTACGTCAAAATTATTTAACATAGTTAAGGGTCTTGATGTAAGATATTAGTTTTTTAAAATGCGTGTAGAAAATTTATTTGTAAATATACATCGAAATGTCCATGGCAAGTAAGAAAATCTATCATGACAAATATGTAAAACCTACCTGAGCAACATCTAAACAAATTTTTAAAAACAACTCTGGTCACCATGTTAACGCAGAAGTCAAACCAAGAAATGAATATGTCTCACCAAATTCCATAACCAAAACACCGGTTGAAGAAACAAGGGGTAAATGTAATAAGATAATAACAGAAACTTATGATGATATGTAGGATTTGCGCAAATCTATCTTTTCGAACGATGAGTTAAATAGTATCAACAATCTGTTCTAACTATTTAAAGAAAGTGTACGATTTTCCAGAAAGGCCCTGTACGAACTAATATTCCACGAGAAATTCACAAAAATTAAGTCAATCATTTACAACAAAAACAGATCTAATAGCTGACCGAATTATAAGTGAAGTACCAGAATCAAGTAACGAAAAACTCAAGGTGAAAAAAAAGGAGCAGCCCAGAGCTCTACTTCAATTGAATGAAGAAAGAGTTGCGCAAAGAATTTTCTAGGAACAACTAAAGACGGAAAAAGTTAGTAGTTCCAAAATAAAAAATACCACGAAGAAACCAATAGAAGATACGCTTGGACATCTTTGGAGCGCATTAAGGGTTAAAGCTCAATTCTATGACCCTCTTTTACCATGATAATTTTTGATATCACGGTATATCAAGATTGCCACACTTGTTCCCATATTTGACAAGCAACATGTAAGCGAATAGTTAGTCAAACTTAGCTAGATGCATATTTTCGCTGTTATATTTACCTCAAAATTATTTGTCATAGTTAAGGGTCTTGATGTAAGATATTAGTTTTTTAAAATGCGTGTAGAAAATTTATTTGTAAATATACATCGAAATGTCCATGGCAAGTAAGAAAATATATCATGACAAATATGTAAAACCTACCTGAGCAACATCTAAACAAATTTTTAAAAACAAATCTGGTCACCATGTTAACGCAGAAGTCAAACCAAGAAATGAATGTCTCACCAAATTCCACAACCAAAACACCGGTTGAAGAAACAAGGGGAAAATGTAATAAGATAATAACAGAAACATATGATGATATGTAGGATTTGCGCAAATCTATCTTTTCGAACGATGAGTTAAATAGTATCAACAATCTGTTCTAACTATTTAAAGAAAGTGTACGATTTTCCACAAAGACCCTGTACGAACTAATATTCCACGAGAAATTCACAAAATTTAAGTCAATCATTTGCAACAAAAACAGATCTAATACCTGACCGAATTATAAGTGAAGTACAACAATTAAGTAACGAAAGACTCAAGGTCAAAAAAAAGGAGCAGCCCAGAGCTCTACTTCAATTGAATGAAGAAAGAGTTGCGCAAAGAATTTTCGAGGAACAACTAAAGACGGAAAAAGTTAGTAGTTCCAAAATAAAACATACCACGAAGAAACCAATAGAAGATACGCTTGGACATCTTTGGAGCGCATTAAGGGTTAAAGCTCAATTCTATGACCCTCTTTTACCATGATAATTTTTGATATCATGGTATATCAAGATTGCCACACTTGTTCCCATATTTGACAAGCAACATGTAAGCGAATAGTTAGTCAAATTAGCTAGATGCATATTTTCGCTGTTATATTTACCTCAAAATTATTTGTCATAGTTAAGGGTCTTGATGTAAGATATCAGTTTTTTAAAATGCGTGTAGAAAATTTATTTGTAAATATACATCGAAATGTCCATGGCAAGTAAGAAAATCTATCATGACAAATATGTAAAACCTACCTGAGCAACATCTAAACAAATTTTTAAAAACAAATCTGGTCACCATGTTAACGCAGAAGTCAAACCAAGAAATGAATATGTCTCACCAAATTCCACAACCAAAACACCGGTTGAAGAAACAAGGGGAAAATGTAATAAGATAATAACAGAAACTTATGATGATATGTAGGATTTGCGCAAATCTATCTTTTCGAACGATGAGTTAAATAGTATCAACAATCTGTTCTAACTATTTAAAGAAAGTGTACGATTTTCCACAAAGGCCCTGTACGAACTAATATTCCACGAGAAATTCACAAAAATTAAGTCAATCATTTACAACAAAAACAGATCTAATACCTGACCGAATTATAAGTGAAGTACAAGAATTAAGTAACGAAAAACTCAAGGTGAAAAAAAAGGAGCAGCCCAGAGCTCTACTTCAATTGAATGAAGAAAGAGTTGCTCAAAGAATTTTCGAGGAACAACTAAAGACGGAAAAAGTTAGTAGTTCCAAAATAAAAAATACCACGAAGAAACCAATAGAAGATACGCTTTGACATCTTTGGAGCGCATTAAGGGTTAAAGCTCAATTCTATGACCCTCTTTTACCATGATAATTTTTGATATCACGGTGTATCAAGATTGCCACACTTGTTCCCATATTTGACAAGCAACATGAAAGCGAATAGTTAGTCAAATTAGCAAGCTGCATATTTTCGCTGTTATATTTACGTCAAAATTATTTAACATAGTTAAGGGTCTTGATGTAAGATATTAGTTTTTTAAAATGCGTGTAGAAAATTTATTTGTAAATATACATCGAAATGTCCCTGGCAAGTAAGAAAATCTATCATGACAAATATGTAAAACCTACCCGAGCAACATCTAAACAAATTTTTAAAAACAAATCTGGTCACCTTGTTAACGCAGAAGTCAAACCAAGAAATGAATATGTCTCACCAAATTCCATAACCAAAACACCGGTTGAAGAAACAAGGGGTAAATGTAATAAGATAATAACAGAAACTTATGATATGTAGGATTTGCGCAAATCTATCTTTTCGAACGATGAGTTAAATAGTATCAACAATCTGTTCTAACTATTTAAAGAAAGTGTACGATTTTCCACAAAGGCCCTGTGCGAACTAATATTCCACGAGAAATTCACAAAAATTAAGTCAATCATTTACAACAAAAACAGATCTAATACCTGACCGAATTATAAGTGAAGTACAAGAATTAAGTAACGAAAAACTCAAGGTGAAAAAAAAGGAGCAGCCCAGAGCTCTACTTCAATTGAATGAAGAAAGAGTTGCGCAAAGAATTTTCGAGGAACAACTAAAGACGGAAAAAGTTAGTAGTTCCAAAATAAAAAATACCACGAAGAAACCAACAGAAGATACGCTTGGACATCTTTGGAGCGCATTAAGGGTTAAAGCTCAATTCTATGACCCTCTTTTACCATGATAATTTTTGATATCACGGTGTATCAAGATTGCCACACTTGTTCCCATATTTGACAAGCAACATGTAAGCGAGTAGTTAGTCAAATTAGCTAGATGCATATTTTCGCTGTTATATTTACGTCAAAATTATTTGTCATAGTTAAGAGTGTTGATGCAAGATATCAGTTTTTTAAAATGCGTGTAGAAAATTTATTTGTAAATATACATCGAAATGTCCATGGCAAGTAAGAAAATCTATCATGACAAATATGTAAAACCTACCTGAGCAACATCTAAACAATTTTTTAAAAACAACGCTGGTCACCATGTTAACGCAGAAGTCAAACCAAGAAATGAATATGTCTCACCAAATTCCACAACCAAAACATAGGTTGAAGAAACAAGGGGTAAATGTAATAAGTTAATAACAGAAACTTATGATGATATGAAGGATTTGCGCAAATCTATCTTTTCGAACGATGAGTTAAATAGTATCAACAATCTGTTCTAACTATTTAAAGAAAGTGTACGATTTTCCACAAAGGCCCTGTACGAACTAATATTCCACGAGAAATTCACAAAAATTAAGTCAATCATTTACAACAAAAACAGATCTAATACCTGACCGAATTATAAGTGAAGTACAAGAATTAAGTAACGAAAGACTCAAGGTGAAAAAAAAGGAGCAGCCCAGAGCTCTACTTCAATTGAATGAAGAAAGAGTTGCGCAAAGAATTTTCGAGGAACAACTAAAGACGGAAAAAGTTAGTAGTTCCAAAATAAAAAATACCACGAAGAAACCAATAGAAGATACGCTTGGACATCTTTGGAGCGCATTAAGGGTTAAAGCTCAATTCTATGACCCTCTTTTACCATGATAATTTTTGATATCACGGTGTATCAAGATTGCCACACTTGTTCCCATATTTGACAAGCAACATGTAAGCGAATAGTTAATCAAATTAGCTAGATGCATATTTTCGCTGTTATATTTACGTCAAAATTATTTGTCATAGTTAAGGGTCTTGATGTAAGATATCAGTTTTTTAAAATGCGTGTAGAAAATTTATTTGTAAATATACATCGAAATGTCCATGGCAAGTAAGAAAATCTATCATGACAAATATGTAAAACCTACCTGAGCAACATCTAAACAAATTTTTAAAAACAACTCTGGTCACCATGTTAACGCAGAAGTCAAACCAAGAAATGAATATGTCTCACCAAATTCCACAACCAAAACACCGGTTGAAGAAACACAAGGGGTAAATGTAATAAGATAATAACAGAAACTTATGATGATATGTAGGATTTGCGCAAATCTATCTTTTCGAACGATGAGTTAAATAGTATCAACAATCTGTTCTAAATATTTAAAGAAAGTGTACAGTTTTCCACAAAGGCCCTGTACGAACTAATATTCCACGAGAAATTCACAAAAATTAAGTCAATCATTTACAACAAAAACAGATCTAATACCTGACCGAATTATAAGTGAAGTACAACAATTAAGTAACGAAAGACTCAAGGTAAAAAAAAAGGAGCAGCCCAGAGCTCTACTTCAATTGAATGAAGAAAGAGTTGCGCAAAGTATTTTCGAGGAACAACTAAAGACGGAAACAGTTAGTAGTTCCAAAATAAAAAATACCACGAAGAAACCAATAGAAGATACGCTTGGACATCTTTGGAGCGCATTAAGGGTTAAAGCTCAATTCTATGACCCTCTTTTACCATGATAATTTTTGATATCACGGTGTATCAAGATTGCCACACTTGTTCCCATATTTGACAAGCAACATGTAAGCGAATAGTTAATCAAATTAGCTAGATGCATATTTTCGCTGTTATATTTACGTCAAAATTATTTGTCATAGTTAAGGGTCTTGATGTAAGATATCAGTTTTTTAAAATGCGTGTAGAAAATTTATTTGTAAATATACATCGAAATGTCCATGGCAAGTAAGAAAATCTATCATGACAAATATGTAAAACCTACCTGAGCAACATCTAAACAAATTTTTAAAAACAACTCTGGTCACCATGTTAACGCAGAAGTCAAACCAAGAAATGAATATGTCTCACCAAATTCCACAACCAAAACACCGGTTGAAGAAACACAAGGGGTAAATGTAATAAGATAATAACAGAAACTTATGATGATATGTAGGATTTGCGCAAATCTATCTTTTCGAACGATGAGTTAAATAGTATCAACAATCTGTTCTAAATATTTAAAGAAAGTGTACAGTTTTCCACAAAGGCCCTGTACGAACTAATATTCCACGAGAAATTCACAAAAATTAAGTCAATCATTTACAACAAAAACAGATCTAATACCTGACCGAATTATAAGTGAAGTACAACAATTAAGTAACGAAAGACTCAAGGTAAAAAAAAAGGAGCAGCCCAGAGCTCTACTTCAATTGAATGAAGAAAGAGTTGCGCAAAGTATTTTCGAGGAACAACTAAAGACGGAAACAGTTAGTAGTTCCAAAATAAAAAATACCACGAAGAAACCAATAGAAGATACGCTTGGACATCTTTGGAGCGCATTAAGGGTTAAAGCTCAATTCTATGACCCTCTTTTACCATGATAATTTTTGATATCACGGTGTATCAAGATTGCCACACTTGTTCCCATATTTGACAAGCAACATGAAAGCGAATAGTTAGTCAAATTAGCTAGATGCATATTTTCGCTGTTATATTTACGTCAAAATTATTTAATATAGTTAAGGGTCTTGATGTAAGATATTAGTTTTTTAAAATGCGTGTAGAAAATTTATTTGTAAATATACATCGAAATGTCCATGGCAAGTAAGAAAATCTATCATGACAAATATGTAAAACCTACCTGAGCAACATCTAAACAAATTTTTAAAAACAACTCTGGTCACCATGTTAACGCAGAAGTCAAACCAAGAAATGAATATGTCTCACCAAATTCCATAGCCAAAACACCGGTTGAAGAAACAAGGGGTAAATGTAATAAGATAATAACAGAAACTTATGATGATATGTAGGATTTGCGCAAATCTATCTTTTCGAACGATGAGTTAAATAGTATCAACAATCTATTCTAACTATTTAAAGAAAGTGTACGATTTTCCACAAAGGCCCTGTACGAACTAATATTCCACGAGAAATTCACAAAAATTAAGTCAATCATTTACAACAAAAACAGATCTAATAGCTGACCGAATTATAAGTGAAGTACCAGAATTAAGTAACGAAAAACTCAAGGTGAAAAAAAAGGAGCAGCCCAGAGCTCTACTTCAATTGAATGAAGAAAGAGTTGCGCCAAGAATTTTCGAGGAACAACTAAAGACGGAAAAAGTTAGTAGTTCCAAAATAAAAAATACCATGAAGAAACCAATAGAAGATACGCTTGGACATCTTTGGAGCGCATTAAGGGTTAAAGCTCAATTCTATGACCCTCTTTTACCATGATAATTTTTGATATCACGGTGTATCAAGATTGCCACACTTGTTCCCATATTTGACAAGCAACATGAAAGCGAATAGTTAGTCAAATTAGCTAGATGGATATTTTCGCTGTTATATTTACGTCAAAATTATTTAACATAGTTAAGGGTCTTGATGTAAGATATTAGTTTTTTAAAATGCGTGTAGAAAGTTTATTTGTAAATATACATCGAAATGTCCAATGTCCATGGCAAGTAAGAAAATCTATCATGACAAATATGTAAAACCTACCTGAGCAACATCTAAACAAATTTTTAAAAACAACTCTGGTCACCATGTTAACGCAGAAGTCAAACCAAGAAATGAATATGTCTCACCAAATTCCATAACCAAAACACCGGTTGAAGAAACAAGGGGTAAATGTAATTAGATAATAACAGAAACTTATGATGATATGTAGGATTTGCGCAAATCTATATTTTCGAAAGATGAGTTAAATAGTAACAACAATGTGTTCTAACTATTTAAACAAAGTGTATGATTTTCCACAAAAGCCCTGTACGAACTAATATTCCACGAGAAATTCACAAAAATTAAGTCAATCATTTACAACAAAAACAGATCCAATAGCTGACCGAATTATAAGTGAAGTACAAGAATTAAGTAACGAAAAACTCAAGGTGAAAAAAAAGGAGCAGCCCAGAGCTCTACTTCAATTGAATGAAGAAAGAGTTGCGCAAAGAATTTTCGAGGAACAACTAAAGACGGAAAAAGTTAGTAGTTCCAAAATAAAAAATACCACGAAGAAACCAATAGAAGATACGCTCGACATCTTTGGAGCAAGAAATGAATTAAGAATAAAAATGCATCATCTAAACAAACATCGTTCGATAGTAGACCAAGATTTCAGATAGTTTCTAATAGTAATAAAAGTACTATGATAAATAATTTGTCGGTACAAGTAAATATTGATAAAGAATTTAACCCTTCGACATTTACCCAGACAGATGAAGAAGTAAAAAAAGTTAAAAATGAAAATTTGCAAACCAATATAAAATTGCTTACGAACGCCATAAAAATGCAAACTCGAATATACAAAACAAATAATATGGAAACAAGCCCTGTTTTGATGAAATTGCCCACAAAATATACCAATACATCTAATGCTCTTAACAACAGCGTAGAGCACCATACGTAGATGTACGAGCATATTACGTTCAGTGATCTATTTTGTTTGGATTGGGTGAATAAATATCTATTCACTGCTAATATGAATCCTTTCAATATCGTTGTAGATGATAAAATTAAAGACATTAGTGAAATAGTCAGCAAAGCAACCTTCCCAACTGTTGCTTATATATCTTTATAAACGTACCTTAGTCTTATTTGTACATATTCAAGTCTTATGTCATAATAATTGATATTAGGAATAAATGTGGGTGTATAATTTTAGTTTTTTTCCTAACTACTAACACTTAGTACAAGATTTTTAGTGAATGGAAATTAGGCGACAAAAAGACGAATGGAGAAAATTGTCTATAGTTCATTTTCTATGAGTTTTACCTCATAAATAATTCGCTAGTCAAGCAAATATTGTACTCGCAAGTAGTATTTTATATTAGTAATATTCGAACGTCGTAATTTAACGTCCGACAATTGTATTAAATTTCATAAATTAAAGTGTTTTTTCAAAAATGCCTATAGGTACACGTAACCGAAGAGGCTCTACGAAAACAAGTGACGATGAAAATATGCCACAAGATCAGTTTGAAAGTGAAAACTTCGCCCAACTAGTGCAAGAAATAATGAAAAATGAAACAAGTAAACTTCTCAAAATCATCGAGGATCTCAAGCAAGAAGTGGTAATGTTGCGAGAATCTAACATAGAATTAGTCAACCTATTAACAAATAAAAACCTTAACATGCATAATGCAAATAACACTCAACAAATAAAACCAAATTCTATTAATAACAGCCAAAAGATTAAAAAACCACAAAAAGTGTTTAACACATTTAAAAACAAGGAAGATAACCCCGACGATAAAAAACAACATGATAAAGGTAAAATGCATCAAGCAAAAACTCCCGAGACAACAAAAAGAGATACGGCTACTACAATAAATTTTAATAAGACAAAAAAGGTAGAAATCATTACCGGTACATGTTCAAATAGTGAAAATAGCAAACTCAGTGGCGTAGAAAAGAAGGCATGGTTACATATAAGGAAATTCAGAAATAATGATATTGAACCTCAAGATATTATTGATTACATAAAAGACGACGTAGATGTTACAAAATGCATTTGTGAAAAATTCACTACGTATCATGGAAACCACACTTATTTTAAATTAGGCATTTCATATGAATCCTTGGACAACTTGAACAAATCCGATTATTGGCCTCGTGGTGTTGAAATGAAACAGTTTCTTTTTCGCTCCACAAATAAATCCTTCCAGACTGGAGCAAAACAACAATTATCAGGACCCAATTCAAATGAATTTCACAACTAATCTAAAAGTAATTCATGTAAACATACAATCTATTTTCAACAAGATACATGAAATAGAAGTTACGCTGAAAATGGAAAAACCACATTTCCTGTGCTTATCCGAACATTGGATGTCCGAAAACCAGGCAAACCTAATATGTATCCATGGATACAAACTATTAACACATTTCTGCCGAATTACGCATTTACACGGAGGTGTAGCAATCTATGGGAAGAAAGGCACTGACTACAAAGTGATCAACATACCCAGAACTATGCTAGAAGAAAAAATATGTGAGTGTTGTGCAGTAAGTACTAACTTCAATAGTGTAAAAATAGCCGTGCTTTCAATTTATCGTTCACATATGAGTGACTTTCAACAGTTCTTAAAATGTTTAAATAGTATTTTGTGTTTGATCGCGAAGAACTTTCAAAAAATCATTCTATGTGGTGATTTCAATGTAAATTTTATGGTATCAAATGTTCATAAATCATTAATTAATGATCTTTTTGACAGCTTTAGTATAAAATCATGTCTCCCTTTAGAGCCCACTCGTTCATTCAATAATAGTGAAAGTGCAATTGATTATATTGTATCTAATATAGAATACATAACAAGTTCAAATGTTGATATTTACTATTCAGATCACAAAATGCAAATATGTGTTTTCAATCTTAGTTGCGAGGCAGTCTTACAAAAACCTCGTGCAGGTTGGAAACGTGATTTGTCAGAAACTAATTTACATCAACTAAATATAAACCTCTCAAATACAGATTTTAGTCAGCTTTATCGTTTAAATGATCTTCAAGAAGCTTATTATTACTTTTGGGGCCTGTTTTATTTTTGCTTAGACGTGAGTTGCCCAAAAATTAAAATTATGACATCACAAAAAAACAAAAAATGTTGGATCAATAGAGATATTCTAGATGATAGCGAACATCTAAAAAATCTGTTTTGGCTGTATAAACCACAAATTCTGAGGAGGCACGAAACATTTATTTTGAGGAAAAGAAAAATTTTAACTTAAAAATCAGGGACTCGAAAAAATGCTTCTATGATGATATAATAAAAAAGTCGTCAAATATCAATAAAGCTAGTTGGCAAATTGTAAAAAACATTACTAACAGCAACAAAGGTCATCACACTGAAACGTTAAGTATTTTGCACAACAATAAAAAGGTTAATGATCCAAGTGAAATAAGTAATATTTTTTGTGAATATTTTTCAACTGTAGCTGAAAATCTTATCAGTTCCCAATTTCCTGTAAATTTAAATGACTGTACGGTTTCTAATGCCCCATCTCAATCAATGTTTTTTAGAGACATTGAGCCATATGATATCTATGAGGCACTAAGAAATATAACTAACAGAACATCGACAGGACCTGATGAACTTAACTATAACATTATCAATTCATGTATGCATACTATTGTTCAGCCGCTTTGTTATCTTTTCAACCTCTCAATTTCTGTTGGCATATTTTCCACCAATTTAAAACTAGGCCACGTTACGCCACTGTACAAGAAAGGTGATGTGGAATTTATAGACAACTATAGAGCAATAACTCAAAACTCTTATATATCAAAAATATTCGAAAAAATTGTACAGTCACGAGTATATGAATATTTAACTGCATTCAACCTTTTAAGCGAACATCACCATGGACTCAGGCCCAAATATTCGACCTTGACTGCAGCATATGAGTTTGTGCAAATGTGCAATTCATTTATGAATCATTAGATGCTAATAAATACGTTCTTAGCATATTATTTGATTTAAGTAAAGCTTTCGACTCCCTAAATCATGAGTTTTTAATTAAAAAAAATGAATCAATAGGAATTCGGGGAAACCTCAGTAAGTGGATAAAGTCTTTTATTACCAATCGAAAAATTATTGTAAAACTTGAGAATAATTACTCTCTAAAAAAGGATATCAATATCGGTTTGCCTCAAGGTGCAGTCCTCTCTCCTTTACTATTCACAATATTTATTAATGACTTGGAAGCATATCTCAGTGAAGGCATAAAATTAATTATATATGCAGATGATGTTACAGTTGGACTTGTGGCTGATTCAGGCGAAGAATTAAATAATTCTACAAACAATTTAATAGCCGAATTCTCATCATGGTGTACACGTAATCAATTAATTTTAAATTTACATAAAACAACTTATATACAGTGTTATAAAAGACGACAGCCACCTATCCCCCCCCCCCTTTGTCTGGCTTTGAGTTCGACAAAGGGGGGGGGATTTGAATTTAAAGTTTTAAACGAGATTTAAATATAGGTTTGGGCAATAGTAGAACGCGGTTTTTTAAAATTGTAAGGTTATAAAAATATCTTGGAATTCGGTAGGGGAGATATGGGCATTTTTAGAAGAAACGTTAAGGTCTTTAAGCATTACATGGGGTATTAACGCACCCAGAGTGCCTTTTCAAACAGGTAAATGCAAGGTAATAACAGGATGGACTCTTTTAGGTGTGAGGTATTAAGTACCGGCTTGAAGTCGATGTTATTGACCAGCCAATATTAAGCACCGGTTCGACGTCAAGGTTAAGTACCGGTTGATGGTCGAGTTAAGAACCGGTTGGATGTCAATTTTGGTGACCAGCTTGATGGTGATGGTCCTGTGAGGATAACCTTGTTTAGCCCAAGAGGAATTTTGTATTGTCCATATCCACACATGTCACTGAATATGGAGCTTGAATAGCGACAATAGAAGTAATCAGTCTAAGTTTCAACTATTATCAGTAAACGAAACGAACAGAGGAAGGAGAAGAGGAGATTTGAGTGGGACGAGGCGCTCCGGCAGCTTAAGAAAAGGATCTGTGGTGAGAGTACCATTCTCATTTGAAAATCAACACGCTCAACTTCTTGTGAATTTTTTATTAACAGTTTATAATTTATAGCCTTCAGCAAATGTAACATTTTATTATCTTTAACTTTTCGGAAAACGGAAGCAATGTTCGTAGAAGCAAAAGGAAAGGGAAGGAAGGGGCCTATGATTAAGATAGACGCTAAAACCGAGGGACAATATAAAATATTTAGGGATCTTCACTTACACAAAACATATAAAGAATATTAAAAAAAAGACAGGGGATAGTGGTTGTTAGAATGGCCGGTATAATAAAGAGCAAATTGGGGACTAGACAAGGAGCATCTAAAAATGATATTTGATAGTTTTTAACGCAGCCATACTTTACGGAGCAGAGACATGGGATGAGCGGGTACAAGACGCAAGAAATAAGCATATTAGAAGCCATACAAAAAAAAGGATGTTGGGGATAACAAGAGCACACCACAGCAAAGTTACAATTGCTTATTGGAGAGCACCACTATTCGACCTCGAAGCAATGGTGGACAGAAAACAAAGATAAAATGGACAAGCAAAAAATGAAAATTACCAGGAGGCCAGATATGCACGACAGGGAGCCAAGAGAGGAAAGAATAGAAAATGACAATAAATCAGCAGAGATGGAGATCTACACGGACGCCAGCATAAGCATACAAGAAGGTAAAGTGGGTACAGGGTGGGCAATTAACGAGGGAGGCAGATATATCACGACTAAGAACAGAATAGACAACAACGTCAGTATCAACAATGTTGAACTTATAGCCAATCACATGCGAGAAGATAGAAAGGAGAGAAGAAAACACTTGGAATACAGTCACAGATAGCCAGGCAGCCAAAGAAATAATAGAAAATAGGTAAACAGATAACGGAATCGCAGCAGACAGACAGAGGCTGATCAGCCAAATAAAAAGAGCTGAAAAAAGCATAAGAGTCATCTAGAGAAGAAAGTACAGAAAGAAAAACCCGGGAGGAAACATAGCAGACCGACTAGCCAAGGAAGCTACAGAACAAGAAGAAATAAAGAGCATAGAGGGAGACTAGGTAAACAGAAGAAAAAGAGTAGAATCAAGATGAGATGGCAAGTAAGAAGGAAATGGCAAAGAAAATGGGAGATTATACCACACCAACGGGACTTACCCGTCCGTTTCCGAGATTCATTCGCTCAAAGTTCGTAGTTTTATAGACATTTAACATTGCGCTTATGGACGCCATGCGACATAAATTGATGTCGTGACACTATTTTGCCTTTTATGACTGATCCTTATTCGAGAATGATCTCAAAAACGAGGTATATTAAAATTTATTCGCAGAAAGTTCGCAGTTTTTATCGACATTTAATATTGCGCTTGTGGACGCCATACAAAATAAATTGATGTCGTGACACTAGCCTCCCCCTTATGACTGATCCTTATTTAAGAATGATCTCAAAAACGAGATAAATTTGAAGTTAATTCCTAAATAAATATATTGAGATGATTCACCGTAAAATAACGTAATGGCAGCTACCCGAAAATTATTGAATGGTAGACGTGGCAACGTCACACTATGTCTAATACATGGCGCGGATATTTGAAAATACTGTGCGTTTATTTTAAATGCAGTGTGATATAAGAAAATAGAAAATTAACAAATTTTCATTCCAATTTTATTTATTATATGTATAATAATATATTTTTGCATTAATTTATTAAAAGAGGTAAAAAAATTAATGACGAGTCGATTAGCTGGCGTCAGAAATTATATGCGGCTTTGTCAAATCTTTCCCAACTCTCTATCTCTCTTTGTCTTTCGCGTTCCAAGTTTATCGATTCGCTAACAGGTGTTGCACTCTCGCGATATAACTACCTTAAATAAAAATTATTTCTAAATTTATTTTTTTGAAACAATTTACACAAATGAATAATAAATGCAACCAAAAGAATTAAATATTATGTTCTATCAAACCTTGGTCAGCACTATATGCTTATCAAAATGAGAAATTTGAGACTGGATTTTTTTTCATCAAGACCTCATTCTTTTTAGAATTTAACTAAACTCGGATTCATAGTATGCGAAGGAGTGTCTAACAACAGAACAGAACTAACGTCCAAAGTAACGTAGTTTATAACAGAACATGGCAACTTTAAAGCGTAATTGGCCAAAATAAGAAAAATAGAGAATCCAGGCAACGAATGCCCAAAAAGTGTGTACAGGGAAATGTTAAGGACAGAAAATTTGAGGTCTGAACTTTGTTTGGACTAGTCTGGAGACACAACATATCAAAAGTCCCCACAAAATTGAAGCTGAAATTTGCTACAAGAATCACTACTTACATTTGTTGTTCTGTTCTCGAGATATCCGCCCTCGAAATTCGAGAATTGCGGAAAGCAATTTTTTTCGTCTCAAGTTCTTTGCCCTATTTGTTAAGATAACTCTTCAAATGTTATTCCCACGAAAAAGTCGAGAGAGAAGTTGTAGAGCGTTAAATTATCTTCAAGAATATGTATTTTGAGTTAAAGCCATTTTAGTATATTGTTCGAAATCCGAGGTTCCGCGAAAAAATTCAACTTTGGTATCTTTCACTTTTTCTTGATTTCAAGTCCATTGCAAGTGCCAACATATGAGTAGTCATATATGTACATGGTGTACACTATGCATAAACTATGCAACCCAAGTCTGTATATGTGTGAGTTCGGTTTTTGTCTTACCAGTTAGGAAGGGTGGTTTGAGAGGGTCATCCGTCCCTCGAACACCATTGTGTTCTTCATCCTCCCCCGAGGCCCGCACAGTTCTTTCATAACTTATGTTGCTTTCGGTTGTTAAACGATTTTCTATGTCCAACGTTGTGAAGTTTTTCGATTTCGTGAGTTTTCTGCCGTCACAATGAATAGTAACTGTTTCGTGTGTGATGTGGAGATCATTGAATCAAGTAGTGATCTGTCTAAAGTAAGTAAAAAGGGAATAAGTTCCGTTAAAGAAGCCAGTAAAGAGGGGTGTGAGGGGAAATTCCGCCAGCTAGCTGGTTTGACATCACTTCTTGTCCACACTTTCGGCAGACAAAATTACACACGGTCCAGTACAATTGAGGCTTCGAAAAAACAAGCGCCATCCACGCCTGCACAATTGGCAATTGTGAGACCTTCTATACCCAAATTAGATTTTAAGAAAAATTGTTTCTTTTGTGTAGATTTTATGTTAAATGAAGATAAGAAGCCACTGCACCACCTCCTCAGTATATAGGCTTACCTCCAGTATGGGCCACTGCTGGAGGACCAGCCGGCTCCCAAGGAGTAATCCTCTATAAAAGAACCGACAACGAAGTCGAAAAACCCTGCGGATACTGGGTGACCTCCGCAGTATATAGGCTTACATCCAGTAAAGGCCCGCTGCTGGATAACCGGCCGGCTCACAGCTACAAGGCGTAAACCTAGATAAAAGAACCGACAGCGCAGCAAATTAAAAAAAAAACAGGTTAAAACACATTATGAGACAATCAATCAATCTCTTTCAGCTAAATCTTAGAAGCATTTAATAACATGATATTACCCCGTACAATTTCAAAACTGAGCAGAAGGGAAATTTTCATTTAATTCAAAAAACTATTATATACTTCTAGATTCGGCTAGCCATAGTAATGAAGATCGGGGTTCTGAATACTCCGAATTAGATAACTCTGAAAACAGTGTACTAATCCGCTAAATAACCAACTATATAGAATGTAAACCTACTGATCAGAATAGGACAAAATATCGTGATTGTTATAATGGATCAGTTTATAAGAGACTACGAGAACGAACCAATAAATACCACGGAAATATCTGGCATAGAACAATTTCATATTTTTTAAATTAAAAATACACAAGGGACATTTTCTATATATCACAACATATTATATATCTCTAGATTCGGCTAGCTATAGTAATGAAGATCGGGGTTCTGAATACTCCGCATTAGATAACTCTGAAAACAGTGTACTGATCCGCTAAATACTGTCTAAAATTTCAATTACTTAATCGAGTTAATACAGTTTCAAGACTATGCCCAAATTAGGTTTTTGCACGTCTACAGAATAGATCCTTCAATGACAACAGACAATCTAATAATTTGCCTCAAAGTAATTGCGCCACATATTCCACTTAAATGTAAGCCGTTAAATAAAAATGAAGTATGATGTTCAGCTATGGGAGCTACTGTAAGCAGATTTGTATTTCGGCCCGATACTACTAAATATTCTAAGTCAAAAAAATTAATGCTGCAATTGTAGTATTACATAAAACATGCATGTTTTTATATAAGTAGATTTAAATATTTTTAAATGACATCTGTATACTCACCCTTAGTTATCATACAAATTAATTCAATAGTTGCTTTTCGAATTTAATTATTTTAATACATTTTGTAGGCATCTTCTAATGTACATATAGAATGATTATCATTGTAGAATTATACAATACTTGAATGATTTTATATAAGTAAATAAATATTTTTAAATAATATGTGCGCATTCACACTAGGTAGTCGTAACAAATTAATAGAATAGGCGCCTTTCCCATTTAAAATAAAAATCGCAAATTAAAAATTTAATTCTTAAAATGTATGTAGGGATCCTCTAATAGATTTATAGGATGATCTTCATTGTAGTACTATATAATACTTACACATAAAAAACTAGATCCGGCCACCAGTAGGTTAAAATTAGTCAACTTTCCAAGAGCAAGTGCTACACACACAGTGTAAGTTCCTTAGAACACTGCTATTTAGTGGGAAGATTAGAGTTATTAATTCCAGTTTGTGTACCAAAATGCTCCTTTATAAGACTGAGTTATAGTGTTACATAAAAAGTACAACAAATAATGTGTTATTCAATAAACGTGTGAAAGTCCAACAAAAACTGTAAAAATTTAATAGTGAAACATATATTCACAAAAACTCCACAGTTTTTTTACAGTTAATAAAAATATTTATATCCTTGTTTTATGGGTTTAAAAACAGGACCGGGTGTTTATAATATGCATTATCTTTAGTATATTTCTAAAATAAACAGGACCGGCTCTAAGCATTTCTTAAATGGCTTGTTCTAAATACGAAACTACAGAAACAAAAGATGAGCTACTGGCTATATGTGATAAATGTAACTGCAAACTATGCCAAATATGTGCTAAACCTTCAATTACTGAATATAGAGCAGCTAATTTTAAGTCGGTTTGAACACTGATATACGTGTTCAAACTGTAGACCAACAATAAACCTGAGACAGGAAAATAAGACATTTAATGAAATTCAAACTGATATTAAGAAAATTAACAACAACTTAATGATAATAGATAACTCTGAAAACAGTGTACTAATACGTTAAATACTGTCTAAAATTACAATTGATAATCAGTCTAATAGACCATCAATACGTAATGAAAACCATGTTACAAATCATATTAAACAGAAATAGGATAAATGTAAACCAATCTTTGACTCACTTAATAGAGTTAATACAGTTTCAAGACTATGCCCAAAATAGGTTTTTGCACGTCTACAGAATAGATCCTTCGATGACACCAGACAATCTAATAATTTGCCTCAAAATAATTGTGCTACATATTCCATTTAAATGTAAGCCGTTAAATAAAAATGAAGGATGATGTTCAGCTATGGGAGCTACTGTAAGCAGATTTGTATTTCGGCCCGATACTACTAAATATTCTAAGTCAAAAAAAATTAATGCTGCAATTGTAGTATTACATAATACATGCATGTTTTTATATAAGTAGATTTAAATATTTTTAAATGACATCTGTATACTCACCCTTAGTTATCATACAAATTAATTCAATAGTTGCTTTTCGGATTTAATTCTTTTAATACATTTTGTAGGATTCTTTTAATGTACATATAGAATGATCATCATTGTGGAATTATACAATACTTGAATGATTTTATATAAGTAAATAATTATTTTTAAATAATATGTGCACATTCACACTAGGTAGTCGTAACAAATTAATAGAATAGGCGCCTTTCCCATTTAAAATAAAAATCTCAAATTTAAAATTTAATTCTTTAAATCTATGAAGGGATCCTGTAATATATTTATAGGATGATCTTCATTGTAGTATTATATAATACTTACACATAAGAAAACTAGATCCCGTCCACCAGTAGGTTAAAATTAGTCAACATTCCAAGAACAAGTGATACACACACAGTGTAAGCTTCTTGAGAAACTGTTATTTAGTGGAAGATTAGAGTTATTAGTTCTAGTTTTTGTACCAAAATGCTCCTTAAAGACTGAGTAATGGTGTTACATAAAAAGTATTAACAATAAACATTGTGTTATTCAATAAACATGTGAAAGTCCAACAAAAACTATAACCGCACCTTACACAAAAACAACAACAAAAGGAAACTCAAGTTGTCGCAAACCAACAACAAAAAAGGACTATTTAAATCCTTTATCTAATTCCTTGCAAAATGAAGGAGTTGGAAATAAATTCACACAGACCCCAGACAAACAAAATAGTGAAATACATGATAATACGCTGATAAAAAGGATGCAAAGAAAACTAAAACAAACAGGTACAAATACTGGAGTATCACATACAAATGAAAATGGTTTCGAGGAAAGAGAATCTAACCAAAAGTTTTCTAAAGAAAATAAGGAAATTTGGTTATTTATATCACGAGTAAAGGAACATGTGACAAAAGAAAAAGTGAAAAATGCATAGAGGAAAAAACAAAAAGTGATGTGACCGATATTTCAGCTAAATTACTTAAAACGTTATACAAAAAAAGAGGACAACTGCTTCCTAGTAGGTGTAGTTATGGATCTAAAAGAAATGTTATATAAACACCCATTTTGGTCAAAGGGTGTTGTGTTTGAGAGGTTTGATTTTCATAAAAGGTCAACATTTCCTAGAGAACCCCCGTCAAAGGAATATAGGAGTGGGAGGCAGTTCATTTACTACTGAAAACTCGGTTAGAGTCACTGAATAAATGTCCAATCCAAGATAATCCAAGACAAATTAATAATCGAGTAAACAAAAAATCAACTAAATCTGTAAATGGCAACATTTTCACTTCAGAAAAAATACATAAAATAAATAACGAAACATTTAATCTTAATATACTCCATTTAAATATTCAAAGTATTCGCAATAAAGTTAACGAGATTGAGACATTGATGAACATTCCTTATACCTACTACGATTTTCTAGTTAATGAACATTGGTGTACCCAAGACGAAATTAAATTTGCAAGCATAAACAATTAAAACCTGGTCTGTGAATTCTGTAGATCTAATTATTCCCATGGATGTGTAGCCATATATCCTTTAATTAAATATAAGTGCTCAACAATATCACTGTGACAAAACAAAAATGACCCTAATACTCAAATGTTAAGAAACATATTTAGTAGATCCTTTGGTTTTTCACCTACAACCGAAGAAAACACTAGGAAAAATCACTGTCATTTTTACCAACATTCATTATAATGATTGTCTGGTAAACACTATTGACACTTTATTCTCAGATCATCTAAACATACATCTAAAAACTAATGTTAAAAAAACGAACAAGAACTTACTAGTAACTTATCAACCTTTAAACAATAAAGGGTTTACAAACTTAAACCATTACCTGGTCTACAAAACTGGGACTTTATACATAATCCTCATTTAGATGTAAATAAAAAATTTCAAATGTTTATTGGCATTATAACTGATGCAATTGATAATATATTTCCTTTAAAATCAAAAGTAGTAAACATAGAAAATCGCCAGCTAATTAGTTGGTTTGATGATGAACCACGCGAAATGAGAAGTCGACTCCAATTTTTACAGGAATATGCAAAGATAATTAGTTCCAACCACCGATATTACGATACTCAAAAACTATGAATCTCTCTATACTTTAGAATTACGTAAACATAAAACACAAGCACATGACAGTTATAAAGCATCACACACTAATCCACAGCATGCAATGTGGAAACTCAACGATAGCAAACCTCGTTCTCAACAAGTTACTGATAAAATTACCTCAAATTATTGCAATAAATTCTTTGCTAACGTAGCTGAAAATATAGTGAAAGAATTACCAACTAGCAATCATGACTACAGTGAGTTTCTGAAAAACTTTACCACTCCTAATATACTCAATTTCACCTTAGTTTCTACAGAATTCGTATTTAAGACTATAAATAACCTAAAAAATAAAAAAGCAAAGATGTGTATGACATAATAAAGGCAGTCAAACATTCTATATTGTTACCTTTAACGACACTAACAAATATATGCATTAGCAATAATGTATTCCCCGATTGCTTGAAAATATCAAAGGTAGTCCCCATCTACAAAAAATAGATATTCAATCCAAATCAATTTGGATTTAGTAACAAATTATCAACTACGTTGGCAATTAGCAAATTAACGGCTATAATTAACACAGGTTTTGAACAGAAACAATTTACTTGCTCGAAGTTCTTTGATCTAACAAAGGCCTTTGATTGTGTATCACATCAAATCCTCACAAATAATCTGTATTTTTATGGCTTCACCACAGGCAGTGTCACCTTAATCAAATCCTATCTGAGCAACAAACAATATGATTTCTATCAAAGTATCAAATCTGACCAACTTAGAGTGAATATTCGCGCCCCACAAGGCTCAATCCTGGGACCAGTTCTCTTTCTAATTTATATAAACGATTGGTAATTCGCTGGGTGGTTCTACTTCTACCATCCTATTTGCTGACGACACAAGCCTTTCTGAATATAATATCAACTTAGAAGCTTTATTAGAAGGAATGTTGGAAACCAAATCTAAGGTACAAAATTGGTTTCTTTCAAATCAATTAATTCTTAACACCGCAAAGATGGAGACAATGGTTTTGGTCTTAGAAATATGAACCAAATAGAAAATCCAGATCCAGTAAAGTTTCTCGGTGTTTATATAGACAAGCTGTCATGGAAAAATCACACAAACTATATCTGCCAGAAAATTTCAAAAAATATATACCAACTTCGCAATTTGGCTCATCGGGTATCAACAGAAACCCCTGTCACAGCCCATCACAGCCTCACTCACTCGGTAATATCTTATGGTATCCTTGTATGGGGGCATGCAAGCTCTGCCTCCAGTGTGTTTTCCATGCAAAGACAATCAATGAGAGTAATAGCAGAACTTAAATATAGAGACGACTGTAAATCCAAACTGATAGAATTGAAAATCTTAACTGTCCCATGTACGTATATATCCCGCAATGTCTAACATACATAAAAAACAACTTAATCACACACACACAACTCGTGGCGAAATTCACTCATACCAAATGCGACACCGAAACAACTTGGCTAACTATTTAAGACTAAAACAAGAGATGGCACTGCGTACTGGGGCCTGAAATTCTATAATGCACTATTTCCAGAGACCAAACAGAAAAATCCTTTACATGCAGGAAGAAGCAGTTTCTTGCACATAATACTTTTTATTTTAACCACTATATAATAGCAGTACATTATTGAAGATGAAAATGTTTCATGTTTCCTACCTATTTTCACCTTTTAATTCTGTTATAAATATTTTTATCGTTTTTACCTATTTTTATCCAATATATTGTTACACTCTAAAAGGGTGAAACAGCCGGTAAGTAGACTTCCCACGTTACACTCCTGTACGTACAAAAGTATCAAGAGTAGGCCAGAAGGAAACACACCAAATAGGTTAGCTAGTCTATCAACAGATGGCGTGAATAGTACCGATTGATTAATTTATGAAAACCATCTCTTTCTAAAAGTTTTAAATAAAAATTAAATGCATTTCAAAGAGTAAACAATAAACACATTTATTTAATTAAATAAGCTTAATACAAGGTTCCATGTACAATAATTTCACAAATCTAGTAGGTCAAAAGGAACAATTTACTTCTATCTCCAGTATAAGAGTTTTTGGGTTGGCAACGTGAATGTAGATAGCCGCACGCAGCGAATTAGTTTTTCTGTAAACACAAGGCTATAAATAGTTGATGAATTAAAGAAGTCGTTCGTTTTGGTTTCCTGAAAGTTAAGGCGAAAGTAACTTGGTGTTTTTTTAAGTCAGAAGCCATTCTTGTGCTTATCGATAATTCAATATCGGATTATGATTTATTACACCATGTGTTGAAAATATTCATGCTAATAATATTTCAACCAGTCGATTAGATTGAAATCGGATTTTGTAAGTTAAATCAACGTCCAGAATACACCTGGGTAAGTTCATACTATTTAACCACGTGTTAAGACTTTACATCATTTTCAAGCCATATGCTGATTTCTTTAAGGTTATAAACCATGCTAATTTATATTAATTTCTATCGTAGACGTTTTTGCTGGGCCAGAGTTTTTGTTCTGGGCAACAGTTTTACACGAGGTCATAGTTTTTCTACTGGACGAAAGTTTTATACTGGACGATAGATTTCCACACTCATATTTAACTGGGAACAATAGGATTTTGTACTAGAAATTTTTGGACAAACTTAATTTTACCACATAGTTTAGATTTGTGAAATACCACATTGTACATCGATCTTGATTGGAGGAAATTAATTTACAAGGCATTTAGTTAACTGTTATAACAAGATATTTTCTGGAAAATTATACCACTACCTGGGAGATCTACTTCGAGGCATCGTTGGGACCTATTCCTGGTCCGGAGCACCTGGTAGCACCGACTCCACAAAGTTAAGTGAGTAAAAATTGTATTATCGCTAGCGAATCATAGTCGCTTGTCTACCTAACAATATTTCACGTCAGTCGTAGCGTAGTTAAATTATTTATGTAATAATCTAGCTATTAAACATTTAATTCCTTCTCTCAATTATTGATACTGTTTTAATAAATTAAATTGTACCAAAAAATTTTTTTCTTCATATAATACTATTTGCTATATATATATATTTTTTTATTTTCCATTTATTGTGCACTGTACGTGTTGTGTGTGTTGTATATAATAAATTTTTTATTATTATTGTTTAATAAACACTGTTCTCTCCTTAGATGATCTTTTTATTGTCACCCCTATCTCACTGTACTCTAGGATTTGTAATACCTAGGGGCCTCATGTCTTGTGCCTTAGGTACGATTACGATTCTTGATTTTTAGATCGTAACAATATACATACTTAGTTTAGCTTTTAATAATTTTAGTGTCCTTTGAGCTATTAAGTATTTGAAATTATATGTATTGTCGTATTCAAATTTTTGTGACTTGTAAATACTCTCTCGCATATTGAACACCAATATATCTTATCTATCTTATCTGACTGTGTAGTTAGTGACTTTTTGATAAACAAATTGCTCATGATAGTCATTAGAGGGTGCATGAACGATTTGATATAGTCCTTTCTGACTGAACGAATAATCAGAGTTAAAATTGCCCAAGACTTCGAATATCTGAAATACGGCAAGGCAGTGTTCTATCACCACTTTTATTTGCACTCATTTATGATGTAGAAAAAACATCGGGAACAGCATTGATATACAACTACTTTTGTATGCAGATGATACCACAATTGGCCTATCTGCTTCCTCAGAATATAAGCTATACTCCAACGCACAAATTCTTCTGAATTCTTAGGTAGTGTAATAGTAATAAACTTGTTCTTACTTCCCCTAAAACTTACTACATATTTTTTTCTAAAAGACGTAAAATTCCAGAACTTAAATTAAAACTTAATGACACCGTGTTGGGAAGACTAGATAATTGCAAGTTTCTAGGTCTCTATCTTTAAAAAGTATCACATTCTACCACTTCCTTGTATTTATGTAGCACTAATCTTCGTTAAAACAAATCAAGGAAAATTCCTACAAAATAATTCAGTGCATGCACATGAGATCTAACACCAATATTCACATTTCAAACTTTAACTTATCAATATATAGAAAGAGTCCTTTACTGCCTTTGCAGTCATATTTTGAATCATATGTCCAATTCTTTTAAAGATATCAATCCAATAAGCAAGTTCAAAAACTACATCAATCTTTACCTTCTAGAAAACTGCTTTTACTCTTTCCAAGAATATTACTGCTGTAATTAATTTTAACTATATACTATATATTTTTATTTTATTTCCTATGTGTATAACTACAATTAGTTAATTGACGTTGTAAATATCGTTTATACGATCTTACGACAACAAAGCAATTATTATTATCTTATATTATCTCATTAAGTAGGTAGTGTTTGTCTAGGTATTCACAAATGGGACAGGAACACTCATGAAGCAAACACCTCATCTCCGAATAGTAACGTCGGTTCAAATTTCGAAAATTCTGATGTGGTTAAAGAAATCAAAGAAAAAGAAAAAATCAAAATGTAAACATATGAAAAACTCGGGTGGTCTAATGTGTGTCCACGTAACATAATGTGTAAAATATTAACCTTCAAAAGTAACACTCAATCAACTAAAATGAGCTATGGCAAATGTACTAAAAAATCAGATATCACTTACAATTTCGGTTCTTAAAAATTTTAATGTAATTATTCGTAAATTACAGGTCGACAAAGGGACATTTAATAATGATAAAGGAAATCGAAATAGAAATCTCAAGAGCCGAACACGATTTGCGAATAGCTAACACAAAATTAAAATTAATAGATATTTGCGAGCAACATATGGCAAGACACATTTATAGAAGATAATCTAACCGATATTTTAAATTGTAAGACTTTAGTAAGATTAAAGATAATTCACACAAATGCTCAATAAATTCTAATTAATTTTCAAATCTCAAGCAAATCGAATTAAACGTAATATCCAAATGGTGCTCGCAAGAGGGCCTCAGTGTCAATCCGAGCAAAACAGTCATTGTTCCGTTTACCAAAAGGAGGAAACTAAGTTTAAGAGCTCCTATGTTAAATAGAACAGTGCTAAACTTTTCCAGGGAAGTTAAATATCTAGGAATAATTCTGGATCAAAAACATTCGTGGAACTCACATTTAGAAAGAACACTTACCAAAGCCACTGCGGCTATTTGGACGTGCCGCAGGCTGTGTGGTAAGACGTGGGGTCTATAACCGAAAATGATCTATTGGTCTTATCTTTCGGTTGTGAGACCCATGGTAACCTATGCATCATGTGTGTGGTGGCCAAAAACTGAAGAAAAACTAACACAAATAAAGTTGCAGAAGTTGCAACGCCTTACCTGCTTAGGGATTACAGGAGCAATAGGCATCTGTCCCACAGCAACTATGGAGGAAATGCTAAATCTACTTCCTGTACATCGGCCTGTAAGCAAGGAGGCAGCACTCAGTGCCCTGAGGCTGCAGCAGGTACTTTTTTCAAACCAGGCGATCTGGTTGGTCACCTAAGGATTCTGGGGTTAATTCAGCTGGAATCCACGACCAAACCTACTGACTCAATGCCAATCAAGCGGGACTTTGTCCGTTTGATGTGCTAATTAAGAGCCGTCAGACAACCAGAGTTGAAGCACTGGGGTTGGAGAAGGGGTCGCCCATCTGGTACGCAGATGGTTCGAAGATGGCTGAAGGGGTCGGCGTGGGCGTGCGTAGCGGGGCCTAATTGCAGGCCATCCAGAGCCCTAGGTAAGGCCCCAACCATCTTCCAAGCAGAAATCTATGCTATAGATCTATGTGCCCAGGAATACTTAAACAAAGGCATTCGAAAGGCAAAGATCTATATACTTTCAGATAGCCAGGCAGGATTAAAAGCTCTAGGGTCTTATACCTTTGAGTCTAAAATTGCCTGGGAATGCAAACAATCCCCGAAGCAACTGGCAAAAAACAACAAGTTTACCTTGATGTGGGTGCCGGGGCATGAGGGAATAGAAGGAAACGAATTAGCCGACGTCCTTTCGAAAAAAAGGTACTGAAGCCCCATTTTTTGGGTCCGAGCCGTCTTGCGACTTATCCAAGAGGCATATAACGGAGATCAAAACATGGAAAAAGGAGCACAAAGAATCCCACTGGAGGAATACACCAGGCCAAAGACAAGCGAAAAAGTTTATTACTTATTCGACAAACAATACCACAAGACTTCTCGAACTCGAAAAGTCCGACTTAAGGCTGATACCAGGCCTCTTGACAGGTCATTGCTCCTTGAGATATCATCTCAAGAATATGGGCAAGGCAGACAATGATATGTGCAGATACTGTGATACTGCAATAGAAATTGCGGAACATATTCTTTGAGAATGCAAGATGTTAGTCGGCACTAGGCTAAAGTACCTAGAAAAGGTGGAATTACATGTCGATTTACTGGGCTGAAACAACTGAGCTTAACCTCATTATCGTTATACAGAAAGGAATAATACGAAACACTTTTTCTGTTAACCCAATGGAGTTCTGTAGGCCCATCTTTAAAAAGTATCATATTCTACCACTTCCCTGTATTTATGTAGCACTAATCTTCGTTAAAACAAATCAAGGAAAATTCCTACAAAATAATTCAGTGCATGCACATGAGACCTAACACCAATATTCACATTTCAAACTTTAACTTGTCAATGTATAGAAAGAGTCCTTACTGTTTTTGCAGTAATATTTTTAATCATTTGTCCAATTCTTTTAAAGTTATCAATCCAATAAGCAAGTTCAAAAACTACATCAATCTTTACCTTCTAGAAAACTGCTTTTACTCTTTCCAAGAATATTACTGCTGTAATTAATTTCAACTATATACTATACATTTTTATTTTATTTCCTATGTGTATAACTACAATTAGTTAATTGACGTTGTAAATATCGTTTATACGACCTTACGACAATAAAACAATTATTATTATTATCTTATATTATCTCATTAAGTAGGTAGTGTTTGTCTAGGTATTCACAAAATGGACAGGAATACTCATGAAGCAAACACCTCATCTCCGAATAGTAACGTCGGTTCAAATTTCGAAAATTCTGATGTGGTTAAAGAAATCAAAGAAAAAGAAAAAATCAAAATGTAAACATATGAAAAACTCGGGTGGTCTAATGAGTCTCCACGTAACATAATATGTAAAATATTAACCTTCAAAAGTAACACTCAATCAACTAAAATGAGCTATAGCAAATGTACTAAAAAATCAGATATCACTTACAATTTCGGTTCTTAAAAATTTTAATGTAATTATTCGTAAATTACAGGTCGACAAAGGGACATTTAATAATGATAAAGGAAATCGAAATAGAAATCTCAAGAGCCGAACACGATTTGCGAATAGCTAACACAAAATTAAAATTAATAGATATTTGCGAGCAACATATGGCAAGACACATTTATAGAAGATAATCTAACCGATATTTTAAATTGTAAGACTTTAGAAAGATTAAAGATAATTCACACAAATGCTCAATAAGTTCTAATTAATTCTCAAATCTCAAGCAAATCGAATTAAACATAATATCCAAATGGTGCTCGCAAGAGGGCCTCAGTGTCAATCCGAGCAAAACAGTCATTGTCCCGTTTACTAAAAGGAGAAAACTAAGTTTAAGAGCTCCTATGTTAAATAGAACAGTGCTAAACTTTTCCAGGGAAGTTAAATATCTAGGAATAATTCTGGATCAAAAACATTCGTGGAACTCACATTTAGAAAGAACACTTACCAAAGCCACTGCGGCTATTTGGACGTGCCGCAGGCTGTTTGGTAAGACGTGGGGTCTATAACCGAAAATGATCTATTGGTCTTATCTTTCGGTTGTGAGACCCATGGTAACCTATGCATCATGTGTGTGGTGGCCAAAAACTGAAGAAAAACTAACACAAGGAAAGTTGCAGAAGTTGCAACGCCTTACCTGCTTAGGGATTACAGGAGCAATAGGCACCTGTCCCACAGCAACTATGGAGGCAATGCTAAATCTACTTCCTCTACATCGGCCTGTAAGCAAGGAGGCAGCACTCAGTGCCCTAAGGCTGCAGCAGGTACTTTTCTCAAACCAGGCGATCTGGTTGGTCACCTAAGGATTCTGGGGTTAATTCAGCTGGAATCCACGACCAAACCTACTGACTCAATGCCAATCAAGCGGGACTTTGTCCGTTTGATGTGCTAATTAAGAGCCGTCAGACGACCAGAGTCGAAGCCCTGGGGTTGGAGAAGGGGTCACCCATCTCGTACGCAGATAGTTCGAAGATGGCTGAATGGGTCGGCGTGGGCGTGCGTAGCGGGGCCTAATTGCAGGCCATCCAGAGCCCTAGGTAAGGCCCCAACCATCTTCCAAGCAGAAATCTATGCTATAGATCTATGTGCCCAGGAATACTTAAACAAAGGCATTCGAAAGGCAAAGATCTATATACTTTCAGATAGCCAGGCAGGATTAAAAGCTCTAGGGTCTTATACCTTTGAGTCTAAAATTGCCTGGGAATGCAAACAATCCCCGAAGCAACTGGCAAAAAACAACAAGGTTACCTTGATGTGGGTGCCGGGGCATGAGGGAATAGAAGGAAACGAATTAGCCGACGTCCTTTCGAAAAAAAGGTGCTGAAGCCCCATTTTTTGGGCCCAAGCCGTCTTGCGGATTATCCAAGAGGCATATAACGGAGATCAAAACATGGAAAAAGGAGCATAAAGAATCCCACTGGAGGAATACACCAGGCCAAAGACAAGCGAAAAAGTTTATTACTTATTCGACAAAGAATACCACAAGACTTCTCGAACTCGAAAAGTCCGACTTAAGGCTGATACCAGGCCTCTTGACAGGTCATTGTTCCTTGAGATATCATCTCAAGAATATGGGCAAGGCAGACAATGATATGTGCAGATACTGTGATACTGCAATAGAAATTGCGGAACATATTCTTTGCGAATGCAAGATGTTAGTCGGCACTAGGCTAAAGTACCTAGAAAAGGTGGAATTAACGCCTGAAGACAGGGAAAGTAACCCCCAGGAAAATCACAAGCTTTGCAAAAAGCTTGGGAGTCCTGGGCAACAACTAATTTCAGGGTAATTCACAAAAGATCATTCAGGTCGATGTGAGGAAGGGTTGGAGGAACCGAGCGATCCCCTAGACAATCTACAAACAATCTGCAAGGCTTGGTGAACATAGAAA
This sequence comes from Stenurella melanura, assembly GCA_963583905.1. Lineage (NCBI taxonomy): Eukaryota > Metazoa > Arthropoda > Insecta > Coleoptera > Cerambycidae > Stenurella > Stenurella melanura. The sequence goes on from OY757318.1 coordinate 68,306,524, forward strand.
TTACGCTAGAAGGGGAGAATTTGAAAAATACAAAATTTGTGAACACGCGTGGGATAATAATTAATCACAGGATTAAATGGAACTCGGCGAATATTTTGGAAAAAGAGAGCAACGGAACTAAAAGAAAACTTAAAGAATCCTCGATTATTTTATTAAACGATAGATGCGTTTCAAATTATTCAATAGATTTTTGTACTAGTTGGGTGCCCATCCTTAGATACGAAGTAAGTAAAACTAAGGAAATACATAAACATTTTTTAGTTTATAATATTGTTCCAGTTTATATATTTCTAGGTGTGAGACTTTTTGAAACAGTCAAGTATTCAAGAACCAACCTCTGTCTGATCCTTCTGGCGCAGAGGTTTTTTCATTAAAATTTTTAAATATTTTTCAGTGGCAAAGTACCCAATAAGAAGTAAGAAAATCTGAATATACCAGAAATAAACAATCATAGACAATATAATAAATCGATACTATTTTATTATTGCTTTCTTCATGTTTACTCTTAAGTTAGGTTTGATCTTTTCTTTTTTCACAACTACAAACTAATTATAACAATAGCTTAGCTCCAGCTATTGATTAACTGGTTCTCAAATCCCTTACCACAGCTCTTGCCTCCTAAATATTGGCTAGGCCTGGTTTACTGTATTACTACTGCCTGAGACAACATCTCTGGTCACCCCATAGTAAATTTGTTTAAAATATACTTAATTACCGACTCGGTGGGTGTGCGCTAACACGTTAGATTTGAGACCACAGAGTCCCGGGTTCGAATCCTGACTAGAGTATGATCTTTAGTGGCGTTTTTCATGTGTTACCGAGACGGTAGCAGTGGGCTAAACACGATTATGTGTGAGACAACGGCTAGTCGCTGTTACCTATTCTGCGTTCGAGTCCCAGCTGCGGCAGTTGGCAATGTCGCAAGGAATGGTCGTTGTGAAGATGTCTGTCTGTGCGTCTGTTCTGGCTGAGTGTAAGAGTAGCTATAGCTAAACTCCGCCAGGACATTAATATAAATAAGACAATTAAAATAAAGAAAATTAAAAAATAAATAAATTTTGAGTTTTATAGGTAGGTAGGTAGGTAGAAGGTCGGCTAAGTTGATAGCAGAGGAATGTGATTTGAAGGCCACACTAAACTGCAGATTCAGACACAATAGATCCAACTTTAGTTTAGTTAGAAAATACGGGAGTCAAGGGAGTCTATATGACCAAGGGAGGCGGGGTCGCGATTGTACTCCAAACAGCTGAGCAAGGGAACCGAATAAGAGGAATCTTAAATCGGAACCAGGAGCTGAAAGTGAAGGATAATAGGGAGCCACTACCGCAGATAGTGATCACAGCAGTGGACAAAGGACTTGAGGAAGAGGAATTCCTGGACATAATGTTCGAGGAAAACCCGGAATTGAACTCAATTTTCACGACGCAGGAAAAAAAGAGCTGTAAAGTTATCGCTAAGAAAAAGTGCAGGAACATTCAAAAAGAGAATTGGATAATCCAATGCGACGGAAACATGGCGAAGTACATTTTGAAAAGAGGATGGCTCAGTATTGATCTGGTGGTGAGGTGTGCGGAGGAATACATAGACGTGGCGCTATGTTTCCAAAGCAGCCGCTTCGGGCACGTGAGCAAATATTGCAACTTACAGCCAGCATGTTTTGTATGCGGGGACCACATGAAGGGAGGACGTGCGAAGGCCGCAAAGAAAGCTGTGTAAACTGTAAAGAAATAGGGAGGACTGACATCGACCACAGAGCTAACGATAGAAACTGCCCGGTGTATAGGCGCCAGGCAGAGAGGAGTCGAAGGATGACTAAATTTTAAAATGGAAAGCATCAAGCTACTACAGATTAATGTGGGGAAAGAAAGGGCGGCGACACAGTTGCTGAGAGAAAGGGCAGAAACACAAAAAGTCGATATAGTTTTAATACAGGAACCATACACAAAAAACATGCAATGGAAAGGATACACACGTTTTAGAAAAGGAGAAAGGAGCAAAGCAGAAATCTGGACAAGTAAAAGGGTAAAAGGGACAAGCGGATGGACGCAGGGCATGACCGATAACGCCGCCAGTGTCACGGTGATGCTGGACAACGGGGTAGACCTACTCGTAGTATGTATTTACGACGAGCCAGGCGGTAACGAGAACAAACGAATCAGGGAGATAGAGCAAACACTAAAAAAATGGAATAACCCGTTAATCTTGGGAGGGGATGTAAACGCCAAAAATGAAGCATGGGGAAGGGTTGAAACGGACATAAGGAGGAAACCCGATGGACTGGATGTTGACCCAGGGACTGGTGCTGGAGAATGACCCGAATAGCGCGGCAACATTCTCCAGTACCCGAGGGAACAGCTGAATCGATGTGACGGCCAGTAAAGGCGTCACTCTAAACGGATAGGAGGTGGATGTGGATGAGTCACTGAGTGATCATAGATATATCCATTTTAGCATACAGGGAAAGACAAAAGGGAATAGGACGAAACGGAAATATGAATTTGACAAAACGGATTGGGAAGCTTTCAGAAGAGAGATAGCCAACTACGAAGAGAGGGCAGGTATCACCGAAATCGAGGAAGTTATAAAGGAATTCAGCGAGCACTGCCAGGCCAGAGAACCTGCAGAAGGATGATCAAGCAGATTATAGTATATGACCAGAATGAAAAGTGGTGGAACGGCAACCTGGAAAGATACAAAAGAGCATACAAAAACAGAGAAAGGCATGGCAGGAAGAGAGGGATGAAGTAGAGAGAGAAAGAAAGAAGGAGTATTATAAAAGAGAAAGAAAACAATATAACAATCCATTGAGGAAGAGAGAGGAAAGGCACTCAACAAAGAGATCGAAGGCATATGTGAAAGGGACCCATGGGACAAGGTATGGAAATTCATAAAGAGACCAATTAATGAGGATGGGGGAGGCATGATAAGGATGGAGGATGGCACCTATACTGAAACACAGGAGCAGAAAAATGAATATTTAGTGGGAAAATATTTCCCGGGAGTGGGAGGCACAAAAGAAAACATTCATTTAGAAATCGAGGAAAGGAGAAGGGCATATAGCACAGATGACAGACAAATAGAGGAGTGGGAGGTACAGGAAGTGGTGAATGGAAAAGCCGTGGGGAATGATAGAATTCCAAATGAGGCTATGAAAGAGATTGTGAAAGTAAAGGGCAAATGGTTAGCAAGAATCTATAATGAATCCTGGTTGAGTGGTAGAGCAGCAATAGCTGAACTCCGCCAGGACGTTAATATAAATAAGGCATTAATAAAATAATAAATGTTTGAGGCAGGGAATTTTCCCTGAAATATGGAAGAGAGCGATAGTGATCTGGATCCCGAAAAGGAATGGGGACCCGAGGCCCATCTGCCTGTTGCCCACCCTTGGCCGGGTGTTCGACAGGTTGATCAATGGCAGGGTTCAACACTTCTTGGAGGAGGAAGGGAAGTACGATAGAGAACAGTACGGATTTAGGAGTGGAAGAGACACATGTATGGCCGTCAAAAAATGATTGAGGTAATAGATAATAATAAGAGAAACCTAAGGAGATTATGTGAGGGTTTCACAAAAAATAGACGAATCGATAGTGGGGGACAAACCTTCGAATTGGAAAGGGGCTGTCCCCAGGGGTCCAGCCTGGGTCCGACCCTATGGCTGGTACTTATGGAGGGGTGGTTCCGGAAGATGAGAGAAATAAACGAGGGCTGGGAAGAGAACGACGAGGTCAGGGGGCAAAGGGAGGACGGGGTCTGCCATGTACAGGCCTATGCGGACGACCAAATCATAATATTAAAGTGTAAATCCGTTAGAAAGGTAGAGAGCGCATGGGTAAGAGTGAAAGAGAAATGCATGCAATGGGAGAGAGAGAATTTACCAAAGTATAATAGTAGTAAGACTGAAGCGATGTTTGTGGGAGCGAAAGGTAGAATACGAGATCCACGCATACAAATGGGAGGAGAATACGTGGACATGAAAGAGTGCTTGGGGGTCCTCGGGATCTTGGTCGACAGGACCTTAAAGTTCATCGAGCATGTCAAGAGTGTCAGGAAAAGAATGGGAGAGTCCTGTACCAGAATGTTTGCTGTATTAAAAAAGAGATTCGGGATCAAAGCCGACCTGTTGAGGATAATATACGAAAGGGCCTACCTACCTAATAAGTAGCTCCCACTTTTTCATTTAACTTGGCATCCTTTGGAAAATTTTACATTCACTTTTATTCGTATGATCACATTCGAGAGCAAACAATTTAAAAGGAATATTAAATTTGATTACAGAAAGAAAGATGCCAGAGAGGGTTGTCCTGTAAATAGTATTAAAGTTAGCTGTAATTGCATTGCTTTCTGCCTACGTAATTTAAACTTTCACATTCTTCATTCCCATTGGAGGAAACTAAATCTTATACAAATACATATATTTTACCAAATCTAGTGAATATGAGATTGGCACTGGAAGTTCTTAAATATTTCTTTCAACCGAGAAATTCAATAAAAGGTATAGCAATGTACGGACGTAAATGGCAATGTAATTCTCAAGGAATTAATGTACCGTGCGACCGTAGTGGAGTGAAATGAATAATTAGCAATTTTGTGGAAAAAAACTGCCGAATTATTATTCCTTTGTTTGAATGTTACCTAGGATGCAGCCTCACACCCTTATAATTATGACTTGGACAGGGAAACATCAATGAGAGATAACTGATTGTTGAGACTGGTTTATTAATAATAATAATAATAATAATTTTTATTTGCAATCAAAGTATATACACATTATCACATAATTAATTAAATAAAGTTGCAAAATGGAGCTGAAAACAATTCAAAAAAGTTCAAAGTTCAGCTCCAACAGTGACACAGACACATTACAAGTACATGAACATATACAGCGATTCAAAATCATTCTCACGTAACAAAGGAAACTAAAATCTTTTTAAACTGAAAATAGAGAAAGGGGGGAAAATGGGATAGGCAGCCAATACGAGGAAGAACGTAATAAATAAGTTTAATGTCAGGCATTAAAAAGAATTTTCTTAAATTGATTTTTAAATAAGTTTAGTTTTAAGGATTTCAAGGATGCTGGTACATTATTATAAAGAATATAAACATTATATGTAAAACATCTTTTAAACATTGCAGATTTGTGAGGTGGAGGTGTAATGAGTCCTTTAAATCTTAAATTTAAGGTATGGACATCCGTTCTATATTTTATTTTGTTATATAAGTAGGGGGGACATTGATTTAAAATAATGTTATGAAACAAGACTGTAGAGTGGAGTTTTCGTCTATCTTGCATGCTTAGCCAATTTGAGTCTTTTAATTTATATGACACTGGCTCAAACTTTCTGATGCCATATATGAACCGCAAACACGACTTTTGAACTTTTTCTATTCGATTAATGTCTAGTTTATCTAGGCACGGTCCATATATAGCGTCACAATAATTAAAATGACTTAAAACAAGAGAGTCTGTAAGTTTTATTTTAAGGGACTGAGAAATTAAGTGACGGTTTGGAAATAACATTTTTAATGAGGAGTAGGCTTTTTGAATTCTTTTCTTTATATCTTTTTTAAAACGTAGATCTGTATCTAATTCTAGTCCTAAGTTTTTGGCACTTTGCGCACATTGTAAAGTCTCGTTTCCTATTTTAATTACAAACTCATTCTCAATTTGTCGTCGATATTTGCCAAATACCATAACTGATTATTTCGTTGGGTTCAGCTGAAGTTTATGGCGTTCAGAGAATGCAACCAGGCGTTCCAAATCATCTTTTACAATATTTTTTGCTACATCTACATTATCTGGTAAGAATGAATAATAAAGTTGTGTATCATCTGCATAAAGGTGTACTTTGCATTCTTTTAGACAGGACGTTAAATTGCACGTGTATATACAAAACAAAAGTGGGCCAAGTATTGAGCCCTGCGGAACACCACATGATACACTACCTTTGGAAGATTGACCTATATCAGTTTCTACAAACTGAACTCTACTGACTAAATAACTATCTAAAAGCCTAATTGCACTCTCCGAAAAACCAACGAAGTGTAAAATAGACAGCAAAATTTCGTGACTTATTGTATCAAAAGCTTTCGAGAAATCTAAAAGTGTCAGTACCGTAGTTTTACCCTGATCTGTAACCCCAATGATATCATCAGTTATTTTTAACAGCGCTGTAGCACAGCTAAAGCCTGGGCCAAACCCAGATTGATTTTGGGGCAGAATGTCGTAAGTATTCAAGTATTCTCGTATCTGGTAATACATAATTTTCTCAATTAGTTTAGACAGGACTGGAAGTATACTTTAAATCTATTTATACAAAACAAGCATAACAAATCATAATAAATCAAAACAATTAAACATTATATATAGGAAATAAAAATAATGAACTCGGCAGAATGCACAGGTGAAGAAAAGTTCGAGTGACTGTTTTCTATCCACTTGTGGACATTGTAACATCTCAACTGAAAAATCGGCTTTCATATATTTTAAAAGACAACGATGATAAACTCTATATTAGTGCAAAGTTATTGAGTGATGAATATGAAAGCGATCTAACAGAAAAATTTGCCTCACAATAGCTAAATTTTAAAGCAACATTAAAATGTGAAATCGGAGCAACCAACTGGCAGCGAATGGGCGCTTGACAGAGACGGATGCAAAAACTTGAGAAAACCGAGGCCCACATGTGGCTGTAGAGCTAATGATGGTGACGAGACTAAAAAGTATGAATGATTAAAAATTGGTTATTTTTTATATTTCTAGAAAAAATGTGGTTTTATAAAATTATTTAAGAAAGGTGACTTTCAATCACGTGTAGCAAAATAGTAAATAGTGAAAAGAAAATACATTTTTAGCTGTAATATCATACTTAAAGAAGCTGCATTGACTTTTTGCACGCTTTAAAAAAATTTCTTTGGACAATAATCATAAAATTTAATTTTTATCTTTAATTCTTATTAAATTCGAGTGCCTATACAAGACGCTCTAATTAAGACAAATGAACGTGGTTAATTCCATTTGAAAGCTAATTGAATAAACTTTATAATAGAAATTTGCAATATTTTGTTTCCTTACGTTTCTTTTATTTAGATATTTTACATTATAAGTTATTTGTTAGGAGTCAAGTCATTTGATTTATTTCAAAAACCTCATATAGTTTTAAACAGTGTTTGTGTCAGAACGCAATTTAAAGGAATAAATTCATACTTTCTATTTTCAAAAAAATGTGCGTTTCTAACAACAAATAGTTGCAACTTAGCAAATTTCTATCACATGATGATTATACTAAAAACTGAATTGCAGGAAATTGAATTAACTTTCAACTTTGTAATTAAAATATTTTCGTAGATCCTTGGTTTTTAAATTATAGCAAAAGAGCATTGAAAATAGATTTTTAGAAAGAGATGAAGAAAAGACACTAAACCTTAAAAATATCGCAATCTCTGTCAATGTTTGAGTAAATCATTACTGGTACCAGCCTCCAAGTCAGAATAATTTCATAAATTTCAAGTTGTAATTTAACACCACATGGAAAACATTCCTAATTTCCAAGACATTTGCAAAAACTGTGTTTTGACTTCTTTCCCAGCTCCCTAAAAGTTCAGACAGCAACCGATTTTTGTTGACATATTTTTACATATGTATTTATGAGACCCTATATAGCAGTTTTCTGCAATAAAGTTACAGGTCGCGGCTATTTCGAAATCAAAATCTAAATGCATTCAACTTAATATTTTTACAGATTTTAAAATATCTTCTTTTTTTGTAGTAAATAATATAGTTTCTTTATGTACGTGTATTACATATTTCGTTAACCAAATATTTTTTTTGCAGAGCCCAAAAACAATTTTCTGCACAAGGGGATCTTGGACTCCTTGCTCCGCCAATGCGTGTAGGTGTGAGGTCTAAGAAATAAATTTGGAAGAGATGGATTAGTAGATTTACTGAAACTGGTTTGAGCAAATGCTATGAAGTCAAGTAAAAAACACCCTCGTTCGAGCTACATGATCAACTTAAGACGTATACTGGAATTATTAGTAGTTAATACAGGTAATATATTCGGTATCCGCTGAACTAGTGTATCCATTAGTTGAGTCATCGTTACCTGAAGATATGCTTCGTACTTGGCAGAGACAATCAGGTATGAGTAGTACTGTGACTGTTGCTGCTGCTTCTGCTGCAGCTGAAGTAAGTACTGCGATAGCACGTCCCACTTTCAAATATAGGGCAAGTTAATGCATTTTCTAGGAGCAGAAGTAAAAATTGAGCAAAGAATTTCTATGGCAATGTCCGGTGAAGATACATTTCAATCAATCCTCGAAAATAAGAAACGGCAAAACTATGAGAATAAGGATTGAATCTCGAGAAAATCTTCTTACAATTACAACTCTTCTCACCGAGAGAGAGTAAAGTGTTACAGTGTATATTCGGTAGCAGTAACCACAACAGTTCTCAAGTTGGAATGGCTAAGATATTGTTGCAAGAAGCTGCCAAAAAGAGGAATGTATGTTTCAGTTGCTTTAAACCTCAATATAATATTTGACGGTGCAAGTCTAAGGAAAAGTGTGAATGGAGTGACTAGCAAGCCTCTTAGTCGATACAGAAGTATTTCTACAAACACTTTGCGCTAAGTTAAGAAAACAGAAGAAGACGCAAACCGTTCAAGCGTTATTAGATACAGGATCCCACCAATCCATTTTATCAAAATCAGCACGTGATATAGGCAATGAACCAATTGGTCAACAAAAATATACGTTGCTTGGTGGCGCAAGGATCATTTGATCACTCTAGATGGAACATAATCTTGCAATTTCATGGCTCTACATCAGGAGAAAATTTGTCACGATATTCCGGCTCTTAGCAACGGTTCATAGCTGCAGGAGTTGCAACAACAGAGTGGTATTACTAACAGATGTTCAACGTCGTGAAGAACCAATCTCATTGTTACTTGGTGCAGATGTGATTAGTAAATTATCAAGTGGTAAAAATTTGGGCGAAACAAAAATTTCACTAGCCGATTCTGAGTTTTTAGTCATGTCGATGTCCATGCAAGAAGCTAATGTGTCAGATTTATAGTCTAGACGTCCTTGGAATAACTGACAAAACACAAACAGAATCGAACGATGTTCATCAAGCTGAGGTAAAGGAAAAGTATCGCCAAACACTCAACGTAAAAGATAGAGGTTAATACGAGGTGCTATTGCCGTGGAAAGAGACCACCTGGTACCTGACAACAAAGAAATTGCTGAGAAGAGACTAGAGAATACCACGAAGATGTTAACGGCTCAAAATCTCCGTAAGAGTCACCAATTGATTTTGAAGAGTTGGTTAGCTGAAGACATCATCGAGGAAGTACCAGAGTGTGAGATAAGAGAATATGGCTACTATTTCCCAGACAGGCATGTTATTAAAGGTAACAGTAGACCAGCTTTGATGCATCTGCAAGAGGAAAAAACACGTCATCGATAGGTAATCGCAAACACGCTCATAAGATTTAGAGAACAGAAAATTGGTGTGATAACAGATGTCACACCAATCGCAAGTCTATTCAACAGTCATTTTATGTAGATAATTGTGTGACCAGCGTGGATACTCCAGTCGAACTAAATTAGCTTCACTGGTAATAATGTAAACAAATCTTGCATTCAAAATTTCGACTATTTCTAATTAAGCTAGCTTTGAAATATTGCACACATGTAGAATACGATAATCTGTGTGACGTTATTCTAAATCCAACATGACTGACGCCCCAAGATGGCGGATTACCTTTTCTTAAGAACCCCTTTGATATGGGTATCAGTTGAAAGGGTTTGACGAGTAGAATGCGATATGTGCAACACAACATCTGCATAATCTGGTTGGTACATAATGTACAGAGCTAAAGACTAAAAAGTAAATAATAAAATTATAGGAAAAATATGAAAAAAAGAAAGCGTTTATTAAAAAAAATTACTAAACAAAGGAAAATTGAAAATGTATTGAAAAGAAACTATATTTTTTTAAATTCCTACATCTGGAAACTAAAAGTTTTGGAGGCGCGGGCGGTCCTGTAAAAGACTGTACTGTAAATGAGAAAACAACATGGCGCACAAATAGTAAACATGGGTAGCATGTTTATAAAAATGGTACAGAACATATAGTCTTTAGAGACAATCTTTAGCTTTTTAACTATTCTATAAGTGTTTTACGAGAGCAATGTATGCTTCGTTTATATAACAATCGTTTAGTAGCTACGGCCATATAGAATATGTTCCCAGCTATAATATTGTGTGAAGAAAAATCTTAACAAATTGTTTTTATTAATGCTTAGCTATACTCTTAAATAATAGTTTTATAGATGTTTGCAAATTGACCAAAAAGTGCCGGAGGTCAATACTATAAATCTGTTATAAATCAATTTTGCTTCGTAAGCTAAAACATCCTATAATAAATAATTGCTATGTAGATGTTTATAAAACAGCGAAAAACAAATTCTACAAAACGTTTTATAATTTAGCTGTGAGGACATTCTAAGTACTTATTTATATGACGATTTAGTTGTGAAGACTAAATAATCACTTTGGCAGTTTTAATAAAACAATATATTTTTTTGCAGAGCAGTAATGCAATAGTAATAAAATAAAATTGTGTCGTCATTTTAAATTTATAGAGCAACTTTGTTAGTTGGGAAGCTACTATTCAGCGAAGTTTTGTAACAAAACGGAACTCATTGCACTCTTCTATAGGTAGTTGCTTGCGGTTCCCTTTCAAAGCCGGCATTAAAACTATATATCCCCTACTTTATAAATAACTTTGCACATCCCGAAATCCTACTACAAATACCTGTTAGCGCTAATGACAGACACGTTGCAGATAGAAAGCACACACTAAAGAACGACCACTAGCCATGCGTAAAACGGTCAAGTGACCAACATTCCGATCAAAGAACAAGTCTAGATACATAACAGCTATCTCTTCAGTACATACCTTGTTTCTTCCTGAGATAGTCACATTATATAGACATAAATAGGGTAGATAATCATAACATCCTCTAAGCAGCAGTGGATGGTATGTGCAGAAGGGTAAATATTTTCTTCAAAATTCCTGCAATACTTACTCTGTATACAACAATGTATGTAAGTATGCAAAAGTAAGATAATGCTTGATATCTCCGGTCAAAGAACTTAACACTAGATACATAACAACCATCTCTTTAATACATACCTTATTTACTGCTTTTGTAATTCCTTCATTACCTGCTTTCTGTACAAAACAATTTGATATAGGTCTGAAATATTACAGTAATATAATGCTTGCAATATATTAAATTTAATTAGCATAAACTATAAAATATCACTATTGTCAGTAATTCTTAAAATGACTCATTTAGAAAAATTACATTGCTCTATTCTTTCTGAAAGTTTTCATATAAGAGGGTACAATTTACCCTCTACCTCACTGAGCTACCATCTCTGAAATATTTACGATCACCAATATTTTCTTCCCAAAATAGAACACCATATTTGTCTCTTACTTAAGTGAAGTTTATCTAAGAAAATAAATAGATACATTTATTAAAATAACTACAATATTGCACCTGTTTATATAATCTCCTATTTATCAAATATAATAGGTAGAGTGTATACAAGTTTAATTATAAATGAACTGTATATTGAACTGAATTAAAATTTTCTTGTTATTCGTCTTTTTAGAAGTGTAAACAAAACCCCATCATATCATGACTATGTTTATACTTACTTATGAAAGGATCGATTAACTTCGTTTTTAAACTGTATTTTACAAACGACACAACACCTCACCATTTTCTATTATGTGTATTGTTAAGGAAATCTGCAAAATAACAATTTTCCAGCACGAAATCACTATTTAATACTATAAACACATGTTAGCGTTAATGGCGGACACGTTAAATTGAGAATATTGGATGTTACGGATGTTTTCAAGTAAAAACCGTGAATAGATCGACTAACCAATCAGGAACTTGATGTGATATCTCAGCAACAAACAAATCAAAACACATGTATCTAGGAATAATTTCTTTGATCGGAGGTCAACATTAAACGAAATTGATGACAAAGCCCATGGCATCGAATCTTGTAATTCGGCTGACGACAAAGCTCGAGCAGATACAATTTCCATTCCATTCCACTATACTCCCACCCTCTTAAATTAAATCCACCAGACCGCATAATACTCGTTGATTGTTTTATGAAATGATAAAGCTTTTAAATTAGTAACATGTATGAAAGTATACAGGAAAATATTTAATTACTACTTATATTTTATTTATTTCATACTGACCGTTGTTTGCTGACGGGAACTCCTCATAGTTGATTAAAAGGCAATATTGGGCAAAATTATTCGGAACAAAATATTAATGGAAATTACCTTTGCTTTTTGCAATACGCCCATGTGTAATTACCAGAAGATTGATATATAACAATTCTTTGGAAAATATATTCTATAAGTGTTTTCTTAGTTATACATATGATTTATAAGATGGGCGCCATAATGTTATTTATATCTAAACTATTTGTATACTTAGAGGCCATTTTTAACTTTAAAATAAAAGTAGTTGAAAAATAAGAATTATTGTGATATAACCATTTTATCATTGCGAAACAATTGGTACGGTACCACAAAAAGATCAAATACAAAAATTTTATTTTCACTTTATATTTTTAATTTTGATAAATATTCGTTGTTTTTAGAGCGCTCAAAAATTTCATTGTATATGTAGCACATATTTCACAAAAAAATTGCCTTCGCAGCCCAAAATCGCTTTGCTGTTGGCGAAACGAAATCTTAATCAGTTAACATTATCTCATATTACACTAAACTAAATGTTGTTAGTTACGCCGCCATGTCACATAGAATCTGTATACTGTATTACTATATGCCTTTGTAAGATTTTAAAACTGTTTTGAGAATTATTATTGTCTGCAAAAACATTTAAAAAATAAATAACTTATGTTCTTGTTGCCGTACATAACAAAAAGTATCAATAGAAATAATAACACAATGCTTATAAAAATGTTTAGTCGTAACTCGACAATTTTTATAATTATCGTCTACTAATTTTTTTAATCTTATTTAAATGTTTATACAATTATTTTATAACACTTGTGAGAGCAATAATAAAATAAATTAAAGAACTACTTTGTTTTATAAACTGTGCCCATTTTTGACATCTTACCTCAAGTAAATAGAAAATTAAATCAGGTCTGGCGGTTTTCCGATTTGCCAGTTCTCTCCCTCTCTGTCTTTCTTTGCGCATGAACACATTATGGCGATGTTTTTACCGTAAATTACTAATTAAGGAATTAAGGAAAAACTTGTTACATTTTGCATCTATAAGCGTTGTATAAACGTTTTGAAAATGTTTATATCAACAATCTTGTTTTGTAAAAAATGTTCTGTAAACATTCTTTCAGCTTGTAGCGTATAAAATGCTACATTATAGGTTTAAAACAAAATTTTCTATATTTAAAAATATAATCAAGTATGTCTCTGACCTTATACATGTAAATTGGAAAATTATTATGGATAATGGTGACATTTAATTGGCGGGCTTGTTATCAAATGATTTGTCATGCAAATGGTTAGTGTTATTGCAACCTCGGTCAAGCCTCATATTACATTTGGAATAGTCATGGCCAAAAGCAAGAAGGTGCCTTTGTACTCGAAGATCTTAAACTTTACACCGGAATCGTATTCCGTAAGTAATTAAAATATACATATTAATCTTAATTTTGCAACAGCTTAGTATGGCAGAACTAAAACCGGCCTCGTTTTCATTTATAGGGTATAAAAAATGGACTATAAGAGAAGGACTTCTATGTTAAATAAGGATGCCTGTCACTAGTATACCGGGTGCCACAAGTAAGTGGCTCACCCTTATATTTCCTTTATTTTTTAACTTATTCATTTGAAATTTGGGGTGCATAAACTACCTGTAAAAATTGATTTTTGGACATGAAAAATGGTATGAGACCATTTCCGGTTTACCCGGAAATGACCACAACTTTCGAATTTTAAATGGAACACCCTGTATATTTTTACATATTTGGATTCAAGACAACATTCTAAATACACCATGAGAATTTCGCGAATTTTTGAGTCGATGTTCAGTTTTTTTAAGCATTTTAAGATATTCGTCTAGAGTGCTTTGAAATACCAAAATTTGTTCTACGGTATGTAAAGTCCAAGGGAAAAATACAATTTTTCATTTAATTTCATTAATAACCATTTACGAAGCCTCCAAAGTTGAACATATCACTTTTTTATCGAAAACTTTTTTTTTTCAAATGGAAAGGTGGTGGCTCATTATGTTCAATAAATTATAGATTTTTTTCTGAATTTTTTGGCATATGAAGTAATTTAATACCACTTCCGGTTTCGCAGGAAATAATCCTAACTTCTGATTTTCGAATGGAACACCCTGTATATTATTACATTTTTGATTCAGAATGAATTTTTGAACATGTGTGGTGATTTTTATAAATTTGTGGCAAGTTGGTATTTTTTATAGCAATTATAAATTTTAATCTAGACTGCTATGAAATAAAAAAATTAGTACTTTGTCATTTTAGATTGTACAGAAATATTTTTTTATACATAGTTACTGTGATTAACCATTTTGTAGGCATTTTAATGCTAGTAATTCAGTTTTTTTGAAATAACTCTTTTTTTCAGATGGGACGGTGGTGGGTCCTTATATCCATTAAATTGCCCTTTTCTACGAATCCATTGATATCACTATGCTTGGGTTTTTATTATCATTTATTTAAAAAACTGTAAAAACAGATTGTACTTGTGGTATTTTAAATCTATAGTTATTATTATATGGCTATCAAAAAATTTCGCATCAAGTTACCTTTGCATTTTAAAGAAAGAAAAACGTATGTTTATTATTATTCGAAATTCTAAATCAAAAATTTTAAATAATAACACATTGTAAGAAAACTGAATCAAAATTAAAATATTTACAATTAACAAAAATTACAAGTCTTGTTCAAAGTGGCCTCCCCCACGAGCTATACCACTCTCTTGCTCGATGTTCTGTCTCTCGAATGACGTTTTCCAATATTTCAGATGTTATAGTATAGAATGCAGCTCTTATTCTGTTTTCTAGATTTTCTAATGTCAAAACTGATATCCCGTACACTTTATCCTTGAGACATCCCTATAAATAAAAATCCAAACAGGTTAAGTCCGGAGACCTGGCAGGCCACCGTACTGGACCATGAGTTGCTATTACTTGTTCACCATACGTCTCAGTGAGATGATTTAAAACAATTCTGCTATTGTGCGGAGGAGCACCATCTTGTTGAAAGTATAAGTTCCTAAATTGAGCTAATGGTAGCTCTGCAACTTCATCCCATATCTCATTTTGTAGAAACTCGAGGTATCTTACACCCGATAATGTTCCTTGAAACAAAATAGGCCCTACTATGCGTCATCCATAAATTCCAGCCCATACATTTATGCCAAAACGTTCTTGAAAATTATTGGTTCTGACTAAATGTTGATTTTCTTGAGACCAGTATCTAGTGTTGTGTCGATTAAACATTCCATTATTTGTGAATCTAGATTCATCTGAGAATAACACATTTTCTAAAAATCTGTTATCTTGTTCACGTTTATTAAGTAATCACTCACAGTATTTGTACCCTTCGATCATTAACAGCTTCATAAAGATGCTGGTGTAAGTTGTATTCAAAAGAATGATAATTGTGTTTTTTTAATATGCGTCTTACAGTTTCATTATTTGAACCCAATTCCTCTGCGATTTGTCTCGTAGAAGCAATTTGATCATAGTTTACTATGGCTAGCACATTAATTTCCAACTTTTTCATTATTTGTATACACCATTATTGCAATACTTAACTAAAAGTTTCAATTAGAGAACTGTCATTTAATTTATTTTGTTTCTCTTTTAAAATACAAGGGTAACTTGATGCGAAATTGCAATAGTTAACTAAAAGTTGCAGTTAGAGAACTGTCATTTCGTTTATTTTGTTTCTCTTTTAAAATGCAAGGGTAACTTGATGTGAAATTTCTTGATAGCCGTATAATAATAACTGCAGATTTAAAATACCACAAGTACAATCGGTTTTTACAGTTTTTTAAATAAATGTTAATAAAAACCCAAGCATAGTGATATCAATGGATTCGTAGAAAAGGGCAATTTAATGGATATTAGGAGCCACCACCGTCCCATTTGAAAAAAAGAGTTATTTCAAAAATACTGAATTACTTGCACTAAAATGCCTACAAAATGGTTAATAATAGTAACTATGTATAAATATTTTTCCTGTACAATCTAAAATGACAAAGTACGTATTTTTTTATTTCTTAGCATTCTAGATTAAAATTTATAATTACTATAAAAAACAACAACTTGCCATAAATTTATAAAAAACACTACACATGTTCAAAAATTCATTCTGAATCAAAAAATTTAATAATATACAGGGTGTTCCATTTGAAAATCAGAAGTTAGGGTTATTTCCTGCGAAACCGGAAGTGGTATTAAATTACTTCATATGTCAAAAAATTCAGAAAAAAATCTATAATTTATTGAACATAATGAGCCACCACCTTTCCATTTGAAAAAAAAAAGTTTTCGATAAAAAAGTGATATGTTCAACTTTGGAGGCTTCGTAAATGGTTATTAATGAAATTAAATGAAAAATTGTATTTTTTCCTTGGACTTTACATACCGTAGAACAAATTTTGGTATTCCAAAGCACTCTAGACGAATATCTTAAAATGCTTAAAAAAACTGAACATCGACTCAAAAATTCGCGAAATTCTCATGGTGTATTTAGAATGTTGCCTTGAATCCAAATATGTAAAAATATACAGGGTGTTCCATTTAAAATTCGAAAGTTGTGGTCATTTCCGGGTAAACCGGAAATGGTCTCATACCATTTTTCATGTCCAAAAATCCATTTATACAGGTAGTTTATGCACTCCAAATTTCAAATGAATAAGTTAAAAAATAAAGGAAATATAAGGGTGAGCCACTTACTTGTGGCACCCGGTATAATAGATATACAGCGACTGAAATCAGTTCAATTTTCACTTTAATTTCGTAAATACAATTTAAATTAAACATAGAACATACTTTTAAAAATGAGGGGATGTAAACAGTCCAGTGGATGCAAGAAACTCCTTGATCGAAGCAGGAATAATAACTAGGAAATAGTCTAAAGTCCATTCGAGATAAGATTTGTGCAGCTAAGTGTAGTATAAGTAACAATTTCTTATTCATTAACTGAAGATCATATAATGTATTAACCTTTATTTTTAAATGTGATATCTGCATTTCGCTGTCATTTTTATCAATAAAACAAATTCTCTAGGTTAGATTATTCATAACACGTTAAATATTTGGAGTAAAACTAAAATTACGTTAACTGTATTGGTAAATCCTCTTGGGTTTGGACATCTTTTATAATTTATATCTAGGCGAACGAGAACTTGCTGCTGTAAGGAAATTGTGGCCACAACTTCTACTCAGGTACTCGTAATATAAATAAGGACTATACCATTTAGAAGTAATGTATTTTTTTTATATCCTACTATTTCAATTATCATTACCTTATATCTTTTTGATTTCTTAATCATAAAACATTTCACTGAACAAGGGTCTTTACATAGGTTGTTGCTGTGTATTTAACTCACCCACTTTTAGTTTAGCTAGTTTAATTAGCATCTAGGTTAAAAATAACTGATTTCAAATTAATTCTAGTTTGATTGGTTCTAAATAAAAATCAGTTTTAAAATTTTAAATTTCACTTCATTTCATTGTGTGTGACGTAAACTGAAATCCTAGTAAATACCTAATTTAATAATCGAAGAATTATTTTTTCATTAACGTATATTAATTTTAATATTCCAAGAAATACTATTTCTATATTAAAAATTAAAAATTTTATTTAAAATCTCCACTATAGATTAAAACATTGTAACTTCAAAGTTGATTATCTTATCCATTTATAATCAACGTTCTGATATAGTGTGTGAAAAGGAATGGAATGGATTGGTGCCTAAATTTCTGACTTGCTCCTTTTTCTCGGTATTATAAAAACAAAAAAACACCAATCACATAACATCTATTAATAACATCAGTTCAACATTAGCAATATCAGTAGAAATCATTTGAAAAGGCAGTTATATAAATATATAAATTACCCACAATTTTTTTTAATTTAAAAAACTTGCTTCAAACTCTTCATTGCAAAAAGATAGTTTCAAGCTTCTACAAAACATCAGATTGCTAGTTGGGTTGGGTTCACGGAATGATGTAACAAAAAAATCGACTTTTAGACCACACACTCGACAATAAACTGCTTCATCAAGTTGGGACCTTATATGAAATCGCATCTTTTTTGCTTAACCAATTTGGAAGACCTGTAACTTTAAACATTGAGTTGACATTAAACATTATAGATCGCATGAAAAGCCTTAAAGATACAGATAACACACTAGCAACAGAAGTAGAAGAATAAGGATGGTTGAGGAAGACACGCAATTAAAATTACTATTTACTGGATCATACTAAAGAACGACCACTAGCCATGCGTAAAACGGTCAAGTGACCAACATTCCGATCAAAGAATAAATCTAGATACATAACAGCTATCTCTTCAGTACATACCTTGTTTCCTCCTGAGAGAGTCACATTATATAGACATAAATAGAGTAGATAATCATAACATCCTCTAAGCAGCAGTGGATGGTATGTGCAGAAGGGTAAATATTTTCTTCAAAATTCCTGCAATACTTACTCTGTATACAACAATGTATGTAAGTATGCAAAAGTAAGATAATGCTTGATATCTCCGATCAAAGAACTTAACACTAGATACATAACAACCATCTCTTTAATACATACCTTATTTACTGCTTTTGTAATTCCTTCATTACCTGCTTTCTGTACAAAACAATTTGATATAGGTCTGAAATATTACAGTAAGATAATGCTTGCAATATATTAAATTTAATTAGCATAAACTATAAAATATCACTATTGTCAGTAATTCTTAAAATGACTCATTTAGAAAAATTACATTGCTCTATTCTTTCTGAAAGTTTTCATATAAGAGGGTACAATTTACCCTCTACCTCACTGAGCTACCATCTCTGAAATATTTACGATCACCAATATTTTCTTCCCAAAATAGAACACCATATTTGTCTCTTACTTAAGTGAAGTTTATTTAAGAAAATAAATAGATACATTTATTAAAATAACTACAATATTGCACCTGTTTATATAATCTCCTATTTATCAAATATAATAGGTAGAGTGTATACAAGTTTAATTATAAATGAACTGTATATTGAACTGAATTAAAATTTTCTTGTTATTCGTCTTTTTACAAGTGTAAACAAAACCCCATCATATCATGGCTATGTTTATACTTCCTTATGAAAGGATCGATTAACTTCGTTTTTAAACTGTATTTTGCAAACGACACAACACCTCACCATTTTCTAATATGTGTATTGTTAAGGAAATCTGCAAAATAACAATTTTCCAGCACGAAATCACTATTTAATACTATAAACACATGTTAGCGTTAATGGCGGACACGTTAAATTGAGAATATTGAGATTATGACACTCGAACCGATCATGTCCGAAACGTAACGGATGTTTTCAAGTAAAAACTGTGAATAGATCGACTAACCAATCAGGAATCAGGAACTTGATGTGATATCTCAGCAACAAACAAATCAAAACACATGTATCTAGGAATAATTTCTTTGATCGGAGGTCAACATTAAACGAAATTGATGACAAAGCCCATGGCATCGAATCTTGTAATTCGGCTGACGACAAAGCTCGAGCAGATACAATTTCCATTCCATTCCACTATACTCCCACCCTCGTAAATTAAATCCACCAGACCGCATAATACTCGTTGATTGTTTTATGAAATGATAAAGCTTTTAAATTAGTAACATGTATGAAAGTATACAGGAAAATATTTAATTACTACTTATATTTTATTTATTTCATACTGACCGTTGTTTGTTGACGGGAACTCCTCATAGTTGATTAAAAGGCAATATTGGGCAAAATTATTCGGAACAAAATATTAATGGAAATTACCTTTGCTTTTTGCAATACGCCCATGTGTAATTACCAGAAGATTGATATATAACAATTCTTTGGAAAATATATTCTATAAGTGTTTTCTTAGTTATACATATGATTTATAAGATGGGCGCCATAATGTTATTTATATCTAAACTATTTGTATAGCGGCCATTTTTAACTTTAAAATAAAAGTAGTTGAAAAATAAGAATTATTGTGATATAACCATTTTATCATTGCGAAACAATTGGTACGGTACCACAAAAAGATCAAATACAAAAATTTTATTTTCACTTTATATTTTTAATTTTGATAAATATTCGTTGTTTTTAAAGCGCTCAAAAATTTCATTGTATATGTAGCACATATTTCACAAAAAAATTGGCTTCGCAGCCCAAAATCACTTTGCTGTTGCCGAAACGAAATCTTAATCAGTTAACATTATCTCATATTACACTAAACTAAATGTTGTTAGTTACGCCGCCATGTCACATAGAATCTGTATACTGTATTACTATATACCTTTGTAAGATTTTAAAACTGTTTTGAGAATTATTATTGTCTGCAAAAACATTTAAAAAATAAATAAAAAGTATCAATAGAAATAATAACACAATGCTTATAAAAATGTTTAGTCGTATCTCGACAAATATTATAATTATCGTCTACTAATTTTTTTAATCTTATGTAAATGTTTATACAATTATTTTATAACACTTGTGAGAGCAATAATAAAATAAATTAAATAACTACTTTGTTTTATAAACTGTGCCCATTTTTGACATCTTACCTCAAGTATGTAATAACTGGGGTTTTATTCCCCTAATTACATGATTTAATCAGACATTACCATTGGCAGAGTACGAAGTGTCCCAATCACTTTGCAGACTCCGTCGATATTATAGTATATCCATCGAAAACAAAACTGTGCTTACCCTTTGCTTTCTAGGTGATTCTATCCTTTTTGGTATCCATCAACCAGGTTACTTCACAACCAAACTTTACTGAACATAAAATGAACTTAATTTCATAACAAGCAAATAAAACATGTGATTTCTCAAAACACTTAAACCACTATATTTACAGAAGAGATATGAAAACAAATGGAAATGACAATCACAAACGTTTACGATTAAATAAATTAACAAACAGTAATTACACTATATCAAGAAAAGAAATGGTCCGCGGCAACTTCAAATCTTTAGCTAAATCGCGACCGAATATTCTTCGTTCAATTACAACACGTTAATTTTCTACTTATTAAAACCGGCAAAATACTGAATAAATGTACTTAACTCTAAAATTAAAAAGGTTCGCAAAACGAGAATTTACTATACCCTGTAGCTAGATGATGGCCGAACAGAAGTTAAGCCAAGAGTAACGATATCCTCTACATCGAAATAATACGTTTCAAAAGTGGGCCGTAAACTTTAAACCCTCGACCAATTAGGATCTTCTTTACTTTAAACCGTACTCATTTGAAATTACCTAACGGACCATGGTATTTATCATATGGCCTAAGTTAACATTTTAATACCAGTCCAGCCGATGGAAAAACCCCGTTTGTTCCTTGCTTTGCCTTTGTATAGGGGAAAAAATCTGCCTTCTTTGGTCTATCTATCTTATGGTCTATTACATATGTTCCTAGAATTCTCTATCAACTGCTTTAGTCTTGAAAATCTCACTAGACCTCCCGGCGAGGCCGTATTTAACAAGTGTCCATAACTTCAAGTAAGAAAAGCGAATTGGACATAAAATAATTTGGATGGTTATTTATTGTTTCTAAGTGGCTAACGTCGACTACCTAATAAGGAGTAAAGTTAACAAAGCATGTTTCCTGGGCTCTAAAGTAAAACAGTTTGCAAGATAAAACAGATGTTTCTATGACCAGTATTTTATTGTACTAAAATCTCGACCCTTAAAATATTACAGAAATCAGAAGTAAGAAAATATGGTGGTTCTATGAGACAGGGCCGGACTTGGCTCCCTTAATTTGACTTTTGCTACAAGTAAATAGAAAATTAAATCAGGTCTGGCGGTTTTCCGATTTGCCAGTTCTCTCCCTCTCTGTCTTTCTTTGCGCATGAACACATTATGGCGATGTTTTTATCGTAAATTACTAATTAAGGAATTAAGGAAAAACTTGTTACATTTTGCATCTATAAGCGTTGTATAAACGTTTTGAAAATGTTTATATTAACAATCTTGTTTTGTAAAAAATGTTCTGTAAACATTCTTTCAGCTTGTAGCGTATAAAATGCTACATTATAGGTTTAAAACAAAATTTTCTATATTTAAAAATATAATCGAGTATGTCTCTGACCTTATACATGTAAATTGGAAAATTATTATGGATAATGGTGACAATTAATTGGCGGGCTTGTTATCAAGTGTTTTGTCATGCAAATGGTTAGTGTTATTGCAACCTCGGTCAAGCCTCATATTACATTTGGAATAGTCATGGCCAAAAGCAAGAAGGTGCCTTTGTACTCGAAGATCTTAAACTTTACACCGGAATCGTATTCCGTAAGTAATTAAAATATACATATTAATCTTAATTTTGCAACAGCTTAGTATGGCAGAACTAAAACCGGCCTCGTTTTCATTTATAGGGTATAAAAAATGGACTATAAGAGAAGGACTTCTATGTTAAATAAGGATGCCTGTCACTAGTATATAATAGATATACAGCGACTGAAATAAGTTAAATTTTCACAATTTCGTAAATACAATTTAAATTAAACATAGAACATACTTTTAAAAATGAGGGGATGCAAACAGTCCAGTGGATGCAAGAAACTCCTTGATCGAAGCAGGAATAATAACTAGGAAATAGTCTAAAGTCCATTCGAGATAAGATTTGTGCAGCTAAGTGTAGTATAAGTAACAATTTCTTATTCATTAACTGAAGATCATATAATGTATTAACCTTTATTTTTAAATGTGATATCTGCATTTCGCTGTCATTTTTATCAATAAAACAAATTCTCTAGGTTAGATTATTCATAACACGTTAAATATTTGGAGTAAAACTAAAATTACGTTAACTGTATTGGTAAATCCTCTTGGGTTTGGACATCTTTTATAATTTATATCTAGGCGAACGAGAACTTGCTGCTGTAAGGAAATTGTGGCCACAACTTCTACTCAGGTACTCGTAATATAAATAAGGACTATACCATTTAGAAGTAATGTATTTTTTTTATATCCTACTGTTTCAATTATCATTACCCTATATTTTTTTGATTTCTTAATCATAAAACATTTCACTGAACAAGGGTCTTTACATAGGTTGTTGCTGTGTATTTAACTCACCCACTTTTAGTTTAGCTAGTTTAATTAGCATCTAGGTTAAAAATAACTGATTTCAAATTAATTCTAGTTTGATTGGTTCTAAATAAAAATCAGTTTTAAAATTTTTAATTTCACTTCATTTCATTGTGTGTGACGTAAACTGAAATCCTAGTAAATACCTAATTTAATAATCGAAGAATTATCTTTTCATTAACGTATATTAATTTTAATATTCCAAGAAATACTATTTCTATATTAAAAATTAAAAATTTTATTTAAAATCTCCACTATAGATTAAAACATTGTAACTTCAAAGTTGATTGTCTTATCCATTTATAATCAACCCTCTGATATAGTGTGTGAAAAGAATGGAATGGATTGGTGCCTAAATTTCTGACTTGCTCCTTTTTCCCGGTATTATAAAAACAAAAAAACACCAATCACATAACATCTATTAATAACATCAGTTCAACATTAGCAATATCAGTAGAAATCATTTGAAAAGGCAGTTATATAAATATATAAATTACCCACATTTTTTTTTAATTTAAAAAACTACTTCAAACTCTTCATTGCAAAAAGATTGTTTCAAGCTTCTACAAAACATCGAATTGCTAGTTGGGTTGGGTTCACGGAATGATGTAACAAAAAAATCGACTTTTAGACCACACACTCGACAATAAACTGCTTCAAGTTGGGACCTTATACGAAATCGCAGCTTTTTTGCTTAACCAATTTGGAAGACCTGTAACTTTAAACATTGAGTTGACATTAAACATTATAGATTGCATGAAAAGCCTTAAAGATACAGATAACACACTAGCAACAGAAGTAGAAGAGTAAGGATGGTTGAGGAAGAAAGACATATTCCAACGCATAAGCAGCCATGATTTATTAGACTTTCCGGAACTGAGACGCAATTAAAATTACTATTTACTGGATCATATCAGTACTGCCAAGCAATTGCTTATCTTGCTGAAATGTTGAATGATGATGATACGCTAAACATAGACTTTGATAAAGATCAATCTAATATTTTAAAGTTGCAAGTGAGATCACGTAAATGTTTAATTGAATATATACCTGAAAGGAACGATTGTGATGGAATCACTCGGCATTTTTGTGAATGTCCTAATGGACGTCGTACAGTAGGATGTTGCTCCCGCTTGGCAGCTACAATTTATTAACTATCATGCGGACGATATCAGGTCTCGTTTACTTCGTCCAGCTCAAAAACTCAGCCAATTATTTACAAAAGAAAATAAATATTACTGTAACGATTGAAGAAGACAGTGATACTGATTGATTTGTATCAATATTATAATTGTAATTATTATAATATTTAATATATTTATAATAAATTTAATTAGGTATTATTAATATTATTAAAATTACATTATACGAAATTAGAGAGAGATTGCTTAGTAAGTATCCCTAATATTAATATATGATAAATAATTAATTTTTTTTAACACTGTTCTACTCTTCAAAATTTAAAAAAATATATGTTATAAAGGATAATAGGGGGCATTTATGAAAAAAATGGTGGTGGTGTCTCTCAATCTATCAACAATAGATGCCATCATTAAGTTTACTGACTACACCTTAGATTGTTTTGAAAAAGGATATTATTCGGCCTCCTTGTTTTGTGACCTTAGCAAAGCATTTGACTCTGTATCTCATGCCTTGCTGGCCCAAAAATTAACGAAATACAACTTTAGCATTACTAGTATCCAATTTATCAAATCCTATTTAGAAAATCGTATGCAATCAGTCAGATTAAATGGAAAATCTTCAGAGATGTTAGAAATTAAATCAGGGGTGCCACAGAGTTCGATTTTGGGCCCAGTTTTGTTCCTGATATACATTAATGATATACCAGGTGCCCTCGAGAATGTCAACTGCATTTTGTATGCTGATGACTCGAATTTACAAATATCTGACCCTAACTCGGAGAACTTAATGTTAAAGTGTGATAACGTATTTTCAAAAGCAAAGAAATGGTTTACACCAAATGCTCTTGCACTTAATGAAAGTAAAACAATAAACCTTATATCAAGTACACGTGATCTCACCAATGTACCAAATCACCCCACCTGTGCTAAGTTTCTAGGTGTCTTCATTGACCCACACTCTACGATGGAATGATCATACTAATTACCTTGCTGAACAAATATCAAAAGGAATTTATGCTCTGAGACAGTTGTCTAATTCAGTATCATCAGATGTATTAAAAACTGCATATTTTGCATTGTCATACGCGGTTATCCTATGCCATTCTCGCCTGGGGGAACGTAGACATAAAATTTTGGGTCTCCAGAGGAGGGCGGTCAGAATTGTGGGTGGTTTGGGATACCGGGATGACACCAAACTCCTATTTATCTCACTCAAAATACTCACCTTATCAAGCATTTATGCGTTACAATGTATTACACACATTCATAATAACATAAATACTCTTAACACCAATGCTGACTTTCATCAGCATGACACACGGAACAGAGGTAACATACGTACAGAATTTACGCGATTAACAAGAGGGCAAACTGGTGTTAACTACTATGGTATCAAATTGTATAACTTATTAGATAACCGCATTAAAGCATTACCTAAACAAAAATTCAAAATCATGATGAAAGATTTTTTGATAAAAAAAAAACGCATTCTTTTCACACGAAGATATAGAGAGGGAAATTTTTCAACATCTGATAGACATTCCTAAATTTCTCCCACAAATTATGTTCTGCATACAAACATTTAATTTTTATGATTTTCTATGCACCTGTTTTACCTGTGTTTTTATTCCCATTAAGTACCATAACTTTGTCCAAATTGACAAAATTTTGTAAATCTAATGTACTGTTTTTATTTCACTATTTTACTTTGTTTTGTAATAAGAATGTTTGACGTGTGTACAAATTTTTAAAAAATTTTAACATGAATAAATCTATCTATCTATCTATCTAATATAAGTGAAATATTTTATGTTTTAAAATTTTTCATTCGAATATTTTGATATATTACTTACTGCAAATACTCAATAATTTTTTGATTAGTTCCTCTTTGTTATATCTACCACATATAAAAATATCAGTCCAATTTCAAGAGGGGCATCCGGCTCATGCTTACCCTACTACAATCTTTATGTATTATAACGTTATAATAATTCTGGAAGCTATAAAAGTTAAAACTTCGATAACCTAACACTTTAAAAACATATAAACTTGTCAGTATAACGTATTATTTAAAATACGAGTGCATCGAGATAAACAGTTAATTTAGTGCAAATATGGTAAAAGCCACTTATCTATTCCTAAAAAAAACAGAGTGTAGCGGTAATTCAAGTATATTTCGGCTGGTTTTATGCAGTTTTTGGAACGCCAAGCCAAAGATTGATGTTTTTCTCCCAGATGACACTTATGACTTTCACCAGGAGTCCGAGAATCTCGCACCCAATCAGGTAACGCAATTGCGGTGGCAAAATACTTAAAACCTATGGTAACAAATTTTTCTTAACTCAAAGTTTCATTTTCATAATTTGCAAATTAAATAAAAGGCCATATTTAAAACGGATACAGACGTTGATTAGATTCAGTTATTTCGAAGGTAAATCATTGTAATTCTTTTCACCAAGCATACCAAGCATTATTATTAACAAATTTCCTATTGTTCTTTATTGAAATACTGGCGTTTCAATTGAAATCAAAAGCTATTGACTGAATATTTCCACTGATCGAGGCAACTGATCCGACCAACCTGAGAAGAGCATCCCTATGCTATAGGGCGCATCCTGATAATACTGAGGTTGTGCTGGCAGGTAGAATTTGGTAACTCCAAGCTGCCTGGTGCCCAATTAAACTTTTCAAACTTTTCAAAATCTATCAATTTTATAATTAATTTTTCTTTCATCAACCTACAGCGTAGTAGGACGCAACAACTTAATAATATATTCATTTATTTAATTCAATTGAATAAGGAATTTAAAAAAATCGTTTTCAAAGTGTACAGTCTGTCACAAAAACTTTTATTCTAATTAAGTCCCAATTAGTTTGATTTTTACGATGTCTTAAAAATTTATAAGGTATAAAAGCTAGCTATCTACCCTCAAAGAAGTTGGAGGACCTTGTCTGCTGAATGCAGCAAGAAATAAAAAATCTGCAAATTCCTTTACTGGCAATAATTCTTATAAAATGTTAATTATAGAATTACTATTTTTCCAAAGAAACATAAGGAAAAAATACAGATTAATATTACTGCCACGACGCCTAATAGCAGATACTATAGATGATCAATGGAAGAAAACTGACCTTCTGTGTTGATTGTACCATTTCTCATATAGTACAATTATACTTTAACGATAATTTTCATTCTATGTAGAATTTATTTCATTTTGCAGACATTTAATATTGTTGTCATTTAATAAATGCATTGAGTTGTAGTTCTGAGTGAGCTTTGAGTTGTAGTTCTGAGTGAGCCATGAGATGTAGTTCTGAGGGAGCTTTGGAAACTTCTTTGTCAAAGCGACATAGAAAGTTTTCTCAAACACCGAAATATTGAATATATTAGTTGATGAGGCGATCAGATGATTATGATCTGGAGGTGATTATATACAACTGTTCCAATCATAGAGTTAAGTGTTTCTGAAAATTATTTTTGGGTCATAGGATTGCAGATTTAAAATGTTGCAGTTAGACTACAAACTTTTTCTAGATTAGTTGAGATGCCATTATGAGAAGAGGCAACATGTAAAGATTTCATGGCCATATTTAGAGGCTAGAATATATTGGTATTAAATCCATTCCTTAAGCGATGAGTGTTATTTGTATTTTGTGATATGTTATAAAAATGTATGTATTTTTATAACATATCACAAAATACAAATAATATGTATATATTGAGGTTCGGTTGAGTTTCTCAAAGTGAATAGACGCTACGAAGAAAGCTCTCGAAAAAAACTCAGAAACATAGGTTAAAACACCGCTAATTTATATAAAATTTAGGCCATCGATAGGTCAGGAAATTCTGCGTGTTGTGAAGTGAAATATTAATAAACAAAGTTTATATGAAATAAATATTTGATTATTTCTAGTACAGGGCTTTCTGTAATATAAGAAACAAGTAAGTGCGGTGTGTTAAGATAGGCCTATCCGTACCCAGAAAGGCCTCTTGAAGTGATTAGTGACAGGGTAATAAATATTCAGTGTCAAGTAATATAAATATTTATTGACGTTGGGACTAAAACCCCAATGCTTTCTTGGAAAGTGTAAATAAACAATTCGCGTGAAGTGGAGGTTAATAGATGCAACAGACATCACCAGCAAACTACAAGAAAGATAAGATATACCTTTATTTAATTGACTGATTAATTACTTAATTAATTCATAATTTATAATTTATTATTTCTGTTTGTCCCTCTATTTTTAATATTATTTTTAATTTACTTTTATAATATCTTATATTATTCCCATTTGGAAAACGGCAGTTTGAATTAGGCACTACAAAAACCAAAACAATATACAGGGTGTGCGGAGGTTTCTCTCAGGCCGCTTTCTCATTTGCAACTCGCTGTAAAAAGTTTTTTACCGCGATACAGATAACATAATAAAAAGACTCTTACAGCAAGCTAATATTGGTTTTGAAAAACAAGGCAAATAAAATGGACGCATTAATACTATACAGGACGTTGAAACGAGAACACATCAATTACTGGTACAAAAAAAAATCGACGGCGACGGAAACTGCCTATATGGAGCATTAAGCCACCAACTGGAGGGAGAAAATATAACATCACAGGCACATACCAATGTGACGAAAACCCTACGAAAACAAGTAGCTGATTATATCGAAAATCACTTAGACCATTTCATGCCATTCATGCAGGCATCCATCCATGAACTAGCACCCCGTTACAATAGATACAACTCTAATAGGGGAAATATAAATGCATTCATTCGAGATCTGAGAAGAGAAGGTTTTTGGGGGGGGGGCAGCAGATATGTAAAACAGGACAATAATAGTACATCAAGAAGTAGGAGAGCATATAATCTTCCATCCTACTAACCAACAGGGAAGAGAGAACACACCACTAGAGATAGTATATAGGAAGCACGGAAACAAAAGAAATCACTACGATAGCGTGATTATTGCACAAGAAAAACATGAAGCAGAACAACCAGAAGAAACATACACTCGAACTGGCGCAATAAGACCCCGCCCAGAATTAGAGGAAGCAACGCACATAAACATGTACCAAATATCAGAAAGAACAGAGGAAGCCAACAGTCAAGAATTACAACACGATGACACCATTGCATAACGAGAGAGAAAAGAGAAAAAATTGATGAGGCTCTTATGGAACACATACACGTTGCATGCCTACAAGAGACACACATGATAAACGGAACTGCAGTTACTCAAAACTACAAATGGCATCTAAGGGGAGAGGACAAAGAAAAAAACCAGCAGAGGAGTCGCATGGCAATAAGACGGAACACCCCTATCCAGATAAAGACAAGAAAAGTAAACGAAAACAACCATGGCAGACTTACAAATTGGAAAGGAAAACATATGCATATTGGGAGTACATGTGCCCTCCAACAAACGGGCAGGAAGAGTATTCAGACAGATCACCCAAGAGAGTAGAAGAAATAGGAATAGAAAAATAAACATAATACTAGGAGACTTCAATGCGCATATAGGAAAGGACGACCAAACACATGAAGACAAGAATATCATAGGAAAAACCTTACTTCACACATGGACAAACGATAATGGAAGCTTGCTAAAAAACTTGGCACATCCGTTCGATCTAACAGTTAGAAACACATCGAGCAAGAACCTAACCTGCCTTAATACCTGGAGTAAGGGAAACATCAACTCTCAAATAGACCATATCCTAGTGGATAGAAAAATAGGGGACAGAGTCAAAAACATTAAGGCAAAACAAGCAACAAACGTCAAAACAGATCACAAAATATTATATGGAACACTAGTAATAAAGAAACAAGAAGCAAAAAAAAGATACAACAAAACAGCAAATGACACATGGAACATCTCACTGCTACAGAACGAAGAAATAAAAAAGAAATACCAGGAGGAGATAGAAAAACAGTTAACAGGAAAGAAACTAAATTGGTCAACAATGGGTTTAAAAATCAAAATAGCGACGAGGAATACGTTGAAAAGGAACAAATCCCCTATGAGCCCAACAAGAAAAGATACAAAAATAAATTACGAAAAACTAAAGAAAATAAACATAAACAAAAAGATAATAGAAGCGGGGAAAAAAGAGACGCAGAGAGGAGGCACGAACAGAAAAAATGCAGGAAACTCTTCGAAAACATAGAATCCACTCCAGCAGGACAGAGATTAAACCAAACTTTTAGACACCTCAAATATCCAGGACAAACAACACGCAGCCAAGAAAATACATACCACTGCAACATTGGGTCAGGAAACTAGAAGAAATAAACGCAAAGAGAAGTCAAATAGAAACAATACAAGAAATGGACCACTGGCCACTGGGAAAGCCACCATCAAAAAGACGAACTACCAGAAATAATGGCCAGAGCTAAAAGAAACACGGCCCCGGGAATAGATAAAATAAATAACCACCTAGTATACTATGGACCGAACAACATAAAACAGCTAACCCTAGAAATCATCACCAACGCATGGACGGAAACCACACCCCTGCCTGAAGAGTGGAACACAACCATACAGATACCGCTCCCTAAAACCAAATCAGTGCAAAACGTGGACGATTACAGAAGAATAACACTCTGCAGTGTAGGGTACAAACACTACGCACAATTCCTCCTCAGAGAAATGGAAAAATACATCGGCGAACTACCAGATTATCAAACGGCATTTATCAAGGGTAGATCAACAGACGACCATATGTACACCACCAGACGGATAATGGAAGAAAAGTGGAAAGAAGGAACAAAACTATATATAGTCTCAGTTGACCTCCAAAAGGCATTTGATACCATAACACATGAGGCTATAGTCAACACTTTGCTCAACAGGGGAGTACCGCACTACTTAATAAACAGAATAGTAAAAGCATGCCTACACGAAACCACTGCAATACAATGGTTTGGATAAACGACGGAATTAAAAATGAAGAATATAGGAGTCAAACAAGGATGTTCCCTATCCCCCCGACTATTCACCACAGTCCTGGACCAAGTGATAGAAAGCACAATAAAAGAGAATCAGAATTTCAATGGAAACGATGAAACGATAAAGCCCCCCATCGTACTTGCATACGCCGACGATATACTCATCATCACCGAGGAAGAACAAGACATCGTTAAATTTCTAAGAAACATGACACCACATCTGGATTCCTCTGCAATGAAAATAAACTTCAAGAAGAGCCTAATAATGGTCCGAGATCCATTGACAAAAACAAGTCCAACAAGTGGGGAAGAATACAAAATAGGAGACTACACCCTGAGAACCACGAATAGAATGAAATACCTAGGAACATACCTAACGAATCAACTAAAAATGAGGGAAACAGTAAGGGAAAGAATCAAAACAGCCTACAACAGAGTCACAGGAGCTCTACTACCCTTCATTGAGGACAACAAACAACCAGGGCGCCTAACCAAAAAGATATACACGACCATCATAATGCCTACGATGATATATGGAGTCAAAAACGCAGCGACGACAAAGGCCAACAGAAGAAGCCTAAGAAGAGCTGAAAGGGACATATCCAACTGCTAGCAAAAACAGAAAAACCACAAAAACGACAGAAAACGTCAACATTACTAGAGGGAAGAACAATAATCAAAATAGAATCATACGCAATGAAATACTGGGGACACGTCCAAAGACGGGACACGACACACCTACTAAAGAAAGCGCTGCGAATGAACAGCAACAAACTGAAATTAGGGAGGCCATGCTACACATGGATAGCAACAATCGAGAAGATTATGAATAAGCTAGGAAAGGATTATACACACTGGGAAAAGTTGGCACAACAAAAAATGGAATACAATAAAGAAATATCAAGCATATACACACTGCCAGGCTCAGAAACAGAAGAAACAGAAAACTAAGAAGTAGAATAGGAGAGAAGATGATCACAGACAGAAACTAAGAAGCATATCACAAAAACATGAAAGTAAAAAGAAGCACGAAAACCTAGAAGAAGCATCTCACAAACGCCTACACTTTACATTCGATGAAGACAGAGGGAAAACAAGAAGAAACATCTCACAAACACCTACACGCTCCATCCTATACTCCTACCCCATGCGTCATGCGGCTCTCGCTGCTGACAACAAGCATGTCCAATGTCCAATCCAGCGCATGCAGCTGGTCCGGCGGTATATAAAAGCACCGGGGGTTTTGTTCCGGCACACGGTGGGATGATCGGTGGGCGATCGGGCTGCGTGGTGGAACAAATCTCCATGCACCGGAATCGGCAGCAATGCCCACCTTACGCTGACAAATCAATAAAAATCAATCAATCCATGTTATAAAAATGTACATATTAGTTGTTTGTCATTGTCAATATAAATATTATATAATTTATGGCAAAAGTTGTTGTAATACCTAATTAGTATATTTTTATTAGAAAACTGCAGTAGGTTATGGGATCAGGTAGAAAGTAAAAAGTATTCTCTATAATTGTGTTGGGGCTAAAGTTAAAATTTAAATCCCAAACAAAGATGAACCCAGAAAATTGCGTACGGATAATTTTAAAACTTGAAAATTACAAATAGAAGCACACATTGAAGAACAACAAGTCATTACATATATATTTTTTTTGTACATCATTAAATTTTAGAATATTTGTGTGCTTTAAATTGTGAGATAAAATCAACTTTTGGAATTTGTAACCATTTTATTGTATCTTTCATTATCTTATACCACCAATGACGTTTCATGTCTGTTATGTACAGCTTATTTGAAAATAGTTTATTATTATTATTGTTATTATCTATAAATGAGTCAAAGGTGACTAGCATTAAACAAAATTGGTTACAAAGCCCTTTTAAATTTAGAAATTACAAATAGAAGCACACATTGAAGAACGACGACAAGCCATTAATAAATTTCGTATTATTCTTTATTGACATACTGGCGTTTCATTTGAAATCAAAAGCTATTGACTGAATATCTCCACTGATCGACCAACTGAACCGGCCAGCCTGAGAAGAGTATCCCTATACTATAGGACGCATGCTGATAATACTGAGGTTGCACTGGCAGGTAGAATTTGGTAACTCCAAGCTGCCTGGTGCCCAATTAAACTTTTTAAACATTTCAAAAATTTATTAATTTTATAATTAATTTTCCTTTCATCAACCTACAGCATAGTAGCATGCAACAACTTAATAATATATTAATTTATTCAATTCAGTTGAATAAGGAATTTAAAAAAAAAACATGGTCAAAGTGTACAGTCTGTCACAAAACCTTTAATTCTAGTCAAGTCTCAATTAGTTTGATTTCCACGATGTCTTAAAAATCTGTATAAAGGTAAGCTATCTACCCTCATAGATGTTGGAGGACCTTGTCTGCTGAATGCCGTAAGAAATAAAAATTCTGCAATTATTTAATCCTTTACTGGCAATAATTCTTATAAAATGTTAATTATAAAATTACTATTTTTCCAAAAAAACACGAGGAAAAAAATATAGATTAATATTACTGCCACGATGCGTAATAGTAGATACTATAGTTGATTTAAGGAAGAAAACTGCCCTACTGTGTTGATTGCACCATCTCTCATATAGTATAATTATACTTTAACAACAATTTTCATTCTGTGTAGAATTTATTTCGTTTTGCAGATATTGAGTTGTAGTTCTCAGGGAGTATTGAGTTGCAGTTCTGAGGGAGCATTGAATTGTAGTTCTGAGGGAGCTTTGATAACTTCTTAGTCAAAGCGACATCGAAATTTTTCTTAAACACCGAAATATTGAATATATTAGTTGTTGAACCGATCAAATTCATATGATCTGGAGGTGATTACATACAACTGTCATAGGATTGCAGATTTAAAATGTTCCATTGTTGCAATTAGCCTACAAACTTTTTCTAGATTAGTTAAGATGCCATTATGAGAAGAGGAAACATGTCAAATTTTTATGGCCGTATTTATAGGCTAGAATATATTGATATTAAGGTGCGTAAGTGGGTCAGATAAGCAACCAACATTAAACGAAAAAGCCCATAACATCGATTCATGTGATTTGGCTGATAACAAAGCTGTGCAACATTGTAAGACTACGCAAGAGATATGAAAACAGTTGCATAGTGTACATCAGTCAAGAAGACAGGCACGTGAAGCAGCGCTTCTAAAGAAGCTTTATTTATCAAAGTAACTGATGTAAATAATATATTGGACCATATCACCAATTTTATTATTATTGTGAACCAATAGGGAACTTGCCTATAATTTAAAAAAACAGCGTAACGTTGTAATGAAACGTGTACTTCACAAAAAAATAAGATTTCTAATTCCACGCGATCAGTATGAAGGATCTAAACAGCGATAAAATTGAAGTGGCCCGGAACGAGCTGTGACCTCACACCCTACAATATTCGGTAGTCGTCGCGTCGGGAAGCAACACAATCAGATGTTTACCGGTGTTATTAGACTGGGATTTGTTAGTGACTGTTCTGATATAAATATATAATTGTGTTTTATAGTAACGCTTATTGTAGGTAGTTGCACAAATATTTTAAAATGACTGATGAAGGTTTTTCAAGGGGCCAATCTGATAATTTGCCGAAAGTGGATATGTTTATGGTGGCATCTTTTATACAAAACACTCTTCGTTTTGTATTTGCGAAGAGTATAATAACAAATAGCTGTTTACTTTCGCACCAGGAAATTACCTTTACTTAATATCACTAAATTACATTCTATCTACTAATCTTATTTTCTAACATTGTATACACATCCTTCCTTTAATCCTACCATAATTAAAATTCAATAATTCGGAACCGTCATCACCATTGGTTAATTACTGCAATTAGGTTTTTCCTAATTCCCTTACCCTGCCTGTTTTCTGCGATTCTTATTTAAACAAGTCGATAGTGGAGGACACTTTTTCACACAGTACCAAGGAATTATTATAATTTTATAGTATATAGCATTTATAGCAAGAAATTTTTTCATCTTATTATGCTTGGCACACTATTCAATATAAATAAAAAAAACTAGCTTATTTATAACAGAACACTACCCATATAATTATTTTATTACTCCCATGCGAAAAACTAGTAGACAGACATAAACTAAGTATTAATAGTATTTAATGATGTATTTAAATTAAAATGATCTTCACATACATGTAGAGACTTACTGCCCTGTGGAATGTCTTTTTCATTTCTTCTACGTGCTTTTAGCCATTTTGATCGACGAATCTTATCTTCTGGCAACATTATAAATATTTTATCTCGCACTTTCACTGTAGTATTATTCTTACACAACGGTACAATGCAATATTTAAAATAAGAAGTTTTTGTTTCCATTTTAAATATACACTTCAAATTGATGGCGATGCTTAGTATCGACGCCTGAATAAACTATGAAATCAAGCGTCCGAGTGCTGGGATCTCCGTCGTCGCTTGTATATTGTATGGTGTGACGTCACGACCTGTTTGAAACGGTTCGTTCGCGCGCAAAACTTTAATAATTTATAACAAATTTATTATTGGGAATTAGGGCGTCATATTTTGCACATCTTATTTTTTAGTATAGTAGAACATTTTGATGCAGTAAAAAAAGAAAGTTCCCACTTATCTGAAGTGGAACTAGCAGAAAATTTGGTGATAATTCGTGCTGAAGCTGTAACAAAAGTCAAATTAAGAGAGCCAAGTCCGACCCTGTTGCATAGAATCACCGTATTGTATTATTTCCGATCTCGCTAACATTTTAAGGGTCGAGACTTTAATACAATAACGTAAAATACTGCTCATAAGAACATCTGCTGTATGTTGCAAACTGATTTACTTTAGAGCCCAGGAAACATGCTTTGTTAACTTTACTCCTTATTAGGTAGTCGACGTTAGCCACTTGGAAACAATAAATAACCGTCCAAATTATTTTATGTCCAATTCGCTTTTCTTACTTGAAGTTATGGACACTTGTTAAATACGGCCTCACCGGGAGATCTAGTGAGATTTTCAAGACTAAAGCAGTTGATAGAGGATTCCAGGAACATATGTAATAGACCATAAGATAGATAGACCACATAAGGTAGATTTTTTCCCCCATACAAAAGCAAAGTAAGGAACAAAAGGGGTTTTTTCATCTGTTTTAGTGGTAATAAAATGTTCAGATAGGCCATATGATAAATACCATGGTCCGTTAGGTAATTTCAAATAGGGGTATGTTTAAAGTAGAGATTTTAATTGGTCGAGGGTTTAAAGTTTACTGCCCGCTTTTGAAACGTCTTATTTCGATGGAGAAAATATCGGGACTCTTGGCTTAACGTCTGAACGGTCGTCATCTACCTACAGGGTATAGTAAATTCTCGTTTTGCGAACTTTTTTCACTTTTAAAGTTTAAGTACATTTGTTCAGTATTTTGCCGGTTATAATAAGCATAAATTAATGTGTTGTAATTGAACTAAGAATATTCGGTCGCGATTCAACTAAAGATTTGAACTTGCCGCGGACCATTGCATTTGTTAATATAGTGTAATTAGTGTTTGTTAATTTATGTAATCGTTAAATGTTTGTGTATGTCATTTTCATTTGCTTTCATGTTCTTCTGTAAATATAGCGGTTTAAGTGTTTTGAGAAATCACGTGTTTTATTTGCTTGTTATGCAATTGAGTTCATTCTATATTCAGTAAAGTTTGTTTGTGAAGTAACCTGGTTGAGGGACACCAAAAGGATATAACCACCTAGAAGGAAAAGGGTAAGCACAGTTTGCTTTCGATGGATATACTAGAATATCGATGGAGTCTACAAAAGTAATTGGGACACTCCGTACTATATCAATGGTAATGCCTGATTAAATCATGTAATTAGGGGAATAAAACCCCAGTTATTACAAAGCTAGTCAAAATTTGAATCACAAGCAAAGATGAACCCAGTACACAGTCATATCGAAAAATTGGATACCAATAATTCTGAAACTTGAAAATTACAAATAGAAGCACACATTAAAAAACGACGACAAGCCATATCTGAGTAGGCCAATTAAGCGACAAACATTAAACGAAATTGATGACAAAACCCATGGAGATCGACTCGATAACACTGATAGCAAAGCTGTGAAACATTGTCACACTTCGCAAGTACTATGCATAGTGTATATCAGTCAAAAGGACATGCACGTAAAGTAGCACTTCTAAAGAAGCTTTATTTACCAAAATAAAAGATGTAGATAATATATTGAGAAGAAGAGAAGAATACCATTGGCAAAGAACCTGGCAGGAAAATGTGGTGAGACGGCAATGGAGAAAAAGACTAATCCCAGATCCAATACTGTGAGTAAACAACTGCAGGCATAGGAGAACGGACTAATATGTCACGCAGTTCCTAACAGGACACGGTTCTTTCAGATCATGCGTCCAGAGAATCGGCAAGTTAGACGCCAACTGCATATACTGCGAAGGAAATGACACGGTGGAACATACCATATTTCTGTCTAAGGTGGATAAGCTGCAGAACAACAGCATATGCGGGATGGGCTTTTAACTTGACACCGATATAAAAAATTATAAAAACGCAATGGAGACTGATCACGCATATGACCAAAAAAATAATGGCAACAAAAGAATGCGAGGAACGACACCAACAACAAGAACAACGATAAGGCCCAAGCCCCTGGACAGGAATCGTAGGTACCTCACAAACACTTTGACAACAGAAATTATAGATGACCCAGCAATCACTAATATATCGATAAAACGAAATGAGGCAACATTTGATCCATGATGGATTATCAACCTTCTGTTGATGGTTGACAACAGAAATTATAGATGACCCAGCAATCACGAATATACCGATAAAACGAAATGAGGCAACATTTGATCCATGATGGATTATCAACCTTCTGTTGATGGTGACCCCTTGAGAGGCTCATACGAGGGTGTGTCTTCTAAAGAGATGATTTATGACGCCGATCCAGATCAAATGTATTAGTATTGAGTAAAATTTGAACAAGCTTAGGGATGCTAATCAAGTTCTGCATTTAAGAAATTTGGTGGGAATGTTGTGAAGAATAAGACGAATTTACATGCCAAAAATTTTAACTCGTACAATGTGAGTTGCAAAATGAGAATGAAAAGAAATGTCCACAAATTTCAGTTTTTGGTGAAGATCTCATGCAAATATTAGGGTTTAAAATTCAAATGTTTTGATTTATAAGTATCTGCACAATTATTATTAATGTTACAATACAAGCCTATTAAATTTATTATATGAATTATTACACAAATACTTAATCTTTCATTTCACACGTATACATTCATATATTTTCTTCTCACGATTTCATTGAAAATGGATCAATCTAAAACTTCTTTCTCCCACGATTGCACCTATTTCCTAATTTTATTATATACAATTTTTTTCTCATATAACTATGTCACAATAAAAAATATATATACAGATTACAGAGCAAATTACATATATCCTCCGTCTCTTAACAAAAACTACTGCATATAATTTTCACAAACATAAACAAGTACTTCTAATTTTTTCTTATTACAGATTAATATGGAGATGGCAACAGGCCCGTCATCATCTGATCAAATTACTGTAATTCGCTTTTTCGTCAGTAAACATTTAACCATGTTTTCCAAATTTTATACATTATTCATACACTACATTCGTTCATTATAGCTTCATTTCACTATTTTACGTTTGGTTTACTTTGGTTACTCATCTGTGATATGTGCGTGAGTCAGCTCGATGTTTCGAGTGAAAGTGCGTAAAATAAGTATGAATCATATATCAGCTCGTTAAACAGTTGCATATACATAAAAATATATAGACACGGGCAAGAAGTAAAGGTGTGTATACAAAAAAACATCAAGAATGACAACTAAAAAACGTTATCCGTTAAAACGTTTTTTTCGCACTTGACCTATAAACACCTTCACCATGACCTAATGGAGCTCAGCTGACCTCAGATTCGGATTCTCTTACCTCAAAAACATACATATGAATTATTTCAGATTTATCGAACCGTAAATGCTGACAACACCTCAAGTGACCTTAGAATAACCTACAAATGACCTTGACCTCACAGAGCTTAGACCTCGGATTCGGATTCCCTGACCTCAAAAACATATGCATGATTTTTTTCAAATTTTTTCCATGGGTTTTTTGCACTTGACCTTCAAATGACCTTGAACCTGACGTGATGGCGGTTAACTGACCCTCTCATCGTAATCAGCGACCCCAAAAACCCCTTGTAGTATATACTGCGATCAAATAACCTACAAATGACCTTGACCTCACAGGGCTTAGCCGACCTCGGATTCGGATTCCCTGACCTCAAAAACATATGCATGATTTTTTTCAGATTTTTTCCATGGGTTTTTCTGCACTTGACCTTCAAATGACCTTGAACCTGACGTGATGGCGGTTAACTGACCCTCTCATCGTAATCAGCGACCCCAAAAACCCCTTGTAGCCCATACTGCGTGCAATGTTCCCGCTTAGATCAAATGTTGACCTGTGTAATTTTTACAACAATAACAAAATCTATAAATTAGTTACAAAGAGGAAAACCAATAAGTTAATATTCGAAGTGTTAGTTTTCACACAGCAGGAAAGAGTTATTCTAGAACACGCCGACGTTTAAATTCGACACTCGCAACGTTTTCACATATCAGTTTTTCAGGGAAACCCTTGATGAAAAATAAATGTTTATGAAAGGATGCAATGTCCGGAAATTATAATTCTGATTACCGAAACTCCAGGTACTACAGGATCATGAATTGACTAACTAAATACGTTAGCAGACATTGCAAAGTTGATAAAAGTACTTACAGTTTGACTCTTCTGTAAAAGGGTACTACACTAATTCACTTTACAATTTGATAAATATGGATAACATTAATTCTAGGTATCAATTTATCAAAGCAGGTAGACTGGATGACTGTTTTAACTTGCAGTACAATTCTACACCGCCGACCTGGGCAGGGGTTTGCCGGGTAGTCTCCCTCGTCTTTAGACGCGACGCTCTCTCAATGCTCTTTTGGCGGGATAGATCGTTTTTGATTGGTTGTCTATAAAGTGACAGTTGACCTACCCCGCAATGGATTTATTTAGTCATTCGTATAGATTTCTAGCTAACTAGCAGGGTAAGCGTAAGGTCATTTTAGAACAAAATATTAAACCAAAGCAGCATTTTAATTAAATTATTCTTATTATCGAATGGATAAAAAGTAACCCGTTACAATCCCCTTCTTCTCACTAGCGGGATCGTTCTTCAAAGGATGGAGACCGATAAAGGTTTAGTAGGTATTAGGAATAGCATGAAAATCAGAAAAATTTGAAGGTACAAAAAATGGAAAGATATAGAAAAATAGAAAGGTAGGAGAACATCATTACTGTTTAGCTTAACCCAGACATACTTCATTCGCTTCACTTTTTTTAGTGCCAAGTATTTAATAAATAAAAAATTATATTCTATAAATAATATGGAAAAGTACAAATTAACATGAAAATTCTTAGAAATAAAAATAAGTAACTAAATAGAATTCTTAAATAAACATAAAAGTATTTTTATTATTAAACATAACATTTTACAAACTAAGTTAAGAAATTAAACATTAAATTATTTTAATCCTGATCCATATTTTGAATATCATCCATGTTTGCTGTTTTCTCTGGCCAACACTTTTTCAAAGGCTCTAAAAACTCATTTGATTCAGTCTCTGCTAGATTATCTACGTATATTTCATTCAAGTTTAAATCTCGATGCAAATATCGGTTAGCTGTTGCGTTAGCTTAACATCAAATTGGGACTCAGAGGAACATTTACTTTGCAATTTTCATCCCTTATGTCCATACTTTTGAAGAATTTTGTAAATTCGTCTTTGCTGTTGGCTTTAGTTGTTGTAGCTTTTGGAACTGCAAATTTATATGTCTCAACTAGATCATCCGCGTATGGCAACTCTGTCATCACAAAGAATTTAGGTCCTAAATCTGGTCGGGGAACAAGAACAAAAAATTTTGGCTTAGTATTGGCATTATACACTCTTCTAGCAATTGCGTATTTCTTCTGCTCAGCCAATACATCAACTAAACAGTAAATTGCCTAGCAACTTTCTGCTTTTTCATGGTCTGGTAATACGTAGAAGGTCGCATCCTCGCACATGTAATATTTAGGTATGTTGTCCCTGCTTGTAAATCCAATTACTGAGAATCTTCTAGGTCCATCTACCTTAAACATGTCATTTTCTTCCATTTTAACAAATTTTTCATGCCTTATTACTCCAAATACCAAGTCCTCATATTCCACTTGAACTGATTCGGCTTGAGAAAGAACGGTGGAAAACCTCCTTGTTTGGAAAGTTTAAATGGTACTCTTTTTTGGTATACTTTGACAGTACACACAGGCATTTCTAAACTGGTTCCAAAACTAAGTGGTATTTTCCAAGGCTGAGTTCCATGTGAGTTTTTAAATGAGAAAAAGAGACGAATACCTACTTTTAAATCGCACATTACACTATTTTCTGTGCTATTAACGATTCTTTTAGCCACGGATAATGCAGGCACGCTTTCGTCTATTTTTATTTCCTTCATGATATCCACTATATCGTCTGTATCTCTAATGGTATAGAGAAGTTTCACTCCTTTCGGCCCAATAATATACAGGTATATACTGTACTCTTTCAAGTCCTAGATGATTTTGTTTTACTTTATCTTCCTCTACATTCTGCGAACAATTATCCAAGCTTGTTATGTATGAAATTTTTAATGTGATAACTCCAGGGCTTTCAAAGGCTTCCTTCAATATATAAATAGCTAATAGCAATGCATCCAACGAACTTCCACCCTCATCTACCTCAGTATTTTCAACACACTTCAATACGAATTGAGGATTCAAGGAACTAATATTAGTTTCATATAAATTGTTCAAACCCTTAACGTTACGTGACTCTTTTGTGTTTGACAAAATTAATCTGTATGTATTTTTAGTTTCTGAGAGCCACTCATAAGTGCAAATTTTGATAAGGGCCAACAAATCTCCAAGGGTTTACATCAAATAAAATAACTCCCTGATCTCTCTTTGCTACTAATGAGAAAATTATATTGTTATGTGTAAACGAAATAAAAATACTTATTATAATATATGATAAACTTCCTCAATTCAGTAACATTTCTGATGGTACCTTATTAAACACGTAAACTTTTTATTCTCACCACAAAACGATCACATTTTAGAGATGAATATGAATGAAAACCCTTTCATCAACAACACCTTAAGCTAAAGAGATAAACATACAAACAAACATACTACTTAAGACTTGCGCAGGATTTCACTCATCCAGCATACATGCAGAACAGAAAATAAAATCAAAAGGAAGACGGATAATGTAACTAATTATTTAAAACCAAACAAGAAATAAAGCCAAACGGAGATAATCGGAATGATAGCCGAACCCACGAGTCAACCAAAATCTTATTTGCCCAATAATTCATTGAGCGTAACTTAAAGCAGACAATATATAAAACAGTAGTATTTACTTAATCGAATACAGAAATGATGAAAGGCTGTCGACTTTATCAACAAAGAGATTATTGGTTTTCTGCTAATCACGTAAAACATTTCGCACTAGTTTTACTAGTCAAGATAATGGTAAGACATAAACATCTCGCACTAGACATTGCTAGTCAAGATAAACGTAAACATCTCGCACTAGATTTACTAGCCAAGATAAACGTAAACATATCACCTCGCACTAGACATCGCTAGTTAAGATAAAGGTAAACATATAATCATCTCGCCCTAGACATCGCTAGTCAAGATAAACGTAAACATGTAGACATCTGGCACTAGATATCGCTAGTCAAGATAAACGTAAACATATAAACATCTCACACTAGACATCGTTAGTCAAGATAAAATAAAGGTAGAATATAAGCATTTCGCACTACACATCGCTAGTCAAGATTAACGCAAACATATAAACATCACACGCTAGATCTACTAGCCAAGATAAATGTAAACACATAAACGTCTCGCACTAGATTTACTAGCCAAGATAAACGTAAACATATCATCTCGCCCTAGACATCGCTAGTCAAGATAAACGTAAACATGTAGACATGTGGCACTAGATATTGCTAGTCAAGATAAACGTAAATATATAAACATCTCGCACTATACATCGTTAGTCAAGATAAAATAAAGGTAGAATATAAGCATTTCGCACTAGACATCGCTAGTCAAGATTAACGCAAACATATAAACATCACGCGCTAGATCTACTAGCCAAGATAAATGTAAACACATAAACATCTCGCACTAGATTAACTAGCCAAGATAAACGTAAACATCTTGCGCTAATACGTCTATTAGCCAGGGATGGAAAAGGTAAGCTAGTGTTTAACTAGCCAGACCCATTTCTCACTAACCATTATGGTAGCCAAAACTTATATGGTTCTCTGCACTCAAGTCTGAGTTAATAAACGGTACTAAAAGAAACTTCTGAGCTAATTTTTATCTTAGCCAAAAAACGCAAAACCAACGCACGAAAAATCACACTCGGAACAAGATAACACCCTGCATTAAGCCACAGCTTAATCAGGAAAGGTAAGGTAAAACAAAAACGAACATACACGAACAAACCCAACTCTGACCTTGCAGGCAGCAAGCCAGGAGGATAAAGCACAATAAACAAAAGGGAATGTAAATAAAAGGAAAAGAGGGTGCCAGATGTTTTGAGGGGAAACATCAACCATTACGAAAGAGAAAGATATATTTCAAATGGAAAAGACAAAATGTAATAAAAGATAAGTCACAAAAATAAGATATGGATAAACATACAGGAAACATAAACATACTATACTTCAAAAATACATTAGCCACAAAAAAAACGTATACGTAAGTGTATAAAATCATGAAAATACGATAGGGAAATATCGTAAGAAATGAGGAAAAAGAATAAAAGAGGAAGAATTTTTCAAACATGGTTCCCGGTGTACCAAAAGTACAAATTCATAGGGTCCTAGCTTGTACGTAAAGAACGTTTTCTTAAAATCAAAAATAACAAACATAGCAATAGTATTTAATAGCTCTTAGCTATCATCTCATTCTAGACATCGCTAGATAAGACAACGGTAACATCCTGCGCTAATACTTCTATTAGCCAGGAAACGAAAAGATAAACTTGTTTTTCACAAGCTAGACC
Organism: Stenurella melanura; assembly: GCA_963583905.1. Taxonomy (NCBI): domain Eukaryota; kingdom Metazoa; phylum Arthropoda; class Insecta; order Coleoptera; family Cerambycidae; genus Stenurella; species Stenurella melanura. The sequence continues at coordinate 68,351,291 of OY757318.1, forward strand.
CATCTTGCACTAGATTTACTGGTCAAGACTTATGTGGTCCTCTGCACTCATAACAATGAGCCGGGAAAATCTAAAAAGTACTCAAAAGCACTTCGGAACTAAGTTTTACCTTGGCCCGAAAAAACAAAAACAACGCAGATAAGATAACTCTGCACCAAACAACAGTTTAGCCAGAAAAGGTAACATTAAAGAACTAAAAAAATTCTGTACTCGCACATGGTAAAACGGAAAGGTATTTCATTAAATGGACAAAAAGATAACGTAGAACACACAATTAAAGCACGTAAGGAATTTTAACCAGTGACGGTAAACTTCTACAGAAACACCTGACTTCGCGAAAGATAATACCACTGAACTCTACATAATAAATGGAAGACCAAGATATATGCGCGTGAACAAAATACGGCCTACATGCGATTGAAGGTCGGCGGCATATGCGTCGCCGCAGTGGAAATCTAATATTAAAAGTATGTTGGTGCTTGAGTCAGAATGCTTCTTGAAGACATTATGCGCCGACGCCATTATTCTTTGATTTGTCTCCCATAGCGGGAGGTCTTGGATTAGTGCAGAATTTCAGAGCCGTCGTCAAGCAATTCTCTCGTTTTTATCGATTGTTTTATTTAGCAGGTATTTACAGTCCGTGATAAGTTAATCAAACAATATGGTCCGGAATTGTATTGTAGATACTGTTTTGCAAGAATCGGGGCAAAGGTTTGTTATATTTTAAGTAAGTACCTTGTTCTTGCCTATTCTATAAAATATACTACTATCTAAATATCGGCGACAAATCCGAGTTTTGGGAGCTTTTCTTTTAACGTGAGTAATTTTACCTGAAAATTGTTCGATAGGCTATACTTTTCGAGATATCTACTTAACTCTACATGATAAATATATAGAATTCAGTGGAAATTTAGGATACAAAATTCTCTAACCTCACCTATTTTCCGCCATAATTTCCGTTGCAAATTTTAAAGTTCATTGCTATTTGTGAATCTACCTAAAAATTTTTAAACAGTCCAACATTATTTGCATTACTGATATTGACTTGATCTATTCTAATTTCAATTTCAAAACAAAATAAAAGAGAGGTTATGTTTAATATATGCAATTATACCTATACTGTGTCCTTGTTGCTTTGTTGTTAAGTGACCTTAATTCCCAATAATTCTTATTGCATTATTAGTATTATTTTCATTACCCAATCTTATTTTTTGTACTTATGTGTATTTTGTATTTATATTATCATCATATATATATATTAATAATTATTTTGTATATTAATATTATTTATGTTACAATTAATTTAATTACTTATTATTTCATAATAATAATTAGAAAAAGCATTTATCATCATAATAGCTTTTATGTAATCTTTTATTACATGCGGGTAGGGTTGAAAATCAACTAAGCATGTTGAACCCTCATATCTTTTGTGTAACTTTGTAACACAATACATTTTTATTCTATTCTATTCTAAATTATATTTCGATCTCTGAGGTAGAAAATATGACTTCATTTTTTGGTGGACTCTATATTCAACTCTCATCAATATGATCGTGCATTATCAAGAACGTTTACTAGAAAGAATTAAATAATTATGTTTTGGGAATGACAACTTTTTTTGTTCTTTAATAAAAATTAAGACAAAGGTTAACTATATAAGAAATGTCAATCTATACACGCGTATTTTTTATGATTTCTGAAAAAAGGACATATTAAAAACACAATAGAAATAGAGCCGGCCCTGGCGCGTTACACAATGCGATTGCGCCGAGACCTCCCGTCGTCATACTTGCGCGAGATTCAATTTTACATACAAATAGGTATAGACATTGGCATTCCATTTATATGGTACAGTTCAGTGGATAATACTCATAGCAAAGATTCGAGAATTGACAAGATAGGACAGTCAGACGGAGAAGACGAAGACAGTTGTGTACTCCAATTTAACGGGATTTCTCTTTGTTAAAGGGACACGACATCCAACGGAGATGGTTTCTGGATTTGTCGGGTATGCGTATAATATGGTTTTGACAATTAGCTGATGCTTGATCAGCTGAGTTAGATCTTTTGTTAGGAGTGTTTGGATTTTCTTTGCTGCGTGACATTTTCAAAAGAAAATGGAATATAAAGACAATAAGTAAACAAGGAGTAGGTGGAATGCATTGCATTTACAAAGGTTGTAAAAAAAGAAAAGTTAAGTCTAAGGAAAACATATTTTAGAGTAACTAAACATGAAGCAAGGTAAATCTAAGTAAAAAATTAGAGAATTATCAAATCTTTGTGTTATGCATTAGTAGTGATGGCATATTGCTTTTTAAAGCTATAGTAAGATTTGTTTTATAAAACTGGAAATTACAAATACACGCAGTATTTAATGTTTATTAACGTTTTGAATAAAATATATATTCTTCTAGGTATATGAAATTAAATAGAAGATTATTTCTCTTCTGTCTTCTTTCCTTTGCAAGAACAAGTATAATATAAAATATAAATTTAAGATGAAAGAGAAATGTACTGAACTTTTGAAATGTGACATCTGACACTGTTAAAATATTTTTAAGCCTAGTGGATAATTGATCAAATTTTTAGTTAGTTTTAAAAAAATATAACAATATTTAATACTGGAGTTCAAAGTGCGTCGAATTCGGCGACAAAGGCGTGTTTCGTGGTCCTACAAGATCTCGAGATAAATGAGGATAAGGCAGCAACAAAACGTCGAAATTGTATTGAATTAAAGCGTAAATAATTCTGCATTGATTGATATAAATTAGCAACGAGCTATTTCATATAGTTGATATTTGATGAAATTATGTTGGTTGAATAAATTTACAGTTGTTGTTGTCCCGGGTTGTTTATACAACCCGAGAAAGTGTACTGATTGACTGTATAATCTACACCTGGACGGATGCGGTCCCTTTTTCAAGTGGGTGTTATAAAATAAGTAACAGCCAGCCAGATGTGGATGTGAATGAAACAGATAAGTTTTTGTTTACTTTACTTTTAATTTAGTTTAGCTCATTAATGAAGTCTATTTTTTATTTAAATAGAAAAATTAGAAATTGAAAAGATATTTATGTATTGGTTTATTAATCACAGGACAGTTTATTAAACAACAGAGAAAAAAATGTAGGTAATGAAATGGAAAATGCCCGGAATTGGAAGGCGGCAGTTGAAAATAATTACAATAAAATGAAACCGATTGCTTCAAAGAACGACATACGTACAGGGTAGGCAAACTATCCCTTTGGACCCTTTTTCTCATAACGCGCAAAAAACATTGTTATCGCGAGATAGGGCCCTTCCCAGCAACTCCACCGTAAATAGATATTTACCTATAAAAAAATATTAAAAAAGCTGCCAGATTCAAAAACAGAAAAAACAGAAGACTTAGAAGAAGAAAAATAAGGAGATGACGATAGATGTAAACTTAAAAGAAGCATGGAAACTGAAAAGAAGCATCTCGCAAACACCAGCACACCCCCAGCCGATGATGACAGATGGAAACTTAATAGAAGCATGGAAACTTAAAAGAAGCATCTCACAAACATCTACACTTCTCATCCTGTATTCCCACCCCATGCATCATGTGACTCTCGCTGCTGACAACATGCATGTTCAATGTTCAAACCGGCGTATGCAGCCGGTCCGGCGGTATATAAAACATCCGAAATTTGGTTCTGGCACGCGGTTTGACTGTCCGTTGGGCGTGTTCGACGGACGACCAAGCTGTGTGTTGGAACGAACCTCCATGGATGCCCGGAATCGGCAGCAATGACCACCTTACGCTGGCAAATCAATCAATCAAGATAACAATATTTAATACTGTGAAGTTTACATGCAATATTCCTGATATTTGTTGAAGTCTGATTATAAAAAATGTCATTTGCTATTGTAGGTGTCGACGATAGCTCGAAGCCTGTGGGCGGTTGAAGTTGTTAAAGCCTGGCTTTAACGCAGAGAAAGCACACCAAGCCTACCGTGTTTGTGATATTCAATTTAAACCTTATTTCTTTAAAAGTGTTATGGAAAGAACACGATTACTACCTACTGTAGAGCCGGACACTTTTGAAGATACTGAATCTTTTGTGGATGGTAAGTATATATTATTGGCATTGTTATCAGTGTAATATATATCTATTATAAAGCGCATTTTTCTATTCTGTGTAACAAATGTCCAAGTATTCTTATTGTGTATTATGGTAAATTTATTAATACAAAAAATCCAATTTGAAATACATAATTTAACTATATATACTATTACATAATTCCATGATTTCGGATTCTACAGAACCATGTTCATCGCACCATTTGGCTGAAAGAGAAGTGGAAGTTGATGGCCCTGCCAAAAGTCCTCTTAAAAGGATTAGAGTCCTTCAAGACATTCATATACCGCCAAGTGTCACCACCATTACGTTCACCAGTGGAGACACAAACTGAGAATCATATGAGCACGAATTCTCCTCGTAAAAAGAAACTAAGGGATAAAATTGAAGACTTGAAGGCGGAAAACATCAATCTAAATGAGAAGCTAAAACTAACATTAGAAAAAGTGAACAATCCCTCTGCAGATGACTTTACTTTGTACTGTAACAAATTTGTATGCCCAAAATTTGGCTAATTTAGTGAAGAGTCAGGTAGACCTGTTAAGGAGATCTCAATATGGTAGGCGTTATGGTAATGCATTCAAGCAGTTTTTGCTTACCTTATTTTTTCAAGCCCAAAACGTTATAAGCAATTACAGAAAACATTATGTTTGGCGTTTTACAGATCGCTGTGTCGATTTGTTGAAAGTATTAAATTTATTGGTGGTATTTCAATTAATGGAAATACAAGTTGCTAAATTACAACCATTGATAAAGTGTGCGTGTCATGTTTGGATGAGATGTCTTTAAAAACGAATTTATATTATAATTATAGTAGTGATATCATAATCAGATTGGAAGATAATGGAGAGAATCGCACCAATATACCTGCTTAATCCGCTACTGTTTTCAAGGTACGATGAATCAGATCATCTTGGAAGCAACCCATAGGTTACAGCCTATCTGCTAAAACCTATGATGCCAGTGAAATAAAACATTTATTAGATAATATCAAATCTGTATCTTCCATAGGTCTCGAAGTTATTTGTTTAATTTCAGACATGGGATCTAATTGTTTAGAGCTCTCAAATCTTTTGGGAGAAACTGTTGACAATCCAAAAGTTCATTTAGGAGGCAAAGATATAAATTTTTTATTGCAGTTATGGTCGACTCTTAAATCCAAAGGTTTTAAATTTCTTTTTACTGGGCGACTAAATCGAGACTGTGTTGAAAGATATTTTAGCAATATAAGGCAGCAACAAGGACACGCTGTAAATCCCACTCCCATACAGTTTGTTTGAGCCTTTAGAAAAATATATGTTTTAAACTTTATTCAAACTGACAATATGAACTGTCTAGAAGATTTTGATAGAGTCTTAACCCAACTTGCAGATTTTTTTACAAGTTCAAGTTCTATACCACTCATCAATACCAACCCAGGCTGCATCAGCTTTCAGGTAGATTCCTGTAATTATCATGAGCTTTTATTTCCAGAACAAAATGCTTTTAAGTATGTGTGTGGATATTTAATTAATAAATGTCTTAAACTTCATTCTTGTACTATATGCAACCGAAAAGGAGCAACTAGAGTATTCAAATTTATTTATTCATTTCAAAGCATTTCACACAAGTAAATCAATATTTCTATCATTTTATACATAAATTAGAAAAGCTTTTCCTTGCATTTTAAAAAACCCGAGAAATAATATTTATGGCATTTTTCAAACAGTTACATATGCACATCTATGTCGGAATTTTCCTCAAGATTATCTATTAAAATTATATACAAGGCTACGAATCTACTACCTCTAAAAAATTCCAACATTTCGTTGCAAATTACAAGTTCGGTTACAAATTGAAATCTAAATTGTCATAAATGCAAATCCTATAAAAACATAGTGTCAGCTTATTGGTAATTTTTTCTACACCTATTTAATTATGACAATTATAAGCATTTTTTTTGTGAAAAATTGTACCTATAATTCGGGGACGAGGTACGGTCACCTGTTTAATTTCCGACACTCGATCAGCGATGTTAAGGCACGCTGGCCGAGTCCGGCATTTGGATGGGTGAACCAGTGTATTATTGTAGAAGCAAATTTTTTGAAGAGATTTTCAAAAAACTTTTATGCCCAAAAAGGCGCAATCACGAACTCTCTCGATCGCCAAAATCGAAAGTTAAATAAAAACACAACTAGTATTTTTTCGGATATCATATGCTAAGATGTAGCCCCCCTGTACAAATTAAAAATATTTTTCGTGCCTGTCTTAGCGCGTCAATCTATTTTATTATTAATTACCCCTCGAAACCGCCGTCGCGCGTGCAGACAAAGAACAATCAGATCTAATACGTTATTCATAGCAATATTGCACCACTGCGTACAAGAACAAGCCCGCGGAATCGCCGGCACCTGTGACCATCAAAGTCTCAATTTTACAAGAAGTAACTATTTATATCTTTGACAACCCTTTGTTCAACAAAGAAACATTCACCGCCGCGCTTAATAAATTCTTATTAATTAATCACTGACATCTTCGGAAAAATATACTTTTCAAAGCCACGTGTCGACTACCCTTTGGCACATTCAATAAAAAGCAATAAATCGATATCAATAAATCGACCACTGACGTGAAAAAAATAGATTTTTCAAAGGACTATTTACCGTCAAAGAAACAAAGAAGCTCAATGCACCCTTGTTAAAATTTTATATAAAAACTCGGCCGCGCCGTTCATCAGCAGTCAGTTTAGTTCCAACATCAGACCGTCAAAACATTAGTCTCTAAGAAGTGCGCGGCGACCGACCCCCGAAGTAAGGCAGAACTCCGCGTTAAACTATTCCGGTAATAAACCCCATCGAAAGTGCCTATTCGCGACCAGTATTAAATAATCGGAAACAACTACGGTTTACTGAGATTTCTCGTGTTGTGTGTTTAACCAAACTGTTGTCAGTAGTTTAATAAACAAATTGTGTTCTACAAAAAGGCTGTGCAAAACCAAATCTGTAACAAACTCTAAATAAATCTATTTGTAAACCGAATTCGTTAAACAAATAAGTGTTTTTCATTTCTAAAACTCTACGAAATAAACCTCTTTTATTCGCTGCGAACGAAAAGCCGACTAAACTAGCTGAGCAAAATTAAGGGTAGTCCACCCCTATCTAAATTCATCCCTCAGGCCGACCCTGGTCCTCCTGAGCTATCAACCCTAACCAAGCCGAAACAAGGAAGACAGAGGCGAATTTCTGAAGAAAGGTAGCAGGAGAGCAGAAGTGAAGTGTCCAGAATTATTCCAGGTGGGGCTGATCATCCCTCCAGTCGACAACCACTGCCCGTAGAGAACTTCAGAGAGCTCGCCGAAATAAGGTAGGGTAAATTTTTCAAATCATCTAACCTGACAGTGCAAAAACAAAGAAGCAACTAACCCTCCCAACCGTCCATCATCATCAGGAATAAAAAAGATAATTTCTTTTTCAAAAAATTTTCAAGAAAATCCTCTAACAAAATCAAATTCATAATTTTTTCAAATATTTTTTCGTTCGTGCGTGAATAGTATCCGTCTATTAGTCGGTAGGCTATCGACTGAGATAGTTCCGGGCCATTAAGTCGCTTAGTAAGGTGGCGCCGATGGCACAGGGCAACTGTCTTCGCTGAAGCGAAGACCCCAAGGGCTATTGGCCCACCAGAAAGGCGGTGATATGGCCTGGGCTGCGTCAAAGTTGATAGCCGATGACCGTGGTTTGGAGTCCACGCAAAACTGTAGATCCCTACGAGCACAATGGGCCTTGAGGCCTGAGTGTTGTAGTAAAACAAATCCACGAATGTAAAAAAATTTAATTAGGAAAAAAGTGCGTTAAATGTTCCCATAGTTTATTTTATCTTGAGATGTATTTCCAGTCACAAGTTAGTTAAAGTTACTATTTCAAATAATTACAATTTACATTTTAATTTAAGGCCCTAAGAAAGTTTACACCATATAAACGAAACATTGGCGACAGAATAGTTGTTTATTGTCCTGACTGACGATGTCTCTCTTCCATTACTAGTTCTTTGAATAGGTTCCTTTATTCCTGAAGGCTTTGAAAGAGTCGTGTGCGGGAAGAGGTGCACATTTAGGGACATGGGACACACACCCAATATCCAAGTAGGGAATTAATACTGAAAAAATCTCACTGTCACGACCAGAAATCGAATTTGGGTAAAATGTGCTTACCTCTCAACCAAGCAGTCATAATTATTTGTATTTTCTGAATTCCATAATGTTGAGATGACTTTTCAACGTTATGGAATTCACAGTTATTTAGATCTTGAACATTGTTTCAAGCAACACTGTCGTTCAGTAGCTATGGTTACGTCAGCTTCGCATTTGACGTTTTACACCGTTTTCAAATTCTTTTGCATAGTTTCTAAAATCTTGTTAGAGAAAGTATAGTCTACAACACGTTTGGAATGGCATATTCCACACTCGCGAACTCGGACTACAAACTTTTTGCTCGTGTGGAATATGGGCTATTCCAGAACTTGTTGTAGAATATACTATTCTCTAACGCCATTTCAGAAACTACAAATTCCACATCCATAAAAACTGTATGGGAACAAGCATCATTCCAACACACGATTGTGGTATAATACCCCACGGCTTTGGACGAATCAGAAGCCGTTAGTTGTTCGGCTGCTATGGTTATGTCGAACAAACGGTATTTATTTCTAGCTTCGCATTTGACATTTTGAACAGTTTTAAAGTTTTTTTGTATAATTCCTAAAATCTTGTTAGAGAAAGTATAGTCTACAACATGTTTGAAATGGCATATTCCACACTCGCGAGCCGTACAAACTTTTCGCTCGTATGTAATATGGGCCATTCCATAACCTGTTATAGAATATACTATTCTTGGCATCCATTGAACATTTGGTGATTTTGGAATGTCAAAATGTTCAAGCTTACATTTCTAAGCTAAACGTGAAATGAAAGGAAGATATTTTCCTTGTACACAATTCCTGTTTTCATAAATATTTGACACAGAAAGCTAGCCTTATATCTGGTATTATTACTTTTGTATTTGTTTTAAATATCGATTAAAAAAATAAAGTACTTGTTAATATTCACCTTTGCTGGTAGCATATATTATTTTATAATGTGTGGAAGCTGTTTCATATAAATAAGGGAATGTAGTTATAAAAAAATTATTATTTATTACATTATATAATCTGTAAAAGTAATTTTTGATACTATGTAATTGTTTAGTGTCTATGAATTTTTCCTTGTGAGGAATATTTTATTTACGATTAAAGTAGTGGACTGTATTTTCTATTGATTTATTTAACAACTAACAAATGCTTACAAAGATATTAACGACTGTACTGTACGATTGCTGTCTCTTGTCTTACTAAACTACTTAACTTAAGCATAAGTGGTGCGAGCCTACCCCAACATCGTAGGGGTGGACGCATAGATTGTGTCACATGTGTTAACATAGGTTTACTTAAAGAACTGGCTCAATAATAAAAATTAAATATTTGCCAGATGGATTGAACATACCGCCCGCCTTGAAAAATTGTGTTTCGACTAAATAACTAAAAAACATAGTAAATCATGAAACTGTGTGTAACAATAAAAATAAGATGAGCATTATCAGTTTTCATTATCCATAGGTAGGGGACAAAGTTTGTTCACTGTCCGCTTTGCATTCACCGTTTTCACTAACACAACGCGCACTTTGTTGTCACTGCCGGGAAACACTTCCACAATTCTTCCAATTCTCCATCGTAGAGGCGGCAGGCGTTTTTTCTTTAACAATACTAAGGTTCCTGGTTGAATGTCTCTTGACGTCGTGGTCCATTTACTACGATTCTGAAGGAAACCGAAATATTCCACTGACCACCTTTTCCAGAAGTGCTGTGTGAGTTGTTGAATATGGTTCCGACGTGTTAGTCGATTTATGGTAACATCTGTGAAATTTGGCTCAGGTATGCTTTGAAATGAATCTCCTATTAGAAAATGAGAGGGGGTTAGAACAGATAAATCGTTAGGGTCATGTGACATTGGGGTCAAAGAGCGTGAATTAAGGCATGACTCGGTTTGAAATGCCAAGTGATGTGTTAATTGGAAGCGTAAGTTTCAACTTGATCCCAATGTGCTGTGGATGATAAAAGGGTAGTCATTTCCTTTAACATTTTATTGGCTCTGACAAAATTTGAGGCGTTGTCTGAATAGATATTAGCGCATCTATCTCGTTGGGTTGTAAAACGTTGCAAAGTTGACAAAAATGGTGTGAGACTTGATATCAATTCTAAATGTGTGGCCTTTGTTGGCAGACATACAAAAACTGCAATATAACATCGATATGTTCTGACTCTTATTACAACAGGACCTGCATAGTCTAGCCCAACATTTAAAACCACAAGACGATGGTCGAATCGGTCCATAAATGACAGGCATCAATGGGTTTATTCAAGCATGATTTTAATTTAGCAATCAGTTGTAATAGCAACACAGCTACGCATAGCTCTAGTCTGGGCAGTGAGATTGATTTTAATGGAGCAACTCTTCCTTTGGAGCACAGAAGATGTATGCCATGATTGCCTGACTGGTCAGTGGTTCTAATATATACACAAGCCCCATACGCCTTCTCGCTGGCGTCGCAGAAGCCATGCAGTTGCAAGCTCTGTGAATGTGTTAAAGAAAGTTACTCTTCGAGGTATAGCGAGAGAATTTAATATTGGCAACTGAGTTTGCAAATGTGACCATTTAATGTGTTCTGAAGCCGGTAGTGATTCATCCCAGCCTAATGAGAGCTGCCAAAGTCGTTGCATGACTAATTTGGCTAATGTGATCACTGGCCCCAAGAGACCCAATGTGTCGAAGATTTGGGCAATGCTTGATAGTACTGTTCGTTTAGTGTACCTCGATTGTTGTGAAATATTTATATACAATTTAAAAACGTCTTCATTAGAATTCCACATCAGACCAAGAGTTTTCGCAGTTTCCAATTTATCGTGTGGCATCAGATAATTTTCAATGTCAGGCTGTGGGGGGGAAAAGACATTTTGAAAATTTGTGCGCCATTTATGTAGCTCGAAACAACCACTCCTTAAAATTTGGGTGATTTCTTTGTGAAGCCTAACAGCCTCCTCTTCGGTTTGTGTGCCCGTAAGGAGGTCGTCAACATGAACATTGTTCAAAATAGTTTCGGCAGCATAAGAATAGTTTGACATATTATCTAACGCTAATTGCTTCCGGCATCGTATTGCCAAGAAAGGAGCCGATGTAGTTCCATAAGTAACGGTAGAAAGTGTGTAAGTTTTAATTTTGTTATCAGGGGTTACGCAATAAAACTTTGTGAAATTTAATATCATTTTGGTGGACTTGTACCTGACGGTACATTTCTTGTATGTCCGCTGTGGTAGCAACATTATGAAATCTAAAACAAATTATTATTTCAAATAATTCCTTTTGAATGACAGGACCTTTCATCAGGGTATCGTTCAGAGATACTCCAGAAGCTGTGCGCGCCGAAGCATAAAAAATAACACAGAGTTTGGTTGTCAAACTTTCTTTTTTGCAAACCGCATGGTGTGGTAAATAGTAACCAGAATCGTAGTCCAAAAGTACTTCTTGCATATGATTTAGTGTTGAATACTCATTCATGAAATGTGTATACTGGTTTCTTAGCTGAGCGTCCTTGTGAAATCGTCGCTCTAAACGCATGAAACCGTTTTAGCGCAGTATCTTTGGAACGTGTTAAAAGATTTTATTTTCTTTGAATGGCAATTTTACACAAAATCTACCATCAACTTTTCGAGAAAAAGTGTTTATAAAATGATTCTCGCACTCATTTTCTTCTTCTGACATGACTGAATTGGGACAGACATTTTCTAGTTCCCAAAAACTCTTAATTTGGTTGCTTAACTTCTCATCAATCCTTAAGTTACATATTGCAACATTTGACATTTGTGAATTTATGTTGTATTGACTATGAACTTTACCTGCTATCGTCCAACCTAACAAAAACATAGTAGGACCTACCTTTATCCAACTATATCTGGCCTACGCAAAGTAGATTTAAATAAACTTCTGCCCCAATCAACATATCAATTTTGTGAGATATATTAAATTCTAGATCGGCCGAATTAAGATGTTGTGGAGTCAGTAATTGTGCGAAATTTACATTAACAACAGGTAAATTATCTGTTGCCTTTGAAATGACAAGAAATTTTAAGTTTGTGTGATAATTGTTGAATCGTGAATGAATTGTGAGTTCTACCAATTCAGTAACACGTCTTGGACTGTTGCTAATGCGTTTGATATACATTTGCTCTTGTTTAGGTTTCAAACCCAATACCCTACACATTTCTGATGTAATAAGATGAAAGACTGTGAACCCGAATCTAGGAGTACCCGATATGTGAATCGTTCTCCTTTGTTATTGAAAACATGTACAACGGCAGTTGCCAACAAAATGTGTGAATATGTGTTGTTTGGTAGACATGAAGTGTGTACATTTGAAGAATGGGCAGTCGAATCCAAGTTCGAACTGCTCGGTTCTATTGTGGGTGAATGTGATTCGATAGTATCTAAATGTAACAAAGTATTGAGCTTTCTGGAGCATTTCTTACAAGGCCCTGATTTGTATTCAGTTACAACATGATCCGCCATCAGACAATTTAAACAGAGCTTTAATCGTTTTGCCTCTTTAATACGGCCCTGTGTGAACAAACCTAAAAAATGTTCACATGTATAAAATCTATGTTTTTGTTTACATATGAAACAACCATTTTGTGTCGCAACATATGTCAATGGTTGCGATTTTTGTGACTTGTACTCTGAGCTGGGTTTATTAAAATTTGAATTTTTCTAAGTATGCTGTGATTGTGAATGCTAACTTATATTTCTTTCTAACGAATTTAAAAAACTGCATTTTTGTTGTACAAACTGACAAAATTCTGAATATGTTGACAACTCCTCTTTTGCAAAAACCTTAACCCCCCACTCTCTTGATGACGTTTTATCAAGCTTGGATGACAGTAATACAAGCAAAAAGAGCCCCAATAAAATTTCATCCGTGTGTTTCATAGCTTTAAGTGACCTAACGTGCTTTTGAAATCAATCCAAAAATTGTCTCATATTAGAACAATTTTCTTTCAGAATTTGTGGAAGTTCGAACAATGCCTTTATGTGATTTAATGTTATGGATCTTTTATCCTCAAATCGATCTTTCAGAAGCTGTAACTGGATAATTATTTTCTGAGGTTTCCATATCCTGAATAATTTCGAGTGCCTCTCCCTTTAGTTCCAATTTGAAGTAATGAAGCTTTTGCATAGAATCAAGTGTAATATTTTTATCAATTACCGACTGAAATAAATCATACTACTCTATTTACCACATGACCCATCAAAAGTTGGAATATTGATTGGTGGAAGTTTTACTTACGATTTAAAATCGAATGCCGTTTCGCTTGTTGGCTGACTACAAGACATAACCTTTTGTGAATGTTTTTCTATTAATGCATCAGCTTTCCCCATCACATCATAATAATTTACTTCAAAAACCCCTACGTCTTCTTCGTCAATATCACCGTGATCTATTTCTAAATTCATTCTTATATTCTTCAAGCTAATTTTCCAATTTAGAGCTTCTCAATTTTAAATCATTAAGACTTGATTGTCCATTATATTGTGATAAATAATTTGTAAATCGTGTTAACTTTTGATTTGATCGCGCTACGTTTATATTTTAATGCTTCCGTCTTAACTGTCAAATAGGAAGAAAGGAAAATAAAGGAATGAGATTCACTTACCAGATAATCCAAGATGCGTATTTAGTCACCTCCACCGTCCCTGTGCAATGCTTACTGTATTATGTGATGTTTACCTGGCCCGCACTGGAACTGCCGCGCGTGCTATGTGAAACTCCGCCCGCCTTGCCTCTCACGCCTCAACGCTTACCAATCTCTAGCTCCTCGAAACCGTTGTTTTCTGCTGCAAGCCACTACCACAGAGTAAGATTAAATACAGAGTTTTCACTTATGACGTTTCATGGCTTAATTTTCTGTCTTTCTCTGCTCCACTCTGGGCAGGTACCGATTTAGAAACGATCTGCGCATCATTCCAATCAGTGTTTATATGAATGTCGAACGTCGTACAACGTCGAGATTACGAGTTTTTGTTGTTTATAAGTAACTTTGTGTGGTGTTTTTGAGTGAGTGACTTTATGTTACTGTTTTTTGGTTAAGTGACTTTATGTTACTGCTTTATTTTTTTGACAATATATACGGTTTAAGGACATTTTTATTTAGAGACAAGATGGGAGTATTTTATTGCTGCGTAAGGGGCTGTTACAGCAACAGTACACAAAATAATATCGTATTATTTAGGTTCCCCAAAGATCATGACAGGTAAAAAGAAATTAAAAAGTGTGTAAACGTGTAATTACTTATATAACATATTTTTATATTAGATGCTCGGCCTGGGCAAGGAATTGTGGACGGGAAGAAATTAGAAATTTAACCCCAGTTCATTTGTATAGCAGCTACAGGGTATGCAGCCTGCATTTTGAAGAATACATGTATGCAAGTCTTCTCAAAAACAAATTAAGGAAGAATGCTGTACCGACAATTTTCAAGTCTGATATAGGTAAAAAAAAATTGTTAAAAATTAGTTGAAAATCTATATAATCAACATTAAATACTTACAATAAGACCATACATTGAAAGTTTCGAAATTTATTATTTAACTTCCATTATTTATCATGTAATGTTTATTACTAGGGAATTGCTAGTTCCGTTTAACTGTATGAAAACAGCAAACTGTTAGGAATGCATAAATAAACAAATGTTTTCATAAAGTTAAGAAATTTTTTCAGTAAATTAAATGTTGCTGTTTTTTTAATTTTAAGTTACTTTGTCATACTGCATGTAAATCACACCATGCACTGCACTGTGCTGTAACAACATTAAATGAATATATAAATTTATAATTGCAGAACCATCACAACCTAGTACTTCCCATTTAGTGACTGCCCAAGAACTACCCGGACCTAGTTCAACTACTCCCGATTCTCCTGATGAGGACGAGGAGAGTGAAGTAATCCTCGAGGAGATAATCAGTCCTTCTGGTATGTTATATTTTAATTTCTAAAACTTCCAAAGTTACCAGGTACTAAAAGTTATATGCCATTTTATTATTCTATTTTGCTTTTAAATTTATCCTTGAATATGTAACACATTTTTAATTGTTCTGGGGTATACATATCAAATATGAATAATAGTGGAGTACGCAAGGAAAATTAAAATGTTTTATATTATTTTGTTTATGGATGTACCTACATAATGTATGTCCTAATATAAATTATAGTTTTTATTTGTGATTTTAGTGGGGACATGATTTTTCACGTATGTATCCAATATACACCATGCACTTCAAGATAAATATTAGCGAAATTGTCGTAATATTTTTTTAACAATGATATGTACATCAAAAAAGTAGTTATTTCTAGACTCATCTGCGGCTCAGGCCCAGACTGCAACGTGCTTAACTTCGGATTCACCAAGGAAAAGTAAGCTGACACAAGAAGTGCGTAAACTAAAACGGAAACTATTCCACCAGGAAAGTCAGTCGAAGAGGACAAAAATGGAAAAAGACGAATTTGTCAAATTTTGTGAAGATCACTTTTCGAAAAGACTTGTAAACTTCATCAGAGCAAATTTAGATCTTCGGCAAAGAAGTCCGAAGGGCTATCGATATAACAATGAGTATAAACAGTTTGCTTTAACTATTTACTTCTTAGGACCAAAGGTGTACAATTTTCTTTCTAAAATGTTTCGACTACCATCTAAAACTACTCTCTATCGCATTACGAAAGATTGGAATATGACCTCTGGATTGAACGAGCAAATTTTTGCAATCATACAATCAAAGGTATCAACACTGAGTGACACAGACCGTGATTGTATTTTGTGTATTGACGAAATGTCTATAAAAAAATTTTTGTTTTATAATAGAGGTCGGGATGAAATTATAGGATTTCATGAAACTTTTGATGATAAAAGCTATGAACCAGCAAGATCTGTTTTTGTTTTGATGGCTAGAGGCATTGCTCAAAACTGGAAGCAGCCAGTAGCATATTTTGTTGTAAATAGTATTCGTGGAGATGAAGTACAAAAAATTGTTTTTGAAACTATTAAGCGTCTGCAGTGCGTCGGATTAAATATAGTTGCATTGATATCTGATCTAGGGGTAAATTTCGTCAATTTTACAGAAAGAACTGGTATTACAGATAAAAATCCATTTTTTTTGTAAATAACAAAAAAATATTTTTTATGTTTGATACACCACATTTGCTTAAAGCATTACGCAATAATCTTTTTAAATATGAAATACATTCAAAAAATATTGTAACAGATAAAAAATATATTGAAATATTTTATAACAGAGACAAACAAGCACAAATTCGTTTAGCACCAAAATTAACAGATATTCACATTCATCCAAATAATGAAAGTTAAACTGGCTGCACAAGTATTGAGTGCAACTGTTGCTGCTGCACTCTACACTTATGTTGCACTAGGAGCACTACCAGCAGCAGCAAGTTCCACCGCTATTTTCATTGAAAAAATTGATAACCTGTTCGATTTATTCAATTCATCCAAAATAAGAGGTATGAAAGATAAACCATTTACTGGTTCAGAAAAACAAAAATCTTTTCTAAATGAAATGTACGATTTGTTTTTGATATGAAAGTATTAGATAAAAATGGCATTGACATAACAAACACTACGAGCTTTATAGAAGGTTGGAAAATTACAATAAAAGCATTTTTAGACATGTGGGGTGTTTTAAAACCGAAACATGCGAAAATTTATACAAGAAGAATGAATCAAGACTGTTTAGAAAATTTTTTTGGTAAAATTAGGCAACAGTTTGGAAATTGTAGAAATCCAACAGCAAATCAGTTTACACAGGCTTTTAAAAAAATGTTTTGTTTACAATATTTTGAAAATACACAAAACACTAATTGCATAGACGATTTTGATTAGCTTTTACTTACTCTTACACCCGAAAAAATAAAATATTTTGAAAATGTTCTTCCTCAAAAAACAGTTTTTTCGAATTTACAAGTTGGCACTACCGATTATACTAATCTAGAATTACCTCGAAAGAATGCTTTAAATTATGTTAGTGGCTATTTAATGAAAAAATGTCTTGAAAAACACGATTGCGAAGTATGTAGAGATTACGCTAAAGAACATGTCAATCTATCAGAGGATGTTTTCTTTTCGTACTTCAAAGCATATGAAAATAAAAATAAAGATACATTTGGTAACCTCTTGATGCCATCAGAAAATTTTGTTGAATTCATTTATACCCTAGAAAACAAATTTTATGAAATTTTTCCCAGTTTATCCATACAAGAAAATGTTGGTATTAGATTAAAAGACGAATTGAAATCTATTTACTTTCCACATAAATGCGAAAACTTCGATTTAGATTATTTCTTGTCCTTGTATGTTAGAATGAGAATATTTTTCACCCTAAAATATATAAACAGGGATCTTCGTACTGTGAAACGACGTACGAGAAATTACAAATTAACAATTTTACAAAATCTATAGACTAACATAAAAAAACTATGATATTTACTCATTGCACTGGCCACTGTATTACCCAAAACCTGTGCAGCAAATTTCCCTTTCGTTTTTGAAATTATTTGGACGAAGAGGTGAGTCTGTCCATTTCAGCTTGCATTTTATTTCTCTCGTAAAAAGTTGTTATATATGACAGCAGACCTGCCCCAAAAGCACAGAGCTTAGTGCCCGTACAAATGCTCGAAGCACTTTAGGTTTCAGGGTGTGCTTTTTAATACTCAAGATTGACTACAAATAATAATTAGCTTTATAACCGTCTATTTGGAGATCTTAGTCAAAACAATTATTACAACTTTATAAGATAGAAATTCTAAATTAAAATTATCACAAAAATTTCACATTTTAAGTAAGAAATTTCGAGTTACAAACAGTACAAGTGTATGGCATTTTTCAGAGTTGAAACACTTTCAACTTACAAGTCAAAATGTATTTGCTAACTTCTATGTTACAGATTCATATTAGATTCTTTTAGAATATCGATAAAATTATGTGGTTTCCATGAGTGTGTAAACCACTCTACATGTATTGTGTTTTCATGGTTTAGGTTGTTAAAATATTGATTCCTGACTCTCAAGTCAAAATTATTTCAGTTAAGGGGACTTTTTTGGTTATATTTAAAAAGAGTTAGACCGAAAATGCTTTATGCTTAGTGTTCATGATTTTAAATTACTGTCTAAAAGTAATCACACTTTATTATATAAAGTGCATTGTGCTCGGTAACTACAAGCCATTGTTCCTTGTGCTTAGTACTTAATGCTTAATACTTAATGTTCGACTCAGCACACAAGAGGTTAATATTTCATTAAACAGTAACTAATTGAAGTCAGTTATTTTTGGTTGCTTTAAAAATATGAGGAGTATCAAATAAATACAAACAAGATAACTTTTACTAACAGTAAGTAAAAAAGTCATAAACTTTTCAACAATATCAAAGTACTTATGTACATATTTTCAACAATGCTTTTTGTGTTACCTAAATTTTTTGCAATAATCCGGAGCAAAAGGAATTACAATTTTTAATGTTTGGTTGTCATATTTTTTTATGGTCACGTAAAGAAATGTTTTTTCTATTAATAAGATAAATGTACGACTGAATATTTTCCATTGGAAGAAAATTTTTCAAATTAATATATTGTCTTGTGGATTTTCCATGAAATATTGTCAAATGAAATGTTACTGTCACTTTTAAATTATAAATGGGTAGGTTAGGTATGCATGTAAATGCAAAAACTAAGAAATGTAATTTGTTAATGTGAATGTTACAAAATTATGAATGATTAGAATTTATTTAGAAATATTTATAGTATTCTGAATAAATACTTAATCCACCCCTGCCTGAAGTAACTCTTGAGCTGAAGCCAACACTATCGCAAGGAACATTTCTGCGCATACTCTGGGCAGGTATACGTCACACGACAAAAAATGAAACTGTGAACATAGGGAATATTGTTTGTATTTTCAATCCTAAGACATTTAGCTGTTTAGATAAATCATAAATCATGTTACTTTGTTATTTATGCGACTATTACCACAGTAGAAAGAAGACCAGTAGTTCGACTCCTCCCCTTTTCTTGGTCAAAATTTACAGTGCGTTTGTGCTGCTCCTGGGATACAAATTTTTGATGCGCAGCGAACATCGGAGGCGTGGTAAGGTTTGTTGATATTATTTCTGTAGCAGACGCCATTGTTGTATTTTTGTGTTTTGTAATTATACTAACATCCCAGTATTTGTTTTTAGTAAAGTGACTCATTACTTTCTGACAATATTTACTTTGTGTTTGTATGTTTTACAACAATGATTAAAATTGCATACAAACGTAATTCCAAGAAATGCCCTGAGATAACCTTCTTTAGATTTCCTAAGGACGAAAATAGGTAAGTTTTATACTTTTTCTAGGCGGTTACATATTCTGTATACAAAAAGATTTTAAAAAAATATAAGAGACAGCAAATTTAAGTTGTAAATAAAAACAGCTCATAGAATCCTAAAGTTTTTGGTTAGGTTAGGTTAGGTTAGGTAACCGTACTTATTATAATGGTTAAATAAGTATCACATTTATAACGCAATTTCTTTGTTTTATGTAGGTAACTGCTATTTTCCTAAATTAAAAATAGATTTCAAAAAATTAAATACTACTTACCTAAATTTAAAAAAGAAGAGAATAAGGTTTTAGCGCTATGGCTCAAAATAAGAGGAAAATATATAGGTACCGATCTGTTTGCTTATAAAATAATTAAACTTATTCTGATCGTAGCATATTGATATTTTTTAGTGGAAGTTACAGATTTAATACTATGCCTACTATATCAGTGATTACAGTACATACCTACCCCATATATATATACATAGTATATGTATTATTTTTATATTTTAGGTGCTTATTATGGAAAGCAGATGTAAAAAAAAAACAGATTTGAATAATTACAATTCAACATACTGCCATAAACATTTTAGAACATATAGTTTACATTTTGAGTATTCAAGAAAATCTCCTAAAAAGAGACGCAGTTCCGTTTATATTTGAAATGAACAGTGTTTTATACGAGGGACAAAGAAACAGTTCTGATGATGATTCTACGGGAGATGTTGAAGATGTAGGTACTTATATACTTTGTAATTCTCTTGCAACATATTTATTATGTACTTTTCCAATTTTAGAGTTATCACAAGTAACTAATGGATAGAACACCTGCTAGTATTTCAAAATATATTAATGTTTTTGATGCTCCTGGTCCCTCAACATATTATCCTAGGAGATTATCTTTTGATACAACATGAGGCTTTTGGTATGTATATAATATTTATATGTATCATAACGGCAGCAAGTAGAATAATATGTAACGTGGTCTAAGTTTTAGAGTACTTATTTCCAGAAGATATCCCATTAATTTCAAGATCTAAATCATCACTGAAGACTTCACAGTAATATTGTTAACTTTGAATATCTGTAATTGTTTTATAGAGGACTTTAACTGTCGATATAAATTTAAAAAATTTCCACAGAAATACAAATGTGAATATATATGTGTATCGTACCTACAAATATTTAAAAACTCCACTAATTTTTAATTTTATTATTTAGGTAACAAGGCAGGTGAGGAAATGATTGGCTTTGACGTCCTACAAGTCCGACAGATCAGGAAGACTTGCAACTAAAATTAGCAGTCCGAAAATCCAACATTGCATTAAATTTCAAAATTTATTGATGACAATTATACAGCGACTGTCAAACTTCATGAAAATTCAAATGACTCTTTGACGTCCACTGATGGAGTGATAAAATGTCAACAGTTTGTTTCTGTCAGCATTTTTTTAGGTAACGAATTATTTCTTTGTATCAATGTTTGCAGTATATTAAACAGAAACAATATGTTGTACAAAAACTGTAGTATGCAACTCACACAAAATGGCAACTTTGCACTCGTGTCAATTGCAGAACTCACCCTCGACTTTTCTTGCAAACTTCCATACTCATGCAAGATGAGCATCATTTTGTGCTTGTTGCATCATATAATTTGTGATTTTGTGCTTGTTACTTTGACTTTGTATGATGTAATGTACAATTGTATGTATTTTTGACTTTCGTAAAGTACTGGTACTGGCTAACTTGAATAAATTATTTAATTAGTTTCCTAGTTTTATTTCAAAAACTAATCCGCACTCCATCCTTCAATTATTAGGTAGAGATGTAAAAATTTAACAAAATATGCATACATTATTAGAGTCGGATCTAGTCATTTGTATTAATTACTTATAATTAAATGTGTATAGATATTATGCAGTTTATATGTAATCTACATATATTAAACTAAGCAATTTGATATAGACATATCTTATCCTTGATTCATAAAATTTGTCATGAAAGTTTTCACTATTCGTCTAGCAACTTTGTATATTAATGAAAGATGAAAGTATTGTAACGTTCTTCATACGTAGGTACATATAAAACTCTTATGTTATCAGACATTTTTTTGCATACCTCTCCAGTGTACCCTAGACGATCAGTAGTACTGTCAATAGAAAGAATTATTAACAATTAACAATTATTGAGCATGTGTGGACTGGATTGATGTTGGATAGTGGCGCGAATTCGATTTAAAAATATTTGAGAGGATAATTTAATGAGTTATATGGCATTACAGAATTATTTTTATCTCTTCCAGCATGAATATTTGAAAATTCGGTCTACACAAACAGCAATATATGAATTCACACAGAAGAATCAAAATATTTTAGAATGTAATAACTTCTCTGTAAATTATAAAAGTATGGTATAAGAGGTAACATCATAAAGTGGTTCCGTTCATACCTCACCGAAAGAAAATAGAAAGTTTTCGTCATAAAAATAACGATGGCAGACAATTCAAATCAATTGGTTTTTGCATCCACATACCTTGGCGCAATAATTCTGGCTAATATATTTCTATGAGAGCAGAAAAGCGGTTCGTGAACAATAGACTCTTATTAAATATAAATAAAACAAACCCTGTATTGTTCAAAACAAATAATGCATGCTTTGACACCCCAGTATGTTACACAATCAGAGTATTATTATAAAACTATAATGATTTAAATACCCTTAAAGTAGTTTACCATGCTAACTTCGACTCCGTGGTTCAATATGGTCTTATATATTGTTATGGATTACACCCCCTTGGAACTGGAGATGATACGCCTATGCCTACTAATAGTGACTGGAAAGACTCTAGAAAGAGCCATGGACTTGTCTAGAATGTGGTGGAAGAAGATTCTGATTCAATCTAGAGGTAATTTCAGAGTATATAAGGCGCGATTACCGGCGCAGAAGAGAAAGTTTATTAAAGAGCAGTTTATAAAAGTGAACAAGTTGAAAAGTGGAAAAAGTGAGGTTAAAGTAAACAAAGTGTATTTTCAAGTATTGTATAGTCAGTAAATTATCAAATAAAGTGTTAGTGGTGTTTATCTCTTGTTGAAATTATTTTAGAACCCACGGATTCATACAGGGTGTTTCCTAAAAGGTGGAAAATTCGCAACAATATATTCTGTGGAAATTGCTCCAGTGTTACCAAAGCATTTATAATACAAAAACGCGCAATCTTAATTATCACCTATTACAACATTATTGAAGTGCCAATTTTTTATGTGACACCCATTTCAATTAATTGTTATATAACATTACTTTGAAATAAGGAGTGTAATGATAGAAAAGAAAATGTCTCGGGGCAGGGGTTAGCTGATTTAAAGTTCCCAGTTCTTTTAGTAGATTTATTAGTCGCTAGCTACAAAAATATTAAAAGATTTAAGTAAAAAGTACAAACATGATTAGGTACATTTATTAAACAATATACATACCTACAAAAATGACGAGGCACAATATAATAAAAACTATTCAGCAATATAACTATTACTAGAACCAAAAGGGTTCAGTTTATATAACTAGCAGACGACCAGACAATTATCTCTAAGAAAGTGCTCTCTCACCAGGGAGTCAGCCTAGAAAAAAGTCACACCAAAAAAAGAAGTAGTTTTCATCTAAAAATAGTGTAAGGTACTTTTTACAATACCTGTACCTATTAATTTCCAAGTGCAAATTAGATGCTTCATAGTGCCGCCGCTATAGGCAAACAATTTTTGTCAAACGGGTTGCATACATTCGCACTAAATTATTTTTGTTTTGCTACAGGAGATACTATTATTGTTACTCAATTTGTACAACAGACAATCCTATATCAGTTATTTGCAAGCAGGCACCTATTTCAGCTGTACACATTTGTGTTCCACCGTCGGCATCGCTGTACAACTTTTAGGTAATCTCCTGACATGGCAGGTAACGTAATTGGCAGGCGCAGCAGCCTAATCGATAGTCCGCGGCCTATTCGGCAGCCGTGCACACATTTTTGTAGGTGCTTTGTAATTGACAACTTGGTAATAATATAGTCATAGATTTTCAGTCTGTGGCGTCAGACACGGATGTTATGTAATAAATTTAAGTAGGTGCGTCAAATTTCAATTCGTCCCTTATTGATTAATCAGTAAACATTAATCCAATCTCAAAAAAAAATCATCTGCCAAGGATATCTTCGAACAAAAATAATTCAGTGTCATTGTAAGTGTTGGCCAGTTTATTAGCATTTTCTAGCTCGAGCAGTGTAGATGAGCGTGGGATACAAATATCGGATGCGCAGTGGATTCATAAAAAATAAAATCGAGTACAACAAATCTCAAAAGTATGACTACTGGTCTTCTTTCTACTGTGCTATTACTAAAGTGATTTTATTGTGTTTATCAATGTGTGGCCTAAATCTAATAGATCCGCCCTAAACGCCTCTCGCCTATCCGACAATGGCAATACCACCTCCATGCCCCGTCTATGCTACAAGATTTGTTCTCTCCGTACCGGCTTGTCTTTAGACGCGACGCTCTCTCAATGCTCTTTTGGCGGGATGGATCGTTTTTTGATTGGTTGTCTGTAAGGTAACAGTTGACCTACCGCCCAATGGATTTATTTCGTCATTCGTTTAGATTTTTAGCTAACTAGCAGGGTAGGCTTGAGGTAGTTTTAGAACAAAATATTAAACAAAAGCAGTATTTTAATTAAATTACTCTTATTTCTCGGAATTTCTGCATTCAGACAGTACGAAATTTTGAGGAAACAATACACATAAAATGGTCCATGCGATGGCTAGTGCGACGTAGACTTGCAGCAGAGCTCTCGAAAGGCGGAAAATAATTAGAAGCCTTGAGAATATATTAATTAATTTCTCGGACTTCGTACATTTAGACAGTACGAAATTTTGGGGAAACCATACACTTATGATGGTTCATACCATGGCTAGTGTGACGAAGACTTGCAGAGCTCTCGAAGGACTGAAAGATAGAAGAATAATTAGGAACCCCGAAAATATTATAATTAATTTCTCGGAATTCCTACATTTAGACAATACGAAATTTTGGGGAAACAATACACATATGATGTCCATGCAATGGCTAGTGCGACGTAGACTTGCAGAGCTCTCGAAGGGCGGAAAATAATTAGCAGCCCCGATAATACATTAATTAATTTCTCGGAGAATTCCTGCATTTAAACAGTTCGAAATTTTGAGGAAACCATACACATATAATGGTCCATGCGATGGCTAGTGCGACGTAGGCTTGCAGAGCTCTTGAAGGGCTGAAAGGGCGGAAAATTATTAGCAGCCCCGAAAATATATTAATTAATTTCTCGAAATTCCTGCATTTAGACCGTACGAAATTATGAGGACACAATACACATATAAAGGTTCATGTGATGGCTAGTGCGACGTAGACTTGCAGAGCTCACGATGAGCTGAAAAGGCGGGGAATAATTAGCAGTCCCGAAAATATATTAATTAATTTCTTGGAATTGCTACACTTAGACAGTATAAAATTTTGGGGAACCAATACACATATAATGGTTCATGCGATGGCTAGTGCGACGTAGACTTGCAGAACTCACGAAGGGCTGAAAGGGCGGAAAATAATGAGTAGCCCCGATAATATTTAAAAATGAATTATTATTTGTTTGCTTATACTTGTATTGAAACATATTTATAGGATTATGCAAACAGCAGAAAAAGATCTATAACTAAAAGAAAAACTTGTAAAAATATTTATGAAATCTTTGCATTCTTTCGATAACCTGAATTCTGGTTATGCTGGCAAATTAAAATCCTAAAATGAATTTGTCTAATTTCTTATTTAATAATATATTAATTAATTTCTCGGAATTCCCTACATTTAGACAGTACGTGGGGAAGCAATACACATATGATGATGGTTCACGTGATGGCAAGTGCGACGTAGACTTGCAGAGTTCTGGAAGGGCTGAAAGGGCGGAGAAATATATTATTTAATTTCTCAGAAATTCTGCACTTAGATAGTACGAAATTTTGAGGAAACAATACATAAGTGATGGTTTATGATATGGCTGGTGCGATGTATACTAACGATACCGAAGTCATATTAATTAATTTTACGATATCCCTATATTTAAATAGCACGAGACTATCACCAAACAATACATATATGGTTGTTCATAGTGCGATGGGAATTTGCAGATATCTCGAGGGGATAATAATGATCAACTTCGATGACATATTAATTAATTTCCCCCTAATTCCTGCATCTAGATAGCGCGAAATTTTGTGATAAAGTCCAGCGGAGGATAATTAATTAAGGTGCTTCTATTAAGTAAACATAATAAGGTATTAAAGATTACAGATATTTCAGTATTTACGACAAAGTTTACACATCTCATTTTGTATGAAAGGGTTACTTTCAGAAGCAAACACTTGTCATATCGGTGGCAAAATTTACATTGCTGATAATTACTTGATGAGGAACAGTCAGTACCACAAAACAGGCATTTTTGCTTCTGTCGATTTCTCTAGCAAGAAATGTTGAATATATTTTCTATATACTTGCATGTTATCATAGTCATCTGCAAGATTACCGCCTTTGATAATCTTTTCGAAAAAGTACATAATATAGGGCCCACAATTGTTACTGTCTTTTTGTTTTATATGATCTTTTGATACTGGTGTTAATTTATCGTGCTGAATGGGATATTGATTTTTGCGTCTATTATTGACAGTGTCAAGGAAGTTTTTAAATTTTCTCAAGACAATATTTTGCTCTATTCATAGTGCCATCTATTGAATCGAAAAAGTGAAATATTTTCTTCTGAGTCTACAATTATTAGACAGTAGTGATTATTTATTTAAAATGGCAATGCAAGTTGATCCGACTTAATCGTGAAATGTTTTATGAAATCATCAGTAAATGTTGTTTGTTGTGACAAAATAATTGTTGAAACTTCGGTCGAATTATTTGGTAGCTATATAGAATTTCGGCATTTAATAAACTGAATACGATATCGATAACAAAACTTGTTACCCAAGTCGTCCCAACTGATGATGAATAGTCGCAGTACATCAGTTCTTGCATATGGTAATTTATATCAGGAAACAATGAAATTACATGATTTCTATCATTTTCGTCTTTTGAATAGTGGTCAATGTCATTCTCTAATTCATTATCGAGAAATTTTATTTACTTTAAAGTAACCCATTTTCGATCTATTTCATCTAAATTAACATTGGGCATAATTAAAGTTGGCAAATCATAATACAAATCTTTTAATTTTAATAACATATTTTTCCAAAAGCGCGGATTTCTCTCAATTCGATCGACTATTATATTTTCATTAAGATAAAGAACGAAATCACACCAAGTTCGATTCACTGTTTCGAGCAAACCATGCAATAATAATAATTGTGGGTACGTTTTAATTTTTTATCCAGATCGAGACACTCTAGTTTAACTTGGTCCAAATTTTTACTCTTCGCCTTGTAGCTGCATTTAATTTTCATAATGCCATCATCATTAATAAGTCCATCAGGAGAAGCCCCTAAGAATTGTTAATTTTTATGAACAAATAGTCCTGACTTTTTATATGTACTAGGAAACATTCTCAAGTATTCCGTAATCGCTATATGTTCGTGTTCGCGCCAATAAACGAATGGCCGGTATATTTACTTTATCTCCAATGATTAGATCATTTATAAAATTTTGCTTAGTGGCAGTAGTTTTCGCTTTGCAAATTCTACCGAAACTAGAAGCAGCGATAATACGCTTACGTCTTTCGTTAAGCCAGATGCAGTCATTTTGGTTTCTCATAAATTCCTCTATTTTCATTTTTCATCCGCGTTTATATCAATAGGTTTCAAGAACTTCGCATATTTCTCTGTCAACTCTTGATAATATTTAGTTTTCAAAACGTTTGGCTTCTGATTATCGCATCCGCGATGTTTGTGCGACAAAATTTGCATATAAACTCACCGCTGTAGGAATTATCCAGCAGAGATTCGCACTTCTGATGGATCCATTTGTCGCACCGATCACACTGAACCCAATCAGCTGTCTCGTCGAGTTGTCTTCTGCACAATATAAGCAGTTCTTCTCAATAACTGAAGGAAGAACGCCTTCAATGATTTGTGTCTTTAAGAAGCTACCTGAAAAAGACGTCTTAACCGATTTTCGTTTTTTCTGCCAAGACTCTTGATAATGTATTTCGCCTGCAGGTTCTTTCGTTCTCATTTCAGGTTGCTTGGCCAAGATTTTTTTAGGAATAACTAACATACATTCTTTATAGAGAGCTAGAACGTCTTCACGAGATTTTCTCAAAAATCTGGTACATTTTAAGTTTTGTTCCCTATTTAAAATATTATTTTCCAAGTTCCCAAAATAGTTCTCCACATAAGCATTGCTGTATCGATTAACGTTCATATATCTGATCATGAGACCCGTCCAAAGAGAACAAAAGGGCTTGTACTTAGTCAATAAAATGTTTACAAGAGAAGGCGTGTAATATGGATTTTCTTGGAACCTGTCGCAAACATCAATGATCTTATCAATATTATTAACCTTACTGGAAGAATGTTTATAAAATGGACTCGTTTTGTATAGGCTCTCGTTTTTCGTCACTTCTTCATCTTCGTCTTCGACCTCTTCTTCATTTGCGTTTTCGAAGATAGTTGGTATTTCTCTATTTTGTGTTTTGCAAATATTCATAAATGCTTCTTTAACGCTATCGTTATATGAAGGCGATTTAAACAAAATTACAAAATTTAAAAACACCGTTCAATTTGGGCCATATTTTTTAATACATTCCGCAATTATGTGTTCAAAAGACAAATCTATTCTTTACGTCGCTACATTGTTCAGCTATATCGTTAGAGGCCATTTTCATAAAATATGGAACATAAATACACCGTTACCAAAGAATCTCGCATTTGTTCTGTGCCATTAGCAATTTCGTACGATAATTCCAAACATTCAAGTAGAGTTAACCGATGACAAAATTTGATTATCGCATGAATACTAGCAAAAGCAAAATCAGTAACAACCGCATTAAATATCGGCCATTTGTTACGCTCTTCGCTAAATGTATTAAAATCGTTAAATACATTAAAAATAGTTTTTGAAAATTGAGTACTAGATACCGTTTCGAAAACGGAAAATATTTTCGTTTCACGAATGAGGATTACTGTGGAGTATAAGTAAATTCTTTTAGTGTTCAATAGGTTTTCTCACGACCGTTCCAGTAACATCAAAAAATAAAACAGGAAGCGTTTTGCCAGATATTTGTTTTTTCAAAACATTGAAGGGTATACATACTTCTTTTATATACTCGTCGTGGTCATGTTGCATTTTTATTAAGTCCAAAATATCGTCCTTATCCCTGTACAAATGAGATTTTGTCTCAGACCTGATTTTTCTCATTACCGCATACGATTTAATATTTCCACAGCGTACGATCATCGCATTTGCAACTAGTAACGTTTTTCCCTTGTAATTAGATGGCTTCTTTGATAACAGCTATTTCTTGATTACTCATCTTTCCGTCCCCTTAACAAACGTTGCCAATGGTTTTTGGAGGAAATAATTCCATGATGAGCTATCTACTGTCACATTTTTATTCATTATCGATATTCTAAATTTCTTACATTTACTATTGTTTGCAAGTAGCATATATTTGATAGTGCCACAATATTTCACGTACTTAACAACAATACAACAAGTATTATTTACGTGCTTATTTATCCTGTTCTTTAAACAATACGGGTAATGTTCTGCTACTAACTTATTATTATGAAAAATAACATTCCCTACCTTTTTCCTATTTTGAAATTTCCCTCCCTAATATTGCACTCTTTATAATTAGCCACTGGTAAATCCATTACGTTCTTTGCTCCTATGGGCAACACTTGTGGATTCTTATTTACTGATAAACTTAGAAGACATTCGGGTACATCAAAGTTTTCTGGGGTAATTTTCAATACATAATTTTTAGAGTTTATATTTACTTCAGTGATTTCTGAAGCATCACATATTTCGCCGTCAATAATTATCTTATTTTGCCACTTGGTTTCCACAACATTAAAACCAATTGGCATGGAACTGGCGGCATGACGATATTGAATGTTTCGCCAATATTTTCGTTCTCGACCGACGTCGACGATTAACTATTTTAGTTTATCAATGAATATTCAAAAATATTCGACATATCGCTATCCACAATATTTCCAGTTACCAAATCTTGATCATGTTTCATACCAGAATAGTACTTTTTGAAGCAATTTTATAACTGCTTTCTATTATTCCAGTTATTTGGTTTTCCAAACCGTTCACATATACGTTTGTACACAGACTCCTTATCTCTAACAAATTCTAAATCTGCTACGTTTATTCTTAAATCATCTATAATGTTTGCCAAATTCTTATTACTAACAAGTTTTGTAATTACTGATGTTGTCACGTATTAAATATTTTCATAAACAACTCATGATGCCGACGAATTCGTTGATAAATGGAACTTGGATATTTCAACTGTTTTAGATTTGAAATTTTGACTATCTTACAAAATATTTATCCTTATATATCTGTATAATTACGTTGAAGACTCTCAAGAACAATTGCTTCTGCAATTTTTTGCATTAAATCTTTTTTAGATTTTCTTTCAAACATATTGACCAAACACCAGCCTACGATACAATACATTTTACACACCTATACTTATCTACTATACCAAAACTACAAATTTCACCTAAAACATTTTTATACTTGTTCGCCGTTAAACCATAATTCTTCGTTTCATTTTTATTACTAATCAACCCAAGTGCAACTAAGCCTACCTGATAGTGTTCAATTAAATTTCAAGAGAGTCCAAGTATCAGAGGCTCAAGAGCTAGCTGGCGCCCTTTCATAAATAAATTTGCTTTTTCACGGGTATTGAATGAAGTGTTGACGTGCTTCCGGGTGTTTTCCCGTGTAGTTGGTAGGCTCCTGTTGGAACCATGGTTGTCTGGACGTTTCGGCGGAATCTCATCTGCCATCATCAGGTTCTAGCTGAAAGCTGCCTGCTGCTGCTACAGCTGCTGCTACTGCTGCTCCTAGTTGTTCGAACTGAACTGTTCCATCCATATGATGTCCTGTGTCCATGACATGTTCTGAAAGCGCACAGGATTTTAAAAACTTTAACATTTTGCACACTGAAACAAATTTAACAAAAAGATTGTTCCTTGAAATGGTAGAGATTAATAATGAAAATAATACAATGAATAAACGAACAGATATCAGTGGGTTAAGCACAATTTACTCCTTTGTACTACAGTTAGATAATAAAAAAACAAGGATAGATTATATTAATAGTAGCAGTAGTAGTACAGAATAAGAAAATTTAAATGTTACCAATCGAAATAGAGTGATTACAATTGACAGATCTCGTAAAACAACAATTAAACTACAATTAACAACAAAGAAATAAATAATTATTAGAAAACTTAATCAACTCCTCTTGCAGTTCTTAACATATCATTAATAAAATAGTCTTAAAATTAACAATTCCGGGAAGTGCTAGTGGACAATGACCAGTGAAGGAATACCTATAAGTTAATAAACAATAATAATAATTTTAATATACAAAATTGTTCTATGGTTGCTAAAAAACATTATACAGAACCCTGACTTCAATCCATCATGTAAACGTGGTATTAGCAATAGTAGTTTATAAAATTCTCACAAGATGGCGCGAACATGGGTTTCCTGTGAAAAGTTTTTATACTAGTCACATGTGGTTCTCAACATGAGGACAATGTCTGTTAATAATAATCTCTGAAATAACTTAACAATCACTTAATAGTTCAACTTGAAAAATACATCAATGATACAGCAAACAATTCTCTGCTTAAAATATTATAATATTGCAAATGTTCTTCTACAAGCAAACCAATTTTAGAATATAACCTCAACTTACAAGTAAGTTAATATAATATAATGTCATTTTTAACTAAAATTCATTACTTAATTGTAGCCTTAAGAAAGAAAATAAACATTTTCGAAAGATTGGCATAGTAAAAAAGAGTTTGACTTCACCGCCCAATTGTCCGAAGCCCTACGATCCTCAGAATTTATCTTTTAACTGTCGGACGTGACAACCTCTCATTATTTTTTATAGGAATGGGGTTTTACCAAGTTATCAATCAACAATTCGGTAACGAAACAAGTGTAAAATTAAAAACCTGGGCTAACTTAAACATCAAATTGGCAGCTGCTAAGAACAGAAAAATCTTCTTATTGCAATGCAGAAGAAAAGGAATTATACCCTCACATATCAATAACAACACTAGAAATATTGAAACACTCATTGACGTACACAGTGGAAGGACCGGCCAACAAGTGCACAATTTTAATAAAAGGTTAAAAGATAAATTATTGAATCTGGAAATTAAAATCACTCATAGTAATCTCATAACGTTGGAAAAATCTCTAGAGTCAATTCAAACTTATCTACAAAATATCCTACCTATGAATACGTTACAAGAATTTTTCAGAAGACAAACAATTACATATAATAAAGAATCTTATAAAATAAAGGAAGTTAATATTAATAAAATAAAAAATCTTGAACAAGTAACGTTTAATATCAAAGTAAAAGAAAACTGGCTCAAGAATCTTTCAAACGTAGAGATACCAGAGGACATAAACATTTAGGTTTTAAATTTTGCATACCACCTACCTCTCAGGATATTTCAGTAACAAAAATATTATCAGATATAGAATTTTTAATTTCAAAATTTGACACTGCTAAAAAAAACATATTCAGAGCTCAAGTAATTAACATTTTAACAAATTTTCTTCACAAACCATTTAAACAAAATGTAATTTTTAACAGCATTTTCAACAAAACAAAAAGGTTTCTGAAAGAACATGCAGAGTTGATAATAACTAGGTCGGACAAAGGTAATGTCACCGTAGTTATGAACAAAAATGATTATATAGAAAAGTCGCTAGATATACTCAACGATGCAAATTCCTACAGTAAACTTCAAAGAGATCCTACCACTTCATTTCAACAAAAAGCAAATAGATTTATATCTGAACTTAGTGATGAAGAGATGATTAGTGAACAGGAAGCTGAGAAATTAACAATTTATAATACAGTACCAGCAAAATGTTATGGTTTACCAAAAATTCACAAATCAACACTCACTGTGAGACCAATTATTTCAAGTATAGACACACCCTAACAGTAAAATAGCAAAATTTGTCACAAATATTCTCACGTGGTCGTACAATAATGACAACGAATACTATATAAAAGATTCTTTTGCATTCTTAGAATTCATCAATGAAAAACAATTACCTGAAAACCATGTTGTAGCAAGTTTAGACGTAGTTTCATTATTTAGTAATATTCCTATAGAATTAGTAAATAAAAGTATCGAAAAAAGATGGAATTCGATCGGATCTTACTGCAACATGCCCTGTGAAAAATTCATAGAAGCTATCAAATTTATCTTTGACACAACTTACTTTACATTTAATAATGAATTTTACAAACAAATATTAGGAACCCCAAGGGGAGCTACGGTTTCACCAATCGTGGCTCAGTATGTCATGGATGACTTACTAGATGAATGTATTCCAAAATTAAGCTTTGAATTGCCATTTCTAAAGAAATACGTTGATGATATCATTTGTTCAGTACCAGAAACAGGTATAGACGAAATTCTGAATATTTTCAATAGCTACAATGAACATCTACAATTCACAATAGAAAAGGAAACCGATATGAGCGTTCCTTTTTTGGATACTAAAGTGATAAGAAGAAATGATAATACAGTGATACTGGACTGGTACATCAAACCTACCAGTTCCGGTAGATACTTAAATTATAACTCACATCACACAGAGAAAATGAAAATGAACCTCGTACTAGCTATGAAAAACAGAATCCAAAAAATATCACATCCTTCTCTACGAAATGGGAACATTGATAGACTTTACCTTATTTTGTTAGATAATTCATACCCCAAACACCTCTTAAAAAAATGGCTTTATAACATAAGAAATCATGTCACGCAAGACAGGGTTGGTGAAACCGAACCAATAAATAACAATGACAACACAGGTCCAATAACATATGGCTCCATACCGTTGGTAAAAGAATTGTCACCCAGATTAATCAATATATTCAAGAAAGAACAACAGATAAAAGTAGCACAAAAAAAACATTAAACATATTGGAAAATTATACACTAAACTCAAAGATAAAGACGATCCCATTAAAAAAACAAACGTAATCTATAGTATTCCTTGTCACAATTGTGAACAAAAGTATATTGGTCAAACCTCAAGATCACTGTACACACGTATGACACTGCATAAAAGTGATTGTAGAACTGAAAAACGCACTTGTGCGCTTTCAGAACATGTCATGGACACAGGACACCATATGGATTTTAAAAACTTTAAAATTTTGCACACTGAAACAAATCAAACAAAAGGATTGTTCCTTGAAATGGTAGAGATTAATAATGAAAATAATACAATGAATAAACGAACAGATATCAGTGGGTTAAGCACAATTCACTTCTTTGTACTACGGATAGATTATATTAGTAGTAGTACAGAATAAGAAAATTTAAATGTTACCAACCAAAATAGAGTGATTCCAATTGACAGATCTCGTAAAACAACAATTAAACTAAAATTAATAACAAAGAAATAAATAATTATTAGAAAACTTAATCAACTCCTCTTGCAATTCTTAACATATCATTAGTCTTAAAATTAACAATTCCGGGAAGTGCTAGTGGACAATGACCAGTGAAGGAATGAATACCTATAAGTTAATAAACAATAATAATAGTTTTAATATACCAAATTGTTCTATGGTTGGTAAAAAACATTATACAGAACCCTGACTTCAATCCATCATGTAAACGTGGTATTAGCAATAGTAGTTTATAAAATTCTCATAAGATGGCGCGAGCATGGGTTTCCTGTGAAAAGTTTTTATACTAGTCACACGTGGTTCTCAACATGAGGACAATGTCTGTTAATAATAATCTCTGAAATAACTTAACAATCACTTAATAGTTCAACTTGAAAAATACATCAATGATACAGCAAACAATTCTCTGCTTAAAATATTATAATATTGCAAATGTTCTTCTACAAGCAAACCAATTTTAGAATATAACCTCAACTTACAAGTAAGTTAATATAATATAATTTCATTTTTAACTAAAATTCATTACTTAATTGTAGCCTTGAGAAAGAAAATAAGCATTTTCGAAAGCTTGGCATAGTAAAAAAGAGTTTGACTTCACCGCCCAATTGTCCGAAGCCCTACGATCCTCAGAATTTATCTTTTAACTGTCGGACGTGACAACCTCTCATTATTTTTTATAGGAATGGGGTTTTACCAAGTTATCAATCAACAATTCGGTAACGAAACAAGTGTAAAATTAAAAACCTGGGCTAACTTAAACATCAAATTGGCAGCTGCTAAGAACAGAAAAATCTTCTTATTGCAATGCAGAAGAAAATGAATTATACCCTCACATATCAACAACAACACTAGAAATATTGAAACACTCATTGACGTACACAGTGGAAGGACCGGCCAACAAGTGCACAATTTTAATAAAAGGTTAAAAGATAAATTATTGAATCTGGAAATTAAAATCACTCATAGTAATCTCATAACGTTGGAAAAATCTCTAGCGTCAATTCAAACTTATCTACAAAATATCTTACCTATGAATACGTTACAAGAATTTTTCAGAAGACAAACAATTACATATAATAAAGAATCTTATAAAATAAAGGAAGTCAATATTAATAAAATAAAAAATCTTGAACAAGTAACGTTTAATATCAAAGTAAAAGAAAATTGGCTCAAGAATCTTTCAAACGTAGAGATACCAGAGGACATAAACATTTTCTTATCATTAGGTTTTAAATTTTGCATACCACCTACCTCTCAGGATATTTCAGTAACAAAAATATTATCAGACATAGAATTTTTAATTTCAAAATTTGACACTGCTAAAAAAACATATTCAGAGCTCAAGTAATTAACATTTTAACAAATTTTCTTCACAAACCATATAAACAAAATGTAATTTTTAACAGCATTTTCAACAAAACAAAAAGGTTTCTGAAAGAACATGCAGAGTTGATAATAACTAGGTCGGACAAAGGTAATGCCACCGTAGTTATGAACAAAAATGATTATATAGAAAAGTCGCTAGATATACTCAACGATGCAAATTCCTACAGTAAACTTCAAAGAGATCCTACCACTTCATTTCAACAAAAAGCAAATAGATTTATATCTGAACTTAGTGATGAAGAGATGATTAGTGAACAGGAAGCTGAGACATTAACAATGTATAATACAGTACCAGCAAAATGTTATGGTTTACCAAAAATTCATAAATCAACACTCACTGTGAGACCAATTATTTCAAGTATAGACACACCTAACAGTAAAATTGCACAATTTGTCACAAATATTCTCACGTGATCGTACAATAATGACAACGAATACTATATAAAAGATTCTTTTGCATTCTCAGAATTCATCAATGAAAAACAATTACCTGAAAACCATGTTGTAGCAAGTTTAGACGTAGTTTCATTATTTACTAATATTCCTCTAGAATTAGTAAATAAAAGTATCGAAAAAAGATGGAATTCGATCGGATCTTACTGCAACATGCCCTGTGAAAAATTCATAAAAGCTATCAAATTTATCTTTGACACAACTTACTTTACATTTAATAATGAATTTTACAAACAAATATTAGGAACCCCAATGGGAGCTACGGTTTCACCAATCGTGGCTCAGTATGTCATGGATGACTTACTAGATGAATGTATTCCAAAATTAAGCTTTGAATTGCCTTTTCTAAAGAAATACGTTGATGATATCATTTGTTCAGTACCAGAAACAGGTATAGACGAAATTCTGAATATTTTCAATAGCTACAATGAACATCTACAATTCACAATAGAGATGTTATGTCACAGCTTTTTTCTGGAACAGGCAATACCTGTTCCTGTTCCAAACAGAAACCTGTGACAAATACCTGTTCCAGTTCCAACCTGTTCCGGAGCAACTTTGGTTAAGTAATATGAGGGTAAGTAAGAACACTGCGAACTGTGAATTATGAAATAAAGGTATATTATGAGTTCTGTCTTAGTCAACTTGCGCCGTCGCAATATCACCACTACCAAGATCTGTGCATGTTGCGGTGCATGATTCATGATTTCAGTTTCGTTATATTTTAAAAGCGAGTTTGCGTTTGTTGAGGCGATAAAATTTATAAACTTGTAAACATGAATAGGCGCACGAGTGTAGTATGGAATTTTTTTTCCATTGAAAATAATAAAACACAAATTGCAAGATGCAACATATGTAAATTAGTTTTCTCATTTAAAACGTCCGTAAGCAATCATCACATCACATTCACATCACAACACAAGTCGCGTAGAGTGGAAGCGGAGTAGCGGAGCTCGGAGCATCTCGCGTTTATGGAACTGGAACTGTTACTTTTTATATTTGATACCTGTGCCGTGGAACAGGTGGCTGATACCTGTTCTAAAGTCACAGGTCCGGTTCCATCGTAACATCTCTAATTCACAATAGAAAAGGAAACCGATATGAGCGTTCCTTTTTTGGATACTAAAGTGATAAGAAGAAATGATAATACAGTGATACTGGACTGGTACATCAAACCTACCAGTTCCGGTAGATACTTAAATTATAACTCACATCACACAGAAAAAATGAAAATGAACCTCGTACTAGCTATGAAAAACAGAATCCAAAAAATATCACATCCTTCTCTACGAAATGAGAACATTGATAGACTTTACCGTATTTTGTTAGATAATTCATACCCCAAACACCTCTTAAAAAAATGACTTTATAACATAAGAAAACATGTCACGCAAGACAGGGTTGGTGAAACCGAACCAATAAATAACAATGACAACACAGGTCCAATAACATATGGCTCCATACCGTTGGTAAAAGAATTGTCACCCAGATTAATTAATATATTCAAGAAAGAACAACAGATAAAAGTAGCACAAAAAAAACATTAAACATATTGGAAAATTATACACTAAACTCAAAGATAAAGACGATCCCATTAAAAAAACAAACGTAATCTATAGTATTCCTTGTCACAATTGTGAACAAAAGTATATTGGTCAAACCTCAAGATCACTGTACACACGTATGACACTGCATAAAAGTGATTGTAAAACTGAAAAACGCACTTGTGCGCTTTCAGAACATGTCATGGACACAGGACATCATATGGATTTTAAAAACTTTAAAATTTTGCACACTGAAACAAATCAAACAAAAGGATTGTTCCTTGAAATGGTAGAGATTAATAATGAAAATAATACAATGAATAAACGAACAGATATCAGTGGGTTAAGCACAATTTACTCCTTTGTACTACAGTTAGATAATAAAAAAACAAGGATAGATTATATTAGTAGTAGTACAGAATAAGAAAATTTAAATGTTACCAACCAAAATAGAGTGATTCCAATTGACAGATCTCGTAAAACAACAATTAAACTAAAATTAATAACAAAGAAATAAATAATTATTAGAAAACTTAATCAACTCCTCTTGCAATTCTTAACATATCATTAGTCTTAAAATTAACAATTCCGGGAAGTGCTAGTGGACAATGACCAGTGAAGGAATACCTATAAGTTAGTAAACAATAATAATAGTTTTAATATACCAAATTGTTCTATGGTTGGTAAAAAACATTATACAGAACCCTGACTTCAATCCATCATGTAAACGTGGTATTAGCAATAGTAGTTTATAAAATTCTCATAAGATGGCGCGAGCATGGGTTTCCTGTGAAAAGTTTTTATACTAGTCACACGTGGTTCTCAACATGAGGACAATGTCTGTTAATAATAACCTCTGAAATAACTTAACAACACTTCAACTTGAAAAATACATCAATGATACAACAAACAATTCTCTGCTTAAAATATTATAAAATCTTAATTGTTATATATATCTTAATTGTTATCTTAAACACATAAATTTACAAATGTACAGTATTTTACTTTTGGTTTGTCAACGGGCTCCAGAAACCGAAAGACCAACCTTGTTTTTAACTAAGATTATTAGGTTCCATGTCGAAGCTGCTATGGTTATTACCTGGTCTCACTGTTTTATTCCCTTTACAAATGATATGTAATACCGTTTAATGTTTGTCATCTCAGGACAGTCATCTGATATTCTCGAACGCCCCGACTATGTACCCTTTCAGAAATTAGGTTACAAGACACAAGGAGTGGGGCAACAAATGGAAAGATTCAATAGAGCCCAAAGAAGTAGAAATAGAGCTGAGTCAAAGAATCCTGTTGTTTTAGTGAGCACATTTATTTACTTACAGACCAAGGTAAATGTACAGGCTAAAGGTAGATACATACACAGATACAAGAATGTAGATATAATATAAAACAAACCAAATGAAGACAAAATTCAATATTCATAATATTCGAATCAACATACAGGCAGTGAGTACATATAGAGTGTGTCTCACCCCTTGCCTACACACCCACACATATTCCTTAGTTGTTTTCAAATCAACTTCAAATTTTTATGAGTTATACAGTCAACAAAATGAATTTTTTTTTTTCTAAAAGGAAAAAAAATACTTCGTCGATCATGGCCTACTGTGAATTGTTAAAAAAATTGAGACTGAGATAATAATAAGTTTATCGAGCTGCTTCACACTAAATTTGTTGGTAACTTCTTAGTTATTGGAATGCTTGCCGAATACTGACATTTATGTATTCCCAAAAATGTGTATATAGGGTAAGTTGGCAACTATGAAAATCAATTCATGATTAAATTTTTCGATTAAACAACACTTGCTGTTTTTAAATTTTTTAATCGTTCTCAATAGTCCACGATCAACAAAGTAAATTTATTGTCAAAAAATAATCTATTTTATTGATTGCACAACTGACAAAAATCTGAAATTGATCTGGAATAAACTGAGGAAGATACGAGGGTGTGTAGGCAATAGGTAAGACAGACTGCATGTAGAAAATACACATAAAAAATATCTGTTTGAGTATTAACATTATTTTAGTTTGGACGCATTTGAAAAAAAGATTGCATTAGTACATTTATTAGTTCCAAGAGCATGAAGTGAAAATATTTCACATTCACATCTTAGTTTTTGTACAAGAATAACTTTTTATTTGGATTTTTTTATGTTGGTGTGCAGGTTCACTAAAGACTTCCAAAGTTGCGTTGTTAATATTTGTAGATTATTTTATTTAGAATTTGTGGTACGAAGGGAAAGATATAGAAGTAGAAAAATCTATCTCCGAGAAAACTAACCGTAATGATCAGTCATCACAAACTGTTTTTATTTTTCACGAAATGGAGTCTGAACTGAGAATTTTAAGCGAAAAACTACATGAACTTATTCTTCTTTAAAATTAATATACTCTTTGATAGAGCCATTTATAATATCCAATTTAAAAGGTATTGAAGATAAATTTCAGCCTTTCCTGTTAACACTAATGCGTCTTAGACTAAATCTTTCTTTTCGTTTACTATCATACATCTTCAATTGCAGTGAATCTACTATATCCAGAATTTTTTTCTCCACCATAAATATTTTATATCATAGACTGAAATGTTTCACTGCTTGGCCATCAAGGAAAGAGTTAACAGACACCATGCCTTTGCGCTTCAAAGAGCATTTTGGAAATAAGGTTGCAGTAATAATAGATTGTTTTGAAATTTGCATAGAAAAACCTTCTAATCTTGATGCTCAAGCAACAACATGGTCAAATTACAAGCATCATAATACAATAAAATATTTAATTGGAATTGTCCCTTACGGTGCAATATCATTTATTTCACCAAGATATGGAGGTCGTATAAGTGATAAATTATTGACAAAGAACTCTAATATCTTAGTTAATTTATTGCCCGGAGATTTTGTGTTGGCTGATCGTGGTTTTTTAATAGAGGATATGGTAGGCCTCCAGTGTGCTACAGTTAAAACACCTGCCTTTTTAAAAGGGAAGAGACAATTAAAGCCTAAACAGATAGAAGAAACGAGGCATATTGCCTCAGTAAGGTAATATAATATATTTCTGTATTGGCTCACTTGCAATTCTTTTCTTGATTTTAGAATACATGTGGAACGAATCATTGGAACATTACGGTAGAAATACACAATACTTCACGAAACCTTACCATTAGTGCTAGTGAAACGAATCTCTATAAAAATTAATGGGGGTTATATGGGGGTGTAGAGAAGAATTGGCGCGGTTGAAAAATTTTTTTGCCAAATTTGGTTTCAGCGCATCAAAATACTTTGGAAATGATGCGTCTGGTTGCAGAAACAGACATTTTTTTTGTAAACCTGTGTTATCATTAAAGCAAAAATGCGTTACAAATACTTTTCATTATTACTTTTAAATAATTGCTGCTGGCCTCTTATTAAGATATTACAGTTATTCTATAGTACTGTGTATTGTTGAAATTTGAAATATTCGCCTAAATTTTCACCGAGTGCCATGGATGTAGATGAAAAATTTCCTATGAAAGACATGACACAATATCCGAATAAAAGTATTTGTGAAAATGACAGTCACTTGTGGCCAAGACAAAATGTTTACTAACACGAGTCAAACCGATTGAGACCACTACATACTTGATACAAGTCACTACAAAGTTCTTACCATATGAACTGCAGAAAAAGCAAAAAATATGATCACATTTTTTATCTCTTTCAAGTTATTTCTGTAAACAGCTCAGTCGAGTTATCATTCTGTTCGCAAATGACTGTTGGCGATTTAAGTCCTATTAATTTCGCAATTTATCTCATAATTACACAGCACACGACACAAAATTAAACGACAAATCGCGGAGGGTGTGGGCATTTTTTACAGATTGTACACTAATTACCATCCCCAGTTATCTGAAGATAAAGAAGAAACGTCAAATGACAAATCCTGGACGATATAGATAATTTTCACAAACACTAGCTACATTTATTTGAAGATAAAGAAGAAGAATGACACGACAAACGCGGATGATGTGTTCAATTTTTACAAACACGCAACCGTAATGGATCAGCACGAGCGAAGAAATAAATCATACATAAATCATGTTAGGCCATGTCTATACTAGGAAACAACCGCTAGTTAGAAATATGGAAGAGAACATAGAGGCGGCTTCTGTGGTCGCGATAGAGGACGAGGCTGAGGTCGAGGCGGTGTACGCCGAGATGTCACAAAAGCTGAGAACTCAAAGCCCCACAAAGAAATCACAGATAAGTTGCCTGAGACATCAGCGGAAAAGACAGCAACCTACGACACAAAATTACACGACAAATCATGGAGGATGCAAACAATTTTTACAAATGGTACACTAACTACCATCTACATTTATTTGAAGAAAAACAAGATAAATTACACGGCAAATGATGAGAATTGAGACGATTTTACAAATCGTACAATAACTACCACCTACGTTTATTTGAAAGCAAAGACAAAATTACATGAGAAATCTTGAAGGATGTAGAAAATTTTTACAAATGGTACACTAACTACCATTACATTTACTTGAAGAGAAACAAGAGAAATTACACGCCAAATGCTGAGGATGTAGGGGATTTTATAAATCGTACACTAACGACCCACCTACATTTATTTGATTTGATAAAGAAAAATTACACCATAAACCTTGGAGGATATAGACAATTTTTACGAATGGTACACTAAATACCATCTACATTTATTTGAAGAGAAACAGGAGAAATTACACTGGCATCCCTCCTACTTATTCTTCTTTAAAATTAATCTACTCTTTGATAGAGCCATTTATAATATCCAATTTAAAAGGCATTGAAGATCAATTTCAGCCTTTCCTGTTAACACTAATGCGTCTTAGACTAAATCTTTCTTTTCGTTTACTATCATACATCTTCAATTGCAGTGAATCTACTATATCCAGAATTTTTTCTCCACCATAAATATTTTATATCATAGACTGAAATGTTTCACTGCTTGGCTATCAAGGAAAGAGTTAACAGACACCATGCCTTTGCGCTTCAAAGAGCATTTTGGAAATAAGGTTGCAGTAATAATAGATTGTTTTGAAATTTGCATAGAAAAACCTTCTAATCTTGATGCTCAAGCAACAACATGGTCAAATTACAAGCATCATAATACAATAAAATATTTAATTGGAATTGTCCCTTACGGTGCAATATCATTTATTTCACCAAGATATGGAGGTCGTATAAGTGATAAA
The DNA here is from genome assembly GCA_963583905.1 of Stenurella melanura. Classification (NCBI taxonomy): domain Eukaryota; kingdom Metazoa; phylum Arthropoda; class Insecta; order Coleoptera; family Cerambycidae; genus Stenurella; species Stenurella melanura. The sequence continues at coordinate 68,394,210 of OY757318.1, forward strand.
TTATTGACAAAGAACTCTAATATCTTAGTTAATTTATTGCCCGGAGATTTTATGTTGGCTGATCGTGGTTTTTTAATATGGTAGGCCTCCAGTGTGCTACAGTTAAAACACCTGCCTTTTTAAAAGGGAAGAGACAATTAAAGCCTAAACAGATAGAAGAAACGAGGCATATTGCCTCAGTAAGGTAATATAATATATTTCTGTATTGGCTCACTTGCAATTCTTTTCTTGATTTTAGAATACATGTGGAACGAATCATTGGAACATTACGGTAGAAATACACAATACTTCACGAAACCTTACCATTAGTGCTAGTGAAACGAATCTCCTCTATAAAAATTAATGGAGGTTATATGGGGGTGTAGAGAAGAATTGGCGCGGTTGAAAAATTTTTTTGCCAAATTTGGTTTCAGCGCATCAAAATACTTTGGAAATGATGCGTCTGGTTGCAGAAACAGACATTTTTTTTGTAAACCTGTGTTATCATTAAAGCAAAAATGCGTTACAAATACTTTTCATTATTACTTTTAAATAATTGCTGCTGGCCTCTTATTAAGATATTACAGTTATTCTATAGTACTGTGTATTGTTGAAATTTGAAATATTCGCCTAAATTTTCACCGAGTGCCATGGATGTAGATGAAAAATTTCCTATGAAAGACATGACACAATATCCGAATAAAAGTATTTGTGAAAATGACAGTCACTTGTGGCCAAGACAAAATGTTTACTAACACGAGTCAAACCGATTGAGACCACTACATACTTGATACAAGCCACTACAAAGTTCTTACCATATGAACTGCAGAAAAAGCAAAAAATATGATCGCATTTTTTATCCCTTTCAAGTTATTTCTGTAAACAGCTCAGTCGAGTTATCATTCTGTTCGCAAATGACTGTTGGTGATTTAAGTCCTATTAATTTCGCAATTTATCTCATAATTACACAGCACACGACACAAAATTAAACGACAAAACGCGGAGGATGTGGGCATTTTTTTACAGATTGTACACTAATTACCATCCCCATTTATCTGAAGATAAAGAAGAAACGTCAAATGACAAATCCTGGACGATATAGATAATTTTCACAAATATAACATTAGCTACATTTATTTGAAGATAAAGAAGAAGAATGACACAGACAAACGCAGATGATGTGTTCAATTTTTACAAACACACAACCGTAACGGATCAGCACGAGCGAAGAAATAAATCATGTTAGGCCATGTCTATCCTAGGCAACAACCAATCCTTCCGCTAGTTAGAAATATGGAAGAGAACATAGAGGCGGCTTCTGTGGTCGCGATAGAGGACGAGGCTGAGGTCGAGGCGGTGTACGCCGAGATGTCACAAAACTCAAAGCCCCACAAAGAAATCACAGATAAGTTGCCTGAGACATCAGCGGAAAAGACAGCAACCTACGACACAAAATTACACGACAAATCATGGAGGATACAAACAATTTTTACAAATGGTACACTAACTACCATCTACATTTATTTGAAGAAAAACAAGATAAATTACACGGCAAATGATGAGGATTGAGACGATTTTACAAATCGTACAATAACTACCACCTACGTTTATTTGAAAGCAAAGACAAAATTACATGAGAAATCTTGAAGGATGTAGAAAATTTTTACAAATGGTACACTAACTACCATTACATTTACTTGAAGAGAAACAAGAGAAATTACACGCCAAATGTTGAGGATGTAGGGGATTTTATAAATCGTACACTAACGACCCACCTACATTTATTTGAAGATAAAGAAAAATTACAAGATAAACCTTGGAGGATATAGACAATTTTTACGAATGGTACACTAAGTACTATCTACATTTATTTGGAGAAACACGAGAAAATACACGGCAAATACTGGGGATGTAGACGGTTTTTCATACAGGTGCAATCCAGGAGGATGTAGATAATTTTTACAAATGGCACACTTACTACCATTTACATTTATTTGAAGAGAAATACGATAAATTACACGGCAAATGCTAGGGATGTAGACGATTTTACATATCGTACACTAATTACCACCTACATTTACTTACTATTACTACTAAGGTAAAGAAGAAAAATTGCACGAGAAATCCTGGAGGATGTACATAATTTTAACACATGGTACACTAACACCTACACTTATTTGAAGATAAAGAAGAAAAATTACACGAGAAATACTGGAGGATGCAGACAATTTTTATAAATCTACATTTACTTGAAGGGAAACGCTTGAAATTACACGGCAAATACTGGAGATGTAGACTATTTTACATATCGTACACTAACTACCACCTATCTGGTCGTGAGCTGGCTCGCTGGCTGTGTTCGGCGTCTGTAACACCGTTGCGGGCTCCGGGCCTGGTCCCGCCAGACGCGTCACCAGGTGGCGGATAGGAGCACGGCCAAGCTGCCCTCGTTTGACCTGGTTAGTGACGATTATAAGGGAAACCTCTCAGCGTAAAACCCGAGCATGGCTCCTGAAGACGTCATCGCGGACCAACTCCCCAAGCCCGGTTGTAAGCCATCGTTACCTTGGCTGCATGGCACTAGGGAAGCAGTATCGCAAACGATGCCCTTGGGATACCTGGCGACCTCCCACTGTATATGGCCTTACCCCCACAACAGGCTCTGTGGGGGCGGACCTTCCTGTTTACTCGTGGGAATTTCATGAATAATTATTTTAAAAAAAAAGGAGTCTCCGCAAGGGGACTCCACAAAAACCAGAACAGGCGAGGATCCTTCCTTCGGAAGGAACTCACTTGTTTCAGAAAGCGACCTCCTAACAGGGGTCGGAACTCTACAGTTGCAGGGATCTTCCCAAAAAGGAAGAATACCAGCGGTGCAGAGAGAAGACGACGAAGAAAGGCAGGCTCTGGGCACGTTGAGGGCACGTTGACCAGGGCACGTTGACTGCCTGGCCCTCTTCTGAGTCTGGGGCAAGAGCGGAGGCTCCCTCGACCAGCGGCACTAAACGCGGCAGATCAGAGACGAGCACCCCCACAAGTGCCAACACGGAGGCCAAAAGGCAGAAGCGACCGCTGAAGCCTGCAACCTTCAGTCAGGCAGTGAACAGCGTCCTGAGGGTGACAAAAGCCGGGAAAAACTTTCCGGAGTCGCGACTCGATATGGCGCAGTTCTCCCTGATATATTGCTCCTTAGGCGAGGCAGTAGATAGGCTCCCAATCGGGGGACCATTGCCCTCGTTTGACGTTAAATTGACGGAGTAACGACTGATCACAGTGAACTGCTCCGATGAAAGTTCCAAAGCATGGCTGAAAGCGACGATTGGAACAGACGCGTTTTGGAATGGCACGAAGCTTAAATTTTTTGAGAACGACCAAATTCCAAAGCTGCAGATGATGATCATTTGAGCCACTCCAAGATCAAGCCTTCAACAGACTCTCGAGAAAACAACCGGCGCTCAAACCAGGGCTCTGGAAAGTATACGAGAAGATCATCTCGAACCCCCTAGGGGTTCGGGTGATAATGGGGACTGATGAGGATTCCCACAGAGTCCTACAATCCCTAAACTTCATGGCCTACGAGGGCATGGCTAAGGTCTTCTTCACGAAGACCAGGTCATCCCACACCAAAGGCAAAACAAAAGCTGGTCCTTCGAGAGTTCCATCAGGAGAACCCGAGAACAGCAAACACTAAGGAGTGAAGATGTTTTATTTTTGTCTGACCTTCATTTCTTACAAAATAACTAGCACCGCAGCGCCAAACTTAATTGGTCGTCAGCTATCTGCGGTACACTCAGATTTTATTCTTATCCAGGAACCATGGGCTCATCGAGGACTCATCAAGGGACTGGACAGAAGAAACGGCAATGTCTTCTATTACATCACAGAGGACAAACCAGAACCTGCATATATGTAAGTCAAAACATACAAGCATGTCTAATGCCAAGTTTCTGTTCTAGGGATCTGGTCGCAGTTAAGGTGAATCCGACAAAGGAAGGGAACTGGGGAGAATTCATCATCTGCTCGGCATACCTACCATACGACACACCTTTCCCGCCCCCATCAGAGAACTTCAAGAAATTAATACAATTTTCAAAGGAAAACCAACTGCCTGTGATTCTTGGATGTGACGCCAATGCCCATCATACGGTGTGGGGTAGTTCGGGGGTCAACCCAAGAAGCATATGTGAAGATAAAGAAGAAATATTACAGGAGAAATCCTGGAGGAAGTAGACAATTTTTACAAATGGTACACTAACTACCATCTACATTTATTTGAGAATAAAAAAAAATACAGGAGAAATCCTGGAGGATGTAGACAATTTTTACAAATGGTACAATAATTAAAGTGTTATAACAAATTTCTTGATACATACAAAAATCTATCATTAAAGCACCGGAAAGCAAAGTTGCGAGCCATAATTTTGGAAAGGACATATTACACAACAGATGAGTATTTCAATCACACTCTACTTGGTATTAAAAAATAAATAAATAAAACCATGAAACTATCCCAAATTTTTACATAACTTTTAAATTTTCTTTGTTAATGTGTCTAATGTCTATCATTTTAACTTTTAATCTTATTTGATTACGTCTGTATGTTAGTCTTTATATTGTAATCTGTGACATGTTCTACACCCTGAGTATTGAAAATTTTTACACGAACACATAAAGATATATCTATCTATCTACACTAACAACCAGCTACATTTATTTGAAGAGAAACACGAGAAATTGAAAGGCAAATGCTGGGGATGAATACGATCTTACAACAAATCAGACGCTACCACATACATTTATTTCAGGATAAAGAAAAATTACACAAGAAATCCTGGAGGATGCGGATAACTCTTACAAATGGTACACTAAGTACCATCTACGTTTATTTAAAGATAAAGAAGAAACATTACAGTAGAAGTCCTGGAGGATGTAGACAATTTTTACAAATGGTACACTAACTACCATCTACAATTACAGAAAATAATATGTCCGAACCACTAAATATCTCTAGCGGCGTCCTACAAGATTTTATATTGGGCCCCTTATTATTTACTATACATACATCCAAAGTTTCATCGTACTTAAAAAATTGTCAATGTCTTTATTACGCAGATAATGCCCAAATTTATTTTTCTTTCTCTTTTGATAACGCCGACATTGCAAATAATATAATAAATGACGAATTAAAATTTTTACATAAGGTCTCTATTGATCACTGCCGGCACATAAATCCGGACAAACAGAAAATGATTTTTGGAAGTAAACCACAAAGAGAAGCGTGTACACTAAATTTAAATGTCGAACTTGATTAAAAAAAGAAAGCAGAAATGTAACTTGTAATTTAGGTCTATACATTGATTCGGATTTAAGGTTTTCACAGCACACAGCTAACTTATTAAAAAATCTTATTCAAATCTAAAATTCTTGTATGGGTGTTCCGAAATATTAGATAAAAGAACAAAGGCAATGTTGTGTGACTCGCTAGTTCTCTGCGTACATTAAACACTAAATACAGATATTTGTTAACGCCACCACTGCACACGTCTGCTTTATATGAAAGATCCTTCTCATATACCATAACTAATCTTTATAACCCTATCCCAGAAAGACTAAAGAGTCTGTGAAATATAATTCCTTCAAAAAGAGATGAAAAAGTACATAATGCTTAATAATTGAGATCATTATTGATATATTAAGTCACAAGAAAGCCACTCATTGTTTGTTTTTATTTTTTGTCTTAAGCTTAGCATGTACCTTTTTTACCCCTGGATACTTTCATTACAAAAATTACTTAAAAATTCTTTATGAATCCTTTTATTTCGGTTAGTAAATATACATATAATTTATAATTACATTCAGCACATTATTTTTTAACATTATTATTACTATTATTTTACCTATTATTACATTGTTGGTTAAGTGGAAGAGCACTTCTTTATTTCTAGGTGAACTTCGCCAGTTAGCTATAATTACAAATATAATTCATTTTGTTTTCATTTTTGCATGTATTTTATACAATTATAGTTAATAGACATTTTTTTTTTTTCGGTTTCACCATTGCCGGACAGGGCTTCCGTGCTTTCCGACCGATACCACACGGTAGCCGCGCCGGCGATAATAACAGCCACCCCCCACGACCTGTGGGGTTAGTGACTGTACATTCCAGATTCGTGTGCCCTAAGTAGGCGAAGGGACCCCAAGATGACCGCTTTCTGCATTTGGCCTGCTAGCCATTCGGTTGATTTCCGACAGGCTGGTATGATCTTCAGTTCCGAGAGCAGTGTAGGCTTCATACCTCCGAGTACACCGATTATTAGAACGACCGTCTTGACCGAGTAGCCTGGGTACAGCACTTGGAACTCATACCGGAGATCACGGTATTTGGTCCGTTTTTTCTCCTCTTTCAAAGCGATGTTTGGCTCAGCAGGTGCTGAGAACTCGATCACAAACATCACCTTGTTTTGATGGTCGAGGAGGACTATATCAGGCTTGTTGGCTTGAATTAGCCTGATTGTCGGAAACGAGAAGTTCCAGTAAATTCGGCACCTCTCGTTCTCGACAACGGACTTGATGTCTTTGGGAAAGTAAGGCAGCACTGGTGTCTGGTCTACTCCGTACGAGTGCCGTAGATGGTAATACAGCACCCGTAACGCCGCGTTATGGCGATGGATGTAGGCCGAAATTACATATACCGGGCATGCAGATAGTAAATGCATGAGCGATTCCGGCGCCTGACGACAAGTGCAGTTAATATCAGGAACCTCTACACCCATTACGCGGCTTCGGTAAACCAAAGTGTTGATTACACCATCTTGGCAGGCCACAATGAATCCCTCGGTCTTATTATTATCATTATTATTATCATTATTATTATCAGTATTATTTATTTCACGATAAAGAAGAAAAATTACATGAGAAATCCTGGAAGATGTGGACAGTTTTTACGAATGATGCACTAATTACTTATCTATATTTATTTGAAGAGAAAAAAGAAAAATTACAGGAGAAATTCTAGTGGATGTAGATAATTTTTGCAAATGGTACAGTAACTACCATCTACATTTATTTAAAGAGAAACACGAGAAATTACACGGCAAATGCTAGGGATATAGACGATTTTACATATCGTACACTACCATCTACATTTATTTGAAGATAAAGAAGAAAAATTACACGAGAAATCCTGGAGGATGTAGACACATGGTACACTAACTACCATCTACATTTATTTGAAGAGAAACACGAGAAGTTACACAGCAAATGCTGTGAAAGGAGATGATTTTACAAATCGTACACTAATAACCACCTACATTAATTGAAGATAAAGAAAAAAAATTACACGAAAAATTCTAAAGCATATAGACAATTTTTGCAAATGGTACACTAAGATCGACATTTATTTGAAGAGAAATTAAACGGCAAATGCTGGAGATGAAGACGATTTTACAAACCGAACTACCACCTACATTTATTTGAGGGTGGAGAAAAATTAGACGAGAAATCCTGGAGGATGTAGACAATTTTTACAAATGGTACACCAACTACCACCTACATTTATGTGAAGATAAAGAAAAATTACATGAGAAACCTGGAGGATGTTGACAATTTTTACAAATTGTACACGAACTACCATCTACATTTATTTGAAGAAGAAAACGAGAAATTACACAGCAAATGCTGTGGATGTAGATAATTTTACAAATCGTACACTACTTACTACCACCTACATTTGAAGATAAAAAAGAAAAATTACCAAATACTGGAGGGTGTAGACAATTTTTACAAATGGTACACTAACTACCATCTACATTTATTTGAAGATAAAGAAAAATTACAGGAGAAATCCTGGAGGATGTAGACAATTTTTACAAATCGTACAATAATTCAAGTGTATAACAAATTGCCTGATACATACAAACATCTAAGGACATAATTACACAAAAGATGAGTATTTCAATGACACGCTCTACTTTTGTGTTCAAAAATAAATAAATACTTAAATAAAAAACAAACCATGAAACTATCCCAAATAATTTTTAACGTAACTTTTAAATTTTCTTTGTTAATGTGTTTTTTGTCTATCATTATAACTTTTAATCTTATTTTACTATGTCTGTATGTTAGTCTTTATATTGTAATTTGTGACATGTTCTACACCTTATGAGAATTGTAAATTTGTACACGAACAAATAAAGATATATCTATCTATCTACACTAACTACCAGCTACATTTATTTGAAGAGAAACACGAGAAATTACACGGCAAATGCTGGGAGGGGGATGAAGACGATTTTACAAATCGGACGCTAACTACCACTTACATTTATTTGAGGACAAAGAAGAAAAATTACACGAGAAATCCTGGAGGATATAGATGAGTTTTACAAATGGTACACTAACTACCATCTACATTCATTTGAAGATAAAGAAGAAAAATTACACGAGAAATCCTGGAGGATGTGGACAATTTTTACAAATGATATACTAATTACCATCTACATTTATTTGAAAAGAAACACGAGAAATTACACGGAAAATGATAGGGAAGTAGACGATTTTACAAATCGTACACCAACTTCCACCTACATTTATCTGAAGATAAAGAAGAAAATTGACAGAGGAAATCCTGGAGGATGTAGACAATTCTTACAAATGGTACACTAACTACATCTACATTTATTTGAAGAGAAACACGAGAAATTACACGGCAAATGTTGGGAATGTAGACGATTTTACAAGTCGTACACGAACTACCACCTACATTTATTTGAAGAGAAACATGAGAAATTACACGGCAAACGCAAGGGATGTAGACGATTTTACATATCGTACACTAACTACCACCTACATTTATTTGAAGATGAAAAAAAAAATGACACGAGAAATCCTGGAGGATGTAGACAATTTTTACAAATGGTACACTAATTACCATCTACATTTATTTGTAGAGAAACACGAGAAATTACACGGCAAATGCTGTAGATGTAGATGATTTTACAAATCATACTCTAACTACCACCTACATTTATTTTAAGATAAAGAAGAAAAATTATACGAGAAATTCTGGAGGAAGTAGACAATTTTTACAAATGGTACACTAACTAGCGTCTATATTTATTTGAAGATGAAGAAGAAAAATTACAGGAGAAATCCTGGATGATGTAGATTATTTTTACAAATGGTACAACAATTAAAGTGTATAACAAATTGCCTGATACAAGAATCTATCATTACCTGAAGGTAAAGTTGCGAGCCATACTTTTGGAACGGACATTACACAATGGATGGGTATTTCAATGACACACTCCTCTAAGTGTTAAAAAATTAATAAATACTTGAATAAAAACAAACCTTGGAACTATTCCAAATTACTTTTGACATCTCTTTCAGAATTTTTTTGTTGATGTGTTTATTGTCTATCAGTATAACTTTTAATCATATTTTACTATGTCTGTATGTTAGTCTTTTTATTGTAATCTGTGACCCTCTGGGTATTGTAAATTTTTACACCAACAAATAAATATATATCTATCTATCTATCAGCACTAACTACCAGCTACATTTATTTGAAGAGAACCACGAGAAATTACACGGTAAATGCTGGGATGTAGACAATTTTTACAAATGGTACTCTAATTACCATCTACATTTATTTGAAGAGAAATACGAGAAATTACATGGCAAATGCTGTGGATGTAGATGATTTTACAAATCGTACTCTAGCTACGACCTACATTTATTTGAAGATAAAGAAGAAAAATTACACGAGAAATCTTGGAGGATGTAGACAATTTTTACAAATGGTGCACTAACTACCGTCTACATTTATTTGAAGATATAGAAGAAAAGTTACAGGAGAAATCCAGAATGATGTAGATGATTTTTACAAATGGTACAATAATTAAAGTGTATAACAAATTACCTGATATATCTAAAATCTATCATTAAAACACCCGGTAAAGTTGCGAGCCATGCACCTGGAAAGGAACTATTACACACTAACTACATCTACATTTATTTGAAGATAGAGAAGAAAAATTACATGAGAAATCGTGAAGGATGTAGACAATTTTTACAAATGGTACACTAATTACCATCTACATTTATTTGAAGGGAAACACGAGAAATTGCACGGCAGAGGCTCCGGATGTAGAGTAATTTACAAATCGTACACTAACTTTAACCTATATTTATTCGAAGATAAAGAAAAACTACAGGACAAATCCTGGAGGATGTAGACAATTTTTACAAATGGTACACTAACTACCATCTACATTTATTTAAAGATAAAGAAAATTACAGGAGACATCCTTGGGGGTGTACAATTTTTACAAATGGTTACACTAACTACCATCTAAATTTACATATTTAGTAAATAGTTGAGGCTCTTAACGTCGAAGAATGAGGTATACTTTTAGTGATGAATGTATAGAGAAGACACCCTAATAATAATTAGTAAAAAAGATATATCCATTTCCTGGTATCAATAAATACAAATACATCGTCAAATGGGTGGGAAACTTAGAATGTGTTCGTATTTGTTGTAACTTCATATTCAATAAATCAACAATAATTGTACATAATGTGTGTTATTTACTTTTTATTGTACTAAAAAACAAAAATAAAAATAAAAGATAATTATTATAAGTACATGTAAATAAGTTTTAATTTTTATTTCTTCTAATTAAATTATAATTCATTTTAGTTAATGATTTTTCAACATCTATTGAGATGTAACGATTTCAAGTAGCAGAGGAATAAAACCAGCTGGCGTGCTTTTAATGAAACCCTATCATCCGGGTAGGAGTTAAAGGAGCTTATATACATCCAGCCCTATACTGACGAAGGGGAATGACCCTGCCCTTCGACACGACGCGAAGGGTTGGAGCTGACGTCTTGAGCGGTGACAGAGAATAAAATGTTTACGGCTTCGATATGTTGCATCTGGCGAATACTCTCCCGATGCATCATCGGTAAGAAGCCTACGAAACTCCGACAGACAACTCAATGGAGACAAGACACTGACCATACCAGTAATGATAAGCATCCCTGTCTATTAGGTAAAGAATTTCGCTCCACAAAAATGACATGGGCCGTCTAAACGGTCGTAGAGTTGTATTATTATGAGAAGATACTTGGGGCGGAGCCAACGTGCGCGAATATTTTTACCAGTGACAGCATCATCTGGGGTAGAAGGATATATAATAATTGTAATCAAATTTTCGAGGTCGAGGAGCTGTGTAATGCAGTAAATTAAAACCTCGTCACACTCTGGTGTTTACGATGAAGACATTTTTTACTGAAAATAAGGTTATTTCATTTAATTCAATCAGAAACGGCGAACACAAGTACACTCTGCAACACAGACCCTGTGACTGCGGGTTGACGGTGCCACTGGATTCGAGGTCAAATATGACGCAAATCGCTCTCATTGGTTTAGATCAATGAATGCACACAAACTCGTTTCTGCGCATCATTTTTTTGCGAGCATCTTCTTATAATAATACTACTCTACAAAACGGAATGAAGCACAGATAGACGAAACATATTTGTGCCACATCAACTGCTAACTTGTATGTAGCATTTCGAGGTATTTCCACGTGACACTATCTAGGCATAGCAGCGGACCACACTACCTCCTCCACAACAATATCGTCAGTAATAACATCAACAGGATCAACCCCTTCGGGAGCAATGTTAAGTTCAGCACAACCTCTTTCCAAAATATATTTGAGCGTGTAGACCGTAACATATACGAGCGGAGCTCGTGGTCTGCTGTAACATTTTAAACATGTTCAGATCTTTCCAGAATTGTTCATCATAACTCGCGACACAATATAGGAGTAGTTATAATAGAAACGTGAGATGACTGTCTTGAAGAAACTAGAAGTAATTTCTTGTAATGAAAGCTACAGTCCTCTGATGAGGACCAATAATTCCAAAACATGTGCCTGTAGCTGCATTTTGTTTCTTACTGGGGGGTATAGCAGTCATTCTATACCACTACAGAGCCATAATAGAGCCTTGCAGATGTCTTATTACATTCTTAATCTGTCTCAAAACATTACTACTATAGTACTATATTATTGCTGTATAGTGTAGATGATTAGAAACTGCGAAAGAATAATTACTTCAATATCTTCAGCTGTTTAGGAGACAATCTGGTTATTTTTCTTTTCTTTTAGCCTATGACAGCTAAAGATAAACAAAAGTATCGAAACCGCAGTCCTAGCCAAACACAAGGAGAGCTATAAATGCTATAATACCACATATAAATCCCATATGCGACACTGAAAAGGACAGCGATATTTTGTGCAACACTAGCAGATATATATCCAGGTTAATAACCGAGACTCATACACAGTTGAACGTCAACTAAACAGTTTAGCTGCAATAAAAGATTGAATTTTCGAGAAGACATACAGTTCACTATTATTTTAAAATAAGCCTTACAAATGATACAAATAGGTAATGTTCGAGAAGACATACAGATTTCACTATTATTTTAAAATAAGCCTTACAAATGTCCCGTCAGAGGGCCGGCAGGGTGAGTCTCTGGCGGCAGGGGGCGCGTAGGGGGCCGTGGATCTGGCTGTCGATGGCCTCGGCAGTCAGGTTTGCGCCACCCTCTCACAGCGTCGCCTGTCTCTGGGGGCTATAATATCCATCTGGTATCCTTGGTGATCGCACGGGCTTGCCGTGCGACATCCCCAAAGAGGGCTCCGTGGCGGGTGGGGAACCAGATGGACGAAATCAATTAACAACCCATATGGATAATAAAACTTTAGCCAATCAAGCGGCAGAGCGGCCACGCTCGCCGCACCAACCAGTGGATGAGCGCCAGCGCCCACCACAACATGTACAGTCTGCGGCAGAGCGACAACGTTCGCCACAGAACGAGCCAACAGCCGAATCCGCCTCTGAGGGATGGAAAAAATCTCGAAGAGGCAAAAGAATCAGCGGGGCAGAGGCCAAAAGGAGGAGGAGAGCACCCGAGGAGGAACAACGTGCTGCTATAGCGCACCCCTCGTCGTCGTCGCTCCCACCTCCGGGACAGCCTCCAACCAAAGCTGTGCACCCCAAAGGTGTGCCAGCTAAAAAGCGAAACCGATCGGGGACATCTTCGGAGCCCACTCCGAAAAGTAACTACAAGAGGGCAAAACAAAACCCTGGACCAGGGTCCAGCTCCGCCCCCCCGATCAGCTACAAAGAAGCTGCCTTAAGCCACCTTAAGGTAGCCATAATCGACAAAGACAACCCCCTTGGGAAAATTCCCAAGGATAAAGAAGTCATTGTCAAAAAGACGCTGAAGGGAGAACTGGACAAGTGCATCTTCTCTACTCCCGGAAGCACAACAACAAAGCCACCAGCGTTTCGCTCGTGGACATATTCTGGTGAAATCATCAGAATTGTCTGCGAAGACGAGTATACGTTAGGATGGCTAACGAAATCCGTGGCTAACCTGAAGCCTTGGGAGAGCGCCTCACTCGCCGTGGTGCGTCTTGACCAACTGCCCAGGCTGACTAAAGCCACTCTCTGGATCCCGGTGGAAGCCGAAAGCGACCACGAGGAGAAAGAGATGGTGATTGGTCGCCTGGCGGGTCAAAACCCTATGGTGAGTGTGCGCCGGTGGTGCCTTTTCCATCACGAGGCCAAGGTAAACCCACGGGGACTCCTACTCGTCTTTGGAATAGGAGACGACGACATGCAAACCCTGAGAGCACGATCAATGAGACTGCATTACGTCTTTCAGTCTCTTACTCTCAGGGTAAAATCAGCCAAAGAAGAGGACCAGCCCACCAACAGGATGGAAACGGAGGTTGGAGAGGCTGAGCACTCTGCAAGGAGTGCCACCTCCCCAACTCCACTTCCAAACGAGATGGACGTTGCCCCCCCTCCCACTGAGGAACAGGAGGCAACTAACTTAAACTGAGCTACTCCGTTTTCTCTTCGCGGAGCTGCAATTAAACAAGGTAAGAGTAGTCCAGTGTAACCTGCAACACAGTAGAGCGGCAACGGCAACATTGTGCCGACGACTCGATGGGGCGCAGGATACACTGGCTCTAATCCAAGAACCCTGGATAGTTAAATCTAAAATATCTGGTTTAACAAAACTAAACGGAGTTATTTTCAGCTCACCAACAATGACGCCGAGGACAGCGATTTATGCCCCTCGGCACATCAAAATCCAGCCATTACAACACCTTTCAACCTCTGATCTCACGGCCGTGAGGGTGGAATGTGCAATATCAGGCAAACCAACAACAGTCGTTATAGCATCAGTGTATCTCCCCCAGGACCAGGCAACACCACCGCCGACAAGGGAAATGGAGAACCTGGTAACTCATTGCCTCACCCAGAAATGGGAACTAATCATGGGATGTGACGCCAATGCTCACCATGTAACCTGGGGCAACAAAGACAACAATGTTAGAGGTAAGTCACTTTACGACTATATAATCGGTAATAACCTTAATATAATTAACCAAGGCTGTACACCGACATTTATTAACTCTAGAAGTCAAACCATAGTAGATATCACCTTAGCTACAAACCGTATATCCAACTCGATCCAAGACTGGCATGTGTCTGACGCTGCTTCAATGTCAGACCACCGCTGGATTGAATTCGGCATTAAATTAATCAAAGCACCAAGAAAACTCCTCAGGAACCCCCGAGACACTGACAGAGATGAATATCGACGTCAACTCAGGGAGAACCTGATGGATGTACACAACGGGGTGCCACAAAACAACGGAGAGATTGAGCAGTATGTTAACACGTTAAGCGCCGCAATGATAAGACCAAAACCGTACCCTCTGTGCCAAATTTCGATTTATCGTATTTCGAATTTATTTTACTAGTAAGATGATAAAAATATAATTTACAAAATGTTGCGAAATATTTTTGTTTTTTTTTGCAAAAATCTTTGAGGCACAACATTCGTGCCTCGCCGCACACACGTATTTTCCTTACGCTCTGTGCCACGTGGCACACATAAAGTGCCTCGGTATTTCACAACTTTATGCAAGCTTAGACCTGTCTGTTTGTATTGTGAACCTATGTAAAATCGGGTGCACTTATTTAGTTTATTCTCGACGATCAAGAAGTGCACTCCTTGTGTCACCTAACAACATAATGAATTACGAAAACGAACAGCGACGTATACAAAAACTATGGGATGACTTTATGTCCGATGAAGAAATTGACCCATTTGCTGTTGACTGGTCTTCTGATGATTATTCACCCGAAAGTGATTCCGAAAGCAGTGGTAGTGATATCGAAGATGTTAGTAGACATCCTAGGAGTAAGAGAGCCATTTCGAAATCTAATAAGAATGCTATAGTCCCAAGAAAGAAGGGAAAAGTGACACAAGCAAATCAAGCCACTAGTAATGTCGATATTATAAGTACGGCAGGTCCATCTAACGCTCCTAGTAAGTATCAAAACATTACAAATACGGCAAATTTTTGAAAATATATATTTTAGGCTATGACGATGAATCTGACACCGACGGGGAATCAACTGATCAAAATGTTGACACCATTGATCAAATTATAAATGATGTAATAGTTCAATATGCAATAGACAGCCCAGAAGGGCCAAATGATGGTAGTGAAGTAATAGAGGACATACCAAAGTGGGGACCCATTGATAATACTGCACACTTGAATAAATTTGACTTCATAGAAAATTCAGTCGGAGTCAGACAAGAGTTGTTGGAGAATTATATTGATAAAAGTCCTTACGATTTTTTAAAATTATTTTTGACAGATGATATAATAAATCTTATCGTTATAGAAACAAATAGGTATGCAAACCAGGTGAAAGCAAATATTACTAAACCAAAATCCCGTGTTCATAAGTGGACAGACACAGATGCAAATGAAATAGAGCTATTTCTGGGTATGTTGCTATGGATGGGTTTGTGTCGTTTCCCGACGATTGCAGATTACTGGTGTAAAGATGAAATCTATTCGAATAAAATCAGTAAATATATAAGTAGAAATAGATTTCAACTACTGTTACGAATGCTTCATTTTTGCGACAACGATAATCCTCCCGAGGGTGGCGATAATATTGATCGACTCCGCAAAATAAGACCATTAGTCGACAAGCTTCTAGAGAGATTTCAGTATGCAATGATTCCTGATGAAAATGTTTGTGTTGATGAAACCCTTGTGCCGTTTAGGGGCAGAATTGGCTTTCGTCAATACATCAAGAACAAACGGCACAAGTTCGGTATCAAATTATACAAACTTTGCGTCATAGGTGGATACACTTACAATCTAAGCATATATTGCGGAAAAACTACTCAAACAGATCAAGATTTGGCCGCATCTGAACAAGTTGTCCTTCATCTTATGAATCCTCTTTTAGATAAAGGTAGAACTTTGTATGTGGATAACTATTACACTAGTGTGTCTTTGGCGAAATTATTATTGCTTAGAAAAACCCATTTAGTTGGAACACTGCGGAAGAAGAGACGACTAAATTGCAAAGAAATAGAATTAGCAAATTTGAGAAAAGGGGAAATGATTGCAAGAATTCTTAATCCTGGTGTTGTTATGATGAAGTGGAGAGATAAAAGAGATGTTTTGTGTCTGAGTACAAAACATCTAAATGAGATGAAAGAAGTGCCAACTCGCAGAGACCCAGATAGAAAGAAACCAAAGCTTATTATTGATTACAACAACTCAAAAGCCTTCATTGACCTATCTGATCAGAAGAAAGCTTATAATACTCCTCTAAGGCGTGGAGTAAAATGGTACCGAAAACTCGCGGTAGAATTTATTTGGGGAACTGCATTGATAAATGCGCATGTTATTTACACTGAAGTGACACAAACGAAAATGACTATTACTCAGTTCAAAGAAGAAATTCTGAATCACATTTTCAAAGAGCGACCTGCAGAAACTCCAGAGAATTTGCGAAATTGCGAATCGGAAGTCCATGAATTGGAACAAACGGGAAAACGACTACGATGTACAGTATGCTACGAAAACGTTTGTGAAGAATTCGGACGAAAAGTGGCCCAAAATAAAACCGCCAGGTCAACCTGGTTATGCTCCGCATGCAAGAAAGTATTTTGTGTCAACTGCTTCTTCACAGTACACAAAGCAAATATTGTATAATTTCAAATAATAAATACATGTATACATATTAGTTATATAAATAAAGGTGAGTTCGTAAAATATATGTCTTTATTTTTCTTAATATTAGGCTTTTTATTTATCTTTTACATACATTTTACTTCAATTGACTATAAAATCTGAAACAAAGATAATTTTCTGGGGGTTTTTGCACTGTCTGCATCATCTTGCCGAGCTTATTTCATTTCCATATAGTAATATGGTATCCGTGGCATCGCTGTTGTGTCACAGCCTAGGAAAGCATAGTCATACATGAGGCACTATATTTGTGCCTCGAAGCGGGGTGGGATAATTTTGTGAGGCACATCACGTATGCCTCATGGCAGTTAACGTGTTAAAACTGTTCAAACCGCTATGAAAAAAGCTTACGAAGCATCGTGTCCCTTGAAGGCCGTACAACAGCAGCCTGGGGAAGCCACTAAATGGTGGTGCCAGACGCTGACCGACCTCAAGAAACAAGCTAGGACATCGTTCAACAAGGCGAAAATGACAAAACTTGAATCAGATTGGGAGCTATACAGAACCAATCAAAGAGAGTTCAAAAAACTAGTCAGACAGAGACAACGAGAGGCATGGAGAGCCTACTGTGAGGAGATCGAGGATTACTCGCAGGCTGCTAGGCTACATAAAATACTTGCCAAAAACAAAGACAATCACCTAGGTCTACTGAAAAAGGATGATGGTACCAGTACCAACGACCTACATGAAAGCCTAGAGTTGCTTATGGAAACTCACTTCCCAGAATCTGTAGTGACAGATCGGAAGGAATGGCCAAATGAAACCGACACTCAACCCACCGAACTGGACTGGCAAACTGCCAAACAAATAGTGAGTGAAGACAGAATTAAATGGGCAATACTGGGCTTCTCCCCCTTCAAATCGCCAGGTACTGACGGCATTCATCCAGCCCTTTTACAATGGGGTCTGGATGAAATAGTGCCGCACCTGACAGCAATATTCAGGACGTGCCTAGCACACCTTTATATTCCGAAGGTGTGGAGAGAAGTCAAAGTAGTGTTCATACCAAAGGCGGGAAGAATAGACTATACTACCCCCAAAGCATACCGACCCATTAGCTTGACCTCGTTCCTTCTCAAGGCGATGGAAAAGCTATGTGAGCGATACTTGAGGGATGTTGCGATCACTGCTAATCCCACACATCCCAATCAGCATGCATACACCCCGGGCAGATCCACCGACACCGCCCTTCATGCGGTTAGCGGTCGGATTGAAAAGTCTTTGGACAATAAAGAGTCCACCCTGGGTGTCTTCATAGACATAGAAGGCGCTTTTGATAAAACCACCTTTCCAAAAATTACAGCAGCCCTCACGAACAGGAACGTTTCTCCGATCGTAAGTGGCTGGATAGTGGATATCCAACATGCTCTCAAAAAGAGCGGTACAGATTAACATGGGAGACATCGCTGTTAGAGGAATGGTTGCAAGAGGCTGTCCTCAGGGGGGTGTCCTATCACCTCTTCTATGGAACTTAGTTCTTGACAGCCTCCTGCGCCGCCTCAACTCCGAGGGATTCCACACAATTGCATACGCAGATGATCTAACGATAGTGCTTAGTGGTAAATTCGAAGGAGTCCTCTGCGATCGAATGCAGATGGCCCTGAGAATAATCGAAAGATGGTGCAGAGAACACTCTCTGTCGGTCAACCCCAGGAAGACAGAGCTGGTCCTCTTCACAAGGAAAAGGAAATTGGGGCCAATGACGGCCCCCGTTCTCCTAAATACCACACTAAATTTCGCATCAGAAGTAAAATACCTTGGAGTAACTTTTGATGCCAAACTAACCTGGAATCTTCACTTAGACAAAAGACTAAAGAAGGCTTACATCTCTTTTGAGCAGTGCCGCAGAACCATAGGGAACACCTGGGGAATGAAACCCAACGTGGCTATGTGGATTTACACTGCTATAATAAGACCAATGATAGCCTATGGAGCCATCGTCTGGTGGCCTAAGAGTCAGCAGACTGTAGCGAAACGTAAGCTCAGCCAGGTACAACGAGTAGCCTGTTTAAACACAATTGGAGCTATGAGAACGACACCAACAAGAGCAATGGAAGTGATGCTGTGCCTGCCACCACTAGACATATATCTAGAAGAGGTGGCCCTAACTACTATGGCACGTCTCAAATCCGTTGGCATACAGCCAAACATAGGATGTGGAGTGACCAGATGCCGGCTGTGGAATGAGGCAATTAAACAAATGCCACTTCTGCAGGTACGTGCAGATGGTATTTCTCCACAGTTCATCTTTGATAGACCCTATGAAATACACACCAACAGTAGCAATGAGGTTGTCAGTGAAGGAACAGTTAACATCTTCACAGACGGATCGAAAAAGAAAGAAGGAACAGGTTGTGGGGTATACTCCAGGAACCTGCAAATTCAAATTAAATGGGCTATGGACAAACAAGCCAGTATAATACAAACAGAACTGGCGGGAATAACCATAGCCGCAAAAGAAATTTCCCGTAGACAAATAACGGGAAAAACAATAAGAATCTACACTGATAGTAGACAATCACTACTGGCCCTACAGAGACACAAAATAACAACAGGGTCAGTATGGGAATGCCATCAGGCACTCGTGGGCGCGTCCAGCATGAACAGTGTCATTCTATGCTGGGTCAAAGGGCATGCACAGTGCAGAGGCAACAGGGAAGCTGACAGTCTGGCTAAGAAGGCAGCCAGTCTAAGTATACTTGGACCTGGCCCTTCCAACATACTGCCGACCTCAGCAATAATGCTAGTGATTAAAGAAGACACCCACAGAAAATTTAAAAAACTGTGGGATGAAACTCATAGTTGTCAGTTGGCCAGGGATCTGCTTAGATACCCTGACAAGGATACAACGATGATCTACCTGGGAATGTCCAGGAAGAACCTGCGCTTTGCGACAGGAATTCTTACTGGTCATTGCCAGCTGAGGAAGCACCTTTATAACATGAAGTTAAATGACACACCCCTATGCAGAGGTTGTGAACAAGAAGAAGAGACTGTCCAACACGTACTCTTTGAGTGCCCGGCAGTCTCCTCCAGCAGAGAATCCATTTTGGGAGAACGTTGGCCTACACTGGCCGACTTGAGGGATATTCCCCTAGGCAGCATCACCACCTTCTTCACAAGATTAGGATGGTTGGAGGCCTAGGTGGAATCCTGTATCCCTCGGGAGGACGTACAAGGGGCCCAATGGGGCCTAGGTGCTGCGGTCACCTAAATGTGACTGCCCTCCCACAAACTCCAAACTCCATGATACAAATAGGTAAGGTAAGGAATTATGCGATGTAGGTAAATGTACCTACTATATGATGCAGATACTATATTGATACGATTAAAATCCTCTATTACCTACTTCAATCAAGTACTAAAATTTCGATTCGGAATTTTCCGAATCATCCCGAGCGTATTTAATCTTGACGTGTCAAATCCACAGTAAAAGTCCGAGGTCATCGGCGGCATTTCTGCTAGATCCAAGGAGTGTCGCATATGGGATTTATATGTGATAATACTGTTATACTATTATACTGTACTATACTAATCCTAGAATGAAAACTGCTGCGAAACGGAAATTATCTTCACAGCAACAAAGAACGTTGCAGGAATGGGAAATTATTCTCAGCAATAACGACCCTTGTAAACAAGTAAGGTTCTCTTCTTAACCTCTATAGAGTGTAATATATGTTTTGTTTCTTAAATGTTTTCTTAACTGCTTCTCAAGTCACCGAGGTAACTCCTTGAAAATCCAGAATGATTTTGTGTTGGGTAAAGACAAACGAGGTCCTACAGTTTATAGTGGAGTCTGAACCACATCTTGGGGATAATTTTATAATTAAAATTATTTCGCAGTGAGCAGGGATTGAACCTGCTTCGCTAGGTATGCCAGTATGCAAGCTAGACGCGCTAAACCACTGAGCTACCGTCCCCTTGATATGTGTAATTACATTCTTCATTTCTGTAGAGCGTTGTATATGTGTATAATTACATTACTCATTTGTGTCATACTACTTCTATATTACTGTGTAAAGTAGATTATTAAAAACTCAAAACTCTAATTATTACAATATCTTCAGCCGTCCAGGATACAAGTTGGTTGTATTTATTTCAGCTTATAAGCATAAGCTTGTCATCGGGCCCTAAGCCCAAGCTAGGAAACCATAAAAATTTCTTAATTTTACTTAGGACCTAAGGAACATTCTCCCCTTTGAATCTAGTATTAAATTATATCTAAATGTGGCTAGCTTTACCACTAATATTTCATATCAGGCTCTCAGCCAAATTTAGCATAGTAATTTTATTTAACTTTAAGATTTCATTACTATTACAAGTGCATATTATCATAAACATTCATTTTAAGTCATAAGTATCCTCTCCGGTGTGCACCAGGAGATATAAGCTCCCTCCGAGCAAACATTGTAGATGTGCACAGGTCGAACGTCGACAGCCAAATGGAGAGGCACAGATCTGCGATTCATATTTATGTGAATCGGCGCAGCCCGCTTAGGCTCCACCCCTTAGCGCTTGCAACTTTGCGCGCTCTCCATTGGCGCGACTCGAACATATAAATATAACACGTTTTGCACTTGATAGTCAGTCGATCGCCAGCAGCCGCCGCGGCATCACTCACGTACCAGATTCTCAACTTTTCACTTTGTTATTTAATTTCCACTTTGTCATTCTGTCAGGCTGCACTTCATTTAACTAATTTATCATTTAATCCCAGTTCCGGCGGTGTATCGTCAATACACCGCAACGGCCCAGTTTACCCAGTTTCGTGGCAAAATATTTTAAATATTTTACACGACCCAAAACTCTCGAGATTTTGGTGTGACAACTAGACACACCAAAATCATTTTATGAAGGATTTCGTTAAGCGACACAGTCGATTAACAAGGTAGTCGGTATAGCCTTTTCCAAGGTTGCCGCCATCACGAAGATAAGGAACAGCAACGTCTTCGAGGGATTCTACACTTCAAGTTGACACTCCGATAGTTACTACGAAATACGAACTCTCGTATAGACTGGTCAACCGCGCAAGACTTTATAGACAGAGTGAGAGAGTTCGTCGCCGTACAGGGACTAGGTAAGTGTCAACGAAAGTGCTCCGCTTCGCTTCGCTCCGATCTGTTCCCCTCACCACGGCAGAGTAAAAAGATACCTCTACCTGCTCGTGGCACCGATTCCAAGACATCAGCCGCTCCTGAATCAACTGTACTCCGCATCCAACATCATATCACCGCATGCTCCAATCATCCAGTGGCAAGTCAGTTCATACGCCACTGTCCATCCTGATCTCCACGAAACATTTCTGTTCCTGATTTCCGCTGTGTAATTCAGCACTGTTCGAGAAAGGCCGACTCAGGCGACTTCAACGTAGGCGACGTCCTCGTCTACATTGGTCTCTTGAGCCACTCGCCTCGTCGGGAATTCGGCAAGCTAAGGGACGCATTTCGACTCAACGAGCGTACCGGAGTGTTGAGAAGGAATTAGGCCCCTGCTCTTGTCAAGACGCGAATGACAGACGCTTCCTAAATTCAGACAAGGTATTTTATTCAAATTTTCAGTTAGGGCTGACCACAGAGTGCCTAGCTGCACGTCGGCAACGTCCGACCTAGCCACTCTGTTTATCTAGGACTTAGACTTGAAATATTAATTTATTTTATTTATCGACACACTGCTTTTGGCTCGCAGTTGTGTCGCTGCTCGCAACAAACTTTGCTTGCAGATATTATCTCGTCTACGGACGACACCCAGGGGGAAATATTTTAAATTATTTTATTTATCGATACACTGCTTTTGGCTCGCAGTTGTGTCGCTGCTCGCAACAAAACTTGCTTGCAGATATTATCTCGTCTACGGACGACACCCAGGTGTTTTTGCTTTGAGTATTTTTCAGATCTAAATTAAGGAAATGGCACATTCTCAGTCGCCGCTTCCAGCAACGTGGGAACACTCCGCGCATGAGTTGGGTAACCCCGGCCGCTATCTATACAATGCCAGCACACACGGCTGTGCTCCACCTCTCACGGCGGCGTCGCTTCACGGCGTCCCCGTAGAGGCAGGGTTTGGTCTCCATTCAGGGGGCCAGATTCGTGGACATGTCGCCCGGAACGTGGGGCAACCGAATACAGAAGTATTCACCGAATTTCAAACGACCCAGCCGGCTTGTGTAAACATTCCAAATTTAGAAAATAATAACGAATTTATTAGGAGTACTTTCCAAACTCCTTGGCGCCCAATAAACCATCAAAATAGCACTCAAATTAGAAACTTGTCTGCAGCACACTGCAGTAATATTTGTCAAGGGGATTACTGTGAAATTTTTGGACATTCAGGAGGGATAGAAATAATTCATGCGCCGGCTTTTCATGCAAGCCAACAGGGGACTGCCGAGACGGTGCTCAATCGGCGAACGCCCGCGCCTGAACAAACACAGTCACAAGCGCCCGTGTCAACCACCGGTCTTGTGAATGCTTTAACAGAGTTAATTTCGAGGGTAGGCACTACCGATAGGCCGCGAGAGCCTGCACCTACTTTCGAGGGTAAAGATTGGGAAGATCCCTGCCAATTTATTGCTGAACTTCGACAATATTTTTATAGAAATCGTATACCAGAAGCTGACCAGGGGTATGTAGCGGCGAGCTACCTGGGGGGCAAAGCCAAAGCATGGCACGATATTTATAGGTACGAACGCTCCGATTTTAACACTTTTAGCCAGCGACTTATAAACAAATTTAACGATCCTGCGCTTTTATGCAATTTAAAATCACGCTGGTATGGGGATAAACAGAAAGCTAGTGAGGGAATTGCATCGTTCATTTTATACAAACATCAACTAGGCAAAAGGTTGGGACTGACGGACGATCCGGCAGTAAAGTTTCGCCAAATAATAGAACTCGCTCTACCTCAGATTAGGTCTTTCTTGAGGACTCGGGCATATACTGACATAGACTCCTTCGTACAGTTTGCGGAGGAAATCGAACGCGATGTGTCGGACAGGCCATCACAACCGCGTCAGAATATGACTGCAAATCAAGAGAGGGGCGGGCAAACATCCCAACGCAGGGAACCTCAGCCGCAGGCAGCGAACCGCGCCGCGGCAGGCCAACAACAACAGGCCTCTGCATCACAACCCAACAAACCACCGTCGCCTTGCAGGCACTGTGGCGATCACTGGCACTTTAATAGGGACTGTCCTAACAGGGGAAGACAAACTAGCATTGCATATCAAAACCAACAACAAAGCTCAGGCCGCCCCGCTCAAGTAGCGACCGCCTCAGCTAACAATAACTTAGTTGTAGATAATCAAATTGCCGGCCCATCGTCGGAAAACTAAAAGAGGGGCGAGTCACACTCCGCTCCTCGCCCCAGTCTCCACGTGCTCCACCAGCACCCCTCGCTGCTCCAAACGCGCAGATTAGCAGCCTGCAACATGCCTCATTGGGGAACACCGAACCTTCGCTTCTCAGCGTGCTTCTCAACGGCAAACACGCACTAGCTCTCCTCGACAGCGGGGCTAGTCACTCTTTTATTCATTCACGCATTGTAGACGACCTGCCGGTGCAGGCAGCGAGCCTCACCGTCAAACTCGCGGACGCGGCATGCGCCGTCGAGGCAACAGGCAAAGTCGTTTGCAACTTAAATATTATGGGGGTGGAGACGAACGTCTCTCTGCACATTTTAGCCAACATGACAGACGACATTATCTTGGGCAGGGACTGGATGCCACAGGAAGGTGCCGTCCTTGATTTTATTAACCGGTGCCTCTATTTCGGAACTACCACCAGACACAGCGTGTTCTGGCACGCCCAGCGACGGCCTGCCGAGGTAGCCAAGACACCGGTCGTCTTGACAGACACCCAGGTCCCCCAACAAGAACGTGAAGTTTATCAAACCGCGCTAAACAAATTTTCAGACGTCTTTGCAGAGGGGCTTCGTCAACCCACTACTCGGGTCTGCACCCACAAAATTAAATTAAAAACCGACAAACCCTTCAAAATTCGACGGACGCAATTTTCTCAGACAAAGAGACAGATCATACAAGAGGAAGTCACTAAAATGCTAGCAGCGGGTGTTATTCGCCGCAGCCACTCACAATACAGTTCACCGGTTGTTATTGTGACAAAGAAAAACGGGAAGCCACGTTTTTGTGTGGACTACAGGCAACTAAACTCCATCACAGAAGACGAAGTAGCACAGCTACCGCCAGTGCGGGAGACCATAAAAGAGCTCGGCGACGCTCAAGTCTTCTCGAGTTTAGACCTGCGAAGCGGCTATTGGCAAATACCCTTGGCGGCTGAAAGTATCCCGCTGACAGCATTTAGTACTCCTGAAGGGGCCACATACGAATTTACCGTCATGCCTTTCGGTTTACAAGGCGCGCCTGGCACTTTCACGAAAATGATGGCAGAAGTACTCTCCGGTTTCTTAGACAACTTCGTCAAGGTCTATCTGGACGACATTATAATTTATAGCGATACCCACGAAGAACATCTAGTCCATCTGCAGATGGTACTAGCACGCCTCAGGCTTCACGACCTGAGATGTGCGCTTGATAAATGTATCTTTGGGGCGGATGCGTTAGATTATCTTGGCCACCGGATCACGGCCCGACATAACGAACCGACGGAGCATCACGTACTACAGACACAAAATTATCCAACTCCACGAACTATGAAAGAACTGCGGGGTTTCCTCGGCACAGCAGGGTGGCTCCGCGAATACATTGAGGATTTCGCGATCCTCGCCGCCCCGCTGACCGACCTCACAGGAAAGAATAGGTTTGTTTGGACTAAAGAGGCCGACGAGGCTTTCACAAAATTAAAGGAAGCTCTCTCTCGCCCTCTGAAATTGCACAGACCAGTCCAGAGTGAACGGTTTTACCTTCAGACGGATGCAAGTTCTCTGGGCATGGGCTGTGTTCTGTTTCAGTTGGACGAAGAGGGCAACCGAAAAATCATTTCCTGTAGTAGTGCGAAATTTAATGCCACCGAACGACGTTATCACATAAATGAGCAGGAGGTACTTGCCGTTATTTATGCGTGTAAGAGGTATCGCCAACACCTCGACGATAAACGTTTCACACTTATCACCGACAGTAAAGCTCTAGTTTGGTTAGACAAGTATAAAGATGATAGGGCAAAGCTCACGCGCTGGGCACTTCTATTACAAGAATTCACGTTTGATGTAGTGCATTGTCCTGGCCGCGAAAACCAACTGCCAGACATGCTCTCACGCTTCCCAGCCCAACCTGAGCGGGATATCACCGACGTCGTGGACGAGGAGCGCCTCTTGCCACCAGTCGAGCGAGACGCGGCCGGAGAGCTCCGTGTAATCAATGCGGGCGAACAGACTCTCTTCGAGGCCATAAAGCAAGCCCAACTCGCCGACCTACGCTGTCAAGAGCTCGTCGTCCACTGGCACCAGTATGTCGCCGGGGAACAGGGGAATTGGGACTTTATACAAAAATTCATTGTAGAAGACGGCCTTCTTTACAACATCGAAACAGACAAAAAGCTATTACTGGTACCCAAAGGTTTACAGCAGCGGGTTATAAGCGCATATCACGACTCTGTCCTCGCTGAACACCCAGGCAGGGATGAAACATATCGACAGGTGGGGCAACGATACTTCTGGTCAGGCATGTGGAGACAAATCAAAACACACGTACGTTATTGTTTAATCTGCGCTTCGACT
The DNA here is from genome assembly GCA_963583905.1 of Stenurella melanura. Taxonomy (NCBI): domain Eukaryota; kingdom Metazoa; phylum Arthropoda; class Insecta; order Coleoptera; family Cerambycidae; genus Stenurella; species Stenurella melanura. The sequence continues at coordinate 68,421,050 of OY757318.1, forward strand.
AAGGCTAGCGCGCGGCAACCGGCCGCTCCCTTGCGTCCTCGCCCGCCTACACGCCCTTGGCAGGCTGTCAGCATTGACCAAATGGGTCCTTACCCAGAAACGCTTAAACATAACAGATACATCATAGTCATTTCAGACCTATTTAGTAAGTGGGTGGAGGCTATCCCGACCGAAACGGCGACGGCCGCGGATATGATATATTGCTTAGAACAGGCTTTCTCGCGCTGGGGTTATCCGGAGAGCATCATCTCGGACAACGTCTCACAATTTTACAGTGACGCTTGGGACCGTTTTATTCAAAAATATCATATCGCCCATTATACTAGTCCAATATACCACCAGAGAGCTAATCCGGTGGAGAGGCGAAACCAGGAATTGAAGAAAGCACTGCGAGCCCAACTCATGCGCGCTCCACACACATCGTGGGACTCTCGTCTGCACGAAATTCTCTTCGCCCTCAGGCGCAGGAGAAACGCCGCCATGGGAATGTCTCCGTCAGAGGCATTACTTGGCGCCGACTTACCAATGCCCGGCTCTTGGCAACACCCGGCCGAACGAGAGCCCGTTGATAATCGCGGAGTAACACGCGAGCGCCGCATCGAACAAGCTCAACGACGTCAAATCATTATTCAAAGAGACCTTTTTCCGCAACCACGTACAGCCCCAGTCCAACTGACCGTCGGACAAAGAGTGCTAACGCGAACACACGATGAGGAAAGACGCGAGTTCGGTAGAACCTGGTCAGGACCTCACTTAGTTGTCGCAGTGCGCGGGGATGGGGTGTACAGCATACAAAAGGGCGATCGTGTGGCCCTCATTCATATAGACGATCTTAGACCGCTACCGCCGGCTCGTGAACCGCGAGACGCGTTCCGCGACGACGGTGCCACAAGCGGCGAAGAAGATGATGAGGCCCAGGATTAGTTTTAAGAAATTTTGTATTGTTCTATCTGTTGTTAGTTTTAAGTACCCATCCATTGTCCCATTCTACCTTATAACGTTTTTTGAAAAAATTATTTGAATAAAGAGAACTTAAACAATTATTGCACACTTACACACACAACAGATCTCGAGAGGGGCGTGTCATCGGGCCCTAAGCCCAAGCTAGGAAACCATAAAAATTTCTTAATTTTACTTAGGACCTAAGGAACATTCTCCCCTTTGAATCTAGTATTAAATTATATCTAAATGTGGCTAGCTTTACCACTAATATTTCATATCAGGCTCTCAGCCAAATTTAGCATAGTAATTTTATTTAACTTTAAGATTTCATTACTATTACAAGTGCATATTATCATAAACATTCATTTTAAGTCATAAGTATCCTCTCCGGTGTGCACCAGGAGATATAAGCTCCCTCCGAGCAAACATTGTAGATGTGCACAGGTCGAACGTCGACAGCCAAATGGAGAGGCACAGATCTGCGATTCATATTTATGTGAATCGGCGCAGCCCGCTTAGGCTCCACCCCTTAGCGCTTGCAACTTTGCGCGCTCTCCATTGGCGCGACTCGAACATATAAATATAACACGTTTTGCACTTGATAGTCAGTCGATCGCCAGCAGCCGCCGCGGCATCACTCACGTACCAGATTCTCAACTTTTCACTTTGTTATTTAATTTCCACTTTGTCATTCTGTCAGGCTGCACTTCATTTAACTAATTTATCATTTAATCCCAGTTCCGGCGGTGTATCGTCAATACACCGCAACGGCCCAGTTTACCCAGTTTCGTGGCAAAATATTTTAAATATTTTACACGACCCAAAACTCTCGAGATTTTGGTGTGACAACTAGACACACCAAAATCATTTTATGAAGGATTTCGTTAAGCGACACAGTCGATTAACAAGGTAGTCGGTATAGCCTTTTCCAAGGTTGCCGCCATCACGAAGATAAGGAACAGCAACGTCTTCGAGGGATTCTACACTTCAAGTTGACACTCCGATAGTTACTACGAAATACGAACTCTCGTATAGACTGGTCAACCGCGCAAGACTTTATAGACAGAGTGAGAGAGTTCGTCGCCGTACAGGGACTAGGTAAGTGTCAACGAAAGTGCTCCGCTTCGCTTCGCTCCGATCTGTTCCCCTCACCACGGCAGAGTAAAAAGATACCTCTACCTGCTCGTGGCACCGATTCCAAGACATCAGCCGCTCCTGAATCAACTGTACTCCGCATCCAACATCATATCACCGCATGCTCCAATCATCCAGTGGCAAGTCAGTTCATACGCCACTGTCCATCCTGATCTCCACGAAACATTTCTGTTCCTGATTTCCGCTGTGTAATTCAGCACTGTTCGAGAAAGGCCGACTCAGGCGACTTCAACGTAGGCGACGTCCTCGTCTACATTGGTCTCTTGAGCCACTCGCCTCGTCGGGAATTCGGCAAGCTAAGGGACGCATTTCGACTCAACGAGCGTACCGGAGTGTTGAGAAGGAATTAGGCCCCTGCTCTTGTCAAGACGCGAATGACAGACGCTTCCTAAATTCAGACAAGGTATTTTATTCAAATTTTCAGTTAGGGCTGACCACAGAGTGCCTAGCTGCACGTCGGCAACGTCCGACCTAGCCACTCTGTTTATCTAGGACTTAGACTTGAAATATTAATTTATTTTATTTATCGACACACTGCTTTTGGCTCGCAGTTGTGTCGCTGCTCGCAACAAACTTTGCTTGCAGATATTATCTCGTCTACGGACGACACCCAGGGGGAAATATTTTAAATTATTTTATTTATCGATACACTGCTTTTGGCTCGCAGTTGTGTCGCTGCTCGCAACAAAACTTGCTTGCAGATATTATCTCGTCTACGGACGACACCCAGGTGTTTTTGCTTTGAGTATTTTTCAGATCTAAATTAAGGAAATGGCACATTCTCAGTCGCCGCTTCCAGCAACGTGGGAACACTCCGCGCATGAGTTGGGTAACCCCGGCCGCTATCTATACAATGCCAGCACACACGGCTGTGCTCCACCTCTCACGGCGGCGTCGCTTCACGGCGTCCCCGTAGAGGCAGGGTTTGGTCTCCATTCAGGGGGCCAGATTCGTGGACAAGCTAAATAAGACTTCCCTCCCTACTATCGAAACCACAGCCTTGGGTAGACAGGCAAAGAGAGCTAATGCTACTATATTAACCAATCTTAGAACAAGGCTGCTGTGAAACGGAAATTATTTATACAGCAACAACCACCCTTGTAGACAAACAAAGTTTTCTTGTTAACCCCATCCGAAAATTATAATCCTAATCAACCTTTCAGAAATATGCTCCTAGGTCCCCAAATTTCTTTTATAAGCTGAAGGAACGAAAATACGAACTGCAATTCGGTTAACCACAAATATTACTGTGTAGTGTAAAGTTCAAACATTAAAACCTACGAGAGAATAATTACTTCGATAACATCAGCCATCTGGAGATATTTCAATTTTTATAGAAGTACTCACTTCTCAGTAAAAACAACGCTGCGCTCTAGAGATCTTTATTCTGTGTTTACTGCCGTATTGCTACAACTAGAGTTTATTATTTTGTACTTAGACATTCTCATCGACATGTTTACTTTGGTAGTTATTGTGATTTAATGTCTGTTTAGGTTATTACTACTGTGTAACGTAGGTTAAGAACATTTTAAAGTATAATTATATTGACATCTTCCACTGCTTTAGAGACAATATGGATAGGATCTTTTAACCTATGACCATAAGTTAAGCAAGAAAAACGCTTCACTTGCTGCAGAGTATTGGAATCAGCCCTAGATAAACACAAATATGGCAACATCTGGCAAAGACAGGTTTATATACTAGTACTAGAATAAAAGTTGCCGTGAAAAAGAAAGTATTTTCACAGCAACCAACTTTTACGATAAGTAGCCTTCTTGTTGAAGTGAGTAGTGTCGTAGATGTTTAATTATATTCTTCATTTACCTCAAAACACCGATCTTATCTAATTCTCTAGAAAATAATTATTTCTGTTTGAACAAGAGTCACTAAGGAATTACCAAATGACCCAGTTTTCTAGTATTAATGCAATTCCTGCACATAATATGGTAGGTAGACTGCAATGAACTGCTACTTCTTGTTACTTCAACAATATTGTAACAATTATAACGAAAATTAACTTGGAAAAATAATGTTTTGGAAACTGCAACGAAAATCGAACTTAAAGTTTTCGGAATCTACTAAAAAATTCGGCTGAACCCAGCGTACATCATATGATGCAGGGCAACTTTTCAATTTTAAATATAATTTTTACCAATTGCAAATTCCTCACAAAAAGGCAAGGACGTTTACATGGGCGTCGCTTATTGCGATGAGGCCACCACAACGGGGAATAGCTGTAAGTACGCTGGAAAAAGCAGGGAAGCCTCATATAACTTACATATGCTTCTTGAAGATATAAGTCTGTTATCCTGACGAATGATAAAATTACCAATTGGGACATTTAAAGTTAGTAACAAAACGTCAGTTTCAAAACCTTCCAACGCTATCTCAAGATTTACATACAAATCTTTAGAGAAATCTGAATATCTGTTTGTGCCAGTCGATAATTACAATCATCTAGACGTCGTATGAGGTTGCATTCATACGTTCTTGAAACGTGCACCACTTGCCATGTGTGGTATACGCTGATCAGAGTCGGTTTATATATAATTAACTTAGAGACACTTTGAATATTTCATTAACATCACTTATTTTAATTTAAGTTGGACGGCTTTCGTTCGATTCCATTACGAATCGGCAGCTAAATTTAAATGATCACATGCGACTCTTTCACCAGGGCACCAATTGTTCAGTCTAGCGAGGTTATTGACAATAAGAGTGTCTCTACACTGTTAATATTTGGACGACGATCAGAGAGAGTAAGACACGACGGGAAGCTGACAATAGCAATCTAAAATAACATTTTGCCTTCATCATCTTTGTGATTGAGAATATCGCCGACTATTCCAGATGGCATTTCTAGCGCTTTTTGTAATAACTGAAACAACTACAACCAGGGAAATAAAGATCCGACATCCCAACAATCCTCTTCACAATCCACTCAATTTCCTTCATTACCAACTGACTAACATAGCACCTATTAAAGAACGTCTCATCGAATTGTCTACCAAATGCGCGACGTCCACATTACTTTGTTGCCCAGGGCAATATCGGCGATACTCATGGCTGGTCACTTCAACTCGCTTGGTATACTTTGCAAAATAAAACAGTGATCGAAAACAAGACGCCTACAAGTTTATTAGCAAAGACACAAATATAAATAAAGTTCGTACTTATACCTTAATCACTTCTGGGTAGCCACCACCCAGGAGGGAAGTTGTGCCACGCAGCACCCGTACAGAACTTGATCTTACAAAACTCAAGACTTCATTCTTTCCTTGTGTGACTCTTTTTACAATTCAGTATTTCCGCCCTAGTTACAACGTAGCCTAGGTGAATAGGCTCAATTTTATCTGACTAGGAACTTTCTCGATTTCTAAGTGAAACATGCTTCGTTTCAACAATAAAATGGTTTAAATAATTTAATTTAATAAATATCCTTTATTAAAAAATGCTGTACCGGGTGTTTTAAATAAATCTCGCATGACAATATAGATCATAAGATACTGCCTGATGGACTGCAATACACAATGCTGCTGCAGAAAAACATACACCATAATCATTTTTGAAAATATTGAAATCAAGAGCGACATATGTGCTTTGTTTTAATCTGGTTTCAGATTACCTGTACCAGATGAATTAGATCATATTTCCATGTTGAAATTAAGCAACATGGATTGGAATATTGCAAACTTTGATGTTACAACACCACTACTAAGTAGCAGTTGCAGAATACTGGAAAAGAAGCAGTCAATCAATAAAATCATACGAGCAGCAGCGATGACATGGGCAAGTAATTTACTTGAAACAAATTATTCGTTATCTACAAGAGCAAAGCTCAAATACTTAATTATATTATTAATCATTAATTATTTTCTAGTAACCATGCAGTTCGATAGGTCTTGCGTCGTAGGTTTGAACTGCTTGATACACCAGAATTTCCAACACTGTCTTAAACGTGTACCATTGGCAGCTGACTACATTCTGTCTGAACTATTATGCACTAATTTGTGCAACAGATTGGTTAGTGACTGCTAATCATAGTTCTATTATTTCATTTGCTTACAAATGATCACCTATAAGATGAAATCGTTACAAAGAAAAAGTATAAGTACTATCCAAAACGTATCAAACTAGCAAGATACCTTCGCCCAAATATGGTTTGATTTTAAGAGACTTCGTGTCTGTATAGTTATTGATCTCTATAGTAACAATTGTGAAGTAGTTTAGCCCTATCCACCTGCTTAACTGGATGGTGAATTAGTTATAAATCTGCTGGGCTAATTTAAATAAAACCAAAAATTATAATCACGACACACATTTCAGAAGTATGCCCTCAGGCCTTCAAAACTTTTTTGGAAGGAATGAAAATGGGAGTCGCGATTCGGTTTACACAAGATATTAATGTGTAGTTCAAAGTTAAAGCATTAAAGACTGAGATATAACAATTACATTGGTATTATCAGCCGTTCAGGAAATATTTCAATACCTATATAAGTACTCAGTTCTCAGTAAAAACCCTGTTGCACTCTTGAGATCTTCGTTTTGCGTTTACTGCTGTACTGCTAGGGTTTATTATATCGTAATTAGACATTCTCAACGACATGTTTACTATTGTAGTTACTGTCCATTAAGGTCTATTTAGGTTATTACTACTGTGTAACGTAGGTTAAGGACATCGTAAAGAATAATTACATTGATATCTTCCACGGCTTTAGAGACTATTTGGATAGGTTCTTTTAACCTATGACCATATAAATTAAATAAGAAAAACGCTTCACTTGCTGCAGAGTATCGGAGCCACAGCCATAGATAAACACAAATACGGCAACATCTGCGGCCAAGATGGCTGACAGTGAACTTGTAAGTTTAAGTGTGCTCTGTGGATTTTGTAAAAAACCAACAGTGAACAAGAAAGTTAAATGTGGAAACTGCTCAACAGCTTTCCACCCAAGCTGTTCTACCAAAAAAACAAAAAAGTGCTGTGATAAACAATCATATACAGAGGAAAATCAATGTGATAACTTGGAAGAGCAAGACTCTATAAATGATACTTTAATAGAAAAATCAATAATCTGGGAAAATAAAATACTGAAAGAAGTGAATAGAGACTTAAGGGACAATATCAAGTTATTAAAAGAAAAAATTGAATACTTAGAAACACAAAATTCAAACCTGCAACAGTCACAAATTAATAAAGAAAACACATCTAGTAGTTATAACACACATGACGAAATACTAGAACACATCACCAAAGATATAAATGCAAGATTTCAAATTAACTTTAATTCCATAGAAGAAAGAATAAATAACTTAGACATGAACATAAACAAATTGACTGGAAATAGGATTGATACAAAAAGCATTAAAGATAGTACATTCATACAAAAACCACAAACATATAAAAACAAGCAAGACAATAATCCAGTGACTCCCAAACAATCTCAAGTGACCAATAAAATAACTCCAAAACAATGTGACAATAACACTGAAAGATTTCGAAAAACACCAAATAAAAGTAATGAATGACATAATACACTTAGAATCAACGGATATGGACCAGCAAAATCAAGATATAATAAATTCGTCGGATCAAATAAATACTGATATCGAGAGATGGCAGCTAGTTCAAAGGAAAAGAAAACTATATGGTAGAAATATTGGACAAGCAGAAGAGAATAATGGGAAATTTAAGGGAGCAAAACCAAAAGTATGGATGTACCTCTCTAGAGTTACTGAAGACGCCACAGAAGAAGACATAAGGGAATACCTAAGAAATAAAACCAAGGATAACGATGAAGTTTTTATAGTTAAAGACCTAAAAGAACCAGGCATTAAATTTAAAAGCTACATGGTAGCTGCAGATTTTAAATATAAGACAGAATTCTACAAGTCCTCCTTTTGGCCAAGTGGTGTTCGTTATAGAAGATTTGACTTTAATCTCCACCAAGAAAAATATAAAACTAGAAATGTCGCTATTAATGGCATTGAAAGCGATAGACCAAGTTCTTTTTTAGGAGCGCCAAAGACAATCTAGAAGCAATTACCGGCAATGTTTCTATGAAAAATCTTAAATACAGAAATATTATAAAAGATAACCAAATCAGTACCGACGTGAACTCATTACAGGCAGAAGTATCTAATCTAAATATTTTATACCTAAACATACAATGTATCACGAATAAAATAAATACAATTGACCTTCTCATAAATGTAACAAACCCTACTTTTCTGTGCTTTAGTGAACACTGGGCCTGCAAAACGCAAATAGAACAAATAAATATCGAGGGGTATCAGCAAATCAGTTATTACTGTCGTCAAAGTCACACACATGGCGGCACAGTGATCTTTGCAAAACACAACATTGCAAGTAAGTGTAAAAACATTAAAAAAATCTGTAATTTATCAATTGATCTATCATTTGAATGCGCTGCTATATAATATTCAAAAAACACACATCGACAGTATGAATAAGACACTAAATACGTTAATGCTGGAAGGCATAATTCAATCATACAATCTAACCTCCCTCTTTGAGGGACCTACGAGGGTAGCAAGTCTGGGCAACTGTTTAACACAGAGCAGCATTGACTACATAATAACTAATATAAACAAAGAAAACTTAATATGCGACAACTTCGATCCTGGACTCTCTGATCATCATGCGCAGGTGGTAATCTGGAGAGATGATACTAAGAACAAAATTCATGACAACACTAAGGCTACCTCGCAATTTAGAAAAATTAGTGATCTCTCTATATCGGAATTCAAAAAACTTTTTACTAACGACAAACTATTCATGGAAAATTTCTACAACACAGCATATATTAACATTAACGAGGCCTATGGTTCCTTTTGGGAACACTTCCACTGGTGCTTTGAGGCTGCTTTTCCAAAAATCACAAAAAAGAACATAACATCTCAACAACATAAAATCATATTCACTCCTACCCTCACAACAAAACTGCAAGACCTAAAATATTTAAACTACCTAAGAAAGCAATGTCACTCTGAAGAAATAAACGACAAATATAAAAGAACTAAAAAAACTCTTGAAAATTATATTAAAAAGGAAAAGCAAACTTTCTATATGCAAAAAATTAAGCAGTCTAATAACCAAAGTAAAACACTGGAATATTGTTAATAATCCAAATGCAAAGAAAACCGCAAACCACATAACCATTAGCCATGATAATAAAATTATCACTGACGAAACTGAAGTAGCACAGACGTTTGGGAAATATTTCTCCTCCATCGTAGAGGACAAAATAAAAACTCACTTTAACAGGGTGTCTACTAAATCTTAATCTTAAAATTCCCTGACTTTTCCAGGTTTTCCAGACATTATTTTATCTAAATTCCAGGTTTTTAACTTCTTACATTCGAACAAATATGAAAATATGTATTAACCTCAAAAAATTATAAACAAATTCTATGAAACGATTAGAAAACATTTTTGCATTTTATTACTAAAACATTTATTTTCTAGAACCCAATTACGAACTGAATTATTTCTACAAAAATTATCATTGTTTTTTAGTCTTTAAAGAAGTCTCCCTTTTTTAATCAGAATTAACAACAACAAAATATATAGAAATAGTGAAATAGTACAAATAAAAAATCTATCTATAGTACAGGCAATGAAGGCAAAATATTGTAAAAACCTCGCAAAAATTAATAAAAGGATCATCTCTGGGGTTTTAGTAATTACTAACCTGTAGAATGGAATAATGCATTCTTTGCACTTCCAAGTTCCGGGAAAATTCAAAAAATTTGGAAACACTTTTTGATTTTCAGTTTTTTTGCTCTAGCGGCTAAAATAATGAAAATAGAGAAACAAGTTTTAAACGTCCCTTTCTCTACAGAAAAGGTCTTAACACATTTTTATCTTACTTAAGCCGTTTGGGGGATAAATCCAGTTTTCCACTTATAGTTTTGAGCCGCTCAGAAATGCGCGTAAAGTGAGAATTCTCCGGGAGTTTCGTACGACCAGACAGATCGATCGATAATTCTTACTATTCAGAGCCGCTAAAAAAATGATGTGGATCTGCTTTAATGTGGAACTAATCACAAAATTCATACAAATTTTTATCATAGAGAAAAAGTATTAGAAGATGGCTTAGCAAACTATATACAGTTAATTTATTCATATCTTTGAATTTTATGCATCCTCCCTATTTCTCCCGTAACAATGGGTGCTTCTTCACTGCATGAATTCGATTCCACGCACTTTAGTTTATATTTCGTGAAAATCTCATTAAAGAATGTTAAGAAACAAATAAGTTGTATATGTTTTACTGTATAATTGTGCATTTTCTGAACATGTGTGAATAATGTAGACAAATTCAAAAAGTACTGCACGCATTTAACAAACTCTAGTCATTCAAAAGAATATATCTTATTGTACTTATAATCTAGAAATTAAGATTGTGCTATTATTAATTAATTAAGATATAGCGAATTAAACTCCAAAATTTGGAGATGACTGATCAATGAGAAATACACATCTACTTAGATCGCAAGGCATATTTTTGTAACAAAGTAATTGCAATAAAATGTAATTGAATTAATATATCATTATATAAGAATATATTAGCAAAATAAATTATCATTCTAACGACTCCCGGCAAATATATGAATAAATCTGTGGTTCAGCTGTACAAAGTTTACTAAGCCATCTAACACTTTTTCTCTATGATAAATTTTTTTAAGAATTTTGTGATTAGTTCCACATTAAAGCTTGAGACTTTTCGCTACATTTCATATTATTTTAATTTTTTTGGGTCTCTGAATAGTAAGAATTATCAATCGATGAGTCTGATCGTACGAAACTCCCGGAGAATTCTCATTTTTCGCACATTTCGAAGTGGCTCAAAACCATAAGTGGAAAATTCTATTTATCTTCTAAACCGCCAAGTAAGAAAAAAATTGGTAAAGACCATTTTTAGAAAAAGAGACGAGCTACAACTTTTGCTGAAAACTTTTTTCTCTATTTATTTTGGCCGCTAAAACAAAAAAAAAACGAAAATCAACAAGTTTTTTCCAAATTTTTTTGAATTTTCCCGGAACTTGGAAGTGCAAAGAATGCATCATTTCATTCTCCAAGTTATTACCTACTTAAATCCCATAGATGATCCTTTTATTAATTTTTGTTATGCTAAATGGCTAATTTGCCTGTACTACTATTCATATATCATTATTTCAACGTAAACTATAATATTAGTTATGCAGAAGCAGAGCCGCAGATATTACCACACAGCGGCGGCGCTGATTGCGGCCAGACTATCTGAACTACCATAGACAATCAACTCTGGAACTACTAGCAATAAATAATAACTGGAGAAGTGCGCTCGCGCATTCATATAGCTATATAAAATTTGTATCAAGGAGTGTTCATAATCTTCATCTTCGAAACATTTCTAACAGATGATTCAATAGTTTGTATTAATAATTATCTGAATGTACAAATTCCAGGTTATACTGCTTATTTTAACAAATTCCCTGATATTTCCAGGTTTTCCCTGACTAAAATAAATTCCCTCACAATTCCAGGTTTTCCAGGTTTTCCAGATTAGTAGACACCCTGTTTAATGACACTGCACCAAAAAAATGTACAACATCCTCCAACGTTGAGTGGAATATGTTTCTCACTCCAGTTACCCCAAACGAGGTATTAAGGGTCATTGTGAATCACTACCAAATAAAAAAAGTACAGGATACGACGAAGTGTCTGCAAAAATTGTCAAAGAATGTAGTAGCATACTTGCAAAACCCATTGCACATTTGGCAAACCTATGCATCATGCATGGACAATTTCCACATTTGCTCAAGCTTGCTACCCTTGTACCCATACTAAAGAAAGGAGATGAAACAAATATTGAAAATTACCGCCCCATTTCACTAATAAGTATTTTCTCCAAAATCATTGAAACTTTACTAGCTCAAAGGATAAATAATTACCTTGAAACATTTCATCTTCTCGCAGACTGCCAACACGGTTTTAGGAAAAATCACTCCACAGAAACAGCAACACTCTCATTTACCCAACACATATATAATTTAATTGATGCCGGAGAAATTGTCGTTGGCATTTTCTTTGACTTAACCCGAGCCTTTGACACGCTTAACATCGAATTTGTGTCCGAAAAACTTCTAAGCCTGGGTTTACGAGGAAACATCAACCGACTTTTAATCTCCTATCTCACTAATAGATGCTTCTATGTAAAACAAGGCAATGTAAAATCAGACATGTACAAAACAAATACTGGAACTCCGCAAGGTAGCGTCCTTGGTCCGCTACTTTTTTTATTATATATCAATGACCTACCCAACAATATTACAAAGGGAAAAAAGTATTTATATATGCAGATGACACTTCTATAATTTTATCCGGAACAACTTCTCAAAAATTATTTGAAAATGTCAACACTACCTTACACGAATTCAGTGAATGGTGTCTACAAAATCGTCTCATTATTAACATAGAAAAAACCATTTGTGTAGAATTTGGAATGAGCCTAAAAACTGCACATAACTTCAACTTTTGTTTTCACAGCGAACATCTAAGCACTGTCAACTCAACAAAATTCTTAGGCACAATGATTGATGCGCAATTTTCGTGGCATGACCACATCAATTACACAGCTAAAAGACTAAACAAAACACATTTTCTAATTAAATCTCTAAAAAATAAATTAGATACAAAATCGCTTGTATCAGTGTATTACGCAAAATTTCACTCTATAATGGCCTATAACATCGTTGTCTGGGGACTATCTGCAAAGGCACACAGAATATTTATAAAACAAAAATCTATCCTTAGATTAATTTTCAATTTAAACTATCAAACATCCTGCAGATATATTTTTCGTGAACACAAAATTTTAACACTAATTAGTACCTACCTTTTAAAAATTTTAACTTACATACATGACAACAAAGATCTCCTTGAAACTCATTCTCAAATACATCACTTCGATACCAGAGGCAAAAACAATTTTCAAACCATAAAACACTACCACTCAAAATACAAAAGATCACCAATATATTCAGGCACTAAATTTACTTCCAACTTGTATGAAACAATTAACATCTCTTCAATTTAAAAAAAAACTGAAAATATTTTTACTCGAAAAGTGTCTCTATACCATTAATGAGTTCACATAGGCACTGCACAACTTAGCAACTCTGTAATAATTTAACTATACATCCGGTTCTTACCTAGTTTTTAAATGTAATATTAGTATAATGTAGAAATGTAAATGTGTTTTAAAATATTTTTTATGCTTAATTTTATCTATTTTGTATTTTGTTTAATACTTTTGTATTATTGACCTGTCTTATCCACTGTTTCCAGTGGCCCAAAAGATTAATACATTTTGTATTGTATTGTATTGTATTATCTGACGAAGACAGCTTTATATACTAGTGCTAGAATTAAAGTTGCCGTTAAAAGGAAATTATTTTCACAGCAACGAACCTTGAAGATAAGTACTTTACTTCTTGAAGTTAGAAGAGGATCGTAGATGTTTAATTATATTCTTCGTTTATAACGTAACACCGATCTTAACCATTTCTCTAGAAAATAGGCGAGTTTTTGTTGAAACAAGAGTCACTAAGGGATTACCAAATGACCCAGTTTCCTAGTATTAATGCAATTGCTGTACACAATAGGTAGACTGCAACAGAAGCAACTGACTGCTACTTGTTCTTATTACTTCAAGAATATAGCACAGTGTGAACCTAAAGAAACGCACAAAATTCATACCTTTGGTATGTGTCATTTGTCAAAAAAGTCTTCGAACAGGTCGATTTTAGTTTTGTAAATGCTACATTTTGTCACTATACCAAAATTTATGACGTCATTGGTTTTTGAGTTATGACGTCATCATAATTTTTTTTAATGGAAACAGACATTTTCGTTTACTGTTTTTGGTGGTATATTCCTTTAGCTTTCCGGCGATATGAAAAAAATTGATATTATCTAAGCCATTCTTTTGGAAAAAAATATTTCTAGTCATTGATACCTTACATAAGTAATTGTGAGAAAAAATCATCTCCGTTGCTCAAATTGCGACCCTCCAACAATTTGGCATTGACTAAGACGGGTGTAGACACTTTGCACGCTGTTCTGAATCATCTCATGGGCAATTCGTCTCATCTCCAAGCCAATTCTCTCTTTGAATTTTTCTATGGTATCCGGTCTCTGAAAATACACCCTTGACTTTAAGTAACCCACAAAAAAAAAGTCTAAGGGGGTTAAATCCGGTGAACGCTGGGGCCACTCAATCGAACCTCGACGGCCTATCCAAAATTAGGTGGGGCCCCGTCTTGTCGAAACCAGACATATTCAACAGAAATATATTCATCTTCATCGTTCGGAAACATAACTGCTAAGGCTGGCACTAACTCAACTCACAAAAACTGTAAATATCTAGCGGCCGTAAGATTTTCTTTAAAAAAAAAGGTCCCAATAAACGATCACCAATCATACCTGCCCGCACATTTACTTTGCCTCGTCTCTGTGTATGGGCTTCTTGAGTCCAAAGAGGATTTTCGCGTGACAAATACCTACAGTTATGCCTTGCAACCATGATGTGTTGTTTTGGTTAGCCCTATTGATGATAAAACAAAATCATTCTCGCATTGCCGGCAAAGAATAGATGAGAAACAGAAATTTGAAACCTGAAGATCTCTTAGGCATAAGTGTTATATGAACTTGCCTAGCCATGTATAAGTAATATCCATATATGCGATCAACCAGCAAGATCAAATAACCACTACATATTCGACATCACAATAAATAAAATTGACCCAGTTTTCTAGTATTAATGCAATTGCTGCACAAAATATGGTAGGTAGACTGCAACTGACTTCTAATTCTTCTTGTTACTTCAACAATATTGTAAGAATTATAACGAAAATTAACTTGGGAAAATAATGTTTTGGAAACTGCAACGAAATTCGACCTTAGAAAATGTTTTCAGAATGTACCATAAAATTCGGCTGAACCCAGCGTACATTATGAGGCATGGTAATTTTTCAATTTTAAATATAATTTTCACTAATTAAAAATTTTTCATGAAATGAAAGGTCATTTACATGGGCGTCGCTTGCATGTGAGACAAGGTTCCATCTACCACATCGGGGAATATGCTTTTAGTACGCTGGGAAAAATCAGGAGAACCTCATATAACTTACATATGCTTCTTGAAGGAGTTAGACGTGTTATCCTGATGATTGATAAAATCACCAATTAGGATACTTAAAGTTAGTCACAAGTCATCCGAAATTTTCGTTGCAGTTATTAGTCCGATCCAAAATCTTCCAACGTTAACTCAAGATTTACATACATATCCTTCGAGAAATCTGAATTTCTGTGCCAGTCGATTGTTACAATCATCTAACCGGTGTATGAAGTTGCGACCGTATGTTTTCGAGACGTGCTCCACTTTCCGTGTGTGGTATACACTGATCCGAGTCGGTTTATATATAATTAACTCAAAGATACTTTGAATATTGCACATTCTATAATCAATGGGTACAAACATGATTGAATCTAAACATTTCATTCGCTACCACTTAGTTTAAGCTCAACGGCTTTCGTACGATTTCGTTTCGAATCGGCAATTAATTTAATGGATCCCATGAGATCCTTTCACCAGGACATCAATTGTTCAGTCTAGCAAGGTTATTGACTCTGGTCCGGTGGATTTGGCTCGCCGGCTGGGTTTGGAGCCCGTGACACTGTTGCGGATTCCGGGATCTGGTCGGCGGGCGAACTTTGCCGGGTGGGTGAGTTCCCTCCCAGACGCGTCTCCGGGTGGCGGATAGGCGCAAGGCCAGGTTGCCGTGAGGCGACCTGGTTAGTGACGATTATAAGGGAGACCTCTCGGAGTAAAAACCGAGCATGGCTCCTGAAGACGTCGCCGCGGACCAACTCCCCAAGCCCGGTTGTAAGCTATCGTGACCTTGGCTGCGTGGCACTGGAGAAGCAGTGTCGCAAACGATGCCCTTGGGACACCTGGCGACCTCCCATTGTATATAGCCTTACCTCCATAAGCGGGCTCTGTGGGGGTGGACCTCCCTTCCCGCTTACTCGTGGTACCTATATGGACCAAAGAAATGAAAAACAAGGGAGGCTCCGCAAGGGGCCTCTCCAAAGGCCGAAAATGGGTGAGAGCTCCTTGAAGGGGAACTCCCCTGCTTCAGGTTTATTTTTCTTACAGATCAATTTGCATCGCAGCGCCGCGGCGACCAATTTACTTGGTCGCCAGGTGTCTGCGATGCAAACAGATCTCATCCTCATCCAGGAACCATAGGCTCAGCAATTACTCATCAAGGGACTGGACAGAAGAAATGGGAATGTCTTCTATTGCACCACAGAGGACAGACCCAGAACCTGCGTGTATGTAAGTAAAAATCTTAAAACATGTCTAATGCCAAATTTCCGTTCTAGGGATCTGGTCGCAGTTAAGGTGAGCTCGACAAAGGAAGGGAGTTGTGGAGATCTAATCATCTGCTCGGCATACCTACCGTACGACTCACCCACCCCACCCCCATCTGAGGAGTTTAGGAAATTAGTGCAATTTTCAAAGGAAAAGCAGCTGCCTTTGGTCCTCGGGTGTGACGCCAATGCTCACCACACAGTGTGGGGCAGCTCGGACGTCAACCCGAGGGGCACGGCATTGCTGGAGTTTCTCTACGCTTCAGATCTGGAGATTATAAATAAGGGGAGCGCCCCTATGGTTGTAATCCAAGGAAGACAAGAAGTAATCGACCTAACTCTGAGCTCCACAACAGTGGGGAACAGAATAAAAGGTTGGAGGGTTATGTCGGAACCTTCCTTATCGGACCATCGATAAATTCGATTCGTCCTGGAAGGAACCGACCAGAACAGATTACGTACAGGAACCCCAGATCCACTGACTGGATCTCTTACACAAGGGACCTGCAAGTGAATCTGAAGGATGTGCCCTGTAAACCAAGAAACTCGCGAGAAGTGGAATCAGCAGCTCTTCAGCTGCAAACTGCCATTATCTCCGCGTTTGAAAACAATTGCCCCTTACAAGTAACTAAAGGGGATAATCGCACCCCATGGTGGAATAAAGAACTATGTGGGTTGCGTAAAGAAACGAGGAGGTTGGTCAATAGAGCAACCTTTTCTGGCGAGCCAGCGGATTGGGAAACCTATAAGGAGTCCCAACGAAGGTACAAAAGCTTGATAAACAAGCAAAAAAGAGAGTGCTCGAAGGCTTTCTACGGAACCATAGAAGGCCTACCGGCACTAGCTAGACTACGTAAAACTCCCGCAAAAAGTCCATCATCGCGGCTTGATTGCATCAGGCTTCCAGATGGATCTTACACAAACAATGACCGTGAGACAATTGAGTGTCTAATTGAGGCTCATTTTCCGGGGTCAGAGATTGTGGAAACTAAACCCCTGGCGACGGAACCCAGATCAACGGCTACTGCCGCAGACTGGAAAAAGGCGTCAGAGGTTGTAACACATGAAATATTAAGATGGGCCATATCTACATTTGACCCATTCTAATCACCGGGACTTGACGGTATCTATCCGGCCCTAATACAAAAAAAGGCGCGGCTGTACTGCTAAGTCACCTGTATCATCTATTAAGATCTTGCCTAGCTCTAGGATGTATACCAACGTCTTGGAGAGAGGTCAAAGTGGTCTTCATACCAAAGACAGGTCGTATCATATATGACCAGACTAAGGCTTTTAGACCAATAAGCCTCACATTCTTTCTTTTAAAGATACTGGAAAGGTTGGTAGAAAGGTACATAAAAGATGGGGTATTGGCGCTATCACCAATCCACCCCAATCAACATGCGTACCAGGCGGGGAAATCTGCAGAGAGCGTTCTTGGATATCGAAGGAGCGTTTAATAACCCCACCTTCGAGTCTCTCTCTCAAGCAGTTGCGGACCGCAATGTGGACGGTACCATTATCAGATGGATATCGTCTATGTTGAGCACCCGCGACATCGAGATCACGCTTCGCAACGAGACGGTCAGGGCCAAGGTGGGCCGAGGATGTCCGCAGGGAGGGGTACTATCCCCACTACTGTGGAATCTTCTGCTCGACGGGCTTCTGGCTGAATTGAACGAGGCAGATTTCTATGCACAAGCATACGCAGATGATTTGGCTATCATGATTAGAGGCCAATTTGAAACAACTATTACAGGGCTCGTGCAACGGGCTCTCAACATAGTTCAGGAATGGTGTAACAGACATGGGCTCTCTGTCAATCCTGGCAAGACGGAGCTGTTCACTAAAAAGAGAAAAATAAGCGACTTCCAGCTTCCTTCTCTTATGGGCACACGTTTGTGTCTTTCCCGCACAGTAAGGTATCTCGGGGTAACCTTGGACTCCAAGCTGTCATGGAAGGACCACGTTGAAGCTCAAACGAGGAAAGCGTGCGCCTCCTTATGGATGTGCAAACGCATCTTCGGTCCAAAATGGGGAATAAGTCCGAAGGTTGCTCTTTGGACATACACCACCATGGTGAAACCCCTAATAACATATGCGGCACTACTGTGGTGGCGCTGCCAGGAGCGCTCCACAATTAGGGCTCGCCTATGTCAAGTTCAAAGGCTAGCTTGCCTTGGAATTACAGGAGCTATCAGAACCACTCCAACGATAGCAATGGGGGCCATTCTTGGACTCACTCCCTTGCATATCGAGGTGGAACTGGAAGCTAAAAAGGCAGCAAATAAACTGTTCAAAAATGGAATGTGGAATGGGACTGGCCGGGGATGGGGGCACACAAAGGCCCTGGATCTGCCGGTAAGGGACCGGGTCATCACCCAAGCGGAGGATGACCGGTGTCTCCCTGTCTATAATTTCACTATTCCATACTCAGCGGTGTTTCCCAGTCTAGAGGACTGGGAGCGCGATAAAAACCGTCTTCTGAGTCCCAAAGGTCTCGAGTGGTACACAGACGGATCTAAGACTCAGGAGGGAACTGGTGCTGGCATACACGGCTGCAAACCAAAGGCTCGTATATCGGTGCCACTTGGAAGGTATCCTAGTGTATTCCAAGCAGAAGTATATGCCATATTGGTGTGTGCAAGCGAGAATCTCAGGAGAGGTATCGCCAACAAACATATTTATATATGTAGCGACAGCCAAGCAGCCTTGAGGGCTCTTGTGTCGAACAAAGTGACCTCAAGACTAGTTTTAAACTGTCGGAATATTTTGACAGAACTGTGCGAACACAACTCTGTCAAACTCATATGGGTGCCCGATCACAGAGGTGTGGAGGGCAACGACATTAAGAGTGTCTCTGCAGTGTTAATATTAAGACGACGATCAGAGAAGTAGAGTGCATTGCTAGTTTAAAAGACACGATGGAGAGCAGAGAGTAGCAATCGAAGATAAGTAACATATTGCATTTATCATCTCTGTGAGTGAGAATATCGCCGACCATTCCAGACGGCATTTCTAGCGCTTTTTGTAATAACTGAATAGCTGAAACATCGATAACCAATAAAACAACAAGGATCCGACATTCCAACAATCATCTCCACAATCCACCCAATCCTCTTCATTAGCAACTAACCAATATGGTATTTACATATATTAAAGAATCTCATCCAATTGTCTACTAAATGAGCGACGTCCACAAGTATCCCCACATTACTCTGCTGCCCAGAGCAATATGGGCTATACCCACTGCTAAAGTCACTTCAACTCGCTTAGCATACTTTGTAAAATAAAACTGATCGAAAACAAGATACCTACAAGTTTATTAACAAGACAGATATAAATAAAGGTCATACTTATATTTAAATCACTTCTGAGAGCCACCCCCCAGGAGGGGAGTTGGACCACGCAGCACCCGTATTGAACTTGATCTTACAAAACTGAATACCCAACTGACCTTTACATTCCTTCTCTGCACCGTGACTTTACAATTCAGTATTTCAGCCCTAGTTAAAACGCAGCCTAGATGAATATGAGCGATAATATGTGCCTTGTGCTTTCAATCTGGTTTCAGATTACCTATACCAGACGAATTAGAACATATTTCTATGTTAAAAGGAAGTAACTTGGATTGTAATATTGCAAATTTTGATGTTACAATGTCACTACTAAGTAGCAACATTGCAGAATACTGGAACAGAAGTAGTCAATTAATAAAATCATACTTGCAACAGCGATGAGATGGGCAAGTAATTTGCTTAATACAAATTGTTCGTTACCTACAAGAGTAAAAGCTCAAATACTTATATTCGTTTAACTATTTTCTAGTAACCATGCAGTTCGATAAGTCTTGCATCGTAAGTTATTACATTGATATATACCACCGCTTTAGAGACAATTTGGATGGTTTTTTTAACCTGACCACAAGTTAAAAGAAAAACGCTTCACTTGCTCCAGAGTATTGGAGCCACAGCCATGGATAAACACAAATACGACAAAGTTGCCGTGAAAAGGAAATTATTTTTACAGCAGTGAACCTTGAAGATAAGTAGTTTTCTTCTTGAAAAGAAATCAAGAGCAACTACAATGCACTTCATTTTAATCTGGATTCGCATAACCTATACCGGATTAGACGGATTAGAACTAATTCTCATGTTAAAGGAAAACAATTTAGATTGAAATATTGCCGGCTTCGACAATATACTCTTCACTACCGATTACTAGTATTGGAAAATATACTGGACCAAAAAAAAGCCAATTAAGACTTTATTTAGTCTTAATTACAGCAGCAAAGAAACGGGCAAGCAATTTTCTTATAGAACTAAATCAATTATTACCCACAACAGTCGAAACTAAATACGTAATAAAATTTTATCAAATTTCTAGTAGTGGTGCACTTCCATAAAGTCTTGCATCACAGGTCTGTAAGTTATATGATGATGTCTGCTTAATACATCAAAATTTTCAACACTGCGCTCTTAAACGTGGACTCCTGTCAGTTTACCACATTCTGGTTGATCTGAAACGCACAAATTTGTGCAACATATAGGTCAGTGGTCGTTGATTACACTATTTTTATCTTATTTGTTTAAAAATTATCTCATCTTATGAAATCATGACGAAAAATGTATATCATCCAAACCGTCTCAAAAAAAAAACAGGACAGCCGTTCACCAACCTCTTAAATATGGCTTGAAGTAGAATTTATATGCTTTTCACCAATTTTTTGGCTTTGGGCTAAGACCATTCAGCCACGATTACCAAACCTAACACAAAAACCAAGAAAAAAAACAGACAGTAATTGAGACAAGGGAGAGTAAACTGGGTCACACACCACGCCAAGGTGCCATTCAAGGCGAGTTTTTTTCTTACCGACGAAGTAGGCAACGGTAGACAGGTTAACCCACAAAGGTTTTGTAATATGAGGAAACTACAGCTATACTGAATAAACTAAACTAATTAAATTTTACGTTCAGCAAGTTTCAAATTCATAGAATATCGTTCTTAGGTGATCATTCCTGGCGATGAGGTAACAAAGAGAGGTGTTGCATTGTGGGAATATAATACTAGTTATTGCATTAGTAAACTGGTGGCACGTGTGGTAGCACTGAAAAATCCAGTGGTTTATATCATCCAGGTATCCATTGCAATCACAAAAGGGTGTCTCCGATAATTTCATTTTATATAGGTGGGAGTTGACAGCTCCATATCATATGCATATGATAAATTATACATTTAGATAACAATAGTACATTTGTGTAGTATTGTAGGCAATCTTGGCTTTACACATAAGAAAACAATCCTTGCAAGCATGATGTGTTTTTTGGTTAGCCCTATTGATGATAAAACAAAATCATCTCGCATTGTCAGTAAATAATAGATTGGAGAAAATTAATAATATCAACATCTCGAGATCAACCAGTGAGATCAAAGAACCACTATATTTTCGACATCACTGTAAACAAAAATGGCCCAATTTTCTCGTATTAATGCAATTGCTGCACACAATATGGTAGGTCGACTGCAACTGACTTCTAGTTGTTCTTGTTACTTCAAAAATATTGTAAGAATTATAACGAAAATTAACTTGAGAAAATCATGGTTTGGAAACTGCAACGAAATTCGACCTTAGAAAATGTTTTCAGAAAGTACCACAATATTCGGCTGAATCTAGCGTACATCATGAGGCATGGCAATTTATCAATTTTAAATACAATTTTTTCTAATTACAAATTCTTCATAAAAAAAATGTCGTTTACATGGGCGTCGCTTTCCTGTGAAACAAGGTTCCATCTACCACATCGGGGAATATGCTTTTAATACGCTGGAAAAGCAGGAAAGCCTCATACAACTTACATATGCTTCTTGAAGAAATTAAATTTGTTATCCTGATGAATGATAAAATCACCAATTAGGATATAAGTTAGTCACAAGTAATCCGAAATTCGTTGCAGTTATTAATCAGTTCCAAAATCTTCCAACGCTAACTCAAGATTTACATACATATCCTTCGAGGAATCTAAAATCATCTAGACGTATGAGGTTGCGACCGTACGTTCTTGAGACGTGCTCCACTGCGCCATGTGTAGTATATTCAGATCAGAGTCGGTTTATATATAATTAACTCACAGATAGTTTGAATATTGCATTTTCTATAATCAACAGATACAAATATTATTGAATCTAAATATTTCATTGACTACCATTTATTTTACGCTCAACGGCTTTCGTACGATTCCCTTTCAAATCGGCAACTAAATTTAAAGGATCTCATGAGATCCGGTCACCATGACATCAATTGTTCAGTCTAGTGAGATTATTGACATTAAGAATTTCTCTACAGTGTTAATATTGACGAGTGAGAATACCGCCGACCATTCCAGACGGCATTTCTAGAGCTTTTTGTAATAACTGAATAGCTGACCGATAACCAGGAAAACAACAAAGATCCGACATCACAACAATCGTGTCCACAACCCACCCAATCCCCTTCATTGTCAACTAACCAACATAGTACGTACCATTAAAGAACGTCTCATCCGATTGTCTACCAAATGCGCGACGTCCACAGGTATCCCCCATATTGCTTTGTTGCCCAGAGCAATATATCGGCTATACCCATTGTTAAGGTCACTTCAACTCGTCTGGCATACCTTGTAAAATAAAACTGATCGAAAACAAGATACCTACAAGTTTATTAACAAAGACTCCAATATAAATAAAGGTCGTACTTATATTTTAATCACTTCTGGGGAGCCATCACACCAGGAGGGGAGTTGGGCCACGCAGCACCCGTACTGAACTTGATCTTACAAAACTCAATAGCCAACTGACTTTTACATTCCTTCCCTGCACAGCGACTCTTTTTATAATTTAGCATTTCCGCCCTAGTTACAACACAGCCTAGGTCAATATGCTCAATTTCTGCTGATTAGGAACTTTCACGATTCCTAAGTGAAACATGCTTCATTTCAACAATAAAACAATTTAAACAATCTAATGCAATCAATGATATCTTTCACTAAAAAAATGCTTTACAGGTTGTTTAAAATAAATCTCAAGTACCGCGTGACAATATAGATCATAAGATACTGCCCGAAGGACCAATATAGAATGCTGCTGTAGAAAAACATACACTATAATAATTTTTGAGAACATTGACATCGAGAGCGACAATGTTTTGTTTTAATCTGGTGTCTGGAATTAGAGCAAATTTTCATGTTGAAAGCAAACAACAATAAGACCATACTTGCAGCAGCGATGAGATGGACAAGTAATTTGCTTAAAACAAATTATTCGTTACCTATAATAGTAAAGCTCAAATACTTCATTATATTCATTCAACTATTTTCTAGTAACCATGCAGTTCGATAACTGTTGCATAATAGGTTAGTAGGACTGCGTGATACACTAAAATTTCCAACACTGCTCTGAAATGTATGCATGTACCACTGGAAACGCACTACATTCTGTCTGACCTTAAGATGCACTAATTCGTGCAACAGATTGGTTAGTGGCTGCTAATTATAGTTCTTTTATTTTATTTGCTTATAAATTAGGTATCCCATCAGATGAAATTGTCACAAAGAAAAAGTATACTATCCAAAACATCTCAAAGAAGCAAGATACCTTGTTTTATTGATCACTCAAATATAGTTCGATTTAACAAAGAGATGTGTTGCACCGTGGCAATGGAATACGATTATATACTAGTTTTTGCATTAAGAAACTGGTTGCACAGGCGTTGTGGTGGCACTGAAAACCCCAGTGTTTTATTAAAGAAAATTATTGAAGGACTGGACAGTAACAAACAACTTCAATTTCATGTTGTATCTACTAGACCATGTTGTACCTTGTAGATGTCCGCAGGTGTTTTACTTTTATCGGATATATCACGATTCCTGCCAGTACCCTTTAGTTCAGCGTAGAACTAAAATAGTTTTTTGATTTTAACATGAATAATTTTTGTTCTTAAAGAAACTAATGGTGAATCTCATTAAAAACACGGAGCAGTAGTAAGAACTTTAAACTTTCTGTCATCGAAAATTTAATCTTCAACGTTGCAATGCTCAGGTTGTAGTAGACGACGATCATTCATTAATTTAGGAAATTTTATGTATACTAAATTATAAAAAGTATAAAACAATAAAAATAATACTTCTCAAACTCTTATACAAATTACTGGATAAGGCCAAAAGTGACATGTTTGAGAAAATTACATATCAAATTTCTTATCACATCTAACTCGAGCTCCTATAGCCCCAAATCTTTTATCCCAATCGAAAATCAGTTTATTGGAGTGTCTAACTATTTCATAAATTATAAGGTCGTAGTGTGACACTAGATCCATGAGGTTCAAAATCGACTTAGGCTCTGGTAAATTAATGTTCTGGAAACTGCAACGAAATTAGACCTTAGAAAAAAATTTCACAATATACCATAAAATTCGGTTGAACGCAGCCTGCGTACATCATGAGGTATGGCAAGTTTTCAATTTTAAATATAATTTTTACTAATTACAAATTCTTCATAAAGAGACAAAGACGTTTACATAGTCGTCGCTTGCATGTGAGGCAAGGTTCCATCTACCACATCCGGTAATATGTTGTTAGTATGCTGGAAAAAGCAGGAAAGCCTCATATAACTCACATAATATATGCTTCTTGAAGAAATTAGGTGTCATCCTGAAAAATGATAAAATCACCAATTGGTATATTTAAAGATAGTCACAAATGACCCGAAATTTTCGTTGCAGTTATTAATCAGTTTCAAAACCTTCCAGGGCAAACTCAAGATTTACTTACATAGCCTTCGAGATATCTGAATCTCTTTGTGCCAGTCGATTGTTACAAACATCTCGACGTTGAATGAGATTTCGACCATACAATCTTGCAATGTGCTCCACTTGCCATGTGTGGTATATGCTGATCCGAGTCGGTTTATATATAATTGACTCTGATATTTTGAATATTGCATTATCCATGATCAATAAACATAGATATTACTGAATCTAAATCTATCACTATCTACTCACTACCACTTATTTTCAGTTCTACGGCTTTCGTACGATTCCGTTTCGAATCTGCAATTAAATTTAAAGGATCTCATGCAATGCTTTCACCAAGACACCAATCGTTTAGTCTAGTGAGGTTATTGACATTAAGAGTATCTCTACGGTGTCGATAATAAGACGAAGATCATAGAAAGTGCACTTCCAGTTTAAAAGATACGGCGGGGAGCAGACAGTAGCAATGGAAGATAAGTAACATTTTCCCTTTATCGTGTTTGTGAGTGAGAATACCGCCGACCATTCCAGAAGGTGTTTCCAGCGCTTCTTGTAATATCTGAATTGCTGAAACATCGACAACCAGGAAAATATTAAAGATCTGACATTTCAACAATCCTGTCCACAACCCATTTAACTTCATTACCAACATAGTACTTATTAAAGAACGTCTCATCCAATTGTCCACCAAATGCGTGACCTCCACAGATATCCCTCATATTACCCTGCTGCCCAGAGCAATATCGGCGATACCTATGACTAAAGTCACTTCAACTCGTTCATTCATTAATTTAGGAAATTTGATGTGAAACAGTCTGCATACTAAATTATAAACAATATAAAACAATAAAAATAATACTTCTCAAACTCTTATACAAATTACTGGATAAGGCCAAAAAAGGCATGTTTGAGAAAATTACAGAACATCAAATTTCTTATCACACCTAACCTGAGTTCCTATAGCCCCAAATCCCTGTATCCCAGTCGAAAATCAGTTTATTGGAGTGTAACTATTTCATAAATTATAAGGTCGTATTGTGACACTAGATCCATGAGGTCCAAAATCGACTTAGGCTCTGGTAAATCAATGTTCTGGAAACTGCAACGAAATTAGACCTAAGAAAAAATTTTCACAATATACCATAAAATTCGGCTGAACCCAGCGTACATCATGAGGCATGGCAAGTTTTCAATTTTAAATATAATTTTTACTAATTACAAATTCTTCATAAAGAGACAAGGACGTTTACATGGTCGTCGCTTGCATATGAGGCAAGGTTCCACCTACCACATCCGTTAGGTAATATGCTGTTAGTATGCTGGAAAAAGCAGGAAACGTCATATAACTCACATAATTATATGTTTCTTGAAGAAATTAAGTGTGTCATCCTGAAGAATGACAAAATCACCAATTGGTATATTTAAATGACCTGGAATTTTCGTTGCAGTTATTAATCAGTTTCAAAACCTTCCAAGGCTAACTCAAGATTTACTTACATAGCCTTCGAGAAATCTGAATCTCTTTGTGCCAGTCGATTGTTACAAACATCTCGACGTTGAATGATACTTCGACCATACAATCTTGCGA
This sequence comes from Stenurella melanura, assembly GCA_963583905.1. Taxonomy (NCBI): domain Eukaryota; kingdom Metazoa; phylum Arthropoda; class Insecta; order Coleoptera; family Cerambycidae; genus Stenurella; species Stenurella melanura. Next base: position 68,447,966 of record OY757318.1, read on the forward strand.
TGTGCTCCACTTGCCATGTGTGGTATATGCTGATTCGAGTCGGTTTATATATAATTAACTCAGATATTTTGAATATTGCATTTTCCATGATCAATAAATACATATATTATTAAATGTAAATCTATCACTATCTATTCACTACCACTTATTTTAAGTTCTATGGCTTTCGTACGATTTCGTTTCGAATCTGCAATTTAATTTAAAGGATCTCATGAGATCCTTTTACCAGGACGCCAATCGTTTAGTCTAGTGAGGTTATTGACATTAAGAGTATCTCTACAGTGTCAATAATAAGACGACGATCACAGAAAGTGCACTGAAAGTTTAAAAGACACGACGGGGAGCAGACAGTATCAATCGAAGATAAGTAACATTTTCCCTTTATCGTCTTTGTGAATGAGAATACCGCCGACCTGCTGAAACATCGACAACCAGGAAAACATTAAAGCTTCCACATTTCAACAATCCTGTCCACAATCCAATTAACTACATTACCAACTGACCAACATAGTACTTATTAAAGAACGTCTCATCCAATTGTCCACCAAATGCGCGACGTCCACAAATATCCCCCATATTACCCTGCTGCCCAGAGCAATATCGGCGATACCCATGACTAAAGTCACTTCAACTCGCTTGGCATACTTTGTAAAATAAAACATAGTGATCGTAAAAAAGATACCTACAAGTATATTATCAGACACAAGTATAAAGGTGGTACTTATATTTTGAACACTTCTGGAGAGCCACCCTCCAGGAGAGGAGTTGGACCACGCAGCACCCATACTGAACTTGATCTTACAAAACTCACTACCAAACTAACTTTTTAATTCTTTCCCTGCGCCATGACTCTTTTTACAATACAGCATTTCCCGAGTTACAACGCAGCCTAGGTGAATTTGTTCCATTTCTGCTGACTACGAACTTTCTCAAATCCTAAGTGAAACATGCTTCATTTCAACAATAAAATAATTTAAATAATCTAATGTAATAAATGATATACTTACTGTACTAAAAAATCATGTGCCGGGTGTTTAAAATAAATCTCAAGTACTGCGCGACAATATAGATCATAAGATACTGCCTGATTGATTGTAATATACCATGCAGTTGCAGAAAAACATACACCATAATAATTTTTGAGAACACTGAAATCGAGAGCGAAAATATGTGCTTTGTTTTAATCTGGTTTCAGGTAACTTGTAACAGACGAATTATAGCGAATGTTCATGTTGAAAGGCAACAGCTTATTAGATTGGAATATTGCAAACTTTTGTTACATTACCACTACTAAGTAGTGATATCGCAGAATACTGGAACAGAAGCAGTCAATAAAACCATACTTGTAGCAGCGATGAGATGGGCAAGTGGCTGCTAATTCTAGTTCTTTTATTTCAATTACTTACAAATTAGGTATCCCATCAGATGAAATTGTCACAAAGAAAAACCATACTACCCGAAACGTCTCAAAGAAGCAAGATACCTTGTTTTATTGATCACTCAAATATGGTTTGATTTTAAGACAATTCGTGCCTGTATAGGTACAGTTTTATATAGCAATAGTACACTTGTGACGTAGTTCAGCACTAACCACCTGCTTAACGGGATGGTGAATCAGTTATAAATCTATTGTGCTAATTTAAATAAAACCAAAAATTATAATCACAACAGACATTTCAGAAGTATGCTCCCAGGCCTTCAAAACTTTTTGTAAGTTAAAGGAATGAAAATTTTAGTTGCGATTCGGTTCACCCAATATATTCATGTGTAGTGCAAAGTTAAAACGTTAAAAACTGAGATAGAACAATTACTTCGGTATCAGCCATTCAGGAAGTATACCAATACTCATATAAGTATTCAGTTCTCAGTAAAGATCATGTTGCACTCTAGGGATCTTTGTTCTGTGTTTACTGCTGTACTGCTACTACTAGGGTTTATTATTTTGTAATTAGACATTCTTATCGACATGTTTACTTTTGTAGTTACTTAAATCAATGTGTTTAGGTTATTACTACTGTGTAACGTAAGTTAAACGAGAAAAATGCTTCGCTAGATAAACACAAATACGGCAACATCTGAAGTCAGGTTCATATACTAGTACTAGAATTAAAGTTGCTGTGAAAAGGAAATTGTTTTCACAGCAAGGAATCTTAGATTAGAACAAATGTTCATGTTGAAAGGAACAACTTGGATTGAAATATTGCAGGCTTCGATGGTATAATTTTCTCTACCAAGTACTAGTATTGGAAAATATACTGGAAGGGGAGAAGCCAAGAAGGTCTTAGAGTTACAACAATGAAGAAACGGGCAAGAAATTTTCTTTATAGATAGAAATCAATTATTATTGACAAGAGTAGTAACCAAATACACAGTTAAATTTTATCAAATTTGTAGTAGCGATGCAGTTCCATAAACAGTCTTGCATCATAGTTCTATAAGCTGTATGATGGTGTCTGCTCATTACATCAAAACTTTCAACATTGTGACCTTAAGCTTGTACTACATTCTGGCTCATCTGAAACGCACAAATTTCTGCAACATATAGGTTAGTGGCTGTTAATTACACTATTTTTAACTGATTTGTTTAAAAATTATCTCATCAGATCAAATCATCACGAAAAAATTATGTCATCCAAACCATTTTAAAAAAGCAGGACAGCCGTTCATCAACCATTTAAAAATGGTTTGAAGTAGATTAGAATTTATATGCACGTTTTTTTTCCAATTCTTTGACTTTGGGCTAAGCCCATTCAGCCATGATTAGTTTATTATTTCACCTAACCTAACAAAAAAAGAAGGACAGTACTTGAGACAGCAAGGGAGAGTAAACGGGGACACATACTTCACGCCAAGGTGCCGTTCAAGGCGACTTTTTTTCTTACAAGGTAGGCAACGGTAGACAGGTTAACCCACAAAGGATTTGTAACATGAGGAAACTACAGCTATACTAAATAAAACTAATTAAATTTCACGTTTATTAAGTTTTAAAATATCAGAATATCATTCTTAGACGATGACGTAACAAAGAGATGTGTTGCATTGTGGCAACGGAATATGATCATATACTAGTTTTTGTATTAATAAACTAGTTGCACGAGCGCTGTGGTGGCACTAAAAAGTTCAGCGATTTATATCATCCACGGATCCATTGCAATCACAAGAGTGTCTAACAATTTCATTTTATATAGGTGAAAGTTGACAGCTACATGTCATATGCATGAGAAACTACAGATTTAGATAACAAAAGTACATTTGTGTAGTATTATAGCCATTATAGGCAACCTTGGCTGTATGCATAAGAAAACAATCCTTGCAACTATGATGTATTGTTTGGGTTAGCCCTATTGATAATAAAACAAAATCATTCTTGCATTGTCAGTAAAGAATGGATTAGAGAAAGAAAATTCAAGCCTGAAGATCTCTTCAGTATAAGTGTTATATGAACCTGCCTAGCCATATATAACAACCACATGTCTGAGATAGACCAGTGAGATCAAATGAGAACTACATATTCGACATCACAAACAATATGAGAAGTTTTTCATGTTAAATATCTGTTAGACCATGTTGTGCCTCCTAGATGTTTGCATATGTTCTACTTTCATCAGAAATATGACGATTCTCGCAGTTACCCCTTCGTTCAGTGTAGAAGTACACTAAAATAATTTCTTGATTTTAGAACGAATTATTTGTTAAAGGAAATAATTGAAAGGGCTGAACAGTAATAACTTCAATTTCATGTTGTATCTGCTAATCCATGTTGTACCTTGTAGATGTCTGGTCAGGTGTTCTGCTTTTATCGATATGACGATTCCTGCCAACACCCCTCAGTTCAATGCAGAACTAAAATACGTTTCTTGATTTTAGCATGAATAATTTTTGTTTATAAAACAAATAATGGTGAGTCCCATTAAAAACATGGAGCAGTAGTAACAACTTCAAACTTCCTGTAATCAAACATTTATTCTTCAACTTTGCAATGGTCAGGTTGTAGTAGACGACGTTCATTGAATAGCTTAGGAAATTTTATGTGAAACTCCCTGTTTGCTAAGTTATAAAAAATATAAAACAATAAAAATAATACGAATAAGTTCTCAAACTCTTATACAAATTACTGGATAAGGCCAATGGGCATGTTTGAGAAAAATTACATAACATACAAGATTTGTTACTTAATAATGTCAAATAGTTACATCTCCCATTTGATCATCAGTTTCTAGCTCGATCAAAAAAATCACTGGTAAACGCTAAGGAAAATATGACAAAGTAACGAACCACTTTTTGTTTGACCTTTTTCCTGCATTCTATAGTAGCTACTTATATAGACGTTGGCGTCAGAAGACAAATTTAAGACTTAACTTGGAAACTGCAACGAAATTCGACCTTAGAAAAAGTTTTCAGAACCTACCATAAAATTCGGCTGAACCCAGTGTACATCATGAAGCATGGCAAGTTTTCACTTTTAAATATAATTTCTACTAATTACAAATCTAATTACAAATTATTCACAAAGAGACAAGGACCACATCGGGAAATATGCTGTAAGGTCGCTGGAAATAGTAGGAATGACTCATATGCTTCTTGAAGAAATTAAGTGTCATCATGACGAATGATAAAATCACCAATTAGGAGATTTAAAGTTAGTCACAAGTAACCCGAAATTTTCGTTGGTTATTAGTTAGTTCCAAAACCTTCCGGCGCTAACTCAAGATTTACATACATATCCTTCGAGTAATCTAAATCTTTGTGATCGATTGTTACAATCATCTCGACGTTGAATGAGATTTGGACCATACAAACTTGAGACGTGCTCCACTTGCCGTGTGAGGTATACGCTGATCCGAGTCGGTTTATATATAATTAACCCAGAGATACTTTGAATGATGCATTTTCTATGATCAATAAATACAAAGGTTCTGATGCGATCCTTTCACCAGGACACCAATAGTTCAGTCTAGTGAGGTTATTGACATTAAGAATGTCTAGTGTTAATATTAAGACGACGATCAGAGAAGTGCATTGCTGGTTTAACAGATACGACAGAAAGCAGACAAAAGCAATGGAAGATAAGTAAAATTTTGACTTTATCGTCTCTGTGAGTGAGAATATCACCAATCATTCCAGACGGCATTTCTAGCACTTTTTGTGATAAAAAAAATTGTCCTTTGGACACGAGGTACAAATCTTTCAAAATGCCAATCTGAGAAAATTTTGAGGTTAGTTCGACTCCCTGCCGTATACAATCTTTCTTAAAAACACCTGAAGTATAGAACTCACACAGTCGGCACACTGAGATCCAGTATTACGGGCAATCAAATGCCTCTCTTTCGATGAAAATTTGAAAAATTTGAGTACTAGTGGGTTCAAAAAAATAAGCGTATGTTACAAAATGGAAAGACATTAAAGATGTTTTAATATTAGCACAAAATGATCCTCGCATGATGTCAGTAAAGAATAAATAAGATAAAGAAAGAGTGAAGCCTTAAAACCTATTCAGAATAATTATTATGTGCCACATATAATAATTATGTCTGGGATCGATCATTTTGCGTTATCTTAAACTGAACTCCAACAGCATAAGGAGCCTAAAATTGTAACATATTTAAATTATGATGCTGAGATGGATAGATCATGTTACTAGGGCACCTGAAATACCAGCTGTTTGTCAAGTGTATGATCAATGTGGGCCGGTATGACAAATATTCAGATGATATGGAGTGTTATCAAGTTATTATGGAGAACACATGTACAATGCCAGTTATGATGAGTTTTCCTTTTCCCCCCTCTACATTTGGAGAATTTAACTCTTTAATTTGTTTGCTTAATAGTTCTATTTCTACGTTAGATTACCTAATTTGCTAACTATAACCTCAAATAGTATGCTACCAATGTGTACACAGCTATCCACTCCTTAGTATGATGAAGGTAAATCTGAGAGTCCATTGAGAAGGTAGATAATGTAAAAAAACACACAAAAGTAATGAATTTTTATTCAAGGTTAATTAACACTAAGTACTAACCCAGTAAACACACATATGTCTGCCATATGTTAAATGAAGCTCAACTGAGGAACCATGACATATTAAATAATTACATGTCTGATACAAACATGTCACATTTTTTGAAATTTCCCTGATATCTCAAAAGCCATATTTCTCTATATGTGGCTGATACGTAAATGATTCTCAAAATGACGCAGACCTTAAAGTCACAATGATAACATTTTCGTTCATAGCATATAATAAAATATAGTTCAGTTATATAAAGTTTATATACATGTTATAGACACAGGGTTTTCATATTATTTATTAACAATCCTGTCCACAACCCAATTAATTTCATTACCAACTGACCAACTTATTAAAGAACGTCTCATCCAATTGTCCATCAAATGCGCGACGTCCACAGATATCCCTCATATTACCCTGCTGCCCAGAGCAATATCGGCGATACCCATAGAACCTTAGAAAAAAATTTAACAATATATCATAAAATTCGGCTGAACCCAGCGTACATCATGAGAAATGGCAAGTTTTCAATTTTAAATATAATTTTTACTAATTACAAGTTTTTCATAAAGAGACAAGGACGTCGCTTGCATGTGAAGCAAGGTTCCATCTACCACATTCGGTAATATGTTGTTAGTATGCTGGAAAAAGCAGGAAAGCCTCATTTAACTCACATAGTATATGCTTCTTGAAGAAATTAAGTGTGTCATCATGAAAAATGATAAAATCACCAATTGGTATATTTAAAGTTAGTCACAAATGAGCCGAAATTTTCGTTGCAGTTATTAATCAGTTTCAAAACCTTCCAGGGCAAACTCAAGATTTACTTACATAGCCTTCGAGATATCTGAATCTCTTTGTACCAGTCGATTGTTATAAACATCTCGACGTTGAATGAGATTTCTACCATACAATCTTGCAATGTGCTCCACTTGCCATGTGTGGTATATGCTGATCCGAGTCGGTTTATATATATAATTAATTCACTACCACTTATTTTAAGTTCTACGGCTTTCGTATGATTCCGTTTTGAATCTGCAATTAAATTTAAAGGATCTCATGCGATGCTTTCACCAGGACACCAATCGTTTAGTCTAGTGAGGTTATTGACATTAAGAGTATCTCTACAGTGTCGATAATAAGACGACGATTACAGAAAGTGCACTTCCAGTTTAAAGGACACGACGGGGGGCAGACAGTAGCAATCGAAGATAAGCAACACTTTCCCTTTATCGTCTTTGTGAGTGAGAATACAGCCGACCATTCCAGACGGTGTTTCCCGCGCTTCTTGTAATATCTGAATTGCTGAAACATCGACAACCAGGAAAATATTAAAGATCCGACATTTCAACAACCCTGTCCACAACCCACCATATTAACTTCATTACCAACTGACCAACATAGTACTTATTAAAGAACGTCTCATCCAATTGTCCACCAAATGCGCGACGTTCACAGATATCCCTCATATTACCCTGCTGCCCAGAGCAATATCGGCGATACTCACTTGAACTCGTTCATTCATTTAAGAAATTTTATGTGAAACACCCTGTATACTAAATTATAAAAAATATAAAACAATAAAAATAATACTTCTCAAACTCTTATACAAATTACTGTATAAGGCCAAAAGAGGCATGTTTGAGAAAATTACAGAACATATCAAATTTCTCATCACTCCTAACTCGAGTTCCTATAGCCCCAAATCGTTTATCCCAATTGAAAATCAGTTTATTGGAGTGTCTAACTATTTCATAAATTATAATGTCGTAGTGTCACTAGATCCATGAGGTCCAAAATTGACTTAGGCTCCGGTAAATTAATGTTCTGGAAACTGCAACGAAATTAGACCTTAGAAAATTTTTTAACAATATACCATAAAATTCGGCTGAACCCAGCGTACATCATGAGGCATGGCAAGTTTTCAATTTTAAATAAATTTTTTACTAATTACAAATTTTTCATAAAGAGACAAGGACGTCGCTTGCATGTGAAGCAAGGTTCCATCTACCACATCCGGTAATATGTTGTTAGTATGCTGGAAAAAGCAGGAAAGCCTCATATAACTAACATAATATATGCTTCTTGAAGAAATTAAGTGTGTCATCCAGAAAAATGATAAAATCACCAACTGCTATATTTAAAGTTAGTCACAAATGACCCGAAATTTTCGTTGCAGTTATTAATCAGTTTCAAAACCTTCCAGGGCAAACTCAAGATTTACTTACATAGCCTTCGAGATATCTGAATCTCTTTGTGCCAGTCAATTGTTACAAACATCTCGACGTTGAATGAGATTTCAACCATACAATCTTGCGATGTGCTCCACTTGCCATGTGTGGCGTCCGAGTCGGTTTATATTTAATTAACTCAGATATTTTGAATATTGCATTTTCCATGATCAATAAATACAGATATTACTGAATCTAAATCTAACAATATCTATTCACTACCACTTATTTTAAGTTCTACGTCTTTCGTACGATTCTGCTTCGAATCTGCAATTAAATTTAAAGGATCTCATGCGATCCTTTCACCAGGACACCAATCGTTTAGTCTAATGACGTTGTTGACATTAAGATTATCTCTACAGTGTCAATAATAAGACGACGATCAGAGAAAGTGCACTGCTAGTTTAAAAGACATGATAGGAAGCAGACAGTAGCAATCGAAGATAAACAACATTTTCCCTTTATCATCTTTGTGAGTGAGAATACTGCCGACCATTCCAGACGGCGTTTCCAGATCCGACATTCCAACAATTCTCTCCACAACCCACCCACTTAACTTCATTACCAACTGGCCAACATAGTACTTATTAAAGAACGTCTCATCCAATTGTCCACTAAATGCGCGACGTCCACAGATATCCCCCATATTACCCTGCTGCCCAGAGCAATATCGGCGATACCCATGACTAAAGTCACTTCAACTCGCTTGGCATACTTTGTAAAATAAAACAGTGATCATAAACAAGATAGTATAAAGGTCGTACTTATATTTGTGGAGAGCCACCCTCCAGGGGGGGGGGGGAGTTGGACCACGCAGCACCCATACTGAATTTGATCTTACAAAACTCAATACCCAACTGACTTTCTCATTCCTTCCCTGCACAGCGACTTTTTACAATACAGCATTTCCGCCCTAGTTACAACGCAGCCTAGGTAAATATGCTCAATTTCTGCTGACTAGGAACTTTCTCAATTCCTAAGTGATACATGTTTCATTTCAACAATAAAATAATTTAAATAATCTAATGTAATAAATGATGTACTTACTTTACTAAAAAAATCATGTGCCGGGTGTTTAAAATAAATCTCAAGTACTGCGCGACAATATAGATCATAAGATACTGCCTGATGGATTGTAATATACAACGCAGTTGCAGAAAAACATACACCATAATAATTTTTGAGAACACTGAAATCGAGAGCGAAAATATGTGCTTTGTTTTAATCTGGTTTCAGGTAACTTGTACCAGACGAATTATAGCGAATGTTCATGTTGAAAGGCAACAGCTTAGATTGGAATATTGCAAATTTTTGTTACATTACCACTACTAAGTACTGATATTGCAGAATACTGGAAGAGAAGCAGTCAATTAATAAAACCATACTTGCAGCAGCGATGAGATGGGCAAATGGCTGCTAATTATAGTTCTTTTATTTCAATTACTTACAAATTAGGTATCCCATCAGATGAAATTGTCACAAAGAAAAACCATACTACCCAAAACGTCTCAAAGAAGCAAGATACCTTGTTTTATTGATCACTCAAATATGGTTTGATTTTAAGACTTTCCGTGCCTGTATAGGTACAGTTATATATAGCAATAGTACACTTGTGAAGTAGTTCAGTACTAACCACCTGCTTAACTGGATGGCGAATTAATTATAATCTATTGTGCTAATTTAAATAAAACCAAAAATTATAATCACAACAAACATTTCAGAAGTATGCTCCCAGGCCTTCAAAACTTTTTGTAAGCTAAAGGAATGAAGATTTTAGTTGCGATTTGGTTCACCCAATATATTAATGTGTAGTGCAAAGTTAAAACATTAAGAAATGATAGAACAATTACTTCGGTATCAGCCATTCAGGAAATATACCAATACTCATATAAGTATTCAGTTCTCAGTAAAGACCATTTTGTACTCTAGGGATCTTTGTTCTGTGTTTACTGCTGTACTGCTACTACTAGGGTTTATTATTTTGTAATTAGACATTCTTATCAACATGTTTACTTTTGTAGTTACTTAAATCAATGTCTGTTTAGGTTATTACTACTGTGTAACGTAAGTTAAACGAGAAAAATGCTTCACTTGCTCCAGAGTATCGGAGCCACAGCCCTAGATAAACACAAATACAACAACATCTGAAGTCAGGTTCATATACTAGTACTAGAATTAAAGATGCTGTGAAAAGGAAATTGTTTTCACAGCAACGAATCTTAGATTAGAACAAATGTTCATGTTGAAAGGAACAACTTGGATTGAAATATTGCAGGCTTCGATGGTATAATTTTCTCTACCAAGTACTAGTAGTGGAAAATATACTATAAGGGGAGAAGCCAAGAAGGTCTTAGAGTTACAGCAATGAAGAAACGAGCAAGTAATTTTTTTTATAGAAAGAAATCAATTATTATCGACAAGAGTAGTAACCAAATACACGGTTAAATTTTATCAAATTTGTAGTAGCGGTGCAGTTCCATAAACAGTCTTGCATCATAGTTCCATAAGCTGTATGATGGTGTCTGCTCATTACATCAAAACTTTCAACACTGTGACCTTAAACTTGTACTACATTCTGACTGATCTGAAACGCACCAATTTCTGCAACATATAGGTCAGTGGCTGTTAATTACACCATTTTTAACTGATTTGTTTAAAAATTATCTCATCAGATCAAATCATCACGAAAAAAGTATGTCATCCAAACCATCTTAAAAAAGCAGGACAGCCGTTCATCAACCATTTAAAAATGGTTTGAAGTAGAATTCATATGCATGTTTTTTTTCCAATTCTTTGACTTTGAGCTAAGCCCATTCAGCCACGATTAGTTTATTATTTCACCTAACCTAACAAAAAAAAAAGGACAGTAGGTACTTGAGACAGCCAGGGAGAGCAAACGGGGATACATACTTCACGCCAAAGTGCCGTTCAAGGCGACTTTTTTTCTTACAAGGTAGGCAACGGTAGACAGGTTAACCCACAAAGGATTTGTAACATGGGGAAACTATAGCTATACTAAATATAACTAATTAAATTTTACCTTTATTAAGTTTTAAAATATCAGAATATCATTCTTAGGCGATGACGTAACAAAGAGATGTGTTGCATTGTGGCAACGGAATATGATCATATACTAGTTTTTGTATTAATAAACTAGTTGAAAGAGCGCTGTGCCATATATAACAACCACATGTCTGAGATAGACCAGTGAGATCAAATGAGCACTACATATTCAACATCACAGGAAACAATAAGAGAAGTATTTCATGTTAAATATCTGTTAGACCATGTTGTGCCTCCTAGATGTTTGCATATGTTCTACTTTCATCAGAAATATGACGATTCTCGCAGTTACCCCTTCGTTCAGTGTAGAAGTACACTAAAATAATTTCTTGATTTTAGAACGAATTATTTGTTAAATGAAATAATCGAAAGAACTGAACAGTAATAACCTCAATTTCATGTTGTATCTGCTAGTCCATGATGTACCTTGTAGATGTCTGCAGGTGTTCTACTGTTATCGATATGACGATTCCTGCCAGTACTCCTCAGTTCAATGTAGAACTAAAATCCGCTTCTTGATTTTAGCATGAATAATTTTTGTTCTAAAAAAAAATAATGGTGAATCCCATTAAAAACATGGAGCAGTAGTAACAACTTCAAACTTCCTGTAATCGAACATTTATTCTTCAACTTTACTATGCTCAGGTTGCAGTAGACGACGTTCGTTGAATACCTTAGGAAATTTTATGTTAAATTCCCTGTTTGCTAAATTATAAAACATATAACAATAAAAATAATACGAATAAGTTCTCAAACTCTTATACAAATTACTGGATAAGGCCTATAGGCATGTTTGAGAAAAGTTACACAAGATACCACATTTGTTACTTCATGATGTCAAATATGTGGTTCGGACTCCACTATAAACTGTAGGGCCTCGTTTCTCTTTACCTTACACAAAATCGTTCTGGATTTTCAAGGAGTTACCTCGGTGACTTGAGAAGCGGTTAAGAAAACAAACATTTCAAACAAGTTACATCTCCCATTTTCTCAACATCAGTTTCTAGCTCGATCAAAAAAATCACTGGTAAACGCTAAGGAAAATATGACAAAGTAACGAACCACTTTTTGTTTGAACTTTTTCCTGCATTCTATAGTAGCTACTTATAGACTCCTTCAACGTTGGCGTCAGAAGACAAATTTAAGACTTAACTGGGAACTGCAACGAAATTTGACCTTATAAAAAGTTTTCAGAACCTACCATAAAATTCGGCTGAACCCAGTGTACATCATGAAGCATGGCAAGTTTTCACTTTTAAATATAATTTTTACTAATTACAAATTCTTCACAAAGAGACAACAACCACATCAGGGAATATGCTGTAAGGTTGCTGGAAATCGTAGGAATGCCTCATATGCTTCTTGAAGAAATTAAGTGTGTCATCCTGACGAATGATAAAATCACGAATTAGGAGATTTAAAGTTAGTCACAAGTGACCCGAAATTTTCTTTGGTTATTGGTTAGTTCCAAAACCTTCCAACGCTAACTCAAGATTTACATACATATCCACAAGTAATCTGAATTTTCTTTGTAGTCGATTATTACAATCATCTCGACGTTGAATGAGATTTGGACCATACAATCTTGAGACGTGCTCCACTTGCCGTGTGTGGTATATACTGATCAGCCGGTTTATATATAATTAACTCTCAGTTACCCCTTCGTTCAGTGTAGAAGTACACTAAAATAATTTCTTGATTTTAGAACGAATTATTTGTTAAGGGAAATAATTGAAAGGACTCAACAGTAATAACTTCAATTTCATGTTGTATCTGCTAATCCATGTTGTACCTTGTAGATGTCTGAAGGTGTTCTACTTTTATCGATATGACAATTCCTGCCAGTACCCCTTAGTTCAATGTAGAACTAAAATACGTTTCTTGATTTTAGCATGAACAATTTTTGTTCTTAAAAAAAATAATGCTGAATCCCATTAAAAACATGAAGCAGTAGTAACAACTTCAAACTTCTTGTAATCGAACATTTATTCTTCAACTTTACTATGCTCAGGTTGTAGTAGACGACGTTCGTTGAATACCTTAGGAAATTTTATGTTAAACTCCCTGTTTGCTAAATTATAAAACATATAACAATAAAAATACTACGAATAAGTTCTCAAACTCTTATACAAATTACTGGATAAGGCCTTTAGGCATGTTTGAGAAAAATTACACAAGATACCACATTTGTTACTTCATAATGTCAAATAGTTACATCTCCCATTTTCTCAACATCAGTTTCTAGCTCGATCAAAAAAATCAACGGTAAACGCTAAATATTATGACAAAGTAACGAACCACTTTTTATTTGACCTTGTCCCTGCATTCTATAGTAGCTACTTATATAAACTCCTTCAATGTTGGCGTCAGAAGACAAATTTAAGACTTAACTTGGAAACTGCAACAAAATTCGACCTTAGAAAAAGTTTTCAGAACCTACCATAAAATTCGGCTGAACCCAGTGTACATCATGAAGCATGGCAAGTTTTCACTTTTAAATATAATTTTTACTAATTACAAATTCTTCACAAAGAGACAACAACCACATCAGGGAATATGCTGTAAGGTTGCTGGAAATCGTAGGAATGCCTCATATGCTTCTTGAAGAAATTAAGTGTGTCATCCTGACGAATGATAAAATCACGAATTAGGAGATTTAAAGTTAGTCACAAGTGACCCGAAATTTTCTTTGGTTATTAGTTAGTTCCAAAACCTTCCAACGCTAACTCAAGATTTACATACATATCCACAAGTAATCTGAATTTTCTTTGTAGTCGATTATTACAATCATCTCGACGTTGAATGAGGTTTGGACCATACAATCTTGAGACGTGCTCCACTTGCCGCGTGTGGTATATACTGATCAGAGTCGGTTTATATATAATTAACTGGCAGTTACACCTTTGTTCAGTGCAGAAGTACACTAAAATAATTTCTTGGTTTTAGAACGAATTATTTGTTAAAGGAAATAATTGAAAGTACTGAACAGTAATAACTTCAATTTCATGTTGCATCAGCTAATCCATGTTGTACCTTGTAGATGTCTGCAGGTGTTCTACTTTTATCGATATGACGATTCCTGCCAGTACCACTCAGTTCAATGTAGAACTAAAATACGGTTCTTGATTTTACCATGAATAATTTTTGTTCTTAATAAAAATAATGGTGAATCCCATTAAAAACATGGAGCAGTAGTAACAACTTCAAACTTCCTCTAATAGAAAATATATACCCAGGTTGTAGTAGACGATGTTCATTGAATAGCTTAGGAAATTTTTTGTGAAACTCCCTGTTTGCTAAATTATAAAACAAAAATAATACGAATAAGTTCTCAAACTCTTATACAAGTTACTGGATAAGGCCAATAGGCATGTTTGAGAAAAATTACACAAGATACCAAATTTGTTACTTAATAATGTCAAATAGTTACATCTCCCATTTTCTCAACATCAGTTTCTAGCTGGATCAAAAAAATCATTGGTAAACACTAAAGAAAATATTATGACGAAGTAACGAACCACCATTTTTTGACCTTGTCCCTGCATTCTATAGTAGCTACTTGTATAGACTCCTTCAACGTTGGCATCAGAAGACAAATTTAAGACTTAACTTGAGAAAATAATGTTTATAAACTGCAACGAAATTCGACCTTAGAAAAAGTTTTCAGAACCTGCCATAAAATTCGGCTGAACCCAGTGTACATCATGAAGCATTGCAAGTTTTCAATTTTAAATATAATTTTTACTAATTACAAATTCTTCATAAAGAAACAAGGACCACATCGGGAAATATGCTGTAAGGTCGCTGGAAATAGTAATAATGACTCATATGCTTCGTGAAGAAATTAAGTGTGTCATCCTGACGAATGATAAAATCACCAATTAGGGGATCTAAAGTTACAAGTGACCCGAAATTTTCGTTAGTTATTAGTTAGTTCTAAAACCTTACAACGCTAACTCAAGATTTACATACATATCCATGAAGTAATCTGAATCTTCTTTGTAGTGGATTATTACAATCATCTCGACGTTGAATGAGATTTGGACCATACAATCTTGAGACGTGCTCCACTTGCCATGTGTGGTATATACTGATCAGAGTCGGTTTATATATAACTTACTCACAGTTACCCCTTCCTTCAGTGTAGAAGTACACTAACATAATTTCTTGGTTTTAGAACGAATTATTTGTTAAAGGAAATAATTGAAAGTACTGAACAGTAATAACTTCAATTTCATGTTGTATCTGCTAATCCATGTTGTACCTTGTAGATGTCTGCAGGTGTTCTACTTTTATCGATATGACGATTCCTGCCAGTACCCCTCAGTTCAATGTAGAACTAAAATACGTTTCTTGATTTTACCATGAATAATTTTTGTTCTTAAAAAAAATAATGGTGAATCCCATTAAAAACATGGAGCAGTAGTAACAACTTCAAACTTCCTCTAATAGAAAATATATACTCAGGTTGTAGTAGACGATGTTCATTGAATAGCTTAGGAAATTTTTTGTGAAACTCCCTGTTCGCTAAATTACAAAACAAAAATAATACGAATAAGTTCTCAAACTCTTATACAAGTTACTGGATAAGGCCAATAGGCATGTTTGAGAAAAATTACACAAGATACCAAATTTGTTACTTAATAATGTCAAATAGTTACATTTCCCATTTCCTTAACATCAGTTTCTAACTGGATCAAAAAAATCATTGGTAAACACTAAAGAAAATATTATGACAAAGTAACGAACCACTTCTTGTTTGACCTTGTCCCTGCATTCTATAGTAGCTACTTATATAGACTCCTTCAACGTTGGCGTCAGAAGACAAATTTAAGACTTAACTTGGAAACTGCAACGAAATTCGACCTCAGAAAAAGTTTTCAGAACCTACCATAAAATTCGGCTGAACCCAGTGTACATCATGAAGCACGGCAAGTTTTCACTTTTAAATATAATTTTTACTAATTATAAATTCTTCACAAAGAGACAAGGACCACATCGGGAAATATGCTGTAAGGTTGCTGGAAATAGTAGAAATGCCTCATATGCTTCTTGCAGAAATTAAGTGTGTCATCCTGACGAATGATAAAATCACGAATTAGGAGATTTAAAGTTAGTCACAAGTGACCCGAAATTTTCTTTGGTTATTAGTTAGTTCCAAAACCTTCCAACGCTAACTCAAGATTTACATACATATCCACAAGTAATCTGAATTTTCTTTGTAGTCGATTATTACAATCATCTCGACGTTGAATGAGGTTTGGACCATACAATCTTGAGACGTGCTCCACTTGCCGCGTGTGGTATATACTGATCAGAGTCGGTTTATATATAATTAACTGGCAGTTACACCTTTGTTCAGTGCAGAAGTACACTAAAATAATTTCTTGATTTTAGAATGAATTATTTGTTAAAGGAAATAATTGAAAGGACCGAACAGTAATAACTTCAATTTCATGTTGTATCTGCTAATCCATGTTGTACCTTGCAGATGTCTGCAGGTGTTCTACTTTTATCGATATGACGATTCCTGCCAGTATACCCCTCAGTTCAATGTAGAACTAAAATACGTTTCTTGATTTTTAGCATGAATAATTTTTGTTCTTAAAACAAATAATGGTGAATCCCATTAAAAATGAGGAGCAATAGTAACAACTTCAAACTTCCTGTAATCGAAAATTTATACTTCAACTTTGCAATGCTCAGATTGTAGTAGACGACGTTCATTGAATAGCTTAGGAAATTTTATGTGAAATTCCCTGTTTGCTAAATTATAAAAAATATAAAACAATAAAAATAGTACGAATAAGTTCTCAAACTCTTATACAAATTACTGGATAAGGCCTATAGGCATGTTTGAGAAAAATTACATAACATACAAGATTTGTTACTTAATAATGTCAAATAGTTACATCTCCCATTTCCTCATTAGTTTCTAGCTCGATCAAAAAAATCACTAGTAAACGCTAAGGAGAATATGACAAAGTAACGAACCACTTTTTGTTTGACCTTTTTCCTGCATTCTATAGTAGCTACTTATAAAGCCTCCTTCAACGTTGGCGTCAGAAGACAAATTTTAGAATTAACTGGAAACTGCAACGAAATTCGACCTTAGAAAAAGTTTTCAGAACCTACCATAAAATTCGGCTGAAGCCAGTGTACATCATGAAGCATGGCAAATTTTCAATTTTAAATATAATTTTTACTAATTACAAATTCTTCATAAAGAAACAAGGACCACATCGGGAAATATGCCGTAAGGTCGCTGGAAATAGTAGTAATGAGTCATATGCTTCTTGAAGAAATTAAGTGTGTCATCCTGACGAATGATAAAATCACCAATTAGGGGATCTAAAGTTACAAGTGACCCGAAATTTTCGTTAGTTATTAGTTAGTTCTAAAACCTTCCAACGCTAACTCAAGATTTACATACATATCCATGAAGTAATCTGAATCTTCTTTGTAGTGGATTATTACAATCATCTCGACGTTGAATGAGATTTGGACCATACAATCTTGAGACGTGCTCCACTTGCCATGTGTGGTATATACTGATCAGAGTCGGTTTATATATAACTTACTCACAGTTACCCCTTCCTTCAGTGTAGAAGTACACTAAAATAATTTCTTGGTTTTAGAACGAATTATTTGTTAAAGGAAATAATTGAAAGTACTGAACAGTAATAACTTCAATTTCATGTTGTATCTGCTAATCCATGTTGTACCTTGTAGATGTCTGCAGGTGTTCTACTTTTATCGATATGACGATTCCTGCCAGTACCCCTCAGTTCAATGTAGAACTAAAATACGTTTCTTGATTTTACCATGAATAATTTTTGTTCTTAAAAAAATAATGGTGAATCCCATTAAAAACATGAAGCAGTAGTAACAACTTTAAACTTCCTGTAATCGAACATTTATTCTTCAACTTTACTATGCTCAGGTTGTAGTAGACGACGTTCGTTGAATACCTTAGGAAATTTTATGTTAAACTCCCTGTTTGCTAAATTATAAAACATATAACAATAAAAATAATACGAATAAGTTCTCAAACTCTTATACAAATTATTGGATAAGGCCTAGAGGCATGTTTGAGAAAAATTACACAAGATACATTTGTTACTTCATGATGTCAAATAGTTACATCTCCCATTTTCTCAACATCAGTTTCTAGCTCGATCAAAAAAATCAACGGTAAACGCTAAATATTATGACAAAGTAACGAACCACTATTTGTTTGACCTTGTCCCTGCATTCTATAGTAGCTACTTATATAGACTCCTTCAACGTCGGCATCAGAAGACAAATTTAAGACTTAACTTGGGAAAATAATGTTTATAAACTGCAACGAAATTCGACCTTGGAAAGTTTTCAGAACCTGCCATAAAATTCGGCTGAACCCAATGTACATCATGAAGCATGGCAAGTTTTCAGTTTTAAATATAATTTTTACTAATTACAAATTCTTCATAAAGAAACAAGGACCACATCGGGAAATATGCTGTAAGGTCGCTGGAAATAGTAGGAATGACTCATATGCTTCTTGAAGAAATTAAGTGTGTCATCCTGAAGAATGATAAAATCACCAATTAGGAGATTTAAAGTTAGTCACAAGTGACCCGAAATTTTCGTTGGTTATTAGTTAGTTCCAAAACCTTCCAACGCTAACTCAAGATTTACATACATATCCTTCGAGTAATCTGAATCTTTGTGATCGATTGTTACAATCATCTCGACGTTGAATGAGATTTGGACCATACAAACTTCAGACGTGCTCCACTTGCCGTGTGTGGTATACGCTGATCCGAGTCGGTTTATATATAATTAACCCAGAGATACTTTGAATGATGCATTTTCTATAATCAATAAATACAGAGGTTCTGATGCGATCCTTTCACCAGGGCACCAATAATTCAGTCTAGTGAGGTTATTGACATTAAATGTCTAGTGTTAATATTAAGACGACGATCAGAGAAGTGCATTGCTTGTTTAATAGATACGACAGAGAGCAGACAAAAGCAATGGAAGATAGTACAATTTTGACTTTATCGTCTCTGTGAGATCATTTCAGACGGTATATCTAGCGCTTTTTGTGATAAAAAAAATTGTCCTTTGGACACGAGGTACAAATCTTTCACAATACCAATCTGACAAAATTTTGAGGTTAGTTCGACTCCCTGCTGTATACAATCTTTCTTAAAAACACCTGAAATATAGAACTCACACAATCGGCACACTGGGTGGGATCCAGTATTACGGGCAATCAAATGCCTCTCTTTCGATGAAAATTTGAGTACTAGTGGGTTCAAAAGAATGAGCGTATGTTACAAAATGGAAAGACAGTAAAGATGTTTTAATATTAACACAAAATTATCCTCGCATGATGTCAGTAAAGAATAGATTAGATAAAGAAAGAGTGAAGCCTTAAGACCTATTCAGAATAATTACTATATGTGCCACATATAATAATTATGTCTGGGATCGATCATTTGGTGTTATCTTAAACTGAACTCGAACAGCACAAGGAGCCTAAAATTGTAACATATTTAAATTATGATGCTGAGATGGATAGATCATGTTACTAGGGCACCTGAAATACCAGCTGTTTGTCAAGTGTATGATCAACGTGGGCCGGTATGACAAATATTCAAATGACATGGAGTGTTATCAAGTTATTATGGAGAACACATGTACAATGCCAGTTATGATGAGTTTTCCTTTTCCCCCCTCTACATTTGGAGAATTTAACTCTTTAATTTGTTTGCTTAATAGTTCTATTTCTACGTTAGATTACCTAATTTGCTAACTATAACCTCAAATAGTATGTTACCAATGTATACACAGCTATCCACTCCTTAGTATGATGAAAGTAAATATTGAGAGTCCATTGAGAAGGTAGAAAATGTAAAAAAACACAAAAGTAATGAATTTTTATTCAAGATTAATTAACACTAAGTACTAACCCAGTAAACACACATAGGTCTGCCATATGTCAAATGAAGCTCAACTGAGGAACCATAACATATTAAATAATTACATGTCTGATACAAACATGTCACATTTTTTGAAATTTCCCTGATATCTCAAAAGCCATATTTCTCTATATGTGGCTGATATGTAAATGATTCTCAAAATGATGCAGACTTTAAAGTCACAATGATAACATTTTCGTTCATGGCATATAAATAATAAAATATAGTTCATTTATATAAAGTTTATATACATGTTATAGACACAGGGTTTTCATATTATTAACAAGTCTAATATGTTTTTATAGGATTCATTCCATAAAAAAGAAGAGACCTTATACACAAACAAATTTATTAATTTATCAAAAGTTGGTTTTGTTTACATTGATATCCTACTTCGCTTAACCCCACGCACACAAGCGTATTATAGAGGAGCGAATTCGAGACTCTATCGTGCCGTTATTTTTTTTTTTTTCTGGCGTAGAACCAGGTCAGACATGGTAGGTTTTGTTAAGCACATCACCGGGCATATGAAATCGTATTTCACGACATTTTTTCGTGGTCTGGACCTTTTTAAATTAAAAAAAAAGGGAAAATATTGTATTTTAAATAAAATGTTTTTTTCCTTCTTCAATTCTTTGGGACTTCCTGCCACATGTATGTTTTCTTTCTAAGCGGTGCTAGGGGAATCTACAAAATATATCACAATTAACCAGTATGTTACTGGTAAAAAACCTCTACGCCTGTGACGTTTACGTCAAAGGATCAGTTAAAGGTTGGTTTTTATAAATAAACAACACAAATAAGTATAAAAACTTGATATTAAATATTTCGCCGACGTTTCGGAAATCTAATCTGTTTCCTTTTTCAAGGCTATTTTTGAAAAATCTTTTTTACTGTGTATGACAAATACACAGCTCTAAGAATGTTTGTTATATTCAATATCCATAGATACTTACTATTTACATAGAACTGTTGATATAGTTAACAGTTTTTTAGTTTCTATACAATGTTAAGTTTGTGAAGTTCTTCTTTTAACATTGGTAGCCAAGTTGTACAGACATCTACGGAACAATTCGACACGCAATTATCCTCATTCAATAATATTATCGCGGACTCTTTAATTTTTCTTTTTTTGCTATCTGCCTCTTTTGTTAAAATTTTTGCCGAGTCCCAGTTTATTCTATGTCCATTCTCCCACGCGTGTTCGCAGATCTTGGACCTCTGAATTTCATTTTTTCTGATATAATTTTGATGTTCGCCCAATCTTACACTAAAAGGTCTGGATGACTCACCCACGTATTGTTTGTTGCACTCACACAGAATACTATAAATGCAGTTTTTTGAATTTTGCTCGTGGTTTGTTGGTTTCGTCTTTGTCAGAATAGATCTTAAAGTGTTGCTTGTTTGAAATACCGTCCTAATATCAAATCTATCACCGATGCGGCGCAACTTTTCGGATAATCCACATACATACGGAATTAACGCTGTGTAACGTTTTTCAGGTTTTTGTCGTACCTGATTATTTTCAATATTTATGAAGGTTTTATCGACAAAACCCCCAGGGTATTGGTTATTAATAAGAACTTCCTTTATAAACCGCTTCTCATTGTTTAGTATTTCATCATTAGAAGAAATGATTTTGGCCCTATCATACAAACATTTTACAACACCCCTCTTAACGTGCATCAACTGATTTGAGTTGAAATTTAAATATCTGTTGGTATGTGTTGGTTTTCTATAAACACTTGTTTCAATTCTACCATTTACTCTTTTAATTAAAACATCTAAAAATGGTAATTCATTTCTAGTTTCCTTTTCTAAAGTGAATTTAATGGAAGGTTCTTTATTATTTAAATGATCCAAAAAACTATCTAGTAACTCAATACCATGAGGCCAGATTGCAAAGATATCATCTACGTATCTCCACCAGATAACCGGTTTGTATGCACTACTTTGAACATGCCTAGTCTCAAAATCCTCCATAAATATATTGCTTAAAATCGGTGACAATGGAGAACCCATTGCCATACCGAAATCCTGCTGATAGAAATCATTTTCTAATTGAAAATAAGTTGTTTTTATACACATAGTTAAAAGTTCCATTATAGTATTTACACTCAATTTAGTTCTCGCTTCCAAATTATTTTCATTTAACAATTTGTCTTTGATTATTTTTAAAGTTTTGTCTACTGGGACGTTAGTGAACAGACTAACTACGTCAAAACTAACCATCAGATGTGTATTATGAATACTGTTTTCATAAACTTTTTCGATAAAATGTTTACTATTTTTTATATACGAGTCAGTATTTCCAGATAATGGATTAATAATTTTAAGCAAGAATTTTGCCAAATTGTGGCATGGCGAATTAATGGAACTAACAATTGGTCTTAATGGGACATTTTGTTTATGTATTTTTGGTAAGCCATAAAAATGAGGAGGCTTGCTATAATGCGGTGTAAGCTTCCGTCATTCAAAGTCATTAAAATCATTTTTGTATTTAAATAAAGTTCTATAAATTTTGCCCTCAATTGATTTTGTTGGGCAAAATTTATAGAACTATGTAGGTACGTATGATAGGGCCAAAATCATTTCTTCTAATGATGAAATACTAAACAATGAGAAGCGGTTTATAAAGGAAGTTCTTATTAATAACCAATACCCTGGGGGTTTTGTCGATAAAACCTTCATAAATATTGAAAATAATCAGGTACGACAAAAACCTGAAAAACGTTACACAGCGTTAATTCCGTATGTATGCGGATTATCCAAAAAGTTGCGCCGCATCGGTGATAGATTTGATATTAGGACGGTATTTCAAACAAGCAACACTTTAAGATCTATTCTGACAAAGACGAAACCAACAAACCACGAGCAAAATTCAAAAAACTGCATTTATAGTATTCCGTGTGAGTGCAACAAACAATACGTGGGTGAGTCATCCAGACCTTTTAGTGTAAGATTGGGCGAACATCAAAATTATATCAGAAAAAATTAAATGCAGAGGTCCAAGATCTGCGAACACGCGTGGGAGAATGGACATAGAATAAACTGGGACTCGGCAAAAATTTTAACAAAAGAGGCAGATAGCAAAAAAAGAAAAATTAAAGAGTCCGCGATAATATTATTGAATGAGGATAATTGCGTGTCGAATTGTTCCGTAGATGTCTGTACAACTTGGCTACCAATGTTAAAAGAAGAACTTCACAAACTTAACATTGTATAGAAACTAAAAAACTGTTAACTATATCAACAGTTCTATGTAAATAGTAAGTATCTATGGATATTGAATATAACAAACATTCTTAGAGCTGTGTATTTGTCATACACAGCAAAAAAGATTTTTCAAAAAAAGCCTTGAAAAAGGAAACAGATTAGATTTCCGAAACGTCGGCGAAATATTTAATTTCAAGTTTTTATACCTATTTGTGTTGTTTATTTATAAAAACCAACCTTTAACTGATCCTTTGACGTAAACGTCACAGGCGTAGAGGTTTTTTACCAGTAACATACTGGTTAATTGTGATATATTTTGTAGATTCCCCTAGCACCGCTTAGAAAGAAAACATACATGTGGCAGGAAGTCCCAAAGAATTGAAGAAGGAAAAAAATTAAGATAATGCCACAAATAACATTTAGACAATATTTAAATAAAATGTGTTTTTTATTTCCACCGTCATATCTTCAAAACGAATGTTGCTATCGAAGTTGTTTTTTTTTTTTTTTCTATTAAAGTACACACAACAGCGCTTTTAACTATACTAATGGTTTTTACACAGTTCGTATTTTCATTTCCTTAAAAATTAGGAAAAGTAGATATTTGAATTTTATGTATTACAATTTTCACCAATCGATAAACTTTTTTATTTTTGAAAATTTTTATACACATACAGTGAAGCAAATATAGCCCAAACATTAGAAAAGTTTTTGGTATAATTATTTTTTTCCCAATGTGTATCGTTTGGCAACAGCGATTTTTTTAAAGCGCGCTAAATTAGTCACATGTATTATTTCGGCTCACAATGTAGGTACACAACTTATAAAGCATAGGGTCTAGTAGTTTGCGAGATTTAGAGTAGGTATACGAGTTTTTAAATAAACGCTGTGCTATACATTTGTACAATATCCGTAATATTAGTGTTCTAAGACAATGGAGTGCATTATTTGTAAGAAAATTGTGCGGGATGATGACAAATCTGTAATACAAAGGCCTAGAATACAAGGTTTGTTGTCACTAGTATCTAGTGCTGAAAAAAGACATGACAATTGTGCAAAAGAAATTCTTAAAAAAAAAGATATTTTAAGTGGCGAAATTAAAATAAAATACCATATAGTCTGCCGTAAATCTTACACAAGTTTTAAAAACATTGAACGTTTTGTGCAATCAGACAGTGCCGCCGGTCCCTCAAGTTATTCTGGAACTCAGTTTAAATTACACAGTTTTGACATTAGAAAAATGTGCCTTATTTGCAACAATAGTGGAACAAAAAAGAAGAAAAGTTTGATATCTGTTCAAACAGGTAATTAATGTTTATTTGCTACCTATAGGCACTCAAAGAAAATTTGGCTTTTATCCTTATAATTATTTTTTAGATTATTTATGTATTTTATTGTATAATACTGAATCTTTTTAGGCAGTGGAAAAGCTACTTATCAGAAAATAAATGCTGCGAAGGATAGAAATGAAATCAATATGATATCCAAATTAAGTGGCTATGAAGATTTATTCGCATTTGATGCGAAATATCATAAATTATGTTATAGCCACTATATATCTAAAAGAAATATAAATTCCCAGAAAAATAAGAAAACAGTTCCCAACATTACCACAAACTTACCCAAAGACTCAGATAATTCGGTTAAGTCTAACTCTTTAACAAGTGCTAGTGATGTTCAGGAAGATAATTTACTTCCCAATAACATGTCTGAAATTCAGATTTTATTAAGAGCTGCTGCCATAATACGTAGTGCAATGGCTTCATTTCAACCAAACATTGGATTTCCAACACCAGATAATATTAATAAAAATGGGTTTCAGAATGAGGTTCCACATATTTTACTCTTATTCGTGTCATGGCTTATAGATGCAAAATTATTTGCAGAGGTAAACACTGTTTAAAAAAATTTTATTTAAGAATTCTCTATGCTTATTTTTTTTAAAGGCCGAAGATGGGCAAACTACCAAATTAGCAGCGATTCCAAGCAATATCATACTGGGGCTTTTTCACAAATCTCGCAAAAAAAATTCTTTTCATGTCGGTCTGGGTTTACATTTGTATCATCACATTCCAAGCAGACATATTTTGGATACATTATCTCAGCTTGGACTACATGCTCTTACAACGAGGTGCGTCAAGTAACAACTTCATTGGCAAAACAAGAAATCGATGACAAAGAAGAGATATATATACCTAAATGCTTGGGGCACGTTTCAACTGAGAAAAAATTGATATTGATAATTTTAACTTAAATGAAGAAACCATTGATGGAAAACGAACAACACACGCTATGGCTATGGTTGTGTTTCAAGAAACACAGTTTATACAGCCAATTAGAGAAGGAATTAAAGGAGGTAAATTCGCTTTAAGCAAAGAAGAAACTGATATAAGTTTGCAGCGAATTATAAAATATAATAAGCCTAAAACCCGCCCTGTACCCTTTGAATTCAAATTACCAGCAATAGCTCGAAAAAATTCAAATTATTCCAAAAATATTAATTTATCTTGGCGATTGTTGAAATTCTCTCAAAATGAGTATTCTTTCCTGGGCTGGAGTGATTTTCAAAATATTATGTCTAAAAATAATATTCCAGTTTCAACAATTGCATACCTTCCATTTTTAAACACTCCACCTACAGAATTTGATACAATTTTTACCGCAATGGTAAGGCTGGTACAGTTAGCAGAAAAATTAATCAGGAACATATTGTAATAACAGCTGACTTAGCAATTTATTCTAAGGCACGCGAGATACTGTGGAACAAGCCTCCAGAATTGCCTGGTAAAGTGACATTGCAACTTGGTGGGATGACCTAACAATGGCATTTATTGCAGGTATAGGCTTCATTTTTGCAGATGGTGGACTAACCTCTATCCTTGTCGAAACAGATATTTACGCAGAAAATTCTTGTCGTCTAATGCTCGATGGAAAACAGTACTCTCGCGCCATTCGAAGCTTAACATTAACAGCTGATGCAATGTCTCGATTATTTTACAAATCATTAAATAACTTGTATGAAGAAAATAAGGGACAAACATTTTGGACCGACGAGCTGAAAGAAAAAACAGAATCATAGAAACAAAAATTGACGAATCAGGTAACTTAAAACACCTTTTTCAGCTACTTAAAGATCACGACAGAGTTGTAACAGAATTTGTGAACTTAGGTTGCGGTTCATCAAAACATTTAAATATTGGTAGTTTTTTTTTTGGAAACAATCGATTTACTTTGGAGAATGCCAAGTGCTGAAAGAAATGGAGATTTTGAAAGTCATTTAGCAGCAATTTATGATGTTCTGCCTTATTTATCAGCTGCTGGACGCAATCTATATTCAAAATGGCTTCTTAGCTGATATGGAAGATCTTAAGCAGCATTTTCCTTACATGTATAATTTTCTGGCAAATGGCAATTTTCTGGTAAAGAAATCCAATGAAAAACGATTTAATTGCGTAGCTTCAGATATGGCTCTGGAACAATCCATAAACCGGGATTGTAAAAGTCGTTCAGGCATTATTGGGTTTTCGCGAAAACCATCTGCTCTACTTCGGTGGATGGTTACCAGACATACTTTAGGAGAATATTCTCAAAATTTCGTAGGTACATATATATTTTAAACTTTTGTATAACATATATTTAGCCGAAAATATGTCTATCAAGTAGCTTTTGAGTTTATTATTGATTTATTTTAGAAGTGATGCCCCGAAACGAATTGACACAAAGAAAGGAAGAGAATTCATTACAGAAAACAAACGAAAGCAATGTACTTGCCATGATAAATACTGTTGAGCGTGATTGGTGCAACCCGTTTGATGTTAATAACGTTCCTTTTTCTTTAATAAATATTGGTACGGGAAAGGAGGTAAAACCTGATGTCGAACTAAGCTTAAGCAATTTTATTGATGAAACCGAGAACAATAAAGAAAACTTTTGGAAGAAGGTCGATCAATTAAATTTCTGGAAACCTACTCCAAGAAATAAAATTTTGACATTTAAAGAGGGAATTGTGAAAGAAAATATTGGAAAAGGAAAGGTGATTATTGGTTCGGAATTAATGTTTCGGAGAATATTGTGTGCAGCACAATTCAATGAAATTGATCTGACCACAATATTGTCACACGAACTGACACTAGTGCCAACGTCCTTATTTCATGACGATGGCTCTATGAGAAAGATAACTAAATCTGACCTGGCCAAAAAACGAGTCTAAAGCAATCGTTGATTGTCCAACAGTACAATCGCTGATTATAGATGGAATGGTAACTATTCAAGAACTTAATGAAAAAGAACTTATAACTTTCAATGATTATCTAGGATTTTCTTAAAATCCGTAATTAACGCTGGGCGCAGATGCCATGCACTTCGAACAACAGTAGTTTTTGACACCTACAATAAAAATTCATTAAAAACTGGTGAACGTTCAAGACGGGGAGATACTAATGTATCGCATTTCAACGTTATTGGTAGTCGAAAAATACAGAAATATCGCAATTTTTTTAAATCCTATAAAAACAAACAGTCACTTTTAATTTTTTTGACAGAATATTTGACAAAAAATGCTGTACAGTACTTAAATGAAGATGAAACATTAATAATCGCTGGAGGATTTAAATTAACAGAAAAAGTAATTTCCCTAGATAAATGTCATTCTACAATTACTAAAAGTCTATTTAGCAAACAGGAGGAGGCAGATACCAGGATAGTTTTGCATGCAATATACGAAAGTAAATATAGCAAACAAATATTGGTGAAGTCAGTTGATACAGATGTCTTAATTCTACTTATTCACTTTTTTTGTTCAGACTCTGACTTAAATGAAACTAATTTATTTATGCAACTTGGACACGGCACTAACAGACGATTTCTGTCAATAAAGAAGATAGCGCAAAATTTAGGAACTACACTTTGTTCTTGTCTTATGGCACTTCATTGTTTTACCGGTTGCGACACCACTAGTGGTTTTTTTAAAATAGGAAAGAAATCTGCGTTTGACGTTCTTAAACAAAATATTGTCATTCTTAAAAAATTTTCGGAATTGCCATTGCTATCTAATGACGAAGCTTTCGAAATCGTTACAAAATTGGTTCTTTTACTGTACAGAAATAAAGATAAACAAATTCAGAAATTAAACGACCTAAGAATAAAATTAGCAACAACGACAAACAAACCATCAGCGGAGCTTCCTCCAACTGAAGGCGCCTTTTATCAACACTTTTTAAGGTAAACGTATATGTTTAAAAAATAGATTTTTCATCTAATATATTTCGTTAACTATTGCAGGTGTATGTATCAACTTAGAATATGGTACAGTAGCAATATACCAACTACACTTATAAATGCAGAGGGTTCAGGTTGGAATTTTAGTGACGACGCTTGGACTCCAATATTTTCCAATGATAAGCCAATTCCCGATTTTGTTCGACAATCATTAAACATTTATTGTTCAGATAAAAATTGTGAAAGTCGAAAATGTGGTTGCGTTAAAGAAGGACTAAAATGTTGTAACGAATGTAAATGTCGTTCCTGTAATAATGTTACTAAAGATTTTGAGGACGATACAGAGGAAAATGACGAACTAGAATACTTTTAATGTAGGGCCTGCGTAACTAGATACTTATTTATTCCTAGAAAAATATTTACAAAAAATAAAAGTTGTTATATTCCTACGTTATTAGCTAAGTTTAATAAAAAATGTCTAATAACCTACTTATTAGGTAGGAAATTAGTAGCTTGCAACAGTGATTTATAATATTTACCTATCTTTTTCATATTTTTTTATCTTAAAACAACAAAAGGTGGTAACTTACACATTAACACAGCGACCGCCAGACTTACGTTGTAGTCGGCAGGCGGTAAAGAGTATAATAAGAGCCGGGTGCGCAAGAATATAGTTTTAGCCCGTTTTAAAAAAATCGCTGACTACATACTATAACCTGCGCATTAAACATTTTTATTCTAAAAACTTTTTCCATATTTTGGCTTCAATTTGCTTGCAGCATGTATATACAAATTTCCATAAATAAAAGTTTTTCTCGATTGCTGAAA
This sequence comes from Stenurella melanura, assembly GCA_963583905.1. Taxonomy (NCBI): domain Eukaryota; kingdom Metazoa; phylum Arthropoda; class Insecta; order Coleoptera; family Cerambycidae; genus Stenurella; species Stenurella melanura. Next base: position 68,477,501 of record OY757318.1, read on the forward strand.
AATACATTCACGAAAATAACTAGTTTAAATTTGCTATTATTTTAACAAATTTAAAAAAAGGATTTTATATTCACGGTTCACATTGTTAGAAGCGCTATTGTGTCTTCTTTATTATAAAAAAAATAATCAGTGCGATAGCACAATTATTTTTAGAGATATGGCAGTGGGGACGTTAAAAAACATGTTTCACGAAGAAATCGATTTTTTAAAGTTTTTTGAAAATAAAAAAGTTCCCGACCACCAAAAAATGTCGTGAAAAATGGTTTCATGTACACGATCACCTAAGTAAAGAATCGCACTGAGTCTGGTTTGGTTCTACGCCAGTCTTTTTTTTCTCGGAAACTAAGCTACTTTGCTTCCCAATTTTACTCGTCTATTATGCCAAATGTGTGTTTGACGTTTGTTGTTTGTTGTCAATTTGCATTATTGCTTTTGTGTACTGTAGCAGTTATCTATATTGTATAGTTTGGTTTGCTTTTGGAAGTGCATGTGCACGAGTGCATCATAGACTATGCCGAATAAAAAGTTTTTCTATCAACTCGGTAGACATCAGAAGCGAAATATATTAACAAATAAAAATAAATCCCCCACTTCCACCTCAACATCACGACAAACAGAGGAGTTAATAGGACACAAAGACGATTCTATTTTTTCTGATCTTTCATCATTAGCCGACAATCATTTTAATATTCCTTTAGCAGGAAATTATTCTAATAAAGATGAAATTATCAACAACAAGATCGATTTGCCCATATGTGAATTACCATCCAGTACAGATAATACAACACATTGTGCAATAAATGATCCCCCCAAGCAGAAAAACCCATTATTATTATCAGTAAGATCAAACAACAGATCCTCTCTTTCAGTTGATCTACGCTCTTGGATAATTGAAAATTCGATTGTTGCCTACGGCTTAATTACTATTTTAAGAAAACATACTACCGAAAATCTTCCAGCAGATGTACGAACCTTGCTCAAAAACACCAAGAACTAATGTACTTGAGGTCCCGCCAGGTCATTACAAACATTTTAGGATAAAAAAGACTCTTTCAGAAAATATTTTAAGGTATTATTCCACCAACACAATACCCAATAATATAAATGTGGATGGTTTACCGGTAGCAAAATCTATCGGTAGTCGATTTTGGCCAATGTTGGGTTCAATTTTTGTAAACTTCAAGACTAAACCCTTTATCAGAGGAGTTTATTATGGGTATCATAAACCCCAAAATTCAAATGAATTTCTTACCTTCTTTGTTGAAGAAATGATTGGTATTCAAAATACTGGTATAGAAATACAAGTAAAACAAATTGTAGTAAAACTAAGTGCAATCATTTATGACAGTCCTGCGAGAGCATTTATAACCTGTGTTAAGGGCCACAATGCTTATTTTGGCTGCGGAAAGTGTACTACTGAAGGAAAGTATGCGGACGGCCGTGTGACATATCTGCAGATTAATGCACCTCTAAGAACGAATGATAGCTTTAGAGAAAAACTTCAAAAAAAAAAAAAAAAACATCATCATGGAGACACATCAATATTAATGAAATTAAATGTAGATATGATAACAAATATACCTCTAGATTATATGCATTTGAGTTGCCTTGGTGTCATGAAGATAACATTACATCTACGGTGCAAAGGGCCTAAAAATATTAGGATGAATAAGGATCAGTATGTAAACTTCTCTAACCAACTGTTACAGTTGGGACCTTTTATACCAAGAGAGTTTTCTAGTAAACCACGTAATCTGGATGAAATGGATAGGTTTAAGGCGACAGAATTCAGACAAATACTGTTATACACTGGACTGGTAGTGCTCAAAAAATCATTGAAAAAAGAACAGTATATTCATTTTTTATGTTTCAGTTTGGCTATGCGAATAATAGTTAGTAAACATTCATTGGTTTTAAATGAGTATGCACAAATTCTACTAGAGTTTTTTGTGAAATCATTTCCTGGTCTTTACGGTGCCCATGTGTCATTTAATGTACATAATTTAATTCACTTATGTAGTGACGCTAAGCAATTTGGATCCCTAGATGCAATTAGTGCGTTTAAATACGAAAATATTATGAAGAAAATTGTAAAGAAAGTCAAGTGTTCGAAGGAACCACTGAAACAATTGTGCTATCACATAGCCGAGGAATCCAATAATGTGTTATCTGTTTACAATGATGTTAAAGACATATTTCCAAGAGTTGTCTTTTATAAAAATAGAGGTGACTTTTCGTTCATCAAGTACTTGCAATTTCATGATTTCTGCATAAGTTCTAGGAGCCCAGATAATACGTGCGTTTTAAGAAATGGTGATGTAATTACACTGAAGCATTTACAAGTTATCAATAACGATATCGTCATAAAATCAGTAAAATATATAAAATCTCAACCATTCTTCAAAAATCCTTGTGATTCTAGAAAATTTGACATTATAACCATTAATGAAGAATTATGCGAAAATCTAAATAAAACAGTTAGTGAACTGAAAATTAATATTAAACAAAAGTGTCTCAAACTACCCCTTGAGAATAATTTGTTTGTTATCATTCCGTTAATACAAGTTGAATGAAATTTTTGTATTTAGCGCTTGTTCGGAAGTCGATAAAGTAGTTACCTTAGTTACCTATGTCAATTGTCAAATATCTACTCAATAGTGATGCAAATTACTTTTACTTTTGAATAATCATTGGTAATCGTTACTAAGTATTCTTTATTGATTACTAAGTGATTACTTTTTTTAATCACTTTATTATTCAAGCAAGCGGCTAATATAGTCATTACCTAAACAGGCAGCGCCTAATGTATTAAAAAATAATAACACTAAACATTAGATAGGTGCCTAATTACCAAATTATTGCTTTAGAATGTTTATTAAAGACAGTAGTAATAATTCATTTTCCTTCTATAAAAACGTAAACATTAGTACACAAAGTTATATGTATACCTACTAGTAGAGTCCTCGCGTTGACAAAAGTCGCTTAGTTTTTGATCCAGTTGGCACTTTTAGAATAAAATATATGACCTTGTGAGATATGTTACTTATACCCTGTGGATTACGAATCCACTTGTCGTCTAAAAATCGTCATGAATATAAGGGCACAAATCAAAATTTTCTAACTAACCACACCACGCGATAGAGTCAATCATGAAGCGTATTTTATCCAAAAATCATTAAATTCTCTGTAGAATTTCTATTTTTAAAATAAATAAAGAAACGAACTTTTACAAAGGCTATTATGGCAGTAAAACTAAGAAATTCTCATTTTCTCTATTCGACTACGGCTGAAAATTAATTATTTTTTGTCTACTTTTCCATTCCCATGACGATATTTCCCAAACTATTATATTTATCAAAAAAATATATTCTTTATAAAATATTTGAAATGTTTTCTAGATTACAATGGTTTTTAAATCAGATTTTTTGAGTATTTAATAACCAAAATATTTAATTGTAGCGTGATATCAATTTTCGAAGCTTATCAGCGGCATGCATTCGTTACAGATTCTCGCTCTCCCACTCTTTGAAACTGTTTCAACATACCCCACTTTGCACCCGCAATGGCCTATCGTTAGATAGATTGGTGCATAGTAACTCTCGCGGTTCATAATATTTTTAAATTTATACCGTGAAAATGATTATTACTATGAAATAAATGTAAGTATATTTGTATAATATTAATTCAGTGTTACATGGACTTAACATAAAACTTATGGCCTGCCTGAAATTATTGTGTAATAGATTAACACGTTATAAGAAAATACTTATAGTAAGTAAGTAAGTAAGTAAGTAATCTTTATTAGCAAGAAAGGAATGCTATATCTTACAATAAAATGCAATACACTAAATGAGATATGAAATATAACATAAAAATTACAAACAATTAACATAATATACATAGTCATCTTAACTTTAAACTTTAAAATGGAGGATTTATAACAAATTTTTTCATTTCTTTTTTAAACTTTTTTAGATTTAAATTTTTGTGTCAATATTTAATTGGTTATACCAATTCAGACCCTTATAGAAAATTGTATTTTGCCCTGCCGATGTCCTTTTATATTCTAATACATAGTTTTCTCCAGATCGAGTATAATGTTTATGGGTTTCTTTTACTTTAGTTAATTTATCGGTTAAGTACGGAGGAACTAATCTTAAACTCATTCTGTGAATTAATATAAGAACATTATACATTATTATTTGTTTAACAGAAAAAATATTCAACTGATTTAACATTTTTCTTACACTAGCATATTTGTTGGTGCTTAAGATAATTCTTAACGCTCGGTTTTGTACCACTTGCAGATTCTGTATATCACTTTCATTTAAGGTCAGTAGTAATGATGAACAATAGGTGAGGTGAGGTTCAATAATAGTTTTATAAATAGTTCTCTTACACCATTTAGTTAAATCCTGTCCAATTCTACCCAAATAATTAACTTTTTTATTAATTTTCCGCACTACATATTTCACGTGATCTTTAAAATTCAAGTGTTCATCTAAAATTATTCCCAGATATTTATGCATTTTAACACACTCAATATTCTCATTATCAATCTTTATTTTAAATTCCTTTTTATTAACCTCGTTAAATGTACTACTAATTAACATTGATTTTGTTTTTTTTATATTCAGCTTCACAAGATACTTTCAGCTGGTATGTATTTTAAATTTCCATATAGGTAACTGATGTATATGCTTTTTAGAAGAAATTAAAATGAAAAGTACTACTGATAGCACAAGTTCTGAAAGTGAGATTGAGAAAAATACAATTTAATGTACAACAGATTCATAACATATTAGCTTAATTTGTATGAAACCGGGCCCTGTAATCAAAGGTTTTGAGAAATCGTTTGCAACATTTATTGATTGTTTAAAAATCTGTGAAAAAATAAGTAACCAAGGAGAAGATGATCTATATCCTAGCATTATGTCATTCAAAAAAACAAACAATTTTGACTTCTTTGGCACCGAAATTGCTATTTTAGTTTTACTAGCCAAAGAAAAATAGAACGTTTAAGGAGATAAATTAGGAAAGAAATTGAAAAGTGTTCAGATGGGTCGAATGCCTGTCCATCAACTTCTACCGATGTGTATTTTCGTAAAATAATTTCTTTTAATAGAGAAATGTGTTTTTGTCAAAAGCATCAACATTAAAGCTATCTCAAGTAATGACGACAGACCCAGAAATAAAAATAAGACTACTGGCCCACCAGAATCCCATAATTTTCGAAAGAATTTGTGCTAACGATTTAATACCTATGGAAATTGATTATCATATTTCATGTATCTAAAGTCACTATATAAAATGCAGAGGTCTATCTAACAATAAAACTAAAAGTGGAAAACGCACAGACAACGAACGGAGTTCTACCAAAATATGTAAAATTCTTGAGAAACGGTATTTAAAGCAAAAAGGGTATGGTATGTTGTCAATTTATTATGAGAAGTATCTAGAATGGATAGATATACTTATAAATACATTTACCGGCAAAGGAGTCGAAATTGTTAAATCTACAAAAAGAAATGAAAAATATGTTCTAATTCCAACAGAAAACGAGGCATGAAACTGCATTTTCTATTGTGACTATAGAAACATTAAACATTGTTTCTATAACATTTAAATCGTTAGCACAAATTCTTTAGAACATTATAGGATTTTGGTGGGCTAATAGTCTCATTTTTCTTTCTGTGTTCGTGGTCATTACTTGAGAAAGCTATTTTATTGAAAAAAAATTGATTTTACGCAAGGACACACGTGAAGAAGTTAATGGACATGCACTCCATTCATCTGAACTGTTTTTAATTTCTTTCTCTCTACATTTTTCTCCTTAAATGTTCCACATTTCTTTGGCCAGTAAAACTAGAATAGCGATTTCGGTGCCAAACCAAACCGCCAAAGTGATTTGTTTTTCGAAATCGCATAGTTCTAGAATATACATCATCTTCTCTTTGGTTACTTATTTTTTCAGGGAGTTTTAAACAATCAATAAATATTGCAACGATTTATCAAAACCTTTGTTTACAGGGCCCGGTTTCATACAATTTAAGCATAATTTTTTACGAATCTGTTTTTCTTTAAATTTTATTTTTGTCTCAATCTCACTTTCAGAACTTGTGCTATCAGTAGTACTTTCCATTTTCATTCCTTCTTCAGTTACCTATATGGTAGAAAATTCTATTAAAAAATACATACCAACTGAAAGTATCTTGCTAACAGCGAACTACCGAGTTTCTTATAAGGTGTTAATCTATTACACAAAAATTTTATGTAAGGTGAAATAACACTAAATTAATATTAAACAAATATACTTATATTATTTATTCCATAGTAATCATATTCAAGACAAAAATTTCATTAATATCATAAACCACGAGAGTTACCATGCGCTGATCTATCTAACAATAGGCCATTGCGGGTGCGAAGTGGAGTGTGTTGAAACAGTTGAAAAGAGTGGGAGAACGAGAATCTGTAACGAACGCATGGCGCTGATACGCTTCGAAAATTGATATCACACTACACATTATTAAATATTTTTTTGGTTATTAAATTCTTAAAAAATCTGATTTAAAAACCATTGTAATCTGGAAAATATGGCAAATATTTTATAAGGAATATATTTTTTTGATAAATATAATAGTTTGAGAGATATCGTCGTGGGAATGGAAAAGTAGACGAAAAATAATTAATTTTCAGCCATAGTCGAACAGAGAAAATGACGATTGTTGATTTTTACTGCCATATAAGCTTATGTATCGTTTCTTTATTTATTTTAAAAATAGAAATTCTACAGAGAATTTAATCATTTTTGAATAAAATATACTTCAAGATTGACTCTATCGCGTGGTGTGGTTAGTTAGAAAATTTTGATTTGTGCCCTTAAATTCATGACGATTTCTTGACGACAAGTGGATTCATAATCTACAGGGCATAAGTAACATATCTGGTAAGGTCATACATTTTACTTTAAAAGTGCCAACGGGGGGAAAGACAGAAATTGATTTGCACTCTACTATACCTACTTACATATTACCCAAGCTATCAAATTGGAAAAAACGTTCGATGAAGATAACCTCTAAAATTCACTCTATTAAAAAATGGTAAAATTGGCGAGTACTACATAGGTATAGTTCTTATAATTTATCTTATCTAGGCGGCATAAAAACTGTCAGCGTCCATGACTATGCGGTAAAGATCACAGACCCCGACATTTTTTATACCGACAATAAGTCTGCAGTAAACTATATTGCCCTGTTAACCGATACTTTTCTCCTATATATGACCTGTCTTGCTTTAGAAAAAATCATCTCGCACGAGAGCGATGCCGGCGTGACAAAGTAGGTAAATAATCATATGTGTAAAAGTAACGAATACTTTTCAGGTAATCATTGGCACTTTGGGTATTAGCAAGTAACGATTACAAAAGTAACGAATGATTACTACCCGTGCATCACTACTACTCAACTGTTTAGTGTTTATTGGTTATTCGGTTATGCTATGTGTGAATCTGAACTGAACTTTTAATTTCATTATTTCCACTGGAAAAAAACATACACTCTATTTACTAGTCCTATTAGACGCCGCAGGTTGTGGTTTCTGATTAATTATGAAAAGAAACAGATATTCTTGGGCGTTAGTAACATTTGTGGGTGAGGGTAAATCTGACGAGGAGTCTACTTCTGAAATTCCTTGCAGTTAGCTTGTTAACGAAACACAGTGTTATTGGCCGACTACTAAAAACATCAGTGCTTTGATGAGTAAAGAAGTCGCACCTGATCCAAATTCTGCAAAGTGGGCATTATACGACAATCAAGTGGAATTTTATTGTGGTATGTGCTATATTTTATTAAAATGTGGTTTTAAGACCATAATAAATTTTCATTTTTGCAGACTCGTTGAAGCGCGCTCGCAAAAAAGCTGCTTCTGTATCTTCATCTAGTGACGAAACGAGCATTCCCAAGGGCAGGGGATTATGAACTAAAAAGAAAACCCTGAAAGCTGTTCAAGAAGCCAGTGACCAATTCGATAGTTCATCTTCATCTGAAGAACAAAACATAGGTAAGATTTCCATAGAAAATAAAAATGAAACGAAGAATTATAGTTTAACGGCGAACAAGTATAAAAATGTTTTAGGTGAAATTTATAGTTTTGGTATAGTAGATAAGTATAGGTGTGTAAAATGTATTGTATCGTGGGCTGGTGTTTGGTCAATATGTTTGAAAGAAAATCTAAAAAAGATTTAATGCAAGAAATTGCAGAAACAATTGTTCTTGAGAGTTCTCAACGTAATTATACAGATATAATGATTCTTGATTCTAAGGATAAATATTTTGTAAGATCGTCAAAATTATAAATCTAAAAGAGTTGAAATATCCAAGTTCCATTTATCAACGAATTCGTCGGCATCATGAGTTGTTTATGAAAATATTTAATACATGACATCAGTAATTACAAAACTTGTTAGTAATAAGAATTTGGCAAACATTATAGATGATTTAAGAATAAACATAGCAGATTTAGAATTTGTTAGAGATAAGGAGTCTGTGTACAAACGTATATGTGAACGGTTTGGAAAACCAAATAACTGGAATAATAGAAAGCAGTTATATAATTGCTTCAAAAAGTACTATTCTGGTATGAAACATGATCAAGATTTGGTAACTGGAAATATTGTGGACAGCGATATGTCGAATATTTTTGAATATTCACTGATAAACTAAAATAGTTAATCGTCGACGTCGGTCGAGAACGAAAATATTGGCGAAACATTCAATATCGTCATGCCGCCAGTTCCATGCCAATTGATTTTAACGTTGTGAAAACCAAGTGGCAAAATAAGATAATTATTGACAGCGAACTATGTGATGCTTCAGAAATCACTGAAGTAAATATAAACTCTAAAAGTAATGATGTTTTGAAAATTACCCCAGAAAACTTTGATGCACTCTAAGTTGTCTTCTAAATTTATCAGTAAATAAGAATCCACAAGTGTTGCCCATAGGAACAAAGAACGTAATGGATTTACCAGTGGCTAATTTTAAAGAGTGCAATATTAGGGAGGGAAATTTCAAAGTAGAGAAAAAAGTAGGGAATGTTATTTTTCATAATAATAAGTTAGTAGCAGAACATTACCCATATTGTTTAAAGAACAGGATAAATAAGCACGTAAATAATACTTGTTGTATTGTTGTTAAGTACGTGAAATATTGTGGCACTATCAAATATATGCTACTTGCAAACAATAGTAAATGTAAGAAATTTAGAATATCTATAATGAATAGAAATGTGACAGTAGATAGCTCATCATGGAATTATTTCCACCAAAAACCATTGGCAACGTTTGTTAAAGGGACGGAAAGAAATAGCTGTTATCAAAGAAGCCATCTAATTACAAGAGAAAAACGTTACTAGTTGCAAATGCGATGATCGTACGCTGTGGAAATTTGCGGAATATTAAATCGTATGCGGTAATGAGAAAAATCAGATCTGAGACAAAGTTTCATTTGTACAGGGATAAGGACGATATTTTGGACTTGATAAAAATGCAACATGACCACGACGAGTATATAAAAGAAGTATGTATACCCTTCAATGTTTTGAAAAAACAAATATCTGGCAAAACGCTTCCTGTTTTATTTTTTGATGCTACTGGAACGGTCGTGAGAAAACCTATTGAACACTAAAAGAATTTACTTATACTCCGCAGTAATCCCCATTCGTGAAACGAAAAGAATATTTTCCGTTTTCGAAATGGTATCTAGTACTCAATTTTCAAAAACTATTTTTAATGTATTTAACGATCTTAGGACATTTAGCGAAGAGCGTAACAAATGGTCAATATTTAATGCGGTTGTTACTGATTTTGCTTTTGCTAGTATTCATGGGATAATCAAATTCTGTCATCGGTTAACTCTATTTGAATGTTTGGAATTATCGTATGAAATTGCTAACGGCACAGAACAAATGCGAGATTCTTTGATAACGGTGTATTTGTGTTCCACATTTTATGAAAATGGCCTCTAACGATATAGCTGAACAATGTAGCGACGTAAAGAATAGATTTGTCTTTAAACACATAATTGCGGAATCTATTAAAAGATATGGCCCAAATTGAACGGTGGTTTTAAATTTTGTAATTTTGCTTAAATCGCCTTCATATAATGATAGCGTTAAAGAAGCATTTATGAACATTTGCAAAACACAAAATAGAGAAATACCAACTATCTTCGAAAACGCAAGTGAAGAAGAGGACGAAGACGAAGATGAAGAAGTGACGAAAAACGAGAGCCTATATAAAACGAGTCCATTTTATAAACATTCTTCCAGTAAGGTTGATAATATTGATAAGATCATTGATGTTTGCGACAGGTTCCAAGAAAATCCATATTACACGTCTTCTCTTGTAAACATTTTATTGACTAAGTACAAGCCCTTTGGTTCTCTTTGGACGGGTCTCATGATCAGATATATGAACGTTAATCGATACAGCAATGCTTATGTGGAGAACTATTTTGGGAACTTTGAAAATAATATTTTAAATAGAGAACAAAACTTAAAATGTACCAGATTTTTGAGAAAATCTCGTGAAGACATTCTAGCTCTCTATAAAGAACGTATGTTAGATATTCCTAAAAAAATCTTGGCCAAGCAACCTGAAATGAAAACGAAAGAACCTGCAAGCGAAATATATTCCCAAGAGTCTTGGCAGAAAAAACGAAAATCGGTTAAGACGTCTTTTTCAGGTAGCTTCTTAAAGACACAAATCATTGAAGGCGTTCTTCCTTCAGTTATTGAGGAGAACTGCTTATATTGTGCAGAAAACAACTCGACGAGACAGCTGATTGGGTTCAGTGTGATCGGCGCGACAAATGGATCCATCAGAAGTGCGAATCTCTGCTGGATAATTCCTATAGCGGTGAGTTTACACATAAATTTTGTCGCACAAACATCGCGGATGCGATAATCAGAAGCCAAACGTTTTGAAAACTAATTATCAAGAGTTGACAGAGAAATATGCGAAGTTCTTAAAACCTATTGATATAAACGCGGATGAAAAATTAAAATAGAGGAATTTATGAGACACCAAAATGACTGCATCTGGCTTAACGAAAGACGTAAGCGTATTATCACTGCATCTAGTTTCGGTAGAATTTGCAAAGCGAAAACTACTGCCACTAAGCAAAATTTTATAAATGATCTAATCATTGGAGATAAAGTAAATATACCGGCCATTCATTTATGGGCGCGAACACGAACATATAGCAATTACGGAATACTTGAGAATGTTTCCTAGTACATATAAAAAGTCAGGTTCATAAAAATTATCAATTCTTAGGGGCTTCTCCTGATGGACTTATTAATGATGATGGCATTATAGAAAATATTTATTTAAGTTTATTTCACACGAGCGCTGCCACTACTGGTCGAATATTCGAACCTGTGTAGTAAGCAAATTTTTACTGAACATTTTTTGGATTTAAATTGGAAATATCTACCAGATTCCATCATTTCAAGTTGCAGTTCAATAATTTTTTTATTAAAATTGTCCGAAAAATAGCTAATTATAAAGTTGATGTCTGAGCTCGCCGGTCGAAACATTGTGAATTTAAATTCCACTAGCACTTAATCCTTTTGTGGAGTTTCAGACATGAAGGGTTCTTTTAAGGTTAGTATGCGTCTATATGTACAGCGTGTTTCAGGTTTCACGGAGCTACATACACTTTTTTCAGCTAGACATTTTTATCTGCAAAACTGATATTACATCAGAAATACCTGAATATGAATATAAAAACTAACACAACAAATTATACATTTTAATCCGAACAAAATAAAAAAATCAACAGGAGTAATATAACACAATTTATATAACTTAAATATTTAAATAATCTAAATTTTTGCCAATGAGGACTTAATAGAAGGAACTACAATTTACATTGTATAAATATTTAAGTTATATTCTGTTAAATTCCTACATAAAACTGAAATATTACTCCTGTTAATTTATTTATTTTGTTGTTCGATTTAAAATGTATAGATATACAGATATATAACTTAAATATTTAAATAATCTAAATTTTTGCCAATGAGGACTTAATAGAAGGAACTACAATTTACATTGTATAAATATTTAAGTTATATTCTGTTAAACTCCTACATAAAACTGAAATATTACTCCTGTTAATTTATTTATTTTGTTGTTCGATTTAAAATGTATAGATATACAGATATAGAAACTTTATTTAGTAAAGAAAACTAATACAAACAATGATATTAACATATAGTAAACAGTATCTTTTATCCTAAAACATTAATACACTAAAGTGATGATATACACGACTACCATACAAGACAACACATGAATCTTGATATTGAATACCATAGAGTAGGCAAAAGTAAAGTTTCTACAAATTACTATGCTCCCATACTATATAATAAACTGCCAGAACAAATTAAAAATCTACCCTTCAAAAAATACAAAGAATGTATAAAAAATATCCTGCAGGGGCATTTTATACCTTGAACGAATTTCTAAACAGTGACATACAACTTATAGAACTATAAGAGATTTTAACAACAGTATATTTTATTATGTAATATTTTTTTAAATACCTAAGCTAAGTTTATTTTGTCTTTGTCTAATTTATTTTATATTATAATTTTTATTTTACTTAGTTTGTCTTTTATAACATGTGCCTTAGTCTTATACTTTATATCATGTGTTCTATATATTTATACCTTATATTTTAACCTCCGTATTATATGTTGACGTGTGTAAACACTTTGTGTACCAACACCAATAAAGTATTGTATTGTATTGTAACAATAACTTTGGTCGGGATATTTAACAACTAAATAAATTGCACATTTGCATTTAATTTTCCAGGTAATTCTTTAATTTTCTCCTGAAGACAAGTAAATTTCCAGGTTGTTTTATTTCATCTGGTAAACCGTTGTAATCTTTTAGGCCTCGGCCACAATACGAACGATGAGCGGTAAGCGGCAATTATCTGGGCGGCTCAACGGCGCCGCTAAAGTTTTTAGTTGAATGATTTTGTGTAGAAAGCACATTCATCCGGCTAGGATGACGTGGAGCGGCAGGGCGGCGTCGCTCGCCGCGTACCTAGTACCGCCCGCCACAGGGTCCAAACATTAAATTAGGAGGTTTCCGCTCACCGCAATACAGTGCTATATCTCGTTCACAAGCATTGGGCCTTCCCTGAAACGAAAATCCTGCAAGGGAAATTAGGATGAAGTTATTGTACATGATAAAATCCAAGTTGAAGGTGAACGGCGTCTAAAAAACGAAAATAGAAAGGTGAAATTAACACGTAAGCTAAATAATGGTGAAAACAAACTGATATCGGAAGAGCAGTGAAGGCAGTGTCTGTGCAATTGATGCCTATAATGATTTACTTTCTGATAGAGCAACAGCGACACAAGTTGCTCGGACTGATCGAGACTGCCACAGGTGTATCGCAGCTTGTATTGTAGCCGGCACCGCTTACCCCATTGCCGCTCTGTATTTTTACCGCTTTGCCGCTTACAGTGCACCGCTCGTATCGTAGCCGAGGCCTTACACCATAATTTGTTGTTAGTTTTTATATTCATATTCAGGTGTTTTTGATGTAATATTACTTTATTTTTTGTTTATATTCATTACGGAAAAAAATTAAATGGTATTAGAAATTAATTATTTACGTTTTATTTAATTAACAATTCTTATTCGTAAAAAAATTAAGTCTAGAAGCAAAAATCGATTTAAATGAAACATTGAAGAGCAAAGTTTAGAAGGACGGTGAAAAATAATATGCAATCAGTTTTTTGAAAAAAAAATCGCTAATATGAACGACTGATTTTTGACCTTGAAAGTATCTCACAGTAGGCCACATTTTGCGTTGCAGAAATCATTTGTATTATTTAAGAATAGTTGATGTAGCATTACATTACTAAAAAAAAAAAAAATTAAAATCAGTCAGTAAACAAAGGAGTTACAAGCCTGTTCCACATTTAAGCGAGACACCCTGTATAATAATGCGTCCGGCCAACCCTATTTTCAGGGTTTTACAATTTTATTTTTTTTTTACAAATGAGAAAAATTTTATTTTTTAAAATACATAAATATTTGTTCTATGTTGTATCGATAAAGGAATTAGATTTATTTTAAAAATATATTTTGTTTAATTTTTTCCCTAATGACACAAGTTCAAAATATAAAATATAAAATATTTGAAAATCAAGTACACTTTATTAAAGGTCTCACTAGTATTTCCATTATTATATATACACTGTGTCCCAGGATTATTACAACAATAAAGTGTGTCAATTTAAAAATTTAGAACTGCTATTTTTCATATTTTTTCATCAATCTAGTTCGCTTTGAAATTTATTTTTAGTATATTTTTGAATTCTTAAAAGCAAGTGCTTTTATACCTAATAGCTATATCCAAAAACTTTATTTTTCCTTCGATGTTACAATATTTCATGATTCAAAATATTTGTGTCATAGTCGGCTAATCTGATTTAAATCTTAGAAGCACAATTTTGTATTCTACAAATAACTTTTTTGTATTTTGAGAAGAAACAATCTAAGGAAAAAAACGTTTATGGTTAACCATTAAAGCCTACTTAATTTAAAATATTTGGGAATATACTATATACAAATTTCAAACAAAGCAAAACCAGTCCTTTATTACATAAAGCAGCGATTTCAATTTTTTATTTTTTTTTGTGTATTACACAATCTGTTATACCAATCTGGGAACTGTATATGTTACATTAGTATGGGATAGGTGACCAAGAAACCCGGGAGAAGGCAAGAGCGAACAAAACCCATAATGAATAGGACCGCCTTTAAGGACAAGATGGCCCAAGACCTGTCATCCAGAGGGACAGGCGACTACACTTCCGGCACTGTCACTCAATTGATTAGGAAGGTCCACAAGGACAGTCTGATCACAAGGAATAACAACAGGCCACCACTAAACCTACCTTACTGGTGGAAAGAGTCCATCGAGAATACTAGACGGGACTGCATACAAGCCCGAAGGAGGGTCACGAGAGCCAGACAGACCCAATCCTCGGAGGAGGAGATAACCAGGAGGATGATGGAATATAAAGACAGGAAGCGCGACCTGGCCAAAAAAATCAAGGCCTTCAAAAGGCAACATTGGAAGGAGTTATGCGATGAACTCGAAGCAGCCATTTGGGGACAAAGCTACAAAATTGCCACAAGAAGGCTAAGGGGCCCTGACACCCCCTTCGATGTGTCTGAAGATAAGAGACTGGAGACCGCACATCTATTCCCCCACAGGGAAGATGCGTGGGAAAATATAGAGGTCGAGCCCCAAACAATCCCCCCGTTCACCAGCGAGGAAGTAGAGAAAGCCGTCTCCAATCTCAAAAAAGGTAGGAGCCCCGGCCCCAATAGGATCCCCACCGAGGCACTGGTGGCCACGACAAAGACCGACCCAGAAGTCCTGCCGAGAGTAATGAACAGCCTACAACGCGAAGGCATCTTCCCTGAACCATGGAAAAAAGCAAGGCTTGTTTTAGTCTGGAAAGGAAAGCACCCAATTGATGCGCCGGGATCTCATAGACCCATATGTCTGATCGACACCCTCGGCAAATTATACGAAAGCCTACTCAGAGACAGACTGGAGCACGAGCTCCTAGCAGGGGAGGGTCTGTCAGAAAATCAATATGGGTTTCGAAAAGGGAGATCTGCCATCCAGTCCGTAGAGCGCATCTCCAAAATAGCGAGAGATTCGAGGTATAAACTAGTTATAAACTTAGTTATCCTAGAGATTAGAAATGCGTTCAACTCTGCTTCCTGGAGCCACATAATCCGGGAATTAAAGAGAAGGAGGATTTCGGACTATATAATAGGAGTTATCGAAAATTATTTTAATGGAAGGAAGATACAAGTCTCCAAAGAACACAACATCAATATGACTACTAGAGTTCCGCAGGGATTTTCATAGGGCCCACCTTGTGGAACATCCTCTATGACGGTGTAGAGCTGCCACCGGGGGCGAAGTCCATTGCGTTCGCCGACGATCTCGCAATAGTCATAGCGGCCGACCTCCCAGTTGGTCTAGTGCGTAAGACGAATGAAGCACTGAGGCGAATTGACCAGTGGCTGGAAGTTAACAATCTAAACCTCGCACCGGAGAAGACTGAAGCGATAATGTTAAAAGGACACAAAAATAAACGAAATATAAAAATTAGGGGAGAGATGCAGAAATATCTCCCGGAAAAACGCTGAAATACCTAGGAATAACCCTTGGCGTACACGGCACCTCTGGCGCACATATCATAGCGACGTACCAAAAGGCAGAAAAACGGACCGCCGCACAGTGGGTCATTTTAAATATCTAGCAAATAATAAATGCAAAATTTCATACTTACAGATTTCTAGAATTGTACCCACATTTAATAATAGGATTCCTACGTAGTTCCTGGAAGAAATATTAGACAGATTGGCGGCAGTAGTTGGCTTTGGTGTAATAACAAACTGCGCCGAATTGCCATTTGTGTTAATTTGTACTTCAGGATTAGTGTATCGTTATAAAAGTTGTGTTGCGTTTATGTGCCTAAAACGTTGTAGTTGTTTAATTTGAAGGTATGTACACTATTTATCATAAATCTGTTACTACGCATATTCCTAGATAAGAGATATTTGAACATATGCATGTGAGATATCCTATGTTTTAAGTTTGAAAAGCCCGCAAACCTCAAATTCGGGCGTACTCGGTTTGGAATAATTTTTCTCGTATTATGCAACTCATTTGTATTATTTCTAAATAGAAATAAATTGCCAAGAACTGCCAGGGACATAATTTTTCATTGTTTCAGGTTATCATGTTAATCCCAAAAAGAGAACTTTTTGAAGTTTGTAGTGCAGTTAAAAATAAAAACTCCGCTGTTTTAATTCGCATCTGATGAAGAAGCAAGTTATATTCTTTATTCGTGGTACTATATGCCTTCCAGTTTCCATGGAATTTTAATACATGGTCCTGATATAATTAAAATGTCTATTCTTCCAATAGGTATGCTTTCGGAGGAAGCTTTAGAACCACATAATAAGGATTTTAAAAAATTTCGGAAATGTAATACAAGGACGTTCTTTCGCAAAGATACCATGGCAGATTTGTTTAATTATACATTATTTTCGTCATTATCTAAGTGAAGTTCAACCAGTTATTCTCATAGACAACCTCTTAACAGAGACGTTATCCAATTATTATCAGATGCACCCCTTCCGACTGCGACCACATCATCACAATCACCTGATGAGTCTGTTAATAATACTGAATCCTACTCTGATATTACATAGGAATTTTGGCGGGGGTTCGCTTATTGTGAATAAAATAGTTACGAATTACTAGAAATAAAAAATACTTAGAAGAATATTAATTTGAAACTTTCTTATATTTCAAGTGTTTTTTGTAAGTCATAAGTAATTTTTTTAAATCGTGGCTTGTTTATTTTATTAACTTATTATACTTTAGCTAAGCCATTATATTATATACAAAAAATGCATGTTTTTGTTCTGTTTTGAATTTTTATTTCCTAGATTTGTCATTTTACCCACTGTGCGCCGCTCTAATCAAACTAATGCCGAATATCGGAGGACCCAGCAGCTCAAAAAGAGCAGTACTATACAACGTAGTACAATCAATAGTACTATACGGAGCCCCCATCTGGCACAGGGCACTAAAAATAAATAGATATAAGGAAATGCTCCAAAGAGCCCAGAGGAGAATTCTGCTGAGAGTAGCAGGGGCCTACAGGACTAACAGGAATCCCCCCAATCGAGTTGGTAATAGAGGAAAAAAGATACATACACGAGGTAGGCGACGGCCACCTACCGATCACTAGGGCAACGGCGAGGAACAGAACCTTAGACAGTTGGCAACACTTGTGGAGGGTGGAGAGCACTGTGGCCCAGTGGACAAAGCACGTTATTCCAAACGTAATGGACTGGGTCAAATACAAGCATAGAATGATGAACTATTACCTTACATTACCAGCCATGGATCCTTTCGTCAGTATACCCTGAGGATAGGGAAAACCCATGGCGATCTCTGCAAATATTGCGGTATGCTAGACAGCCGTGAACACACAATATTCCAATGCCCAAGGTGGGAAGCACATGCCGAAAGAGAAATGGGACGAGCGCTAAGCATGGAAAATATTATCCCCCTCATGTTGGAGGACAGAAGAAACTGGCATGCGGCTCAAACCCTCGTGGAGGCCATCATGTCCAATAAAGAATGCGAAGAAAGATAAGCAGAGGCTAGTCAAAATGATTAAGGACGAAACAGACAGGCCCCGTACACCCCGAAGATTACGTCTAACGACGGTACCAGGGTACTATAGGGCAGAGAGAAAAAGGGAGGGGTTTTAGTCGGTAAGAGTCCGGCATACCTCCGTGGCGATAAAGCCAAAGCACGGGGAGTCCATAATGGATTTCCCCTACCCAAAAAAAAAAAGTATGGGATAGTAAATTAGCTAAATTTCATGTATCTGAAACATATATATACATTATACATAAATGAGGACAAATAACTTGCCTCGACACATAATAAGTGTAAAACAAAACTGGTGTATGCCATGTACCTGGTGCATGAAATTATATGTAGAAAACATACAAGATTCATACATACAAGTTGTATTTACTTTACAAAACATATATCTGTTATATATCACTAAGAGAACAAAAGTTACATGTTATGTCAGGAGAGTAGAAAATGTCTAAACACATGTAAGTTGCATTTATCCTAAAATTGATATGTCGGACACTTCTCCTATGTAAACTGAAGTATATAATGAGACATCTCTGGCATGTATTTGTGTTTATTGGGAAGTAGTGCTTATTTACACCCCCTATAAAAGCTGGAAAGAGGTAAGTGCATATAATTCATAGAGAAACACAAAAAAAGCAATATAAAACATAAATGATAGTTGTCTGTTACATGTAGGAACAAAAAAGTTCACAAAATTTCAGTGGAAAAAATGCAGGATTACAATTTCCGATTTAGGAAGGAAAATATTTTCATGAAATATTGGAATATTTTAAACTTCCCAGCAAACAATTTAAGTGTCAGCGACTTCATTTAAAGGAGATTCGACCAAAACAGGTCGAAATACGTAATGATTAAGTTCACTTGGTGGAAATCGCTATGGTACCTATCAGTTACAGGTCAGTTATTGGTAAAATGAATGCTCTAATAGGTTATGAAAAATATTATTGTTACTATTTTTACCTAATAGGTAGTGTACATTAAAACACACTAATAAAGTGGTAGGGAATTATCGTTAGACCCTAATAGAAGATATAGGTGAAATGTATTGAAATGACTAAATAGGTAATCATGTTTCTTTAACGAGACTTCTTGGGTACCTACTAAGTATCCAAGAAGTCCTTAAATTTCCACCAGAACGTCAAAATGACTTCATGTCACTAATTAAGTAATTTAGGCGGAGACCAACCACATTTATTTAAAAATTGAATGGTGAAAAGTCGCCATGAAAATGTAAACTTTGTGAAAATATTTTAATTCATAAATAATCGTTAAACATATTAATAATTATTAAATTTTAAATTAAAACAAAATGGATTGCGAAAAATATACAAAAATGAAAATTGAAAAATTAAAATGTCACAATTTATATTAATATATTATACATATTTATAACAATTGATGCTTTTAAGGAGGGGGTTTTGTAATATTTCAAGGTACAATATATAATATTTACAGAAAAAAATCTTTACCACGTAAATTCACGCGAGTCATGAGTAAAAAACGTGCTGCAAACAAAACAACTTGTCATAAAATTATGTATCTTATATTATGAACCATTTTATCATATTAAGTTATAATTTTGACGAAATAGAATTTTGAAGGCAAATAGGTGTGAACGTTAATTTTCCATATTCTCGACATTGAATAGGTGTCTGACGACCTAACCTAATAGGTCATATATACCTGTTTAACTTATTTTGCACGTCAATACGACGTGTCAAAAAACACCATTTAGGTTGTATCGACATCGAATTTATGTCCTATATCACCTATCGAAATTGGTGGCGTCACCTTTTCGACGTCGAATGACACCTAAATGGTTAGCTGAGTTATTAGTACCTACATGATTCTCAGGTAGTAGTTCTTCCTGAAAAAAAGGACAAGACAAATATTCCCTGTAACGTAATAAAGTATGACGCATGCCTCATACCTAATTAAAGTACGCCTCATACCTAATTAAAGTACAAGTGATACAGTTTGCCTTGAACAACATGTACTGCAGAAATATTGAAACTGGTTTACTTTCATATCTAAGATCACAATGAATATTTCTAGCCATCTGGCTTCTTACGACTCAAACAAAAAAGAACCAAATCTATGAATGTTGGACAAGAGATGTCTTTATTGAGACATATTTTTAGCCAAATAATGCCGTGCGATAAATGAGCATATTTATACTGATAACTGGTATATCAGTGCAGCTTTTTGAAAGGCTATTTGAGAAATAATTGAAATGTGCAACAATAGCTACACGTCCATACACACACAAAATGATCTTTAACTTGAAATGTACTGAGCTTCAGTTAATTTATTCAGTTAGATGTGGTCACGATCATTATAGTTACCTTTTTATGAAGTAATGTAGTATTTTGTTTATGTTTACAATGACTAAATTTTTGTTGAGCATATCATATTAATTAATTTTTTCATTATTATTAAAGTGGAAAACTATATATTTTGATTTTAAAAACTCCAAAAAGATCAGTAAAATGCAGTGAAAGAATAAAATGAAAATGTATGATAATATACCTATGTACAGCTAACAACTGGAAAATGTTTAAATGTATCTGGGCATGTTCCTCGATTTTCGAAACATCCTAGCATAAAAAACAGTTCATCAATCACCATCACTTTTGAGTGCAACTCTCCAGCATTGCTAGTAATTTCATGGAATGGATCTGTTGGTCATCCTGTACAATATTTTAATAATTTCCTCACAGGCATCTCAATTCTGTGTAGCAGAAGGAAGGAATCACATCCTAAAAATCATAAAATATACACTTATTATGATAGCGTAACCACAGCATAAATAAAAGACAGCAGTCAAACTTAAAAGGCGGGAACGGCTTGCGCTGATCGTTCGCACATGACGCCATTTAGGTGTAAAACCTTGTAAACGGTGAGGGCGGTAAAGCATACAATTTAGTGCATTCATAGACGTGCTTTGTGCGGTTTGTCAAGGATCATTTCTCTGTTCTTGTTTTAAAATATGGGTTTTGTTTGTGCTGCAAAACATTGCCAAAACAAAAGTTATTTTTGCAAAAAGTCATTTTTTATGTTCCCTACTTATATTCAGGTCTATTCTGTAACATTTTTGTTAAGTTTTAATGGCAAGGTCACTTAAAATAATGAATGAAGTTAACGGTCGGTCGTATTCTGTATACTTTTTTTAAGGTTAAATTTAACCAACATTGTTTAAAATTAGAGGCGACTTTGGACCTGCCACTAAAATTTAACGGTACCGTTAAAGGGGCAAAAACACCATATTTAATTTTTGGTTCATAAAATTTTGTATATCATTCAGTACATGGCACTTTGTTTAAGAAACTGACAGGACCATTCAAAATACAGAAACAAAATATTTAATCTAAACTTTGAATTGATTTGCCAACCGAAAAATTGTTATTTGCATAACTGCAAAGACAACATAATACTTCAGAAATTTTTTGACTTTTCACTAGAATAAAATGTTTGTCAATGAGTTTGAGATTCTTTTGACGACCCATTTTCTCATTTATATAAAAACTTGAAATTAAATATTTCGTAAAAAAAGATTTTTCAAAAAAGCCTTGAAAAGGAAACAGAATAGATTTCCGAAACGTCGGCGAAATATTTAATTTCAAGTTTTTATACTTATTTGTGTCGCTTAATTAAAAAAAGCGACCTTTAACTGATCCTTTCACATAAAAGTCACAGGCGTAGAGGTTATTTACCAGTAACATACTGGTTAATTATGATATTTTGTAGATTCCCCGAGCACCGCTTAAAAAAGAAAACATCATGTGGCAGGAAGTCCCAAAGAATTGAAGAAGGAAAAAAAATTCTTATCCCCTTTTTTCTTATATACAGCTTTTACATTAGCAATCTTTAACTTTTCTGGTAATATTCCAGTTTGCAACGATAAATTTATTATATGATTCAGAAGATTAGATACTTCTGCAGCAACATGCTTCAGAAGTTTTACTGGTATTTCATCTTCCCCTATAGACTTAGATATTGTACTCCATCTAAAATTTTATTTATTAGTGGAATGGCGATATATCTCTTTCCGACCTTCGCATTTTCATACATAATTTTTTTTGCAAAATGTAAATTTTGTACGAATAAAGACATTTATTATTTTTGTTTGTTTATTTGTTCCCTTTATCTGTTGTAACTAAGTTCAAAATAGCCTTTACTTTAATTAATTATTTATTATAAAACAAAGTTCAAATTCAAAATATATTTTTTTACATCAACCTTTATTTATTATGTTTAACTTAAATTGTATAATACGGTCCTGTCGGAATTATATTTGTGAAATGAAATTATTTCGAAACCAGCCCCGATTTTTACACCGAAATGGTGTCTTCAAGGTCAATGATTTTAGTTTTGAAAATTCAACGGTTCTGACGAGAGTTTTTCTGCTGTCTTTTTCTTATGCTGTGGCGTAACTTCTATAGAACTTGGAAAAAAGTTCATCTAGTAATGGAGGTTACAGATTGTTGGACAATTTGTATCTTGGGATGTGGTGAAAATATTTATTGCCATCTAGCATCAAAGAAAAAACAATACTATAATTTCAATTATATAATATCGTATGCACACAAACATTAGTTTTTGCAAGTGCCAGTAAAAATAAAATAAACCCAGACTAACATGTGTACTAATACCTGGAGCACTAAAAAAAAAATAAGAAAACTACAAACCAAATTGCATTCCAACATGCCTGGTGAGGAGGCAGACAACTTTTATTCACAGATTTTTTAAATTTAGGTATTTTATTTAAAATATTTGCACATTAAAGCAGCAGTACAAAGAAAAAAATAAAAATACAAACCGGATAATCATGGGTTAGCTGCCCTGACTTGGATTTAGTTCATATATGGGAGGTAAGTTCCTACTGATACGAGAATAATTTACCATAAATGCCAGCTTAAAATTTTTTTCTACAAAAGTTATTGCAAATGAAAAAAAATTATTTTCTCAAATGTGATGAGCCGAATCTGAGAGCTAAAATATATAGGGTCCAGAGCGTTATGTCGATTATTAAGAAAAAAAGATAATCAATAAATTAAATGAATAGAGGGTAAAAAGAATTATTCTATGTCTGTAACAATTGTTTCTTTATGGACTTTTTGATGGAACACCACTATTTCTTTTCTGTGATATGCTCATATTATAAGTAACAACATAAATTTTTTGGAATAAGGATTACTTTGTGTAAAAATATAAAAAATAAATTTTGGCTTCCTAATATTTAATTCTATTGGAATCAGGACCCAAGATTAATTTTCAGCTAGTGAAATGAGTATCATTTGAACAATACATTAAATGAATAGGGAGTAAAAAATGTTTTAATTTTGCAACAATCTTTTCTTTATGAACTATTTGATGGAACACTCACTATTTTCTTCTGTGATATGCTCACATCCTAAGTAACAACATATATTTTTTGGAATAAGAATAATGTAAAAAAATAAAAGATAAATTTTGAAAAATGAAAAAATTTGATTTTCTCAAATGTGAATGAGCCGAATCCGGAAGCTAAAGTATATGTGGTCCAGGGCGTTTTACACAAAATATAATATATAATCATCTTCTATTCTATTTAAGTATTATTTAGCAAAAAAGAAGAGATAAATGTACTAAAAGATACTAACGCAAACAAAAGAGAACCGCCAAACATATATTGAAAATGGCCTAAGTGTGTTTCGAAATAAAACCTATACATAAATAAAGTTCACGAGTACATTAAAAGTTCTACTGGACACAAATTCATACAATAGCCCTTTCTAGGATTTTCAAGGTTCTAAATTTCGAAAACGTATGAAGAAGTCCCCTTCTGCAGAAGCTTAACGTTTTATTGTTTGACTAAAGGCATCCCTACACAAAAAGCAAGGATGGATATTGAACTGCTTAGAGACAAACTAATCCTAAACCGAGGAAAAGAGTATCCTCAACATGAGATTTGTCAAAAAATATACACAATTTAATAATCTCTTAATATGAACTTACTTTTAAATAGAAATAGTACATTTCTATTGCTCCGATTGTCCAAAATTTTCAGTTAATTTTAAGAACACATTTTTTTAAAAAAGGACGAGTGAGAATAGTGATGGTGGTGGAAACTACAAGCCAGAAAATTTGAGTCTGATAACCCGAAATGACATATAACAAGAAGTTCTTCACTGGGATCAATAAAATTATCAAGGATAGAAATAAATATAATTATAGGTATTGAAACAAAAAAAAATCAGAAAAACAAGAACCAGCTTAAATAAAAATAGGATAAAAAGCAGCAGTGATAACTCCAATGTACAGATACAGAGTGGCACAAATAATAAATTAGTTAATGTCAGTGACTCTAATAAAATTTTTACACCTAGGAAAGCTGTGCAGAGAACACCTCCATGCAACACAAATAAAATAAAAACACTTATGTGAAAATAGAGGAAGCATCAGTGATGCAAAATTTCAAATTTAGTTTTGAAAGTTTCATTTCAAGTTTCAGCCGGAAAATCTGTTTTTCCGTTACATCAAACGAAATTTGAATTTACCGCGCCTTTTCAGCTTGATTTCAACTAATGAGGATTACAGTCTGGTTTTGACATTTATTTTTGAGGTTAGATCATTTAAAGTCGCAGGAAAACGAAGAAACGCCATTAGTGTTAAAAGTTAAAACCCATAATAAGAACGCTGTGGCTACGGGCACGTTAACGTGTACGTAAATCTAAATATTATATACACGCGAAACGTCATCATTGTGATTACGTCATCCTATGACTATTTATTCCGTGCTATAGCGTTATTAATTCGTTGGTTGGACTATCCGTAATGTTCCCGTATGCGAGTGGTCCCGGGTTTAACACTCACCAGAGCAACTGACCTTTTTTTTTTAAATTTTATAGATAGATAGATAGATAGATAGATAATTTATTGGTGCTAATATACATATTAAAATGCTTACACAAGTCAAAACAAATTGGAGTAAATGAAGTGTATAAAATAAGAAAACAAAATACAGACAATAGTATAACTAGGTACATAAAATATACGAACAGAAATCATACAATAGTATAAAATATAAGAATATTAGTAAAATGTAAGTATTGCATATAAGTAGTACACCTTTGTACATGTATACAGTGCCTAGGCAGTATTAAGTTAAATCAGAGAAGTTATTCTCCAGAAATTCATTAAACGTGTAGAAGGCTTTGACTTTTAAGTAGTGTTTGATTTTGATTTTGAAATTCAAAAAATTCAAGTTTTTGACTGAATTAGGCAGAACATTATAGAATCTGGTAGAATAGTAGCCTGTTCCGTTTCTTGCTTTGGAGAGCCAAAGAAAATTTATATGTATTTTATCACAGTTTCTCGTATTATGTTCATGAATATGACTGTGTGTAACGTATAGGTGTTCGTGTTGTTTAAGGTATAATAGACACTCTAAGATATAAACACAGGGGAATGTTAGAATTTTAAGTTTAATGAATTGATCTTTACAATCATCTCTATACCTTAAATGCGAGAGTATCCGAATGCATCTGCGTTGCAAACCAAATATTTTAGTGGTATGAGTTGAGTGCCCCCAAAACATCTAGAATTTCTCCAAAATATAATAGTTCCACAGATTAATCAAATTCCCAATACCAATATTGACGAGGCTTACTTCCAACAAGGCGGGGCTGGACCACACAATGCTATTATCGTTAGGGATTACTTAAATTAATTATTTCCAGATCGTTGGATTGGGACCCATGGTCCAGTCAGATGGCCTGCAAGGTCGCCTGACTTAACCCCATTAGATTTTTTTATTTGGGCGCATTTGAAAAATAGAGTCTACATGACTGCTCCAACCACAAGGCAAGATCTGGAAGAAAGAGTTCGACACGACATTGCACAAATAACACCTCAACAATTACAGAATGTTAGACGTGCAACGATAAGTCGCGCTACTCTGTGTATTAATCATAACGGTGAACAGTTTGAACAATTTTTATAATGGTTTATCATAACTAAGGTTTTAAATAGTTTTGTTATTCTTGGTAATTTATTCATGGTTGTAACGTTATACCTATTCAAATTATTTCTTGTTTAATTCGTGTTTACTTTTTAAAAGTACTTCTATTATTACGAAGGATATCGTTAAGAAATGATTAATGGCGAAAAAATTATAGTTTATGAATCATTATTTCTGATTAATAAAAGAAATAGCACAGTTCCATTAAAAAAAATTCCATAGAACCCCTACGGAAATGAAAACGAAATTCCGTTTTTTTGAAAATAAACTAAAAATACTGGTAGGTACCTATCAGTAATTCAAACAACTATTTTCTGCTTTACAGACAAGTCTACAACCTTACTAATAATTTTCATAGCCTATTTAGTAATTTTCTTACATCGCATTCATCTGACGTGGCCATTTTGAAAAAATTACAAAATTGTTCGTATCAGACTTATTTTTTGGAATTTTTTACATCTGAAAAAACTGTTGCACTTAGAAATTTATGCTTAATGAGAAACCATAAAAAAATATAGTCATTCCATTTAAGAAAAAAAAGTTGATGTCACTTCCGGTTCAACCGGAAGTGATATTTTCATTCCTGTTAGTCTAAAAGTAGCCTATTATTGTCTAATTTATTTGCACCAAAAACCAAATTTTTAAAAACAAAAACAACGAAAATATTGGGGGCGTACATTGACTCGTGGCCACCCGGTATAACAGATATCATTGGAAAATCTTATGCAACCGCCTTCACCCCAAGTAACATAATGAAAGGATTTCAACACACGGGAATATATCCCTTATTTTCAGAAATTTTTCAGGAGTCGGACTTTTTGTGTTCGTTTATCATTGATCGTGACCTCCGCGGTAACTGAAATAGGTAAACCGCCAGAGGCTCAACTAAGTTGTTCTCTAAATAATATGGACACTGAAATACAAACACGGGTAAGCCACAAGGAGAAAATTGTAACTCCAGAAACTATAAGACCACGTTTTGATTATGAATTTCCTTTATATAACGTACATTAGTGGACTTTATTTATTAAATAAATTCAATTAATTATTTTTACATTTATATGCCTGTTACTTTAAAATATTTCGGTAGGCGAATAAGAAAGTTACTATGAGAAATAATATTTATAATTTTGTTTCATCCTAAATATTACTTTGTTAAGTTACTTCTTTTAAGCACGTCCCAGCATACGCGTGCCTTGGTCCCACTATCAAACCCTGGTCTGGTGCATAATAGTGGGACTTGGGTGTATACAAGGACAACCTGTTTTTTATCCGTTGAAGCAATAGGTATTTAGCCAACTTTTAATACTTGTTTAAATTATTTTCTATATTTCCAATGTAGTAAATTAATAAATCTGAAAAAATATTAAGTACCATACAAATTTTTAATCTCACCTAACCCAGTTCTAGGGTCTCATTATAATACATAAATCTACTAAATTTCAAGTCACTAGCTTAAACTGTTTCAGAGAAATTCCATTAAAAAAGATACAGACTGACCGACCAACAGACAGAAATTTCTCATCACTCAAATTTGAAACTTACTTTAAAACAATTTTTTTTTTAAGATTACTATACTTTCACTCCACTACGTGGATGTGGAAATAAAAGAGAGACAATTAAGTTGTGTAAATTGTGAAGCAACTAAGGTAGATCAAAAGTCAGTATATGAATGTGGTATCTGCAGGAAAAATATTTCTAATATTTGTAATACAAGATTACCTAGTAGTATGGGACATTCAGATCAACAGGAATTAAGAATGTGACAAAAACAGAACGTATCATACAAAAATAATATTGAAGATAAAAAAGAAACTATAGAAAAACCGACAGACGCAAAAAAACTCCCAGACTAAATCTAAATCAACTACAAATATTGCTAATCTGGATATGTGAAAGAATATCAAGAAAATCTTGTAGAAATGATTATGTTGTGACTCAAAATTAAGTTACCTCTATTAAACACCAATCTGTAAAACTATTAACTATTAACTCCTTATTTTCACAAATACAAAAGGACAAAACTGTCTCACAACTACTCTCACTTCGTTAGAACTAATACATGTCAAATGTCATTCTTTGACTACGTTTACACCACTAATTCTAAACACATTATGTGCGTTTATTCAACACATTTAAACGAATTATATAAATAAGTAATTAAAAACTATACAATTAGGTACGCCAAAAATTAGACAATAAAGAAAAGAAAAAACGAAAATGTTGAACTAAAACAAAATGTACACAATCTCAGAGAAAATTACAAAGAAAACTGGTAAAACCTTTAACAGAATCTTCCTAAAATATTATTCAGTGGCGGAGCTATTATTTTCCATTATTATTCATTCCTGGAGTGACGAATTAAATTGTTCGAAAATAGATTGGATCTGAATGAATTCATTTAAAAGCTTTTTTAATGAGTTTATCTAATCATAAATTAAGTTTTCTACCACTTTTTTGACGGATAATTTTTGTTTTCTTTGGAACTCCAAAAAAACCGTATTGTTGATTAAAAATTATTATGAAAATGTTATAACTGGAACAGCGTCGATTATTTTAGGCGGAGAGTATTCACTTAAACCAGGTGTTTAAAAAATGTATAAATAAAATGGTTGCTCCAAAATGGTCGAATTTAAGACCAAAATAATGCACGTTTATGTAAAACACATATTTTACATCAAAGAGCAAATATTTTAGGTGTTTTTAATAAACTTTAAAAAATAAAACTACAAGATGGCGGATCCAAAATGGCCAAATTTGAGGCCAAATTCATGGAATAATCTATATAATAAATCTAATGGCCTTATTTATTTTAACGTCCTGGTGAAGTTCAACTAATGCTACTCTACCATTTAATCAGGAGGGCGAAATGATATACGGTCACCCATCCAAGTAATGGACTCGACAGACGTGACTACTTCGCCGATCGAGATCTCGCCACTGAAACCGGTACCATACCTCACCTCACAATAAAAGTTAATGATATTTTATATAAAATTTCACCTATTATAGCATAGTTATTTTAATACCTTTAGCAATTAAAGTAACGTTGAAAATAAAAATACAAGATTGTGGATTCCAAATGGCCAAATTTCAATCGAAATCAAGTGATAAATTGAGAAAACGACTATTTTCAAGGGCCAAAACGTTTAAACAGAAAAAAAAACAACATTATATAAGCTTCAAGTTTTACAACGGGTATTTTTTATACAAAACCCACCATGTACTGAATGCTTGTGTTAATTTAACTAGCGTTGTGGTTTATGTCACTTGAAAGTGCACTACCCTTATAACCAAGCGATATAGGTTTCCGTGGACTATAAATATAGATTAGTCTATATTCTATAAAAATTTCTCGATAAAGATTTCAACTATATAGCGTATTTATAGTACAACTAAATATTTCCTCTACAGATATATTTTCTATTTAATCTGTACGGCAAATATAAAGCATTATCGGTATAGAATATATGATTTACATTTACAGCAGATATAAAGTATCGCTATATTATCGATAACTCATTAAAATAGGTCCTGTAAAGTTCTCCGATAAAAACATTACTGTTATGGAAAATGTATTAAGGAAATACAAATGGCCGCCACTTTGTGGTTTGCAGAATGAACGTATTGTTTTAACTGTATATTTTGCAGCTTTTATGATGTTTCAAAACTTAATTTTGGATTATTTAATATCTATAATTATCCCTAAACAATTCATATGGTAAATTTTGTTTCTTAAGATGGAGACAAGTTTATATTTTACGAAATTGTCTTATGATGTACAGGTTAGGTGACTGGAAAAAAGTTGGTGCTATGAATTTAAATTCCTATACAGATTCGGAAATTGAAGTTCGTGATATGTAAACGTGTATCTGTGCAAGTAAACCACGTCTTATCCGTAGATCAACACAGGGCATTGGCATCGACCCCACGCATTCTGCTTTCAATAGCCTAATTACATTGAAGTTTATTTCCTATATCACAGAGTGTATTTTCCGAATCTCTATATTAAATAAAAGAAGACTTTAGTAGATATGCCGATGCATTTCCGAATATTAGACATACAGAATAATATAATTACATGATTTTTGAAAGAAGTGCATAGTTAAAAGAATGAGAATAGAACAGAACTTTATTCATTATTTTAAGTTTAACACACTACAGGTATAAAACTTATCAGACTAGTCCAGTGATACATACATACATACATACAACAATACATTCACACTATGACATATTCATACAATATTATAAATCACAAAAGTGATGCTCTAAAGGAAATTAAAATCAGATACATTAAAATGTTAAGATGAGAATAAAAGGATAATAATTATTATTGAATAATACCTCTTCTAAATATTAAAACTAAAAATTCCTATATGGAATAAAATGCATTATCTTTCAAATATTGAAATAATACTGCAGTATTCTATAGTACCAAGTACTCTTAGAGCCTGATTATAACAGATGATTCCTTGGTATGCTGATGCATTCTTGCTTACCGTCAATCGTGAAAATGGTAGTCGTAAATGATTTCTAATATGCGTGTGGTAATTGGGCATATCATTATTTCTTATGTAGTCTGATCGGTATCTTTTTATGTCTAAAGTGACCAAATATATGTAGAGACATGGCAGTGTTAAGGTAGAAGTTGATAAATATATGTTTACATGATTCTAGTATTTCTAGTGAACTTGCTCACGCCATACATCTTATTATCTTTTTCTGCATTACGAATACTTTATGCATGTAGAGGATACAAGCCGTGGAAAACGTCGCACTTCAGTGCCGTGAATGCACCATAGTTTGTCAGAAACTCCGACATCATCAGAGACCTGGAATACACCCCAGTAACCTGAAGTCATCCGGGACAGAGCGAAGAACCTATTCGCTAGGTGCATGACTGCTAGCGCCAGGCGTGAACTGCGAGAATTGGCAACACTGTACTTTTTACCATTGACGTAAATGGAGTATGAAAAATATCTATGATTTTTTGGTATAGTTATAATGTACATAGTATATTTTATTATTATTTATTGTGTTTTATTGGTTTCACCAAATGGCCATCGACCGAAGTCCTTCGGCCTGTTACAAATATTTACAATGCTTTGTTTACACATATTAATTTTTACAGCATATTTATCATCTTTGAAAAAAAAAATACAAAAAGTTAATATATATTTATATTCATGAGAGTAAGAATGGTAGTCAGCGCGTAAACACGCATTTCCGTATCTCCCTTGATTGTAAGGTTTTAACGAATTGAGTTAAAATAATAAACCGATATACCTAAGCTTAAGTGATTAGCAGTAGTTATAGTTGTGTATTTCGTGAAAAAATTTGCCATTAAACATGAATAGGTCTAGAAAAGGTACTATCTCCAAAACTGATGAAAGAGTCGATATTAATTCACGCATTGGCGAGTTAGAAGAATTATTTGCGAAGCAACTTAGTGATTTCAAGAATGAAATTGTTAATCTGAAAAAAATTGATAACACTGCGAGGTCTCCCCAAGTTCTAGATGATCTGGAAATCAGGTTTAATATTTTTGTGGAGTCTACTAAGAAGAGCATTGACGAATTTAAAATGCAGGTTAGTGAGATCACCAAGGGTTTCAATGAGTTAAATCAACAAATTGACAATATTACTCAAGTCTCGTATAAAAATAGTTTACTTATCTATGGCATTAATGAATCACAAAAAGTAATCTGAAGTAATTTCCTTAATAAATACCCAACTAAACATAAATCTACAAAAAAGTGATGTTTATGATTGTTATCGCTATGGAGTAAAAAGTAGTGATAAAATCAGACCAGTTGTTATCGAGTTTGTTCATGCATGGATTCGAAATGATATTTTCTACAAGAAGTCATCATTTAAAGGAACCAACTATGTTTTTTCTGAGGGGCTAACTGCTCAGCGATATCAAGTATACAGGGAGGCTAGAGCAATATTTAAGAACGACTGTTGGACCAAAAATGGAAAGATCGCATTTAATTGGAAAAATGAAAAGTATTTTGTAACTAACAATAGTCAACTTAACGCTATTATCGGTAAAAATTAATTTAATATATTACATTATTTTTATTTGCAATTAAACTTTGTTTCATTGGTAGATATGGGGATTTCGTTATTTTTGTTTTCATTACTCTTATTTTTTTATTATCTGTAAATAATTATATTATACAAAGTTCAGGCAGGAAATAAATCATACAAAATTATATACACATTCTATTAGTTTTGTTGTAGCTAAATTTAATTTTATTTTTGTTGTTATACACTTAGAATTGTTTTCAAGGATGACTGACAATATTGTTGTAGCACAGTTCAATATAAGATCCTTCTATAACCTACAAGAGCACATTCTGGCAACCAACTATGATATTTTGTGCGTTACAGAAACTTGGCTCACGCCAGCAATAAATAACCATTTCATTTCAGTAGAGGGATATAGTTTGATAAGGAAAGATCGTACGTTAGGGAGAGGAGGAGGAGTCTGTATATATATTAAAAAAACTATCCCCTTCTCAGTCATTAACACAGATAATAATATTGAACAACTTTGGATCAAAATAAAAATCAAGAAACAACAGGTTGCAGTAGGAGTCATATACAGGCCTCCTGATTTTTTAATAAATCAATTTGCTGAGCTGTTTGAAGATATTATTACAAATTT
Organism: Stenurella melanura; assembly: GCA_963583905.1. NCBI lineage: Eukaryota > Metazoa > Arthropoda > Insecta > Coleoptera > Cerambycidae > Stenurella > Stenurella melanura. Next base: position 68,510,490 of record OY757318.1, read on the forward strand.
ACATTTAAGTTTTGATGAAATACTTTGCTTAGGCGACTTTAATGTAGATATGTTAAAAACGAATACAGCTGCATTTAGAAAACTAAATTCGATATTTGAGGCACTTACTTTGCATCAATTGGTAAATTCACCAACTAGAATTACGCTCACCTCCATAACTCTAATTGATCTAATCTTAACAACAAGTGAGGAACTCGTTAATTCTGTAAATGTAATTTCCCTGGATCACATGTGAGATCACGAACTTACAAACTGTGTTCTAAATGTTACTCATAAAAAAAATATTCCAGTATATAAAACCATCAGATATTTTAAAAATTTCAATTATGAACAATTTTTATCAGATCTTAGAACCATACCCTTTGAAATAATATATGATATTACCGACGTTAATGACAAGGTTATGTTTCTTAACGATAACTTATTATCGCTTTTTAACACCCATGCTCCACTCACCACAATAAAAGTCACTAGAAATTACAATCCATGGGTAACCGATAATATTCGTCTACTCACTTCACTCAGAAACAAAGCGCAATGTAGATGGAAGCGTACGAAAAGCGAAATTCATCATAATTACTATAAGATGATACGAAATTATACGACGTTAGCATGCAGAAACGAAAAAAGAGCGTATTTTGAGCAAAAATTACGATTGCATGGACTTAATACAGTGCGGAAGGATTTAAAATTGTTAAATTTGCGTAAGAAAAATATAAGTATACCAGAACAGCTAAGTAATGTTGATGAAGTTAACAACTATTTTGCCACTTGCATTCCTAACTGACCTAGAGACCAAAATACCATTGACTATTACCTTAATAATTCTATACCAAATATTCAACCTTTTCAATTTGTTACAGTAACTGAAGGTGAGATACGAAACCACTTATACAGCATTAAATCAAATGCTCAAGGTTATGATGGTTTAAATATTAAAATGTTGTTACTCTGTTGTCCATTTATCTTGCCATACGTTACGCACATCATAAATACATGTTTGGAACAAAGTATATTTCCTGATACCTGGAAGCAGGCCCTTGTAATGCCTATACCAAAAATCAATAATCCTGAAAATTTCAAGGACCTGCGTCCAATCAGTGTTCTACCACCTTTGTCCAAGGTCATTGAACGAATAGTTGATCTGCAAATTCGTACTCATATATCTAAATACAACATTTTGCCAGAAATACAATCTGGGTTCAGACCTCAGCACAGCTGCGACACGGCCCTGTTGAATATTACTGATGACATTCTTAGAGGGACTGATCAAAACCAACTAACGATCTTAATACTCATCGATTTCTCGAAAGCTTTTGATACACTAAATCATGAAATTCTATTTGCTTTTCTTAAATTTACAGGTTTTAGTCAAAATGCAATAAATTTTTTCCGCAGTTATTTTCATAATAGATCTCAGAGTAAAAATAGGTGATAACATCTCTGCTTCTTTAAGAATGTCATCGGGTGTTCCGCAAGGGTCCATTATAAGTCCTTTATTATATACGCTTTATACATCTAACATAGAAAAAGTGGTAAAAAATTGCAAAATACACTTATATGCAGATGATACGCAGACCTATTATTCTTTCCGACATGAAGAGTATGCTGAAGCATTGCATGTCATTAATAATGATATTTCTAACATTATTGAATGGTCAAAGAATCATGCCTGGAGTATAAATTCAAAAAAAACTTCAGTTCTGGTCTTTGGGCCAAAAAAGGCTAGATTAGAGTTAAATCAAAGGTTAAAAATAGACTTTGATGGTCAACAAATTGGCACTGTAGATAATGCAAGAAATCTAGGACTAATCTATGATTCAACATTAAGATTTAAATTACATGTTAACAACTGCATACGTCTTGCCTACGCAAATTTAAAAATGATTTATAATAATAGATATTTTCTTAGTAAAAAATTAAAAATAATACTTTGCGAATCTCTAGTTCTATCTCTAGGTTTAATTTTAGTGACGTAACTTACGGGCCGTGTATTGATTCCACTGATGCTCGCAGAATCCAGACAGTACAAAATGCATGCCTAAGATTAATATTTGGAATAAGGAAACGGGAAAGTGTTTCTCATAAGTTGCATGAAATTGGCTGGCTTAATATGTCTGATAGACGACTATTGCACTCTGCTTGCTTGTTTCACAAAATTATAAAAAATAAAGCTCCACAATATTTATACAAAAAGCTCACATTTAGGACAGATGTTCATAACCTTAATGTTAGATTTAGAGGCAGATTAACTCCTCCCGTCCACCGTACTCAACTTTACAATCGGTCATTTTCATATCAAATAACAAAGATATTATATAGATATAATAATTTTCCCCCAAGCATAATAACCAAATCTGTTCCATCCTTTAAAAGAGCGTTTAAAAAGAAGATAATATCTGATAATAATATAAACATAATTTAACTACTGTAAGCTTAATTATTATTAGTTTTTTGTGTGTGTCTGTATGTGCCCATATAATTCATATTCAGCTATAAGTTATATATTATATATTTGTGTATATTGTGTATACTTCTTGCTACATTCTTTTTATTAATATTGTATTACCTTTCTTACTTTTTTTTTCTGCTTAAGATTAAATCCAGAGGTCATGCTCCTTGCATGACCACCTGTTCTTCGGCATTTTTCCTGGAATAATAATTATTTTATTATATTATTGTTACTTATATACTTTGTTCGTTATTCTATTGGAAAATAAAGACCTTTATTATTATTATATTATTATTATTATTCATTCCCGATTGTTTAGTGCAACAATATGTTCCCAAAGAGTTAGGTCTGGATATATTCTTCGGTTGTGTATTCCTGGTTGTCTTGTTTTGCAGAGTGGTTGAATAATTTCTATATTGTGTTCTTCTTTAGCAAATTTGGTGGATAAGGATAGTATTCTTTGGTTTATTGGTGTAATCTCTGTGATTTGGTAAAGAAGGTTGTTGGGGGGGTTATGCAGAAGGTTTCTGGGGTGTCTGGTTTTAGTGATGGAACGCAACAATAATGTTTCTGCAACTTGTAAGTTTATACTCGCTGGTCTTCTTGTATTAAGATACAGAGGGTGGATGTATTCTAATATAGGCCGGCAGATCGTGCAGTAAATATGGGCGGCAGTTTTTTGTCAATCCCTTTGTTTTTGTATTTTAAGCTCCGGAAATGTCTACTTCTTATAATACATTTGTTCTTAATTAATTTTGTGTGCTTGTTAAAATTAAGTTTATTATCTATTGTGACTCCCAGATATTTTACTGCAGGTTGGCAGTATATTGTGTTATTATTGATATTCAGTGTTGGAGTATTCGGGGTTGCATTATGGTTAAATACGATATATTGTGATTTTGGGGGATTTGGTTTCATTCTCCATTTGTTGAACCATGATAATGTTCTATCCATTAATTGTTGAAGCGCTTCCACTGTCTTGAAAATATTTGTATTATGGCTACTAGTGCAGTATCGTCAGCGTATTGTAGAATGTATAAATTTAGATCTAAAAATTCTGGTTCCAAGTTAAAGTTATATATATCATAGCAATATATATTGTAGAGCAAGGGTGAGAGTGGGGAGCCTTGTGGAACACCTTGTTGAATTGAAATCCTTTGCGATAGATGGTTGTTAACTTTCACTTGAACAGTCCTTTCACTCAGGTAGTCTTTGAGGAGAAAAAGTAAGTGTTTGGGGCAGTTGGTTATCATTAGTTTGAACAGTATCCCACGATGCCAAACACTGTCAAAGGCTTTATGAATGTCAAGAAAGACAGCAGCACTGCATTGACCACTAAGTTTTGCTGTTTGTATGTTTGATGTGATAACTGTCAGGGGGTGTACAGTGGAACACTTCTCTCGAAAACCAAATTGATATCCCGGGATAACATGTCCCACTTCATCGCTTAATATTGTTTTAACAATTTTTTCCAAAAATTTGCCCAGAACGGATAATAATGTAATGGGTCAATAGTTATTAACGTCAGTGTGGTCGGTGTTAGGTTTGGGAATGGTTATTACAATTCCATGTTTCCATTCTGGTGGGAAATAGCAGTGGTTAAGGCAGTATTCATATATTATTTTAATATAAAGATGTATTTCTTAGTGGAGTTTTCTTATTACGTTTTTCATGATGTTGTCATATCCTGGTGCGGTGTTTTTACCTTTATGTAGGAGTTTAAAGTAGCTTTCTCCATCTATTTCTTTTGTGTCTGGCACTAGGTTCTCTGAGAAATATGTTTCATACCAGTTATTGACAGTTTCATATTGTACATCATTAAACTGTGAGTTGTTGTTTTCCATGTAGGTTTCTGTGAAGTGTTCTGCAAATAATTGTACTTTTTCTGTGTCCGAATTATATGTTCTGTTATTTTTTTCTAGGACAGGTATCCCCTGGTATGGTTTGTAGTGCGTCAGTTTTTTAATTTGTTGCCAGTAGTTTTTCCCTTGTTGCTTATTTATTTCGTTACACGTTTTCATCCAATTGTTTTCTTTATATTGCCTTATTAGTTTTTGAATGTCCTTGTTATAATTATTAATATGTCTCTTATAATCCTCACTTGGCTGATTTAGATATTCTCTATACATTTTTCTTTTGTTTTTTATCATTCTAATAATATATGGTGGCAGTTTGTATGTGTAATATCTCACTCGTTCTTTGGATGTATTTTCCATTGATTGTGGTCATCAGCTTTTCGTTAAATTGTTTGATTCTGTCCTTGTTCATTGGTAAGTTTTGTATATCTTCGATGTATTTTGTCATAGTATTGTTTACCTCTTATTAATGTGTGATTTATTTGTGTACTCTCCCCTTGGAAGTTGTGTAGCTGAAGTTCATCGCAACGATGAATTTTTAAAGTCGGTTGTTCTTACATGCGAGTACTCTTATTTCCAATATTATTTGCAAACTTTTTGGATTTCTAAGAAACATAGTCATAGAAAGACATATCAACCAGATGTTACTTGTAAATTTACTGGTATAAATATCAGCAATATATTTGTCTATAAGTAACCATTTTTGTTTATTGGACTGATAGCTCATAATACTTATTTTCAGTTTAATTCATAAGTCTTGAAACTTATTTAAAAAAATGCTTTTTATATGTCTCTACGAGAGATGCATAGTCTGCCAGCATGATTACAGATCGAATCCACCCGATACATATTGTTTTCATTCTAAAAAAAAATTACTCAACTTTATGTACAAGTCATCAAATTTGCAAATTTTTTCTTATTAGTAAAGTCTAGAAAAGAAATGAGGGGCTCTTCGGATCTGACAAACCCAGTAGCGTAACGAATATTATGTTTATAAAAAATTCATTTGATTTGATTTATAACGTCTGTCATTTTAACAGTACGTTATGAAAATTTAAATAGATGTTCACGGACAGTATGGTAAGGTTACCTAGCGTGACAAATTTTATGTTTATAAAAAATTCTTTCGATTCGATTTATAATGTCTGTCATTTTAACAGTAGGTTTTGAATATTTGAATAATAGATGTTCAAGGACAGACGGTTAACATAAAAAAAAAATACAAAACAAAAACAATCGCCTGCCACGGGGTTCGCCAGTCTGTAATTTGTTTTCTAAACTTTACTAATAATAAAAAGAAATCTGTGCAAATTTGATAATTTGTAAATAAAATTGAGCATTTTTGTTCAAGAACAAAGAAAAACTATAGGGTGGATTTGCCCTGTGATCTTGCTGGCAGACTAGGCATCCCTTGCAGAGACATATAAAAGGCATCATTTTAAATAAGTTTCAGGACTAAACTAAACTGAAAATAAGTGTTCCGAGTTCTTATACCATATCACTTGAAAGTTGAAATATTATTAATCCAGAGCATGTTACAAATTGTTTTGGAATTGATATTATTTAATAATAATTTTTTTTTTTTTTCGCGATGCTGGACAGTTCTCCCGTGTCTCCGATATTCTCACAGGGGAAGCGCCAGCGAATTATCTACAACCACTCCCCACATCACGCAGGGTTCGTGGTTGTAGATTCCAGAATCGTGTGCCCTAAGTAGACGCAGGGACCCCAAGACGACTGCCTTCTGTATTTGGCCTGCCAACCATTCGGCTGATTTTTGGTCTTCAATGCTGAGAGCAGCGTAGGTCTCATCCCACCGAGAATGCCAATTATCAGGACGACCATCTTGACCGAGTAGTCTGGGTATAGCGCTCAGAGCTCATACCGGAGATCTCGGTATTTAGTCCGTTTCTCATCCTCCTTCAAGGTGATGTTTGTCTTGGCAGGTGCCTCAACGACCTCGGCGGAAAAGAAAAAAATGGCACAGCAGGGGAACGTCGTGTGGAAGTCGTGACCGGGGGACTTGCCTTAAGTGGCCGGCCCACGAGGAGAAAACCTCTGTAAAAGAACCGACAGCGAAGTCGTTAAAACCTGTGGACCCCGGGCGACCTCCATAGTATATAGCCTTACCCCCAGGATGGGCGTCACCTGGGGGTGAACCGTCACTTGACCCGACTCGTAGGACTAACTATGGAAACAGACGAAACCAAAGAAAACAAAAGAACTGACAAGACAGCCATGAAAACTGAAGAGGACGTCTTCAAAGGGAGACCATCTCTGGTACGTAGCCCTCCTAGGGACAGATCCATGTCGGTGGGCGCCTTTGACGCCACCGACGAAGGTAGAGAATTAAAGAGGAAAAGGATGGAATACCCAAAGGCAACCCAAATAGTGGAAGCTGACCTGAAGAAGACAATATCGGAAACGATGTGAATCGTAAGGGCGATACACTCCAACGCTAAAGCCCTAAAAACGCTGGTAAAAAATAACCCCAATACAAAGGCCGAAATAAAAGCGCTTAGCACCGAGCTCGAGAGAAATGCCGAACGCCTTGACAAAAAAAGCAAGAAATGGCAGACACTGTCTACTGCTGACAGTACCCAGACCCAGGCCATAGAGATCAAGGATACGGCTGAAGTCGGCATACAGACCGACCCTATGCCAACGACCTTCAGGCACGAACCACCACCTACGTGTAATGACGAGGAACTAACAGAGGCAATACGTAAGACTATCAACAAGGGGTCTGCGACCTACCTACAGACACCCACGATAACGGGTAGCACACTCACCGATGATCCCGAGTATGACGTAGCTTTAATCTACCTCCAGGAAACGGCAGATAAGTCCTTCCTGGCCAGAAAACTGGCCCACCACAACCCTTAAGTGGACCAGGTACTTAATGGATAAAAGTTGAAAGCTGGCAACGTCGCTTTCTTGGCGAGCACCAACACGATGGGGAGACACCTTTGTAGAATGCGAATTACACCTTTCTCGCACGCGCCGACGCTGGTATCAGAGAAATGTTTGAGCTGCTGTGTAAGCTTAGAAACATGGCAATGCACAGAGGTCGCACAAGATTACGCTTGCACATCTTATGGATCGGAGCTGGACTACGACGATTAGAAAGCTGACCGAGTGTGCCCTGGCGGACACAGGGATTGAGGCAAGATTCTGCTTACCGGCAGCGCGAACCAATCCACTCAATGAAGGGGCAACAACAGGACTGGGCAACAGCAGAGCAAGGGAACCAAGGAGAAGGGGAGAAGAGGTTATAGTCACCAGCGAGGGCAGATCCTAAGCGGAGCTCCTAAAGTCCATCAAGGACAATGTGAAGATCAATGAACTGGGAATCAAAATACACTCAGTTAGGAAGACAGGTGGGGGCAACCAGGCCCTCAGAATCCAGGGCAACACTGCTCAAGAGCGAAATCTCAGCGAAGGTGAAAAACGCACACGCGAAGACCGCCTCAAGAGAAGCCATTCTCCACATCATGCACAGAGAGAAATAGCTTTGGAACATTTTGCACAATGTTGTGCAACAGCGTCTTGTTGCATTTTTTTAAATAATTGTAAAATTTCAAGGTACAACGTTATATGGTTTTACACATTTTAATTGTGCATATTTCTTGTACGTTTTACTTATCCAATATATAGATCTAATTACAATTAATTTATCGCAAACTTCGACTAACAAATTGGGGAAATTTAGAGTCGAATTTATTTATTTTTACTCAACAAGTCATAGCAATTTAAACTTAATTAACTGTTAATAATATCCTCAAACTACATATTTTGTTGCTATTCTATTTACAATTAGTTTTAAGTAATGTGATGTGATTCTTTAAACGGTGATGCTGACAAATTTGTGAAAGTATGAGTCCCAACATATTTATGTCCGTTGAACAATAATAGTAATTTATGACTATAATTTTATTAATGCCTCCCTCACAAACTGGCATAATGACATACTATTGACATAATATAATGACATACTTAATGACATACTATTCATAATCAGTTTGACGATATTGTTTTATTTTGTAAACTGTTTCACATAGAGACAATCATTCTATACGGCTATTGGTTAAATAGCATATACGACAAGTGCCGAAAATAAGTGCATGATCCCAGCGAGTTATACATTTATGATACCTATTATGGAATTTATTGAATATATATTAACGGAGTGGGGCTTCGTAGATTTAATTTCAGCATTCACAGGTAAGTGCCGACTTTACACAAATTTATAGATTTGCACGTATATTAAATTAACTGCATATTTTGGATAACATGTAAAAGGTTTCTGGTTTCTTTAAATGCGAAGAATGCATGGTACCATATATAACTTTTTTATGGTTGTTGATTTTGTTGCATGGTAAAGTCAATTAATGGATATATTTCCATTATATTGTTACACTCTAAAAGGGTGAAACAGCCGGTAGGTAGACTTCCCACGTTACACTCTTGTACGTACAAAAGTATCCAGAGTAGGCCAGAACGAAACTAACCAAATAGGTTAGATTAAAGTCTATCAACAGATGGCGTGAATAGTACCGATTGATTAATTTATGAAAACCATCTCTTTCTAAAAGTTTTAAATAAAAATTAAATGCATTTCAAAGAGTAAACAACAATAAACACATTTATTTTAAGTAAATAAGCTTAATACAAGGGTCCGTGTACAATAATTTCACAAATCTAGTAGTATAAGAGTTTTTAGGTTGGCAATGTGAATGTAGATAGCCGCACGCAGGAAATTAGTTTTTCTGTAATCGCAAGGCTATAAATAGTTGATGAATTAAAGAAGTCGTTCTTTTTGGTTTTCTGAAAGTTAAGGCGAAAGTAATTTGGTGTTTTTTTTAAGTCAGAAGCCATTCTTGTGCTTATCGATAATTTAATATAGGATTATGATTTATTTCACCGTGTCTTGAAAATATTCATGCTAGTAATATTTCAACCAGTCGATTAGATTGAAATCGGATTTATAAGTTAAATCAACGTCCAGAATACATCTGGGTAAGTTCATACTATTTAACCACGTGTTAAGACTTTACATAATTTTCAAGCCATGCTAATTTATATTAATTTCTATCGTAGACGTTTTTGCTGGGCCAAAGGTTTTTGCTGGGCCAGAGTTTTTTGTTCTGGGCAACAGTTTTACACGAGGTCATAGTTTTTCTACTGGACGAAAGTTTTATACTGGACGATAGATTCCCACAAACATATTTAACTGGGAACTTAATTTTACCACATGGTTTAGATTTGTGAAATACCACATTGTACATCGATCTTGATTGGAGGAAAATAATTTACAAGGCATTTAGTTAACTGTTATAACAAGATATTTTCTGGAAAATAATACCACTACCTGGGAGATCTACTTCGAGGCATTGTGAGGATCTATTCCTGATTCGGAGCACCTGGTAGCACCGACTCCACAAAGTTAAGTGACTCATTATTAAAAATTGTATTATCGCTTGCGAATCATAATCGCTAGAATTTTTCTTATCTACCTAACAATATTTCACGTCAGTCGTAGCGTAGTTATGATAGTGTAGTTAAATATTTTATGTAACAATCTAGCTATTTAACATTTAATTCCTTTTCTCTCAATTATTGATACTGTTTTAATAAATTAAATTATACCGAAATTTTTTTTTTCTCATATAATACTAATTGCGATATATATATATTTTTTCTTATATTTTCCATTTATTGTCCACTGTACGTGTTGTGTGTGTTGTATATAATTAATACTTGTTATAATTATTGTTTAATAAATACTGTTCGCTCCTTAGATGATCTTTTTATTGTCGCCCCTATCTCACTGTACTCTATAATTTGTAATACCTAGGGGCCTCATGTCATGTGCCTTAGGTACGATTACGATTTTTGATTTTTAGATCGTAACAGTTATTATTTGGGGTCCCGTCCGGGATCTAGTAAAGGCAGTGAGATAGGAACAATAAAAAGAGAACCATCTACCTAATAAGAATTTTATTAATTGTGCTTTGAATCTTACAGTGAGAATTTTGTGGAGTTCGCCGAATAACAGGCTGCAAAGGATCCAAGGAATCCACATTTCACGCCACGCTGGTAATTGTTGGAACGTACAGAGGCGATTTCCAGGACCAGTTGGTATAATTAGTTTTTAGTCATATTTCTTGTAAAATTCCATAAGTTTTTTCCTTCAATTTTTTTGAGTAATAGTGAACTTTTTTTGGTAAGCTAAGTAAAAAGATATCCATATTCATAAAAACAAAATGAAAGAAATAAATGTAACACTTTTAAAGAGAGAATTCCTCATTTATGAATTAAACATTCGGGGTGTAGAGGTAAGGGCTGGTGACAAAACCAGAAATCTCTCGCATAATTTAAATGCACTTTTACAACAAGAGTCTCAAGGAAAAATCTTTAAACCGCTTAGGGACTTAGATACCATCGCCAAAATACAAAATTGTACCACCATCTTAGCTATTGTTTCTAAAACCTCAAAAAGTATTTTAACTACAACTCTTCTGGAGAGAATAGATGTATTGTTCTGGCATCTAAAGGGGTGCATTGGACGTATCCCTGCTGAAAATGAAGATCAGGAAGGTCAAATTCCAAAATTATTAGAGACTTACAATAAAATTGATGAATTTGTAGATCGTAAAACATATTTAGTGGGTGTATCAAATACACAAACTACAGTAGATGAATCAACTGCACTGGCAAATCTACAAACTCTAGTATTAACTGACCCCGATTATGTTCCTGTCGCCAAGTGGAACTTTGTGTTTAAAGGGGAATGTAAAAATAGCTTAGATGTGTTACAATTCATTCGGAAAGTAAACCAATTTTGTAGGACGAGGAAGGTATCCGAGTCAAAACTCATGGCAGGCATAGGATGTTTATTTGAAAATAGGGCTGACGTATGGTTCAGATCAGTAGAGTCTGAAGTTGACTCGTGGGCAGATCTCTGTTCGCGGTTGAAACGAGAATTTTTACCTATAAATTTTGTTAAACATGTAAAGGACTTAATCAAAAATCGATATCAAGGGACCGATGAGAGTATAGGTACCTTTATAGCACATATCTCAGATTTATCAAGCTACTTACCAGTTCCTCTCTCTGATGAGAAGCGTTTAAGGATTATTCGGGACAATATGTTGCCCAAATATCAGGAAAGACTTATCCTGGAGGATATTCCTTCCGAGGAGAGATTGGTGGAGCTGATAAGGAAGATAGAGCAACGTCGAATTAATAAACGACGAGAAAGGTCTAACTCTCACAGTCGCCCACAAGTTTCATTTTGTGAACAAGCCAGTTCAACCACAAATTCTAGTAACTTTAATAATAATGCAAATAATTTAAATCATTTCAGTAATCTTAGTACTTTAGATAATACTTTTAAAAATTTTGGTAATACTTTTAGTAGTGAATATAATAGTAATAATGATCATAGTAGGTATAAACAAGACTTTTTTAAAATAATACATAACCACCAGTATTATTAATGACAATACAAACATCTAAAAAGCAGTATATAAATCTGATAACAAGCAATAAAATGAACTCTTTAATTAGTGTGTTTTTTATCAAATAAAATCAATAATCAACAATGAACAGGTCCGGATTTAAATCACTCGACCCAAAATTTAAATGCTGCAAAAAAGATTTGAATAATTACTGCTGTATTTCATGTCATCAAATATTCCACAAAAGCTGCTGGGAAAGGAAAAAAGAATTAGTTGTACTAGACAAACATAGAATCTATTGCTCAAAAGTATGTGCAGAAAAAATTGACAATGATCAAGAATTGATTGCTGAGCTACAAATAAAAATAAATAAGCTAAAAACAGAACTAGAAGAAAAAGACACATACATACAAAATTTAAAAAGAAGATCCCTAAAATTTGAAGATGAAGTGCTCGAAGCCGAACAAAGTTATGTAACTGATTTAAATGGTAAAAAAGCTGAAATAAACCACCTAAAAAAGAAATTGGATCAACTTGCCAAGAAAAACGCTGAAATCGAGGAAGACCTTTGTACAGTAAATAACAAACTAACAACATATGAAAAGGAGATAGAGGAATTGAAACAAATTAACACAAATTTACACAAACATATAGGAAATCTTAAAATGAAAAATAGCAAAGTTTTAGCAAATCTAAACAACATAAAAGAAGGTAATAAAGGAAAAAATATAACTGACAGCGCTAAAAAAGAAACCAATCAACAACAACCATCAACAAGCTTAACCAATAACCAAACACATTTCTCTGAGACAGCCAATGGTGCAAATCACAGCATCTATTTTGAAACCTTCTGCAAACTTGAGATCAGTTATGGAAAATATGGAGCAGTTATCCAAAGACTTTGACGAAAATGATTTCATCGTTATAATGGCCGGAAAGAATGACTTCTATATAAACAAATTTCCTTCCTTTAAATATATTAATGAAAAACTCAAAAAGTGCTCAAATATAAATATAATTTTTTCTTCAGCACCTTATACCAAAAGTAATTTTTTAAATAAACACATTTATAATTACAACAATAGGCTTAATACATTTATTGAAAAACTTAATAAGACAGTAGAGGGAAATATGCTGTACTATGAAATAAATAAAGAAAACTATGTTATTAATAAAGAAATTATAACCTGTACAACTTGATTGTAAATTGTAGGTTCAACCAAAATAAATCCTTAATTTTTATTAAAACGAATGAAACTTTTGCAAAAAAAGGCAAGTACAAATTACAATTTAGATATTCCTGATGCAAATATTAACAAAGAGCAACTTGAAAGTGCACATAGCCATAATTACGTGGATCTTACCATTAATAATATTAGCCATCATCAAGATGTTAATGTAAACTTAAACTCAAATATAGCTCAAAATTTTTTATATCCCCATCTATCTCAAATGGACCTGACAATGTAAACAGGCAAAAAAGTAAAAACTTTTTCAAAATAATGCACCTAAATGTACAGTGTATAAAAAATAAGTTAAATTCCCTCGAATCAGCTTTATTTAATAAAAACCTAGATATTGTAATGCTGAGTGAGCATTGGCTGAAAGAAGATGAGATAAATTTATACCAACTTAATAACTACAATTTGTTATCCTGCTACTGTAGATCCAAAAGTATTCATGGGGGTACATGTATTTTTTTAAGAAAGGATATTCTGGGTATAAATTTGGATCTATTAAATAATTTAAATGTCGATAAAAATTTCGAGAGTTACTGTATTAGAATACCTGACATAAATTGTGTTATTGTATCTGTATATCGTTCCCCAAATGGTGACATTAATATTTTCAAAAAAAAACTCTATCAGTCACTTCAGACTATATTCAATCATTTCAAACACTGTAAATTAGCAATAGGAGTTGATTTTAACATAAACTTTGCAACCAAGAACAAAAATGCCAAAGAAGTCACTGACATATTCCACTCTTTTCATATGAACAAATGTACAACAGAATTTACAAGAGTACAGAAAAGTTCGCAGACATGCATAGACAACATTTTCACCAATTTTGAAATAAGCGAAGCCATTGTTACCGATTTTCTACTTTCAGATCATAAAGCGCAAATAATTACATCTAATCCTTACTTAAAAAAAACAAAACCTAGCCATAAAGTTATACTGAATAAAAGTAAGGCAGATAAAAATAAATTTTCCAACTATCTCCTAAGTGAGGATTGGTCAGACCTACATGCAGATTCAAACCCAAATAAAGCAGTAGACACCTTCTATAATATTATAAATTATTATCACGACATATCCTTTCCTAAAATTTCGATAAAAACAAATTGTAAAGATCAGAATTATTTCATACACCTAAATCCAAAGCTGGCCTCACTAAAAGAAGAATTAGTAAGTCTAAATAATAATATGAGAGTAAATATACCAAACAATGAGGCTTTAAATAAAAAATTTAAACAAAAGAAATACGAATATGAGCAATGTTAATAAAACTGAAAAAAGAACAAGCAAATAACGAAATAATTGAATCACAAAATAAACAAAAAACTATATGGAACATCGTAAACCGAAATGTAGGAAACACCAACAAACAAATCAATGAAACCCCAATACCCCCTAACGTTTTCAATGAATTCTTTGTAAAAGTTGCTGAAAATATTTTGGAAACAATACCAATGTCAAACTCAACCCATTCAGATTACTTAAATAAATTATCGTCAAAAAATAACATTTTAATAGACCTATATCCCGCCTCTGAAACAGAGGTACGGAATGCCATAAAATCCCTAAAAAAATCAAAGGCTACAGACTTGTACAATCAGTCCATAAGTATGTATGAAGAAAATCTGAGTTTACTAACGGCTCCTGTAACTTATTTAGTAAACCTTATTCTAAAGACGGGTATATTCCCAGATAAATTAAAAATAGCCAAAGTAGTACCTATTTTTAAATCGGGTAATATTGATAATGCTACAAATTATAGGCCCATAGCTCTACTACCCATTCTGGCAAAAATAATAGAAAAAATTATTGCAACGAGGATTACTAAATTTTTTGAGGACAATAAATTGTTCAATAACTCCCAGTTTGGCTTTAGAAAGGGTAAATGCACATCAGACGCCATTCTTCAACTTGTCAATTATATAGGTGATGGTTTCGAAATGAAATCATCAACACTGGTAATGTTTTTAGACCTCAGTAAGGCATTTGATTGTGTATCTGGACCAATTTTATTACAGAAACTAGGTTTTTATGGCTTTTATGGAGTAACTCTCCAATTAATAATAATAATAATAATAATAATAATAATAATAATAATAATAATACTTTATTTCCACATTTAAAATGTATATATACAACAAAATGTAGAGTACGTCAATCCTTATACTAGAGTGCAAATATAAACATAAACACTAGACCTGTAATAAATATTACAATAGTCAACAAGCAAAATTAAAGACACTTAAAAAAAAGAAAACATAAATTACTTATATAAAACGTGTAGACAGTTAAAAAAATTTAAATATATCTGTATTAAACAAAAAACTCATCCAGGGTATAGCACACTTTATTTACTAATAAATGTTTGAGTTTTACTCTAAAAATCTTAATATTTGAAGATGATCTAATTTCATCGGTTAAAAAATTGAAACATTTACAGCCATTATATATAAAACTTTTCTGGTACATTGCTGTTCGAAAGGAAGTAGTATGCAATTAATATCATCCTATCTATCTGGAAGGCAACAGTGTGTAACGGGCAAAGGTGGAATAAGTAACTTATTACCTATAGAGTATGGAGTCCCACAGGGCAGTATATTGGGCCCACTATTATTTTTAATATATATTAACGATTTACCTGAAGCCTTACCACTTTTTACGGTGTTATTTGCTGATGACACAACTGTTGCCAAACAGATAAAGGATAGCAGTGAGGAAACCATTAAGCAGGCCCGTCGCCAGGGCAGCAACGAGGCAGCCACAATATTCAAAATGAGTTGATTGCAGTCATAGCTGGTAAGATTAAGTCAAAAATTATTTCTGATATAAAAACCTCAAAATATTTTTCCATGATTCTTGACTGTACCCCAGATAAGCATAATGTTGAACAGCTCACTGTTGTGTTGCGGTACGTCAAACTCAATCCTCTTGTAATAGCGGAAAGTTTTATTGAATTCTGTCCAGTTGCGGATACCACTGGCCAAAATTTAACAAAAATAATATTAAAAAAATTACGTGATTTGGATTTGGACATTGAAAATCTTCGCGGTCAAAGCTACGATAATGGTGCAAATATGAGAGGAAAAATGTAGGCGTACAAAAAAGAATTTTAGATATTAATCCACCTGCAATGTTTGTACCATGTTCTGCGCATTTACTTAATTTGGTTGTAAATGATGCAGTCAAATCTGCATTTGAAGCTTCTTTCACTTGTTCATTCTATATATCTTTTTTTGGGGCATCAACACAAAGATGGGCAATTCTAACCAAAAATATTAAATTGAGGCCTTTATGGGAGTTCATTTCGGACGTGTAGTGTCACTAAATAACATATAATCTGGCTGAGAGCAAGAACATCATGACGTAATGTTTAACGTTTAACCGACTTTTTCAATAATAAAGCTTATGCAGATGTACATTGATTTGCAAAGGAGAAGAAATTGAGGCACACAAGAATGTGTTAGCAGCCTGTAGCTGCTTTTTTGAGGACCATTTCATTTTGCCTAAAGATAAACTTGGCGAAACTTACTTTTAACCTCATGCAGAAACGTAGATGATATACCCATATTCAACTTGGACCACAACACTAAAATCAACAATACCGTCTAGTAACTAATTAGAATGAATTATAATTACGTCGTTTATTGCACTTCCATATTTTTACTCACCACTAGCCACCATTGCCATAATTGAATAACTGCTCACTTCGACACAGTACAATGCAGAGCCCCCCCCCCTACTTATGTGAAACCAGGTGGGAGAGCCGACTCGACTCGGTTAAGGCTCTCAAATATCAAGTTGGGGACATATATGACGCATTAGTGGAAATTTCCAACTCGACATCTTTTGATGCAAATATAAAAAATGAGGCCAACAGTTTAGCCAAAAAAGTAAAAAATTTTCATTTTCTAGCGTGCGTCGTACTTTGGTACGAAATCCTGAATAAAGTTAATCCAGTAAGTAAAATGCTACAAAGCCCTAATTTTAATATCGTAGATGCCACTAAGTCCTTAGAGTCTTTGGCTAAACACTTTGAAGGCCTTAGAACTGATCATTACTTCGAGCAAATTTTGGTTGACGCAGCTGAATTAGCTAGAGAACTGGAAATTGAAGCTACCTTTATACCAGAAAATAGAGCTCGACCACGCAAGAGAACAAAACAATTTTCATACGAGGCCGACGATGAGCCAATATTGAATCCAAAATCAAAATTTAGAGTTGAATTTTTTTTGTTGCTATTGATACAATTTCAAGAGTAATTGAAGAAAGGTTTCAACTTTTAAAGGGTCACTCTGACCACTTCTTATTCTTGTATAATATATCTCTGCTATCTTCAGTCACTAAAGAGGAACTAACAAAAAATTGTATGGATTTGCATTTATATCTTAGTGATGGACATAGCACAGATATAAATGGTCTTGAACTAAGAGACGAAATTACATCAATAACTGCTTTTACTAGTTGCAGTGAGAACAATTTTCAAACGTGGGAAACATTAAACTATTTATTAATAAATGGGTTGGACGGAACCTTCCCCAATTTAACTATTGCTCTCAGGATTCTTTTCACTCTACCAGTTTCTGTAGCTGGTGGAGAGCGATCATTTTCCAAACTCAAAATAATTGAGGATTATAAGCGATCATGCATGTTGCAGGATCGAATTAGTAGTTTGGCACTTATATCAATTGAACACGAACTTGCAGAGAGTTTGGATTATGAAGAAATAATCAATGAATTTGCGGAGAAAAAAATCAAGAAAATTTTTTAAATTGTAGGCATCTTTTCTTCATACTCTAAATTAACTGCAATTCATGTTCAATGGATATTATGACATGACTTGTAGACTTATGACGGCGATGGTTTTTACACTTTTTACTTTTTTCTTAAATCTGTGTGTATGCACTTAATTTGTAACAATAAACATGTTAGTTTTTTAATGGTAGTTTTTTTTAATCACATACTTTAACTAAAGATAAAGGGCAGCACTTTCTGAGTTTGCCTCAGGCGGCCAAAGCTCTAGAGACGGGCCTGCATTAAGGAAGAATTAGATGTAATTAAACAATGATTTGACTGGTTTAATGCAAATATGCTATGCATAAATCAAAACAAGACAAATTCAATGATATTCTCTACCAAACCAGTTGTATCTGAAAGCATTAAATTTTTAGGTTTAACTCTGGATAATCGGCTAACATGGCACGCACATGTTGACATGCTGTCAACAAAACTATCCAAAAAAATACATGCTATAAGGCAAATTAAAATCAGAATTGGTTTAACCTCAGCAATGGTTGCATACCATGCGCTATTCCATAGCTTAATGACATATGGT
The DNA here is from genome assembly GCA_963583905.1 of Stenurella melanura. NCBI lineage: Eukaryota > Metazoa > Arthropoda > Insecta > Coleoptera > Cerambycidae > Stenurella > Stenurella melanura. The sequence continues at coordinate 68,528,834 of OY757318.1, forward strand.
CTAATTAACTGGGGCACCTCTAATCATGTCCAGCAAGTCTTTACTGTTCAAAAGAGAGCAATTAGAACCTTATCAGGAAAAAGTCAGTTAGACAGCTGTAAACAGTGGTTTATAAAATTTAAAATAATGACTCTACCATCTTGCATAATCTATTACAATTTAATATACATCAAAGATCACCTTGATGACTACTCTAGAAATTGTGACAACCACAGGTACCTCACTCGCAATAGAAATGATATACAGATACCACAGCAAAGATTAACATACACAAAAAGAAACAATTTCGGAATTGCACTTTTTAATTCTCTTCCGATATCACTAAAACATGCACCATCGACATTATTCAAGAAAAAACTGAAAATCCATCTCATAGCCAAGGCTTATTATAGCATCAATGAATTTAATTATACAGATTTGTAATTATACTAAATTAATTACGTCTTGACTAGGTTAAATTTTTAATGTTATTTGTTATCTATGTTCAGTGTTTGTTATACAGGGTGATTCACGTAGGCCATTCATTAGAAGTTTTTCAACTTGCAGTTGGATTAGAAACTTGAAATTTGGTATGCAGCCATAATCGATCATGCCCGTCCTATCTAAAATATTTTCAGTCCTCCAATTATACAGGGTGTGCCAAAAATTGGTACCAACTTTCTTATTTTAAATGGAAACTTATATTTTTCTTTACATGGTTCGATTGGTCTTCTAATTCTGAGTTTAGAGAACCTAAGTTATGTTAACTTATCTATTCCAATTTTGGACATATGTCCAATTTTTTTTAAAAAATTGCCGCTGTAGTAGTTTACGAACAAATTTGTATCTCGCAAACCTTTCAAAATTATGAAACCAAATTTTTGAAGCAGTTAGCTGGAAGTCCAGGCTAACTTTTGATCTCCCATCGGTGGTCCCATTTTGTACCATATGGGCGCAGTAGATTTTTAAATGTCGCAATCAAAAATTGTCAAAAAGTCATTTTTTTCAAATGGCACCTACTATTTTTTTTCACACCATTCGAAAGAAAATTGAATTTTAGAGTGAGTTACTTAAGCACTCCCTATACCTAACTTCACCCCATATCGAGTTATTCAATAAAAATCAAGAAATACCTTATCTTGCCGAGAGATTCCTTACTTCATCAAGTATGCCATGGAAACAAAAGACAGTTGTAATAATTTTTAAAGAAAAATATGGATTCTTATTTAATTACACACAACACCAACAAATTATTATTAACGAACAAGAACAATGTTGACGAAATTCTGACGTAAATGTTCAATGTCACCACTATATTTTTGTTCAAATATTCTATTATTCTACTTTCAACAGATTGCGTAGCACATCTATGCGCCTACCATTTCTGACGGCAGAAATCAATGCAAAATTGAATTTTAGGGCCACTTTTATTAACATTGTGTATGTCTATCTACAGTCGTTTTTGAGTTATTGGCATTTTTTGAAAAACATATTGTTTTTTTTCTCAAGGGTAGTAGGCTTTGGAAACAATCATTTCACTTTAATTTTTATTCAAAAATCGATCGTATTGCAATAATAATAACAACAAAATAACAACAAATAAACAGATTAACAAAATAATTATTTCAATACAAATGCTCAATGTGTGCACCGTTTTCACTGACAGTCTACGATACGCTCCTGAACAGACTGCGTTGCTCTCCGAATTTCCAAAGGTTCCAAACGATCAAAAGCTCCAACTATTCTTACTCTCAAGTCTTCATAATTTAAAATGTGGCCCTAAAATTCAATTTTGCATTGATTTCTGGCGTCAGAAAAGGTAGGCGCAATGATGTGCTACGCAATCTGTTGAAAGTAGAATAATAGAATATTTGAACAAAAATATGGTGGTCACATTGAACATTTACGTCAGAATTTCGTCAACATTATTCTTGTTCGTTAATAATAATTTGTTGGTGTTGTGTGTAATTAAATAAGAATCCATATTTTTCTTTAAAAATTATTACAACTGTCTTTTGTTTCCATGGCATACTTGATGAAGTAAGGAATCTCTCGGCAAGATAAGGCATTTCTTGATTTTTATTGAATAACTCGATATGGGGTGAAGTTAGGTATAGGGAATGCTTATGTAACTCACTCTAAAATTCAATTTTCTTTCGAATGGTGTGAAAAAAAATAGTAGGTGCCATTTGAAAAAATTGACTTTTTGACAATTTTTGATTGCGACATTTGAAAATCGACTGCGCCCATATGGTACAAAATGGGACCACCGATGGGACATCAAAAGTTAACCTGGACTTCCAGCTAACTGCTTCACAAATTTGGTTTCATTATTTTGAAAGGTTTGCGAGATACAAATTTGTTCGTAAACTACTACAGCGGCAATTTTTTTCAAAAAATTGGACATATGTCAAAAATTGTAATAGATAAGTTAACATAACTTAGGTTCTCTAAACTCAGAATTAGAAGACCAATCGAACCATGTAAAGAAAAATATAGGTTTCCATTTAAAATAAGAAAGTTGGTACCAATTTTTGGCACACCCTGTATAGTTGGAGGACTGAAAATATTTTAGATTGAATGGGGATGTTCGATTATGGCTGCATACCAAATTTCAAGTTTCTAATCCAAGTGCAAGTTGAAAAACTTCTAATGAATGGCCTACGTGAATCACCCTGTATACACCTTTCTGTAAGTTTTTTACAAATTATTTATTATTGTATTTATTTATTATTTGACTTGTCAAAACACCACGGTGCATTTTATGACCAATAAAATCTATCTATCTATCTATCTATCTAGGTATAGTAGGGGTGTAGTACGTTCAGATAACAGGACCCATATGGTCAGACCTAATGGTAGCGTAGAGCGAAATCGTGACCATAGGCGAAACCATTCAGGCAGTCGAGAAAGAGGAGATGATGACAGGGTCCAACGACCTGAGGTCAACTCATACTCGCCTAACAACGGGAGGTCAAGTGACAGGTCAGAAAGATCCACAAGTTGGGAGAGGTATCGAAATCGGTCGATGAGCCGAGATCGAAATCCCAGACAGATCAACAGTGTGCATTGTTTTAAATGTAACAGTACATAACATCTGACACGAAATTGTCCCTTGAAGGTAGTAAAGTGTTACCGTTGTGTCCTACTAGGGTACACTACAAACACTTGTCCCACGTGTAGTAAACCGGGAAACGGACAGAGGACCTAGTCATTCGCCGGGGACTAAGTCAGTCTGTTGAGAAACCGGCAGGTAAAATAAGAACATCCGATATATCGAAAGATATGGTCGAGACCGAAAAGGTCAAATACATTTTAGACTATATTCTGTCTCATGTCCAAGGAAATGAGTGTCCTTATATTCGGGTTAGTATTTTTAACAAACAAATTTTAGCGTTATTAGATAGTGGAGCAAATGGCAATTTTATGAATGAGAAAGGATGGAAAATCCTAGAGTCATTTGGATTCCATTTAGAAAGGTGTTCGGTAACTTCTTGCAAAGTTGCAAACAATGAGAACATACGATGTATAGGACAAGCCATTGTTCCAATTAAACTTAAAGATAAGACACATCTATTTGAAATCATGGTAGTGCCAGAGTTGCGCTATACATTAGTCCTGGGTACCAATTTCTGGGTCAAGATGGGGATCGTACCGAATTTACGCAAAGGCGAATGGCATTTCTCAAGCGAACCTGTACTAAGCGATATAGTGCAAGAGAGTAAACCCTCTATAGAAGGTGCTGACGACTTAACAGGGGAGCAGAGAAAACGCCTAGACGATGTCGTAGATGCTTATTTCGACAGCATCAAGGACGTCGAGTTGGGTTGCACAAATGTTGTGGTGGAACACAAGATCGAACTTAACGAAGGGGTTATGCCCATTAAGCAAAAATATTATCGTGTTAGTCCACCCATGCAACAGAAAATCAACGAAGAACTCGACGAGATGTTGAGACTGGGTGTTGTCGAAAAGAGTCACAGCGAATGGAGTTCACCTATTCTGATGGTTAACAAAGATGATGGTACATATCGGTTTGTGGTAGATTTCCGGAAGGTTAACGGAGTGTCTAAAAGACCTACATATCCGCTACCGTTCATACATGAAATATTGGATCAACTAGGCCAAGCTCGTTACTTGTCTAGTTTAGATATCAGATCGGCTTATTGGCAGGTTAAACTGGAGGAAGGTAGTAAACAATATACTGCTTTTACGATACCTGGCAGAGGCTACTTCGAGTTCAACAGGTTGCCATTCGGGTTACATGGGGCACCAGGTACCTTTCAGGCCTTGGTGGACAAGTTTTTTGGCCCTGAGCTGAAACCTTACGTCTTTGCGTACTTAGACGATCTGATAATAGTTACCAACTTTTTTGACTCTCATATTCATGTATTGAATGAAGTGTTTAACTGACTGAAATCTGCTGGCCTCACATTAAAACGGGAGAAGTGCAAATTTTGTCGAGAGGAGTTAGAATATTTAGGATATAATGTAAATCGAGACGGACTAGGAGTAAATCCGAGAAAAAAGTCAGCGCCATCGTTGACATGCCAAGGCCTAAAAACCTTCAGCAAGTAAGGCGAATTGTCGGTATGCTCTCCTGGTACCGTCGATTTATCCCTGATTTCTCCAGAATCGTTGCACCTCTCACCAGGCTCACCCGAAAATCCATCGAGTGGGATTGGTCAAAGGAATGTGAGGAGGCATTTTTGAAGGTCAAAAGTGTTTTGATTAGTGCACCAATTCTGTCACGTCCAAATTGGAACTATCCTTTCATCCTTCAGACAGATGCATCCCAAGTTGGGGTAATTTGTGTACTTACTCAGTACTACGATGATAGGGAACATGTCATCTGCTATCTGTCACGGGGCCTCACAAATACAGAAGCTAAATATGGGGCGGCCCAGTTGGAAATACTGGCCGTCATATACGCGATCGAAAAGCTCCGTGGGTACATTGAGATGACCATGCTCATCGTAGTGACAGACTGCTACGCATTGAAATGGTTGAATAATTTGAAGGATCCAAAAGGTCGACTAGGCAGGTGGTGTTTGCGACTGCAAAGTTTCGATTTTGAGGTGGTACACCGCAAGGGTCGATATAACGTGGTCACTGATTGTCTGTCATCATGACGATATGGTACTGGGGGCCCACATGGGTGTGTACAAGACGTACAATTGTCTAATACAAAAGTATTACTGGCCAAGGATGAAAGCGGATGTGTATCGGTACATCAAGAGATGTCAGATTTGTTCGGAACAGAAACCAATACAGAAGACTACTGCCGGAGAAATGGGCAAAAGGCCAGAAATTACGCGTTGTTGGCAGCTCGTTAGTAGCGACCTCTTTGGCCCATTACCCAGTAGTAGTGCCGGCTACAAATATGTATTGGTAGTCACTGAATATTTCAGCAAATTTGTTACTTTTGTACCCCTTCGCGCGGCTACAGCGAAAAATATAATAAAGGCCATTGAACAACATGTTTTCTTACTATTCGGTGTACCCGAGTTTATCATTGTAGACGACGGGACCCAATATGGCAGAAGTACCGAGTTCTCCAAGTTTTTGGACAAATATGGTGTGAAACCACTCTATAATGCTCTGTATCATCCACAGAATAACCCTACTGATCGGGTTAACAGGGTGTTAAAAACCCTATTGGCGACATATGTGGATGAACAGCAGAGAAATTGGAGTGAGAATCTTCCCCATCTAGCGTGTGCCATCAGAACGGCAAAACACGAAGCAACCAGGTACACTCCATATTTCGTAAATTTCGGACGAGAGATGATAGTCAACGGCGGAGACTACAAAATTCGGCGGGACAAAAGTAAATTCGGGAGCGATGATCTGCCTGACAACGGAGAATGGAAAAATAAAGGGATAGCTCAATTACACAAGACCATTAAATTAAACTTGGAGAAAGCTTATGAGAAAACCAAAGCGAGACATAATCTTAGAAGACGTCCGGTTAGTTTTAGGGAGAACGATTTTGTATGGAAACGAGATTTTCCACTATCCGACGCTTCTAAACATTTCTCTGCGAAGTTGGCTCGCAAGTTTAGTGGCCCATACCATGTGAGACGGAAAATCGGTTTAAATGTGTATGAGCTAAAGAATGATGCCCATGAATCCATTGGACAGTGGCACTTAAAGGACCTAAAACCCGACTACACTTTAGACCCAGGATAAACGGCTAATTTTTCTTTGTGTACATTTCCTTGGGCAACAAAACTGTATAATGAATATTGGGATTTTCTTTGATTAATATTTCTGTTTCTTTTTGCTTAACTTGGTGTCCTAATATCATGGAACCAAAATCATTGTGACCCCTTTTGAGTTAAGACTTTTGGTGTCATACTGACTTGGGGAACAGTTTTAGTCATTCCAATAATGTGCGAACATTTTTGAAATCTATCACCTGCATCCACCGTGATATTATTTCGGGTGAATAGAAGAAAAGTATATTGTAGAATTTTCTTGGGTGGGATCATCATAATAAAATTTAATAGGACGAACAACAGTATCCTACATGCCAGTGAACGATCGAGTGACCGACAAACCAGAACTCTCTTCACTGAAGGGTAAAAATTTAATTTTTTGAGCATTTTATGTTTAGTTTTTAAGTTGTCTTTTGAGCTAATTGTTGTGAGTTCGTAATTTTTGTGTAATTTTGTCATCACCCTTCTGGTGATCCAATGTTTTCTTGTCGCTTCACAACATGTTAAAATCTTTTTGCTAACATTATTTCATTTTTTTTAACCAACGAAGGCCTGTAATCACTGCACGTTGTCTTTTATTTTTTTTTTGTAAGTTATTTAAAATAATTAATTTTGTTAAAAGTATCTTGTTCTTGGGGAGATTTAGTTAAATGGCCATTTTGGCTGAAATCGATTATCATATCGGATATAAAAACTATCTCTTACCCGTTTGGGTTGCAAATATTTTTGATATTTTTGGTATCTCTTTTCGGTATTGCAATTCTATCGATTTCGGATCGGATTTAGTTAACAAGTATACTTACTGTACACATTTTTTTTGAAGAGTTGTTTTAATGTACGTTGTTTGGTAAATTGTGGAGCGTGTTGTGATTATAATAATTCGAAGGTGAATTTTGTATTTCGACACATTTTGGTGTTTAAGAAAAATTTAATATTTTTGCAAATTGACATATTTTGGTGTTATAAATTATTCTTTTGCATATTTTTAGTAAACGTTTAATTGAGAATTTTCTCAAATTATTACAAAGATATTTTCTTGAGAGTGAAAATTGAAAAAAAAAATCCGTACAGATTTTTTTTTTATTTTTTTTTTTTTGCTAGGATGGAGTTGTTACACTAAAAGGGTGAAACAGCCGGTAGGTAGACTTCCCACGTTACACTCTTGTACGTACAAAAGTATCCAGAGTAGGCCAGAAGGAAACGCACCAAATAGGTTAGATTAAAGTCTATCAACAGATGGCGTGAATAGTACCGATTGATTAATTTATGAAAACCATCTCTTTCTAAAAGTTTTAAATAAAATTAAATGCATTTCAAAGAGTAAACAACAATAAACACATTTATTTTAATTAAATAAGCTTAATACAAGGTTCCATGTACAATAATTTCACAAATCTAGTAGGTCAAAAGGAACAATTTACTTCTATGTCCAGTATAAGAGTTTTTAGGTTGGCAACGTGAATGTAGATAGCGGCACGCAGCGAATTAGTTTTTTTGTAATCGCAAGGCTATAAATAGTTGATGAATTAAAGAAGTCGTTCTTTTTGGTTTCCTGAAAGTTAAGGCGAAAGTAATTTGGTGTTTTTTTTAAGTCAGAAGCCATTCTTGTGCTTATCGATAATTTAATATATGATTATGATTTATTTCACCGTGTGCTGAAAATATTCATGCTAGTAATATTTCAACCAGTCGATTAGATTGAAATCGGATTTATAAGTTAAATCAACGTCCAGAATACATCTGGGTAAGTTCATACTATTTAACCACGTGTTACCACGTGTTAAGACTTTACATAATTTTCAAGCCATATGCTAATTTCTTTAAGGTTATAAACCATACTAATTTATATTAATTTCTATCGTAGACATTTTTGCTGGCCAAAGGTTTTTGCTGGGCCAAAGGTTTTTGCTGGGCCAGAGTTTTTTGTTCTGGGCAACAGTTTTACACGAGGTCATAGTTTTTCTACTGGACGAAAGTTTTATACTGGACGATAGATTTCCACAAACATATTTAACTGGGAACAATAGGATTTTGTATTAGTAATTTTTGGACAAACTTAATTTTACCACATGGTTTAGATTTGTGAAATACCACATTGTACATCGATCTTGATTGGAGGAAAATAATTTACAAGGCATTAAGTTAACTGTTATAACAAGATATTTTCTGGAAAATTATACTACTACCTGGGAGATCTACTTCGAGGCATCGTGGGGACCTATTCCTGATCCGGAGCACCTGGTAGCACCGACTCCACAAAGTTAAGTGACTCATTATTAAAAATTGTATTATCGCTAGCGAATCATAGTCGCTAAAATTTTTCTTATCTACCTAACAATATTTCATGTCAGTCGTAGCGTAGTTATGATAGTGTAGTTAAATATTTTATGGAACAATCTAGCTATTTAACATTTAATTTTTTTTCTCTCAATTATTGATACTGTTTTAATAAATTAAATTGTACCGAAAAAATTTTTTTCTCATATAATACTAATTGCTATATATATATTTTTTCTTATATTTTCCATTTATTGTCCACTGTACGTGTTGTGTGTGTTGTATATAATTAATACTTATTATAATTATTGTTTAATAAATACTGTTCGCTCCTTAGATGATCTTTTTATTGTCACCCCTATCTCACTGTACTCTAGGATTTGTAATACCTAGGGGCCTCATGTCATGTGCCTTAGGTACGATTACGATTTTTGATTTTTAGATCGTAACAATATGTAAAAGGAACAGAGTTTAACAGAGGAGACAAGCTCCAATGCTCCATAAGCGTAATGTATAAGCAGCGGGAGGCTTTAGGCTTCTCATCCTTCTCACACGGTTCGTTCTCTCTTTCACGCAGAGTACATGAGGTAAGGTGACGATTTGACGCTATTTATTTGTTTGAAATCAAAGCGCGCCGGGTAAAGGCTGTGTTGTTTTGTAAAACAGTGGAGAGAGAGGGTACGCGGTGTGCGACAAGGGCGAAGAGCCTACCGTCTTCAAGGCAACCAAACCGTGACTCCCGGCAAATCGACAGCTTGCTTTCTCTAAGTAAAAGGTACCGCGCTCAGAGGCACATGACAATTTTAGACAGATGGATTCATATTCACATAGCATGGAAAAGGAAAACATAAGATGAGTGCGTGCGCACTACACTACAAATCTATACATGACGGAAGTAGTTACATTTTTGTTCATTTATTCTATTTAACATTTTATCTATGAACTTTTAAACTTTGCATTACATTTCCATACCTACTTATTCTGATTAGTGAATTTAAAATTATCCAGTGAAAACCTTAGCGATTATCACCAATAATTTTTCTGTATTCAAAATTAATGTTCTATTATGAAATGTCATGTTTGATGCGGGATCACTCGAATGAAAAATAAGCGGTTACTCGGTTATTGAAATAATCTGCATCACTCGGTTATCACCAACGAGTATTCAAGTGAAAAGAAAGTAATGTTAATAAAGAGAGATGAGAGAAAATACAGACAAAGTCCCCCTCGCTCTCCAAAATTTGTAAGAAAACACTGATAAAATCTACCTGACCATCACTCGAATGATTATCCGGTTATTGAAATCACTCGAATAGCAACTAATCAATTATCGAAATAATTCGGTTATGCCCATCACTAGGTGGAACTGTTTTGCTAATTTACCCGAACACGTACGCTTTCACTCGATTATAGGTACACTGTGTCTCATTTAAAATGAAGACATCCAGGTATTTTCGTAATTTTTTGAAATCCAGATTTGAGCTTTGGCACAATTGTAGTCTTATATAAGAAGTACATTTCGAGACTACCAACTTAAATTTAAGTAACAAACTGAAACGACGGTAGCCCCCCAAATGGGGCCCATTCCTGATATTTTGCTTCGCGTTGAAGATATCGAAAAAACTTATTAGAAAAAGTTGTTCAGAATCTAGTTTTGAGCCCCAATACCAAATTTCATTATGAAATTCGCATTTTTAGTTTTTTTAATATATTCCCGCAGTCCACACAGTTAATTGTTTGTTTTCTTTTCTCCTAAAATGTATTTGTCAAATCGACACTTGTTCAATAATTTTTTTTGCAATTCCATCGCATCCTATTAAATTGAAAACCAAAATTGTAACCGTGTGTGGACTGCGGGAAAATATTGAAAAAACTTATAATGCGAATTTCATAATGAAATTTGGTATTGAGGCTCAAAATTAGATTCTGGACAACTTTTTCTAATAAGTTTTTTCGATATCTTCCACGCGAAACAAAACATGGAGCGGGAATGCGCCCCTTTTGGGGGCTGCCGTTGCCTCACTTTGTTACTTAAATTTAAGTTGGTAGTCTTGAAATGTACGTCTTATATAGGACTAAATTTGTACCAAAGCTCAAATCTGGATTTCAAAAAATTACGAAAATATCCGGGTGTCTTCATTTTAAATGAGACACACTATAAGAAATTAGCTTAAGTAAAGGAAATAAAAAAACCATTTCTTACACCATAGAGGTGTTATGTTATGTACACTATGAATGCTTATATGGATTTGGGTATAATATGTTCATTTGTTTTGTGTTATGGCATAAGTATACAGCTTAAGTTATATGAACTCTGAAGCTGTCTTATAAATGGACAAAGAAATTACAAAATTGAACTCCAAATTTTCCTCCATTTAACATGTTTTTTTGTCGAAGATGTCTAATATTTGTGTTCAATCACCCATAATTACTAAGATTTTCGTACATTGTAAAGGGTGTTCCTTAATGACGTGTTAATATTTTAGGGTGTGATTTCTTAGGTATAGGCTCTGACTATATAATGTTTAATTAAATATTTGAAATTAAAATTTAGAAGTACATACACCCAAAAAAGAATTTCTGGCTCCATTTCATTAAGTATATCAATAAAAAAAATATATTTTTTTCAAAATGAAAAATTAAAAAAGCACTCCCAAGTATTACCAACATACCGTGTTTTGTGATACACCCTCTATAAAAAAAATTTCTTCGCATTTTGGCTATTTTTAACTTTATCTTTGAACCGCTATACCCCAAGTTCTATTTATCATAGGTTATAAATATAAAAACTATCGTGCCTCATTTTGGACATATCGCATGGTTTTGGAGATATAAGACAAGGTTAAAAACTGAAAAAATTAAGTCTTTTCGGTGTTTCTTTTGTTTTCCTTTGAATTGGTTTCTATATACAAAATATATGGAATTCACTAATTTTACACTTAAAAATGCACAATAACTGCAGACTCCAATTAATGCTTTATGGACCATATTTTTGCCTTTGGGGATTGGTCTAATACTTACAACTTAATTGTTGCAGAAAATGCAATTGATGAAGAGGTATTTCCAAATCTGAGTCAAACCGATATAGAAGTAATTCCTAAATTAGGAATAAGGAAAAAATTTATTCGAAAATACAACAGCTTTCTATGCGAACGGGTATTTTAAATGAATGTTACTTCCGTTTCACTCTCTAATGAAAAAACTAATTTTAGGCTGCCAAAAATGAGACTGTAATCATATCTGAGAATGATGCTATTGAGACAACAAGCACTGCAAGTTGTAGCTCAACTTCGGTTTCAACTGTTACTAATTTATATATATCAGATATCAGTAATGTCGATTTGTTCGGTTTGTCATTGGATGACAATAATATAATTCCAAGTACTCTGGTACCCCATAATTATCCACAGAAAGCCACTGTAGGAGCTCATTTTAATTTAACCAATTATTCAGTAGGCCGCCCTAATGAGGTAAAGTATATGGTTCATCATGAGATAATTCATTTGTACAATTTGTTAACAGATGTCAGCAGTTACCGTGAGCTCTCATAACCAGCAATAAGGACTGAATCCGGAACGAATTGTCAGTTTTATGCATTTTAATTGATTAGAAAAGAATTGAATTGCTTAAAATTTAAAATTCTGATCCAGATGTGCGGAACAACAACTTCAAACCTGTAAATCGCTAATTAACTTAAAAAAAAAAATTACTTGATGTGCTATGTGAAACTGTGAAATAATGTTCTGTTAAAAATTGGGGAAAAATTGCATTATTCAAATATTGTCAAAAGATGTAACATTTTGACCAAATTGAATTATCTTTGATGTGTACACATTAAACATTTACATATCTACACAATAAGCTCTCATAGTACTTATCATTTAGGTATGAAGAAACTTTGTGTTTTTTTCTTTTTTTATATAGGTAGTCCGTAGATTACTAGATAGCACCGAAGAGGGCAAAATTATTAAGGAAAGTTATGGGGCAAAGAAAAAGTTTCTGAGAAATCATCTATGTAATTTGATAATAAAACATGAACTAAAAAAATCCACAGATAAAAGTTATCGTCAAATATAATATACATAAAACATAAATTATATGTGTGATTTTTTTATAGGATAAGTACTGAAGGTTTTAAGCAGTTAGCTCAAGAAATAAACGACATATTTATACATGAAGAACCATCGATATATTATTTACCTTATACAATAGGAATAGGTGGCAAAGTACTGGCAGCAAGACGCAAACTTTGGAGTACGTATGTACATCAAAGGAAGTTGTATAGGGAAGCCGATTTGTTACCAAAAAAGGATAACGAGAATGATCAAGGTATAAAATATTTTCAAAACAACTATATAGATGCCAATTAGTTACGCTAAATTTCAGAACCAGAACAACCTGTTACGGATGACGATCTAGATGATATTATACTATGGCTGAATAATTGTGGTGAACCATTTACTGATGTCCAAGTGGAAAAAGACTGTACGAAGAAGACTGTATTTGTGGAAGCAGGATCATAATTACACAATTGCAAAATATTTCAGCGCATATCCAGCGTTACGAAAACCCACTGGACATTTATTGGTAAGTTTACTTTTATATGACGTCATATAACTTGTTTTTACTATATATTAACCTACAATCTCAAAAAATTTTATTCTTGTCTGTTAAAAACTCTTTTTGAATAAGATTAATTCTTTTAAACCTATATAACTTCTAATACTTGATTTCCTTTACAGCTTGAGAGCGATTTCTATTTCTTACATGAAGGAAAAGAAAATTGTTTATTTACTGAATGGCCTAGGTTATCAAAAGCTGTTCTTAAACTATCAAACAAAAGAAGCAAACGGGATTCACTAGTAAAGGAATTGCTTCAAAATGAAGATAACACTTCTGATGGTAAGCAATGCATTTGCTGCTTTTGGTGCTGAATTATGATTTTTCATTTTTTTTTAAGAATATGACGTGATTGTGCCGTTGGCACTTTTAGAGTAAAATATATGACCTCGTCAGATATGTTACTTATACCCTGTGGATTACGAATCCACTTGTCGTCAAAAAATCGTCATGAATATAAGGACACAAATCAAAATTTTCTAACCACACCATGCGATAGAGTCAATCATGAAGCGTATCTTATCCAAAAATCATTAAATTCTCTGTAGAATTTCTGTTTTAAAAACAAATAAAGAAACGAAGTTTTACATATGCTTATATGGCAGTAAAAATAAAAAATCCTCATTTTCTCTGTTCGACTACGGCTGAAAATTAATTATTTTTTGTCTACTTTTCCATTCCCACGACGATATCTCCCAAACTATTATATTTATCAAAAAAAAATAAAAAAATTCTTTATAAAATATTTGCCATATTTTCCAGATTACAATGGTTTTTAAATCAGATTTTTTGAGAATTTAATAACCAAACTATTTAATAATGTGTAGCATGATATCAATTTTCGAAGTTTATCAGCGGCATACGTTCGTTACAGATTCTCGCTCTCCCACTCTTTGAAACTGTTTCAACACACCCCACTTCGCACCTGCAATGGCCTATCGTTAGATAGATTTACGCATAGTAACTCTCGTGGTTCATAATATTTTGAAATTTATACCTTGAAAATGATTATTACTATGAAGTAAATGTAAGTATATTTGTAGAATTAATTCAGTGTTACATGGATTTACATAAGAATTATGGCCTGCCTAAAATTATTGCGTAATAGATGAACACGTTATAAGCAAATCCCTATAGTTCACTGTTTGCAAGATACTTTCAGCTGGTATGTATTTTAAATTTCCATATAGGTAACTGATGTATATGCTTTTTAGAAGAAATTAAAATGAAAAGTACTACAGATAGCACAAGTTCCGAAAGTGAGATTGAGAAAAATTCAATTTAATGTAAAACAGACGTAACATCGTAACATATTAGCTCAATTTGTATGAAACCGGGACCTGTAATCAAAGGTTTTGAGAAATCGTTTGCAACATTTATTGATTGTTTAAAAATCTGTGAAAAAACAAGTAAGCAAGGAGAAGATGGATGATCTATATCCTAGTATTATGTCATTCAAAAAACAAACAATTTTGACTGGTTTGGCACCGAAATTGCTATTTTAGTTTTACTAGCCATAGAAAAATAGAACATTTAAAGAGAGAAATAAGGAAAGAAATTGAAAAGAGTTCAGATGGGTCGAATGTCTGTCTATCGACTTCTTCCGATGTGTATTTTCGTAAATTTTTTTTTTTTAATAGAGAAATGTATTTTTGTCAAAAGCATCAACAATAAAGCTTTCTCAAGTAATGACCACAGACCCAGAAAGAAAAATAAGACTACTGGCCCACCAGAATCCCATAATTTTCGAAAGAATTTGTGCTAACAATTTAATACCTATGGAATGTGATTATCATATTTCATGTTTCTAAAGTCGCTATATAAAATGCAGAGGTCTATCTAACAATAAAAGTAAAAGTGGAAAACGGACAGACAAAGAACGGAGTTCTACTAAAATATGTAAAATTCTTGAGAAACGGTTTTTAAAGCAAAAAGGGTATGGTATGTCGTCAATTTATTATGAGAAGTATCTAGAATAGATAGATATGTCTAAAAGAGAGATCAGTAGACTACTTATAAATACATTTACCGGCAAAGAAGTCGAAATTGATAAATCTACAAAAAGAAACGAAAAATATGTTCTAATTCCAACAGAAAACGAGGCATGAAACTTTGCATTTTCTATTGTGACTATAGAAACATTAAACATGATATTTAGTTTCTATAGCATTTAAATCGCACAAATTCTTTAGAAAATTATGGGATTTTGGTGGGCTAATAGTCTTATTTTTCTTTCTGTGTTCGTGGTCATTACTTGAAAAAGCTATTTTATTGAAAAAAATTTGATTTAAGCAAGGGCACGCCTGAAGAAGTTGATGGACATGCACTCCATCCATCTGAACTGTTTTTAATTTCCTTCTCTTTCTCCATTTTTCTCCTTCCATATTTCTTTTGCCAGTAAAACTAGAATAGCGATTTCGGTGCCAAACCAAACAGACAAAATGATTTGTTTTTCGAAATCGTATAGTTCTAGAATATGCATCATCTTCTCTTTGGTTACTTATTTTTTCACGGAGTTTTAAACAATCAATAAATATTGCAAACGATTTATCAAAACCTTTGTTTACAGGGCTCGGTTTCATACAATTTAAGCATAATTTCTTACGAATCTGTTTTTATTTAAATTTTATTTTTGTCTCAATCTCACTTTCAGAATTTGCGCTATCAGTAGTACTTTCCATTTTCATTTCTTCTTCAGTTACCTTTATGGTAGAAAATTCTATTAAAAAAATACATACCAGCTGGAAGTATCTTGCTAACAGCGAACTACCGGGTTTCTTCTAACGTTTTAATCTATTACACAAAAATTTTATGTAAGGCGAAATAACACTGAATTAATATTAAACAAATATACTCATATTATTTATTCCATAGTAATCATTTTCAAGACATAAATTTCATTAATATCATGAACCACGAGAGTTACCATGCCCAAATCTATCTAATGATAGGCCATTGCGGGTGCGAAGTGGAGTGTGTTGAAACACTTTTAAAGAGTGGGAGAGCGAGAATCTGTAATCTTGATCTGAAATATGGCAAATATTTTATAAAGAATATATTTTTTTGATAAATATAATAGTTTGAGAGATATCGTCGTGGGAGTGGAAAAGTAGACGAAAAATAATACATTTTCAGCCGTAGTCGAACAGAGAAACCGAGGATATTTTATTTTTACTGCCATATAAGCCTATGTAAAAGTTCGTTTCTTTATTTATTTTAAAAATAGAAATTCTACAGAGAATTTAACGATTTTTGAATAAAATACACTTCATGATTGACTCTTATCGCGTGGTGTGCTTAGTTAGAAAATTTTGATTTGTGCCCTTATATTCATGACGATTTTTTGATGACAAGTGGATTCATAATCTACAGGGCATAAGTAACATATCTGGTAAGGTCACATGTTTTACTTTAAAAGTGGCAACGGGGGGAAAGAACTCTACTATTAGGGTTATATTAGAAAGTAAAATGGGATACGTTAAATTACATGGTGTATATTCATAATCTAGTTTCAAGAGCACAGAATGTCACTTCCTTCCTGCATTGGCACCGGATCAGGGTGGTTCATAGGAAGCGGCTATCAAATACGTAAAAATCATGCTTAGGTATATCATTGTTCGAAACATGAAACTCACCTATGAGGAAATGAGTAATGTGCTATGGCTCATATGATCCATTAGCTTTAACTCCGGGTCACTTCATGATAGGAATCTGATTACAAGTCACCATCGACGTGTTATGGATACATCGTCAAATTACTTAAACCAAACCTGGCTTGTCATTGTCCTATTCCTCTAGCAACGTTCTAAAAGAAAATTTAAAAAAGGTCAAATTAAGTACTGGCATTCAAAATGATAATATAAAATTTATAAAATGAGTGAAATAGGAGTCCCATTACCCACCACTTGTGAGAGTCATGACGTTTCTGTACAAGAAACTGAGAAAAATAAAAAATGTGCAGTTAGTCAAAAAGACAAACTATGTGACATCAAGATTATGTAAAAAAGGTGCTGATTACGGGTGAAATAAATTAAATCTTAAAAATTATTCCAATTAAGGGTAATACTGAGGACCAAAATAACAAGTATAGATTTTTTTTACCATAATATACCTATGCCCTGACATCGAGGCCCGGAGGGTTGTAACATACGGCTCCCAACAATCTTTAATATAAATTTCGAGGGTGGGGGGGTGACATTCATAATAGTAAACTATTTAGGATTGAATATTTTTCGCAATTCTGAAGAACGGGGGTGGTAACATTCCTTGGATATTTGTCTCGTCGACATTTTCAAAAGCAGGAAGGTGATATTCCTTGAAATTGAATATCTGCCTCGATCGAAATTTTGAACAGCAGAGGTGCTACTATTCCCTGCATTTCAATATTTATCTCAATCGAAATATTAAAGAGTGGGGGATGGTATTCCCTAGGGCTAAATATTTAAAAAGCGCAAACAGGGACATTCCTTTACCTAACAAAATCATATTTATTAACCCTTTAATTCCTGGAACTGGATGAATCCGCAAAAATTTTTCGTGCTCCCAGTGCGGGAACCGGATATTTACGCGAGGTCGGAGGATGGGTTAAATGCTGGAAGCAAACGAATCCGCCCATAAGATAGACTAAAACACATCTCTCTCTAACTCCTCCATGCAATTGGCTGTTTGAGACCCCTTCCACAAATCCACAAATTCATAGTATGACTAATGCTGGTGTGTTTACATGATATATGTATTATCATAACGAAATATTTCTGTTACGCGTATTATTGTGTCAATATGTCTCGTCACAGACCATACTCCGAATCGGAACTACTAGATATCCTTATGAATAGTGACGACGATGAGGCGTTATTGGTAGAAGACGACGGTGGCTGAAATAATCTACTGGAGGATTCCGAAGGCAGTGAGGAAGAGCTATTTGAAAATGTCAGTGATCAAGGAAGCATATTTGGAGACTCCGATGACGATGAGCGTAATGCCGATATTTTTAAATGGACAAAGGCCGACTTTCATCCAACGATTCACAGTTTCAATAACCAAGATTCTGGTTGTAAAATAGATAACTTGGGGGATTCCCCTTCCCCGTTAGATATTTTTGAAAAGTTCATGACAACAGATTTTGTGAAAGTGATTGTAAATGAAACTAACAAATACTATCAGTATATAATAAACAAAAATCCAGCAAACAGACTGAAAAATGTTAAACCTATAGACGTAAATGAAATGTACACATTTTTCGGCACTTGCCTTCTCATGCCGTTGACGAAAAAACACAGGTTGCAAGATTACTGGACGAAAGAATTCATCATTGAAACACCTATATTTAATCAGGTTATGTCACGAGACAGGTATTTAGAAATTCTGCGTTTTCTGCATTTCTGTGACAATGACAACATTGATAGAAATGATAGACTATACAAAATCAGATGCATTGTTGACCATTACAAATATTCTTTCACGAACTCGTTTTACCCATTCCAAAACCTCGTCATTGACAAAAGCTTAATGTTATTCAAGGGCCGAATCTCTTTCTGACAATACATTCCGTCGAAACACCACAGGTTCGGAATAAAATTCTTTGTCCTAGTAGACTGTGAATCTGGATACATACTGGATTTTATTATATACACAGGATCTGCAACAGAAATAACTGAGATCGATGTGAACTTAGGTAAATCGGGCAATATTGTTGGTACTCTCACTAAAGATTATTGGAACAAAGGACATTGCCTTTACACTGACAATTGGTACACTAGTCCTTCATTGAAGTAGTTTCTTCCGGGTTTTGCCGCGGTCGTCGAACTTGACTTGACGTTTCGCTGATCATGCTGTCAGCTTCTTCAGAAGGGTTCCAAAGACTGAAGTTGTTGAGTTCTGCTCCTCGTTATATACCTGGGCGCTGCTACGCTTGGTTGCACATTCGTCATGCTCCGTTGATCGTGACCGATTACATTACTGGTACTTGGCAAAGCTAGTCTCCATGTATTGCTTAGTCGATACCCATCTTCTCTGTTGAAGTTGTTCTTATTTTTCATAATTTCCAGTGATTCCCTAATAATTCTTGGGTAATAACGTGCACTTCTGTCCAATATTCTAACGTTCTCGTATTTGATCTTATGGTTCTCATTATGATGAACATGTTCTGCTACAGCCGACTTATCTGTGTATCCGAGTCTAGTATATCTCTGATGTTCCTTGATTCTGCACTGGATACTTCGCCCTGTTTGTCCGATGTAACTTTTTCCGCATATACAGTCCAACTGGTAAACACCTTTCGTCAACAGTTTAGGGATGGGGTCCTTGTTTGAGGGAAGCAACTGTTGTATTTTCTTCACTGTTCGAAAACGTACACCTATTTTCTTTTTTGATAGAATTCTTCTTAGCCTATCTGTGACTCCGGCGACGAATGGTAAGCACGCATATGTTGTAGGTTGTTCCTTTTCTTCAGTTATTGTTCTTATCTGTCTATTAATAATTCGTTGCATATCTCTTTGCTTGTAACAATTCTTTTCTAGTGCTTGTTGGACGTTTTTAAGTTCCTCGGGTTTGCTCTTTTCGTCACATATTGTTGCAGCTCTGTGGAACAAAGTTCTTATCAGCGACCTCTTTTGTTGTGGATGGTGGTGTGATGTAGCATGCAGGTAACGATCAGTATGCGTTTTCTTCCTATAAACTCCATGGGCCAGTTTACCATTGTGTGAACGGTTCACCAATACATCTAAGAAAGGCAAACCTCCCTCTTGTTCGGTCTCCATCGTAAACTTGATGTTTGGATGACGATTGTTTAAATGATCGAAGAAGATAGCTAACGACGATTCTCCATGGGGCCATATAATGAAAGTGTCGTCTACATAGCGTAACCAACATTTCGGTTTCTTCTCGCTGCTGCGTATAGCTTCTTCTTCAAATTCTTCCATGAATATGTTGGCGATGACTGGTGAAAGTGGTGATCCCATAGCTGCTCCATACTTCTGCTCGTAGAAATCGCCATCCCATAGAAAATATGTCGCCGATAGGCACACGCGGACCAGATCCGGGATGTCTTCTCTTATTTCTTCCGGGTTTTGCCGCGGTCGTCGAACTTGACTTGACGTTTCGCTGATCATGCTGTCAGCTTCTTCAGAAGGGTTCCAAAGACTGAAGTTGTTGAGTTCTGCTCCTCGTTATATACCTGGGCGCTGCTACGCTTGGTTGCACATTCGTCATGCTCCGTTGATCGTGACCGATTACATTACTGGTACTTGGCAAAGCTAGTCTCCATGTATTGCTTAGTCGATACCCATCTTCTCTGTTGAAGTTGTTCTTATTTTTCATAATTTCCAGTGATTCCCTAATAATTCTTGGGTAATAACGTGCACTTCTGTCCAATATTCTAACGTTCTCGTATTTGATCTTATGGTTCTCATTATGATGAACATGTTCTGCTACAGCCGACTTATCTGTGTATCCGAGTCTAGTATATCTCTGATGTTCCTTGATTCTGCACTGGATACTTCGCCCTGTTTGTCCGATGTAACTTTTTCCGCATATACAGTCCAACTGGTAAACACCTTTCGTCAACAGTTTAGGGATGGGGTCCTTGTTTGAGGGAAGCAACTGTTGTATTTTCTTCACTGTTCGAAAACGTACACCTATTTTCTTTTTTGATAGAATTCTTCTTAGCCTATCTGTGACTCCGGCGACGAATGGTAAGCACGCATATGTTGTAGGTTGTTCCTTTTCTTCAGTTATTGTTCTTATCTGTCTATTAATAATTCGTTGCATATCTCTTTGCTTGTAACAATTCTTTTCTAGTGCTTGTTGGACGTTTTTAAGTTCCTCGGGTTTGCTCTTTTCGTCACATATTGTTGCAGCTCTGTGGAACAAAGTTCTTATCAGCGACCTCTTTTGTTGTGGATGGTGGTGTGATGTAGCATGCAGGTAACGATCAGTATGCGTTTTCTTCCTATAAACTCCATGGGCCAGTTTACCATTGTGTGAACGGTTCACCAATACATCTAAGAAAGGCAAACCTCCCTCTTGTTCGGTCTCCATCGTAAACTTGATGTTTGGATGACGATTGTTTAAATGATCGAAGAAGATAGCTAACGACGATTCTCCATGGGGCCATATAATGAAAGTGTCGTCTACATAGCGTAACCAACATTTCGGTTTCTTCTCGCTGCAGCGTATAGCTTCTTCTTCAAATTCTTCCATGAATATGTTGGCGATGACTGGTGAAAGTGGTGATCCCATAGCTGCTCCATACTTCTGCTCGTAGAAATCGCCATCCCATAGAAAATATGTCGCCGATAGGCACACGCGGACCAGATCCGGGATGTCTTCTCTTACTTCATTGGACAACGGCCGTGAAAACCTGCATTGCACTATTAGTCCTTCATTATTTCAGTTTCTTTTCGAAAAGAAAATAAACTGTTGCGGAACAGTGAAAGCTAATCGCAAATTTATGCCGTTCTTTGACAAAGGAAAAATTGCAAAAGGAACTGTACAGAATTTTTCCACCAATACCTTATTGGGAATCAAATGGACAGATAAACGTGACGTCCACATGTTGACTTCTTTTCACGAAAATTCCATGGTTGAGGTTGAGTCATATAGTGGATGTAAAAAAAACCTGCATGTATCAATGACTATAACAAGAATATGGGCGGTGTTGACCGTGTTGATATGCTTTTGAGTTCAATTGAATCAGTACGGAAAACAATCAAATGGTATAAAAAAGCTTTCTTCCATCTTCTGGATTGGACGATTTTGAACTCTCAAGCAGTGTACAAGATGACAACAGGCGAAAATCCATCATTGTTGAACTTTCAGAAAAAACTGGTATATGAGCTTTTTAAAAAGTACAACAAATGCAAGCCAAGAAATTCTAGAGGTGACAGGCCGAATCATGGTCATTCTCCCTTGAGGCTGACGGAAAGGCATTTTCCCAGAATGTATCCTAGAAGACCGGGAAATAATAAAATTATCCAGAAGAGGTGCATTGTGTGTGCCAGGAAGAAGATTTGAAAGGAAACTAGCTATACATGTGAACAGTGTGCTGTGCCTTTGTGCATCATCGGCTGTTTTGAGCGTAACCACACTATAGTACGTTTCTGAGTGTTTCTATTTTACATTTTTTTGTGAATACCTATGTTTTGTTATATTTCTAAAAAGAATAAATGTTTATTTTATTGATTCTTTGAATTTATGTGTCTAAATAAAGCATTTTTATGAAGTATTAGCAATTTCAGGTTATATATAAAAATTTAACCTTAGTTACGGGAACCGTATGTATACGCATATAAGCTTTCACATTTAGAAGCGGGAGTCGTACGAATCCACAAGCGCCTCCCGTAGCCACGCTGCGGGCACGACATGTGAAAACCGATGCCGGAATGAAAGGGTTAAAAGCGAAAATATCTATCTCTTAATATACCTGGGTATTGACAAAAATAGATAGGGATTATGGTTTGTAATTTTATATTCTTATTCCATATCCGTGTAAAGATATGTGTTTGGGTTTCAGTTATTTTTGGGGTTGTTAATTAAAATATTAAATTTTTATTATTGTAATTTTATTCAATTTAAATAGCGCATCTTAACTCAATGTCAATGCCTCTGAAAATTGATGGTTTTTGCTTAAATCAAACAGATCAGATAATGGTCGGGTTGAGAGCACGCGAACACGTCGCAATTAACTTTAATTAACATTATTTTTCGGGTACTTTAAATAATAGTTATGTGTGTTTGCATCACCTGGATCTTACACAATCCCACAATTGAATGGTTCAAGAAGGAATCTGGCCCCAGGAGCTCCATGAAGAAGCTAGACCAACCAGCAGGAACCGACAGGGAAACAAAGATCCTGTAAGTTATTACAACTTAAAAAATACAGTCTGCTTTTCTCATACCATGGTTCGGTTATCGAAGCTGTAACATATGGGTACGTGAAAAAATAAACAATTTAGAGAGGATCTGCTACGAAAAAAGAAAGGCAGAAGAGACACAAAAAACAAATGATCCGATTAAATTTAACATTCGCAGATCTAAAGGAACTTAAATATTTAAGCAAGAAACATTAAAGAAACGTAAAAAAAAACAGAAGATATAATGCAGAAAGCTTAAGCTCAAACGGAAGTACTGGAGAGACATCGCTATAAAAACCAGAGAAAGGAGGCAGAAAAGGAAATAAATAAAAGTAAGAAAGCCGGGGAGAGAATCTTAAGGACAGCATATTCTAGTTCTATTTCTGGTTACTTCCGTTAGTTTATCTCAATCTCATCGTTTTGAAAAAATGCCAAAGAACATAAAGGAGGAAAACAGTTAGGGCAGATTGGAAGTAAATTGTACTGAGGAAGCAAAAAATTAAAAGAATATGTGCGCTTACTTAATTCAGAAATAAATAAAATGAGGGTTGAGACACATAGACAAAAATAATGTTGAAAAATCTCCAAAGAAAGCCAATCTCCGATTAATACAGTCCAATGCGAACACACGGAAAATCTCACAGTTAGCTTGACAAAGAAAATTTCGAATTGTTACCAATTAACGGAAAATGTATTTATAAACGTTCATAGATAGATAAGCATTATTTGTATATAAATAAAATGAACCCGAATGCTGCCAAAGTTTATTTATTTATTTTATTTATTTATTTAGCTAGTACACTACAGAATTAAATACAATTCCAATTGGTACATGGTACATTAACAACTTATACCTAATAAAAAAAAATAAACTATAACACACATACAGAGATTAATATGACATAATAAAGATGGAAAGGACGCAAGGACAACAAAGCACATTTATGTCTCATGGCAGCTTTTTTGAGACTATATAAGCTGGTGCCAAACAGATCATATGTAGCGAAATTGTCATTAAAGTTGGTGGCCATTCTATAGCAAAAAGCTTCTTGTCTATAGTTAGTCCTATGAGGTCTGATAAAAAATAGTCTCCTGGGGCGGGTGTTGCATGGGGCAGCATGGAAATTAATTTTACTCAAGAGAGATGGACAGTCAATAGAACCAATGATTATTTTATGTAAAAAATAGAGAAGGGCAAGTTTGCTATGATCTTCTAGCGACTTTAAACCCGTTATGTCTAATCTTATGTGAAAATTGAAAGCTTGGTATGGCAGACCCATTTTATAAACATAAAACTTAGTGAATCTATTTTGCACAGTCTCTAAACGATATATGTGAGAAATATAGTGTGGAGACCATATGACACTATTATATTCTAATATGCTACGCACTAGTGTGTGGTATAAAGTCATTATAGCATTTAGGTCGCTTATCTGTTGTGTATGTCTTTTAATGAACCCTAATAGTCTCAGAGCTTTGAGCGTAACATTGTTAATATGTTCAATAAAAGTGAGGTCTTTATCGAAGGTAACACAAATATCCCAAATTGTGCTAGAGGATTCTAAAATAATGTTATTAATGTTATAATAATTATAGATAATAGGATTCTGACATTTATAGAAACGGACCGTTTTACATTTGTTGCTATTCACACACATGTAGTTTTTCATCAGGCACCAGCTTAAAAAGTTATTTAGATCTGTTTGAATTTTGAGACAGTCATCGAGAGATTTAATTACATAATAGAATTTTAGATCGTCTGCATACATGAGAACTTTACAGGTTGAAAATACATTAATTACATCATTAAAAAAAAGCAAGAAGAGTACTGGACCAATGTGGGAGGCTTGAGGGACACCTAATATAACACTTATGTTGGACAATTTATCACAGATTTTAACACGTTGTTGTCTGGCTTGTAGGTAGGACTTAATCCATTCCAGTTAAACACCGGTGGGGGATGCCCATGCATCTCAGTTTGCATAATAGAAGTTCATGGCAGACGCTGTCAAAGGCTTTAGACAGATCCGTATAGATAACGTCAACTTGTTCACGTTGTTCAAGGTTGTTCACTAGGCAGTTATGATATATCGCCAAATTCGTAGCCGTCGACCGTCCCTTGAAAAACCCATGTTGTTCATTGATTATTGTCTTATTGAACGTGGTGAAAAGGTCATCTGTAAGTATAGATTCCATTACTTTCGGAATACAGGAAATAATTGCGATTCCTCTGTAATTTTCGATGTTGGTTTTCTTACCCGATTTAAATATTGGTGTAATGGTAGAGGTTTTCCATTCGGTAGGAACAATAACTTTATCTAAAGTTAGCCTAATTACTCGTCAATGCATGCAGCCAGTCAAGCGAAATTGTATAATAAATAACGTGTTATTTTGTGTTTACAATCTGATTTGTGGAGACGCTTACAGATGGAGTGCATAGCCACTGGTAAAGGCGTTTATCTCAACATAGTTTTACAAACCTTTCTTTAAATACATTTACGCAACATTTTGATTGTAAACTCAAGAAAATCTTACATTGAGTCTCATAACAAAAGTATCACTTAGTACCACTTTCTTTCTTTGTTAATTGTAAGCCTTATTACTCGGTAATGTTTCAGTAAAAAACTTGCTATCACTGTGAATCACTTTCTGAAACAAAACCTATTGTTCACAAGTAGCCGTTCCGGAGGAGTGACTTCGAAAACTTCTTAATAATAATAATAATAATAATATTTTATTTGTCTTTGGGGCTACATTATTTGTAGATAAGATAAGTCACAAAAGAACTGTAACTGTCTTACTATTCTTAATTATAAAATATCCAATTTTCTTTAGTTTGAACAATTCTAAGTGTACTGAAAGGTTTCTTGAGTACCCTCTAGACAAATATAATGTACGTAATTTATCTATACGCTCTAGGGTGAGCTAAAAAGGTTAGATTAAAATGTTTTGTCTCAAAATTTATTTTGAAGTGGAAAAACAGTCAGTCGCCTTTACGAAAAATGTGTGAAAAAGAACTTTAAGTGGCTTGATTCTTCATTGTATCTGTCATTTCTGATGCCGACTACTTCAATCAACTACGGGTCAGCCCAAAGTGAGCCAAGAAAAAACCAGGCAGACCGAAGAAACTATTTCAGAAGGTTGTGAAAGACGTGACTTCAGCTCCTTCGTGTCTGAAATAGAACATGAAAACTAGCTTATGTTATGCAGAAGAGTCTAATCGAGACCCAAAAACGGACAGCTGCTGATGTAGTCAAGCAATTAAATCCATCGAGTTAGAAGAAATTGAAAACAGCATGCGAATCAATCCCAACAATCACTCCTTACAGCCCAGAAGCTATTGCCCTTAAATTCCAAAGACGACTGTCATGTGCTACAAAGGGAACTTAACAAAGTGGCACAGTGGTGTCATTTAAACTCTCTGGCTCTAAATATAACCAAATGCAAGGTTGTAACTTACTCACGAAAAGATGAACCCATCGACTACGATTATCGTATCGGCACACAATCTTTGCCACGTACTGACTCATCTAGAGATCTAGGAGTCTTTTTTGATGACAAATTATCATTTGCCAAGCATATCGAGTTAACGGTCTCCTCGTCTATGAAAACCTTGGGGTTCATTTTAAGACTAAGTCAGGTCTTCCGGAACAATGACGTCTTAATTAAACTATTTTATTGTTATATACGGTCTAAACTCGAGTACTGCTCACTTATCTGGAGCCCTATCTATGATTATCAAGTTAAATCAATCGAATCTGTTCTGAGGAAATTTTTAAAATTTCTCTGCTTTCGCACTGATGGTAATTATCCAAACAGAGGCTGCGACCAGACGTATCTGTTAAATAGGTTCGACTTTGACTCATTACAATTTAGAAGGCAATTCTACGCTATAAAATTCCTGCATTCGCTCATACACAACAGGGTTGATTGCCCTCCTGCACTAAGCCAGTTGAAGTCTCCTATATTCGTTATGTGCTCTACCTACAACTTAATTTGTGATACTTGTGATATATTCGACTGTTCGCTAAATACAATTTATACTTCTCTTAAGAATTGCAGCATCCCATAGTATTAAATAACACAAACATGTAGTGTACTTGTAATTAATTTTAGATTGTCACTCATGTGTATGTAAGAAGCTATGTATTTATATATATTTTTTTTTTATTGCTTTCTTGTCCTGTAATTGGTTCTTTTGTACTGTTGGACAAATGTATTAAATAAATAAATAAATTATTGTAAATATGTACCTACTTATTTCATTTGATGACCTTTTAGACAATTTTCAAATGTGAGATAAATATATTATGAAGAAAAAATAACTTTAGAAAGCTTATTCAGAAATCCAACATTTCTGACTAATCATCTACTGAAAAGGTGCACAAGATCAAACATGCAATGTAATGGTTATTGAAACTTGAGTATTCTTGTCCAACTAAATGTGAGATTTTTCGGTGTGTAGACATTCATGTATACTGAGTAATTTTACATATAAAAGTACAAAAAAAGAAATAGTAGAAATTGTCTGTAGGTGTACAGGTGTGTAAGAACCTATATGAACACTATTCTTTTTAAATCGGGTTAATAAAAAAGAATTTATATAAATAGAAGCAGAGATAAAGTGTAAAAGTTATACGATACTGTTGCCAACATGTCCAACATACCTTTTTCTCACCATTTCGTTCTAAGGTACAACATTGCCTATAACGCTATCTCTGTTGCAGCCTGTCCAAGGCCGTGTTATATGAGTGTAGCATAGACATATGTCTAAATCTAGTTATTTAATAACAGCTGTTCATGTTTACTCACATAACCTTTAAATTATTTTCATGTTTAGTGCAAATATTTTTGTACAAAAATATATAAGTATTGTAAACGATTGTTTTATTCCCTTGCCCCTTAACATTCCTTGCAGATGCTCAAATTCACAGTCCAATTTGTGGCCGGGTATAATTCCATTTTACTGGACAACCCGCTACTTGTAGTAATGTAGGAATTAAGAACAGTTGGTAAGTAATTTTATTTTTCTCACAGTAGGTATATTATTATTTTTTAAATAAAAAAGGTCTATGTCAATTTGTCAAAACATAAATGAACCAAGGGGTCATTTACTTCAAATCCTAAGAAATGAACTGCCGCATGATTTCCTGTAAATTAGGTACTTCTTTTCTGATTCTTAACGGATGCAAACAAATTTCTGAATCGGCTTATTAAATCAAACAACCTATACTTAATTCGACTCTAATACACATCTTTTTCCGAATCCATGGCCCCTTAAAATTAATAGTATTGCTGCAGTTTGACGATAAATAAAGGTGTCAATTTTAGGAAAATAAATATGTATACAGTTCAGAATACGTTGACGACCGACTCATATTTTGTCTTTAAATTGTCGGCGGATTATAGAAACAGCATATAAATGTTATTTGATGCAATTTTAAGTCATACTTTGGCTCCTCAGCACTTGAAAATGGTTTATTTACGAATTAAAATGCTTCACAAATTGAGCGTTTAAGGTTATATTTACATTTATTTGTCACGTCAAAATGACGGTGGCTGCAACAAAGATGGTCATTATAAAATGTAATGTCTGAACTATGTTGTCAGCACACTTCTAAATGTATATCTGCTTCTATTTATATAAATTCTTTGGTTAACAACCATTGCAGTTGTGCCTTTTTTAAAAAACTTTTTACTTTTACTTTCTGCTATAATTTGAAGTGAGATTTAATTAAACACTGCCAATTGGTGGTTCTAATTTTAGAGAGCTGTAATTTTTAGTCGAAGTTTTGTAAAACGTTACAATACATGCTGATAAAATTAATCATGTCAAATCCCTATTTATAAACCACAAGTAAAAAATCTACTAATTTAAATTAAAAAAGTAAATATTTTGTTATTTATAATAAATAATTTTAGTTTAATGAACACCATAAATAATTCAATAAAAGTACATAAATCTTATTTACAGCTATGCTACCGGTAATATTAAGAATGAACCAAGAACAGATAATGGACTTGTAATGGTGAGCCAGGTAAACAATCGACTACTTTTGATTGAGGCAAGCGCATAACATATTTGGATAACTAAGTATATTCATATAGTTCATATATGTACAAGAACATAAAAATATGGTAAAGATCGAAGAAGGTACATTGTGATACGAGATCCATAAAAGGTACGAAAACTTTCACAAGCAAAGCTAGAATAAATCTTTACAAGAAAGCTGCGAGAATACATATAAAATTTTTACAGATTGGTTATTTAGGGCACGCTTATCAGTGGATAACATCTATCTAGAG
This sequence comes from Stenurella melanura, assembly GCA_963583905.1. Taxonomy (NCBI): domain Eukaryota; kingdom Metazoa; phylum Arthropoda; class Insecta; order Coleoptera; family Cerambycidae; genus Stenurella; species Stenurella melanura. The sequence goes on from OY757318.1 coordinate 68,558,088, forward strand.
GTTAGTCTGTTTACCAATGCGTAGTTAAGGTAAAAAAGTTGATACAAAGTGCTGGTTGAGATAACTATAACTTGGAAGTAGTGGACAGCGATTTAGCCAAAGGATAAGACAACAATGCAGGTAAAGAAGTCAAAGACCAGATAACTTCAATTAATTTTCTTTATATTTATTTCTGCAACCGTCATGAAAATAGTGATTTGGGATATATTTCTTGTAGCAAAAAGTTTTGCCGGGACTATAGTACCGTATAGTACGAAATATACGAAAGCAATGTGTTTCTCAAGAGAAAAGCAAAGAACTTTGGAATTTAAAAGCAGAGATCAACTTGATAAGTTCATTTCAAAATCTGATGATGGTGACAGCTACTTAATTATAACGGTAAAACCTTATTATAATCCAGTCTTTATAATTTTAATATTTGTATTCTTAGGTAGTAATAAACATCAGCTCTTATCAATATGAGAAGTTAACTATAACGTTCTCATAAGATGTAAGTGGACAATACAGGAGTCATTTTAGTTATTAAAATGTCAGATTCATAAATGCAAAATGATTGTTTATAGTCGATAAAAATGGAAAATGCTCAGTGTAAGTTATTGATACTCACACTTTTGGGAATCTTGTCTGTAAAACAGCCAGGTTTTTTAAATCGTCCAGTCCTAACTCGTACACTGGCAATTAATTATTGAACTTTAGTCCCCTTCTTGAGAGTGGTGACAACATAATCAAACTGAGGAAACATGGAGGCTGGAAATAAATCAGTGTTGCAGAAGCATATCTTGAAAACTCTCTGAGAAACAAACAAGAAAATAAAAGCAGTGACGTAAACAATTTGAGCGATCTTTGACCAGAGCCTCTCTTTCAAAAACCATGTTATCAAAAAGTTAAGTGTATGGTACTTTAAGTTTAAATCTTTGTGGAAGTATAAGTATGCGTTACCTAAAGAAACTAAATGGCAGCTTGTGAATGCAGTGACATTGAGTTACATGAATTATGGAAGTTCTGTGTATTATAATTATTTAAATGAAACATACAAAAACAAAATTCAAAAACTTCAAAACTTCTGTTTAAGATACCTACTCGTATACGTATTTTAACAAACGGGACCATATAACTCCTTTTTACGATTTGAATATATTTAAAATAAATAGCGGAGTGGGGGTGGTGGGGGTATGGAAAATATTTAAAAAAACCTGAGGCCTTCGCTTTTAATATATACAGCAAATCCCAAATTTCTGTACTCTTACCAGCTTGCCTTACTTATTTTCCCCTATTTAACTCCCAACCCTTCAACGGAATAATCTCAAAATATAATCTAGTTCCAGATATCGTTATGATACATACGTATACCAAATTCTAAGAGAATCTCAATTTTATTTTATCAAACCCTCTGATAATGGAGTGGTAAGTGGTGGGGGGATGGAAAATATTATTAAAAATTTTAAGACCTTGGCTTCTAGTAGATACACCAAATTTCAAGTTCCTGTACGCTTATCAGCTTGCTTTACTTATTTTGCCGTATTTACCCGGATATGTTCAAAAAACAATTCAGTTCCAAAACTCGTTATTATATATACATAGATGTCCAAAATTTCAAGCCATATCTTAAACCGTTCCAGAGAAAATGTACAGACAGACAGACCGACACTGACAGACAGAATTTTTTTTTCGCTCAAATTTGAGATCTCGACGATTCATGACATTTTAAACCTATTTCAAAAAAAAAAAATGATTTTTTTTATGATTACTATACTACCAATCCACTACGTGGATAAGGAAGTAAAAATAGATTGGAATTATATTATGCATGTTTCCTATTTTTATGGTTGATACCAAAACTCCTATTTACCTATACATTTTATTAATTAAATAATAATAATAATAATAATTTTATTTTCATGGACTTTACAAAATATAGAAATATAGTCAAAAAAAACAGAGGGAGAGTTAAAAAAAGATCTTAAAAATATAATAATAACAATAATATCTATCTGTCAATTTTAAATCATTAAAAAAAATTACATATTAAAATATAAAGACAAAGACAATTAAAAATACAAATACAAATAAAAGACATATATAATTAAGAAACATCATGTAAACTGAAGTCATTGCAGCCCATATACTCACTGACTGAATAAAAACTTTTATGAGTGAGGATGGATCGTACTACATGTTTAAAACAGTTAATATTGTTTAATTTTTTTACTTCGAGTTTAAGTTTATTATATAACTTAATGGACATAATGTTCGGTTAAAAGATCCAATGTCCATTGTGTTAACGTACGAAATGCCGAGTTATATTCAATACCCCAACAAAGTTTGAAAGCTGCTTTGAGTATCATGCATGTACATTGATCAATAAATTAGTAGATCTCTTTAACAAGCAAACGCTTAAATCAGTTTAGTTCACACTGTAAAAATCGTTGCTTAAATAAACAAAAGCCATTGCAAAATCCTGGCAGATCGTTGATATGTTGACTGTAATTGTAGGTGTTGGAGTGTTATGTATGTGGCATAAAAAATGTTTATCTACGCGCACCCTGGGCTAAGTAGGTCATAAGGGGTGCGGGTGGAAACAGACGCCACCATAAGCCAGTATAAGTTAAGCAGGCGCCATAAGTGGTTGTTTGCCACACTATTGTAAATTATTATTAGTTCATCTGTGTATAGTGTATATAATAAAATCATGTTAAGGCAGATGTAAGTTTTAATATCATAATATACATCCAAGATGAAGCAGAATTACAGTCCACAAAATAAATAAGAATCGAAAAGTTCTTATGTACTTAACATAAATTGGTTCATTCGAGTCGGATAATGCCAGTGCAGCCCTAAATAGTAGTGCTTCGATAATAATATTTGGATAAGAAAATATGGTATTTAATTGAAGGTAACCTAATGTAATATGTGTTTAAAATATGTTGTGTTTCCTGAAGCTACAATAGACTCAATAATAAGTAAAAAGCAGTGCTATAAAAAATATTGTGTATTGTGCGTGAAATGCGAAATGAAGGGAGAAAACATCCAGTAAGTAGGTACCTAAAGACCACTTCAAGGGCATCAACATATGACGCAACTTGCAGCAACCCCCGCTATGACGGTAAGGCAAGCTATCCTTCTTCCTCTTATGCAAAATATATGCCAAGAGAACTGCGGTTCGCTAGTGCAGTTGACACTAAGTGTACAAAAACTAAGATAATGGTAGAAAATAGTTCATATAAACAAATTTTACACCGATGTGAATGTGTATATGTACAGAAAACTATGATAACATAATTTATATAATTACTTATTTAAGCATTTATTTATTATGTTTTATTTGATATTTAGATATTTTAAAAAATTCTATTCTATTTTGAAATGTTGTGTTTATGTTTTCTTTCACAATAATGACTTTTTGTACACAATTACTTTGTCTAGCTAAATCAAGAAATGTTTAGTATTTAAATAGGTTATGAAATGTTTTCTATTATTTAATATTAAGCTGAAATATATCTCATTTAAATATCCAAATATTGTAAGTTTGGATAAAATTGAGAATAAAGTTTTGCATTAGGTTTTAAAAAAGACAGCTTTCAAAATGTCTAACCTTAAGAAATTAAAGGAAAAAAGAAAACAATGCAAGGGTAGCATTACTAGAATAGAAACATTTGTCATGGACAAAATTAATGAGACTGGCCCAGTCGATCAACAAGTAATTGATCAATTAATAATAAGACAAAGTAGCTTAACAAAGAACTTTGAAGAGTATAAAAATATTCAGTTAGACATATGTGTACTTGATGAAAATGATGAGGAAAGTATAGGCGAATTTGAGGATAAATATTATAATATTTTAAGTATGATAAATAAGGTAATAAATAAAAACACAACTCCTCCTAGTAATAGTGCAAGTTCTGAGGGGAAAGTTGAGAAAGGTCTTGGATCCACGACAAAATTGCCAGATGTAGATCTGCCATATTTTGATGGAAAGAACTTAAATGATTATAAACCTTTTTGTGAAATGTTTGCAGCAGTAGTTGAATTTGATAAAAATTTATCAAATATCCAAAAATTATTTTATCTAAGAAAGTACTTAAAGGGAGAGGCCCTTGAATTAATTATTAACTTACCTTTTATTAACGATTCATATCCTGAAGCTCTAAAGTTGTTAAATAAGAGATTCTACAACGAAACAATGCTCATTAATTCCCACATTTATTCTTTATTAGACGTTCCGAATTTACAAAAAGGAACTACAGCTGGTATACGAGATTTTGTATCCAAAATTAGACAACAGGTAAGTGCTTTAAGAAACTTAAAGCAAGATGTTGATAAGTGGGACATGATATTAATTTGCATTTTGTCTAAAAAACTAGATTCCTACACTAATCGTTCTTATCAATTAGACAGATTCCTCATGTTTACCTACTTTAAATGATTTTTTGCATTATTTAGAAAGTAGAGCTACTGCTTTGGAGGCAGTAACATTGCCTGATCATAATAAACAAGAACGAGTATGCCATATTGCCACAAAAAGTAACAAATCAAAAGAGCATAAGTGCCAATATTGCAATATTCCAGGGCACAAAATATATAATTGTTCTAAGTTTAAGGCAGCAGCAGTAAACGATAGAATAGCTTTTATCGAAACTAACAGACATTGCAAAGTTTGTTTAAATAATCATGCAGGGAAATGTAAATTTTCTTATAAGTGTTCAGTGTGTAAAAGTGATCACAATAGTCTTTTGCACAAAAATAATCAAGAACCAAGTAATGTTGTGTCTACTCATCATTGTTTATCAAAAACCACTTCCACTAATGTGCTATTGCCTACAGTAAGGGTTAAGGTGAAGGCGCAAGATGGTAGAGAATATTTTGTAAGAGGACTTCTAGATAGTGGTTCTCAAACTTCATTTATTTCTTCGGAGTTGGCGAGAAAATTGAAATGTAAAACTTTTACCAATAATCTAAATATTATAGGTATTGCAAAAAATATTACGAATATTCAAAAGTCAACAAATCTGCATGTTCATTCGTGTATATACAATTACGCAATAAACGTAGAATGTGCGATCGTGGACAACATTTTTATTATTTATTTATTGTGTTTTATTGGTTTCACCAAATGGCCATCGACCGAAGTCCTTCAGCCTGTTACAAATATTTACAATGTTTTATTTACACATGTTAATTTGTTACAGCATATTTATATTCTGTGAAAAAAAAAAAAAAAAAAAAATTACAAAAGTTAGTATATATTTATATATATTCATGTTTCAGTGTTCATTCTTGATTGTTTAGTGCGACAATGTGTTCCCAAAGAGTTAGGTCCGGATATATTCTTCGGTTGCATATTCCTGGTTGTCTTGTTTTGCAGAGGGGTTGAATAATTTCTATGTTGTGTTCTTCTTTAGCAAATTTGGTAGATAAGGATAATATTCTTTGGTTTATTGGTGTAATTTCTGTGATTTGGTAAAGAAGGTTGTTAGGGGGGTTATGCAGAGGGTTTCTAGGATGTCTGGTTTTAGTGATGGATCGCAACGATGATGTTTCTGCTACTTGTAAGTTTTTACTGACTGGTCTTCTTGTATTAAGATATAGAGGGTGGCTGTATTCTAATATAGGTCGGCAAATCGTACAGTAAATATGGGCAGCGGTCTTTTTGTCAATCCCTTTGTTTTTATATGTTAAGCTCCGGAAATGTCTGCTTCTTGTAATACATTTCTTCTTAATTAATTTTGTGTGCTTGTTAAAATTTAGTTTATTGTCTATTGTGACTCCCAGATATTTTATTGTAGGTTGGCAGTATATTGTGTTATTATCGATATTCAGTGTTGGAGTATTTGGGGTTGCATTATGGTTAAATATAATAAATTGTGACTTTAGGGGATTTGGTTTCATTCTCCATTTATTGAACCACGTTAATGTTCTATCCATTAATTGCTGAAGCGCTTCCACTGTCTTGAAAGTATTTTTATTATGGCTTACTAGTGCAGTATCGTCAGCATATTGTAGAATGTATAAATTTAGATCTAAATATTCTGGTCTGAAGTTAAAGTTGTATATATCATAGCAATATATGTTGTAGAGCAAGGGTAAGAGTGGGGAGCCTTGTGGAACACCTTGTTGAATTGTAATTTTTTGCGATAGATGGTTGTTAACTTTCACTTGGACCGTCCTTTCACTCAGGTAGTCTTTGAGGAGAAAAAGTAAGTGTTTGGGGCAGTTGGTTAACATTAGTTTGAACAGTATCCCGCGATGCCAAACACTGTCAAAGGCTTTATGAATGTCAAGAAAGACGGCAGCACTGCATTGACCACTAAGTTTTGCTGTTTGTATGTTTGATGTGATAACTGTCAAGGGGTGTACAGTGGAACACTTCTCTCGAAAACCAAATTGATATCCCGGGATAACATGTCCAACTTCATCGTCTAATATTGTTTTAACAATTTTTTCGAAAAATTTGCCCAGAACAGATAATAATGTAATGGGCCGATAGTTATTAACATTTGTGTGGTCGGTGTTAGGTTTGGGAATGGTTATTACGATTCCATGTTTCCATTCTGGTGGGAAATAGCAGTGGCCAAGGCAGTATTCATATATTATTTTAATATAAAGATGTATTTCGTAGTGCAGTTTTCTTATTACGTTTTTCGTGATGTTGTCATATCCTGGTGCAGTGTTTTTACCTTTATGTAGTACTTTAAAGTAGCTTTCTTCATCTATTTCTTTCGCGTCTGGCACTAGGTTCTCTGAGAAATATGTTTCATACCAGTTATTGACAGTTTCATATTGTACATCATTGAACTGTGGGTTGTTGTTTTCCATGTAGGTTTCTGTGAAGTGTTCTGCAAATAATTGTACTTTTTCTGTGTCCGAATTATATGTTCTGTTATTTTTTTCTAGGGCAGGTATCCCCTGGTATGGTTTGTAGTGGGTCAGTTTTTTAATTTGTTGCCAGTAGTTTTTCCCTTGTTGCTTATTTATTTCGTTACACGTTTTCATCCAATTGTTTTCTTTATATTGCCTTATTAGTTTTTGAATGTCCTTATTATAATTATTAATATGTCTCTTATAATCCTCACTTGGTTGACTCAAATATTCTCTATACATTTTTCTTTTGTGTTTTATCATACTAATAATATATGGTGGCAGTTTGTATGTGTAATATCTCACTCGTTCTTTGGATGTATTTTCCATGATTGTGGTCATCAGCTTTTCGTTAAATTGTTTGATTCTGTCCTTGTCCATTGGTAAGTTTTGTGTATCTTCGATGTATTTTGTCATAGTATCGTTAACCTCTTCCATATTACATTTGTTGTAGTTAATTCTCTTTTCTTCTTGGTCGTCAATTTTCCTGTTTAAATTTATGGATATTTCTATTGCTGAATGATCGGAGCCAATGTCTGGGTGTGTTTCGATTTTCTCTATGTTGCTTTTAAGGTTATTTGTATACAGTAACAAATCTGGTGTTGTGTCTGGGTTGTTTGCCATGTGGAACGTAGGGGGCGTATTTGCTTTTGTGAAATTGGAGTTTTCGAGGAAATTGTTAAGCTGCTTTTGTTTGTTCCTATTGATGTTGAAATCGCCTATGATGACACAGTATTTATATAATGCGGCTTTCGTGAATATCGTTTGCTCAATATTGGCTGTTGGGTGAATGTACACTAAAAATATATGTAACTTGTCTTCAAGAAATGGTATTGTGAAATGGGTAGCTTCACATAAAGGATTATTTATTTTTGGTGGATTGTCTTTGCTCATCTTTAAGCCAGGGTGTATTTGGGCCAGACTTCCTCCTCTCACATTGTTGTTGACAATATTACCATCAAATTGTAGGACATCCCAATTTCGATATTTTGTGTTGCTAGTTTTTTTTGTTTTTGTTTCTACAAAGAGTGTACAATTGATACACTTTTTTTCTATAATATTGTTTATAATGTGTTTTTTTGATATATAGCTGTTAACATTTGCATATAAAATTTTAAATATCGACGTGAACTTGAACATTATTACTTCCTTGTATTGGTTGGGTTGGAGATATTGTCGAGGGTTGTTCGAGGTCGAACATCAAAATATACATTCTGCTTCCTGTAAAATGAGCAACTGTGTCAATATTGTATTGTGCTACAAAGCGTTTTCTAAGTTTAGAAATTAATTCTACTCTATCAGTATATTTTTCTTTATTTAGTTTAGTTACATAGGTATTGATGATCATATCGTGAACGGTAACTGGGGAGTGTATCTTTGAGTTTTTGGTGATTTTTGGATCTATTTCGCTTGACTTCTTGTTCAGAGATTTGATTTGATTATTTGGTATGCCTTCAATTGGATTCTTGGGTCTCTTCGGACATTTGAGTGACCATACAGTATGATCCTCGGCCCCGCACCCTGTGCACTTTGGTGGAAGATGTGTATCACATTTACTATGGTGATGTGGCCCATTACACTTGGTGCATTTTATTGGTGAGGTGCAGTTATCACGTGTATGAGTAAATAGTTGGCAACGAGAGCAAGGTTGTGGAATTGGCGCTGGTGGTAAACTTGGATAGACTGGATAATGTCTGTGTTTATAAAAGAGGCCCTCGTTTAATAATTTTTCTGAGGAGCTCATGCATCCCGTTATGATTCTAATGAGGGAGGTAGTTTTACTAGTGGCTTTTGAAACAATTCTTTTGCAGTACCTGTGGATGATATGAGATTTTGTGAGAAATTCGCTAATTTCTTCATCTGTAATGTCATGTTCTACAGATCCGATGATTACACTGTATGAGTTTGTAGAGACTGTTGTGTTTATTGGCATAGTTGAGGGTTGTGTTTCTTTGTAATTTAGAATATGTTTTTGGGCAATAAGCTTTATTAGGGTCTGAGTAATTAAATTTTTCTCTTGGTTACTTTTAAGCAGGAATCCCATTTTGGTTTTAATGATGATGTCGTCAGTACTCGGGTGTTCCTTGTCCCATATATCTGACAGCATTTTTCTTGTTAGCGTCTCGGGTGCTTTTACATAGAATAGTGTTTTAAATGGCTTTTGTGATATTTCTTTCATTTTTGCGGACACATTTCTTTGTCTGTTGTATCTTTCATTTTGTGTAAGAATATTTTCATTTGAGTTAGTGTTGGGCAGTGTATGTGAGTTTGAATCATTTATTTGTTTTTGTTGTGGAATTTCTTTATCACTATTCTTGTTTTTGTTAGAGTGTATGTTTTTAGATGCTTGTTTCTTACTTGTAGATGGGATGTTTAAGTTTTCTAGGTTTTGTGAATGTTGTCCTACAATAATTTCGTTTATTTGTTCTGTTGTCATATGATGCTTGTTTTTTTTTGAGATGCTTCCTAATCTGCTTCTTGCTTTTCGTTTATGCCTCACTTTTTTCCATTGTCCATCATCACAAATTTCCATTTCACTGTAGTCACTTCCATCACTTTCACCAGACATTTTAAATCACTGTTTACTAACAATTTTACTAAGAGCAAGATGAGTAGGTGTTAACTCTACCACTGTTCGAGCTAAACTGTCGTGGACAACATTACCACAAATTTACCTCAATATCAGTTTGATACGTCAAATATTAGTATACCTAATAATATTACATTATCTGATAATGAATATAATATCCCAAATAATATTTCGCTTCTACTAGGGGCAAATATTTTCTTTCAAATATTAGTAACGGGAACTATAAAATTGGGGATAAATAATTTAGTTTTACAAAATACCCTCTTCGGATTCGTAGTTAGTGGAGAAATACCTGAAATGCCACAAGAATTGTGCCATACCTCAGTAGTTTCATTGCACGCCACTGCCTCAAGCGAAAATTTAGAACAATTGATATCAAATTTTTGGGAAACTGAAAAAGTTCCAGAAACATATCAAGAAGTTGAAAGTGAAGAGGAGGCCTGTGAGTCAAGTTTTCAAAATTCAATTGAATAAATTGAGAACAGATTTCAGGTAAAATTGCCGTTAAAAAGGTCTTTGTATGATTTGCAACTGGGAGACTCGTTCTCTATAGCATACAAAAGATTTTTGATTTTGGAAAAAAGATTTCAGCGTGATCCCTCATTGTTTGGTCAATATAATAATTTCATAAAGGAATATCTAGCCTTAAATCATGCAAGGCAAGTTGATTTAAATATTTATCATGAACAAAGGCAAGAAGCATATTTTCTTGCACATCACCCTGTTATTAGAGAGGACAACAAAACTACAAAGTTAAGAGTCGTTTTTGATGGAAGTATGAAAACTAAAAATCAGATTTCTCTCAATGATTTGATGTATAATGGGGCAGTTGTACAAAAAGAACTTTTTGATATTTTAGTATTATTTAGAACATATAAATTTGTACTTTTAACCGATATCAAACAGATGTATCGGCAAATTTTAATACATCCCAATCACAGACATTTGCAAAATATATTATGGAGAGAAAGCCCCAATGAACGTATTGAATGTTTGCAACTTCAAACTATCACATATGGGCTAAAAAGTTCACCATTTTTAGCAACGCGATGTTTAGTAGAATTGGCTCAGATTGAAGAAAACAATTTTCCATTGGCATCTAAGGCATTGTTAAATAACACGTACGTTGATGACATTATATCAGGAGGGGATTCAATTTCGGAAGTAAGTCAATTAAAAAATGAGCTAATATGCATTCTTCAAAAAGGTTCATTTGAATTACATAAATGGTGTTCCAACTATCCCGAAATTTTACAAGATATTCCCATTGAAAAACAACAGTTTGATGAAATTGACATGAGTCAAAATAATACTATAATAAAAACCTTAGGATTATCTTACAATATTCAATCGGACATGTTAAAAGTCAATTGTCCTTTAACCGTAGATAATTGTCTCACGAAAAGGCAGGTACTCAGCTTTATATGCAAGTTTTATGACCCATTGGGGTTAATAGGGCCTATATTTGTAACAGCTAAAGTCATAATGCAGAAGCTGTGGGTACGCAAATTAAATTGGGATGATATTTTACCTAGTGATTTGTTAGATGTTTGGAAAACTTTCGCTTCAAGCTTAATTAATATGCCTGCTATTAATATTCCAAGAAATCTAAATTTTGTTGATGCTCATTGCGTTGAATTGGTAGGATTTTGTGACTCGTCATCATTCGCTTTCGGTTGTTGTATTTACATTAGATCTGTTTATACGAATAAAGTAAATGTTAACCTGCTCTGTTCTAAATCTAGAGTTGCACCAATAAATAAAAAATTGACTATTCCAAAATTAGAGTTAAACGGTGCATTACTCTTGTCAAAACTAGTTAACAGAATTCATTATTTGCTTAGTTCAAAAATAAACAAAGTTCATTTATATTCTGATTCGAAGATTGCGTTAGCATGGATGAAACAAAATCCTCTTAAGTTAAATGCTTATGTTGCAAACCGAGTTATTCAAATTCAGACGTTGACATCAAATTTTAGCTGGTCATATATTAATACAAAAGAAAACCCATCAGATTGTTTGTCAAGGGGGGTGGAGCCTCATACGTTGATATCAAATAATTTATGGTGGCACGGCCCTGAATTTTTATCTAACATAAAGTTCGTTCATAAGCAGCTAGATATTCAATTGCCAGATCAGTTACCTGAAATAAAAGTTCATGTGTGTACGCACGTAATAGAAAAATTACCAGTTTTTAGTAAATGTTCTAGTATTTCAAAAATGCAAAGAATTATGGCCTGTCTTAAGATTTTATAATAATTTGAAAAATAAAAAGAGAAATTCTGGAAATTTGTCTGCTCGTGAATTAAATAATGCTTTATATGTAATAATTAAATATGAACAAAAATTTCATTTTCAACAAGAAATAAAAAATTTGAAGTCAGAAGCAAATATTAAATCGAATTTAAAATTACTACATCCATTCTTAGATAGCGAGGGACTCTTGCGTGTAGGTGGTAGGCTGCAGAATGCAAGCATTGGTTACGACCAGAAGCATCCCATAATCTTACCAAAAAATAGTCACATCACAAATTTAATCATAGTTAAAGAACACAAAAACTTGTTACATGCCGGTCAAAAACAGGTTCTTAGTAGTTTAAATTTAAAATATTGGTTAATAAATGGCAACCGCGAGGTAAAAAGGAACATTCATAAATGTGTTACGTGTTTTAGATTAAAAGCTCAGTGCTCGGAACAGCTGATGGGGTCATTACCGACAGCTAGGGTAAATTGTGCTAGGCCATTTGAGAACGTCGGTATAGATTTTTGCGGACCATTTCTTACAAAACAATCCAGATTAAGGAAAAGTGTAGTGTCAAAGTCGTACATTGCATTATTTGTGTGTTTCTCTGTAAAGGCCATCCACATGGAACTAATATCAGATATGACCACAGACAACTTCTTAGCGGCACTCAAAAGGTTTATTTCTCGTAGGGGAAAAGCTACATAAATATTTTGCGACAATGGCGCCACTTTTAAAGGTGCGAATAACCAATTGAAGGAATTTTACAAAGTTCAAAATTCTGAAGCCAACAAAAATAATGTTGAAAATTTTAGCGCCAGTGAAGGAATTCAATTTAATTTTATTCCAAGTTATTCGCCAGTTTTTGGAGGATTATGGGAAGCAGGGGTCAAAAGCGCTAAACACCACCTTAAAAGAGTAGTCGGTAATAATGTGTTAACGTATGAACAATTCAAGACAGTCATAATCCAAATTGAAGGTATATTAAATTCAAGGCCAATTACTCCTATGTCCCAAGATCCTACAGATTTAACTTATTTAACGCCAGGGCACTTCTTAATAGGTGCTCCCATGACAAGTTTTCCCGAACCTGATATTACCACTGTGCCAGTAAATAGGTTAAAGTTCTGGCAACTTTGTACGCAAATGCAGCAGCATTTTTGGCAGAAATGGCACAAGGACTATTTAGTCCAACTGCAAAATAGGCCCAAGTGGCAAAAAGATATTCCAAATGTGCAGGAAAATATGCTCGTGCTTGTCAAAGAGAAAAATGTATCACCATTAAACTGGCCTATGGCAAGGATCATAAAAATCATTCCAGGCAAGGATGACAAGGTTCGAGTAGTAGAACTTAAGACAAAGGATGGAACCTATCTACGGTCCATTACGAAGATTGCAATCTTGCCAATCTATTAAATCAGATAATTATAAACGATTATTTAAACATTTTTGCACTACGTAACAGTAGTAGGGAAGTGCATACTAATTCGTAATTTCATATGAATATTTTCAACATAAGTACCTGTATATTGTAAGTGCAGTCATAAATTTTGCTATGGCAAATGTTTTTATTTTCGTCGATCATCACAATGGTTTTAATACTTATACCTAGTTAAGTTGTTTTGTTTGTTTTAGCAAATGTTTTCATTTTAGTTAACTAAATTTTATTATACATACTTATACCTAGTTAAGTTTTCTTGTTTTTTTGTCTCTTTTTTTATTGATTTTATATATTATTATTATATGATAAAATATGTATTTCTTCTTACAAATTATCTAGCGGGACTGTCATATACATGGTTGGTTTTTCCAATCTGAGGCCCCAGCATGTTGGAGACAACACTCCAACAAAGTTATGTATGTGGCATAAAAAATGTTTATCTACGCGCACCCTGGGCTAAGTAGGTCATAAGGGGTGTGGGTGGAAACAGACGCCACCATAAGCCAGTATAAGTTAAGCAGGCGCCATAAGTGGTTGTTTGCCACACTATTGTAAATTATTATTAGTTCATCTGTGTATAGTGTATATAATAAAATCATGTTAAGGCAGATGTAAGTTTTAATATCATAATATACATCCAAGATGAAGCAGAATTACAGTCCACAAAATAAATAAGAATCGAAGAGTTCTTATGTACTTAACAGTAGGTATTAGTTCATATTTTGTTTACATTAGTATTGAAAGTACTACTGGGCACATGATATAGGACCCATCTTACGAAAAACGTATCGAGAGCGACAGATCTGTCTAGGCCGCTGCGCCGGCCTTGTAGTAGAGTAACAAGCTGCCTCTATTGTGTCATTCCGTTTGCAATGTGTTGCTAAAAGCTACGACCAATTTTAAACGATACCCCATCAAAAGAGAAGAAGATTTGACTTGGTCATGGAAAAATCGCCCTGTACAGAGGGTTGCAGGGGACGATTTTTCGAAAAAGTAAAAAAAAAATTTGTTGTATATTTGAAATTTACAGCACGTCAACTTTGTTTTCACGTAATATTACGTATATATCTTAATACTTAATATTTTTTTCTAATTATTCAATATTGTCTGCGCTATGCTTTCTTATGGAGCGCCTTAATGAATTAACGCTTGCCCTGAAACGTATCAATTCACAAATCCTTTAACTCATCATAACTCGAAGTGTGTTGATTTTTCGAAAAATAACCCTGAAGTAAACGTTGTACGCTTGTTATCAAAGAGTTGGTTTTTTCAATTTTATAATACGATTTACCGTTTGATTTGTGGGAATTTTTTTGTGGACCATTGTCGAATCTCGCCGACCCGACCACGGACATGCGAGGAAGGTTCATAATTACCAAACGCCCCTACTATACTCGTCCTTATGTTATTGAGCACGCATACAGTCAATTTTCGTCCGATAACTGTTTAATCGTTGCCTTCTGAGACCGCTTTCTTTCTAATTCTTTCTCTCAACGGTTGTACCTATATTGTAGAGATACATTATCGAAGATATTTAATATACAATCTGATACACCTGTTAAGAAACTACCTGGAAAACAGAACAGAGGGTCCCACAAGGATCACCACTTTCACCTCTATTATACAACTTATACAGCTATGACATTGCCACCCCACAAAATCCATCGGAAGACACAACATACATACAATATGCTGATGACACAACTCTGGTGGGACATGACAAATCACTACAGAGGTTAATCCCTAAGATGCAGGATAAGATGAACGAGCTACAAATGTGGTTCAACAAATGGCGTCTGCTTCCAAATCCCAGCAAATCACAATTCGTTATATTTAACCATGCTCCCTCTCCATCCTCCCCTTCAATAAGCATTGCAAACGAGCATGTAAAGCCAACTCTCACGGCCAAATATTTGGGTATTACCATGGATCAAAAACTGTATTTTAATCAACACACAGCAATTATTAAATCCAGAATAAAAAGCCGAGCAAAACACTTCAAAGCACTCGCATATAAAAACGAAGGGATATCAACAAAAACAGCTACAAAAATTTACACATCAATATGCCGAATATGGACACAATCTATATATCAACTGCCAAAAACTGGCCCTTAACTAACTTAAAAGTTCTCTTTTATATATTCAATAAAGAGAAATAGAATATTATTATTAATATATAATTAATCAGTTTTTCGTAGTATGATTAATAAAAATAATATTTACAAAAAATTAAATACAGAAAATAATTTAGTGCAATTTAGCAGGCATATCAATAGGACGATCCTATAGGACTTCGACCTAGAGCAGTATAGTTGCATCTGGTATTTTCAATGCGCTTAAGATACTTGCAAAATATATTTTGGTGATTTTACAGAGACCGACTTAACAAGTCCGAAAAAGGTAAAATTAATGTGGACGGGGGCTAAAAAACAAATTAGTTTTCAAGTAAGAAAGTCTTGAGAACACAAAATACTAGGCCAAAAATAAAGTAGACATTAAAAAATTTAATGAAACATCTAAAACAGGAAATGAAAATTTCTGGCGACTGCTTCTCAATACTTCAGGTAAAACCGTGGTGGGCAAATACTTCTTAATAGTTGTTAACAATTAACATGCTAGATAGATAACCCAGTCTCTCCTACACTTGCTTGGTTCCAAATTCTTTCTTTCAGCTTTCATGAAGCAACTCAGCAGTGACTTTGGCACGATATTTAGTACTAAAAATATTGCTTGGAGGTTGCATGATGCCTTTAGGAGTGTTTTCTAGATTTATTGGTGCTAAATTGCAGGTGGGTGAAATATTTATTTGTTGGTATGATTTCTGGGATGGGAATACGAACACATTTCAAAATACATTTTTCGTTCAGAAACGTTTCTAAAATTCTTTTTATTAAACCTTTTATTTTTTAAGTTTGTAATATTTGTTATAGGAAAGCATTGCTGCACCTGAAAAACAGTTGTTAAGACAACTAAAAATGACAACCGAAAGAAAATTTCCACCTGAACTTCGTAGTTTTGCGTTAACTTTACACTTTTACTCTGGTGCAGCATATAATTATGTACGTAAAACCTTCAGTAAATGTCTACCCCACCCCAGCACCCTGAGAAAATGGCTATCAGCTGTAGATGGGATGCCTCGGTACACAGCGGAGGCTTTACCTGCTATTAACATGAAAGTTCAAGAGCATAAAAAGAAGGGTCAGGAATTAATTTGCGGGTTGATACTTGATGGAATTTCGATTAAAAAACACATTACATGGAATGGAAAGCGTTATGTGGGATTTGTAGATTTCAGCACAAATATAGATAGTGATGCACTAGCCAGAGCAAAGGAGGCATTGGATTTTTACTGATTGGACTTAATACAAGATGGAAAATACCAATTGCTTACTTTTTGTTGGATGGTTTGGGGGCTACTGAGAAAGCAACTTTAGTAAAAGGGTGTCTGAAAATGACCCATGATTGTGGTGCAAAAAATTGTTTCGGCCAGCCATAAGCTACAATATTGTAGTCTGGGGTCAGTCTGTTCATGTTAAAAGAGTCTTTATCCTACAGAAACGGATTATCAGGCTGATTTATAACCTTGATATTCATACCTCGTGCAGAGATACTTTTAAAAATAAAAAAATTTTACCTCTAGCATGTATCTACATATTAAAAACATTATTATTCTGTCATGAAAATAAGAAACAATTTTTAACACACGCAGATGTACATAGTTATGATACGAGACATAAAAATAATTTTTACTCAAATCAACACCGTCTCACTTGCTACGAGAAATCTCCTTTCTATAGTGGATCTCACTTGTACAATCTACTACCAACAAACCTTAAAGACTTACCTGTCCATGCTTTTAAGAAAACCATAAAAAATTTCCTAACCTCCAACTCATTTTACACCATTGGTGAGTTTATTTCAAAAATTGAAACCGAGAAGTCAGTTGACTAGTCTAAATAATTATTTTTTAATCTTTGTGATATGCTTTTATTGTATCTATATTTTTAATGTGTTTTTTTTGTATTTTTAACATTTTTTATATTATATTGTAATACGTCTTATACTTTATATTATTATATTATAAACTGTAATATGTAAGTTCCAACTTTATACTTTTGACTTATCTTATCTACTATTATTGTAGCCACAAAGACCAATAAATGTATCTATCTATCTATCTATCTGATTACGTTTGACGGAACACCAACAAACTTGTCTGTAGGTTCAATTTTAGGTGCTAAATTAGAGTCTTTATTTTATTTTATTTTTATTTTTTATTTTAATGCCTTGTTTATATTAACGTCCTGGCGGAGTTCAGCTATTGCTGCTCTACCACTCAACCAGGACACATACACATAGACATCAACACAACAACCATTCCCTGCGATATTGCCATCTACCGCAGCTGAGACTCGAACTCAGGAGAGATAACAGCGACTAGATATGTTGTGCCACCCAACAGCAGTCTAGGTCACTGCTACCATCTCGGTAACACATGAAAAAACGCCACCAACATCCATACCCTGACCAGGATTCGAACCCGGGACTCCGTGATCGCAAGCCAAACACCTTCAGCATTGCGCCACCGAGCTGCTAGTCTTCTCACATGAAACCGTGGTTTCATCATCCACATACAAACGACCTGTACATATAATGTTAGACCCGTGTCATATGATAAAACTCATTCGAAATGCGCTAAATTACTGGGGAAATATAGATCCTGAGGGTAATGTTATTAAGTGGGAATTTTTTGTAAAACTCATGAAATTACAGGAAACAACAGGTCTTCATGCTGCGACAAAAATAACTAAGACACTTAAATTTTCAAAGAGAAATCATGAAAGTATCGCTTGCTGTTCACGTGTTTAGTAATAGTTTCGCAGATGCTTTAGATTTTTGCAATTCTGATTTACAGTTAGAAGAATTTAAGAATTCAGAAGCAACTTCTAATTTTTGTAAAAAAATGAATAATATATTTGATATTTTAGACACCAGAAATGTTTTAAGTAAAAGCATCTGGTGTAAACCACTTTCTGCTCAAAATGCTGATGATGTTAAAACATTTTTAAAAGAGTCAAAATTGTTCATAAGTTCTTTAAATATTCAAAATGGATGTAGTATGTTATACACCAAAAGTAAAACTGGATTTTTGGGTCTGTTAATTTGTTTGACAAGTATTGAAAATTTGTTTGATGATGTTGTAACCGACAAAAAATATATGAATTACATTTTAACATACAAATTAGGTCAAGACCACATCGAAATGTTTTCTCTGCAATCCGTGCACGTGGGGGATTCAACAATAACCCTACTGCTATGCAATTTCAAAGTGCTTATAAAAGGCTTTTACTACATGCAGAAATTTCTTCATCACTAGCAGCAAATTGTGTAGCACAGGATGATACAAACATACTAACAGTTTCCAGTAAAAATAAGCCTCAGAAAAAAACAAATAATAATATAATAATAATAATAATAATAATAATATGCTCCGGGGATATCGAGTCCGTTGTGGGGAATGAAAAGTGTCTAATTTATTGGAACTACTCGTTTCCCACCGTCAGGCAAATACAAGACAACAAGTCTGATGTAGTACTCCTCGATCACCAACTCAAGACAATGTTTGTCGTGGAGTTCTCGGCTCCCGCGGAAAACAACATTGTCTTGAAGGAGGAGGAAAAACGGGCAAAATATCGAGATTTGCTCTTCGAACTCCGCAGACTTTACCCAGACCATAATGTTAAGTTGGTGGTACTGATCATAGGAGCCTTAGATGGAACGAGGCACACACTGCTTTCGGAACTGAAGATCATACTGGCATGCTGAAACTCGGCAGAGATCTTAGCCGGTAGGATGCAGAAGGCCGTCATCCTCGGTTCGCTACGTCTACTCGGAGCACACGATTCCCGGACCCAGTAGTCACTTACTCCATGGTGTGGGGAGTGGCTACCGGTACTACCGATACTACCAGCCCCCCATTTACAGCCATTATATATAAAACTTTTTTGGTACATTGCTGTTCGAAAGGAAGTAGTATGCATTTCCTCTTCATGCCGCGTTTCATACCCGTGTCTTATTTGATTGTTTAAGTACATAGTCTTGTTTTTGAAAACGTACGTATAGATCTCCAATATATAAGTACCCGCTAAGGTCAAAATTTTAAGATTTTTGAAGGCGTTTCTGCAAGTCTCTAAACTTTTTAATCCCGCAATTATGCGCACTGCATATTTCTGTAATATAAAAACCCTATTTACTTGAGAACTATTCCCCAATTAATTATGCCATATTTTAATCTTGAATGAAAATTGGCATAATACAGAGTTAGTAGAATTTCCGCGCTGCAATGATTGGACATAAATTTTAGTCCAAAACAACTGCTTCTTAGTTTCCCACATAGCATTTCTATATGTTGATTCCACTGTAGATGCATATCTACAGTAATGCCTAACAAACAAAACATTGATCATTTAATTTCTAGGCCAGAACTGCTAGATTTTGATGAAAAGGAATTTGAGTTTCCAAATAACTATAACGATAATTTACATCATTCTAAATATATAAACGATATTGTTGAATATATAAGTGGTTTTGTTGGCAGAAAGGTAGCTCGGATAATAAAGTGTGGAATATGTGCCGACAGTTTGTTAGTGTAAGTTCTACTTCACAATTGTTAGAAAAAACCGAGGTGGACTATGCATGGCTACGACAGATGTTTCCAAAATATGTAGAGGGGGGGGGGAGCTAATTTTTCGAACATACGGTTCTTCTACAAATGTTATTATTAATAAATTGATTATCTTATCCCTAGGACAAATAAATATTTCTGAATTATTTAACGGATTAAATGAACATATTTTGGATCAAGATCCACTAAATGATCATGTTTTGCAACTAATACAATTCATTTTAAAAGCTTATTTCACCATTCGAATAAACCATGTAAATAAAACAAGAAATGAATATGAAACCAGACTTAGACACAAGTATAGTAAGTTGATTTTGTTCCATAATCAATAGGTATCATAACAAAAATTAGAAAATTCATCATCAAATTCATTAATTACTTACATTGTAGAAAAGTGGTCCGAGAATGGTTCATACAATTTGTGAAAAAATGCTGTCACTTTATTGATCTGTCCCAGACACAGCACTTTTTTCCATTTAATTTCATTTTCTTCTCTCTTTTCACTTAAATACTTTGATTTTGCCTCTGGAGTAGTTTCCTCAAACAACAAAACACTTAAATAATATCACTCAAGATGTGTTTCGACAATCATGTTGTCATCATTCGAAGATGATTAAAACTTAGTTTCAATTTATCTCCAGATAATGACAACATTGTTGACAAAATGCCACTCGAGTAATTGCGTGTTGCATTCAAGTGTTTTGGTGTTTGTGAAAACTACTTCGAGGCAGCATCATACCGAAGGTTCCAGCCTCCTTCAGTAATACATTTATTTTTCAGGGGTATATTCCATTTTTTTTCTTTGTTGGACAGCTAAAAGTGGTTCTTGATGGTAAATTTTATTTTGTGCCCGTTTGTTACCTACACATAATATGTTTATTTTCAGGGTGTACTAAATAGGTATATGTCCTAATAAGTTTTAAATCTAGAATTTGGAATTATTTTATTTTTAAACCAATGTTTCTGTAATCTGAACATTTTAGATAACATTGTATTCCTTATATATTTATAACAAATAATTTAAACTATTCTTGTTTTCAATTAAAAACCACTTAAAAAATTGCATTTATTTGTAGTATTCTCTAACAACACCACTATATTTTCTGTCACTCAACTAAAATTGTTTATTGATAGATATCCTTGATGGTACATTTTATTTTGAGCCTCCCAAATGTTTCTTACTCACACAGGTAGGTATATACCCTCACACATAACTTATTTATGTTTAATTTCACCGACTAACTACAAAATATGACACTAAAATCTAGAATTTGGAATTAATAGGTATCTTTATTTTACTTTTAAATTTACATAATTTGTTGTAATCTGAACAATTTTTGGGCTAGCATTGTTGTATTTCTTGCATATCTATGATAAACAATTACAACTAATATTGTTTTCAATTAAAAGCCAGTTAAAAATTGTATTTATAACAATTTATAGTATTTCTAACATAGAATTACGGAGTTTTTTGCCTTAATGCGTAATGTTGGTTGCCTACATTGACTCGACTATGTTGACTACGGTCCGCTTGCATTGTTAGTATGTGGAGAGTACGCAGTCCATTTATAGCAGGTCCATGAATTCATTGCATTGCGTAAATGTAAAGCTGCTTTTAGTGCAGCCAGCTTAGAGCAAATTGCATAAAATAAAAGATAGCTAACTAATGGATAGAAATACTTTTCATAAACGGTACCAACTTTAACCACCATTTATCTGCCGGATAACTATCACTTTATCCTCGTATTGATAAACCAGCCCTTAGAAGTGACAGACATTCAAAGGCGTTCGAATAAAGGTGGCTTCAGAGTGCATTAAGCATAAGGCGTATGGTGTAAGCGTATGCCATAACAGAAATAAACATACCCAAATCCGTATGAGCATTCATAGTGTACATAACATAAGACGTATGGCGTAAGAAATGGTTTATTTTTATTTCCTTATGTCTTATGCTTAAGTCTTACACTATCGGGTAAAAGTGTACGCTTTCGGGTAGATTCGCAAAACAGTTTCGCCACCAATCTGACATTCCAGGATAAAATATATTAATTTTGAATATGGAAAAATTATTGGTGATAATCGCTTAGGCTTCTATTGAATGAAAATAATACAAAAATAGAATAAATCAACAAAATGTAACTACTTCTGTCACGTAGATTTGTAGGGACTGCGCACGCACCGATCTTACGCTTACGACACTATGACTGTACCTCTCTAAAATTAAGTCATACGTCTTATGCTTACATCTTATGGCTTAATGCTAATGCACTCTGAAGCCACCTTTACTTTGCAAGAAGCGAGTTTGGTGTCACTTTCTTTAAACTATCAGGTCGGTTTTCATTGTCTTTGCTTAGTCACATTGATTTTATGACTGTGCTTTAATATGCTATAATTCTTATTTGAAATTCGAACACCTAAGTCGGGCAATATATGATATAAAACCTACCATTTGAATACAACTACATACCTGCTGTTTAAGTATTTTCAATCGCTACATAAGTGCTTCCAGTTAAATGCATATAGGTATGCTTCCTAACGGGCTTCCAAACTCAACATAATTAGTTTAAGAAATTTCAAAATCCTGTATACTATGTTTAAATGAAACTATACATTGATTTCCATTCTTCATACTCTGTAATTAGAGAAAATGGTAAGTAGGTACTTCACAAAATATTCTTCAAATATTTTTGTTAGGTAAATTCATGTTATTTAGCACAACCAAAATCCTTGAGCATTGGCGTTTCCTATTTTGTCTTTACACTGTAATAAACACCAGCTCTGGAACTAGGCAGACTAGATATTATGATGGCCGAAATAGGCGAAATATTTAACCGCCTTACTTATTAGGTTGTAAAAAAATGACACCATTTTCTTGTTTTTTATGTTCATGATGTTAATTACGATATTATAAACCGGCAGTATGTGTACTCTAATAACAATTAACAATATATACCTAAGTACAAATTAACAGAGAAACTCAACAAGTCTTAACAAGCAACAAGCACCGACACCCAAGCACAAATATAATTTTAAAAAAATAACACTAAACCACAGAAAAACTATAACTCAGAATTGTCAGAAGTCCGAATTAACCACGGAGAAATAACAAACATAGAAAACTATCTATATTGGCCGAATTCAGTGGACGTAACAGTAGCGGAAACGTACTTTGACAGATACGCTATTTTCTGAACACGTTGAGTAGCGGTTGCCATTTTTGGTAGCGTAAATCATTCGCGCTATAAATTCTGAGAGGTGAGCGGTTGAAAGAAAATTAAGAGAATAAACAAAATGCACCAACAAAGTTTATTATATCCATAAAAAACGTATAGCTTTCCATAAGAGGCTCCCTTAAAGTTATAAAATTATTTTCAAATTTTAAATTATGATAAAAAATAAACACAAATAGGTATATTTTGACATTTGATCAAAAAATTGTTAGTTCAGAGAACGTTCCAACGGTAACAGTAGCGGTAGCGGCGCGTGTTATGCCATGTCCGCTGACCGCGACCGTTAGTGCCTGAGATTTTCACTGCTGGTGATAAAAATCACACATGTCTAGGAAATCACCGATAGCAACAATGACGGAAGATCTAAAATGACTACGATTAGTGATTTTAACAGCGGAACAAATAACGAATACTGCCATGGCAACTAAAATATTGCGTTTAACGTTTAACATTCTCAACGTTTTAAAAGAGACTTCTTAAAAATTATCAATAGAATTCAGATTTAATTTAGCTATGAGAACCATTAAACTTAAATCAATAAAGGACTATTATATATGGTATTTAAGAGTGGATGTGCCTCGACAAGCTGCTAAAATTTGCAACAGGGGAGCTGAGACGGAAACTCCAGTGGGCGGTGCTTTAAAAACGATAAAATATTATTTCATGTCTTTACAGTGGCGGTCCTAGGGGGCATGGGGGCCATGCCTCCCCCAGAGCTCTGATCGTGACAAATACTGATAGATACGAATACTAATTATTGACTCCAATTCCTTTTGTTAAATTCTAGAGAAAAGCAATTAAATAAATGTTTTTGTTACAAAAGTTAAAGAAACCATTTCTTTAGGATTTAGCAAAAAGTAGTGAAAATTATTGATGACCAATCAAGAACTTAAAACGTCAGGCGAGTTAGTGTGGTAGGAATATCTGCAGATATAAAATTGTATTAGGCTTACCCTGTATTTTGGTCTGTAGCCTGCTTTCTCAATGCCACTTGAACCTTTATAAAAGAAAGAAAGTCAATAACCCGCCCTCATACATTGTAATTCTGTCCTGTCCCACTCAGGTCAAATATTTTGTATAATGGTTTTAAAGTTAGTAGGTTTATCATAAACACATTTGCAAACGCTACTTTTTTATTTAAAGATTTTAAAAGCATGAGTTCTAATAAAAATATCTTACTTTTTGTTATTTTTGTATTTTATTGCGTAAATTTAAGTTCTGTACCAAAGGCAAAGACTGAGACTAACCATGATAGGGTAGATATAGTATTTAATTATAGTCTATAGTCAACAGAGCGCTAAAATGACCAAAATTTGCATTGAGGCCTTCTAAACACTTTTTGTCTCTTGGAATATTTTGTAACCTGCTAATTTTCTAAGTTACAGGTTACAGGCAGGTTTTCATGAATAATGCACTACATTTTTTGCACATTAAAAAATTTATGAAAATTCGAAAAATGAGCATAATGAAATCTATATAAACTGCTGGCCACTCGAACTTACACATAGAGACTTTTAGGCAAAATTTAAAGTTCAATATTTTCAACAGGAATGCAAATTTTTGAACGCGGCTTGCAAATTTTAAGAGCTAGTTTTTTTCGGATTAAGCTGCATGACGTATATTTATCGTAGGACCATAAGTTTATTATATACGGGGTGATCAATGAAGTCATGCAAAAAATCAAAAAGTTTGTATGAGTGAAATTTCCGCAAAAAATTTTTTTGGTCGTTGCAATATGGTTCCTTACTAAGGTAACATCAATATCTCTACACGGTTTTGTCAGTTTTTGGATTAAGGCCCTTAGGCCTTGTACGCACTACTCAACATAAAATTTGGATACCGAAATCTTTAAAATGCTATAACTTGACATTGGATTGACGGTTCTTGATGATTTTTGCGGATTTGGAATCCTTATTTCACGTAGATTTTCTATGGTCTAAGCATTTTATTTGAGGGTTGAAATGTACACATTATACCAGGTCGATAATAAACAAAAACGTAGGGTACGACGCGCTCTAAAGTTTGGCATTATTTAAGTTTTTGTAAAAATAAATTCTCACCTCAAGTTGTTTTTATTTAATGTTTTTCTCACTGTTCTGTCCGAAACTCACACCCCAGTTTGTTGTCTCAAAGAATCATTCAGTTTTACAGAGTTCTTTGTCCACCCCCATGCCCATAATTTTGATCGGGTGTAATTTCTACGCGACGCGTCAATTTCAAAGTAGGCATTGGAAAAACAAATTTGTTGCTATGGAATTAAAAACTGTTTACATTATTTTAGAAATAATCTGACATATTTCAATGTTATAATTTTGTAAAGTTTAATTAATATGAGGCGTTTAACCACGGCAGAAAGGGAAAATTGCATTCGACTTCTCAACGAAGGAATGTCAAAACAGCAAGTTGCGCACATTTACAATGTCAGCCGAAAGACAATTTATAATTTGAACCGCCGCGTCGAAACTATACTGGTGATCATAATTATGGGCATGGGGGTGGACATACAAAAAAAATAAACCAAAGAACCGAAAGAATTTTAATGAGAGAAACTATGCGGAATAGAACAAGGAACTCTAGAAAACTAAATGACTCTTTAAGACAACAAACTGGGGTGAGAGTTTCGGACAGAACAGTGAGAAGAACATTAAATAAAAACAACTTGAGGTGAGATTTTTTTTTAAAACATAACATAATGCCAAACATTTTAAATTATAGAGCCCGTCGCAGAGCAAAATGTGTGCGGTTATTACAACGCCATAGAGCGAATAGGCGGGCATGGGCAAATCGGCATGCGAATTGGGGTAATGCAGAGTGGAGCCATTGTTTATTTACTGACGAAACAAGATTTAATTTGTTTCACTCCGATGGCCGAATGTTAGTTTGGAGAAGGCCAAATCAGCGATATTTGGAGGAAAATATGGCCCCTCAAGAAGCATTTGGTGGCGGAGGTATCATAAGAAATGGTAAAACCGAGCTATTCATTACCAACCAAACCATTAATGCTACTGTTTATCAGGAGGAAATTTTGGAACCTATTGTTGTTCCTTTTGCTCGACATTACGGCCCAGAAATTCTATTGGTGGATGACAACGCTCGACCTCACAGAGCGCGAAGGATCACAGAGTTTTTGCAGGCACAAAACATCAATAGGATGGACAAAGTCTCCGGATCTTAATGTCATCGAACACGTTTGGTCTTATTTAAAACTTAAAGTAAGATCTCTTGATGTACCCTCTGAAACCTTAGAAACGCTCAGTGAGGCCATTCGTGAAGAATGGGAGAATATTCCACAAGATTTTATAAATAATCTTGTGGATACTCTACCAAATCGATGTCGGGAAGTATATTCCGAGCAGGAGGACCAACAAAATATTAGCTTCTCTTTTTTTTAATTAATGTACCTAATTTTAATTAGGTAATTTTAATTTAATTTTAATTTAAGTTTAAATTAAATTAATTTTTAATTTTTTGGTTAAATTTTTTTTCAGTTATTAAAAATTACCAGAATTAGAATTATAAATTTTTTAAGAATTGACTTTTGGTCGTTAAGCAATGTTGTATATTGTAGAATTTAATGTAATAAACTTGTTCTTGTCGCTACGTTTTTGTTTATTATCGACCCGGTATAATGTGTAAATTTCAAGCCTCAAATAAAATGCTTAGACCATAGAAAATCTACGTGAAATAAGGATTCCAAATCCGCAAAAATCATCAAGAACCGTCAATCCAATGTCAAGTTATAGCATTTTAAAGATTTCGGTATCCAAATTTTATGTTGAGGAGTGTGTACAAGGCCTAAGGGCCTTAATCCAAAAACTGACAAAACCGTCTAGAGATATTGATGTTACCTTAGTAAGGAACCATATTGCAACGACCAAAAAAATTTTTTGCGGAAATTTCACTCATACAAACTTTTTGATTTTTTGCATGACTTCATTGATCACCCCGTATATAATAAACTTATGGTCCTACGATAAATATACGTCATGCAGCTTAATCCGAAAAAAACTAGCTCTTAAAATTTGCAAGCCGCGTTCAAAAATTTGCATACCTGTTGAAAATATTGAACTTTAAATTTTGCCTAAAAGTCTCTATGTGTAAGTTCGAGTGGCCAGCAGTGTAGTTATATCATTTCTAAAGGTTCAATATAATTTTTAAATTGAAATTGTGCAAAAAATATAGTACATTATTTATCGTGAAAATCTGCCCGTAACTCGGAAAATTAGCAAGTCACAAAGAAAATTCCAAGAGTGAGAAAATGTTTAGAAGGCCTCAATGCATACGTTTCAATTTTTTCAAATTTTTAAATTACATATTTTTAAAGCGGCACAATTTCAAAGGGGCAGTTTTTCATGTTTTTCCGGAAAGACTCGGCGAATACGGATTTTACAGAAAAGTTGCGAATAAAATAAAGTTTTGTATTTCGATGATACATTCACCTAAACTTTTTCAGATATTTGTTTCAAATTTTCGAGTGGCCATATCTCGAAAAATATGCATTTTTCGAAAAAGTTCACTAGAGTAAAAACAACTTATTTTTGTCAAAAAGAAGTAAGCGGCGCCTCCACCATATGTCACGAAGAAAAAAGGGCTACTTTAAGGGTTTGGATGGTTTTATTAAAATAATCTTTTATGGGATAACAACGAACAAACAACAGATACAAATAATCAACAACAATAAATACAAAATAAAAATACACATAACAATTTAAACGATCTTACCAATATACATAGTGGGGAGGAAAAGGTGTCACTTCACACTATACTTAACTTGTGATCTCCAGGGTGGAGATCACTAAAACTGCCTGAAGGGCCTGGGCCCCACATCCTAAGATGAGGGCCCCAAACTAATACTGACTGTCGACACTAAGACGTCGAAACTCAAATTAATGAATACCAAAAAACCAAGAGCGAAGAACTAAGCGCCAAGAGCTAAGAGCCCCGTTTGTTTTGATTATTCGATTTATAACTTGTTTATTTAGCAGACCTTTATACCGGTCAATGTTATGTTTATATATATATTTGTGTTTTATTTTTAAACAATTCTACTAGTCGTCATTGAAATTATTTAATTGTTTTTTTATTTAATATGGACTAGGGTCGAATATATTTAATTTATACAAACATTTGCGACCTTCCCGGATTTGGCTATTTCCTGCGTGACAATATGTTGTTTTTTTTTTTTTCATTTTTAACCTAATTCTGTCTTCTACCCTTTCCGATCATTTCCCCTAATCTTTTTTTCAAATTTTTTATTAACGTCATTACAAACACATTCATTGCACAAGGTTTCATCAACATCCATTCATTGGCACTTAAATTAGAGGTGAAACTCCCCGTTGACCTGAAACTTTCATTTCGTATAGAAGTAATGCAAATTCTGAAGAAATATCAAAATATGTAAATAAATGAAAATAATAATACTGGCACTCGAAATGTTGTACATTCTGCACATGGAAGTAATTATTACAATTCAAGTGTGCCCCAGAACTGGACCACTGCAAGTTACTCTGAAAATTCGAGTGCACCCAGTACCTCGGCCAGTTCATTTTACTCAAATTTTGCACCATTTTCGCCACAAGATTCAAGTGATATTTTTTTAATTTCAATCATTCTCATTTTTGTGTTTCCAGGTTATTAATAAACAAATTTTTTAACTACTTATTTTTTTCTTCATTTTAGTTCCGTTGACTGGACTATATATCAAAAGTATTCACAAATAATTAAAGCCAAGAACATCATCGTAACAATCAAGATTGCACGACTCAGATGGGCGGGGCACATAGTACGAGCCAATGAATACCCACAAAAAAAGATCTTAAGGCGCGTCTCCATTATCGTTGGCTTTGCCGATCGGCATGGCCGCCCGGCATTTGTTGGCAAGTGGGTACGTACAATTCGGCTTATGCCGATTGCCGGTCAGAAACTTCAAGAGAATCCAAGCCGAATATACTAGTGGGGCAATGCCGATCGGCAAAGCAGACCATAATATAGACGCGCCTTTAAACTCAAAAGCAGTTGGGACACGACGGCCGAGACTCAGGTGGAAGGCGGGGGTGAATGAGGATGCTTGAATTAATAATCGAGAAAACCAACTGGCAAATAATGGTGCCGACATGTGGCTGTAGAGCTAACGATGACGATGAGACTGAAAAGTATTAATGGTTAAACATTGATTATTGTTTATATTCCTTGGAAAAATATGAAATTTTATTAAATTATTTCACAAAAATGATTTTCAATAACGTGTAGTAAAATAGTAAATAGTAGAAGTGTAATATAAACTCATTTTAATTTTAATTTAATTAATTCATATTTATTCTTAACGACAGTCAATACATGAATGAAGTCCCGATATTTATCAGGTACCTATATAAAAAGGTTTACAAAAACATGATATTATACATACGCCAGTCTATATACTAGGCGGGAATATTTAACTGAGTACATTAGAAAAAGGAAAATCCATTTTTTATTATTTAGCTATACGCGTCTGAATTTAAGATTGCAGCGCCGAAGCGGAGAATTCGTGAACTGATTAATGGGCCTTTCTTTGTTTATGTGACAATCATATACATGAATCCTATAGAATCAAAACCCGACAAATCCACTTTTTACCAAAATTGAGATAATGGTGCCTTGCAAATCGCACTTTGTTTCTCTATCATTAGAACTTACGATTTGGCAGCAGAACCCTTTAAATCCATTTAAAATATGCATTTAAAATTCGTACTTAGTTTCAAAATCCTTCAAATATCGCACACCCTAGAATCAAAATACGACAAATCCACCTCGGCCAA
Organism: Stenurella melanura; assembly: GCA_963583905.1. Taxonomy (NCBI): domain Eukaryota; kingdom Metazoa; phylum Arthropoda; class Insecta; order Coleoptera; family Cerambycidae; genus Stenurella; species Stenurella melanura. The sequence goes on from OY757318.1 coordinate 68,587,933, forward strand.
TGACGAGGCGCCTATAAATTCGCGTGATTAATCACGTGATGAGAAACTGGGAAACTGCTTATATTCTGTACTCTCTAGTCACTAATATTACTATTTACTAGTATTAACCGTTGATGCATTTAGTGTGTACTTGCTTTGTTGTTGTCAAATAATTTACTCGGTATATTAATTTGATTGTGCAAATTAATAAAGACAATATGGATCCTATGTGTTGTGGAGAGTTTATCAAGCCATCGACTCCTGAACTAGCTAGAAAGAGGATTTCGCAGCCCAATACATGGAAAAGAAAACGTGAACAGATTTCGAGGTAATGCTTTGTTTTTATGCACTTTACATGCGTAATACCTAGTTGTTTCGTTTTTTAGATACAGACCTAAAAGGCTCCCATTATTTCCAAAATGTAAACACTGCACTAAGTCATATAGATGTGCTACTTTAACATTGAATGATGTATACTCTGTTCACAAATCATTTTATTCACATGTAACGAAACAAGAACAAGACAATTTTATTATTAAACTGTGTAATCTGAGGGATATAAGACGTCGACGTCTAGAAGGTGTTGCAAAAAAACAATTTTCTGTTGTGTACAACATTCCCAAAGTATTATCCAATAAAATTGTACCCGTCTGCCGAAAAACCTTTATTGATATACTAGCTGTGGGTAAAGATCGAGTCATAGGTGTTTTGAATCGTTTTAATAAGTCCAAAAATATGGCGTCGGAGACCAGAGGTGGAGACCGAAAGCTTAAGATGTTTTATGAGAAAAAAAAGTCGGTTATGAATTTTATAGAAAAATTTAAAGTTTTAGAATCTCATTATTGTAGAAATAGAACTAACCGAAAATATCTTTCATCGGATTTGAGCATCAAAAAAATGTGGCGCATGTACTGCGTCGAACATAAGGAAAACCAACATCTGTTAGTCAAGGAGAGCTATTTTAGAAGAATCTTTAATACATGCTATAATGTAGGTTTTGGTTCCCCTAGAACGGATGTATGCTCCACATGTCTTCAGTTATTTGAAAGAATTAAAGTTGAAAAAAATGAGAATGAGAAGAAGACACTCATTACTGAGCGGCGCATTCATAGGCTTCGCGCAAAGGCCTTTTATGATTATGTCAAAGAAGAAAAGGCAGAATTGCTGACAATATCATTTGACTGTCAGAAAAATCAGGTACTGCCAAAACTTCCAGACCAGTCGGTATATTACAGCCGCCAGTTATACATTTATAACTTTACGATCGTAACCGGAAGTTCGCACTCTTCATTAACAAAGGATAATGTTGCAAGTTATGTATGGACTGAAAATGAGTTCCCTAAAGGTTCGAATGAAATTGCTAGTGCCGTTTTCCATAAATTGTGTAGTTTGGACTGTAATAATAAAGAGTTAGTGCGACTCATTTCAGATGGCTGTGGTGGGCAGAATAAAAATTCGAATATGCTTACTATGTGCATTAAATGGTTTGGAGAATTTGCCCCAAAGTCAGTTACTAAATTAGAGATAATATTTCCAGTTGTCGGCCATTCCTTCATACCACCAGACCGCGTCTTTGCCAGAATTGAAAAGGTCATTAAGAAGATGGACACCATTATTGAAGTAGACGAGTACTTAAAAATTTTCTCTGACCATGCAACAGTCTTCAAACTGGGAACCGATGTAAATGTCTATAACTGGAAAGAGGCTTGTAAGTTTTCAATCAAGCCTACTGCACAATGGCATTTTGCATTCAACAAGTCGAAGAGATTCATATTAAAAAAAAGTAGGAATAATGTCGTTACGGTTAGAGGTGAACAGTCGTACAGGTCTGATTTGGGAGTAAATAGATCTATTTTTAAGAAAGCAAGAACCTTAAACGACATAAGTCCTGCACCCATAGAACAAGGTGTTGCACCAAACATGAAAAAATTGAAAGACGTCGAAACGTTGTTGATTAAACACTATGGAGAAAAATGGGAAGAGACAAAACCAGAACTCCATTATTATAAAAATGTACTAGAAAAATATTATAATTCTGAAAATTTAGAAGTCAATGAGCCTGAAAATTGCACAGAGTTGTGTGAAGAAGTGGACTATATTCCAGATATGATTGTTTAAATACACCTCAGTTAATAATGTGTTTAAATTTATGGAAAACATCAAAATAAAAAAAGTTGTTCCTTTCTATAATTTATTTTCAATACCCGACAAATCCATAATATTTAGTATCAAAACCTGACAAATCCACTTTTGAATATCAAAACCCTACATGTGCTTTGTATTTACCTAAATTTTAGAAAAACTAAATGTTTTTAGCATAATTTTCGTAGTGCACATATTACTGTAGGCTAATATCATTTCAATTAGTAATTTGCACAAGTCTATCTTATCAGTAACATATTGAAACAGTTTTTCTCGATTTCCCACAAAAATGCCATAACGGATTTGTCGGGTTTTGATTCTATAGGATTCACATAATAACTAGTAGGTATATGGTGACAATTGTTGTTTCTATTCACTCAGTTATTTTTAGCATTCAAGATAATAATACAGGACCGAAATAGTTTTCAATATTTTGTTGTAAGTAATTTGCAAGGTACTAATGGCATTACTTAGCAAGATTCATATTTTTTAAGATAAACAAATTTATTTAAGGTTATCTACTTTTCTCTTGAAAAGTACAGTTTCTTAGACGTAAATGTTTTCTGGCGATTTGACGTAAGTAAAATATTAATATACTTAAAATATTTGTTTTAAGTTTATGTGCATTTGTAGTTTAAAGCACTTTTTTTCAGGAGACATGAGCGACATTATAGGTTAAGAATATTGCAATATATGGAATATTTGGGAGGCACTAAAAATTCTAAGTGTGTGTATGAAGGAACATGTTTTAAATGCAGGACATATTATTTTGTGTGGTACAACCTATTCAACACAAAAATGAATGGATTTTGATGAAATCTTGTGAAATGTGTTTGTAATGACGTTAATAAAAAAGTTGAAAAATAGATTAAAGTAGTAAATGATCAGAAGGGGTAGTAAACACCCCTTTTATCACGGGTGTCCGTAACTTGTAGAATTAGGTCGAAAATGAAAAAAAAAAAACAACATATTTACCTTTTTTGGTCTAAAATAAGATGTTTTCACTCCTATGAATTTTTTTTGAGAAATCCATATTTTTCGAGTAATGGCCATTCGAAAATTCGTAAAAGTGTGGGAGAGGAAACGCAAAAGTTGAAAATAAAATCTGAAAAAATTCAAGTCGAAATACAAGACTTTTTATTATTTGCAACATTTCTGTAAAGAGCGTTTTCACGGAATTCTTCCGGAAAGACATGAAAAACTACCCCTTTTCTTTGAAATTGTAGCGCTTTAAGAATATGTAATTTGAAAAAATTCAGACGTATGCATTGAGGCCTTTTAAACATTTTTGTTTTTTAGAATTTTTTGTAACCTGCTAATTTTCCGAGTTACGGTCAGTTTTTCACGATAATATTGTTATGAATTCCACCCCCTTGGAACTGGAGATGATACGCCTATGCCTACTAATAGTGACTGGAAAGACTCTAGAAAGAGCCATGGACTTTTCTAGTGTGGTGGAAGAAGATTCTGGTTCAATCTAGAGAGTCAATTTCGGAGTATATAAGGCGCAATTACCAGCGCGGAAGGAGAAGCTATATGAAGGAGGAAGTTTATTTTAGAAGTGACACGTTCGGTAAAAAGTGAGGTTATATAAGAGTGTAAAGGTTATTTTGAATGTTTGAAGTATTGTATAGTCAGTAAATTATTAAATAAAGTGTTAGTCGTGCTTATCTCTTGTTGAAATTATTTAGAACCCACGGATTCATATAGGGTGTTTCCAAAAAGGTGAAACGCAACACTGGTGTCAGACGCGGAATTTTGACAAGAGGATTTTTCGGAAGTGTTGAGAAGACTGGGACAGTATTCTCGGAGTTAGTGCTAACACAAGAAGGACTAATTTACTGGACATTGTTCGAGGATTATTTTCGAACAGGAAAATAGTGTAAAGTGCGTTTTTAGACATTGTAGAACATTTTTGTTAGGACATTAGTGGTTAAGTGACAAAGACTCTAAATAAGACTTTCTCGTGCCATTTTGAGATTTTTCTGGACAGTTCCTTTACCGATATTGACGTGATTATTAAATTTTGTTGACAATTATATGCCGATAACTACCAGAAGCATGGCATCCGAAAAACAAATGCAGGACTTTATGGCCCAAATGCAAAAGATGATGATGGATCATGATACGTATTTTTTTACCAGTTCTATGTTCTATTCTAGTAACTAATATATTTACAATGGGCTTGGAAATTTTTTAAAAAGTCTCGTTTTTTTTTTAAACAATCAATACGAATCATTATTATAATTACAGTAGCGTTTAAATCAAGTCAATACGATTATTAATTACAGAGATATAAGCTTTTAAAATCTGCAAATAACGATACGGCTTGCTGCAATGCCCGAAACTCGAGCTGGCCGGCTGTGACGTAATCGGCGCCGATGTCGCACGCAGCTCGCCTTATTTGAATGAATTTATATAAGTGAAACAGTCTTATTTTGAGTTCCTAAGTAGTTGTGACAATAATGGAGCAGGGATTTGTTCGTGGACAGTCGGATAACTTGCCAAAAATTGACTGAAATAAAGAACATTAATACGTTTAATTATTATTCCCATTGGTTACTCAGCTTGATATACAAAATATAATCAATTTTCGTCCTGGGGCTACATAACAGCAAAATATGTTTTCTTAATTCTCACACAGCGAATTCACTTTTTAAACCTATCTGGACAAAAATATTTACAATATTTAATAAAGCTCGGTAATGCGGCATCAAAAACTTAAAAACTTAGTAAGAAAATTTTAACCTCATTAAAAAAATTTAAAGATATATGCACCGATGTACTAAATCACCCTGTATATTTAAAAACAATTTTTAAGTGCACTCTTCGACACTACACCAGCTACATACAAAAAAAATTGAATTATTTTAATAAGAGCAATATTTTATTATAATTTTTTTTTATCTTATTTTAATGCCTTATTTCTATTAACGTCCTGGCGGAGTTCAGCTATTGCTGCTCTACCACTCAACCAGGACACGTACACATAGACATCAACACAACAACCATTCCCTGCGATATTGCCATCTACCGCAGCTGAGACTCGAACTCAGGAGAGATAACAGCGACTAGACATGTTGTGCCACCCAACAGCGGTCTAGATCACTGCTACCGTCTCGGTAACACATGAAAAAACGCCACCAACATCCATACCCTGGCCAGGATTCGAACCCGGAATTCCGTGGTCGCAAGCCAAACATTTTTTTCCATTTAAATATAATTTTATTAATTAAAATATTACATTATATGAAGCTTATTTCTAAAGGTATATATATGAATATCACATATAAAAGTAGGTACGTACAGTACATTATTTGTCACGTCCTAAAACTACACAAAAAGTATAAGATAGAACATGACACAGCCGATGGTATGGCCGGAGACTTTAGAAAAACACGGCTCTTTTTATTTTTATGTTTTATCTTGATATTTCTTTATCAATTTATATCAATTATAATCAATGTGTTGCCTTGGCTTTAATCGAGCTTAAAGCTCATTAGTTCGAGAGTTTCTTGGCGGAACGAAAATAGCTCAATTAACAAATGCAGGAAAAAATGTAGAATTAAAAACCTGCTTCAGATAATATTGTCAAGACATAAAAATGATGATTATGTGTGAGCATTTACTTATAAAAAAATAAAATTATAAGGTATATATATATATATATATTTGGGGAGGGGGGGTTTGTTGTTTTGTCGGGTAGTGTGTCTTGTCGGGTTAGCAAGCCAAACACCTTCAGCATTGCGCCACCGAGCTGGCTGGGATATATGACTGATACACTGTTGGGACACCCTGTATGTGAGTGCTGGATAATGTATAAGTATTGCATTATGTAGGTAGAGATAACTATTACAATTTTAAGTTAACTTCGAAATGGTCTTCACAACAAAACCGATTACTTGTACTCGAAAAGGTGATATTATTCTTTTTATCTCTCTTTATTGCATCACACCATTGTTTTCGTGTTTTTTCACCTTTTGGCATACTTATAAATAATTTGTTTGGCGTAGTGATTGTTGTATTGGTACATCGAGGCACAACACAGTATTTGTAACGAATATTTTGTCTAGCCATCTCTATAACATCGCAGCAAAGCATCGGTACTGACGGTACTATGATCACTACGGGGTAAATGGGCGTCGATGACGTAGTGCACTCAGTCGAGCTGCTACTAGGAAAGATGGGGGCGTGGACTAATTGCTCGAACTTCAACAATTAATTGTAAAGCCATTTTAAGTGCTAGAGAAATAAATTAAATTGCAATGTTTAAGTTACAACGTGCACATTTTTATAAAAATATATAAAAAATATCGTTTTTAAGCCCATTATGGTTATTGCTTTGGTGTAGATTTGTATATATTTTCCGAGATGTTTTCGTTCATATAAAATATTCACTTTTAATACCGGTCGAGACATCTATCTGTTTTATGTACAACTGCGTATAGCAGTTAATTTAAAAACCGATTTGATGAGGGAAAAAAAAGGAACAAGAAATTTTATCGATCCGAGCGGCTGAGTGTATAAGCTACGTGTGTATAGTGCAAAATTATTATAAATATCGTGATATACGGCTTATGCACTATCACACAGATAAAAGACGAGTCATTTGGGTTGTTGTATGGTGTATGGAACTTTGGCTGTCTTTGATCCTAGAAGGGATGATTTTCTCAGATGGTGAGGAGTATAAAAATGTCTCTAGAATTGCATAGGGTATGATTCGCACTAGAGGTGTTACACTCCATCCATTGTCGTTATTTAATTTTTATCAGTGGTCTAGCAATAACACTTGTTTCTCTAATTTTTAGGCGTTTTATCCCTGTTGGTTTAGCTTCGTGACAGGGTGTCATTTTAAGACTGTTGTCCATAAATAAAGTGAATCGATGTTATATGAAAGAGAATTATATAGCTACATATATACTGGGTGTCGTCCTTATACATGGCCTAGTTGGGGGAGTAACTGTTGATTCTTTTTGGTACCTGTGGAGGTTCTGGGGAAGGCCAAACCCGGGGTGGTAACCTGTCATCTCGAGGAGACGGACAAGGAAAGAATACGATAAGTACCACATAGTGGATGTGTCTAGTACAATCTGTTTCGGTAAACAATTACAAAAAGAATTTGCCTATCTAAATCACGTTTTTACCCTTTTATTGGTGTGATCCACTATTTCTTCAAACTAGATATAATTTATTATTAGATAAGTTTACTTCATACAACATCACTGAATAAAGTTGCCTATTGGCTATACCTTTTAACAATTTGTGTAACGACCATTCAGATAAAGATCGCTTTGATTTTATTCTGCTTTCTAATTTGCGATATCTTTATCAAAGGGTCGCACTCTCGAGAGGGTAGGTCACCTATACATATTGTAAAATATTTTTTTTTGGTGCCAGAAATATCCGGGATGCATTCCCCCCCCCCCCCCTGGTCTAGTCATTCATATTAATTATTGTCAAAAGTGTATATATATGCATATGTAAATATATTTTCCTATTAAACCCTTATTTTGATCATTTAGTACGTTGCTTGATTTATTCAGAAGGCTTATCGTAAATTTGCACCTAATTTAGTGACTTTGTTAACTAAGAAGGGTATGTAGTCATTTAGAAATCACTTGGCGCCCTTAAAGTATCTTGAGTATTAATACAATAGCAAATAATACCACAAATCAGACCACCCCGACTCCACTGAGCTTATTTTAGTCGGTGCATACTCTTGCTGTTACCACCGCAAAAAATTACGTAACAGTCAAATTGCCGCCCATGACGTTGGGGCCTTGTTATTGATATTAGTGAGATTGTAAAGGGTTTAGGAATATATATTTATTTAATATAGGAATTTATTATTCTTATTAAGTACATAGTATAATACTATAAATAACTTGAAAAGTTTAAATGTTTTATTTATTTATTTATTTATTTATTTATTGCATACACTGTTCAACAGGTAAGATACCCAATTACAGAACAGGAATAAAGGCATACAAAGCATTAATTACATAATATACAACAACATAGAAAGAAAGTAAAATGAAGAAAAAAATTACTTAAATGTACGAACTATCAATAACTAATGATACGAAGAAAGAGAAAAAAAATAACATGGAAAATGTTAAAATATAAAAACTATATATACATATATACACATATGTGATTCAAAGCAAATTAAGAAAAACAAAGACACTCACTGGTTATTTAATTTAGAACATTTTGTTTTATGTCACTAAGGCTGCAATTAAAAATATCGAAGTCGTTACATAATTTGTTAGAAGTACTGCAAATCTTATATAAAGGTGAATTATTTAGTACGTTGGTACGCGGCGTAGGTAAATAGAACACTTGGTGATTACGAGAGGTTAATCTGGGAACGTGAAAATTAAGCTTACTAATTATTTCGGGTGCGTCAAAATCATTGTGTAGTAATTTAAACAAAAATACTTGAGAAAAGTACGTACGCCTATCCTCAAGAGTAGTCATAGAATATCTTTCAAGCAAGTTACTGTGCGGAAAACCAATCACTGGATAGGTACCGTCGGATTTGAACCACAGTAATTTAAGAAATCTACGTTGAACTGCCTCCAAGTTATTCTTGTGAACATCATAACTGGAACTCCAAATTAGCGATGCGTACTCAAGTTTCGATCTGACGAAGGATTGATAAAGAATTTTCAGAGTATCAGTATTAGTGAACTCTCGACTAGTACGAACGATGAATCCAAGGGCTTTGGAGGCTTCGGACACAATGGTATCGATATGATCAGTGAAGGATAATTTACTATCAAAAATTACGCCGAGGTCGCGAAATGTTATAGGTCTTTGAAGTATGACATTATCTAACCTGTAATCAAAAATAAAAGGTGATGTTTTTAAAGAAAAGGACATTACGTTACATTTACTAGGATTCATGAATAATTTATTTACTATACACCAGGTGTTTATTTTGTCAAGAGAAGTCTGAAGTTGAAAACAGTCATCGATTTCATCAATTACTGTAAAAATTTTTAGATCGTCGGCATATAAAAGGTGAGGCAAATTAATTTCATTCACTATGTCGTTAATAAATATGTTAAAAAACAAGGGCCCCAGAATAGATCCCTGGGGAACTCCAGATGTGGCAGCAAATTCGATCGATTTGAACCCATTTAATGCAACGTACTGACTCCTATTCATTAAATAAGATTTAAACAAAAGGAGCAAAGAATATGAGAAGCCGATTTTTTCTAATTTATTAAGTAACAACTGGTGATCAAGTCTATCAAACGCTTTGGAGAAATCGGTATATATGACATCTACCTGCCCACGTTCATCTAGGGATTCAGAAATATATTGAGTTACACAGAATAAATTTGTTGTTGTTGAACGCCCTTTCATAAATCCATGTTGATTAATAGAGATTTTGGTGTTAATCGAATGATATATTCTATCATGAAGTAATATTTCTAAGACTTTACAGAAGTTACAAATTACAGAGATTGGTCTGAAGTTCTCAATATCTAGTTTGTTTCCCTTTTTGAAGATGGGACATACTTTGGAATATTTCCATAGGTCAGGAAATAGGCAGTTTTTTAAGATTAAGTTAAAAATTAGGGTTAGGGGATATGCAAAGATGATAGCGCAATCCTTTAATAAAAAAGCTGGAATGGAATCAGGACCGGTCGTCATTTTGGGTTTAATTCGTTTTAGAGCCCGAATAACCTCATCTTCACTGAAAGAGTTTATGCTAACAATAGGGTTATTGTTAGGTATATCGGTCTCAAAGTGATGTTCCTCGATATCTAATGAAGACTCATTATAAGATTGACCGAAATAATTGGCAAATGCATTTAGTATATCAGAGGGATTTTTTAGCGAAGATCCCTCGAAGAACATCTCTTCAGATACACTGGCCGACCCTTTTCTACTTTTGATGAAAGCCCAAAATTTATTGGGATCATTTTTTATATTGTCTTCAGAGTTCTGCACGAAATTTCTGTAGGCTAAATTGGTATCATATTTTATTTCCCTTCTGATGTTTTTGAGGTTATTGTGTATAAGTGGATCACTGGTTCTTGCATACTGTCTCCTAAGACGTTCTTTAAGGCTAATTTTTTTTATGATACTGCCATTAAACCACGGAGGATATCTGCCGCTACGAGAAGTCGATTTCTTAGGTACACAAGATTCAAATACAGAGTCAAGTTTGTTGTAAAAATGAGTGCATGCATCATTGACGTCATTAAAAGAAGAGAGGGAGGACCAGTCTATGTTGAGAAGGTTTTCATACAATTTGGAGAAATCACATTTGCGGAAATTATAACTAACGTCATGATTAGTAACATATTTGGAATATTTTTATGTGTTATTCATGTTGGTGAAATTGTTATTATTAATGGTGCGTTTTATTTGTAGATAATTATTGTCGAAATATTTCTTTTTGTAGTGAAATATTTTTGTTTTTTCTCGTAATAACCAAAATGTGTGTGGGGTTTATGATAGCTGATTATAGATATTAGGTTTAGGTAATTGTACTTTTTACTGGATCACATCTGATAAGAAACCTGGTTGCCAGCAATAACGTAAGTACTTAGTTTTTCTTATTTTTTTTAATGTACTTCAGATAAGTTGTTGGTTCTTTTTGCGTTTAGTAATTATCCGTGATTTATCTCTTGCATACTATGCTCCTTAAAATATAAATTTCGGCCTGTTCTTTCATCCAATAATTATAGAGTAAATTATTTTGTTTTGTTTTATAAGTTCGTAGACGTAATATAAAAACAGGCTATCATTAAAATTAGTAATTCGTTTGTTACTGAGGAAATAATATTCCCTATTTGGTACTTAAACATTTTTATTCTATTAGTACGGGTGAAATAGGTAAAATTTCAGGTCAAATTATTTTCACAAATTTGAATATATTTTCGTATCCTGATTATTTACTTCAAAATTACATCTCAAGATGGACGTTAATAGATTAAATCGCGAGGAATTGCAGTTTGAAATGGATGTAAGAGGTGTTAGAAATATTCAGTCATTGACAGTAGAACAGATGAGGAAAAAATTAAGGGATGATATGCGCAATGAGACCTTAGGCGAATTAATTACACCCGAAAATTATAATCCGGACATAGCTTCTGAAATAACAATTTGTAATAATAAAATTATTCACTTGGACGAATATTTGAATTCAAAAGATATTACACGAAATAGCAATGAACATAGATACTTAACTACGAAATTACAGCATGTGTATAGTAGATTAGCTCGTTTAAAACCCGCTGAGGATGAAGCAGGTTTTCAAAATTCTATTAAAAATCTTAGAGATCAGTTAGCTGAAATTGAGCAAAATTTGGACGACAAGTTATTAATAGGTGAAGGGATTCCTCGTACAGAAAACACTGTCTCAGTAGATGTAAGTTCAAATCCACAACCGGTTTGTAATTCTAATACTAGATGTTATGTGCCCGTGCATAAATGGGGTATATATTTTAGTGGTGATGCGAATGATAAAGATGGGTTAAGCGTAAATGCATTCATTGAACGCGTTGAAGAGTTTCGGTTATCACGGGGTGTATCAGACGACGAATTAAAAAATTCCATAACGGACTTGTTAAAAGGAGGAGCGTTAATTTGGCATCGGTTAGTTAAAGCTAATATTAGATCGTGGGCACATTTTATAGAACTTTTAAAAGAGGAATACCTACCTTTTACTTTTGAGAAAGATTTAAAAGATGAAATTCGTAATAGTGTTCAAGATCCACACGAGAGAGTTGGTTCCTATTTTGCGCGCATGTTAAATTTATTTGGTCGATTATCGCATCCAGTTTCGGAAGCAGAAAAATTAGAAACATTACGTCAAAACATTGACCCTTATTATATTCATGGCCTTGGTTCGAACCTCTATAATATTAACTGTGTTAATGATTTGTTAAGCGAATATAAAAAATTAGAGAAGACGAGGAACTTGGCTGCTAGTCGTCCAGTAACTAAAAGGTTACATTTTCTAGAAAAAGATTTAGCGGGTCCCAGTAGGAGCGGTTCAGCACCAGCAAAAAATAGGGTTGAAAATTTAAATAGTGTCATTTGCTGGAATTGCAATGAGGTAGGTCATAATTTTAGTAAATGTAAAAAACATCGGGACCGGAGATTTTGTTTTCGTTGCGGAAAACGTGATGTCACAAAATATACATGTAGTTGTAATCGGGGAAACGGCGTAAGAGATCGTCAGGTTGCCGGTCAACGATCTCACGTTTAAAGCCGGTAGATAGTTCGTGGGATGCCTGGGTCAATTTTGTAGGGCTTCAATATAAGAAATCTCGAATAGATTATTTATTTTCGTCCGCAAAAAACGATCCACGCCCATATTTAGAGGTTAGTATCCATGGGTTAAATTTTTTTGGATTGCTTGATTCGGGAGCAAGTCAAACCGTAATAGGTAGATCAGGTTGGGATAAATTAAAGAATTTAAATGTAGTAAATTTAGAAAAAAATACTTCATCAGTTACGGTGGCAAATGGTAATATGTGTAGTGTCTTAGGGTTAGTGCAATTACCTATACAATTAGAATGTAAGGTTAGGTTTATTAAGGCGTTAGTTGTTCTTGATATTGAAGCTGATATAATCCTAGGTATAGACTTTTGGAAAGATATGGACATAATACCGAGATTTTCTGAACTATTTTCTTGGGAGTTTGGGAATACTGCTAGTTCATTTGGGTTATGTACTATTAGTGTAGAGGATAGACATCAATTAGATATTATAGTTGGCGATTTCTTTAAAAATATGGGGACAGAGTTAGGATGTGCCAAAGGCGTTTCTCACAGTATAGATACGGGTGATGCAATTCCAATAAAACAACGTTATTATCCTGTATGTCCCTATATTAACAATTTAATAAACTTAGAAGTGGATAAGATGCTTAGTTTGGGAGTTATAGAACCATCTAAATCAGCTTGGTCTAGTCCAATTGTTATGGTTAAAAAGGCAAATAATGAATATCGTTTTTGTATTGATTTTAGGAAGGTAAATCAGGTTACCAAGAAAGATGCATATCCTTTACCCTATATAAACAGTATTTTAGATAGATTGCAAGATGCGAGAGTTCTGAGTTCGATTGATTTGAAAAGCGCATATCACCAGATTCCATTAGATCCAAGTAGTAAAGAGAAAACGGCATTCACTGTTCCAGGTAAAGGTCTCTTCCAATTCACGCGTATGCCGTTTGGATTGCATAATGCTCCGGCAACAATGCAACGCTTTGTAGATACCGTCATAGGTTATGACTTGCAAGAATCTGTTTTTATATATCTGGATGATATAATCATTGCAACGAAAGATTTTCCTACTCATTTAAGTGTTTTGAGAGAAGTTTTCAATAGGTTACTTTTAGCTGGTCTTACGGTTAATAAGGAGAAATGTGAGTTTGTAAAATCGGAATTGACATTTCTTGGTTATGTAGTTGACAAACATGGTCTTAGAGCTGATCCAAGTAAGGTTGAAAGCATGCTTAATTATCCCATTCCAAAATGTGTAAAAGATGTCAGGCGGTTTGTTGGTTTAGTTTCATGGTATAGGAGATTCGTACCTAATTTTGCAAGTTTGGTTTCTCCGTTGACTAAACTTACCAGGAAAAATACAAAATTTGTTTGGTCTTCTGAAGCGGAAGCATCATTTTTGAAAGTAAAAGAGTTGTTAGTGTGTGCCCCTATTCTGTCTCGTCCAGATTTTTCTAGAGAGTTCGTGTTGCAGTGTGATGCGTCCTTGGTAGGTTTAGGTTGTGTTTTGACTCAAAATTTTGACGATGGAGAGCATGTAATTGCGTATGCGAGTAGGGCATTGACCACTCAAGAATCCAAATACTCTTCGACGGAACTCGAGTGCTTATCAGTGCTTTGGGGAATCCAGAAATATCGTTGTTACGTGGAAGGAGTACGATTTAAGGTCATCACCGATCACTATTCGTTATTATGGATTCATAAACTTCAAAATCCCTCTGGTCGTCTAGCACGTTGGTCCTTGCAATTGCAAAGCTATGATTTTGAAATCATACATAGGAAAGGTAAATCCCATGTGGTGCCGGATGCTCTTTCTAGAGCGATAGCTTATGTGGAAGTCAGCGAAAATGATCATGATGAATGGTATCGTAATCTGCTAGGGGAAATTAGGTCCAATCCACAAAAGTATCCGAAATGTGTATTAGAGAAGGGAAAATTTATAAGTTAGTTAAAACAACATTCTCGTTAAATGATGATCATGACTGGAAATTAGTTGTGCCTAAATCATTACGTAATGCTGTCTTTCTAGAAAATCATGATGCTCCAAGTTCTGGACATCTAGGATATTTCAAAACTAAAAATCGTATTGCTATGTGGTATTATTGGCCAAAAATGAGCTGTGACATTGCTAGGTACGTCCGCCAATGTGAAGTTTGCAAATCCCAAAAACCTGAACAGAAATCGCCACAAGGTGTTATGAATAAAAGAGTAATTTCTCATCCATGGGAAGTTATTTGTACAGATTTCATTGGTCCACTTCCCCTTAGTAAAAAACGAAATCGATTTATTTTTGTAGTTGCCGATCTTTTTACAAAATATGTGTTGTTTCCTGTGAAATCTGCCACTAGTCGAGCAGTAGTGGACATTATGGAGAAACATGTTTTTATGGTATATGGTGTACCAGAACGCATTATCTGTGATAACGGGCATCAGTACGTAAGTAGACAGTTTCGTAAATTAGTATCTTCCTATGACTCTAAAATTATTTTTAATGCGAACTATCACCCACAAGCTAATCCTACGGAACGGGTTAATCGGGTCATTAAAACTATGATTAGATCATATATAAAAGATAATCATCGGTTATGGGATGAAAATCTGCACAAATTCGGTTTCGCTCTTCGTACAGCTGTGCATGAAGTGACTGGATTCAGTCCGGCATATTTAAATTTTGGCCGCGAATTGATCCCATCCGGAAAAATGCATAATAAATTTGGTACCGTAAGTGATGGACAGGAGATTGATTTCGGCGACAGAAATAATTTAGCGAGTCATGTAAAAGAGCTCCAGGAAATGTGTAATATAGTAAAAGGTCGTTTAGTTAGTGCATACGAACAAAGTTCTAATAGGTATAATTTACGAAGAAGGCCCTTGTCTTTGGAAGTCGATCAGATCGTATGGAAAAGAAATTATACGCAGTCGGATGCTGCTAATTATTACTCGTCAAAGTTAGCTCCTAAATTTATAAAATGCAAAGTTGCTAAGAAAATTTCTCCACATGTTTATCAGCTGAAAGATGTAATTTCTGGTAAGTCGTTAGGTAACTGGCATGTGAAAGACATCAAGGTTAACAATTAAATAAAAAAAAGAAAAAGATTTTTTTTTTTTGGTACGTAAGGGGGGAGTTTGATACGTATTTTTTTTTACCAGTTCTATGTTCTATTCTAGTAACTAATATATTTACAATTATGGTTATTGCTTTGGTGTAGATTTGTATATATTTTCCGAGATATTTTCGTTCATATAAAATATTCACTTTTAATACCGGTCGAGACATCTATCTGTTTTATGTACAACTGCGTATAGCAGTTAATTTAAAAACCGATTTGATGAGGGAAAAAAAAAGGAACAAGAAATTTTATCGATCCGAGCGGCTGAGTTTGTTCGACCGCCGGCGTGATTTGGTAAAAAGAGAAGACGTGTGTATAGTGCAAAATTATTATAAATATCGTGATATACGGCTTATGCACTATCACACATATAAAAGACGAGTCATTTGGGTTGTTGTATGGTGTATGGAACTTTGGCTGTCTTTGATCCTAGAAGGGATGATTTTCTCAGATGGTGAGGAGTATAAAAACGTCTCTAGAATTGCATAGGGTATGATTCGCACTAGAGGTGAGTGTTACACTCCATCCATTGTCGTTATTTAATTTTTATCAGTGGTCTAGCAATAACACTTGTTTCTCTAATTTTTAGGCGTTTTATTCCTGTTGGTTTAGCTTCGTGACAGGGTGTCATTTTAAGACTGTTGTCCATAAATAAAGTGAATCGATGTTATATGAAAGAGAATTATATAGCTACATATATACTGGGTGTCGTCCTTATACATGGCCTAGTTGGGGGAGTAACTGTTGATTCTTTTTGGTACCTGTGGAGGTTCTGGGGAAGGCCAAACCCGGGGTGGTAACCTGTCATCTCGAGGAGACGGACAAGGAAAGAATACGATAAGTACCACATAGTGGATGTGTCTAGTACAATCTGTTTCGGTAAACAATTACAAAAAGAATTTGCCTATCTAAATCACGTTTTTACCCTTTTATTGGTGTGATCCACTATTTCTTCAAACTAGATATAATTTATTATTAGATAAGTTTACTTCATACAACATCACTGAATAAAGTTGCCTATTGGCTATACCTTTTAACAATTTGTGTAACGACCATTCAGATAAAGATCGCTTTGATTTTATTCTGCTTTCTAATTTGCGATATCTTTATCAAAGGGTCGCACTCTCGAGAGGGTAGGTCACCTATATACATTGTAAAATATTTTTTTTGGTGCCAGAAATATCCGGGATGCATTTCCCCCCCCCCCCCCCTGGTCTAGTCATTCATATTAATTATTGTCAAAAGTGTATATATATGCATATGTAAATATATTTTCCTATTAAACCCTTATTTTGATCATTTAGTACGTTGCTTGATTTATTCAGAAGGCTTATCGTAAATTTGCACCTAATTTAGTGACTTTGTTAACTAAGAAGGGTATGTAGTCATTTAGAAATCACTTGGCGCCCTTAAAGTATCTTGAGTATTAATACAATAGCAAATAATACCACAAATCGGACCACCCCGACTCCACTGAGCTTATTTTAGTCGGTGCATACTCTTGCTGTTACCACCGCAAAAAATTACGTAACAATCAGGAAAGAAAGCGCCAGGAAGAGAAAGAAACAGAACAAAAACGCCTACAGGAAAAAGAAGAACAAGAACAAAAACGTCAAGCAGAATTAAGGAAAATTCTTGAGGACCAAGAACAAAGACGTCAGGAAGAATTGAGGAAAATCATGCAAGACTTGGACATAAAACAACAAGAAGAAAGAGACGAACTAAGGCAAGTTATAGAGACACAACAGAATGCCTTGTTTACAGTCGCTGAAGAGCTCAAAAATAAGATCGAAGTAAAAATGGACAAGGTTGAAGAGGAAGTAAGCGAAGTGAAAGAAAAAATAGGCAAGGTCGAAGAAGAAGTTGGTGACGTCAAAATGAAAGTAAACAAGTTCGAAGATGAAGTCAAAGGAGGAATAGACCAACTTAAACAACAGTTGAGGGATAGAGGAAACCAGCAAGTGGTATCATCAAGCCAGCGATTAAAAATTCCCTCTTTTGATGGTCAAAGTTCCTGGATGACTTACAAAACACAGTTTGAGGCAGCAGCGAGTGCAAACAACTGAAATGACGAAGAGAAAGCTAAGGCATTAATCGTGGCTTTAAGAGGCCAAGCATTGGAGTTGCTTCAGACAATTCCGGTAGACCAACAACGAAACTTTAGAGTTTTATAAGCTGCCTTAGATCTACGATATGGCGATCAACATCTTGCTCAAGTATACCAGACCCAGCTGAAATTACGCGTTCAGAAAGCTGGAGAAAGTCTGCAAGAATTTGAACCTGCGGTGGAAAGACTGGCACATTTAGCATATCGTAATGCGCCACGAGAATTTAAAGAGCAATTGGCAGTGGGGGCATTCCTAGACGGGATAAGGGACGAGGAGATCAGGCGAGTCCTCAGGCTATCCCAACATAAAAGTAGTAGTGAAGCCTTGGTGCATGCACTAGAGGTAGAAGCCGTATATAGGGATACTCCAAAGTCAAGAGTGCGGGCTATGACGCTTGAAGAATCGCAGCCAGAAGAGAGAGACCAAAACGCTATCTTGAACGCGATTCTTAAAACGAATAAAATGATCAGTCAATTACTGGCCACATCGAATCCACCAAGAAGACAGGAAAACCAACAAAATAGAGAAAGGCCAAGTGGAGGTGGTATTAAATGCTACAACTGCGGCAGGATGGGACATATGAAACGAGACTGTCGACAGCAGAACTCGGACAGACGAGTAAATGCTGTAAATGTAGAAGAGCAGCAGGAAAACTAAAGATAGCCACCACCAAGGGGGCTGTGCTGGCTAGGGAACACGGTGCCCCCAGAGAAATAAAGATTTCCCAGCTGGGAATAATTCTAAGTAGTCTGTTGTTACAACGATATGTGAATGGAAGAAAGTGTGTGTTTACTGTAGACACAGGCGCTACGTCATCAATAGTGCGGCCAGGGTTTATATCAGGCTTGCAGATTAAGAAGAATCAAAATGAAGTAATTATTCGGACAGCCACGGGAGACAGGGCTGCGGTCCATGGAGAGGTCAATTTAGAACTGCAGGTTGGACGGTTGAGATTCAATTACAAGGTCATTGTGGCTGACATTACAGATGATTTCATTTTGGGACTGGACATCATGGAAGAGAAGAGGTTTATTGTTGACGTAGGGGAGAGAGTCTTGAAAATTGGAAATGAGGAATTTATCCTGGCAACCGCAGATGACCAATTCCATAAAGCAAGGTTATTGACAACACAGACGATTAAGATTCCTGCTCACTCGGAACAGATCATCGATGCTGCCTTGGAAGGAAATCCTGGAGGTTACCGTGTTGGCTTGGTGGAAGGTAATGAATCGATTAAGTCGCTAACCAATATTGTTGTGGCAAGAACCTTAACCCGGACTAAAGATAAAATCCCAATTAGAGTTGTCAATTTAAGTTCCCATGCAGTAACAATTAAAGAAGGCAAACCGATTAGCTCCTATGAACCGGTTATGTGGGTAGCAAGGTGCGAAGAACAAACGGAGGGAAATTCATCTATGAATATAGACCAGGAAGTCTTGACCTTGCTGAGTTCCCAGTTGGAGCATTTATCTAAGGATGAACGAGGGGAAACAATCAAGTTCCTGAAAAAGGAAAGTTCAGTATTTGCCAAAAGTACGGAGGCCCTTACAAAAACAGATATAGTCCAGCATCGGATAAATACTGGTGACTCACCCGCTATTCGACAACAACCTAGGAGGCTTCCGCTAGCAAAACAAGAAGAAGCCTCGGCAATGATAGATAAGATGTTACAAGATGGAGTCATTGAGGAGTCAACGAGTCCCTGGTCATCGCCAGTAGTTTTGGTTGCCAAAAAGGACGGAACGTTAAGATTTTGTGTCGATTATCGGAAATTGAACGATGTGATGAAGAATGACAGTTACCCATTACCCCGTATTGACGACACGTTAAGTACATTGGCAGGCTCACGATGGTTTTCGACGTTAGACCTTAGGAGCGGTTATTGGCAAGTTGGGCTTCATCCTGATGATAAGGAAAAGACAGCGTTTTCAGCAGGCAGTGGTCTTTACCAATTTACGGTGATGCCTTTTGGACTTTGCAATGCTCCAGCCACTTTTGTACGATTGATGGAATTTGTACTACGAGGGCTAACCTGGAAGACGTGCCTGGTTTACCTTGACGACGTGCTGGTTATGGGACGAGACTTTACAGAACATTTGAAAAATCTTCAAGAAGTATTTGGACGAGTAAGGAACGCACACCTGAAGTTGAACCCGAAGAAGTGTTTACTATTTCAGAAAGAAGTTAAATTCCTTGGTCACGTAGTATCTTCGGAGGGAATACAAACAGATCCCGATAAAATTTCTGCCGTACGAGATTGGCCAAGGCCATCTAACGTTCATGAAGTGCGAAGCTTCCTTGGCCTCTGTACTTATTATAGACGCTTTGTGGAAGGGTTTGCGGACATTGCGAATCCATTACACCGGCTAACAGAGGAAAAAGTTCAGTACCAGTGGACACCGGAGTGTGAAACGGCATGGAGAAAATTGAAGGCAGCTCTATGCACTGGTCCTGTGCTAGCATACCCACAACAGAATGGACTTTTTATTTTAGATACAGATGCCAGCAATTCTTCGATTGGTTGTGTGCTGTCCCAAATTCATAACGGAGAGGAAAGAGCGATCGAGTACTTCAGCAAGGTGCTCTCCAAACCAGAACGAAACTATTGTGTAACCAGGAAAGAGTTATTGGCCATCGTCAAATCAGTGGACCATTTTCATAAGTATCTCTACGGACGACATTTTAAAATCAGGACCGACCATGCTGCGTTGAAATGGCTGTTGCAGTTGAAAACCCCGGAAGGTCAACTGGCTCGTTGGATAGAACGGCTGCAACAGTACGACTTTAAAATCGAGCATCGACCAGGAAGATCTCATAAGAACGCAGACGCTTTATCTAGAAGACCATGTAAGGACGACTGCAAGCACTGACTGCCGCCATGTGGAGAGACAGCAGGGCACGGGAGTAGTCAACACTATTAAAATAGACGTTCCAGATGATTGGACAACTGAAGCCCTGAGACAAGAAAAACTGAACGATGCAAAGATTGGGGCTATATCGAGAGCAAAGGAAAAAGGAACTCGATCAGAGTGGAAGGATGTTTCGGACAAAGCAGTTGGATTGAAGGCTTTGTGTGCACAGTGGGACTCGCTTAGAGTTATGAACGGGCTGTTAAAAAGAGCATGGGAGAGCCCGGATGGGAAGCAAGTTGCTATGCGTCTAGTGATTCCCAGGTGTCGAATACCGAAAGTACTTCAGGAAGTGCATAATGGAGCATCCGGTGGACACTTCGGCGTTAACAAGACCCTGAATAAATTACTTGAACGATTTTACTGGGTAAATAGTCGTCAAGATGTTGAAGCTTGGTGTCGTAAATGTAAAATTTGTGCAGCCAGTAAGGGACCACAGACTAGAAGTAGGGGTGCAATGAAGCAATATAACGTCGGGGCTCCTTTTGAGAGGGTTGCGATCGATATATTGTATTGTTTATTCAGTGTTACTATACATACAGTATTTACACGGGTCACAAAAATTTAATACACGAGCAAATTACAACATATACATGTAAGGAACATTACAGTTAGTCAAACAAACTTTTTAGAAAAACAAGAAAAATTAAATAAACCCAATTACATATCAGAAAAATTATTTTCTAAATACGACTAGCAATACTAGCAATTTTAAGTCAAGACATCTTACAGATTCTGGCAGCACCTTAAAAAATTTTATTCCCATAAAATTTGGACTATTTTGGCATTTTTTCAATCGTACAAACTCTGGGCAAAGTTTGGAATTATTCCTAGTCTGATAATTATGAATGTCTTGATGAGACTAAAAACTAGCCTGGTGCGTTTTCACAAAAAATACACAGTTAAATATATATATATACACGGAAATGTCATGATTCTATGGAGCACAAAAGCACTCTTACAGTCGTCTCGGAAACCTAATCGGGAAATAATTCTAATTGATCTACGCTGAAGACCAAAAATACGATCACTCGATGCTGCATGACCCCATGCCACTACTGCATAAGATATAAGCGAGTGAATCAATGCAAAATATGCGGATTTTAGCACATTTGTGGACACTACATTGGATAACGTATTTAGTAGATAAATATTACTACATAGCTTTGCTGGTTAGAATTGATTCTAATAATTCCAATATGGCGTCAGAAGTAGACTTACCACTTCTGAAGCCAAACTGGGCCTCATTAAATAAATTATTATTTTCAAAGTAATCAATTATTCTCGTCTTTATGGCCTTTTCGAAAACTTTTGATATTAATGGTAAGATGGAAATAGGCCTGTAACTCGCTGCATCATTCTTGTTGCCCTTCTTATATAGAGGTAATATAAGTGCTTTCTTTAAAGCACTTGGAAATACACCTTCTGTAAAACAGGTGTTTATTAAATTAGTTAATGGTGAAAGAAGGAAGTTTTTCACATATTTAATTATTTCAGTTGGCAAACCATATATGTCTCTACTGTTTGTGTTCACTAACCTCATTTGGAGTAACTTCTTTCAATGTGAAACTTGAGGACGGCAAGAAATTATGTAAGTAGTCTAGTGGACTATTCAAACTATTCGGTATGTCGGCTAATATTTGATGAGGAATGTTATTGAAATATGTATTAAATTCATTTGCTTCAATGTCGGGGGTTTCTTGTGTATTTTTCTTATTTCTAAAGTTATTTACTACCTTCCACATACTTTTGGAAGAGTTATTTGACTTCCTTATTAGAGTATCATGGGCTTTTATCCTAGTATTACGTAAAGCAGCTCGATATTGGTTTCTATACTGATTTCTTTGTAGTAACATTTCTGGTGTTTTATATTGATTGTATAATTCATTGAGAAATGATAAGTGCTCTCTCATATTTTTTAAAGAGTTATTAAACCATGTGATGTCACCTGACTGAGATGTAGGTTGATTTCTATTTTTAATAGGAAGGCAAGTTTCAAAAGTAGTTAATATTTTATTATGGAAAATGTTAAATTTGGTATCAATGTCACAACTGTTATCATTAACAAAATCCCATCTTGTTTCCGAAATTTGATTATGAAACATAAATTTGCCATTTAGAGTTATAGGTCTAAAGTGTGTTTTGATTGCCTTTTTGCTATTATTAGTTAAAATTGTTGTGAACTCCTGTCCTTTATGATCAGACAAGTTAGCATTAACAACATTAGCTGTACAGTTATCGTTTTTAAAGTTAATAAAAATATTGTCTAAGCAGTTAGCAAGTCGTGTATTTTCATGGATCATGCGTTCAAATCCAAATGACTCTAAAAAATCACAAATGGTAATACACTCTTTCTGACCAGTCCCAAATTGCACATTGAAGTCTCCGCATAATATTGTCTTTTTTAGGTGAAATTCGAGAAAATGCTTGGTGAAGTACGTTCAAAAAATTTTCGATCACACCCTTAGGCTGTCTGTAGATAGTAATTAGAACCAAGTTACATTGACTTATTTCAACAGCACATATTTCGCATTGCATTTCTATAGAGAGTTCGTTTATACTAGATATTGGCACAAATTGCAGCATTGAATGTAACAGAATCAGGACACCCCCATGTAAATGTACTGATCTTGAAAAATATGAGGCAACTTTGTATTTATTGAAAGTAAAATTTGTTGTTTCTTGTGGAGAGAGCCAATGTTCGCTTATACAAATTGCATTGTAATCTTTACCAGAATCAATAAGAAAAGCCTCAAGTTCATTATACTTATTTCTCAAGGATAATTTAAAATCATAACTACTTGTATGAGAGGTAGAACTACAATTGCTTATATTTATCTTATTATTCGAAGTGACTGGTTTGATGGCTGTTACTGGGTAAGCGAAAAAAATTCTTTTTAAATTTGAACTGTTGCACCATTACACCTTTCGGCCAACAGAGATAAATCTGCTTCGACTTTAAACGAAATTGTTTTGGCTTCAGGATGTTTTGGAAGTCCATCTACTGTGAATGTATTATCAGGAAATTTCTTCTTCAAGTATTTTTCTATTTGCGAGGCCTGAGTACCAATGGTAACTTTTCCAATATGCAGCCATAATCGTTTGACAGCACCTGAAAATGTGTCCTCGGCACCAGGTGTGTCAAGTGAATCATTTGCCCCCCAAACTCTACGTCGTTGGTTAATAACTAATTTGTTATTGACAGTTGATTTGTCTTCTGATGATGTATTTGCTAATCTATGTAGTACACTATCTTTATCACTAACCTTTGTGGTATTATTTATAGGTTTCTTATTCTTCTCGATATTTGACGAAGTTGGGAAAGACGTGGCAACAGTGTTGTGAGATGTATTTACATCAAACCTTTTATAATTTTTCAGCAAACCAGTGGCGGCTCGTCAGGGGAGGCAGGGGAGGCTGAGCCTCCCCTTGGAAGAACCACCATATCTTCAAAAGTAATATCTTAAGAAATTTCTATTACGTATATCTCAATTTTCAATATTTTTTATTGTTTATTATTCATTAATTAATTTTCAGTTTATATATAACATTTTTGCATTTCCTTTCCACAAACATACCTATAACGTTACAGTCCGGATAGTCTTTGTATGCATATTTCCCGGTCCGCCGGTCTTTTACTGAATGAACACTGCGGTTCGCTGGAGGCTAATACGAAATAGCTTCCAACTTTACCGCGTTTACTTATAACATGAATGACCTTGAATTTCTTTGCGCTGTGTAAAATAGCAACACTTGGAATAGCCAAGTATGTAGCTAGCCTCCAGATCTCAGTTCTTTATAGCGCATGTGCACAGGTTATTCAAGAGTCAGGTGATTCACAAAGAAAACGAACTGAAGTCTGACAGTTGCGTTTAGCCGGTTATAAGAACAACTTGACGTATAAATACATAAAACATTTGATAGGCGGGCTAGAAATAAGTGTTCTAGGTGAAAATATTCCCAACAACATGTCTTGTTTTGAAACATTCTTTATAGGATTTTGCAAACAGCAGAAAAATTAACTATCTATAAAAGAAAAACTTTGTGTAGAAATATTAATGAAATCATTGCTTTCTTTCGATAACCTGAATTCTGGTTATGCTAGCAAGTTAAAATCCTAAAATGAATTTGTCTAATTTCTTATTTGACAATTCTCATTCTAACACTAGCATCCACACAGTCCCCTACGGCCATGCAGATTAAACTAGTATCCACATAACCCCCTACGATTATGAAGATTCAGTTAAAAATGAGAACAAAGACCTAAAATGAATTTATTTATCTACATTGTCTTAAAAAAAAAATTTTTCATTCCAATGGATTACATTTTCATGAAATCTATCATTCTGTTTCCTGGAAATGCTTAGCCTTTGAAAGGCTAAGCATTTCCAGGAAACAGAATGATAGATTTCATGAAAATGTAATCCATTGGAATGAAACAATTTTTTTTTAAGACAATGTAGATAAATAAATTCATTTTAGGTCTTTGTTCTCATTTTTAACTGAATCTTCATAATCGTAGGGGGTTATGTGGATACTAGTTTAATCTGCATGGCCGTAGGGGACTGTGTGGATGCTAGTGTTAGAATGAGAATTGTCAAATAAGAAATTAGACAAATTCATTTTAGGATTTTAACTTGCTAGCATAACCAGAATTCAGGTTATCGAAAGAAAGCAATGATTTCATTAATATTTCTACACAAAGTTTTTCTTTTATAGATAGTTAATTTTTCTGCTGTTTGCAAAATCCTATAAAGAATGTTTCAATACAATTATAAGCAAACAAATAATAATTCATTTTTAAACATGTCTTGTTGTCCAGACGTGGGGATTATTTGTTATTACATGGATTAACTACTCTTATTTATGACGAAAAGGTAAGAATTAAAAGAAATGCCAGGCCTACACCAGCAATGCTTTCGTTAGTTTTTAAAAGTGGTAAACGAAACAGAGGGTTTTGTGATAACAATTATAAAAAAGTCGAGTGGTTAACGGCATCAACAGTTAGAAACAAATTATATTGTTGGAGATGTTTATTATTTACTAATAATCAATCCTCAATTTGGGGCAGGGCCGGGTTTAATAATTTGCAAAATTTGTCGCGAGGTTTAGAAAGGCACGAAAAATCTCAGGAGTACATTTCATCTTGCATTAAATTCGAAATGTTTGGTAAACAAAATATTGTAAATTTCTTGGATTCTGCACATAAGAGAGAAATAGAAAATGTTAACGAAAAGGTCCGTGAGAATAGGGAAATATTAAAGAGGTTAATAGATGCCGTTATATAGTTATCTTCACAAGAAAATTCTTTCCGAGGACGTGACGAAAAACGGGAATCGTGCAATAAAGGAAATTTCAAAGAGCTGGTAGATTGTTTAAAAACTTATGACCCAAAATTAGAGAACTTTTTGAATAACGCCACTATTTTTTGAGACAATTCCGGTAAGCTTCTGTAGAATGATCATTTTCAGCACTTAAACGCATAAAAACATTTTTACTAGAAACAAAATGAGTCAAGACCGCCTTTCAAATGTATCGCTTATTTCAATAGAAAAACGTTTTTTGTCAGAATTGAGGAAACGCGATTCATTTTATGATAAAATAATCAACCATTTTGCTAGTTCCAAAAATCGCAGGTTACCACTCATTTATAAAAATATTCAGGCTTTAAAGCAGAGATTAATATAGGTAGTTGTTATTTTAGAAAAAATATTTATTTGTGTTATTTATTTTTTAGGAAATATTTTTTATAATTCTACATAATATAGAGTTCCGCGGTTATATTTTTTTTATATAACTTCTTTCTCAAAACTATTTTAATTTCTATTAAAACTTATAATTTTACACGCCTGGCAGTGATAATGAATACAATTTTTTGTTTGTAGAAAAACACTTTAATTTTTTTACCAAAACTATTTTTATTTTTATTAAAAGTTATATAATTTAATTACAAGTGGGATAGTAGGACTCCCTTGGATACCGATACTCGAGTGGTAGGAACGAGAATTTCATGAGAATGATTTTTTCATCTCATCATATTTTCTATTTCCTTTTCATTCTATTCTTTTATTAGTTCTATTCTCTCAAGTCGTGAATCGGTATCCTGGCGAAAAACCCACGGAAAAAAAATGTAACGCGCCGTTGTAATACCTCAGGGGTGGTGGGGAAATGTACAAATTGTAGTCATATTGCACATCAGTTGTCTTTCAGAATATCAAGCCTCCTCTGCAGACAATATCACGAGCCGCCACTGCAGCAAACTAATTATAAGTTCTTGGTTACTAATTGTTCGTTCTAACTCGGCAATGAGTCTTTTTGAACACATTTGTTCAACTTGAATACATTTAAGTTCATTTTGAATGGTAAGATAGCTTACCTTGTCAACTGTTTCTATAGAGGTTAAGTTAATAATAATAATAATAATAATAATAATAATAATAATAATAATAATAATAATAATAATAATAATAATAATAATAATAATAATGCAACAAAAATAAATAAATACATAGAACTTGCAGCAGAAATAAAACAAATGTGGAGAGTAAATAGAGTTGACATACGGCCGATCATAATATCCGCAACAGGAATAATACCTCAAAACACCATCAAACAAACAGAAGAATTGGACATAAAGTACTTATCGCCGAATTTACAAAAATCTGTTATACTAGACACATGTCACATTGTACGAAGTTTCTTATCGATTCAAAACTAATATGCTGAAAGACTTGACAAATGTCCGTCTGAAGCAACCTACCATCGAAGATAAACCGTTGAAAAACGAGACTACAAAGATAATAATAATAATAATAATAATAATAATAATAATAATAATATAATAATAATAAATTCTTTATTGCTATAAATCTATACAAAAAGACATTAGCATTGTCAAAAGTTTAAGAGTTATATCGAATGATTAAAAAAAACATACAATTTACAAATACAGCGAGAGCAAAGAAGAAAAATACAATATGCAAAGAAAGTTAAAATACATTGAGTACATAGATAACAAAAAAGAAATACAACAATAACATATGTCCTAAAGTAAAATTAAAAATATTAAGAATATAAAAATTAACATTTCCCAATGAACTTATACATTGATACATTCTTTATAGGATTTTGCAAACAGCAGAAAAATTAACTATCTATAAAAGAAAAACTTTGTGTAGAAATATTAATGAAATCATTGCTTTCTTTCGATAACCTGAATTCTGGTTATGCTAGCAAGTTAAAATCCTAAAATGAATTTGTCTAATTTCTTATTTGACAATTCTCATTCTAACACTAGCATCCACACAGTCCCCTACGGCCATGCAGATTAAACTAGTATCAACATAACCCCCTACGATTATGAAGATTCAGTTAAAAATGAGAACAAAGACCTAAAATGAATTTATTTATCTACCTTGTCTTAAAAAAAAAAAAAAAAAAAAAAAAAAAAAACTTATACATTTACGAATTCACTGAAAGAATAAAATACATTTTCAACCAAATAATATTTAAGTCGCTTTTTAAATAAACCAATTTGTTCTATCGTTTTTAAGTGTACAGGAAGAGCATTAAAAGCTTTAATAGCATTATAAAATGGCCCTTTTTGGTAGAAAGTATGATAGTGAATTGGTACACTTAAGTCAGTTCCATGACGTGTTGACATTGAATTATATATTTCATTGTTCCTTGTGAAGATGTCAGGATTCTTTTTAGCAAATAACAAAAGTTTATAGATATAAAGAGACGGGATGGTAAGTATATTCAGGTTTTCAAAATAAGGTCTACAGGATTCTCTATTGGAAATTTCCACCATACATCTGATGAGCCGTTTCTGAGTTACAAATACTCTCTGCCAGTGTACGGAAGATCCCCAAAATATTATGGCATATTCCAAAACATTTTGTACATAGGAAAAATAAAATATTCGTAGGCTATCTACTGACAATTGATTTCTAAGAAATCGGATTAAATAGCATGCCGAGTTTAATCTAGATATTAAGATATTGGCATAATTTTCCCAATTTAATTTGCTGTCTATCGTTACCCCAAGAAATTTTACATAATCTACCTGTCTAATTGACATACCATCCAAAGGTACATATAGGGAGAAATCGACATTAACAGTTGGAGAGAACATGACAAGGGAAGTTTTATTCCCATTTAAATTCAAACTATTTGTTTCACAAAACTGTGTCATATCAGAGGCTATACGGGTAAGTTTACTTACACAGTCTGTTACTGTAGAACCAATCGCCACACATGAATTATCATCTGCGTATTGAAATAGATTATTTATTCTTCTGTAAATCGTTAGTATATAAGACGAACAATAGAGGCCCCAGTATGGAACCCTGAGGCACACCTTGTTGTATAGCCACTTTGTTAGAAAAGTAGGGTTGTAGTATTCCATCCTTTAAAGCAGTAATTGACGTGACTTGGAATCGATCGGTAAGATAAGACTCAATTAGTTTTTTACATGTTCCCCTAACACCGTACAATTCTAGTTTGTCCAACAAAATAGAGTGATCAATGGTATCAAAGGCTCTTGACATATCAAAATAGAGACAAGCTACTTTATTATTTTAGTCAAGTGCTGAAATAATATCAGAAAGTGAATGGAATACAGCTTGTTCAGTTGAACGGTTTGGTAAAAAACCAAACTGACATTCATTAATGAGTTTGTGTTCTGTAAAAAACGTGATCATTCTAATATAAACAACCTTTTCCATAATTTTAGAAAAACAGGGTGGAACTGATATGCCTCTGAAATTTTCTACATTTTCTCTGTCACCTTTCTTATGTATTGGTATAGTCTTACTAGTTTTTAATTTTAACGGAAATATACCTTGTAACAGACAAGTATTTATTACATTAGAAAATGGATCGACAATTTCTGAGGCAACTTTTTTTATTATAGAAATAGGTACCTCGTCTAGACCAGACGATTTTTTATTCGGCATTGCATGGATAATATCTGAAATTTCTTGAGCACTAGTCGGATAAAGAAAAATGGTTTGGAGATTTTGAGGTATTATGTACTAAAACCATCACTGTTATAGAAAATGTCTTTTGGTTCATGGTTCTCTATTACCATTTTCACCTTAGCATTTATTTTTAAATCACTAGGAACTTTCTTAGTTATTATTATTTCAATTAAATCGAGTTTTCTAAGTTTATTTAGTTCTTCATCAATTTCTTCTTTACTTGCCATGTTGCCAGATCCAATTTTACTCATATAGCCGGACCATTCCCAATAACCAAGGACGGTAACAAGTACATACTGGTTGCCATGGACTATTTTAGTAAATGGCCTGAAGCCTACGCAATTCCAAACCAGGAAGCAGTTACTGTCGCCAAGGTCTTGGTAGATAACTTGATATGTCGGTTTGGTGTACCCCTGGAGCTGCATTCAGATCAAGGGAGAAATTTTGAGTCAGGGGTATTTCAGCAAATCTGCAAGTTATTAGGAATACACAAAACACGGACGACAGCCCTTCACCCGCAATCTGATGGAATGGTGGAGCGACATAATAAGACTATGAAAGAACATCTCTCTAAAGTCGGTCATAAAAATCAACGTGACTGGGATCTCCACATACCATTTTTCCTCATGGCATATAGAGCTGCTATCCACAAGACTACAAAACAGACTCCGGCTCGTGTAGTATTTGGACATGAGATCAGACTGCCGTGTGATTTGATGTTTGGAATACCAGGTGGAGAACGGCTTCCTGTGAACAGCTATGTAGATGAAGTGAGTGAAAGGCTAAGGAATGTCCATGAGTTAGTTAGAGACCAAATCACCATAGCCAGTGACAGAATGAAGGCTCGATATGACCGTAAGGGTAGTTCAGAAGGGTTCAAGGCGGGAGATCTGGTTTGGCTTCAGAAGTTTATTTTAGAAGTGACATGTTCGGTAAAAAGTGAGGTTATATAAGAGTGTAAAGGTTATTTTGAATGTTTGAAGTATTGTATAGTCAGTAAATTATTAAATAAAGTGTTAGTGGTGCTTATCTCTTGTTGAAATTATTTAGAACCCACGGATTCATACAGGGTGTTTCCAAAAAGGTGAATTCGCAACAATATACTACATTTCTTGCGCACTAAAAAATACATACTGATTCGAAAAATGAGCTTGACTTTTATATATTATATTATATCAAAATATGAAACCTATATAATTACAGCATTTATAAAGGTTCAATATAATTTTACTTCCACATCCACGTAGTGGTTTGGAAGTATAGTAATCGTAAGAAAATTGTTTTTTTGTCCAAATAGGTTAAGAATGACATGGCTGTCGGTCTGTAATTATTATTGTGCGCACGTTTTATCTGGAACGGTTTAAAATGTTGACTTGATATTTTGTACACGTGTGTATAACAGCGAGATCTGGAACTGGATTGTTATTTGCACAAATCCGGTGAAGGGTTGGGGGGTAAATAGGGGAAAATAAGAGAAAATGTGTGAAGCGAGCTGATAAGAGTACAGAAACCTGGAATTTGTTGCATGTACTAGAAGCCAAGGCTTCAGATTTTTTCATAACAGTTTTTCAACCCCTCCACGACCCCCCACTTCATCATTAAAGGGGCTCATAAATTAAATTGAGATATTCACTTGAAATTTGGTACACATATGTATTATAACGATATATGGAACTAGATATTTTGACATAATTCCGTTGAGGGGTTGGGGGTAAGTAGAGGTAAATAGAGGAAAATGAGAAAAATAATCCGGAAAAGTACATAAACTTGAGATTTGGTGTATATACTAAAAGCCAAGGGGATATTCACTGCAAATTTAGCACACATATATATATATTAAACGACATCGGGAACTTGATGGGGGCTGGGATGTAAACTTAGGAAAATAAGTAGAGCAAGCTAATAAGATTCCAGAAACTTCATTTTAAGCGTATATGCGTATATGCTAAAACCAACGCCTCAATTTTTTTTATGACATCTGCCTTAAGTATTATTCAAATTCTATGACCAATTATTTCCACATACTAGAGTGCAAATATAGTCAAGATATTTTCTTTTAAAGAAACTTGGATGGAAAATCTGGATGTGGAAGTAGTGATTCCTTAGGCAGCGGTTTTTAAATTGAAAATGTGCAAAAAATGTATTATATTGTTTATCGTGAAAACTGCCTGTAAGTCGTAAAATTAGCATGTTGCAAAAAAAGTACCAAGAGACAAAAATTGTTTGAAGACCTCAACCTCAATGCATACGTTTGAATTTTTTCAAATTTTTAAATTACATATTTTTAAAGCGCTACAATTAAAAAAGGGGGAAGTTTTTCTGGAAAGACTCGGTGAAAACGCAACTAAAAGAAGTCTTGTATTTCGATAATACATCACCTATAGATATAAAATGTTACCCTACATTGTTGTATTCACAAATATACATTTTAGCCTTTCCGCATTACATTAAGTTAAGTTAAAAATAAATTTAAGCTACACCGCAGCCACGTACTAGTCCTTGACTTCAGTGGTCACGGTCCTCCTATTGGACT
Source organism: Stenurella melanura (assembly GCA_963583905.1). Classification (NCBI taxonomy): domain Eukaryota; kingdom Metazoa; phylum Arthropoda; class Insecta; order Coleoptera; family Cerambycidae; genus Stenurella; species Stenurella melanura. The sequence goes on from OY757318.1 coordinate 68,619,951, forward strand.
CCTTTGTTTATTTTCCATTTAGATATATATGTATAATGCAGATGATGTTATTTTATGTTCTTTATTTAGAAATTTATATTTTGTAATTTTTATTTTGTTTGGAAAATAAATTATTCTTATTCTTATTCTTACCTGAATTTTTCAGATTTTCTTTTCAAATTTTACATTTCCTCTCCCCACTTCTAGGAATTTTCGAGTGGCCGTATCTCGAAAAATATGCATTTTACGAAAAAAACGTTTTTTTTGTTTTTATTTTCGTTCATGACCTAATTCCACAAGTACGGAACGGAACCCGCGATAAAAGGAGGAGCGTTTTCTACCCCTTCCGATCATTTCTTATTCTAAGCTTTTTTACAACTTTTTTATTAATGTCATTACAAACACAATGCACAATGTGTCATCAATATCCATTCATTAGCACTCAGATTAGATTAGAAGTGTGCACTGAGGGAAAAATTTAATAATGATAAATAAAAATTTAATTGTAGCAAATAAAAAGTTGTGTACTAGATAAAATGGAGTTGTTGATCCTGTTTAGTTGTCATAAATAAAACATACCAAGTGAAAGTAGTTTCCTATTGTAAATAAATAATTTATTAGTGACAAACAAACATATACTTACTGTGGTAGGTAAATAGTATATTTGCAGCAAGTACATAATTTAAGTACTATTAGTAATGTTACTAGCTGAATTTTATAAATTATTTAAAGCTACATTTTCACTCGATCGCAAAAAATTAAAAGATTTTTTTTGTGGCATTCCGTAGAATTGTTTGAAAGTCTAACAAAATTATTATAATCAATTTTGATCAAATTTAGATAATTTTCTTGACTTTCGAAAAATTCGGGTGGGTGCCCCAAAAAAAATCTAGTTTAATACATATACGTATTTATAATAAAAAATTCGATACCTGATTTATAAGGATTTCTTGAAGTATTTTAATACTGGTTCTATCAGTAATAGTCACTATAATACTGTATCAGTTAAAATCTGGTTAAAATTTAACACACCTCTACCATATTATTTACGTGTATCTAAATACCATTATTTTTTCTATGTATTTGGTATCATTTTGTATCAGGAATAATCTTCAATTTATTCTGTCAGAAAAAAACCAGTTCAATTTTCATTCGAAACTAAACACTTTTGTTTTTCATTACTTAAATGGTAGTTTAATACATATACGTATTTATAATAAAAAATTCGATCCCTCGTTTATAAGGATTTCTTGAAGTATTTTCTAACGGGTTCTATCAGTAGTAGTCTATAATATACTGTATCAGCTAAAAGCTGGTGAAGATTTAACATACCCCTACCAGGTTATTTACATGTATCCAGATACCTTTGTTTCTTCTATGTATTTTGTATCAGTTTGTATCAGGAATGAACATCGCTTTATTTTATCAGAAAGACTAGTTACGGTTTCATTCGAAACTATACACTTTTGCTTTTCATCTATTAAATACTAGTTTAATAAAAATACATATTTACAATAAAAAAATTCGATACCTGATTTATAAGGATTTTTTGAAGTATTTTCTAATGGGATCTATAGTAGTCACACCTCTACCAGATTATTTACCTGTATCTAAATACTTTTGTTTTTTCTATGTATTTGGTATTATTTTGTATCAGGAATATAAACATCGATTTATTTTATCAGAAAAAAAAAATAGTTCAATTTTAACTCGAAACTTCACACTTTTATTTTTCATTTAAATGCTAGTTTAATACATATAAGTACGTATTTATAATAAAAAATATGATACCTGATTTATAAAGATTTCTTGAAGATTTTTCTAAAAGGGGTTCTATCAGTAGTAGTCACCATAATGAGCATGTGTTTTATTTATGTTCCTTCCTTAAAGATAACTCCACATGCCTACCAGGTAGGTTAAGGAATAATGTAAACTGTAGATAATGATAATAATAATGATAAAAAACAGTAACAATTTCTTCCTATTTCCTCTATTTGAATTTGCCGCCATTTCATTTGACTAACAGGGAATTTTGTTCTGCATTGAATTGTGTTTCTGTTTTTAACAGTTGACAGTTGTCAAGTACGACCGGTAAGATTTGTGTCCATGGGTTTATTTATTTTATTAATATTATTATATTATTAGTTCACGTACGCGGTTTTAAAAATTAATCTAGAGGATTTTGTGACACCAAGTCGAAAAAGAAGGAAACTCATTTTTGACAGGTATACACTGGATATAAGTAGAGTTAGTGAGTGGAGATGGAGAAAAATGAAGGTTAGTGTACCTACGTGTCAGTACATTCAGTACATTCATCTTGCATGCCGTAATGTGTATACCATTTTGTAGCGTAACTCTTAGTTTTCTTTATTTCTAGCTGATGAGGCTCTAGAAGAGGTGGATTATTTTTTGTTGTATTCAGTAGATGATCAGGAGGCTCAGAGAGAGCTATAAGAATATATTCCAGAATGTAATAAGAACAATAAAAATCTAAATATACAAGAATGTTTCACAAGGAACCAACCGCAGAATCAACCCAATGTAATAAAAATCTTCCTCATAGTCAAAGTGAGTGTGATTTGATTCTGAATCAGTACTGCCCCAATGTACATATTTCACAAGTACCTAACTATAGTAGGGCCAAGGGGTCTTGTCTTGGCAGTAGAGCAAAAAATCAGCGGCTTTCTGGTCAAAGGATAGTAGCTGATATGTAATACTTAATCAGCACCTCGTTCTACTATATAATCCCACATAATTCAGAGAAGTATTTTACGTTTTATCCACCTACTAGAGATGAAAACCATGACTAGGTCATGATGTGTAATTGGTACAATCGACCAAATAGAATAAACGTTTGAATGTGGTGCCTTTATACCTAATAATTTATTCAACTACTGGCGGAACTCTGATAAACAAAATTCACGAGGCTAAACTACGGCAATCAATGGCACCACATGTATATTTACATACCTAGTAACGGTTTTAATGCAACAGATAAAGATTTAAGCATAATATTTTAAATTTAATACATATGGCAGTTCATGCATAATTAACACAATGTGAGTACTTTCATTTCTTATGTGCAAATTTACAAATTTCGTAAATCCGTGCACCGCTGCTCTACTGACAAAACTTCTTGGCCCTGGTATAGAAGTGATATTAATATTTTGCTTGAATACGGGCATGACGCAATTCCCTATTATGTGAAGCCAAGGTACAAGAGCTTTTTTCTTAATTTCTTTTGGGGGGATAAATTATTATAAGTTTAAAATATTTTTTTGTGTCATATATTTTTCTTTCTTCTTTCGTAATAGTCTAATTAACCTGGCTTCAGCAGGATATGGGTCTCAAATATTAATTAATGCTTCTGTAACTGGTAAAGCCTGTAATGCTAAGAAGAATGCAATAGCCAAACCGCCATTAGATCCAAAGAAATTATTGGCAATTAAAAGTTTGTACTATTTTTTAAACACTTTTTATTCTTGTTCATAAATACTTTTATAGGTATATACAAGCATTGGTTAATGAAACTGGGTGAACATGAAGTATTAATTGACATGCATATTTCTAAAGTTGGGGAACATATCGCATCTAAGATTTACGAACTGAGCCGAGTTAAACGACTAAAAAAAAGAGATATTAGTCCAGGTGAGTTTTTAAAAATCTATTTAGATAAGATCTTGTCAGTCCTGAGTTCATTCTTTATATTTTAATTTTCTTTAAATATTACTTGTTTTGAATTGATTGAAATGTCTGATTAGTTATTTCGATCATTTAGAATTCACTCCATTAATAAGGCAAGAAAATAATGTAATAAACCTCTTATTAAATTACTATGACGAGAATTAATCACTTGACTTGCTTTTTGCTATAATCGTGTGATTCCAAATATTAATGGTGCAAAATTAGTTGTACAGTTCCTTCCAAATGCATAGCATAAGACGAACTTGTAGAAATCGAACCCATTGATTCATATTTTTAAATTATTAGGTATTTTTTAACTTTTGATTATACCAAAAGAAAATATAACATAGTCATTTTAAATAGAATTAGAGTACTCTGTGTATTTTTCCATATTTGGGTGGAACTTTTCAATCAACGCTGTGGGTGGCATATATTGTCTAAATTAATAGTTTCTGAATTGAACACGTGTGTGGCAAGAAATTCTTAAATTTAATACAATCCGAAAATGTTTTAATACCAAAACAATGCAACTAGTTTCTACTAGTCCTTTCTTTCTACGAACTTTCCACCATACATCGCTTTTGCGCAGGCTCATAATTATTCAAATTGATAAGTCGTGTGGAGGGTTTGTTGTACGAGTTTCAAGGAGTTCTATAGAAATCTGTATGAATATAAAAACGGCCAACCCATTTGAAATCAACAAAGGGGGGTTGTTGGCAAATTCTATTTATTTTTTGTTTTTTGTCATGGTTTTTCCTAATATTCAACAGGGTGATCATTTTCTGGAAAACCTGAAAAAGTCAGGGAATTTGATAATTTAAGTTAAAAGTCGAGGAATTTTGGAGTCGTTTTATGTTTAATATATAGGTATGGAGTTTTATTTCATTGTTTACCTAATTTTAATAATTCCACACTGATTAATTTTTAACTTAAAATTTCTTTGGGAATTGTAAAAAAACACTGGAATTCTAATTGAAAAGTACCGAAAAAGTTGGGGAATTTCATAATTCTCAATAAATAGCCGCCTCCTGATTCAAAGAGTGGAAAACAGTTGTTTTATTTTTACATTTTTTGTTTTTTTACTCACTTAGAAATAAAATAAAAGAATTTTTAGCCCTAAAAATTAAGAAATTTATTTAAATTTTTGGGAACTTCTATTGAGAATTGACTGCCCCACCAGTGTAGTGCGGGCCATAAGAAAAAACTTAAGAATGTAAAAAATAAAACAACGGTTTTAACTCTGACTGAAGAAAAGCTCTGGTAAAAATTTAAAAAAATAGTTTGAAATTGATTGATCCAAGTTGGAGTGACTTCCAGAAAAATTAAAAGTGGGATCGTGCTGATATAAGATTAAAATATAATCATTAAAAAATATAAATTGATGGATCTAAGCATTTCTGCGAAAAAGAATTTTGTCTCGAATACATCATGTTTATATTACTCTTTGTTCTTTTCTAGATTTAGAAGTTTTGGATTCTGATAAAGAAAATGAGAATGTCGAAGATGATGATGGTGGAGCTGTGAGGTATGTACTAAAATTTTATTTTATTTAATTTATGATGCCTTAACGGAAGATTGCTCAAAGTTGCGAAATTGAACAATTTGTCTTTTTTGTTTAAGGTCACCATAGCAAAAGACAGTGCTGGCCCTAGTCCCCTTTACGCCCTTGGGTAACATTTTCGATGGCGCCTCTGTTATAAAATAATTAGTTTCTTTGATTTACTATAGATGACAAATACAAAATAATTTAAGACAAACAATTCTTATTATTATTTGGTTGTTGAACTCTTAATACTAGTTAATACTATTATATAAATATTACTTACATTTATTTCTAACACCTAACTCTGTTATAACTTAAAAATATATTGTCAGTTCATTAGAAGCGGCAAATTATTTTTTGCTATAAAAATTGTCTTAAAATACAGTGTACAATTTTGAGAAGTAGGTTCATGCTATAAAAATATGACAAAAGTTAAAACATGTGTTAAACCAGTGCTTCTAAAAGAAGCTATAGTCCTTAAAAAATAGTATCAAACAATTAATTGTATCACTAACTGCTTATTGAGGTACAGCTTCCAAACTTCGTACTTGGTTTATCAAGACGATATTTCAAGGACATCTTGTATACTTAATTACTAAATTGAAACATTCATTTTCTATGGTACAACATTATTCACAAAGTACTTTTTAAAGGTAAGTGGACATTTATTTATTCTGATTACAAACAAAATATATACAATTATTGATTTACATTGTTAAGACCGTTATTGCTTATAACAGTGTATGAGGTGGATGACTCGTTTAAAATTTGTATTGCAGTCATTTTAAAAACAGTTCTTTTTCTTTTAATTTTATATTTTTTGCTATATTTTGAAGAAGTTTATTAAATATTAGGATTTTGCTACCTACCTGTAATAATTCTAATGAAGTCTATTGACATTTGACACCATTATTTTACTAATAGAGAAGTTATTTCTTGTCTTGTTTTCACTTCAAATTGAGACACTTAAATACTCAATATATTGTTGAAAAAATAGTTTTAAAACTAACAAAAAACTAATAATTACTAGTGAACTTTTTCAACGACACCGAGTTTCTCTGATACAAGAAGGCATTAAGAATTTTATTAATTATATAATTTTACATAACTTTAAAATTGATAGTCGTTCATTTTACAAAATGTGACCTACCTACTACAGAGTCGTGGTTTTATAATGTAACTAAAAACTTGGTTTTGTTATATGTATACATACAGCGTGTGCGATTTTAGATCTTGCCTTGAAATTCTGTTTATTATTTTTACTTCCACATCCACGTAGTGGATTGGAAGTATAGTAATCGTAAAACATTTTTTTTTTTTTAAATAGGTTTAGACTGTCATGAAACGTCGAGATTTTAAATTTGAGCGAAGAAAAAAATTTCTGTCTGTCTGTCTGCTTGTCGGTCTGTCTGTAACTTTTTTTTGTCCGCACGTTTTCTCTGGAACGGTTTAAGATATTGACCTGAAATTTTGTACACGTATATATTATAACGAGATCTGGGTTCAGGGAAAACTAGTTATAAATATATTGTTAATTATGTGTGAATATCTGGTACAGACTAATCTTGGATTTGGAGATATAAAACTGGTATAGATCCATTTATACAAAAACTCATAGAACACGTGAATTGTTTAATCAGGATTTCCTGATTTACCAGATGTTTAATGTAATAATAAAAACACTGGTTTAATATGGTATGTGGATATATGGTAAAATCGGGTATAATTTTACAGGGGAAACGAGATAAATCCTGATATAACCTAATATTGTTTATGTAAGGTTCATACTGGTAGAAAACATTTGCAGGATTTTTGTATAGAACCTATACGTATATATGACCGGGGAAAACTGATTAAAACTGTTTTGTCATTTTTATGTGGATACCTGGTACAGACTGTATTTAGTTTTTCCAATACAAACTGATACCTCCAGTTATGCAAAAAACCCGTAGGACACATAAATACTTTAAGCAGGAATTTCCTGGTTTACTATGATTTCACCAACCATATGAATGCCTGGTAGAGCAGCATGCACCAAAGTTGGTGAAAGTGGTGGTTGCTGATAAAAAACTGTTGAATGTATATATGCATAGCCCTCATAGAAGCCATGATTTACGTAATCAGGTTAGCCTGGTAGATGATCAGGAATTACTGTTTCACTAACCATATATGCACCTGGTAGAACCTCGTGCTCTGATCTGATAGAACCTGATATATATTTTTTAATCAGATCGTACCAGGGTTTTCCAGCACGGGTAACACACCAAATGAAGAGAGATCTCCCTAATAAGCCAATTTCAACAAAAAATATCCTTCAACAATCCTGTAGGATATATTTATGTACAACTAACACCTATTTTCAATTTAATAACATCGCCCAATTTGCCAAAAACAACTTATTGTTAAATAATATTTTTTAGTACAGTGCTGTTTTAGTAGATGGAACCACTGCGATCGAATTTAATATGACTCTGATGATGCGACACGTGCATTTATTTAATACATTCGTACTATCTTTATCCATACATAATACAAGACTTCGAGACGTTGATGTTATTGTCTTTATTGAATATACAGATGAAACCACACTGCTAGGAACACGACAAGCAATATGTATAGTTTACTATCGCCCGGCTGTTCTAATACGGTGATGGGGTGGGGAGGGGCTATCGCAGCACGATTGCTAATAACACATTTCGCTCCCTGCTAGGCTGGCGACAGAAACAACTGGTGAGTTCTAAAATATAAATTAATATTCTTATAAAATTAATAATGGAGGTATACCAACTTGATGAAAAAAAAACAAATTATTAAATGGCATCAACAAAATAATACGGTGAGGCGAATACGAGATTTATTTGCAACAACGTTTGAAGACAGGCCGACGATACACAGAATTATTCGGAATTTTGAGCAGCATGGTTGTCTAAGTCCAACATATCACAAAAAGCCTGCTGTATCCAACGATGACAGGGAAATGTTGGAAATATAATGGTTTGCGCTACAGCCCTTGAGGAACCGACACTTTCCAGCCGGCAAATTGCAGATGCAGTAATATCGAGTGCCACGACAGTTAGACGAAATTAAAAATGGATATCGTTCCTATAAAGTGAAGAAAACCCATCAAATTTTACCCACAGATAATATCCGTCGCATGGTATTTTGTGAGACAGTAACGGAAAAAATAAATAGGGACGAAAATTTTACTCGAAATGTCGTTTTCATTGACGAGTCAAGTTTTCCATTGCTAGGCCGACACAATCCATCCAGAGTTCGGTATTGGTCAAGGGAAAACTTACACCGGTTTTACACACTGCGCACCCAATATCCCCAAAAATTAAATGTTTGGGCAGGACTGTTAAGGGAACAAATGTTAGGTCCTTTCTTCATAGAAGGAAATCTAAATGGCGATAAGCACTTGACTTTACTGCAGCAACAAATTGTCCCGGAAATTAGTCGGCTTGCGGGGGAAAGATTTGGCGATATTTGGTTGTCCTGCTCATAATATTGGTTTGGTCCAATAATACTTAAATAAAACTTTTTCAAACCGACTTATTATAGGCAGGAACCATCTTATGGTCAGCAAGATCGCCAGATCTTTCACCCAACGATTTCTTTTTAGGGGGGTGATTTATGGACACGAAAACTAATAATAATAATACTTCAGAAATCAGAAGACCTACGAGCAAAAATTTTGGAGGTTTTTCAAAGTATTACACCTAACATGCTGTCTAATGTTAGAAGGGGCTTTTACGATAGATTAGCCTATTGCCTTGCTCAAGAAGGAGGCCTTTTTGAGCATCTGATTTGAATTATTTATTTATTTGCGTATTATTTTATTTTTCAGAGTTGGTATTATTTTTCTTTGTCATTTTTATGAGAATATTGAAGACTTGATTGTGTGCTGTTCTGATATTCTCACAATTTTAGTGTTTTATTACCGATGTTGCCTCGGAAGAAACATTGAAATTGTGAAACATTCAGATAATTTTTAGTGCCTAAATACGTTAATATGGAAAGTTTTCTTTAGGTCAACGAGCAACAATCTACTCTAAAATCTAGCGATACTGATCGAAAGAAATAAGAAATACTTGAAATCACAGAACTGCTTTGTTTCTCTGTAAGCGCCCTGACCCGAACATGCAATCGCTAAGTTTCGTTCAGATTCATATGCTGTCAGACGGCCACTTGCAGCTTGCACTTGTTTTACTCATGTTCGTAGCGGCGTGGTTTATAGTGTATAAGTTAAATGCTGCCGTTTATCACATAGTTCTAGTAGCTACATGAGTTCGACATACAGAGTTACACTCTGCTCACAATTTAACTACATGATTTATAGCCGTTCGGATAAAAAACAATAAAGATAACAGACATAAATTTAATAAGAAGTGTTTGATAGTAAAAAAAAGTTTATAAAGACAAGTTTAATAAATCAGGTCCCCAGTCATACCATCGACTAACATCATTAGTGTATTTTATATATGTAAAATTACTTATGATGTATACTTATAAAATGTAAAAATTTTATACCACTTTAAAATACCTAATTTAAGACTTGAGTTGTACGTAGGTAAACAGAATAAACGTATTTAAATGGAAATGGACATACCGTTGTCGTTCTAATATTTGTGAAAGTCGGCGGTTCGAATCATAACGTTTTTACTTTTTTTTTTCCTTTCGTTTGAATACTTTTCAAAGGAATCAAGTAATAAGAATAATTACAATAATTTAAAATTAAATATAAACCGAAATAATTCTGTATTTATATATATTATGGCCACTTCGACATTTTGTTTTTTGGACAACGAAATAAATGCAAGGTGTTCATTATTATGCTCATTGTTGTTATTAGGAATAAATAGTTAGTTACCTTGTACAATTCCGGAAGGCGAGTAATAAATAATTTACTGATAACTACCATTGTTTAGTGTCAAGTAAAGAAAAAATTAAAGAAAAGTTTGAAAAGATGTAAGAATTATACCTACGGAGAATTCTTTTTTCCCAGCGCTAAACGTCTCCTCTATTGTTCTTATATATCGTCTAGATTGTATTTATATATTACTTCCACATCCACGTAGTGGAGTGGAATTTAGTGGGTAATTGTAAAAAAAAAAAATAAAAATTTTTCTTGTTGAAATAAGTTTAGAATGTCATGAAACGTTGAGATTTTAAATTTGAGAAAAAAAATTCTGTCTGTCGGTCTGTCTGTCGATTTGTCTGTCTGTAACTTCTTTTGTGTGCACGTTTTCTCTGAAACGGTTTGAGATATTGACTTGAAATTTTCTACACGTGTCTTTTATAACGAGATCTATAACTATGGATTGATTTCCGAACTTCTCCGTTGAAGCGTTAGGGGGAAATAGGGGAAAATAAGTAAAGCAAGCTGGTAAGAGTACAAAAATTTAGGACGTGTAGATACTAGAAGCCAAGGCCTCAGATTTTTTTATAATATTTTCCATCCCCCCCCACCACCACCCCCACTCCATTATTAAAGGCGTTGATAAAATAAAATGGAGATATTCACTTGAAATTTGGTACACGTATATTTTATAACGACACCTGGAACTAGATTATATTTTGAGATGGTTCCGTTGAAGGGTTGGGGGTTAAATAGGGGAAAATAAAAAAAAGCAAGTTGGTAAGAGCAAGAGATCTCAAATTTTTTCATAACATTTTTCAACCCCTCCACCACCCCAACATCACTACATTATTAAAAATATTGATAGAATAAAATTGAGATTTTCACTTGAAATTTGGTACGTGTATGTATTGTAACGACATCTGTAATTAAATGATATTTTGAGATGATCCCGCGTTGAAGAGTTGGGGGTTAAATAGGTATGAATAGGGGAAAATAAATAAAGCAAGCTGGAGTGCAGAAACTTGAGATTTGGTGTTTATACTGGTTGCCAAGCCCTCAGATTTTTTAATACAACTTTTCAACCTCTCTACCACCCCCACCTCATTATTAAAAGGATAGATAGGATAAAATTGAGATTTCCACTTCAAATTTGATACATTTATGTATTATACCGACATCTGTAATTAGACTATATTTTGAAATTTTTCCGTTGAAGAGGTGGGGGTAAATAGGGAAAAATGAGTAAAGCAAGCTGGTAAGAGTACAGAAACTGATTTCTTTATTTTATTTTTCAATTCTTCCACCAGCTCCACTCCATTAATGAAAGAGTTGATAAAATAGAAGTGAGATATTCGGTTGAAAAGTACACGTACATGTATTGTAATGGCGGATGACGTTTGATTGAGATAGTTCCGTTGAAGGGGTGGAGTAATAATTTCAAAAAATAATCTAGTTCCAGATGTCGTTATAATATATATCATGTGCACCACATTTCAAGCGAATATCTCAATATTATTTTAAGAAACCCTCTAATAATGGAGTGGAGGTGATGGGGGGATGGAAAATATTATAAAAAAATCTAAGGCTTTGACTTCTAATATACTAACAATTTTGTTTTGTGTGTGTGTGTGTGCCTGTGTAATTAGTTTCAATATGAATTTAATTGTTTTAATAAAGAACTGTGCATCTGACGAGAATAACGGCAGAGACCATTTTCATGTAGAATTGATCAGGCTAATCAGGAAAAATATCCATGGAAAAATGTCAGAAGGGTACCACTTTTTTGGTAAAAAATATCAGAGGACATGCTCGCAGGGACGCCACTGGTGGAGCGATAAAATAATTTTTCTAAATGAAATATGTGATTCTATATCCTATTAACACATACCAAAATTGAAAATAATGTCTAAAATACTTTCTGAGATATTAAAAAATAACGATATTAGAAAAAGAAATTCAACACCCTGTAAATTTAAGCCGTTGCGGACATATGTTCATATGAACTTTTCTTCATAAAAATGTCCTAAGGAATAACATCCTGAAATATTAGCACGTCATTAAGGAACACCCTGTATACACCAAATCCCAAATTTGTGTTTTAATTATTTTTCCCTATTTACCCCCCAACTCATCACCGGATAAATTAAAAAAACAATTCAGTTAAAAATCTCATTATACCTAATACATGTGTATAAAACTTCAAGTCAATATCTTAAACTTAAATATTGTGTTTATTTCATCCAAACCGCATACAGTAATTCAAAATCAAATTCAAAACAGTCTGTATATATTTTTTTATTATTTACATGTAACATTAGGCGGACCATTATCTAAAATATAAAAGAAAGTAGTTAGATACGAGAATCTGAAGGAGTAATTATATAGGTAGGTATTTAGGAAATATAAATACATACAAAATGCAAATAATACAAGTATAATAGACATTTAAAGATAGTATAAAAAATAGAATATAAGCACATAAAATAGTAAAATCCTTAGAAATTTTTAAAAGTACACATATACAATGAAAATTAGTTATTATAGGTATCAATCGGATTGCACCCATCTCTCGGGTCTCGATGACCTTTCATAATATGTGTACGTATTCTTCAATTGCAAAGAAAGTACGGACCAACGAAGTGAAGGGCTTCCACTTCGTTGGTACGGACTTAGTAGGGACAGAAAAACTAGAGCCGGCTGCGGTAATCATTTGTCACTAGTGTTGGGCGATATCGTGATTTTTCAATCACAACGTGAATCGTGACTGTGATTTTCTTATATCAGTGAATTTAAAACGTGATGTGATCACGACTTCACGACTTTTCATAATGCAGTGAATGGGATAAATTGTTTATTCCTAAATAACGGTCGACAGACTGTGAATGGTGAATTCGCTACTTTGGTAATCTATGCGGCCGTAGATATGAAGATATGTATGATATTTTATGAATTAATTATGATACATATTATGAATGATATAATCAACTAACCTAATTTGTGGATTGATGATAAAGCGAAAACACTAAATTTTGAATGGGACGCTTGTTTGAACTCAGTAATAGCATATTTTTGTAAAGTTATACAAATATAAACATTTCAGAAGCATCAATAAATTTCTATTTAGATTGCTATAGTTATCAACCATCAGCGTCATCAGCGATTTTAATTTTTGCTGGGGTTATTGTTTATAACAGTGTTGCAACCTTTTTAATATAAGCCTCGGTTTGTAATACAAAGGTACAACTTAAATAGTGAATAATATAATGTTTATTTATATAGTTCTTATATTTGCTATCATTCAATGGGATTTTGATTTAATAGAGTAGAGTATTTCTCTAATTCAAATATTTATCAATGTCAGAGATTTTATTTTAGATATTTAAGTATTGTTAAGTTGGCAGAAGTGCAGATGATTTTTGACAGTTATGTTAGGTACAAAAAGTGATCAAGATTGTTGTAACGTGTTTCGTAATAAAAGCATATAAAATACTTTTGTGTATATTTGAAAGTAATTAAATACGTGGACCACAGTGTGGTTCATGACATGGCGCTGTGGTTTTTGTAAAAAAAAAATACAATCTTGAGAAGAAAAAACAGTCTAGAACTATTGTGTTCATAGAACCTGAAGGTCCTGAAGCCAAGCAAAAAAATAGAAAATGGAGAATATTAAACAGATAGAAGAATTATCGTTATTATCGTTATCCGCCGGGTTGTTACTTGAGGTAACATGGCGCCAGGCGCCATTCAACATTACAACTAAGTCGTTGAATTTCGGCTACTCTGTTTGCTACAAAGGTTTTCCAATTTGTAGGTTGAGAATTTAACCAAGAAAGAACTATTGTAGAGTCTGTCCAATAAACTATTATGTCGAAATTCATGTTTAGTGCTTCGACTACTTTACATGATAATTGTGCTAACAGTAGCGCTTCACGCAGTTCCAGTCTGGGAAGAGTGTCGCTTTTGAGTGGTGCTACCCTAGATTTTGCGCATAATAAATGAATTTGACATTCACCAAATTAATTGGTACTTTTAACATATATAGCCGTGCCATAAGCTATAGTTGAGGAATCGCAAAAACCATGTAGCTCGACTTCTGTCCAATTCTGTATTACCACATGTCTTGGTATTGTTATACAAGATAGGGAAGGTATTTGTTTACAAAATTGGGTCCACTCCGTCAATACATTGGTCGGTACCGATTCGTTCCAATCGAGTTTGAGTCGCCATAATAGCTGTAAAATGATTTTAGTCTTAATTATGACAGAGCCCAATAATCCGAGAGGATCGAAAATTTGCGACATTGCTGACAAAATTATTCCTTTGGTTACACGTTGATTTGAATATTGGATATTAATGGCGAATTTCAAACTATCGAGTAAAGAGTCCTAGCATTTTTGTACACGAGTCATCCGTAATATAATATTCGGAAAGATTTTCTGGATTGTGTTCAGACTTATTTACTACATTTTTGTCATTAGAAAGCCATTTGCGTAATGGAAAACCCCCACATCGAAGTATATTACTGATTTCATGTTTGAACTGAATTACTTCTTTTATTGTGTCCGAACCCGTGATCAAGTCGTCCACGTAAAAGTCTTTTAAGATAATTTGACACGCATTTGGAAATTTATAGCGATTTTCAAAAGCCGTCTGTTGTAAACTTCTGATGGCTAGAAATGCAGCTGATGCTGTACCGTAACTGACTGCATTTAATGTATAATGGTCTAAAGGTAAGTCAGGATGTGTGCGCCAAACGATTCTTTGTAAATTGCGTTGTAAATCTGCGACTTCTACCTGCCGGTACATCTTCTCTATGTCCACGGTTACGACATAAGTATGTTTTCTGAAACGTAGTGTTATAGAAAAGAGATCGTCTTGTATTATAGGACCTACCATCAAAATATCATTTAGAGATATACCTAAGTTGCTCTTGGCGGACGCATCAAATACAACTCTAAGTTTGGTAGTAGTACTGTTTTCTCGTATAACACCATGATGCGGTAAATAATATGTAGAATCATCAGGAGTGTTAATATTCTCGATATTGATTTTAGACATGTGCCCTAACTGTGTATATTCGTTCATGAATTCGATATACCTATGTCTTAATTGCGGGTTACACATAAGCTTTCTTTCAAGCGATAAAAATCGTTGTGTATCTGATTCTTGAGAATTTCCAAGTTTTGGAGCATTTTTTCGAATCGGCAATGTAACCTTGAATCGCCCAGATTCTAAACGTTTTGTGGTTTCAACGAAACATTTCTCACATTCAAGTTCTTCCGTTGTAAATTTGCTGGTAGTAGGACATTCTTCTATTTTCCAGAATTTCTCTAACTGATTTTGAATATCATCTTCAACTGACAAATTACAAGAAATATTTTTTAAGACTTGATTTTGTTGAGAAATAATAGGTCCAGATATAACCCAACCCAAATGAGTCGTATCTGACCGACACAAAGTAAGCTGAAAAATACTTCTGCCCCGAGTAAAATATCAATTGGTCCAGAATCGTTGAAAGTAGGATCGGCTAAAGTTATATTGTCTGGAATTTTCAGATTAGATGGATTAAAACTGATCCTAGGAATGTTATTGGTTATTCCTCCTAGCACAAGAAAAGTGAGGTTTATAGAATATGCGTTGTAACATGATTTTATATTAGTTTCAGTCCTTTCAGAAATCTTGATTGGTGCTTGATTTATACCTGTTACTGGCCAATTAATTTTACTAATTGAAAGCACCAATTGATTTGAAAGTTGTTTAGTCATAAAATTTGATTGAGACCCTGAATCTAATAAGGCTCTACATTTTACTAAATTGCCTTTGTTATTTTGAATGTAAATTAAAGCGGTTGACAATAAAATATGTGGTATTTGCTTAAGAGAGCAATGTGTTGTGACAGTTGAATTTAATTGTACTTCATTGTTTGATTGTGATAAATGTGATTGTGCCAAACGAGAGGTTGAACCTTGTTGTTGTGACGAATTTGCCTCTGTTGATTGTGCAATCGATGATTGAGATTGTGAAGACGTTTCGTTTGATGTAGGTGAATCCCTGTTTATGTGCAATAGAGTATTATGCCTTTTATTGCACTCTTTGCAAACATAGATTTGCAATTAGAATTCGAATGACCCCATCGCAAACAGTTTATACATACATTTAATTTCTTGCTTCGGCGAATCTAGATTTTACAGATAACTTTAAGAAATTCTGGCAACTATAAATTAAATGTGTTCCTTTACAGAAATTGCAACGTTTCCAGGGTTCATCTGTTGAAACATGTGAGAAAGATTTGAAATCTGTACCTTTCTTGATATATTGTTTGTTTGGTTGAGATGTTTTATGATCAACACTGGCAGGACTCAGTGTTTCTAATAATTGACACCGATTATTCAGAAATGTGACAAATGCATTCATTGTAGGCAAATCTTTTGTTATTATTGATTTTTCCCACCCGCGTTTTGAAATATTATCTAATTTTCTCGATATGATATTAATTAATAAGGCGTCCCAGTGTTCAGTTGGTAATCCCATACTTTTAAGCGCCATGGTATATTTATGAAATTCATCAACTAAACTACGCAAATGCTTATGCGACTCCTTTACTAAAACTGGTAGATCAATTAAAGCGTTAAGATGTGCGCTTACAATTACTTTTTTGTTATCAAAGCGTTTGCGTAAAAGCTCCCGTGCTAAGGTATGGTGTGAATCTGAAACTTCGACCGACTGAGTAATCACTGCAGCACCTTTTAAACATGCGTTTAAATATAAACATTTCTGAATAATAGTTAAAAATGTGTCTCTGTTCACTAAAGCCTCGAATGTATCATGAAATTGTTGCCATTATTCATACTGACCACTAAAAGTAGGCAAATGTAATGTTGGTAATTTTACTTGTCTGCTACGAAAACTATTAGTTTCAAATGATTTTATTAGCGTGTTGTGTTCGATAATGAAATGTTTTTGCCTTTGCGACAATATCAAAATATTTGCTTTCAAAAGATTCACGTTCGATTATTTGAGATTGATTGTCATTTAATATTTCAATGTCAGATTGAATAGTGTTAAATTCACCCCAAAGAATTTCAATTTTTACTAAACGGGCTGTTAACTCGATTATGCATTCATAATTGTCAAAATTATCCACGAAAGTAGTAAATCTGGTTAGCTGTGCTTTAATTTGACCGCGTTTCTTGACAAGACTATTTAACTTTATTTTACTTTCTTCCATTTCAAAAGTATTTTGCAATATATCTTTAAAAGGAATATAACGTGCCTATAAAGGCGTTATCTAAATGGAATCGACTGAATTTATAGGTTTGAAATCCTAGTAAAATACTTGCAATGTTAAGCAAATGATAAATTAATACTAGAAAATGTGACTTAAATATGTATAAAAACCGAGTACTATATTCATACAAATATAACGTGAAATAATTTGAATTTGCGTACGAACTGCTTATAACCTGGTTGACTCCTCCGTCGCCTCAAATGTCCAAGACGTCGTGGTACCAAGCCGTGTACTTTGCCTTCTTCAAATCTGATTAGTTACAACTTTGCTAGCGTTGTGCGTTACATAGAATTGTAAAAATACCTGCGAATTTATGCTGAAAGCTATTCAGGATCGTGGGACCATATATTGAGGTGATTGCCTCTTATTTTCTCTTTTTGTAATTTAGAAGGGAGTTGTGGACTGTATTTTTTTTTATTGGGTTTTTATACATAAATGTTCTTGAACAATGTTTGTTGTTACTGAAATGTCATTGACACTTCTCATTCTCAAATACAAATAACATAACACATGACGTGTTCATTCGCTGACGTCATTGAAGTAGCTGTTACAGAAATGGCGGCTCACGAAACATCCAAGTGCAAGCAACGGTTCATGAAGATGGAACCAGCCGTAAATCACGTCATTTCTAGAAGTCAACGTCCGACCCCAACGTCATCTGCGTAGGCACCACAGAATGTTAGTGAAAAATGTTCTTGTTGTGGTAGGAATAACAATCCCACAAAAAACTGCCGTTTTCGCGATTACGTATGTAACCTGTGCAAGAATGAATGGCATTTAGCCCCAGTATGTCCCAAGAAAAAGGATAAAGGGCTAAGTAGTATAATTAAGTAAAAAAATGTACAAAATTTTGTCGAATGTAATGAAATATTTTCAGTCACAGAAACTAAAAATATTAGTAACCCTTTCCTAGTTAACGTAAAAATTGATAACGATTTTTACAAGTTTCAATTAGATTCAGGAGCAGGTATATCTTGGAATGTGTAAATTAAAAATTAGTTAAAAGGATGTCCCAAATTATTTGAATATTTTTTTATTAAAAATGGTGGTCCTCCTATTCTGGGTAGAGATTTCATGCAGTTATATAATTTCAATGTTTGCCAAGTTAACTTTAATTCGGAATCAAATAATATTGAATATTTACTTAAAAAATATAATGATGTCTTTTCTCCCGGATTAGATGCTTTTAATAAAGGAACGGTTTCGTTAAAATTAAAAGACAATACGGTGACAGCTAAATTTGTTAGGGCTAGACCATTACCTTTTCGTATTAGGGATAATGTTGAGGAAGAAATAAATAATTTAGTCAAATTAAATATATTTAAACCTGTAGATTATTCCCCACGGGCTACGCCTATTGTACCAGCTTTAAAAAAATCTGGTGCTGTGCGAATATGTGGCGATTTTAAAATAACGATAAATCCGGTATTAGAAATTGATCAGTTTCCGTTACCACGTATTGATGATTTATTTTTTGTCTACAGGGGGGGTGTCATTTTTTTCTAAAATCGACATTTCACAAGCATATGCACAGATTTGCTTGGATAAAATATCTAAAGCTTTTGTTACAATTTCAACTCAAAAGGGTTGTTTCAAAAATTAATTAAAAGTTGTGTGTGTTTTTTAGATGATATGCTTATTTAATAATAATAATAATAATAATAATAATAATAATAAATTTATTCATCCAATAAGAGCAATACAAAAAGTGCTATAGGACAAGACAAAATTTGATAGTCTAAATATGCATATATACACGTGCATACAAAAACATGTAGCCGCATATATGCACATTGCACACATATGTACATAAAGTAAATAATAAATGCAGTAAATATGACAGTCAAGAAAATATATATATACACACACATACACATTAAAATTAAATATACATGAAAATTCCACAACTACTTACATATTAAAATGTTGTATTAAAATAATGAAATAAACTATAGACACATCTAGCAATTATTCCTGTAATCAAAATATTCCTGAACAGAATGTGCACACATATTTAAAAGGTATTCTTTAACACGATTCTTAAAAACATATGTATTCTTTACATTTTTATACGATATTGGTAAATTATTATATAACTTGAGACCGAGGATATTGTGCGATTTTGTGGACATATTTAAGCGTTTAGTTGGTATGTGAAAATTATTTTTATGACGTGTATTATGAAAATGGATAATTTCATTTTTTTAAAATTTATCCTGATTTTTATATACATATACTAGCAATTCTAGGACATATAAGCTGGGTAGAGGAAGAATATCAAATTTTTTTTAAAGATTTCGGCATGAATGAGTTGGCGGTACACCTGCTATACATCTTATAATGCGTTTCTGAGCAATAAAAACATTATGAGCACTAGATGAGCCTCCCCATATAGTAATACCATAAGTTAATCTCGACTGAACTTGTCCAAAATAAAATACTAGTAGACCAGACCTATCCAGAACACTTTTCAGGGTTCTGATTTGAAAACATTTAGAGTTCAAGGTATTAATTAGATTACTACAGTGATTGCTAAATGTAAGTGTACTGTCAAAAATTACACCAAGAAATGTTGTACAGTTACTCTCTTCAATATGAACATTACTGATTTTTATGTCTAGGGTGGAAGTATTATTATTTTGACGGGTACGAAATGTCATATGATTTGTTTTAGAGACATTAAAATATAACAAATGATGTTTAAACCAGCTGCATAAATGACTGACAGTAGTATTAATTTTATTTAGAAGTGCAACAGGAGATTTATCAGAAAGAAGAAGGGTGGCGTCATCAGCATATAACGAAACAAAAGCCTCAGTCAGCACATTTGGCAGTTCATTAATGTAAATAATAAACAGGATAGGCCCCAAAACAGAGCCTTGCGGCACACCCAATTTATTATCCAATATATTTGATATACGAAAAGTTTTTTGATTTCCTTCTAGACACTGTATTTTTACCATCTGATTTCGTTCACTAAGATAGGAGGCAAACCAATCATATGGTTTACGTCTTATGCCATATTCATATAATTTTTTAAGCAACAAGTCATGCTGAACGCAGTCGAATGCCCGACTGAGGTCACAGAAGATCCCGGTCGGACTCTCGCCTGCCTCAACTGCCTCCAATATACGTTAAAAGAGTGAACTGCTGTAAGAGTAGAGTATCCAGAACGAAAACCATGTTGATTATCGTATAAGACATTATTTATTTCAAGAAATTTAAGTAATTGAGACAGCATCGCATATTCATAAATTTTGGAAATTATAGGGGGAACAGATATTGGTCGATAATTTGCCATGTTACTAGTGTCACCCTTTTTGAAAATTGGGGATACCAAAGATGTTTTTAATCTTGAGGGAAATGCTCCTTCTGTAAAAGATTCATTTATTATGTGTGTTAAAGGTTTAACAATATATTCGGCAATTTTTTTAATTAAATTGCCGGAAATATCATCAAGTCCAGTTGAATGTTTATTTTTTAATATATGTTTTATAATAAAGAAGATCTCTTGCTCTGTTACATATGACAGAAATATGCTATTAGAAATATTGGATTTATTTAAATCAGATATTAAATTTGTAGTTATATTTTGATTAGTTATTTTATTTATTGTTTCGTGCGGTGCATTTACAAAAAAAATTATTAAATTCCTCAGATATCTCTTGTGGATTTTCAATATAAATATTATCTATTTCTAATTTGATATTTTTCTGAAATCTGGGTTTACCTGTTAGTTCAGATATTATGTGCCACGTAGATTTACTTATATTGCTAGAGCTATGTATTTTATTTAAATAAAACTGACTTTTCGTTTGTTGAACAAGCTTATTATGTTGTTTTTTAGCTATATTATAGTTATTTCTTAAGTCGGGGTTGTTTTTTTGTAAATAAAAAAGTTGTTTGAGATTCTCACTAGACTCTATAATAGTAACATTTACCCATTCTTTACCAGTTCTTTTACAATATTTTTTATTTCTTTGTGGACATTCTCTATTAAAATAGTATGTTAGTGTATCATGAAAGTTGTTAAATTTTGCATCAGAACCATTAGCTAGATACACATCAGTCCAGGTTTCATTGGTTAAAGCCTGAATAAGACTATTCAAGTTTGCACTTCCGCACATTCTATTATTAACATGGATTTTTTCTGAATTATTTTTGCTACACCCAGAGTTCATAGAGAAAAGAACTGTACGATGGTCAGAAATGATATTATCTTGAACTGTAGATTTACCGATGGAAAATTGATTTGTATATATCTGGTCAATTATACTTTGAGTTGTGTTACTTATACTGGTCGGCTCAAATATCTTAGGACTGAGATGATATGAATAAAGCAGTTCGGACAAATTGTTTTGTTCATTATTATTTAATGACTTTACATTAAAATCACCTGTTAAAATTATAAACAATTTTGGTTTAAAAATAAGTTCTAGAATAGAGTGCAGGTTATTTACGAAAATATCATAATTACCACTAGGTGACCTGTAACAGGTTAAAACAACAGCATTTTGTTCATAGTTAATGGCCCATGTTATGCCAGATATCTCGATATCTTTTTCAATACAGTACTTACTAAGATTCAATGATTCTACATTTAGTCCTGTTTTACTCCATATACCTACACCTCCTCCCTTACGTACTGATCTACAATAATAATTTACCAATTCATACCCAGGAAAAATAAAATTTGTTACACTAGCTTCAACACACCAAGTTTCAGTCAAACAGATAAAATTAATATCAAGATTAAAATAGTCAGTAATAATATTATTAAGTTTGTCTATTGTTAAACACTGAATGTTTAACAAAAGTAAGTCATAATACAGTTTTTCATTGCCAGATGTTTCCTCGCTTGAGTGTCGTCTCTTCTTCGAAGATGTAAAAAACGTTGCACATATGCACCAGTTGGCCATTTTGATGGATCCATTGCTTTATTAAAGTTTTCTTCGTGAATGTTAACTTTAAAGGAAGAGTACAGTTCAGGATATTTTGAAGTTATCGCTTCACACGTGACTTCGGGAAAATTTATTTTTAACACTTCTCTTAAATCGTTTGCTTTCATAGTCGGATCCACCCTGTATACGTGTAAAGTTGTGGTTTTTGGAACGCCTTTGACTGTTTTTCCGTTGACTTCTATTGTGTTATTGTTGCCAACAATAACTGGATTCTTACGCCTTTTATTTGAAACTTTTTTCCATTCATTATTTTTATCTAAATCGTTACTTCGTGCTAGATTTATGTACTCGTTGCATTTCATACGAGTCTCTTGTTCCATAATTGCAGTTCCTACTTGTTCTTTAGTAAGAGTAGATTTGATTTCTGGAACATTATTTCTTGAAATGTTTGGAACCGCTGATTTAGTTTTATGTTTATTTTCGGCCGTCTTATCTGCATAGGTTTTCTTACTTTCGAGTTTTTTGTCACTCGGCAATTCTGTTTGTTTTGTTACATTTAAATTAGCAAATAATTCAAGTTGATTAGTCAATAGTTTTATTTTATCACGTAATTCTTCTATGATAATGTCTTTTTGCTTTATAATATAGTTAAAGATATTTACATCTACCTTTCTATCTACGCTTGATAAATTCTCCATAGCGTCAAAAAACGCCGTGTCAACTGCGCATGCAGACTCACAACAAA
The DNA here is from genome assembly GCA_963583905.1 of Stenurella melanura. Classification (NCBI taxonomy): domain Eukaryota; kingdom Metazoa; phylum Arthropoda; class Insecta; order Coleoptera; family Cerambycidae; genus Stenurella; species Stenurella melanura. The sequence continues at coordinate 68,642,952 of OY757318.1, forward strand.
TTATTGTTTCATTGTTTATAAATTTTACAGAATTGCACAATTTAGCACAGCTCAAGTGATAATAGTTTTCACAATTATTACACTTTAGACCACTTACTAAATTCGATTTACACCTTTTACAATTTTTATTTTTAAGAGCATTCGCCGAAGCAACCTCACTTGTCGCCATGATACTCGATACGCAATGGGGCAAAATAATGACGATCATCGATCAAGATTAGAACATGTGTTACGTAGATAGAAGGAAAAATGTAGTTTCCTTCAAAATGAAATAAGTTATTTAGGATATATTATCGATAAGGAAGGGTTGCATACGTCACCAGACAAAATAGTAGCTATAAAAAAATGCACCAATTCCTAGTTCTGTTAAACAATTGCAATCTGTGTTAGGAGCAATAAATTATTATAGTAAATTTATACCAAATTTAGCAACTGTACTTAATCTACTATACGAACTTCTAAAGAAAGATGTAAAGTGGGCCTGGACAAAAAATGTGACGAAGCTTTCAACAACGTAAAAAAATATTAATGTGTGTTGATGTTTTAATACATTATAATCCAGATTATGAAATAAAACTAACCACCAATGCTAATCGATATGGGGTTGGTTGTGTACTTTCTCATGTTTTACTGGGTGGACAAGAAAAGCCTATAGCTTATGCATCTCGTACTCTCTCCTCAGCTGAACGCAATTATTCACAGGTAGAAAGAAAAGGAATTTCAGTTAATTATATAAGCATTATGTAAGTTTAATCACTATCTATATAGCCGGGAATTTACGCTGATTACTGACAATAAACCGTTACTAGCTATTTTTAACCCCAAAAAAGGCATTCCGCAGTATTCTACGAATATGTTAAGATGCTGGGCGGTGATATTATCAAATTATAAGTACAATATATTAAATCTGAAAAAAATCCTGCCGATTCTTTGTCGCGTTTACCTGTTCAAAATAATAAAGACACGATATGGAAATCAGTAGATGTAGACTATTTACATTATTTTTCAGATAATGACAATATCAACTAATTTTGACACTATTAAGCAATATATAGAATCCGATAATGTATTAAAATTGGTTAAAAAATTTGTGAAAATTGGGTGGCCCGAAAGTTGTAAAAACAATATTATTCAGGTCAGAGATATTGACATGAAAGGTATGAGATTAAGTAGCTCCAATTTTAAACGTTGTAAAAACAAAGTTTTTTCAAGTTTTCTTATACAAAGTGCTACAATGTTTTCCATAAAAGTTGTCTGTTACGTGATAAATCTGAAATATTTATTTTTTTTAAGAAAATAAAATAATATGTTGCAACCAAGAATGTGAGTGGATAGATGAACAGCAAGAACTAAGTAGCCTAGAAAAAACAGTAAGTGAATTTTATGAAGAGAATTTAATGATGAACAGCCACATAAAAAAACAAGGAAAGGAATTAATATGATAAAATGACACAAAAGGCAGTTGATATGGTAAATTCTCTAAACAAGATCATTGAGGAGCAACAAAAGATAATAGGTGAATTAAAGCAGGAAATAAGAAACCTTCATAAAAAAAATTAAGGAAAAAAAATGGAAACAAAAATAACATACACACAAAGTGAGAAAGCCCAAAATAAAGTTAAATCTACAAATATCGACGAAATGGCCAGTGGCGTGGAAACACTGAAGATAAAAATAATATCTGATACAAAATCTGATACAAAAATAAAAACTGTAAACCAACTTAAACATTTTTACTGGAAAGTCCGAAGATGGGATTAAAAAAAAATTAGGTTCATCTGTCGTAAAAAAATTATGCAAAGATTTAGTCGGAAAAGGCCATAAAATTTACTTTGATAATTATTTTAACTCTATAGAATTACTTATTTGGCTAAAAGACAATAAACTAAATGCATATGAAACTATAAATTCAAAAAGAAAGCATTTGCCTAAGTTCAAGCTTAATAAAGAATTTAAAAAAGGTGATATTGACTCTTATGGTAGCAATACTGGGATAGCTGCTTGGAAATGGAAAGACAACCGATGTATATACCTTGTATCCAATTTTCATTGCCCAAATGAAACTACACTTGTAAACAGAAAAGATAAGAAAGCTATTTCACAGGTATCGTGCCCAATCGTTCTCAAAGAATACAATACCTACATGAACAGTGTTGATAAAGGACCCCGCACGGAACATATGGAAATTCGCCCCCGGTTAAAGTGTTTGATACTCGGGGATATTATCCAAATATCGATATTGATGTCTCTATGGGCTCAAGGTCGGAAATTGGACGGTTTTCCAGATATCGGGGGTGTAAAGGGGGATGCTCATTTCTTGTGGGAAGTGGCCCCCGCTCCAGTAAAATTCGCTGGAATCGGCATATGTTCCTCCTCTCGACCTGATAAAAATTCTCAGGGGCACAAGTTTGAAAAATTGACAGTTTTCTAGATATGGGGGGTGCAAAGCGGGGCGCTCGTTTCCTTTATAGGAAGTGACCCCCCGTGAAATTCACTGGAATCGACATATGTTGTTCCTCTCGACCTCCTGATCAAAATTTCTCATGGGCACAAGGCCGGTACATGCACAGTTTACCAGATATCGGGGGTTGCAAAGTGGACTTTGAACTCCCGATATCGAAAAAATTGTGCATTTACCGACCTTGTGTCTATGAGAACTTTTGATCAGGAGGTCGAGAGGAACGACATATGTCGATTCCTGTGAAATTCACTGGCGGTCACTTTCTATAGAAAATGAGCACCCCCCTTTGCACCTCCCATATCTAGAAAACTGTTTATTTTCCATACTTGTGCCCCTGAGAATTTTTGATCAGGAGGTCGAGAGGAATGACATATGCCGATTCCAGCGAAATTTACTGGAGCGGGAGCCACTTCCCACAAGAAATGAGCATCCCCCTTTACACCCCCGATATCTGGAAAACCGTCAAATTTCCGACCTTGAGCCCATAGAGACTTTTGATCAACATCGATATTTGGATAATATCCCCGAGTATCAAACACTTTAACCGGGGGCGAATTTCCATATGTTCCGTGCGGGGTCCTTTGATCAAATTAAGTCAGTATACGAAATTGACAGGAATAGTAGAAAGTGGTGGCACCGTGTGTTCTTTTATTTCATAGATGTCAGCATCACAAATGCATTTATTGTATATAAAATGCTACTCATTTTATTGTATAAACTACTATAATTACATGCTTACTTTATATTTTGAATAAAAAAATATGTCTATGCATGTAGGGATTTTTTGTCTTTAAAATTTCGTGCCTGAAAGAGTTAATCAATAAAATATCTTCAAAGGTATAAGGAATTTCTTTTTTAAAGTTAACCGCGATATTCTTAACAATTTCTTTATTTACCTTCTTAAACATTTTCGATTTTACTACACCTATATCTTTTAGATATTATTACGTGAGAATCGTATGATGGTTTAGGTTTATTACAGAAAAAAATGCTGAATTTAATTTAAAAAAAGGTAATATAGAAAGTTTTTAAAAAAATTAGAATATTAACGATTAATAAAATCGGTAATAATTAATATTCTATAGCAAGAAAAAATAAAAAGCAATTCAATAACGTAGAGCAAAAATTAATAAATGTTTCAATGTGCAAAGAAACGAACATAACTTTTTTTAAGTAGACAACTACAACTACAACTTTCAAGAATATCTTGTATAATAATATTTTGAACAAAATTTTACTAACTAAAAAGTCGTTGCTGGCCTTAAAACCTATCAGAATTTACAATATAAGAAAAACTAAACTATAAGTAATGCATGAAAATAATGCTGTAACATGCGGAATGCTCAATAGCATCGTTATACTGTTAATATTTATTAGAGAAATTATAAATTATCGGAAATATTATTCCCACAAACCTTAGTACTAATAGAGTGCACTTACTCCTTATACTATGATGAACATACGTCATCTGTCAGCAGTTAACGCTCGCGAATACTAGATAGCGCACCAGGAATGATATTTCAACTAAATAACGCCGGGTGAAATCCTTTCTCGTTGAACCATTGAACTAATTAGACGTATTTATAATTTCGTTTGACCTGTAAAGGGGATAATAGAATTTGAAAAATCTCGTGATGATCACAATATGAGGTAAGGTTTTAATTATTATACCGGTAAATACCATCTAACATTTGAAATATTGTTTTAGGTTTTTCTCATGAGTTTTTCCCATAGTTTTCTCATAATCCTAATTATAAATATACGTAATATTCTCCTAGAGTTTTCTTATAACTATAAGTTTTTCTTATAATTTTTTCTAATAAGTATTTTTCTTATAAAGAATTACTTAATAATCAAATTGAGTTACGTCTAATGCATTTAACGTAGAAGCCTTTCAACGTTATATTATTTGCTCTAAGCAAGATTTGAGATTATGCACGTTCATATTGCGATACCTACTACGTTTTCCACTAAGCGAGCAATTTTCATATGAAGTCAACCTTGCTATACTACATTTTGAATTGGAATATATGAAAACATTCTGGGCGAAGAGATTTTCTTCATTTTGGCTTGGCAACAATCTTCTACGATTTCATAACCTCAAAATGGGATTAAGACGGCCACATGTGAAACGTAATTTTTAAATCCATAATCATCGGAGAACAGGACCGTATCTAGGAGTTCTCTCCATCAGGATAACAAAATAAAAGATAAGTACTTTTAATTGTTACCAATAAAAGGGATTATTTTCACATGATTGTTGAGCTATAAGAGCCAAAAGTGTCTAAATTTAACATATTAGATTCAAGTGAAATCTATTATATTTTTGGCTATTTGCATTTTAAATCCGTTGTTATAATTAAATCCATTGTTGTATATTAATTCGTAGTTGCTTGTATCTTGAATTCATTGTAGCAGATACTTCGTCGTAGTATTGTTTCGTAGTTGCTTTTGTCGTGATTCCTCATGATTAATATCTTATTGTAGTACTATAATGCACGTTTGTTAGTGATATCGTAAGTCATGGTTCAATTTTTGTTGTAACGAGAGTGTTTAAGGTTTATGAACTTTGAGATAAGGTTACGAGACATATTTTTTGTAATATAGTTATTTTGTCTCTCGTCAAGAATCTCAAGTTTACCTAATTTTGTTGTAATATACGATTTTTAATATTGGGATAAATTTACGAGACTTATCTTCTGTAATATAGTTATTTGTCTTCAGTATTGAGGTGAAAGTTACGAGACGTATCTTTTGTAATATATTTTTGGTTCTCGTACACGCCTCAGATTTGCCTTGCCGTTGTGCACATTGTAATATAGAGTATCTTGTAATATAGTTTCTTTTGTATATATTTCTGTCAGGTACTTTGCTATACAGTATCGTTGATGCTGTGATAGTACATTTTTTTGTAATATAATATTTTTGTAATATAGTACTATTGTATATATGTAACTTCTGTCTTTTGTTTATCTTTATCTTTAATTTTCTTTGATTACCCTAAGTAATCAATGGCGCCCAAGCCTTGAACTCAACGCCCTTTTGCTCTCCGTATCTTTACTGTGCTAGCCAGGTGAAACCAGTGACGCTAATCACGTCGCTCGTAGGGTGGCCCACACTTGAACACTTGGGCAACTAAAACCTTCTTTTCAACGCCACAATGCATAAAAATAAAAACTTTCCTAGCAAAAGAAATAAAAACCGAACAAGTAGGTACATATTAAGAAGACATTATTATAGATACTACTAGTAGAATTAAAAATGACAAACAAGGTTCAATCTATAGCTAATATAAAACAAGTAGATGACCGCTTTAATTTTACAATAATATTGTAAAGCAATATAATTACATCGACACCTAAAAAAACTGCATTTTCAGAAGTCAGTTTCTAATGAAAATTAAAAAATGCAGAATTTATTTAGAGAATCCCCAGATACATTTATCTAAAGAAACATTGGCTGTACCAGTTTCAATCCTAAACTTATCAGCCGACTTTGGAACAAAGAGTATAGTCGAATTGTTGCCACGTAATTCCAAAAATTTAAGTAGAGAAATTTTAAGTACTTAATGATAAATATAAAAACTGTACAGTGCTACTTTTAAAATTCCTTCAAACATATGATCCCAAATATTCGGAAATGGTAAACTTGATACAAAATATGATCCCTATTACTTTCACAACAGAATTGAAAAATACGTTAACAATATTTGTCAGACTGTGTTCAAATATGTAAAATATTTAAAAAAGGAGATAGTACATATGTATGCCAAATGTATACACAGTTAGTGTAAAAAAATTAAAATTGTTGTGCATGATAGAGAAGTATTCGTATATAGTACATCTACCTATAAATTACTATCACAATAAATGTGACATTTTATTTTAAAGGTATAAAGGAAAATAGTTTTTCGGCTTACAAAAGAAAATGATCAGGGTGGAAAATACAAATTTTACTTTAAAAACAAAAAATTTGAAAAGGATTAAATCAGATGCCACTTTCAGAAAAATTAATTCGGAGGCAAAATCAGAAAATGATGGAGACAAAAATGAAAAATTGGATATTATAAAAATGCAAAAAGATCATCCGGAATATATAAAGGAGGTATCTTTATCCTTCAATGTCAAATTGTATAGTAAAGAGCAACTCGCTATTTTGGAAGAACAAAAATGGGTAGAGTTTTACCTTACATATATTTCGATGCAACAGGGAAACTTGTTGATGAATTCGATACATGGTTTAATAATGTAGTTATATTTCTATCTGACAAATATTTCAATAGAGACAATAAAATGTCTTTGAAATGGGTAAAAGAATTATGTTGTAAAGACAACTTTGACGATGAAGAGTATGTACTGCCTTCGGACACTATCAGTTATTTTGACGACGACGAAAGTCTTTATAACAAGAGTCCATTGAATAAACGATACAAAAACATATACGACAATACAATTATATCTAACGAAATACAAGTGAAAATGGTTATGAAAATAAAAAATTGCTTATTCTCATTCTCAATAAGTATATGTCATTTTCCCTCTTGGAATCGTATGTTATTGGTGGACAGAGAAAGAATCAGCAATGCAGTTATGGAAAATTACTTTGGAAATTTAAAAAGAAATATTTTGAACGGTGAAAGAAATCTAAAGTTTTCTAGATTCGCCAGGTTATATAGAGAAGAAGTTATATCTTTGTGCAAGGAATGTAATCGGGAAAAGCAAATCAACTAGTAAAGGGACTAAAACTACTGATGTTGATCATACAGATGAAATTTACTCTCAAGAATCTTGGAATAAAAAAAAACAGTAGATACGCGTTTTACGGTGAGGTATATTAAACATTTATCATTTCCCTTAGTTTCTAATGAGAACGAGAGGGATATAAGAGAATTGAAAGAAAATAAATCTGACATCGTTGAATTGGATGATGTAACCAGATGTGCATATTGTGGACTAGGTAAATTCAATGAAACAACGCTATTCCTACAATGTGACAAATGTGATCATTGGATACATAAAAAATGTGAATCAGAGAATACTTCGTTGACTGGAGAATTAATTTGCAAAGTATGCTTAAATAATGTTAATAATAGTGATGCTCCAAGTAACGATCTCTTTAAAGAATATGTCTCTTTGATAAATAAAACTTCCCTCACGGAAGACGAGAGAAATGGTCTAGAAACTAGAAGTGTAAATCAACATGAGTCCTCGGAATGGAGAGAACAAAGAAAAATAAGAATACCGGCTTCGAATTTTGGTAGAATATGTAAGGCAAGAGGAAGCTCGTATGAAAATATGGTTAGATATTACTGAACCAAAATATACCTACAACCTGGACAATTTTATGAATCAGTTTCCCGTGAGAAATACTGTAAAAAATAATGTAGAAGTGGTTTACTGATTCATGAAATGTATCCTTTTATTGCCGCTTCACCTGATGGGTTAGTCAGTGTTAACGGAGTAATTGAAATTAAATGCTCTTATACGCAAAAACATGATAATCCTTATGATGTACAATTTGATTTCTTGAATAAAGATGGTTCGATAAAAATTAGCACTAATCATCACTGCCAGATTCAGGGATCATTAGAAGTTTCAAATAGAGAATACTGCGTGAGAATTCGAAGAAATAAAGCATTCTGGGAGAATAAAAATTTTCCGATATTAAAAACTTTTTATTATTTTTATGTTCTGCCATATCCAAAAGAATATTTATCTCCCGACTATAGAAAATGGAGAACAGTAAAAGACATTCAACTGTTAGAACACGTATTGGTTAACGATATTACGTATTATAGATCATTAAAAAATAAAACAAGATATATAGTAAGCTATTTTGAAAATGTTACTTGTCCCATTAGAGAAATAATTATTGCTGTTTACTTAACACTGGATCCAAAAGAATACCTAAGCAGTTTCATTGTCGATATCTGTTTTAATTTACTGAAGAAAAAGACGTATTTTCAAATTATATCTACAGAAAAATCATCATTAATATTTTCTGAAGAAAGCAATTTAGAATATTTAATGAATAAAACGAAAGTTGAAAAGAATAACACAATAATGCCAATAGCGATCAACCAACACTATGTGTTGGCGGTAATAAATTAAACGGATAAGACTCTTAACTTAATTGACCCCTTGGGAAGTTCTCTATTTAAAGCAAAAACGTACCTCCAAAAATGTCTTTTCTTTTTAAATTTAGTAAACCAACGAAATAAAAAATGTCTCGATTTACAAAACTGGAATCCTATTAATACAGACCATTTGTTGCAATATGACTCGTATAACTGTGGTCTATACATTATATATTTTTTTCATAGAATCTGTGAAAAAAAAGTTTAAAAACCTACAAGAATATGGATTTATTTAGAAATTCAATTTAAGGTATGTTGTTGGAGAAATCATCGAATATAAAAGATACATGTACTTATTGCAATGAAGATGCAAAAGATCATTATCTCAGTCATACCAAATGCATTCTTTCAGCTGATGATATATCAAATAATATTAAACCTGCGTCGAAATAAAAAACAATGTATGTGAATTATGTTCTACCTATTGAAAACCCTAAATAAATATAAACAAACCAATAAACTGCTGAGAGAATCTGTTTAACATTGATCTACGAGGATCCCATAGGAAGATGATAATTTATATTAAGATTTCTAACATTACTTTGGATCTCCACTGAGAGCAAAACTGTGCGATGAATATTGGTATCGGCGTTATGATTTTTTTTATTGTTTCGACGGTTGTTTCAACCCCTGGATCCCTTTGGAAGTCGATGACAATTTATAATGTTGTTTTAATTATTTCTTTCAATCTCCTCTATGAGGTAAAATGTGCGATCAATTTTGGTTTCTGAGTTATGATTTTTTTTATTGTTAAAAGGGTTGCTTCAATCCCAGGACTCCTTTGGGAGTTGACGGAAATTTATATTATGACTTTCATCATTACTTTCGATCTCCTCTGCGAGGGAAAATGTGCCATCAATTTTAGTTTGGAAGTTATGATTTTTTTTATTGTTTCGGGGGTTGGTTGTTTAAACCCGAGAATCCCTTTGGATGCCAATGAAATTTTACAGTTTTGTTTCTATCATCACATTCGATCTCTCCTGAGAGTGACAATGTGCGATCTATTTTAGTTTGGAAGTTATGATTTTCTTTATTATTTCGAGGATTGTTTCAACCCCAGGATCCCTTTGGAAGTCGACGAAAATTTATATTGTAGTTTTCATCATTACTCTCGATCTCCTATGAGACTGAAAATGTGCGATCTTTTATGGTTTTGGGGTTATGATTTTTTTATTGTTCCGAAACAGTAAAAAATCATAACCCCCGAGGGTTGTTTCAACCCGAGGATCTCTCTGGAAGCCAATGAAATTCTACAGTGTTGTTTCTATCATCACATTCGATCTCTCATGAGAGTGAGAATGCGTGATCAATTTTGGTTACGGAGTCATGATTCTTTTATTATTTAGAGGGTTGCTTCAACCCCAGGATCCCTTTGGAAGTCGACAAAAATTTATATTACGATTTTTATCATTACTTTCGATCTCCCCTGCGAGGGAAAATGTTCGATGAATTGTACCGTCCTAAAGTTCTAGGACGCTACTAAATAAATATAATTTAATTATGGGGTTCTTAAAACCACTACAATAGCAGATGCTTTAAATTTATTTACATTTTGTTCACAGAATTCCTAAAGCTGCCGAGCGTCCTCAGTTCCACTTGAAGATTTATCAACCTTGCTCTATCGCCAGTATAAATATGAATAAGTTTAAAAGACACATACAGCGCCATCTGTTATTTTACAAGCAAACCCACCGACTCGTATTGAGAAGCTCGTTAGAAATCTATATTATATTGGCAAAAATTTAAGAACAAGCTTTAATTAATAATTAAAATGAATAGAAATTTAGTAACTAATAAGTAACTAATAATGGAAAGTAAATTAGTGCAATAATTAAGTAGATTTTATAATAAAAACAGAATTTCAGGTAAGCACTTTTTATCATTTTACTGTTGGCAGCAATTGAAATCTAATTTAAGTTAGGCAATAAATTAACCATTTCCTATTCCTGAAGGGAAGAACATACACGTTCTAGAATTGTACTTGCCGCAGATTTAAAGCCTCAAATCCCTGGAGATAGGTAATTAAATAAACTAATATCTACTTAATTATAATCATTGACGTTTATTGTTTAATGTATATGTATTTATTTTATAAAATCGCCAGCATTCAATCCGATGCTAAAGGGTATTTAATAGGTTAATTTTCGAAGCGTTTGGGTAGCCATGCACGATAAACTCCTCCATCAGAGGCTCCCAATTTTTAGGGAACGAAGGTGACCTAATTGACAGACGTACAACTCACGAGACAGACAGACAACACATCCCCCTCCAACCCTCCTATCATCCAAAATTCCCTTCCCCCCGCTGACATCTCTATCATCGTGGAGCACACGACACACTTAGAAACCACAATTTTATCGATTGACTTATTTCCAGCAGGGTTTTGTTTTGCTTTCCCTATATACTTGTAATATAGAAACCACGTACTCGTATTAAAATTTAATTACTGTTTAATCTCCACAATAAACTCTGGTTTAAGAAATATAAATAAAATACACTGGTACTTTGAAGGATGTGTAATGGCGTTTATAATTGTAAAAAAAAGGGATTATTCTACAGCCTACCACCGGCACCCTGACCGATATATACTTTCCCAGTATAATGGTTAGGGTAATATATATGAATTGGTAAATGAATATATATATTTAGATAATGAAATACCTTTTTGAAATGTGACCATATTTAAATAAAATAAAGAAATATTTTAATGGTAATGGTAATGTACAGCGTCAGTTGCTAAAATCTATGTTGGATAAGGAATTACATTTAATTCTATGGGCTAAAACACACTAGGCGGTTTTCGCCGAATCGGCAGCCGAGTCAGCAGCCGATTCGACAGATGCTGTAATAGAAACAAATGGAGCTGTTCACACTATGACGCGCTGCGAGAAAGCAGCATCCACCACCGCGCGTGCCGTCGTTCGATTCATGTGTCGAATCGTTTTTATTGCTTCGAGCGGCGTATGCTGCAATGTAAACAAATGGACCTGTTCACACATTCACTTATTTGTCGAGCGGTTTGAGCTTGCATTGAAGCCAAATTGCACGTTAAAATTATTGTATTTACGCATCTAAAATAGATTCCATTACTGATACTGAACTCTTAATAAATGTAATTCAAGAACGACCTGCTATATGGAATATGAGAAACAATGATTATGGTGACAGAAATAAAAGAAAAGAGCTGGGAAGAAGTTATTATACTGTTTTATTATATTGTTTCTCATTCGGGTATTCTTCTTTATTAAATCATTTACCAAAATATTCATTCGTAAAATGATGTTTTCGACATTCTAATGAAATTGAAAAATTTCATTAAATATAGTATTGAATAAACTTTTTATTTCGAGTTCTTTAACAATAGGATGTTCCCAGATGCGCCTATGATTTCTTTTTTTATTTTTGATGGACAGAATAATAAACCTAGCAAAATTAATTCTTTCTTTGAGTCAGACAAATTCATTTTTGTCCCTGTATTATCAGCACTACCGAAAACAGTGACAACGTTGCCTTCCTACGAGAAGTGGTTAACCGCTTAGACCTAAAACACACTAGGCGGTTTTCGACGATTCGGCGCCGAATCGGCATGGCAGCCACTTGTTACAACACACACTAAGCGGTTAACCACTTGTCGTAGGAAGGCAACGTTGTCACTGTTTTCAGTAGTGCTGATAATACAGGGACAAAAGTGAATTTGTCCGACTCAAAGAAAGAATTAATTTTGTTAGATTTATTACACTGTCCATGAAAAATAAAAAAAGAAATCTTAGGCGCATCGGGGAACATTCTATTGTTAAAGAACTCGAAAGAAAAATTTATCTAATACTAGGTATATTTAACGAAATTTTTCAATTTCATTAGAATGTCGAAAACATCATTTTACGAATGACTGTATATTTTGGAAAATGATTTAATAAAGAAGAATACCCGAATGAGAAACAATATAATAAAACAGTATAATAACTACTTCTTCCCAGCTCTTTTCTTTTATTTCTGTCACCATAATTATTGTTTCTCATATCCCATATAGCAGGTCGTTCTTGAATTACATTTATTAATAGTTCAGTATTAATAATGGGATCTATTATTTTAGATGCGCAAATACAATACGTGCAATTTGGCTTCAATGCAAGCTCAAGCCGCTCGACAAATAAGTGAATGTGTGAACAGGTCCATTTGTTTACATTGCAGCATACGCCGCTCGAAGCAATAAAAACGATTCGGCACATGAATCGAACGACGGTACGCGCGATGGTGGATTCTGCTTTCTCGCAGCGCATCATAGTGTGAACAGCTCCATTTGTTTCCATTACAGCATGTGTCGAGTCGGCCGCCGACTCGGCGAAAACCGCCTAGTGTGTTTTAGGCCTTAGTGTGTTTTGTAACAAGCGGCTGCCGATTCGGCGGAAAGGAATTAATTGTAAATTTAAAGTTTTAGACGCGATCTAAATATAGGTTTGTTTGGGTATAGTAGAGCGCGGTTTTCTTAAGATTGTGAGGTTATTAAAATATCTTGGAATTCGATAGGGGACAAATGGGCATTTTCAGAAGAAACGTTAAAAATCTTTAAGCATTACGTGGGGTATTAACCATTAACGCTCCCAGTGTGCCCTCTTCAAACAGGTAAATGCAAGGTAAAATAACAGGATTGACTCTTTTAGGTATGAGGTGTTAAGTACCGGTTTGACGTCAATGTTAAGGACTAGATTGCTGTTGATGGTCATGTGTTAAGGACCGGTTTGATGTCAATTTTGATGACCAGCTTAATGGTGATGGTCCTGTTAGGATAAACTTGATTTAGCCCAAGAGGGATTTTGTATTGTTCATATCCACAGATGTCACTGGATATGGGAGCTTGAACAGCGACGGATTGAAGTAATCAAAGTCTAGGTTTCAACAAATATCAGTAATCGAAGGCGAACAGAGGAAGGGGAAGAGAGAGTTTGAGTGGGACGAGGCGACTCCGGCAGTTCAAGGAAAGAATCTGTGGTGAGAGTATCATTCTCAGTTGAATATCAACACGCTCAACTTCTTGTGAAATATTTTATTAACCTGATATAATTTATAGCCTTCAGCACATGTAACATTTTAACTTTTAACTTTTCATCGGCCGTCAGCCTTTAAAAAAATTATTTTTACATATAATTTGTGTAAGGAAGGTAGCTACCCTCTAAATTTCAATTTGTCAATCAAATATCTAAATTTCTAAACAAATCACATATTTACAACTTCAAATTTTTGTCATTCAATCTTTAATACACAACTTATTTTTCACATTGTGTATAATAATTTATCAATTTCATTCATGATACCTATGAAATCTATAAGGCCACTGAATAGCCACAGTTTTACATATTGAATACAGGTATAGCATAGGTATTAGGTTTTGGCTATTGGCGCCCATAAAATACTAAATTTTCAATAATTTTCGAACCACGACCTAGCCTCCACAACATAAACGAGAACCGGGTAGTTTCATCTTTCCTAAACCAATCAGGGGAAGGAATTGATGTTACAGAATTTTGATTTCCGAGTTATTTTCTTATTATTTCGAGGGTTGTTTCGACCCCAAAATCCCATTGGAAGTCGTCGTTGACATTTCTGTGCCAGAATGTTCGTACTAAAATTATTTTTGGCAGTTGTTTCGTGTCTTCCCATTTTTGGGAGTGAAAAATACTATAATAATTATATAGATATTGTTATATATTTCAGTATTCTCCCACAGATGGAAAGCTACTTCCATTATTTAATTTTATATACAACTCCTTAATACACGAACGCCTATGAACACTCGGGCGTTACCGTAAGTTTGAGCTGCTGTTGTTACGTAGGTGATATCGGTGCAGTTGGAGTAAATGATTTCGATTATATCCCTTTAAAAATGGTCTTAAAAACTTATAGATAATTATACAATTTTTATGGGTAATCATAAGAGCTTCTGTGGTTTATAAGGTTTTATGCAGTACAATAACTTTGCCATATAGAAATTATATTGGGATGAATAAGTATCTAAAGGAATCATATTTGAGTTGGCAAACCGATATTCTTAGGCCTAAAACACACTAGGCGGTTTTCGCCGAATCGGCAGCCGACTCGACACATGCTGTAATAGAAACAAATGGAGCTGTTCACACTATGACGCGCTGCGAGAAAGCGGCATCCACCACCGCGCGTACCGTCGTTCGATTCATGTGCCGAATCGTTTTTATTGCTTCGAGCGGCGTATGCTGCAATGTAAACAAATGGACCTGTTCACACATTCATTTATTTGTCGAGCGGTTTGAGCTTGCATTGAAGCCAAATTGCACGTTAAAAGTCTCTACTCCTCTAAAATAGATCCTATTACTGATACTGAACTATTAATAAATGTAATTCATGAATGACCTGCTATATGGGATATGAAAAACAATGATTATGGTGACAGAAATAAAAGAAAAGAGCTGGGAGAAGTAGTTATATTATACTGTTTTATTATATTGTTTCTCATTCGGGTATTCTTCTTTATTAAATCATTTTCCAAAATATACAGTCATTCGTATAATGATGTTTTCGACATTCTAATGAAATTGAAAAATTTCATAAATATAGTAGGTATTAAATAAACTTTTTGTTTCGAGTTCTTTAACAATAGGATGTTCTCGGATGCGCCTATTATTTCATTTTTTATTTTTGATGGACAGTATAATAAACCTAGCAAAATTAATTATTTCTTTGAGTCAGACAAATTCATTTTTGTCCCTGTATTATCAGCACTACCGAAAACAGTGACAACGTTGCCTTCCTACGACAAGTGATTAACCGCTTAGTGTGTGTTTTAACAAGCGGCTGCCGATTCGGCGAAAACCGCCTATTGTGTTTTAGGCCTTATTGGAATGTTTATAGTAAGTAAACACAGTTTTAATATGGCATTACAACTCTTAATTTGATAAGTTTTCATGGGATTTGAATATTGTTGAAACTAAAAAGGTTACATCAGTAAAACCAAATATGAGTTTTGTAACATTTTATAAGAAACAATTAGTATATGGTTTTTATAAGATTCGAGGGGTTGTTATCAGTTTAGTTTATGTAATAATTTAATGAGAATTTATAAGGATACCTATTATACGTTTGCGAGTTTTTATGGGATCTGACGAGTAATGAAATTGAAATGGTATACCAAGTAGGCATTTTATACATTATTATAATGATATATTTGTACTTATTTGTATAAGACTTCATGGGTCCATATAAGTTTAGTTCATATAATAATTTAATGGAAACGTATAAGGACGCATATTAAAAAGTATGAATAAGGACGAGTAATGAAATTGAAATGATATACCAAGAAGTTCCTAGTAGGCATTTTATACATTTTTATAATGATATATTTGTACCTACTTTATAAAACTTCATGGGTCCATATCAGTTTAGTCCATATAATAATTTAATGGGAACGTATAAGGACGCATATTAAAAAGTATGAATAAGGTATTATTACACCGAATACTTTGTGACTTTTTATGGGATCTGACTACTAATGAAATTGAGAAGATATACCAAAGTGTTCCAAGTAAGCATTTCATACATTTTTATAGTGATATATTTGTACCTACTTTTATAAGACTTTATGGATCCATATCAGTTTAGTTTATATAATGATTTAATGGGAATGTGTAAGGACGCATATTAAAAAGTAAGTTTTTTATGGGAACTGACGAGTAATGAAACTGAAATGATATACCAAGGAGTTCCTAGTAAGCATTTTATACATTTTTATAATGTTATATTTGTACCTATTTTTATAAGACTTCATGGGTCTATATCAGTTTAGTTTATATAATGATTTAATGGGAATGTATAAGGACGCAAATTAAAAAGTATGAATAACGTATCACATCGAACACTTTTGTGAGTTTTTATGGGATCTGATTAGTAATGAAATTGAAAAGATATACCTAGGAGTTCCTAGTAGGCATTTTATACATATAATGATATATTTTTCTTATTTTTATAAGACTTCATAGGTCCATATCAGTTTAGTTTATAGTTTGTGAGTTCTTATGGAATCCGAAGAGTAATGAAATTGAAGAGACACAGTAAGTTCCTATAGTATGCATTTTACACATTTTTGTAAGGATGTTTTGATACTTATTAGAGAGATATTGCAGTCAGTGATACCGCACGACGTTCGCTAATTACGTTACGTTATTGAGGCAAATAACACGGCTTTGATTCAGACTTATTGCATTGCAGTTCCATTCGTGCGTAACTAGGTTATGTAAAACGTCACTTTTTATGTCAAATAGTCGTTAAATTTACAAAATATATTATTCCTGTTGTAAAATATTAAAATTATGAAAGGTAAATTTTAAGTAAGTTCATTTTAAAATCAAACTGGTCTTATTTTCTAAAAAGGGGGCTCCAATTTACTCAAAAAACCTTTCAAACAAAATTTTTTGGAGTCGATTGTAGACAAAACAAAGATGAATTTTTGTATGATATGATTCATATGATATAATATTTACATATATTTAGGCTTATAATGGAGATTCCTCCATGTTGGAAGCAGGTATATTGGTTGGTGGTAATATAGAATACACAAATACAGATCGGCTGATTCTGGTTGTTCCCGATTTTCACCGAAGTGAGGATAACGTCGTTCGTTCGACGCTCGCTAAACGTACGGAAATTACGTCAGGCGCTAAGTTATTACCGCATGTCTTAACGCAGATTAAATATGCGCATGCTTAGATGTCAAATAACGCGATCCTGTAATAGCCGATGCCGTTATGTGACAATGCAATATCTCTCTATTACTTCCACATTCACGTAGTGGATTGGAAGTATAGTAAAAAAATTTTCAAAAATTTTCTTTCTTGAAATAGGTTAGAATGCCATGAAACGTCGAGATTTTAAATTCGAGCGAACAAAAATTTTCTGTCTGTCGGTCTGCCTGTCTGTCTAACTTTTTTTTTGTCCGCACGTTTTCTCCGGAACGGTTTAAGATATTGACTTGAAATTTTGTACACGTATATATTATAACGAGATCTGGAACTGGATTGTTTTTTGAAGATATCTGATGAAGGGTTGGGGGGGTAAATAGAGGTAAATAATGGGAAACATGTAAAGACAGCTGGTAAGAGTACAGAAACTTAAATTTGATGTATGTAAGATTTTTCATCCCCCCGCCACCCCCCTTTCCAATATTAAAGGGGATGACAAAATAAAATTGAGATATTTACTTGAAATTTGGTACACGCATATATTATAATGAAATCAGGAACTAGATTATATTTTTTATAATGTTTTTCAACCCCCCACCACCCCTACTTCATTATTAAAGGGGCTGACAGAATAAAATTGAGATATTCACTTGAAATTTGGTACACGTATGTATCATAACGACATCTGGAACTAGATTATATGCTGAGATGATTCCGTTGAAGGGTTGAGGGTTATTTAGGGGTAAATAGGAGAATATAAGTAAAGCAAGTTGGTAAGAGTACAGAAACTTGAAATTCTGTGTATGTACTACCCAGCTAAACAAAATCCTCGCAAGCACATTGTGAAATTACAAATAATATTTTGTTTGAAGTCACAATGTGAAATCATAAATAAAAGTAGCACGGACGTTCCAAGTACTTCGCTCGGCATCATGATATTATCCAAATTATAGACACCCTGTGAGGAATTTTGAGACATTTATGTGAACTCTGTAGTTCATAGATTGCTATTATGTATATAAAGTTAACAAGGAAACTTACTGATGATATCTGCTGTAACATTTCAAAATAAATTCAAAACATTTGTGGTAGATGGTAACAAATATATTTTATTAAACGTTTTTTTTTGCATGTCTTCGAGAGTTCTCTGTTTATGAACTTTCGAATATATTATATAACATTTTTTAGAGTCGCATAATTTGCATTTTTTCTAAACAATTTTGAAGTCGCTGGTACCTATATCTGCTTCAAAAAATTAATATATATGTCTATAATACTGATATGCTTATATTTAATAAATCCAAACAGAGGACATAATCATAAATATTAATTTAAATTATACCTGCATATATATACTTTTTTATTTTTGATTTTACGAAAAAATATCAAAGGAACAAACATATATTTTTGCTTGACTTGAAATTAACACTTTTATAATATATTATAAATATATAGTACGTTTTTTTTATTTTTTTTTTAATTTTAAGAGAATCTGTAATATGGCACTTCTCATTTTTTGAAGTAGAATAAAAATGTTTGGGTTCTTTCAACATTTTTTCCTAGTCAAAAATAAAAAAAGTTATTCTTTATAAAACTCAAAACAAAATGCCCTTTTTTTTTGTTGTATCAAATTTTATATTTAGACTTATTTTTCAATAGCAAACAACTTTTTCTTATAAAATTTTCCTCTAAAATTGGCTGCTTTTCCTCTTTAATCATATTATATATTTTCTTATAATTTGTGAATACTTTTTGTTCATTAAATGTAAAATTTTTCATGGTAATGTCATTTTTATGACAAGCAGAATTTTTTATAAATAATAGGTAACTTTTTTCCGTAAATCAAAAATAAAGTTTTCCCTCTTGTAAAGTCAATATCTGGGGACATACACGGGTATATGAAAATTTCTTGAAACATTTTTATTTTCTTTTATTTATTATTAATATATACCTATAATGCATATTTTATTTCTTTTGCTTTTTTGCTCTTTAACGGTCCTTCAAAATCAGCGCCCTTGACACTTGAACACATACACATATCTATTATATATCATCGAAATAAACGACAAACTTATTTCCAAGATTATAATTAGATATAGGTATGCTTGAACAGTTCCGGTTATGTAGAATAAGAATATAACGAATTTTCCTAAAAGATGAGGTAGGTAGAGGTAAGGTTATTCGCTGAACTAACAGACGCTGACGTCACTTTCACTATTTTAATTTAATTAAAAAATAATATATTTGCCGTTACAAATATAAATAAAAATGTTGAAAAGAAAATTTATAATATCGAATTGCTTTAGCATAGCAGATTATAATAATATAATTAGAAACATGCTTTTAATTGAACAAAAAAGTCAGTCGTGCCATAAATCCTTTATCTTTGGTCGTGCCTTTGTTATTCCTGGTATTGGATTATTATAGAAGATTAGAACACGTCGAGGGAGGTTGCATTCGCATGCGCCATATGATTAGAATTTGGCCGATGATGTACGATGTGGAAGCAAGCACGCCGTCGCGTGGGACGACATTAGCCATTTTGATATCGGCATTTGAGTGATTTTATTTGCTTTGCAGGTGTTAGATATATGTTCTGTGTCTGTGATTCACTTTCACTTCAGATAAAAGTGTCATTTGCAGCTGGTTTTAAAAATTAGAGTAGCCCAAATTGAGGTAAGTAAATATACTTTTACCTATTTTTGATCGCTGTAAGAAACTGATCTGAAGTACCTATTCGTTAAAAATGAAAAGCATGAAATTATGAAATCAAAATGATTGTCTCTTAAAATCCGAAATGTTTGTAGAATACTTGCAAAACAGAAAATTATGGCAAGTGTACAAAGTCAAGGTAGTAAATATGACAAGTTCACGGAAGATCACACATAACCTCAAATTTCCGGTTTTTTATATACTCTTATACTTTTCGCAAGTACGTAAACGAAGTGTATTCTGCATTTGATCATCACGTTTAGAAAAATTTGTCATATTTTGTTAGTCAAATTGTGAATGGCTTTCAAAATGTTCGCCCGCCTGGCCGTCCGTCACATTTTTTGTTAGCAAGGTAGGTAACTTAAGAGCGGAGAGTCCGATCGTATTGAAATTTGGATGGTAAGTTAGTGTTAGCTGAAGGAAGAACCCTATTGTTTTTGAAAAAAATCGAACAGTAATTATAAAAGTTATTAAACATCTCAATAAAAAAATGTACCTAAAGGGGAGTGCAACAATTTGATAAGATTATGCAAAAACAAAAATACTGCATACTAACTGATGACGAGCGCATCATCAGGAAATTATTAAAATTAAAAATACAGCAACTAGGTATACCTAAAAAATTAACTTATTTTCAAGAATGTTCAACAATTAAATAAAAACTTCAGTAAACTGGTGTGGCGAAGAGATGTTTACATCTAATTATTATTGTTTTGATTCAATTTTTCAAATTGGAATCAATATTGTTGACTATGTAAACAAATTGTCTAGATATTGGTTACATAGTTTTCTTGCTGTGACTTTTCTTCAGAAAAAATTAAATTTTGTCCATAAACTGAGTTTACGTAATGTGAGTAATAGACTGGATTACATTTTTTTAATTTCAATCGTGTTTTAGATTTAAACAATGCTTGATGTGAAATTAGTTTTAAGCGTATTTTTGATATTTGCATATCAAGTGAACTTTTTGATATAATTATATTAATTAACTTTTTTTTTTGTTTGGTAAAATTAACGACATAAAATTTCAGGTGGATCGGTCTTTAACATACTACTAATGTTTAATGTAGGTACTATAAATTCTCGTTTTTATCATGGTGACACATTATCAATGATTTTAAACCTGACATATGAAACCTTTAGCAATATACTTATGTTTTGTCTATACTGTTTATTAAACGTTTTAGTTTTTAACACTTATTTTTTAGTTCTTCTTGAAAATAAAAATTGTTGACGTTAAATTAAAATATTGATAAAAAATCACTATTTCTCTGTGAAAAATGTGTAAAACTTTGTATATAAAAAAAAATGTAAAACATCAGGTTCGGTATACATAAAGACAATAAGTGAAGTACGAGAGATAAATAAAATTAACTGATAGATTTTTTAGGAAGTTGTCATTTAATGCCTCAATTATTAATTTTAATTATAGACTCCATATCTTTTTCTAGGAAATTTAATTCATCACAAAAAATTCTAATTATCTTGTTTATATGATATTCTTTTCCATGCTTTTAAATAATCTTGATTGATTATAAAAATTATACGTGATATTTTTTTGTAATCATTAATAATCTTTCTCAAAATTGATTCAAATAATGAGAAACTTATGTCTACATTATAGTGTATACACGGCCTATTCACATTGATATATAGATACTGTTAGAAGACAAGTGAAAATTATAGAAGTAAAATTTTCAACCATACTGAAAATAATATACCTACTGCTGCAGTGAAAGATCACATTGGTAATGTTTTGGCTATACAATTTAATTTAACCATTTGCCTTTCCACTCTCCAAATTGTATTTCGAAATAATCAAATTAAATGTTTAATTTTTTATCTTTATAGATGTACAAGAAGAAAGTGCTAGTACTACCTTTAGCCAAGTTGGAACAAGGTCAAATACATCTTTATCAGTTGCGTCACCTCCTCAAGTAGGTCTGTACTTTGAAAAAATCATGTTCTCTTTATAACTGCACTTTAAATTTAAAAAAAATAGTTAAAGTTTATTGTTATTTTTAGGCCTTACAAGTTGCAATTGCGATGAAAAATTGCAGCAAATAATAAATATTTTAAGTGACCAAAGATTTGTACTAAATGAAATTAGACAAAAGATGTTTGAACCTGAACCTCCAACAGATCTTGGACAATTTCCTATTAGTCTACCATTGGCAGCTTTAGCAGATATTGAAGAAATAGAAAATAATCTCAAAGAGAAGAAACTCTCAGAATTATTTGTATGTATTAATTAATTTTTGTGTATTTTTATTATAAAGTATTATATAAGTAACAGTTAATTATCAGGTGTCTGCCAAAATGACTGTTATCCTTTGTTTGTTATTAAGATACATAAAAAAATGAGATGCATTTAGAAGTTCTGTCATACCGAAAAAATGTGTTAAGCGCTCCCGGTCTATATATAATGTTCTTTAACAACTTTTTTATACCGGCATGGTAGCGCAGTTGGCTAAGGCGTATAGGTGGCGATACGCATAGTCATATACTGCCATCGTGCTACTGGGTTCGATCTCCAGCTCCAACACTGGCAATGTCGGTCGGTAATGGATGTTGTCTGCGTTTTTTTCAAATATGTAACCCCCTTCTGGACAGCCCTAGGCTTTGGAATTGGGAGTTGTCTACTATATGTGGTGTGTTTATATCTAACTATAAGTATGTTTTTATTTCAGAAAAATGTAATTCTTACTTTGGGTGGATCTGGAGGGAAGGATTTTACAAACAGAGCTATGTCTCATGTATTCACTAACGAATTGGCGGAACTTTGTTCCTGGACTGGGGCGAAACACAATTTTGCCATTCAAAATTTAAAAATGATAGCACTTATATTTTGTAAGTATGTAGAACCCTCTGAACCCTTATGGCCAGTTACACTAAGGGAATTAAACTCAATTTATTAAATTTAAGAAACTTTACAACACTAGTTTTTTACTTGTGAATTATTTATGATCACAAAATGAATATAATCACAATTGGAATACTGGCGTGTTTTATTTTTTTCTTGGTTATCACTTTTCTTAAATTGTGTATTCTTTTCAGATTGCATAAATAAAATTACAAAAATTTCTGCAAAAGACTTTGAATTATTCGTTAAAGATTGGTTACGACATGCACGACAGCGAAAGGAGAGGGAAAAGGCAAAGGATACAAGAAAAAGTGCCATTTACAACTTGGACCTCAACTAAAAGAAACAAAAAAATATGTTGTATTTATTTTTTTTTGACAAAATAGAATATATTTTTTGTTATACCATTTATTAAAAGTTTTTTAGAAAAATACAATTGGTAAAATTGAAGTGTTTTTATATTATGTTGTGTGTCCACAGATGGATGCATGAATAGGTTAAAATTTTGAAGTTGGATGTTCATATTCTGAATTAAATCTAAAACTATAAGATGTCACAAAAAACCAAATATGTGATGTGCCCTAAAATGAGTAAAATCATACAAGTACTGGGTGTTTTGGAAGCAAATTTTAAAAAAGTGTTAAGAGTAAGCTGCCTTTTATTTTCAAAGATACCAAAAATGTATGCTAAGAAAAGTTATTCAGAATAAAATCTACGTATGGTTTGAAATTTTTAGAAAAATCTGCTTACAAAAATGTTAAGACTTGCTGTGAAACTTCAAGATGTGATTTTAGAAAAATAATTGAAAAGTGCTGTAAAGGGCAATTTTTCTGAAAATTCAAATCGGACATTTTATTCTCAACAACTTTTAACATACATTTTTCGTATCTTTGAAAATAAAGGCGGCTTACTCTTAACACTTTTTTAAAATTTGCTTCCAAAACACCCTGTATTTGTATGATTTTACTCATTTTATCGCACATCACATATTTGGTTTTTTGTGAATTAGCAGGAAGTCAAAAAGTGATTCTTCTGGAAAGCAGTGTTTTTTGCCTAAATATACTAAAAAGATTATTAAAATAATAGTCTTAATGCGACCTTACTTACACGTAGCAATAGAAGGAAAATATATATCGCAAAGTGACTATTTTGTAATTATTTAATAGATATGAATGCGAGTTGCACAGTGACGATAATTAATGTTATATTTATGATTCTAAATAAACGTCCCTTACAAATAACATTTCATTACAAAAGAATTAAATTTTGCGACATCGCAAAACATCTGTGCCATGACCTGTGTGGCGGACATTTGGCGGTCGCCGCATCGTTGATTTTTATATAAAAATAACATCACGTGCGATGTCCACATCCACAATGTGACTTCCCCGTGACGAAAATGGAACGTTTTTTTCTTACTGGGTAGAAGCCAGTCTCAGATTCTTTACAATATTTTTCAACCCCCCCCCATCACCCTACTCCATTATTAAAGGGGTTGATAAAATAAAATTGAGATATTCATTTGAAATTTGATACACGTATAACGACATCTGGAACTAGAATATATTTTGAGATGATTCCGCTGAAGGGTTGGGGGTTAAATAGGGGAAAATAAGTAAAGCAAGCTGGTAAGTGTACAGAAACTTAATATCCGGTGCATGTACTAGAAGCCAAGGTCTCGGATTATTTATAATATGTTTCAACCCCTCCATCACCCCTACTCCATTATTAAAGGGATTGATAAAATAAAATTGAGATATTCACTTGAAATTTGGTACACTTATGTATTATAACGGCATCTGAAACTAGATTATATTTTGAGATTCCGTTGAAGGGTCGGGGGTTATTTAGGGGTAAATAGGAGAATATAAGTAAAGTAAATTGGTAAGAGTACAGAAATTTGAAATTTGGTGTATGCACTAGATAGAAGCCAAAGCCTCAGATTTGTTTATATTTTTCAACCCCCCACTACCCCTACTCCATTATTAAAGGGGTTGATAAAATAAAATTGAGATATTCATTTGGAATTTGGTACACGTATGTATTATAACGATATCTGGATTTAGATTATATTTTAGATGATTTTGTTGAAGGGTTGGGGGTTAAATAGGGGAAAATAAGTAAAGTACCTACAGTCAGGAGTGTAATGAATTTGCGAAAATAGTCAAATGAATATATGCATAATAAGGAAGTTACATAGGTCTATAACAACCATTATCCGCTTCAACTAATGCAATTTCTTCACATATAATTTGCTATAACTTTATTATTATACATAATAAAACAAAAATTTGAAAACTGTTAGAAAGACTAGGGAACAATCTAATTTTCTAGTTTTTTCACTTTTTCACTCTTGGGGGTTGTTTGGACACCGATATCGCCAGACGAATTTAGGGGGTGTATATACAAGCCAAATACTATACCTTTCAGTGTTCCACGGAAGTCGAGATAGATCTCGTTTTGAACTCTACTATGACCAACGTCCTAGAAAACTGCAATGGCAAGATCGATTCTTGGATCTTTTTGAGAAATTTGTGAATGGCAATGGACCGGCTACAAATCAGGGTCATGAATAATTATTTTAGTCTCGCAGTGTAATGAGTACAAGTAAACCATTGTAGGATGGCCGATAGCAGCGCAGAGAGAGAGAGAGAGAAGAAATATTGTCGCTATTGGATAGAGACAAGTTTCTTAACTATGAACGCAGTACAGTCGGGGAAGAAGTTTCAGTAAAAGGTGCTCTCTATTCACCGAGAACCCCGGTATGTCACAAGTCAATTGGTATTTTCGAATGAACAACAGTTCTTTGTTTTTATATTTGAAATATTTGTAAATTATAATATTTAATTGTTTTAGTTTCAAGTATTCAATACGGATATGGCAAACATACAAAATAAATACACATTATATTAAATGTAATGATACTACAATTATAAAGTTTGAGATAAATGCTTACAACATATTTTTTATTTACCTTTGCTCTATCCAACTTCCGAAGTAATCCAGCGAACAATATTAAATTATATTATTAGTAGTCGGTAATAATATAATAATAATGATTCTGCTGATGACGCTTCAACACGTGATACCCGGCGATTAGCCGTGGTTACAAAAAATGTCCCTTTTTATACTCTGTCTTTATACACTATTTATAATATAGTTTTTTATGCAATTAAAATAAAATATATTTTGCTATACATAACACAACTGATAATAGATTTGTACACATACTTTTCAAAATGTATAATAAGAGCTCCATCTGTAGATTCCTGCTCCATAAATTTTAAAACAAAACTTATAATTTCTTGACAAAGATTTATGTTTTACTTTGCTTTCAAATATCATGATATTTTCTTATAAATACTGCTAGTGATAGATAGTACACGTAACAATGTGTATATGTAGATACTTGTGCATTAAATATAAGTTATACACTACAAGCACTTTTCTCGAGACTGTACCACCGATGTTTACACGAGCAAGGAACATAAACAAGTGGGCGGGTTTCGACCACTGCGCATCCTAATCTCATCGGTCATCGGCAGCCACCGTAGCCTCGTACACGTCGTACACAGATGAGTAGAGATGGGCAAAGTGCCTCTTTTTACTGATCCGCTTCTTCGGATCTGACTCCTACAAAGGAACCGACTCAGTGAGTTGACTCAAAGGAGCTGCATGACTCACTCACACAATTCGATGCGTTATTCGCGCGGGGAGAATTTATATCGGCGGGTGGGGCGAGGCAGTCGGCTCCAGCTGGCACAAACCGAACAAAGTACAAACAAAACCAACTCAGTTCTACTCCGGCGAGACAGAGACAATATATTTTTCACGTTTTATAAATACAGACACAAGGCGCGCATGCAATAATTATTTGATTTTAACGGGTTTATAAGTAAATTTAAATTATTTTAATATATGTTTTAAAATGTAGTCTAGACGAAATAGCGAAATTTGGGATCACTTCACCCAAATAGAGAACGATGATGTTAAATGTGGATATTGTTCTCAAATTTTAAAATTCAAAAATTGTTCAACAGGAAATCTAATTCGCCACATGAAAACTAAACACTTTGGTGTACCACTGTATAGGAATAAGTGCCGTCAATTAGAACGAATTGAGGGTGAAGCAGCAGGACCTGCAGCTATAGAAGAAATAATAACTGTTGAAGAAGAAAATCAGGGAAACAAAGAAAATCGTATCCGTTCACAAAATAACAGTAATGCTCAAACACGATCCACACAACAATCCTTGATGAATGATTTTGTCAGATACAATAAACCAGTTTCTGTAAAAAAATCTAAGGAATTGGATCGACAGTTGATTAAAATGTTTGTCAAAGAATATCATCCTTTTAGTGTAGTTGAGGACACTGAATTTAAAAAATTTGTGCAAATGCTGTGTCCTGGTTACCATTTACCGAGTCGAAAAACAGTGTCTGAGAGTTTAATTCCCCAGCTCTTTAATTCAACTCAGGAAACATTGAAAGAAAAAATTAATCAGGCAACTGCAGTGTGTATCACAGCAGATGGATGAACGTCTTTAAATAATGAAAGCTTTACTGGTATAACCGCACATTATTTAGGTAAAAATACAAAACTTGAATCAAGTGTTTTATGTTGTGTGTCCTATAATGAAAGGCATACAGCGGAAAATTTGTGTCGACTATTGAAAGAAAAATTTCAAGAATGGAAATTAGATAATAAAGTGGCGGCAGTAATTAGTGATAATGCCGCAAACATTACAGCTGCGGTTAGATTGGGACAATGGCGTCATTTACCTTGTTTTGCCCATGTCATTAACCTCATTGTCCAATCTAGCTTAACAGCAGAAAATAATAATGGCATTAAAATTATGATTGACAAGGTAAAACGAATTGTGGAATTTTTTAAAAGAAGCTCTACTGCCTTAGCGAAGTTGCATTCTATTCAAGAGGGCATGGGATTAGCAAAACTTAAGCTAAAACAGGATTGTCCGACTAGGTGGAATTCCACATTTGGCATGTTGGCGAGAATATTAGAAACAAAAGATGCAGTTATTTCAACACTTGCCATTATAAACAGTGATCTGAATACTCTTTCTGCAATGGAATAGATTTCTTTGAAACAAGTCAGTGATATTCTGCAAGTATTTTACGCCGTGACCAATGAAATATGTGGTGAAAAGGTAACAACTATTTCCAAATTATTAGTACTTACGAATGCTATTAAAAATAATATAAACATCTACTGCACAACAGAGTCACCTTTTACTCCCACTCCAGAGGTAAATAATTTTCCCGTCACACTTAAAGAGCAAATGAATAAACGTTTAAAGTATGTGGAGGATAACGACATATGCGTCCAAGCAGCACTGCTCGATCCTAGATATAAGAAATTTGCTTTTTCTGGTGACGAAAGTAAATATAAGGCTGCCTATAAATCTCTTACTAGAAGGGCAAGTTCCATAGTAATAAACAATGCTGATGATAATCTATCTTCAATTAATTCGGCCCCATCTACTTCGGCAAATAAAAATGAAAAATCCGAACCATCTAATATGTCTAAATTAAAATTTGCACCTCTTTTGTGGCAACATTTTGACGCAGAAGTGAAAAAAAAGTAAAACTTCTGATAGCCCAATTGCCGCAGGAATTATCGAAGTGGATAATTACCTTAAAGAACCGATAATAGACAGGCACGAAGATCCACTTTTATGGTGGAAGAATAAAAAAGAGCAATATCCCAAACTCTATGACTTGGTAACAAAAAGACTGATAATAGTTGGAACATCGGTACCTTGTGAAAGGCTTTTTTCAAAAGCAGGTCAGATTTTGAATGAGAGAAGATCTCGGCTTACTTCAAGAAAAACATCGCAAATCATTTTTTTAAACGAAAACCTGTCTAGTGTTATATTTTGTTAATATCATATTTAAACATTTTGTTATTTTTTGTTTAGACAAAAGAATTTTATTTTAGAAAAATATTTTGTTTTATATCGTTATTTATTTTTAATATTATTATAATTTATATATTCTAGAATAACCTGTCTTGGTTTTAGCCGTATTTTATTAATGATCTCATGCTATTTTTTATTAAGTAAAAATGAAAGTTATTTTATTTATTTGTCATACCTATTTATTTATTTATTTTATAAAAATACTTTTTCGTTTTATATCCTTTAAAAATTTTTATTATTGTTATTATTATTATGATTCTACAAAGTATTGTTTCGTTTGCATTTATTAGAATACATATTTTCTGTTTAACTTGTTTTGTTTTCTTTTTAATAATAAAAGTAAATAAACAATTAAATATTATATATGTAAACAGTGAACGTCCGCTCGCAATGTGAGGCAGTGCGCCTATGCATTGTGTTGAATTATCAAACGACTCGTTGGAGTCGTTGCCGTTGGTTCTGTCTTTCTGTGAGGGACGTGCGA
The DNA here is from genome assembly GCA_963583905.1 of Stenurella melanura. Classification (NCBI taxonomy): domain Eukaryota; kingdom Metazoa; phylum Arthropoda; class Insecta; order Coleoptera; family Cerambycidae; genus Stenurella; species Stenurella melanura. The sequence continues at coordinate 68,672,251 of OY757318.1, forward strand.
ATCGTGGATTCGTGGCAACTCGATGTACCTCGCAGCGGCAGTGTTGCGAATCGTACGATAATTATCGTTTTTGTACTATAATTTCATCTATTGTACGATATACGATAGTACATGTACGATAATGATGATTTATACGATAATTTCAAGTATTCACAGATTAGGTCATCTTTGAAGTAGGTAATATGTAAATAGTAGTAGGTATTTTAACAGTAGGGTAAATTGAGTTGGTAATAACAGTTACAAGTTACAAGGATCAAAATTCCCTGTTCTATATACATTCCTGTCCTGCACTCCTGCACTGACATGTCATTCGTGTTATCGTGTTATTCGGTGTTATTTTTATGGAAAGGGCAGTATGTGGCAGTATTTTATTTTAACATATTACAATGATACGATGTCTAGTTCGGATGAGGAAAGGTGGTGTTCTACGCCTGATTACAAAAAACAAAAAAGACAGGAAAGCTCAAAAAAACAAAAACGTCGTGCACAGAGTTATAGAAAAGACTGGGAAACTTTGCCGGATTTCGCAGGTTGGCTGTCAGCGACAACGGGTTGGTAATATTCTCTTAGTTCATCAAGAAACTTTTATTAATAAAATGTAATTAATTTTTTCAGATCCGTTGAAAGCTTATTGCCGTGCATGCAATACTAACTTAAGAGCAGAGTTGATAGTTTTAAAAAATCACTCACAATCAGCAAAACATAAAATTAGAGTTAAAGCTATACCAAAAACATTAATAACAGATGTATTTAAGAGGAGCAGCACAGTAGACAATCAAAAGAAAAACGCTGAAATTAAACTCTCCGCATTTTTTGCGGAACATAATATTTCAATGAATTGTGCAGACCATTTTGGAAAACTTTTAAAAGAGTGCTTTCCGGATTCTACAATAGCAAAAGAAATTGTTTTAAATAGAAAAAAAACAACACAGATTTTAAAAAATGTTATAGCTCCTTGCGCTAGAGAGGAAGTTACTTTAATATTAAGAAATAATCAATTTAGTTTGTTAATTGATGAATCCACAGATATTGGGTCTGTAAAAACTCTATGTATATGTGTAAGAGTTTACAACAACGAAATGGGGAGAGTCGTTACTTTATTTTGGAAGTTAATTCAAATATTTACTGGAGCGGAACCGGATGAAGCAAATGAAGGAGCTACTGCAGAAAGATTGTATACTGAGTTATTAAATGCTCTATCAGCCGACAACATACCATTAAAAAACGTTATAGGTTTTGGGTCCGACGGATGTAACACTATGTTTGGGAAACATACATCAGTAGTATCTAAATTAAAAGCGGTAGTACCACACATAATAGTACAAAAATGCATTTGCCATTCCCTCCATTTATGTGCCAGCGAAGCGTGTAAACATTTGCCACGAAAGTCTGAAAACTTAGCAAGAAATATTTATGGTTTCTTTAAAAGCAGTGCTAAAAGACAAGCTTCGTATCGTGAATTTCAAGACTTTTGCAATGTTGAACCACATAAAATTTTGCGACCTGCACAAACCAGATGGCTATCACTGCTGTCGGTAGTAAAACGCATTCTGGAACAGTGGGAACCGTTGAAATTATTTTTTACCTCTAATTATATTGAACACAGACTTGTTGCCAGCGAATTGATATATCAGGATCTTAATGACCCAGGAATTAAACTTTTTTATATTTTTTTGAGTTGGATTCTGCCTAAGCTTGTTGACTTAAACAAATACTTCCAAGGTGAAAGAGTTTTGATTCACATGCTACATGAAAAAATGTCTTGTGTGTACAAAGATATTTTAATGACATATATGGACAATTCTTATGTACGCAAAATGAAATTAAAAGACATAGACCCTACCAATGAAGAAAACTTTGTGCCATATTCAAATATGTATCTTGGAATCGGAGTTGCACAGAATATACATAAATTAAACGAAGATTTGAAGACAGACTTCTATGAAAGATGTCGACTTTCCTAGTCACAAGTTGCCAAGAAATAAAAAAACGGTATGATTTCAACGATCCAGTTTTAAGCAAATTGAATATTTTACAAATAAAGAACGTTAGAAAGAAAGAGCACAACTCATTATTAAATCTTATCACTTGCGTTCCTCATATATGTGACCCGAACGATATTGAAAAAATACAGCGTATTGATGATCAGTGGAGACTGTTACAAAATTATAACGAATTGTCAGAAGATAATACTGACGATTTAGACGTTTTCTATCACAAATTAAGCAAAATCACCGGTTTTGAAGACAAACTCTTATGTCCAGAATTATGCAAATTTATACTTACTGTGCTATCACTTCCGCATTCGAACGCTAGCTGTGAAAGAGTGTTTTCTAAAGTAAACCTGATAAAAACTAAACTTAGAAATCGGTTGATGACAGACACGGTAAATGCTTTATTACTGTCTTCGCAAATTGTAAATTTGCAAAATGGATGTGTTGACTTCAAGCCAAGCAAACGTATGGTGCATATGATGACAACCAGTAATTTGTACCCTCGAGAATCCGGAACTTCAACCTCAACTGAAAGTGAAACCGACCACGATGAAATGATTTGGTTTGAAGAATTAGAAAATTAAGTATTAAACGTGTTTTTTTTTAAAATTTTATTATTTGTACTTTATTTGTATCTCAGACGATGTTAAGTTTTAAATGTATACGCTATAAAGTTTATGTATCGATTTTCTGTTGTTTTGAAACGATTCTTATGAACTGTTTACGTTTTAAATTTTTTTATTAAAATAAATGTACCTAAGCACATTTCTATTTTTTTAAATTAGGTGTAATATAGTGATTAACGCCAAACACGCACCGCCATGGTTGTCCAGTGTTGCCGGCTTATCGATGCGAGGATAAAGTTTTCCCATAGTTAAATCGAAGGTTAATAATACAGTAGGGTAACTTCCCCCTACAGAGTGTAGGCCACGCCACCACGCGTTGATAGCAGGAGTAAGGTTATCGATGCGTGTACGACGCTCAGTAGAAGAAGTGACCCTACTGTATTATAAACTGTGTTCTAACTATGTGATGACTTGTTATCATTGATAGCATTGATAAACCGGACCTCAATTAAAATTCTTTAAAAACGGTAATTTATTTACTACGCATGCGCAATGGGCCGGCGTATTTGTTTCATTTTTAACTATAAAAAGAGGGTTAAATTTGTATATTTGTAGAAAGCTGAGGACTTGTAATAATTATTCTTTTTTTTATGCGATTTTTGTGGGAATATGCGAAATTATACGATTTTATTTAGAGTGCGAAAATTATTGCCTGGTGGTCAAATTCTGGGCAAATTGCCAAATTTTGGGCCAATTGGCAACATTGCTGTTGTCACTTTTCAGTCGGCGAAAGTGTACGATAATGTACGATAATTTGGCCGTCGTTTTCGCTATAATTTGGTTCAACACAGTTCGCAACACTGCGCAGCGGTAAAGGTGTTGATGAAAAGAGCCGAGAGTCAAGATAAGTGGAAATGGTGATCCGATTCACTTGACTCACAGTACTGAGTCGACTCTTTGAGTTAACTCGCTCATGAGTTACCCATCCCTACAGATGCGTGTGCCGCCGCTGGACCCGCAGTCCCTCTGGCCCTGCAGAGCTTCGAGACCACCGACGGCCGGCTCACGTGGAACTATTTTGATGAGGCCGGTTACATAGCCCGTGGTGGACTCAGGCAGGGGGAGGACCCCTATGTACGAAACAGGTTTAATCAAGAAGCCAGTGACAGTTTACCCAGCAACAGAGAGATTCCAGATACAAGGAATGCAATGTGTCGACGTAAAAATTGGAAAACAAACCTCCCGGCCACCAGCGTTATCATTACTTTCCACAACCTGTATAGGTATGTTTAGAGATATCGAGACTGTTTAGATAAGAAATTATTATTTTCAAGTTTCCTTATTTTAGTCTTAGTTTATTTATTTGTCCTTGATCATATTCCATTTTACTTAAATGAGTAATTATATTTTAGTTTTTTTCAAAGAATGTGCTTTGTTTGGTTTTAAAGAGTTTTAATTTAAACTTTCTTTTCTTAGAGATTTTAAGGATGTTCAGATATAAAATTGTTTCTAAGTGATCTTGTTTTATTTTTTTAAAGATTGTATGTACTTTGTTGTATCTTAGATATTTTTATTTCCGACAATTTTTTTTCTTAGAGATTTTAAGGCTGTATAGATAATTATTTTTGTTCAAGTGTTTTATTCTAGTCTCTTGTGTTTATCTGATTAAATTGAGTAATAAACAGTAGTCAAAATTCTACTCTTTGTATTATTTACAAACAGTATGAACATTTTGTAATACAATTAATTTTCATATAATTAATGGTAATGAATTTACTATATTCATTCTTTTCGTTTCAGCTTCATCAATATCTTCGTCTTGATTTGGTCTCCAAGTCTCTTCTATTTTGAGGATTGTTTCTCCGCTCTTCTATAATTTCTGCGTTTATATCTAACAAATCCTCCAGCGTGTCATTGGAATAAATACATATATTATGTAAAATACAAGCAGAAACAACTAAAAGACTTATTAAATCTAGTCTAACTGTTTCTAAAGATTTTAATCTACGAAACGGGCCTTTTAACAGACCAAAGGCATTTTCAATGACAGCTCTAGTTTCATTTAAAGTAGTATTAAAATGTTTCTACCTTTTCGACAAATTGCCGTAATTTTTGAAACCTACTAACAAAGTAGGCTGGTAGGCCAAATCTCCTATCAAATGACTCATTAGGGAAAGAAACATCATTATTTTGTATACTTCGATAAAGATCTGATCTTCTGAATAATGTTTGGACATGAACAGATCAGGCTTTGCCTGCATACACATCAGTGAAAAGCAAGTCACTATCACATACTCCTTGCAGTACAATAGAATGATATAGCTTTTCCTGTTGACGAAGGAGGTGTGGCTTCTTAATAGGACTTTTATGGGAATATGACTTCTATCTATTGCTCTTATAAATCCTTTAAGGCTATAACGACTCCGAAACTTTTCCATTATACTTTCAGCTCGTTCGTGGGTGGGCCAAGAAATTATATTACATTTACTGTTAACATTGAGTAACAAATGCTAACAACGATAAAACACCTCCCAACAACGAATCCGTTTGATACAGATCTAAAACATGAGAATATTTAATTATTATTTGAAAGCATAGGCAGGTACTTTCAATGATTCCAAATTAGCAGAACACCTCAACATTATGAGGATTTGTTTCTCCAACAATATTGAAGGTTTTCCAACTTTTAAGTCAGTATTTGTTACAGACTCCTTCTCAAAGATGAATCTGGATCCATACGGAAGTGAATTTTAAACTGCTTGTCGTTCATATTTGTAATTGTAACTTCATAAAGGTTATACATTTTATCATCACATTTTTCTTCGTCACTGCTGTCATCACCAAACATGATGTTGTATGCAAATTTACAAATTAACCCCGTTATAGCTCCTCTATCCATTTGCACTATAACGGTGTTTGTTTACGTTAGTGAATAAGGACATAACCTAAATGCCCAAAATTGACGTGTTAAAACACTAAACACCCCAAGTCCGTTCGAATATTCCCTGATAACTCTATTCAATCTAGAGTCACGTGACTAAGAACTCTATTAGCGCCACGCTTTAGTGTTCCAGTTCCAGAATATAATAAACGAACTACGAACGAAAGAATTATTATAAAAACAAAAATTTCATTTCGAAAGTACAACGAATGCACCCTCCGCTCCATTCCATCGTCAACGCCGTTGCGTAGATACGTCGCACAACAACCCACTATACATTTCCGTCAATACGAATTCCCACGAGGTTGAACAGCCGCCTGTCCGCATAAAATCATCCGCTCACGCGCACAACGCACGGAGTCGAATCTCTCTTTCAACTTAATAACGTAAATTAACATAATCCGTTTCCAAGTAGACATGAGCTATTCATGACTCACTAGACCTGCATGTAAAAAGTCGCGTAGGCCACGGCATTCCTATTGGTGTTTTATGTCATGATTTTACGTCACTTCCGCGTTCTGGAATTTCTAACGAGTATAAAAGACCAAAGTGACGACTCACAAACAAGTAGTAAGCCACATCGCGTTAGCAAGTCAACTTCTCTGCGCTTGAAATTCGCGTATCTAAGATTGACTTTTTAAATAGTTGAGTTTTACAAAGTTGCAAGTATACAAATTGTAACATAAGTGTGACCAAATACCATTCTAAATAAAACCAATTGTAAATAATCGTTAATAAACGCTTTTTCTACCTTCATTATCTATAATTCAGTGTTTCATTTCTACGACAAAATAAGTGCAACACAGTCTACCAGAGCCTACCTGAAAACTATCTACTAGATCCAAGCAGAGTTCATGTCTCCGCGACACAAGGGCTAGCTGGCGCCCATTTCATTCAATCAAAAAACTACAAATTTGCTAGCCATTCAATCTAACTCATCACAAATCAGATAAAAGGTCAAATACGAAAAATCTCAAAAAACCAAAAAATATTCCCACATATTTCTCCTGCTCTCTTGGACAGAGCCAGAAAAGAATACCTTCCATATCCTATAAACTACAATTATCTTGGTAACTAGTTAAAAATACATAAGAAAAGTAAATATAGAAAATCCAACATTATACAATACTTTAAAGGTATATAAGTAAACTTAAAAAAGAAACAGACTTACAGATTAAAACTTTTAGATAGAATTCTCTAAGTAAACTACTATGTTCCTCGACTTTTCTTTATAAAACCTGAAATTCTGCCTCAACTTACCACTCCTTGGGGTATTGCTCAGTTCCTCCCTTCACCACCCATTGGGGAATCAAGTGACGCGACGCAGAGAACGCTGATTCCTTTGCACTCAACCCACCTCTCGTCTATCTTCCAACCTAACTTGATTTAACAAAACCTATCTATCTATGATACAATACATCCACATATAAATAATAACCTAAATGTAAATTGTTTATTGTTTTTTCTACATTACTGTTTAAATTATTTTTGTTTTAATCATTAAATGTATTTTAAATTGTGCTGTATTGTGTAAATTGGAAATATTGTTTTTTTCTACATTACTGTTTTAATAATTTTTGTTTTTAATCCTTGAATGTATTTTTAATTGTGCGTACATGTAGACTGTAATTTTAGTAGTTTTATTGTTCTAACCTTACTTATTTGACGTGTCTAAAAAATTTTATATTTTCTCAAGACCAATAATAATAATTATTATTATTATTATTACTAGCATCGACTATTTGTTAAACCTTCTAAAGTAAGAGCTGCTATACTGAAAGTCTGCTCGAAAAAATCTCCCGGATTAGACAATACTCCAAACTTTTTCTTAAAGTACCTCATTTCCTCCACTTATCTCGATCTAACTAATATTTAATTCCTGCCGTAGGCATACTTATTATCCTAAGAGATGGTGCATAACTAAAATTATAAATCTTCCCAAACCTAATAAATCCTGCTAGTTACCGTCCCAACAATTTACTTTTTTATTTGCAAAGGTACTCGATTCTCGACCCCTATCTCTAAACTAAAGTTACTCCTAGTAACTTGAACAAGCTGGAATACAAAACAAGTTCCAATTCACAGTTCACCACCCAACAGCATTTTAGCGTCGGCGAAATTATAAAAAGCAATATCAACCGAGGCAATTTTACAGGGACTTGTCGTATTTGATCTCGAGAAGGCCTTCAACAAAATCTGATACCCTGGGCTGCTGTATAAACTCCTAGTCTCGAGCATATCAACCCGTCTCATGAAAACTATACAAAGTTATCTACCCGAAAGAAAACTTCAGGTAGCCGACACGTTCTCCACAACCCCCGATCTTTTTTGGGATTTTCGAAGTCCTGCGCTAGGGCTCGTTTTATTTAATATTTACACTCACCCCATACATACACCTACAGACCACAGAAACACGACATGTTCATCCCCCGACGATAATGCCCTTCTAACAACTTCTACACTCCTAGACTATTACAGATGCAAACAGACACTATTGTACAATTTTACAAAAACTGGGACTTAAACGTTAAAAACACAAGTGGATTTTTTTACCCATAAAAAAAGAAATTAAAATTTCTTATCAAAATGCATTGACAAATGGGTATATTTTATTGAACAACTTCACGCTAGATTAAAAAATCAAGACAGATTGAAATTTCTTGAAGAATCAACACAATCATTATACAGAACATATTTTGGAATTATTTTTTATCTAAATTTATGATGTTTAAATGTTTTACCATACACATTTTTTACAATTGTCAATACCAGGAAAGGGTACACTGTCACACTCCCGTTCTCTGGTTTACCTTTGATCATACATTTTCTTTATAGTTGTTGAAAGATATGAGTCTTTATTGTAATTTAGCAGAATATACACATTTATCTTTTTACCATCAATAATAATTTTCAATCAAGTAATTTAAGGATCTTTATTAAACTTTCTACTGCATGCTATACTTTTCAAAATTAAAGCGTTAGATAAAATAGGACAGGGTTTATTTTCTGAAGTATCAAAATATGAACCCAAGGGATGTGGAGTATGTTATGCTCCAAAACGATAAAATATAATTTACAAAACGAAAAAATGTACGACCTTATTCAATATTATAATCATGTTCCTTTAGAGAAACTGCCGGCACAGGCTGTGCAGAAATAACTGCTTCATAGAAGTTTCTTTACCACTCAAATATTCTGACCATGTTGGAGTATCACTACTATGTTAGTAATTCTATATATGCATTCCTTATATAGAATTCTAAAAAACTCCGAGTTGGTGCAAAATCTAGAAGGGACATTGTGGACTTAAATGGGCACAAAACCTCTATATTGGGATATGCCGATGACTGGGTGCTGCTAGCTGAAACACCTAGAGAGGCCCAGAAAATGGTCACCACGGCCACAGAGTTTTTTGCTAGACGGGAAATGCTTTTGAACACCGAAAAATGCACGGCTTAATGTAAACGTAAATCGTGGGAATAAACACATGTACACAATCTCAAGGCCGATGTTTTATGTAGGCAGTCCTATTCAGCAAATCCAAAGCAAAGACCTTTTTAAGTACCTTGGGAGGAGGTACAATTCGCTTGGTCAAAAAAGATCCATGATTGATGAACTTAGAGATCAGCTGAATAGAATTAGTATTGCTCCACTAAATATTATTTACAATCAAAACTTACCTGCCGCCGAGGTATTTAGATCCCTTCCAGAGTCCGACAGTGACGTTGGGAATTCTAAACGAGACCGACAAAATTCCACCGTTCCATTTAAATAGGATGTGCCCGGACACCTTTTTACACGCGTCCGTTAAAGTTGAAAGCACAAAAGTGCGTGGAGAATGTGTACCACCATGGAAGACGTCAAAACATAGAGAGAAGGTAATGAAGGCAACCGACTTTATTCAAAGTCACTACTATTTAAAAGCACAAATTAAGACAGATTTATTCAAAGCAGAGAAATAGGAAGAAAGGAAGTAAGAAGATAATGGAAATTTTAAGCCCGTTAAGCCATAAAAATGTAATTTACTAAAACTTAATAAAAAGAAGGGGCGCTCCATTCTGAGCATTTTGGTAAGCGATTCACCTGGAATTCCCCAGACGTGCATTGCGCTGAGACAAGATGAACAGGTGGGCGGCAGTTTTTGGGACTAATAAACGTCTTATTTACAACTGTTGGAGCGATTGACTACAGAATGGCTATTCTGGCAACGGCCTGAGGCAAGGGTACTCCAGCTCCTCCAACAACCTGTGGCTCAATTCCCCACTAGAACATTGGTCCGAGTCCGACTTTGTTAAAGCAGTCCATCTAAAAGGTAACTTGTTGCCTTCCATGGGGATTCCATCCAATATCCCGCTGAGGAACATGTGCAGAGCTGTGTGTGACACAACCGAAAGCTTATCACATATCCTTCAAAAGTGTCCGATAGCCTACCGGGCTAGGATTAGAAGGCACAACTTAAGAGGCTAGATTAAAAATTCAAAACAGATTGAAATTTCTTGAAGAATCAACACAATCATTATACAGAACATATTTTGAAATTATTTTTGATTTAACTTTATGATATTTAAATGTTTTACCACATATATTTTTTACAACTGTCAATACCAGGAAAGGGTACTGTCACACTCCCGTTCTCTGGTTTACCCTTGATCATACATTTTTTTATAGTTGTTGAAAGATGTGTCTTTATTGTAATTTGTCAGAATATACACATTTATCTTTTTACCATCAATAATAATTTTGTCAAGTAATTTAAGCAACTTTATTAAACTTTCTACTACATGCTATTCTTTTCAAAATATAAAGCGTTAGATAAAATAGGAGAAGGTTCATTTTCTTAAGTATCAAAATACGAACCCAAGGGATGTGGAGTATGTTATGCTGCAAAACGATAAAATATAATTTACAAAACGAAAAAAATGTACGACTTTAGATTCAATATTATAATCATGTTCTTTTAGAGAAACTGCCGGCATAGGCTGTGCAGAAATTACTGCTTCATAGAAGTTTCTTTACCACTCAAATATTCTGACCATGTTGGAGTATTACTACTATGTTAGTAATTCCATATATGTATTCCTTATACAGAATTCTATAAAACTCCGAGTTGGTGCAAAATCTAGAAGGGACATTGTGGACTTAAATGGGCACAAAACCTCTATATTGGGATATGCCGATGACTTGATGCTGCTAGCTGAAACACCTAGAGAGGCCCAGAAAATGGTCACCACGGTCACAGAGTTTTTCGCTAGACGGGAAATGCTTTTTAACACCGAAAAATGCACGGCTTAATGTAAATGTAAATCGTGGGAATAAACACATGTACACAATCTCAAGGCCGAGGTTTTATGTAGGCAGTCCTATTCAGCAAATCCAAAGCGAAGACCTTTTTAAGTACCTTGGGAGGAGGTACAATTCGCTTGGTCAAAAAAGATCCATGATTGATGAACTTAGAGATCAGCTGAATAGAATTAGTATTGTTCCACTAAAAATTATTTACCATCAAAACTTACCTGCCGCCGAGGTATTTAGATCTCTTTCAGAGTCCGACAGTGACGTTGGGAATTCTAAACGAGACCGACTAAATTCCATCGTTTCATTTAAGTTAGGATGTGCGCGGACACCTATTTACAAGCGTCCGTTAAAGCTGAAAACACAAAAGTGTGTGGAGAATGTATACCACCATGGAAGACGTCAAAACATAGAGAGAAGGTAATGAGGGAAACCGACTTTATTCAAAGTCACTACTATTCAGAAGCACAAATTAAGACAATTTATTCAAAGCAGAGAAATAGGAAGAAAGGAAGTAAGAAGATAATGGAAATTTTAAGCCCGTTAAGCCATAAAAATGTGACTAAAACTTAATAAAAAGAAGGGGCGCTCCATTCCGAGCATTTTGGTAAGCGATTCACCTGGAATTCCCCAGACGTGCATTGCGCTGAGACAAGATGAACAGGTGGGCGACAGTTGTTGGTAAAACGTAATAAACGCCTTAGTTACAACTGTTGGAGCGATTGCCTACAGAATGGCTATTCTGGCAACGGCCTGAGGCAGGGGTCCTCCAGCTCCTCCAATAACCTGTGGCTCAATTCCCCAATGGAACATTGGTTCCGAGTCCGACTTTGTTAAAGCAGTCCATCTAACTAACTTGTTGACTTCCAAGGGGATTTCATCCAATATCCCACTGAGGAACATGTGCAGAGCTGTGTGTGGCAGAACCGAAAGCTTATCACACATCCTTCAAAAGTGTCCGATAGCTTACCGGGCTAGGATTAGAAGGCACAACTTAAGACGCTAGATTAAAAATTCAAGACAGATTCAAATTTCTTGAAGAATCAACACAATCATTATACAGAACATATTTTGAAATTATTTTTGATCTAACTTTATGATGTTTAAATGTTTTGCCATATACATTTTTTACAATTGTCACTGTGACACTCCCGTTCTCTGGTTTACCCTTGATCAGACATTTTTTTATAGTTGTTGAAAGATGTGTCTTTATTGTAATTTGTCAGAATATACACATTTATCTTTTTACCATCAATAATAATTTTCAGTCAAGTAATTTAAGCAACTTTATTAAACTTTCTACTACATGCTATACCTTTCAAAATATAAAGCGTTAGATAAAATAGGAGAGGGTTCATTTTCTTAAGTATCAAAATACGAACCCAAGGGATGTGGAGTATGTTATGCTGCAAAACGATAAAATATAATTTACAAAACGAAAAAAATGTACGACCTTATTCAATATTATAATCATGTTCTTTTAGAGAAACTGCCGGCATAGGCTGTGCAGAAATAACTACTTCATAGAAGTTTCTTTACCACTCAAATATTCTGACCATGTTGGAGTATCACTACTATGTTAGTAATTCCATATATGCATTCCTTACACAGAATTCTAAAAAACTCCGAGTTGGTGCAAAATCTAGAAGTGACATTGTGGACTCAATTCCCCACTAGAACATTGGTCCGAGTCCGACTTTGTTAAAGCGGTCCATCTAAGAGGTAACTTGTTGCCTTCCAAAGGGATTCCATCCAATATCCCACTGAGGAACATGTGCAGAGCTGGGTGTATCAGAACCGAAAGCTTATCACACATCCTTCAAAGTGTCCGATAGCCCGGGTTAGGATTGGAAGGCACAACTTTAAGGCGGTTGCAGAAAATAAAGGTTGGAGAGCGGAGGTGGAGCCACTAATCAGAGACCCATACAAAGAGACAGCAGCAAGTCCACGACTTGCGAAGAGAAAGATAGTAATGGATGCCTTGAGTGGAGATATTCAGACAAAGCGGTAACCATCTGTCCCCTAACAATAGGGGCCATGGGTACGTGGAGCCTGAATAACAAACAACTTGAAAGTCTTCTCAGCCTTAATAAGTACGTGGTTGTAACCGTATAAAAAACAATTAGAGGCTATGTTTTAGTTTTTAAATATTATTTTATTATACTCGCGCACTACGGATGACGAGAAAAAGATCATTTAGTTAAACGATGAAAGCTCGTCCCAGCTTACATTTATATAATCGTCATACAATACTCTGGGATCAAATATTTATTACTCCAGAAGATTTTCATTTCTTTTGCACTCACCGGTTTATTAGAGATACTTGCATTCTGCTGTAGTTCACGGTAGAATCGTTGTTGATTTCCTCGAAAAATTTTCTCCATATTTTCACTCTCTTATTGTAGCATCTGAATCTGCATCCCCAGACTGCTCTTTTCTACTTTAGAAGATTAGCGTGTGTTTTCAGTTTTGTTTTTATTTGTGGACTTTTAGGGTTAATTTTCTGTTTCTTTGCGATGTTGTGCACATATCTGAGAGTTGAGAGTGTTGCATTTTCTTGTCGAGACCGTCAGTTTTGATGAGGCGTTATGCGGGATATATGATAATGCAGGGGGGTTATCTACTGGGATTCCGTTGAACTGAATACATATTTTTAAGGTTACATCCGAACGTAAAATTTTCTGCTCGTTTAATTTCCGGTGTTAAAAGTAGAGGGTCCAATTTGAAAATACCTAATTGACCTTCAAATGACCTTATCAAGGCAAAATCCACCATCACCGTCAGGTAGCCAGGGAAATTTCCTACAATTTTTGTATATAAGTTTTTTTTTCTAGGATTCGTATTCTTCAAGTTATCCTGCTGTTACAATACTTCTATGCTACTCGGTAATTGAAATGTGGTTAATAAGGTGATAAAATATTAAGGTTATTTCAAGGTCAGATCATTAGATCTCCACAGAAAGATTTGAAAAAAAAATGTATATAGGTTTTTGAGTTCGCTAAATCCAAATCCGACGTTGGCTTGTCGGTATCAGGTCGCGTTAGGGTCATTTCAAGGTAAATCATTAGATTTCGACAGAAGAATTTGAGAAAATTTATATATAGGTTTTTGAGGTCGCTGAATCCAAATCCGACGTCGACTTGACGGTATCAGGTCGCGTTAAAGTCATTTCAAGGTCGAATGGTGGAAAACCTGACAAAAATATTCACCTGCTATTTCGCGATTTTTCCAACTCTCTTACTAGATCGTTAGGTTACTCCCACGTTGTGAACTTGGTCCATTTTTCAAATCAAACACATTTAATTTTTGACGGTATCAGGTCGTGTTAAGGTCATTTTAAGGTCGAATGGTGGAAAACCTGACAAAAATATTCACCTGTTATTTCGCGATTTTTCCAACTCTCTTACTAGATCGTTAAGTTACTCCCACGTTGTGAACTTGGTCCATTTTTCAAATCAAACACATTTAATTTTTGACGGTATCAGGTCGCGTTAAGGTCATTTCAAGGTCAAATGGTGGAAAACCTGACAAAAATATTCACCTATTATTTCGCGATTTTTCCAATTCTCTTACTAGATCGTTACGTTGTGAACTTGGTCTATTTTTCAAATCATACGCATGTAATTTTACGAGCTATGAACATTGTCGAGCGTGTCCATATCTTGTAATCGAGGGTGTTGTAGTTCTATTGTCCACTTTATTCTCATATGCTACAAAAATGGATTCTTTTGCCTTCCCGAACCATTTTGCTTTTCAAGACATTTGGTCGAAAATAACTTATTTGGACAGTGTCCGATTTCAATATACGGCTATTCTCGTAGCTTCAGCAATACCTTTTCAAGATAAAAATATATTTACGGTAGATCTACTCCTATTTATGACATTGTTCCTTTGTAAACTTTTTAAAGTGCATTTTGAAAATGTTTGTCATTCCTTATGCATCTTTTAATTTTATAAATGAATGATGTAATAAATAAGAATAAATCAACTGTAAAGCATTTTTTCGGCAAATTAGTCTTTTTGCCTGCTGCCTCATCAAGTGCGATGTCGGTGACAACTGTCCCGAAAGGGAACATGTATAATAATCCGCTCATCAGCTTGTCGAGGTACAAATCAATATTTATATATCACAAATCTAGCTTTTTACTCGATCGTATACATGTTATACATCCTCTGCTTATGCGTGATATAACAGGTAAATATTTTTGTCAGTTTTTCCACCATTCGACCTTGAAATAACTTTAATACGACCTAATACCGACAAACCGACCTCGGATTTGGATTCGGCGACCTCAAAAACCTATATACAATATTTTTTCAAATTTTTCAGTACAAATCTAATGATTTTACCTTGAAATAACCTTAACGCGACCTGATACAGACAAGCCGTCCTCGGATTTGGATTCAGCGACCTAAGAAACCTATGTACAATTTTTTTCAAATTTATTGTGGAAACCTAATGATTTGACCTTGAAATCGAACCGACCTCGAATTCGGATTCAGCGACCCCAAAAACCTAGGGTATACTAGGTTGCGTTGGTGGAAGCGAACATTTTTTTTGTGTGTGGCTGTGTAATTATTGAATCCAAATCTATCATTCACTACTACGAGTACTTATTTTAGGCTTGACTGCGCTTTTCTACAATTTCGTATCGAATTAATTTAAAGGATCTCACGCGATCTTTCACGTTCGTTTCAAGACACCGACTTTTCACCTATGTGAACTTGGCAGCTGAAGGATAGCAGCCAAAATTATATCCTAATCTAAGAAATTAACAATTACTAGATTCAGTAATTATTGACCATAAATAGTGCCCACACCTCACCCCGTTGATATATAAAATTCTTAAATTAAATGGATATAATTTTAAAATGTCTTGAAGAAATAAGGTATAACTTTGAAATTCACAGGAGAGCCAGAAAATAATGCAACAAGTAAACGCTGCACTAAAATAACTTATTTGGCAGCCACCCAAATCCACCCCCGAACAAATACATAATCCACAAGTCGCATGAAGGAAACGAGTTATCACTTTGAAATTGACAGGAGAGCTAGAAAATCGTATACTAAACCCCGTAGATGTAGTACAATTTCCTTGGGGGGCGTTGAAGTGTTCAAAAACCACCCCCGAAGAAATGCAAAATTCTCAAACAGCAAGAAGGAAACAAGTTATCACTTTGAAATTGACAGGAGAGCTAAAAAATCATATACTGAACCCTATGAATGTAGTACAATTTACTTGGGAGCCGTCTAAGGGTTCAAAAACCACCCCCGAAGACATACACAATTCTCAAGCAGCACGAAGGAAACCAGTTATTACTTTGAAATTGACAGGAGAGTTAGATAATCATATACTGAACCCTATGAATGTAGTACAATTTACTTGGGAGCCGTCTAAGGGTACAAAAACCACCCCCGAAGAGATGGAAAATTCTCAAACAGCAAGAAGGAAACGAGTTATCACTTTGAAATTGACAGGAGAGCTAGAAAATCATATACTGAACCCTGTGAACGTAGTACAATTTACTTGGGAGCCGTCTAAGGGTTCAAAAACCACCCCCGAAGACATACATAATTCTCAAGCAGCAAGAAGGAAACCAGTTATCACTTTGAAATTGACAGGAGAGTTAGATAATCATATACTGAACCCTGGGAATGTAGTGCAATTTACTTGAGAGCCGTCTAAGGGTTCAAAAACCACCCCCGAAGAAATACAAAATTCTCAAACAGCAAGAAGGAAACGAGTTATCACTTTGAAATTGACAGGAGAGCTAGAAAATTATATACTGAACCCTGTGAATGTAGTACAATTTACTTGGGAGCCGTGTAAGGGTTCAAAAACCACCCCTGAACAAATACAAAATTCTCAAACAGCAAGAAGGAAACGAGTTATCACTTTTAAATTGACAGGAGAGCTAGAAACTCATATACTGAACCCTATGAATGTCGTACAATTTACTTGGGAGCCGTCTAAGGGTTCAAAAACCACCCCCGAAGAAATACAAAATTCTCAAACAGCAAGAAGGAAACGAGTTATCACTTTGAAATTGACAGGAGAGCTAGAAAATCATATACTGAACCCTGTGAACGTAGTACAATTTACTTGGGAGCCGTCTAAGGGCTTAAAAACCACCCCCGAAGACATACAAAATTCTCAAACTGCAAGAAGGAAACGAGTGATCACTTTCAAATTGACAGGAGAGCTAGAAAATCATATATTAAACCATGTGGATGTAGTATAATTTACTCGGGAGCCGTTTAACAGTTCATAAGCCACCCCCGACAAAATTCATAATTCTCAAATCGCAGGAAGGAAGCGAAATGTCACTTTGAAATTTAGGGAAGGGTAAGAAATTAAAATAATAAACATTAATTTTAAGAGTGTAGCAGCAGTCGTAGAAAAATATGTGGTTCTGCTATAATAAAGCAGGTGGTAAATAATATACCAATAAATATAACAATAAATTATTATTTACCAAGCAGCCGTAACAGGCATTGTAACACAAATAACACAAATAAAAATAAAGTCTAGTGAAAACTTCTAAAACTATCTATTTATAGTGAATATATCAAAACATATTGAAAGTTTCTATACTAAAAAAACCGCTGCCTAAGGAATCACTACTTCCCAGATTTTTCATCAGTCACATCTTGACTAGATTAGCACTCTAGTATGTGAAATTTGTTGGTCATAGAATTTTAATATTTGGAGCAGATCTCATAGAAAAGTTTGAGGCGTTGGTTTCTACCACATACTTTAAAAATTAAATTTTTAGTTTACCCGACTTATTTTCCCCTATTTACAACCCACGACCCACCCCTTGAATGGAATCATCTCAATCAGATGTCATTACAATACATCCGTGTACTAACTTTCAAGTAAATATCTCAGCTTTATGTTATCAAACCCATTAATAATGGAGCGGACATTGTGGTGTTTGAAAAACATTAGAAAGAAATCTGGGGCCTTGGTTTATAGTATATACACCAAATCCCATATTTATGTACTCTTACCAGCTTGATTTACTTATTTTTCCCTATTTACTCCTATTCAACCTTCAACCCTTCAACGGAATCATCTCAAAATATAATCTAGTTCCAGATGTCGTTATAATATATGCGCGTACCAAATTTCAAGTGAATATATTTTATCAACCCCTTTAATAATGGAGTAGGGGTGGTGGAGGTTGAAAAATAATATAAATAATCTGAGACCTTGGTTTCCAGTACATACACCGAATTTCAAGTTTCTGTACTCTTACCAGCTTGCTTTACTTAATTTTCCATATTTACCCCTATTTAACCCCCAACCCTTCAACGGAATCATCTCAAACTATAATCTAGTTCCAGATGTCGTTATAATACATACGTGTACCAAATTTCAAATGAATGTCTCAATTTTATTTTATCAACCCCTGTAATAATGGAGAAGGGGTGGTGGGGGAGGTTGAAAAATATAAAAAAATCTGAGGCCTTGGCTTGTAGTACATAAATCAAATTACAAGTTTCTGTACTCTTACCAGCTTGCTTTACATATTTCCCCATATTTACCCCCCAACTCTCCACCGGATATTTTCAAAAAACAATCCAGTTCCAGATCTCATTATAATATATACGAGTACAAAATTTCAAGTCAATATCTTAAACCGTTCCGGAGAAAGCGTGCGGACAAAAAAAGTTACAGACAGACCGACAGACAGTCAGACCGACAGACAGACACATTTTTTTTTACGCTCAAATTTAAAATCTCGACGTTTCATGACATTCTATATCGATTTTAAGAAAAAAAATGTTTGAAAATTGTTCATTCGATTACTATACCGGGTGAGTCACGAATTGCGCTCGCCCCGATATTTCCTAAAATATTTGGAATAGAAAATTGAAATTTGGAGGCCTTATTACACGACTAAAATGCCATATTTTCAATAAAAATCAAGTTTGGTGCACATCCGGTTTGACCAGAAATTCCCACAACTTTCGATTTTTAAATGGAACACCCTATATATTTTTACATTTTTGGAATCTAGAGGAAATTTTGAATACAATACATCCATTTTGGTCACTTTTTGATAACGATTAAAAATTTTATTAAAAAATCTATTTCTGAATCCAGAGTGCTGTGGTGCCCAAAATATATTTTAGTTTGTGTGCTACGTTACTATAAAAATAAAACGAGCAATATGATTGCATTACTTAATTCTCTAGAGGCGTTTAAAATTTTTAAATGTGATTTTTACCCACTAACTCGGTTTTTTTAAATGGGAATTTAATCGTTCACCAACATTTTTAAATACCTCATTTTCATATTGGGGCGAGCGCAGTTCGTGACTCACCCGGTATTTCCAATCCACTACGTGGATGTGGAAGTAATTAATAATAATTACAACGCAAGAACAATGTCCAGTTTTCCGTATCTACATGTATCGCGTTCAGAGCTATTGTAACCAATACCACCTCGGTAGTATTTTATTATTCTAACCCGTAGGTTTCCGCTAGTTCGTAGAAAAGTTGATATACCCACCTTGGCTCTGTTGTATAGGCAGCGTATTGCTTGATTTTATTGAGTATACAGATTCAGAAAGTGTTCGTTTTGGCATGGTAATATTTGGCAATAAGAGCAAGCGAGAGCGAAGCAACTAGGTTATTCTTTTCTATCGTATAGGGCAAAACGAGAACTGACGTGTGTAAGACGGAAACAAATTTAAACTCTAGGGATGTCCACACACATGTGGTGGAGATAGCAGGTGGCGCTTTGTACGATGTGTTATACATACGATAGAAAAGAATAGCCTAGTTGCTTCGCTCTCGCTTCCACTTATTGCCAATTATTGCCATACCAAAACGAATACTTTCTGAATCTGTATATATTCGAATAACTTTACATTTTCGCTGTTCGTTAAATCTATTGGCAATATTTATCGTTGTCACTTTGCTATTATATATTATTTTGTATTCATATGTTCACAAGATTTTTTTTATACTTAGAAGCTTTTAAGTTGTTTTGATATATTCACTATAAATAGATAGTTTTAGAAGTTTTCATTAGAATTAATTTTTTATTTGTGTTATTTCACCAGATTCGGTTTTGGTTAAAAGGTTTTAATTCTTTCTGGTATATTGATTTTATTATAAACGGGTTTCATAAGTTTTCCTTAGAATTCCTTTTTTATTTAGTTACTTTTATCAAGTTTGGTTTCAGATTTTATCTTTATTTTATTTAGACAAATATTTTCCATTAGGTAGATCCTTAATTAAATTAATAAAATGGGTAAGCCTAAAGTAACCAAAGAAGGTGTTTTTAAAATAATATCTGATGTATTGAGGGAGGATGCCCCTTATTTTAAATTTGAAAATATTATAAATATTAATTCAAACCTTACCATATACAAGAGGGTAGTGTCATTACTATCTGGTACCAAATACGGATATAATAGTGTGATATATCGTATTATAAATGAAAATACTAGTTTTAAAACATATTTCTTGAATAACTATTATGATAATAACGAACATTACTTAGGGAAGCTTACCACGAAAAGGTTAAAATTTATATTGGAAGAATTGAAAGCAAATCCCTTAAATATGTGTAGAATGTATAGAAATAACAAATCGATTCATGGCATACCATGTCGAAAATTTAATAAAAAAAATAACCTCAAGAATCGGCTTTATAGATATATATCAATTATGGTGGAAGATCATTAAGCAAAATAAAGAAGCGAGTCACAATTTTATTCTAAGTATTACTTACAATCAAAGCGTTATTTTTGAAATATCAACTGAAACCGCATGTAATGATCATACACCGAAACCGATATTCGACAATATGTCTCAAATAGAAAAAACAAGTGATTTTCCCCGTTGCTCTACTCCAATTAAAAATGGCTTGCCGTTTTCGGAGGTAATCGACACTGAACACAGCATTTCTTTTATTAGCAGTTCCACGTCAGATATTAAAAGAGTATCAGTGAGAAGAAAATATCCCCAGAAATTTTTGTAATACCAAAAAAATTACTTGAACTGTCCGCACCCGAAAAATCTCCGTATAAATTGTTACCAATAAATTCACAAAATGTTTCATCTCAAACAAATAATTTGTTATAAAAATTGCACATTTTTTGAGGGAAAATTTAAAATTGAGGATAACATTTGGAACGTAATTTATAAAAACGGCAAACTAGTCTCAAAACATTACCCATATTATATTAGAAATAGAATGAATAAGTACGTTAATAATACTTGTCAAATAATATTTAAATATGTGAAACACAAAAGATGGTGCAATTAATGTATTTGGATTATGTATCCACAATCACAGAAACTGCAAAAAATTCAAAATTTTAATTAAAGAAAAAACGGTGTACGTGTACAGTACTTCATTGGATTACTGTCACAAAAATTATATAACGGATTATGTTAAAGGTATTGAAAGATCTTTAGTAAAAAAGAAAACATTAGGCCAAAAACCATCTAACTATAAAAAACAGAGTTTACTAAACGCAAGCGTTATATTATTAATGGGGTCAAAAATTTTGCAGAATATCAAATCAGATGCTACTATATGAAAAATTAAATCTGAAGCGATAGCTGAATTGGATCGTAGCAAAAATGACGTTTTGGATTTGATTTTAATGCAAATTGACCACCCAGAATACATTAAAGAAGTTACATTTCCGTTTAATGTCAAGTTCTACAGTATAGAACAAATACAGGCATTAAAAGCACAAGCCGTTGGGGACGAATTGCCATTGATTGGTTTTGATGCCACTGGTGGACTTATTAGAAATCCATTGCGAAACCACAATCGAATATACTTTTATACTGCTGTAGTGAATATTAAAAAAACAAAACGGATATATCCTATATTTTCAATGTCATCCGCGACACACGATTCAAACACTATTTTCAAGTTATTACATGATTTTCGGTATTTCTGTGAGGAGCATAAATATTGGCCAGCATTTTCAGGGATCGTGTCCGATTTCTCTTTCGCAAATTTATATGCGATTTCAAAGGCTTTCAATCGATGTACCCTTATAGAGTATTTAAAAAAATGTTACAAGTTAATTGAAGCAAATCAAGGTATTAAAGATGGGAAGCTAATTGGAATTTTTTTGTTGCGCTCATTTTGTGAAAATGATGTGTAAATACGTAGATATTTGGGCAAAATCTGATGAGCAAAAATATTATTTTGAAGATTTACTCGCGTACGCTGTTCAAATAAAGGATATAGCCGATTTTGATTTGTTTGTGAGAAATACTTACCTTTTATTAAGTAACAAATTTTATAATCCGCAAGTAAAATCTATTCAAAAAAGTATAAAAAGCTTACATAACAATTTGAAGAAAAATGATAATACCGATAGAACAGCAAACGTCAATGTAAATATAAATACAGTCGCAAAAAAATAAAAGCCTCTACAAATTAAGTCCATTTTATAAACGTTTTTTAAAATTTATCAATACTTCTAAACTCCATAATTCAGGAGAAAAACCCAACAAATATTTTAATTTAGAGTTATTTGATGTTCTTTTAAAAAAGTACCTACCATATTGCCCCCTATGGAGTTGTTTATTGACAAATAATAAAGAGCCCGTAAGCAACTGTATGGTGGAAAACTATTTTGGACAGGTGAAAACGAATCTACTTCTGCAACAAAGAAATTTAAAATGCTCACAATTTTTAAGAAAATTTAGGAAAGATATTTTATCGTTAAAAATAGAAATTGATTTAGGGGTAGGTAAATCGCGTCTATGTAAGGAAAATGATCCCACAGACGAGAAATGCTCTCAGGAAACGTGGAGTAAAAGAACTCGTAAAGTAGACACGCATTTCGATGGTCGATTTTTAAAAAAAACAAAATCTTATTTAAGCGAAATCACAAATGTTGATGTTATTCTTGACAATGATGTACCACTGTGTACCTATTGTGGTCACGGAGGTTTTAATGAAACGACAGCTTGGGTACAATGCGACCACTGTCAACGATGGGTGCATCAGCTATGCCAGGACCCTGATCCAAATAAAACATACAGTGGTGAATTCACCTGTAAATTATGTACTCTCGATATTACGAAAACCTGCAATATCTCGATATCAGGTCATCTTTATTATAAGTGCTGTATATTCTTGAATTCTCTAAATTTGGCAGATTCTGATCGCCAGCAACTTGAAATGCATACGCGTGATCAAAGATTGTCTAATATTTGGCATAGGGAAAGAAAAATTAGAGTGACATCATCATATTTTGGAAGAATATACAAGATCAGAAATTATTCTTCT
The DNA here is from genome assembly GCA_963583905.1 of Stenurella melanura. NCBI lineage: Eukaryota > Metazoa > Arthropoda > Insecta > Coleoptera > Cerambycidae > Stenurella > Stenurella melanura. Next base: position 68,695,328 of record OY757318.1, read on the forward strand.
TTTGAAAATATAATTAAAGACATAACTGGAGATAGGATATTAAACACACCAGCGGTAAACCACGGTATAAAATATGAAAATGTCGCTAGAAACGAGTACTTGAAACAGAGTAACACGTTGTCTATTTACAAAGAGGCGGGATTATACCTTCATAAAAAATATCCATATTTAGTTGCATCTCCAGACGGTTTTATCGGTAACGATGGGATTATAGAAATTAAATGTCCTTATAATGCAAGAAGTAGTGATCTATCGAAATATAAATTTGATTTTCTAAACGGCAATTCAGAAATTATTGTCAACCATAGTTATCACTTCCAAATACAAGGATTATTAGAAATTACTAACCGGTCATGGTGTGACTTAGTAGTTTATACGCATAAAGGATTAAAAGTCGTAAGAATCTACCGGTGTAATCGCTTTTGGGCTAATATGTTGAATAAGTTAAGATATTTTTATTATTTTCATATGCTTCCCCATATAATTTCTCCAAACAAGATATTTTCTAATATAGAGGAAATGGACAACAATGAGTGACATTACATTTTTGGAAAATGGTCTTGTGGCAGATATAAATTATTATAGAAATATTGAGAATAACAGAAACTATGTAGTTACGGCCTACCCAAATATGAAGGGTTGTATTCCGGAGATAATAATAGAGGAGTATTTATCTTTAAACGACAAACAATGGCTCAATAATTTCACAATTGATGTCTGCTTGAATTTGTTAAATACGAATGAAACATTTCAAATTATATCTGTCGAAAAATCATCCTATATTTTCAGCAATACTAATCTTAATGAAGCCTTCATACGTAACATAGATGTTTTCAAAGAAAATATTATCATGCCCATTCATAACTGTAATCATTTTTCATTGGCAGTAATTAATTTACGAGAAAAGAAATTCAGCTATATTGATCCAATGAGAAGTACGTCTCTCAATAAAATGACGTATTTTAAGACGTTTTTAAAAATTTATTAAGCTTAAGGGCTATGATATACAGAATTGGGATGTTGAAAATGTAGACCACGTGAAGCAGAAAGATAACTATAATTGCGGAGTATATGTAATATATTACGTATCAAAAATAATTAAGGCAGAAAAACTGACCGATTTAATAGATATTGACAATTATAGGAGAGATTTAAAACGCCTTCTATTAAACGCTAGTTTTAGTATGAGAGAAAAGTGCCTTTTCTGTTCACGTGATACGTCGAATAAAAGTACTGATTTATTTCAGTGTAGAATGTGTCGCAGATATATTCATAAACGATGCCTCTTGACACTGGAAGAAATTAAAAATGTACATGATATTACAGATAAAATGATGAACAACATGTGTGACTTGTGTAGACTATATTGACTTAATATTCATAAAAATAATATATATTGGTATATTTTTAGGAATATAGGCAGCTGTCAGGTATTTTTTATTATCCTCCAACCCACCCACGTGATCGATGTAGAACAGAAACATTATAAAACGTCTGAAGTCTCTTTACTTGTGACTAGTTTTCAAATATTTTGCATGTTTGTCCAGCCTCGTACGTAGTAATTACTTCAGATTAATAATATTTGTCTCTATAACTTGCTCTAAACTTACTTTTAAAATATGAATTCATCCTTAACAATGCATCTTGAATAATTATGTAAACATTTAGAATAGTATATTAAAGTATAAGTGAATATTAAGGTCTTTAAAACAGGCGCGGATTTTCGAGCACGACGGCACAGCCGCACGCTATTTTTTTATTGGTACGCTTTGAAATCATAAATACTGGTATTATTATTACTACAAAACTGGAAATTAGAATTAAGAATGTAAAATGGTTGAATTGGTGATGTGACATCAGGATACCTGTCACTGTCAAATATGGAATACAAAAATTAATTGGCAATCTGTCACATAGGATTAATTATTGTCACTACAGTTGTTACTGATTGTATATTGCTTTAAAATGAGTTCTAACATTGACTACTTAAATAGAAAAGCACATTCGCGGTTAATCCCGCAGTAATTCCTATCAGATCAATAATTAAAAAGTTGACATTTTGACTTCACGTTTGTCGGGTTAACTTTAAAACACGCGAGTTTTTAAAAGTTGGTTTTAAACACTCTGAGGCGTACTTTAAATAAGCAAAAGAGGGCACCAATAAAAAATATATATATTTTTCTGTTAATACATTACCTGATGAGTATTTTGGTAACTTTGTGTTTCTTTTATCTAAGACTCTATTATATACAATGGCTATAAGATATATACTCTCCTACCTAATAATATTCATGAAATTAATTAATAATAATTTCAGGAACACGGTTAAAAACCCTGATATAATATTATGACATTGCATTTTAATGTAATGTATTTATTTAAATCTGTTTTTTATTGCATTGTTCTTATTTTCTGCGTTTACTTTGTTGTCTATTTTTTACTTGTTTATATATACACCTTGATCTCTTTACATTGTCCATTAATTTCTTCTGGATAATAATTGATTTGATTTTATGTATATAAGGGATTAAAAAATTCTACCTAGAGAATGCCGTCCTGTTACGGCTGCTTGGTATTGTTATATTTCTTGGTATATTATTTACCACCGCTTCATTATAGCAAAACCACATATTTTTCTACGACTGCTGCCAAGTAAATTACACTCTTAAAATTAGTGTTTATTATTTTAATTTCTTACCGTTCCCTAAATTTCAAAGTGACCTGCGATTTGAAAATTATGCATTTCTTCGGGGATGGTTCTTGAACCCTTCAACGGCTCCCAAGTAAATTGTACTACAACCACAGGGTTCAGTATGATTTTCTAGCTCTCCTGTTAATTTCAAATTGATAATTCGTTTCATTCTTGCTGTTTGAGAATTACACATTTCATCGGGGGTGGTTTTTGAACCCTTAGACGGCTCCCAAGTAAATTGTACTACATTCACAGGGTTCAGTATATGATTTTCTAGCTCTCCTGTCAATTTCATAGTGATAACTCCTTCTTGCTGTTTGAGAATTTTGTATTTCTTCAGGGGTGGTTTTTGAACCCTTAGACGGCTCCCAAGTAAATTGTACTACATTCATAGGGTTCAGCATATGATTATCTAGCTCTCCTGTCAATTTCAAAGTGATAACTGGTTTCCTTCTTGCTGCTTGAGAATTATGTTTTCTTCGGGGGTGGTTTTTGAACCCTTAGACGGCTCCCAAGTAAATTGTACTACATTCACAGGGTTCAGTATATGAGTTTCTAGCTCTCCTGTCAATTTGAAAGTGATATCTCGTTTCCTTCTTGCTGTTTGAGAATTTTGTATTTCTTCGGGGGTGATTTTTGAACCCTTAGACGGCTCCCAAGTAAATTGTACTACATTCGCAGGGTTCAGTATATGATTTTCTAGCTCTCCTGTCAATTTCAAAGTGATAACTCGTTTCCTTCTTGCTGCTTGAGAATTTTGCATCTCTTCGGGGGTAGTTTTTGAACCCTTAGACGGCTCCCAGGTAAATTGTACCACATTCATAGGGTTCAGTATATGATTATCTAACTCTCCTGTCAATTTCAAAGTGATAACTGGTTTCCTTCTTGCTGCTTGAGAATTATGTATGTCTTCGGGGGTGGTTTTTGAACACTTAGACGGCTCCCAAGTAAATTGTACTACATTCATAGGGTTCAGTATATGATTTTCTAGCTGTCCTGTCAATTTCAAAGTGATAACTCGTTTCTTTCTTGCTGTTTGAGAATTTTGCATTTCTTCGGGGGTGGTTTTTGAACCCCTAGACGGCTCCCAAATAAATTGTACTACATTCACAGGGTTCAGTATATGAATCTAGCTCTCCTGTCAATTTCAAAGTGATAACTGGTTTCCTTCTTGCTGCTTGAGAATTATGTTATCTTCGGGGGTGGTTTTTGAACCCTTAGACGGCTCCCAAGTAAATTCTACTACATTCACAGGGTTCAGTATATGAGTTTCTAGCTCTCCTGTGAATTTAAAAGTGATAACTCGTTTCCTTCTTGCTGTTTGAGAATTTTGCATCTCTTCGGGGGTGGTTTTTGAACACTTAGACGGCTCCCAAGTAAATTATACTACATTCATAGGGTTCAGTATATGATTATCTAACTCTCCTGTTAATTTCAAAGTGATAACTGGTTTCCTTCTTGCTGCTTGAGAATTATGTGTCTTCGGGGGTGGTTTTTGAACCCTTAGACGGCTCCCAAGTAAATTATATTACATTCACAGGGTTCAGTATATGATTTTCTAGATCTCCTGTCAATTTCAAAGTGATAACTCGTTTCCTTCTTGCTGTTTGAGAATTTTGCATTTCTTCGGGGGTGGTTTTTGAACACTTCAACGGCCCCCAAGGAAATTGTACTACATCTACAAGGTTTAGTATACGATTTTCTAGCTCTCCTGTCAATTTCAAAGTGATAACTAGTTTCCTTCATGCGATTTGTGGATTATGTATTTGTTCGTGGGTGGATTTGGGTGGCTGCCAAATTATTTTAGTGCAGCGTTTACTTGTTACATCATTTTCTGGCTCTCCTGTGAATTTCAAAGTTATACCTTGTTTGTTCAAGACATTTTAAAATTATATCCATTTAATTTAAGAATTTTATATATCAACGGGGTGAGGTGTGGACACTATTTATGGTCAATTATTATTGAACCTTTCTCCACTAGTAATTGTTAATTTCTTAGATTAGGATCTAATTAAAAAAAAAGTACCCCTTTTTATTTTTATTGCACGTCTATGTACCTTTTGTACCTAATTTTGGCTGCTATTTTTTAGCTGCCAAGTTCACACAGGTACTATGCTACCGGCAATTTCATGAATAAATAAAGTAAGGCAGCGGGCTTGTAATGGTGAGCCAGGTGAACCATCGACTACTATCGTTTGAGATAAGCGCATAACATATCTGGTGAACTATATTCGTATACCGATATCGTTTACAATATTCAAGCATGGTTTCGGCTTTTATTCTATCACATCAGGTTTTGTAATAATTTATCCTCGTAGCAAGGCTTTAGACTGAATTTCCAAGTTAATAACAGAAATACCATACCTCAGACTAGTTTCTTTGTCCTGTAGGTGCGTGCCGCTGACGGTTTTTTTTTTACTCTATCACTAGCTTGTCGAGTTAACCGTTGACCTGCTACCAGGTTATTTTATCATCACTTATCAATTAATTAACGTCGGAGACATATTGCTGCCAGAAACAAAAACGCTAAACATATGCTTTATATAATTAAAAATAAAGCCGTTTCAACTCCCAGTGACTTCAAACAGATCAAATTAAACTATTACGTCACAATAAAATAGGATACAAAATGTGAACAGATTTAAATGCAATATTTTTTAAATCAACGTCAGTGATTGATCTTATTGTCAAATAACACTCATTCAGTCAAATAACTTTTTGAAATAAGTGTTTGACGACGTCCGACTACAACTTCATTCGTCTAATAGTTTTATTAAACATAAACATTTTCAAAATTATAGAGTAAAATTGATATATCATTTAATTTACGTAGAGTTCGCTCAAATTTGGAAGAAACTGCTCTATACAGTGTAGAGCAGTTTCGAAATCAATTTTAATGAGTAGAAGTCGCAATCGGACGCGACCGACTGGAAATATGTATTTGATTAAAATTTCGCTCCAGCATGGCACAAATGATCGCTAATAACGTTTTGAAATAAGTATTCGGTAACTCCCGACTGCAACTTTCATTCTTCTCTTAATGCTTTTCTTAAATATGCTTCAGCACGGCACAGATCACTTTTACGCGGTATAAGTGTGAAATTAACTAGTGCCAATAACTTTTTTGAAATAAATATTCGGCAACGCCCGACTGCAACTACAGTTTGTCTCTTAAACGGTAAAAATAATATACCATTTAATTTACGCAAAGTTCGCTCGAACATGGGAGAAATACTGTATGTAGCAGTTTCGAAATCCTGTAAAACCTAAAATTTTTGTGTGCCTAATCAAGAACCCTAGTAACATTTCCCTCCAAGATTATATTATAATAAAATACAGTTTATATAAAAATGATACTATACATGCAGGCCTCTGACGATCATCCACTATAACTGATTTGGCCAAAATTTTAAACATACAAAAATTTCTTTTCTGCTATGCTACAGGGACTTGTCGTATTTGATCTCGAGAAAGCCTTCAACAAAATCTGATATCCTGGTCTGCTGTATAAACTCCTAGTCTCGAATATATCAACCCGTGTCATGAATACTATACAAAGCTATTTACCTGAAAGAAAACTTCAAGTAGCCGACACGTTCTCCACATCGCCCGATCTTTTTTGGGGTTGTTCGAAGTCCTGTGCTAGGGCCCGTTTTATTTAATATTTACACTAACCCCATACATACCCCTACAGATCACAGAAAGACGACATGTTCATCCCCCGACGATAATGCCCTTCTAACAACTTCTACACTCCTAGACTATTACAGATGCAAACAGACTCTATTGTACAACTCGGGACTTAAACGTTAACAGTGGAAAGAAAAGCTATCTATGAGAACTAAAGGAAAAACTATATATAAAAATATTAATGAAATCTTTGCATTCTTTCGATAACCTGACTTCTGGTTATGCTAACAAGTAAAAATTCTGATTTGCCATTCTCATTTTAACACTAGCAATGGCAAATCAGAATTTTTACTTGTTAGCATAACCAGAAGTCAGGTTATCGAAAGAATGCAAAGATTTCATTAATATTTTTATATATAGTTTTTCCTTTAGTTCTCATAGATAGCTTTTCTTTCCACTGTTTGCAAAATCCTATAAAGAAAATGTTTCATTACTATAAGCAAACTAATAATAAATAATTCACTTTTAAACGTTAACAACACAAGTGGATTTTCTTACCCATAAAAAAAGAAATTAAAATTTCTTATCAAAATACATTGACAAATGGGTATATTTTATTGAATATGCAGACTCTCTTCAACACAAAATTCACGCTAGATTAAAAAATCAAGACAGATTGAAATTTCTTGAAGAATCAAGACAATTATTTGATCTAACTTTATGATGTTTAAATGTTTTACCATATACATTTTTTACAATTGTCAATACCAGGAAAGGGTACACTGTCACACTCCCGTTCTCTGGTTTACCTTTGATCATACATGTTTTTTATAGTTGTTGAAAGATATGAGTCTTTATTGTAATTTGGCAGAATATACACATTTATCTTTTTACCATCAATAATAATTTTCAGTCAAGTAATTTAAGCATCTTTATTAAACTTTCTGCTGCATGCTATACTTTTCAAATATAAAGCGTTAGATAAAATAGGAGAGGGTTCATTTTCTGAAGTATCAAAATATTAACCCAAGGGATGTGGAGTATGTTATGCTGCAAAACGATAAAATATAATTTACAAAACGAAAAAATGTACGACCTTATTCAATATTATAATCATGTTCTTTTAGAGAAACTGCCGGCATAGGCTGTGCAGAAATAACTGCTTCATAGAACTTTCTTTACCACTCAAATATTCTGACCATGTTGGAGTATCACTACTATGTTAGTAATTCCATATATGCATTCCTTATACAGAATTCTAAAAAACTCCGAGTTGGTGCAAAATCTAGAAGGGATATTGTGGACTTAAATGGGCACAAAACCTCTATATTGGGATATGCCGATGACTTGGTGCTGCTAGCTGAAACACCTAGAGAGGCCCGGAAAATGGTCACCACGGCCACAGAGTTTTTTGCTAGACGGGAAATACTTTTGAACACCGAAAATTGCACGACTTAATGTAAAAGTAAATCGTGGGAATAAACACATGTACACAATCTCAAGGCCGTAGGCAGTCCTATTCAGGAAATCCAAAGCGAAGACCTTTTTAAGTACCTTGGGAGGAGGTACAATTCGCTTGGTCAAAAAAGATCCATGATTGATGAACTTAGAGATCAGCTGAATAGAATTAGTATTGCTCCACTAAAAATTATTTACCATCAAAAGTTACCTGCCGCCGAGGTATTTAGATCTCTTTCAGAGTCCGACAGTGACGTTGGGAATTCTAAACGAGACAAAATTCCATCGTTTCATTTAAATAGGATGTGCGCGGACACCTTTTTACAAGCGTCCGTTAAAGCTGAAAACACAAAAGTGTGTGGAGAATGTATACCACCTTGGAAGACGTCAAAGCATAGAGAGAAGGTAACGAGGGAAACCGACTTTATTCAAAGTCACTACTATTTAGAAGCACAAATTAAGACAGATTTATTCAAAGCAGAGAAATAGGAAGAAAGGAAGTAAGAAGATAATGGAAATTTTAAGCCCGTTAAGCCATAAAAATGTAACTTACTAAAACTTAATAAAAAGAAGGGGCGCTCCATTCCGAGCATTTTGGTAAGCGATTCACCTGGAATTCCCTAGACGTGCATTGCGCTGAGACAAGATGAACAGGTGGGCGGCAGTTTTTGGGACTAATAAACGTCTTATTTACAACTGTTGGAGAGATTGACTACAGAATGGCTATTCTGGCAACGGCCTGAGGCAAGGGTACTCCAGCTCCTCCAACAACCTGTGGCTCAATTCCCCACTAGAACATTGGTCCGAGTCCGACTTTGTTAAAGCAGTCCATCTAAAAGGTAACTTGTTGCCTTCCAAGGGGATTCGATCTGCAAGCTGGTGGAAACGATCTTCCACAATACCGCCACCAAGGTAGCCATATACACGGGTAAGCAGACACAACCCAGCGACAAATCCAACAGGAGGACCAGGAACTCATACGCACTCATTGTCGACCAGCAGGGGAAACAATACAAGGATGTCCTCATGAGCGTCAAGGGGAGCATGCAGGGTAATGCTGCCGCAGAGTGCATTAGGGGTATGAACAGTACCAAAGAGGGAAAATTACTTATAACGCTAGACAAGAATACAGAAGCACTCGACGCCATTCAGAAAGCCATAAGAACCCCAGATGGAAGCACAAGCCTTCGCACCGTCGGCCCGGAGGCGGAACTAGAAACTCTACATATTAGAGGTATTGACGCAAATACGGACAAATCCGAGGTCGTCAAGGCCCTCGAGAACAAACTGGGAAACCTCGAAGGCAAGTCCTACAAACTTAGTGAGCTTCGCGCCAACGCCAGGGATACGCAAGCGATCACACTGCGTATCAATAAAGAAGATGCAAGGAAACTATTGGCTGACAAACATCTACGTATCCGGTAGGTATGTCAAATGCTCCGTGGAAAAGCGGATGACTGTGGCTAGATGCCACAGGTGCTGGTCACACGACCATCAAGTCGCGGATTGCAAAGGTCCGGACAGGTCCAAAGCGTGTTTTAAATGCGGTGGAGAAGGCCACGTAGCGAAAGACTGCACCACCGAGGAGTGCTGCCCAGTATGCGGTGAGTCGGGACATAAGGCCGGCGACGGCAGCTTCCCGGCCTTCCGCAAGGCGCTCACGCAAGCGCGAAGACGCGACAAGCCCTTTCGGAGCACCGGAAGGGCCACCGGTGGTAGTCCACCCACAACCGCCCGAACCTCCGAACAGGCTGATCTGCTTCCTGCAGATCAACCTGAACAGAAGTAGAGAGGCGCAAGACCTCCTTTACCAAGCCAGGGAAGGCCATAAAGCCGACGTCCTGCTGGTCACGGAGCCGTACAAGCGGCATGTCCAAGACGCGACGACTTGGATCAAGGACACACGTACGGACGCCGCGATACGTGTGTACAAGAAAAACGCCTGTTCCCCAGGTAGCGGAAACGGCATCGCATGGTGTGTCATCGAAGGTATGGGAGTCTTCTCATGCTACAAATCACCCAACTGTGACCTGAAGGACTTCGAAAACTTCCTCGACGAACTAACGGACAGTATCGCGGCCCTCGGTCATTGTAGCGGGTGACTTCAACACCAAAAACTTACTGTGGGGTTCGGCCGACGTCAGAGGCATAAAGCTTGCCGAATGGATGGCCGCCCAAGACCTCGTCGTTGCAAACGTCGGCAACAAGGCGACATTTAGCAGGCGCGACCAGGAAAGCGTCTTAGACGTGACCTTTGCAAACGCGGAATTGGTGGAGCGTATTCGCAACTGGCGCGTGCTCGACGAGGAAACGCTAAGCGACCACCATCTCATCACCTTCGAGGTGGAGGAACAGGCACCGACCCCACCTGTGCGAGACCCGGTCCATAAGGCAAACAGATGGCGCTACAACCCCGACAAGGTACCCTCGCTGATCGCCAACCTCGAAGCCGAGTTCGCCCAACTTCGCAACGCCCGTACCGACGACCTAATCAGGGTGCTGATTAACACCTGCAAGTCCACCTTGCCTGCGACGGTTCACCGCCGAGGCAAGCCCGTCTATTGGTGGACAGATCGCGACGCTGCGCCGCGCCGCAATCAAGCAGAAAAGGCTTCTGACCAGGACCAGTGCCACACGTACACTGAATGACGCGTCACTGACTCACGCTCACACCGCCTACCGCGACGCCAGGAAAGCCCTCAGGTCCGCCATCAAAGCATCTAAACGCAGATGCTGGGAGGCGATCATCGATGACGTTGACAATGACACTTGGGGAGACGGTTATAGGATCGTCTGTAAAAGAATCGTCACAAAACGACAATGTAGGAACCCAAGCAAAGAGAACTGGATATTAAGGACGGCACCTAACATATTTAATCATATGATGCATAAAGGAAATGTTATCATGGACTTCATGAAACTAATGGTGATGGAATACCTGGAACCAACGATATGTTACAGGTGCTGCTTGTACGGGCACGTGGCGAAATACTGCGAACGCGACCCAGTCTGCAATAAATGCAGTGGAGCACATGACACTCGTAAATGTCAAGAAAGAAAACCTCTAGAATGTGCAAAGTGCAAAAGAGCGGGGTACAGGGAAAGGACTCACACAGCAAGAGATCCAGAATGTCCAATATGGAAAAAGAAAATAGACATGATGACAAAAGAAAGAATCTACAAGGAAGAGATCATAAATAGAAATAGCAATCAAAATGGCAGGTAAAGGGAAAACAATAAAAATAGGACAGATTAACTTAGGAAGAGGAAAGGCGGCAGGGGAAAACGCGATTAAACTCGCTAATGAAAAGAAACCAGACGTCATACTGATACAAGAACCACCTACAAATATGGACGAACCAGCGAACTACAAGAAGATAGGAGACAACAAAGGAAAAACCCTAACGCTAATAAAGAAAACAATCAGGCACATAAAGATATCACAAATGTGCAGCATAAACATTACAGCGATAGAAATAAATGGAAGAAAAGACAACATCCTAATAATGAACTGCTATGATGAACCCGGGAACAACGCCAACACCTTTATAGAATGTTATAAGAAAAGACCAAACAAAAATACAACATCAAAAGCACTGATAGCGGGAGATCTAAATGCGAAAAACAGACTATGGGGAAGTAGAACAGACGACAGAAGAGGCGAAAATATAATCGACTGGACAACTACAAACAATTTCTTGATAGAAAATAATAGCGACGACCCACCTAGCTATTTCTCAAAACAGGGGGGAAGGTTGGATAGACATCACCCTCACTAGAGATCTAATCATAACGGAAAGAAGGGTGCACGTAGACACGGAAATAATGAGTGACCACCGCTTGATTACGTATAATTTAACTAAAGCATATAGAACCACACCGACAGCAGCGCTATGTGTCATTTCAGGATGTATACCATTAGAGGTGGAGGCAAAATGCAACTATGTACACTACAAAGAGACGGAAGGAGAGATCAACAAAAACAAAATTAGGTATCGGACAAGAGCCCACCCAGCGGATGATACCGTAAAACTAGAACAACAAGCACAAGATAATGAACAAATACATATTTATACAGACGCAACACAGACACAAGAAGGAGAAACAGGATATGGTATAGTAGCAAGGGCAAACATAGACACTTGGACAGAGCACAAGGGACGGTTAAAAAATAATACGGACATTAACAGGGCAGAGGCCTGGGCAATTAGGATTGCACTAAAGATATATTCAACACTCGAACCATTGGCAGTTTTAACAATTCATACGGACTCTAAAAAATCCTATAATGACATTACCAATAATACCACAACAGACCCGATAATACATAACATTAAAAGATATATACAGTTGAGGAGTAAAGCAGGATTGAAAACAATGATAAAATGGGAAAAAAGGAACAGCACGGAAGGAAATAGAAGAGCGGGCAGGATAGCAATAGAAATAGCAGTACACACAACTACTAGGGAAGATGCCGGTAAAACAAAACAGCAACTGAAGAATATGAAGACACAACAGAAGCTAATAGAATGGCAAAGAAAATGGAACGAAGACACCAAGGGGCGTAATACGAACGAAACCATACCAACGGTAGGCAATGACCTTATCGACATGGAGTGGAAACGTATTACAAGGTTCAATCTTAGACAGACCGACGGTAGATGCAAATGCGAAGAAGGGGATGAGGACAAAACCCATATAACATTATAATGCAATGAGTTGAACAGAATAAATGCACGAGAGAGACTGACAGCTTACCTCGAAAGCATAGGAGAAAGATAATCTCCAGTACTACAGAACAGAAGTAGGGAAAGGACTAAACTAGAGAAATGCAATATATGGGCGAATGAAATAACATCAGATGACGAACTGGGTTGAACAGACCAATTCCCCAATGGAGGGCGAGGCCTTAGTAGCCCCGCCCCCCCGCTAATTTTTGAAAAAAAAACAGGCGAGAGGAGAAGGGAGGGTTCCCCTGGTAAGGGGTTTCGTTAGATTGCGGGACGGGAGGAAACAGGCCTTATGCCGAAAGGTGGGTGGGCCAACCCTTTGTGGGTAAATGATTGCTGTGTAAAAGAGTGGGTCTCCGCGAGCCACTCGTACTGAGTGGCGAACGGAAGCTCGAACTAGCAGAGGTACTATTCCCAACACGGGCACCGATCGAGTGGACAAGATCCAACTGGGAGCTTCCATTGCCTCCAGTTACTCCGGAGGAAATAGTGACCGCGGCATCCAGGATTAAACCTAACAAGGCACCGGGCATTGACGGCATACCCCCCGAAGTCGTCACATTGGCGGCCAAACACCACGCACGGCATTTTGCAGAGGCATTCAACGCAGTATTTAGTACAGGGGTCATACCACGGGAATGGAAACTAGCCAAGCTGGTACTGCTCCCCAAACCAGGTAAGCCACTTGGCACGACGCCCAGGCCAATCTGCCTCATCGATGCTGCGGCGAAGCTCCTGGAGCGCGTTATCGCGTCCAGAATTACCGCCGAACTTGACTCGAGGGGAGGCCTCTCCGAGAGCCAATACGGCTTCAGGGAGGGCTACCACTGATGCTATTCAAGATGTCATACGCGTGGCACGCTCTGCAAACGCGGACCATTGGAGACACAGAGAGATCTGCCTAGCAGTGGCTCTAGATGTGAGAAATGCATTCAACACGGCCCCCTGGGGACAAATTGTCGCGGCATTGGAATACAAGGGGGTTCCTGCGTACTTGACACAGCTCGTGAAGAGCTATTTCACACAAAGGTGAGCCAGAAACCGCAACCGACTACTCCAGGCACAACGCCTGATGCTGATTCGGGTATGCTGCGCCTACAGGACAGCCTCTGCCCTTGCACTTCAGGTCATCTCGACGGTACCTCCCGCTGACCTCCTGGCCAAGGAGCGCGCCTACAACCACGGGGAAGATAAAACTGAGAAGACTACTTATAGAAACTACCTTTTAGATCGCTGGCAGGAGCGATGGGACTCATCGACGAAGGGGAGATGGACGCATCTCCTTATTCCAGACGTACGTCTATGGATAGCCCGCAAACACGGCGACTTGAGCTATTACCTGACCCAAGCACTGACCGGCCATGGTAACTTCAACAGCTACCTGCACAGGATTGGCAAGAAGGCGAACGATCACTGCCTGTACTGCCCCACGACCGACACCCCGGAGCATACCCTGTTCCTATGCCCCAAGTGGAATGACCACAGAGACACGGCAAGCAGACTAACGGGACAGACTATTACTGCTCAGAATTTCACCACTATTCTGCTCTCCAGCCCCGACTCATGGTCGGCCATCAATGCCATGTGCGACAACATCCCCAGGAGCAAGGACAATGAAGAGCGGATGCCAGGAATATAGGACGAATGATACCTCCGAAGTAATGTTAACACAGTTCCGGAGCAGGAAGAGGGGGGTTTTTTAGTGAGTAAGAATCTCACATATCCCCACAGACTGGAACATCAGTGTGGGGAACCTTCTGCAGGTTTTTCCCTTCGGAAAAAAAGGGGGGGATTCCATCCAATATCCCACCGAGGAACATGTGCAGAGCTGTGTGTGGCAGAACCGAAAGCTTATCACACGTCCTTCAAAAGTGTCCGATAGCCTACCGGGCTAGGATTAGAAGGCATAACTTAAGACGCTAGATTAAAAATTCAAGACAGATTGAAATTTCTTGAAGAATCAACACAATCATTATACAGAACATATTTTGAAATTATTTTTGATTTAACTTTATGATGTTTAAATGTTTTACCACATACATTTTTTACAATTGTCAATACCAGGAAAGGGTACACTGTCACACTCCCGTTCTCTGGTTTACCCTTGATCATACATTTTTTTTATAGTTGTTGGAAGATGTGTCTTTATTGTAATTTGTCAGAATATACACATTTGTCTTTTTACCATCAATAATAATTTTCAGTCAAGTAATTTAAGCAACTTTATTAAGCTTTCTGCTACATGCTATACTTTTCAAAATATAAAGCGTTAGATAAAATAGGAGAAGGTTAATTTTCTTAAGTATCAAAATCCGAACCCAAGGGATGTGGAGTATGTTATGCTGCAAAACGATAAAATATAATTTACAAAACGAAAAAAATGTACGACCTTATTCAATATTATAATCATGTTCTTTTAGAGAAACTGCCGGCATAGGCTGTGCAGAAATAACTGCTTCATAGAAGTTTCTTTACCACTCAAATATTCTGACCATGTTGAAGTATCACTACTATGTTAGTAATTCCATATATGTATTCCTTATACAGAATTCTAAAAAATTCCTAGTTGGTGCAAAATCTAGAAGGGACATTGTGGACTTAAATGGGCACAAAACCTCTATATTGGGATATGCCGATGACTTGGTGCTGCTAGCTGAAACACCTAGAGAGGCCCAGAAAATAGTCACCACGGTCACAGAGTTTTTCGCTAGGCGGGAAATGCTTTTTAACACCGAAAAATGCACGGCTTAATGTAAATGTAAATCGTGGGAATAAACACATGTACACAATCTCAATGCCGAGGTTTTATGTAGGCAGTCCTATTCAGCAAATCCAAAGCGAAGACCTTTTTAAGTACCTTGGGAGGAGGTACAATTCGCTTGGTCAAAAAAGATCCATGATTGATGAACTTAGAGATCAGCTGAATAGATTTAGTATTGCTCCACTAAAAATTATTTACCATCAAAATTTACCTGCCGCCGAGGTATTTAGATCTCTTTCAGAGTCCGACAGTGACGTTGGGAATTCTAAACGAGACCGACAAAATTCCATCGTTTCATTTAAATAGGATGTGCGCGGACACCTTTTTACAAGCGCCCGTTAAAGCTGAAAACACAAAAGTGTGTGGAGAATGTATACCACCATGGAAGACGTCAAAACATAGAGAGAAGGTAATGAGGGAAACTGACTTTATTCAAAGTCACTACTATTCAGAAGCACAAATTAAGACAGATTTACTCAAAGCGGAGAAATAGGAAGAAAGGAAGTAAGAAGATAATGGAAATTTTAAGTCCGTTAAGCCATAAAAATGTAACTTACTAAAACTTAATAAAAAGAAGGGGCGCTCCATTCCGAGCATTTTGGTAAGCGATTCACCTGGAATTCCCCAGACGTGCATTGCGTTGAGACAAGATGAACAGATGGGCGACAGTTTTTGGTAAAACGTAATAAACGCCTTATTTACAACTGTTGGAGCGATTGACTACAGAATGGCTATTCTGGCAACGGCTTGAGGCAGGAGTCATCCAGCTCCTCCAATAACCTGTGGCTCACTTCCCCACTAGAACATTGGTTCCGAGTCCGACTTTGTTAAAGCAGTCCATCTAAAAGGTAACTTGTTGACTTCCAAGGGTATTCCATCCAATATCCCACTGCGGAACATGTGCAGAGCTGTGTGTGGCAGAACCGAAAGATATTGTCTGTAATTGTTTATTTGTGGCATATTCAGATTTTCTTACTTTTTATTGGGTATTTTGCCACTGAAAAATATTTAAAAATTTTAATGAAAAAAACCTCTGCGCCAAACGGATCAGACAGAGGTTGGTTCTTGAGTACTTAACTGTTTCAAAAAGTCTCACACCTAAAAATATATAAACTAGAACAATGTTATAAACTAAAAACTCAAAATCAAAGCTATGGGTAGTTAACGTTTCGGAAGAGAATCTACTTCCGTTCTCAAAACTTTTTTGGCCGTCAACCATGACAGTTCTTTGATTATGTAATTCTATAGTCACGTGAGACATTAAATTATATTTATCTTATTTTTACTTACTTCGTCTCTAAGGATGGGCAACCAACTAGTACAAAAATCTATTGAATAATTAGAAACGCATCTATCCTCATTTAATAAAATAATCGCGGATTCTTTAAGTTTTCTTTTAGTTCCGTTGCTCTCTTTTTCCAAAATCTTCGCCGAGTCCCATTTAATTCTATGATTATTATCCCACGCGTGTTCACAAATTTTGGATGTTTCAAATTCTCCCCTTCTAGCGTAAGTTCTATGTTCACCAAGCCTTACGTTGAAAGGTCTAGATGATTCACCCACGTAATGTTTTCCGCACTCACACGGAACACTATAAATACAATTTTTTGAATTTTGAACAATATTTGGAGGTTTGGTTCTTGATAAAACCGATCTTAGCGTGGAGCCCGTTTGAAAAACCGTTCGTACGGAAAACCTATTCCCAATTTTTCGTAATTTATCCGATAAACCATGTATATATGGAATTACTGCCATTGACCTAAATACCTCAGGTTGTGATAGTATATTCTCTCTACTACCAATGTTCAATAACTGACTATCAACAAAACTCTCAGGATATTGATTATTTAATAAGACAGTTTTTATAAATTGTTTTTCGTTCCTTAATATTACATCATTTGAAGAAATAATTTTGGCCCTGTCATACAAACACTTAACAACATATTTCTTAACACTAATATGTTGATTTGAATTGAAATTTAAGTATCTGTTTGTGTGTGTTTGTTTTCTATACACACTGGTTTGGTATGTGTTATCTAATTTTTTTATTAAAATATCTAAGAAAGGTAATTCATTATTATTCTCTATTTCTATTGTAAATTTAATTGAAGGTTCTTTTTCATTAATCTGATTCAAAAAATTACTTAAACATTCTTTACTATAAGGCCATATAGCAAAAATGTCATCTACATATCTCCACCATACAATGGGTTTATAAGCTAGAATATTAATATTACTTTCCTCGAAATTTTCCATGAAAATGTTACTTAATATTGGAGATAATGAAGAACCCATGGCCATCCCAAAGTCTTGTTGATAGAAGTCATTATTTAATTGAAAGTATGTTGTTTTAATGCAAAGTGTAAGTAATTCCATTATAGTTTCAATGCTTAACTTAGTTCTATTCGCCAAATTCCCATCTTGTTGCAATTTGTTTTTAATTATTATTAATGTTTTATCTACAGGAACATTTGTAAATAGGCTTACTACATCAAAACTGACCATTAGATGATTATTGTTAAAATGATTTTCTGACAGCTTTTCCAAAAAATGTTTGCTATTTTTAATATAAGACTCGGAGGAACCTGATAAAGGATTTAGGATTTTTAATAAATATTTTGAGAGTTTACTACAAGGAGAATTAATTGAACTCACAATTGGTCTTAAGGGGATGTCAGGTTTATGAATTTTTGGCAAACCATAGAAATGAGGAGGCTTGCTGTGATGTGGAGTTAACATCTTTCGTTCAATATCTGTAAATTCGTTTTTGTGTTTAAATAAGACTCTATATATTTTGTTTTCTAAAGAATTTGTAGGATCTTTGTTTAATTTGGAATAATTTCCATCATTTATCAAGTTCGTAATTTTTCTATCATATATAGCTGTATCTAAGATTACCGTTGCATTGCCTTTATCAGCTGGTAAAATTTTAATGCTATGATCATTTTTTAGAGATGAAATGGAACGTTTTTCATAGAATGTTAAATTATCTTTAGTCTTATATTGTTTCTCTGATTCAATTTTAGAACAAATTCGGTATTCATTAGCATCATCTAATGGAAGCTTCTGTGCAGCCTGTTCAATTGCAGTTATTATATCAAATTTAGGAATAGCCTTTGGTGTTAATGCATAATTCAAGCCTTTAGTTAATACTAGTTTCTCGGATATATTTAGTTCGTGGTTTGACAGGTTGATGACAGTTTTGTCAATTAAAGGATTATTTTGAAAGTTTTGTAATTCAATATGTTGTCTTTCACTACATAAATTTCTAAATTTATTTAAATGTCTATTCTTTTGTGAATCAAAAACTATATTGTACGTACGTAAGACACTATTAAACATTTGGTTGTAATCATCCTCTTCGACGCAGTGACATAAATTTTCTGAGATAATTTCAATGTCTCTTACAATGTGTGCTTTATTTTGCCTATGGAACTGTATTCTTTCCCGAACCACTGCAGCACTGGCTCTTCTTAAGATATTATTGCATCTATCGCTGGTATATGATGCTCTTAAACGCAACCCTTTTGGAATAATATCATGTTGACGACACTTGCATAAAAAGGTAATACTATTTTCGGTGTGAGCTAATTTTTTATGTAAAATTTCCAAATCTCTAAAAAATCTATTGATATTAGGCCCATACCTGTGATCCAAACATTACGTGGGTGAATCATCTATACCTTTCAACGTAAGGCTTGGTGAACATAGAAATTACGCTAGAAGGGGAGAATTTGAAAAATCCAAAATTTGTGAACACGCGTGGGATAATAATCATAGAATTAAATGGGACTCGGCAAAGATTTTGGAAAAAGAGAGCAACGGAACTAAAAGAAAACTTAAAGAATCCGCGATTATTTTATTAAACGAGGATAGATGCGATTCTAATTATTCAATAGATTTTTGTACTAGTTGGTTGCCCATCCTTAGAGACGAAGTAAGTAAAAATAAGATAAATATAATTTAATGTCTCACGTGACTATGGAAATACATAAACAAAGAACTGTCATGGTTGACGGCCAAAAAAGCTTTGAGAACGGAAGTAGATTCTCTTCCGAAACGTTAACTACCCATAGCTTTGATTTTGAGTTTTTAGTTTATACCATTGTTCTAGTTTATATATTTTTAGGTGTGAGACTTTTTGAAACCGTCAAGTACTCAATAACCAACCTCTGTCTGATCCGTTTGGCGCAGAGGTTTTTTCATTAAAATTTTTAAATATTTTTCAGTGGCAAAATACCCAATAAAAAGTAAGAAAAGAACCGAAAGCTTATCACACATCCTTCAAAAGTGTCCGATAGCTTACCGGGCTAGGATTAGAAGGCACAACTTAAGACGCTAGATTAAAAATTCAAGACATATTAAAATTTCTTGAAGAATCAACACAATCATTATACAGAACATATTTTGAAATTATTTTTGATCTAACTTTATGATGTTTAAATGTTTTACCATATACATTTTTTACAATTGTCAATACCAGGAAAGGGTACACTGTCACACTCCCGTTCTCTGGTTTACCCTTGATCATACATTTTTTTTTATGGTTGTTGAAAGACGTGTCTTTATTGTAATTTGTCAGAATATACACATTTATCTTTTTACCATCAATAATAATTTTCAGTCAAGTAATTTAAGCACCTTTATTAAACTTTCTACTACATGCTATACTTTTCAAAATATAAAGCGTTAGATAAAATAGGAGAGGGTTCATTTTTTTAAGTATCAAAATACGAACCCAAGGGATGTGGAGTATGTTATGCTGCAAAACGATAAAATATAATTTACAAAACGAAAAAATGTACGACCTTATTCAATATTATAATCATGTTCTTTTAGAGAAACTGCCGGCATAGGCTGTGCAGAAATAACTGCTTCATAGAAGTTTCTTTACCACTCAAATATTCTGACCATGTTGGAATATCACTACTATGTTAGTAATTCTATATATGCATTCCTTATATAGAATTCTAAAAAACTCCGAGTTGGTGCAAAATCTAGAAGGGACATTGTGGACTTAAATGGGCACAAAACCTCTATATTTGCTGCAAAAAAGATCCATGATTGATGAACTTAGAGATCAGCTGAATAGAATTAGTATTGTTCCACTAAAAATTATTTACCATCAAAACTTACCTGCCGCCGAGGTATTTAGATCTCTTTCAGAGTCCGACAGTGACGTTGGGAATTCTAAACGAGACCGACAAAATTCCATCGTTTCATTTAAATAGTATGTGTGCGGACACCTTTTACAAGCGTCCGTTAAAGCTGAAAACACAAAAGTGTGTGGAGAATGTAAACCACCATGGAAGACGTCAAAACATAGAGAGAAGGTAATGAGGGAAACCGACTTTATTTAAAGTCACTACTATTCAGAAGCTCAAATTAAGACAGATTTATTCAAAGCAGAGAAATAAGAAGAAAGGAGATAAGAAGATAATGGAAATTTTAAGCCAGTTAAGCCATAAAAATGTAACTTGCTAAAACTTAATAAAAAGAAGAGGCGCTCCATTCCGAGCATTTTGGTAAGCGATTCACCTGGAATTCCCCAGACGTGCATTGCGCTGAGACAAGATGAACAGGTGGGCGGCAGTTTTTGGTAAAACGTAATAAACGCCTTATTTACAACTGTTGGAGCGATCGACTACAGAATGGCTATTCTGGCAACGGCCTGAGGCAGGAGTCCTCCAGCTCCTCCAATAACCTGTGGCTCAATTCCTCACTAGAACATTGGTCCGAGTCCGACTTTGTTAAAGCAGTCCATCTAAAAGGTAACTTGTTGACTTCCAAGGGGATTCCATTCAATATCCCACGTGTGCAGAGCTGTGTGTGGCAGAACCGAAACCTTATCACACATCCTTCAAAAGTGTCCGATAGCCTACCGGGCTAGGATTAGAAGGCACAACTTAAGACGCTAGATTAAAAATTCAAGACAGATTGAAATTTCTTGAAGAATCAACACAATCATTATACAGAACATATTTTGAAATTATTTTTGATCTAACTTTATGATGTTTAAATGTTTTACCATATACATTTTTTACAATTGTCAATACCAGGAAAGGGTACACTGTCACACTCCCGTTCTTTGGTTTACCCTTGATCATACATTTTTTTTTATAGTTGTTGAAAGATATGTCTTTATTGTAATTTGTCAGAATATACACATTTATCTTTGTACCATCAATAATAATTTTCAGTCAAGTAATTTCAGCAACTTTATTAAACTTTCTACTAGATGCTATACTTTTCAAAATATAAAGCGTTAGATAAAATAGGAGAGGGTTCATTTTCTTAAGTATCAAAATACGAACCCAAGGGATGTGGAGTATGTTATGCTGCAAAACGATAAAATATAATTTACAAAACGAAAAAAAATGTACGACCTTATTCAATATTATAATCATGTTCTTTTAGAGAAACTGCCGGCATAGGCTGTGCAGAAATAACTGCTTCATAGAAGTTTCTTTACCACCCAAATATTCTGACCATGTTGGAGTATCACTACTATGTTAGTAATTCCATATATGCATTCCTTATACAGAATTCTAAACAACTCCGAGTTGGTGCAAAATCTAGAAGGGACATTGTGGACTTAAATGGGCACAAAACCTGTATATTGGGATATGCCGATGACTTGGTGCTGCTAGCTGAAACACCTAGAGAGGCCCAGAAAATAGATACCACGGTCGCAGAGTTTTTCGCTAGGCGGGAAATGCTTTTTAACACCGAAAAATGCACGGCTTAATGTAAATGTAAATCGTGGGAATAAACACATGTACACAATCTCAAGGCTGATGTTTTATGTAGGCATTCCTATTCAGCAAATCCAAAGCGAAGACCTTTTTAAGTACCTTGGGAGGAGGTACAATTCGCTTGGTCAAAAAAGATCCATGATTGATGAACTTAGAGATCAGCTGAATAGAATTAGCATTGTTCCACTAAAAATTATTTACCATTAGAACTTACCTGCCGCCGAGATATTTAGATCTCTTCCAGAGTCCGACAGTGACGTTGGGAATTCTAAACGAGACCGACAAAATTCCATCGTTCCATTTAAATAGGATGTGCCCGGACACCTTTTTACACGCGTCCGTTAAAGCTGAAAACACAAAAGTGTGTGGAGAATGTGTACCACCATGGAAGACGTCAAAACATAGAGAGAAGGTAATGAAGGAAACCGACTTTATTCAAAGTCACTACTATTTAGAAGCACAAATTAAGACAGATTTATTCAAAACAGAGAAATAGGAAGAAAGGAAGTAAGAAGATAATGGAAATTTTAAGACCGTTAAGCCATAAAAATGTAACTTGCTAAAACTTAGTAAAAATAAGGGGCGCTCCAGTCCGAGCATTTTGGTAAGCGATTCACCTGGAATTCCCCAGACGTGCATTGCGCTGAGACAAGATGAACAGGTGGGCGGCAGTTTTTGGTAAAACATAATAAACGTCTTATTTACAACTGTTGGAGCGATTGACTACAGAGTGGCTATTCTGGCAACGGCCTGAGGCATGGGTACTCCAGCTCCTCCAACAACCTGTGGCTCAATTCCCCACTAGAACATTGGTCCGAGTCCGACTTTGTTAAAGCAGTCCATCTAAAAGGTAACTTGTTGCCTTCCAAGGGGATTCCATCCAATATCCCACTGAGGAACATGTGCAGAGCTGTGTGTGGCAGAACCGAAAGCTTATCACACATCCTTCAAAAGTGTCTGATAGCCCGGGTTAGGATTGGAAGGCACAACTTTAAGGCGGTTGCAGAAAGTAAAGGTTGGAGAGCGGAGGTGGAGCCCCTAATCAGAGATCCATACAGAGAGACAGCAGCAAGTCCCCGACTTGCGAAGAGAAAGATAATAATGGATGCCTTAAGTGGAGATATTCAGACAAAGCGGTAACCATCTGTCCCCTAATAATAGGGGCCATGGGTACGTGGAGCCGGAATAACAAACAACTTGAAAGTCTCCTCAACCTTAATAAGTACGAGGTTGTAACCGTATAAAAAACAATTATAAGCTATGTTTTAGTTTTTAAATATTATTTTATTATACTCGCGTACTACGGATGACGAGAAAAAGATCATTTAGTTAAACGATGAAAGCTCGTCCCAGCTTGCATTTATATAATCGTCATACAATACTCTGGGATCAAATATTTATTACTCCAGAAGATTTTCATTTCTTTTGCACTCACCGATTTATTGGAGATACTTGCATTCTGCTGTAGTTCACGGTAGAATCGTTGTTGATTTCCTTGAAAAATTGTCTCCATATTTTCAGTCTCTTATTGTAGCATCTGAATCTGCATCCCCAGACTGCTCTTTTCTACTTTAGAAGATTAGCGTGTGTTTTCAGTTTTGTTTTTATTTGTGGACTTTTAGGGTTAATTTTCTGTTTCTTTGCGATGTTGTGCACATATCTGAGAGTTGAGAGTGTTGCATATTTTTGTCGAGACCGTCAGTTTTGATGAGGCGTTATGCGGGATCTATGATAATGCAGGGGGGTTATCTACTGGGATTCCGTTGAACTGACTACATATTGTTTAAGGTTACATCCGAACGTAAAATATTCTGCTTGTTTAATTTCCGGGGTTAAAAGTAGAGGGTCCAATTTGAAAATATCTAATTGACCTTCAAATGACCTTATCAAGGCAAAATTCACCATCACCGTCAGATAGCCAGGGAAATTACAGCTTTTGTATTTAAAGTTTTTTTTTTCTAGGATTCGTATTCTTCAAGTTATCCTGCTGTTACAATACTTCTATGTTACTCGGTAATTGAAATGTGGTTAATAAGGTGATAAAATATTCCGAAACTGTGAAGGGTTTAGAAGAAGACATACATCCATTAGCCCCCGACAGTGAGTGAGTGAGTGAGTGAAACAAACAGTTTTGAAACAAAATCCGGACAGTCGAAAAGTAATGTTGTACATAATATGGCACCACCATTTTTGATTTTTGAACTTTATTACAACTAAACTGTATTTAAATTCAACGACAGGAAGATCACTTGTGATGGTCATAAAACACAAGAACATTATATGATGAACAATTCTGATGAATCGTACTGATATTGTATTTTCTAGATCAATAATTATTCAATCCAAATCTATAATTCACTACTACGAGTACTTATTTTAAGCTTGATTGCTTTCCTACGATTCCGTATCGAATTAATTTAAAGGATCTCACGCGATCTTTCACGTTCGTTTCAAGACACCGACTTTTCTAAGTCTAACGAGGTTATTGACATTAAGAGCGTCTCTATAATGTAGAGGTCTAGCCACTTTAGCATATAAAAAATGCACTGACATCTATTGTTATGCTTTAACCTTTTAATTATTGCTTTTTGCTTGGAGTGTTCCTACAATTAATTTCAGGCCTCTGCTTTTACCTATAAGGAAGACATGGGGGTAACAACCCTTACCGACAACTTTGTTTTTCTTTGGAACCATGACAGATATTCAAATGAATCTAAAGCCAAAAAATAGATATCAATTAGATTTATGCTATGTATTTTTTTCATATTTTTAGAACTATTTTTAGAGGTGAAAAACATACAATTTTTTTCCCTAGGGTGGTTTTTATAAAAACCACTGGAGATACACCAACCAAATAAATCATCTGAAAGTCAACTATAATAATATATCAATAATAAAGAGGTGTCAATTTGGTGGAACATAGTAATAAAAAGTAACAAGCTAACCATTATACTCTTCGAAGATTTACTGCATTTTTATATAATTGTTGCACATTCTACGGGATACTCTCCTCCGTTTTTTTTGTAAATAACATTAGTTTTAAACATTTACAGTTTAACTACAAAACATTAAAAAAAAATTGTTCTTAACTTCTTCTTAACTTTTCTTAATTAGTAACTTTTATTTTTATTGATATATTTTGTTCAAAAACAATATGATTCTTCCTCTAGCTAACAGTAACTTACTGTCCAAATTTCAATACAATCGAACTTTTCGTTTCTTAAGTTATCGTGCTTACAAGAAACGTGACGGACGGACGGACGGACGAACGGACAGACAGACAGACAGATAGACGGACGGACATTTTGAAAGTTGTTTAGAATCTGATCACGAATACAGTGATATGAAAATTTTTTCTCTACGTGTAATATTACCGGTTTTAGAAATGTGCCGATCGAATGCAATATGCTCTTCGTTTTGTATTTGCGAAGAGTATAATAGCTAGTATATTACGTATATATTTATTTTTACCAACCATATAAGTATACAGAAAATAGAATATAAAAACTAATGTACCCACGTATATGACGTTGTATTTTTGCCACATCTATTGTTTATCTAAACAGGTTTATACAAAATCATTTATATTCAGGGTCTCCCAGCTCTATTTAGACAAGAATTGTTTGGAAAATGGTGAGACATAGAAAGCAATGTTAAATGGAAAATTTATTCCGTTTAAAAAGATGCATTCAATCAGTTTCTTTTCAAATGTACAAGGCGCCTTAAAAGGAGGCTGGTTACAACTTTACTTTTTCAAATGGAACGTCCTGTATATTTTTATATTTTTGGATTCTCCTTTAATTTCTGAACAAATTTTATTAACCTTGTTCTATACCTATCATTATTGATTGTTGATATATTAGCAGTTACATTTTTGGGATATTTTTTTATTAACGTAATTATAAGGAATACAATACAAAAAACAGTAAGTATTATTATTATTATAAAGATGCTCAAAATCTCGCACATATTCTATTTGACAGAACTTATACCTCCTTAAAAGTTATAATTCCTTATAACTTCTGGAATTATTTGGCGCCAAGCATGATTATCTATTCTTGAAATCATTAAGATTGTTTGGTTGCTCAGCGTATACAACTTACTTTAAATGGTCCCATAAGAAAAAATCGAGGAGCGACATATCAGGTGACTGTGCAGGTCACTTAACAGTTAATTCAGTTCGCTCCAAGGTTCTCGCCATAAATAAGTAACATATCAACATATTCATTAGATATAAACATTGATGGCATATTTCTGATTTGTAAATGAAAGAGTCTTAAGAACTACGTTAATGTGGAAGTAATTAACAACTGTCAGTGAAACTGCTACAGAATGACAGCGAGTATCTTGTTGGGTACGGTTGTGCTCAAGTGTGGCTTACAAGTGTCCTACAGTATGTTTGCTTTTAATTGCTGTACAAGTAGGCCATTTCTACATTATGTTTGTGTTAATTGCTATAATGTTTACCATAAATCTTGTGTGCCGAAGTTTAAAAAAATAATTACATTTATTGAAAAAAATAAAATTACATGCTGTGATGAAAATACCTCCAATTCTATTTGTGACGAAGAAGACA
The DNA here is from genome assembly GCA_963583905.1 of Stenurella melanura. Lineage (NCBI taxonomy): Eukaryota > Metazoa > Arthropoda > Insecta > Coleoptera > Cerambycidae > Stenurella > Stenurella melanura. The sequence continues at coordinate 68,721,930 of OY757318.1, forward strand.
AAGAACTTCTAGAAAAAACTATACCTGATTTGACAGAGGATGGTGCATTAAAAAACAATTACATTCAAAAGCTGAAGTTTGAAAATAAAATACTTTTAGAAGAGGCAATAAAAAGGGAAGAAGAATTGAATGACTTGATAATTCAACAAAAAAACACTATCGATGAATTAAATATGTTAATAAAACAGCTCAAAAGAAACACAACTAAAAAACAATTAAGCACTGTAGCCACACAAACAAATAAATCAGAAATGGAAAATACCATCACAATATCTGAACGATCTAAAATAAATTTGGTGATACACAGTGAGCAAAATAAAAATAAAATTTCAGCATCACAATACTATTCAACTGATGATCTTACTGGAGATTTACATGACAACAAAAATACTTCTACTAATTATAGTCCAGCAGATAAAATGAATAGGAAAAAAAGAATTCTACTTTTGTCTGACGAGCAAAGCATTAACTGGCAGATGAGAAGATTAATTAACCTAAGTGCATACGAAATCATATCAATAAAAAAATCAGGAGCACTCTTAGGTAAAGTAATGGAAAACATTGAAACTCTAACAAGAAATTTTACCTTAGCAGATTTTGTAGTTGTTACAGACGGATCTAACGATATCGATATCGAAAACGCCTTCTTTCCGCTTCATAAGTGACAAGTTAAAGCTGTGTAGACACACAAACATTTTGTTTACATCTATTCCCTACAGTACCAACAATTTTGCAAGAAACAAGCATATTTATAGATATAATACAAAATTAATGACTTCCTGGATAAATTTAATAAACGCACTGAAGGGTTGGCCTAATATGTAGAAGTGAACAAATCAAATTCCAAATATTTTAAACTAAATTAGTGGCTTCAAATATTATAAATATACTACTAAATATAAACTGTCTTAACAAGAATCTTAAATTCATTAACGTTAGTGAAAACATTAGCAGTGGACCAAATGCAAATGTTACACCCAGTGAAGCAGTAAATGACCTACATTAAATATATCTGCTGTATATACAAGAAACAAGAGGACCAAGAATGGACCCTTGAGGAACACCTGACGAGATAATTTTAAGATCAGATATATTTCCTGCGCCTGATACGGATTGGCGACGTTCAAATAAGAATTGAAAAACCGCGGAGATATCGCGTCGAAACCATAGTAATTTAGCATTGCACAAAGAAGCGTGTGATCAATGGTGTCAAATGCCTTGGAGTAGTCTAGGGATACAAGAATAGCTGCCATACGTTTGTCTAGTGCGCTGATGATATTATCACTAAGGTTGAACAAAGCAGTAGTGGTGTTATGTGCTTTACGAAATCCCGATTGATGTAATGGGTATAAGCTATGCAGTAATAGATATTCGATAATCTGTTCGTGAACTATTCTTTCTAGTATTTTGGAAAGAATTGGCAACAAGCTGATAGGCCTCAGATCCTCCACGGTTGCAGGATTTGCTGTTTTTGGTATTGGACAAATAATTGCATCTTTCCATTCTGTAGGAAAGTAACCCTGTTCAAGACAACAGTTAATAATATGAGTGATATGCTTCACAAGATGATTGGGATGCATGATTTGAATATGTTTAGAGTTATTTTTATTATAAACGGTATCGGTAGTAAGAAGTGTGAAGGTGAATAGTAAATTATCTTTAAATTTAGTGTTAGCATAGAAGTTTATCGTTCTATTGCAGTTATCGTTCTTGCAAAATACACTAAGAAAGAAGTCGTTAATATCTGCAGCATTCTGTAGATTAGGAGGTATGAAGTTATCACATTTAAATCGAATATTTGGTTGTTGTAACCGTTTCCAAAACTCGCGATTAGAAGTTTGATTTTGTAACGAACTTAAATACGCGGCATTTTCTCTCCGCACCGATGCCAAGGCGAAATTACGAATATTTTTATAAGCTTCCCAGTTTCCTTGTATCTTATTTTTTTGTAAGCAGATAATGCTCTGCCCTTTTCTTTTAGGATTAGCTTTAAGGGGTACGTTAGCCAAGGCGCTGGGGGTTTGTTTATTCTCACTGTTTTCAACGGTGCATGAATGTTAAATAGTTCTATGATGTAGTTTGTTAACAGAGATTCTTTATACTCAATATTATTGACATAGAATACGTTATCCCAGGGCACCTGGTTTAGATCGTAATAAAAATGCTGTTGGTCAAATTGCTTCAAATTTCTATAAGTAATAAATTTCTGAGTATTTTTAAAATGAGGAATAGTTGTAAAACATTAAGACAGTCTGTGATCGCTGAGAAAGTCAGCATTTAAGGTTCCACATTTGTTCACTATATCAGGACAGCTTATAAAAATAGGATCTAATAGAGTGGAACTACTTCGTGCAATCCGGGTTGGCTCAGTTATAATTTGTGTTAAACCATGGGTATCAAAAAGTTCTGTAATAGGACTTCCCAAGTTAAATAGGTTTTTATTCACGTCGCCCACGATAACAAAATTATCGCAGGATGTTAATAATGTTAGTACAATATTATCGAGAGGACCTACTGCCTGCCCCACATTTTGGTGCGGGGGTCTATAAAGTACGCCTAGTATTAAGCTATACCTACCTAACTGCAATTTGACCCAAAGATGTTCAAGTACCGCTTCCGCTTCTATAATCTCTGTTTGTAATAATTGACAATTTATACCTGATTTGACGTAAATACCCGCGCCTCCTCCTCTGCCTAGCCGATCTTTGCGATATAATCCATACCCCGGTATGTATATAAAGTAAATTACGTGCGTGGTATATAAGTTTGGTGTGTAATTTGAGAGTGCTTGGTGGATATTTTTACATTTTGTTATTGGCAGCACTGGTACTTCCACCGAATACCTCATCTCATCTCTGATCTAATTGGTCCAGTAGAGTCACGTGTGGTACTCCGTTCTTAGTAGCAGATTTCATGCAATTGTATTTTAACTATTTTGTGGTAATAAATAAGACATATTTAGTACTTTCAATTATATATTACGTTATCTTACTTGATGCTAGTGACTGATGAGTGCCCGATTATCACTTTAGAAGTCGTAGTATTCGTTTGTGATATTCCAATTTCATTTTACCACCCAAGATGTTGAACGTGAAATAAGAGCTCCGCAATTTAGTGAAAAGGACAAACAACGCGTTTTATTAAATACAGATGTACCAGAAATCTGTAAAGAAATGATTCAATATTTCCCTAGAAGACAGTATAGATATGGATGTTGAGGCTGCTATAACGTACTGGTTGGTAAAAGTCCCAGAGAGAATAAAGAAGAGGCTAAGTAGACCTGACTTGTAAAATAAAAAATGTAAAAATGAAATATATCCAATGTTACTAAAATATGGCAGTTTACACTTGATAAAACCTTGTTTTCTTTGTTTCTGTTCACCCTGCGTGGTAAAATGTAATTTTACTATATGGCTGAAGGACTTTCAGGGTAAGCGAAAGTTTTTATTAAGTAATTTGTCAAAAAATAAATAGTGTGTATTTAAGTCCATCAGTGAATGCGTTATGTACACACGATGTTTTGTATATGTATCTATACAAACTTCAGGAAGGAATACGTTGTCCAAAATGTAGAACAAAATACTCTAAAACATTGCCTTAATGAGAAATACGATGCTTTAAGATTGCCTAAAGCAATATTTGATAATTAGGTTTCTAGAATACCTGCAGCAAACGTAAGCATTTCCAAAATATGGAAGGATTTGGCGAGTTAACGTTTTTTATAGTATTTATGAAGATCTTTGATTTAAATTAATCAAGTTTGGCTCATTGTGATTTTATTTTGGCACAGAAAACGATGAAATCGTATAAGCGATTTTTTTTTCAAATTTGAGCATACAGCGATATGCAAGATTACGCAAAATATCAAAGTAGCAAATTTCGGTAAAACATCTTTTTGATTGAAATAAACATTCTAAAACTTGAGCTTTAACAATATAATCAGCTTTCGTTAATGTTTCTTTCATAGTGGTCTTCATAAATACATACTCAAAACAGTACAATTTTAATTGACAATTTCAGAACTTCTTACAGGGAGAACTTTCTTGTGAACTTGCAACAAAGATATAAGAGGTTCTCATACAACGATAATGTGTACTCAGAAATGATATAAAAAAATCTCGTAGACTGAGCTTTTATGTTTCGTAAAATGCAATAGACCTCAAGAATGCACTTTTCAAACACCTTTGTTTAAGATCCCATTTAGATTTTATTAAAGAAACTAAATAGGACCTAAAATATATAATTATTTTTGGAAGGGGTTCCAAACAAACAAACACGTTACAACATAACATGTACAAAATATATATTAATCATAACAACTATGCATATACTAAGTGTGCTATATTGTCAAAAAATAGAAGTCAATACATGCATGGTATATACCAAAGTATACATTTAACAAAAATATGTCCTTATTACAGTCATTTGAGAGGCAGTCTACATGCTAGGTATAGCTTAAAATAGATTTCAAGTACCTTGTACGTACTGTACATAGTACATGCCGAAGCACATACTTATTATGTATTCCACTAATGTACTATATAAATAAACGAATGTAATGAATAACAGAAGTCTCTAGGTATATGGTTGTTTGAATTTCACGGTGAAAAATCAGCATCTATACAAATCTGTCATGCATAATTATCAAACTAGAACAATAACATATAAACCACTGAAAGTTCCTTTTCAAACTAAATCGCATACTCAGAGATATACAACATATTTTATAATATCCTGCCCCTCAAAATTCGACTCTCCACAAATGAAATAAAAAATTTAATATAGAATGTAAAAATTTTATAAGAAATAATTACAAACTTTTCATCAGTCGTATAAAATCTATCTATAAAGACATGATAATAACAACAACAATATTTTTCATTAAACTACATGATAAAAGCGAATGATTAATAAGTTGTACAAATAAATTTTTCATCTAAGAATGTTGTTGAAGGGCCATGCACAAAACAAATGTGTTCTCTGATTCGCTTTAGAGGCAATTTAGTGTGCATGGTTCTTTATTAAATCCTAGTATGTCCTTTATGTCTTATGTTATATGTTATGATATGTTCGAAATAAAATTTGATTTGATTTTTTTTTTAAATAATAACTAAACCTATTCTATTTTCAATCATATCAAAGTTAATCTATGTCTATGCTAAGTATATATTGAAGTTTGTACTTAGGGCATAATGGGTACCTTAGATTTGGGTGACACCTGCCATAAAATTCATGTACTATACATGAACTTCTCATCAGTTTTGCATGAATTTCGTATATACTTAGGATAAAGAGACATGCAACACTTCTGTACTTAATGTGTTCTAAATATATCTCTGTGCTATGTGGGCAGGTGGACTAAGATAAACTTAACCTAGATAGATTGTACATTACGTCGAGATCATAGAAGAATACAATAAGACAGAGTAGAGTATATTCAATGAAATGTTGTATATATGTAATAATTTTGGTACATATATTCATGTACTCAATTAATTTGAATAAGAAATTTGAAAAAAAAACATGGTCAAAGTGTCTGTCATAAAAACTTGAATTCTAGTTAAATCTCAATTAGTTTGATTTTTATGATATTTTAAACAATCTGTAAGGTACAAGAGTTAGCTATCTACTCTCAAAGAGGTTGGAAGACCTTAACTGTTGAATGCCGTGAGAAATAAAATTTCTGCAATTATTTAATCTTTTAAAACATTAATAACAGAATTACTATTTTTCCAAAGAAACAGAAGTACATAAAATTAGAGATTAGCATTATTGCCACGCCGCGTAATGGTACACATTTCTCTTGTTAATACCTTTGATCATATATTTTTGACATAGTTGTCAAAAGATACGACAGTTCTCATTTTAATTTGTCAGAATATACAAATTTATCTCTTTAGCATGAATAATTTTCAGTCAAGTTTAAGCAACTTCATTAAACTCTCTACTATACGCTATATTTTTCAAAATACAAAGTGTTAGATAATATATGAGAGGGTTCATTCTCTGAAGCAATAAAATTTGAACACAAGGGAAGTGGAGTATGTTATGCTGCAAAATGATTGAAGAAAATTTACAAAACGTAAAAAATGTATGATCTAGTTCAATATCATAATTATGTTCCTTTAGAGAAGCTGCCGTCTTAGGTTGTGCAGAGATAATTCCTTCGCAGAGCTTCCTTACTGTTGGGTTGGTATACAGGGCGCACACGCGCATCAGCTTAGATTCTAAGTAAGACAAGACAAACTCTCTCTCATGCTCCATCCATCGACGAAGCTAGATGTGTGTTGTAATATGATAAGACACTGTGACAATATTAGAAGCGTTAAATAAATTTTGATACAGAAGTCTAGTGTTTCATTACTATAAGTAGATGAATATACAAGTAACAACCGCTCTCACGAAACCCACTTAGTCTAACGTTTCACTGGCGACGAGGAAAAAAAAATAAATTGAAGAATTTGAGATTACGGCGAGCACGTGGTTACACATTGTAGGAGTAAAAAAATGTCAAGCCTAATAGGGAATATGGCAGAGTTCGATCACGTCAGGGATGATTGGACGATTTATAAAGAGCAACCTGAGCAATATTTCCGAGCTAACAGCACGAAAGAAGAATTAAAGGCCTCAAGATTACTTACTCTTGTTGGACCAGATACCTATGTACTGTTAAGAAATTACTGTTTTCCGGAAAAACTATCCGAGAAAAGTGATAAGCAGTTATGCGAGATAATGAGGGAGCAGTTCAGTCAACAAGAGTCAGTCTGGAGAGAAAGGATAATGTTTTACGATGCAAAACAAGATGTGAGTGAGAGCTTCAGCGAATTTTTCGCACGAATTTAGAGTTTAGCTGTAAACTACGGGTTCGGAACACGATTAGAAGAGACTTTAAGGGACAAAATGTGTAGCCTAAGAAGAGGAAAATTACTAGACAGATTATGCGAAGAAAACGTCAGTAAATCTCTAAAGGATTCAGTACAATTGGCAATGGCGAAGGAATCAGAAAATCGAACAATGATCGAAGTGAATAAAATTTTAAGGACACAGAACGTCAGGAAGAGGATGATAACAGCGCCGCGAGTAGAGAACAATTTTACCGGAAGGGGCGAAGCCAAGAAGTTTGACAGTGCTCGAACAAGATGGTCGACAGAAATGTCAATACGTAGGATTAACCTAAATAAACCTTGCGAATCGTATGGTAAATATCATCGGGACAAATGTAAGTACGCTAACTTTATTTGTAATAAGTGTAACAAATGTGGACATTTAGCCAAAGTACGCAGATTCAGGGTGAAATTTCAAAATGTTATCGGTGTTGAGACAGAAACGATTGATGATCGCTATGAGGAAATTTGTACAATAAACAAACTGAGTAAAAGAGTGAATCCATTATCGATCATTGTAGAAATAAACAATAAAATGCATAAGATGGACCTTGATTCAGGGGCGAGGGTTTCTTGTGTTAGTAAGAGAACTTTTAAACAACACTTTTCAAAATTCCCATTAAATAATAACTCTACAGTGTTAAGAAGTTATAATGGTGAACATTTCTCTCAAATTGGTTATTTTACATGCTCATTAACTTAAATAATGTTACCAAGAAACAATTGTTCCATGTAGGTAATTAAAAATGGTGGTCCCATTATTTTGGGCAGAGACTGGATGCAAAAATTTAATATAGGCCTAAATACAGTAAATTTCCAAAATATTCAACCACAAGTTCAAAAATTATTAGTTAAATATAAACACCTCTTTGATAAGGAACTTGGATTATTTAAATATGAAACGATTTCATTACAGCTCAAAACAGATGCCAAACCAGTGTTTAGTAAGCCTCAAAACGTACCGATAGCCTATAAGAAAGCCCTGGAGGAAGAATTGGATCGCCTGGAAAGCTTAGGAGTTATTACACCCATAGAAACTAGCGACTGGAGTACGCCATTGGTAATGGTACTAAAGAACGATGGGAAAATCCAAATATATGGTGACTATATGTCAACTGTAAACAAATACTTGGAAGAAGTGACATATACCTTGCCAAGGATAGAACATATTTTCTCGAAGTTACATAAAGGTAAGAAATTTACTAAAATTGACCTTTCAAATGCATATTCACAGATGGAACTCGATGAGGAAGATAAGAAAATACTTGTATGGACTACTCATAAGGGTCTTTTCAAAGTCAACCGTATGCCTTTCGGTATAAGCCCTGCGTCAGCGAAGTTCCAACGTTATATCGAGCAACTATTCATGGGGATGGACAACGTTAGCAATTTTCTAGATGACATCTTAATAACAGGTGAATATGAAGAGGAGCGCTTAGCTACTCTGGAAAAAGTGTTGAAAAAATTGCAAGATGCCGGACTTACGATAAAAAGGGAAAAATGAAACTTTTTCCAAGAGAAAATAGAATTTTCTTACTTTTTATTGGGTATTTTGCCACTGAAAAATATTTAAAAATTTTAATGAAAGAACCTCTGCGCCAAACGGATCAGACAGAGGTTGGTTCTTGAGTACTTGACTGTTTCAAAAAGTCTCACACCTAAAAATATATAAACTAGAACAATGTTATGAACTAAAAACTGAAAATCAAAGCTATAGGTAGTTAACGTTTTGTAGGAATGGTAAATTGCTATGGTAAATTTGTTCCGAACTTAGCAAGTCCGCTAAAACCAATATACAATTTGCTTAAAAAAGATGTAAAGTTTAACTGGGGTAAGGAATGTGTAAAAAGTTTTGACAAGATAAAAAGGGAAATTGCAAAAGATATAACCCTGGTACATTTTAACCCTAATTTGCCATTAATTCTAACTACAGATGCGTCCAGAACGGGAATAGCCGAAACTTTGAGCCGCGTCATGGAAAATGGTGTGGAAAAACCGATAGCATGTGTATCCCGCACGCTTATGCCAAGCGAGGAATCGTACAGTACCGTACATTTGGAATCGCTTGCGATATACTATTCCGTTCATAAATTCGAGCAGTACCTACATGGACATCGCTTTATCTTGAGAACAGATCATAAACCCCTATTAACTCTTTTTGGCGAGTACAAACAAATTCCTCAAATGTATGCTAGCAGAATCCAGAGATGGGCTATTTATCTAGCCGGATTTAAATATAAAATAGAGTATATCAAATGTAAATTAAATACTATGTCAGATTACTTAAGTAGAGCACCCTTAAAACTAAATGAAATAGACCCAGAGTATGAAGGTAGAGGGGAACTCGTAAATTTTGTAAATTCAACAAGCGATTGGCCTACAGACAACGAAAAAGTAAGAAATGAGACCCAAAAATGTAGAGAACTTAAACAAATAGCAAAATTTATTAGCGAAAATAATTGGCCAACTAACATATCAGAAACTGTAAAACCATATTTTAGGAAGAGATGAAATTTTCGTAATTAATGGAATTTTAACTTGGGAACATAGGGTATTAATACCTAAATGTCTAAAAGAATTGCATACACCGCACTTGGGAATTGGTAAGACCAAAGCTATGGTGAGAAGTTATATGTGGTGGCCCAAGATAGATGACGACATAGGGAAAATGGTAAGATCGTGCATGGCTTGTTTAAGTCAAAGAAGTGAACTTCCGAAATCAATTCACCCCATGGCCTGCGGAGGAAAAACCATGAAATAGAGTACACGTTGATTTTTAGTGTTAGTATTTCAGTTGACAAATATTCAAAATTCCCAGTCATCTATCAAGTAAAGTCAATGACAGCAACGGAATTGGAAGAAGAATTAAGAGATGCCTTCTCCATATTTGGTTTACCAGCGACTATGGTAAGCGACAATGGGAGCCAATTAGTTTCCAGGCATATTAATGATTTCATTTCCAGAAATGGTATCAAACACATAACGACACCGATAGGGCACCCCCAGTCAAATGGCCAGGCGGAATCGAGCGTGCGAGATTTTAAATATCACATGAAAGCGGCACTTTTAGATGAAAACAATAAAAACGCAAACCCATCCCTACTAACTGCAAGATTTCTTATTAACTACAGGAACACCCAGCATAGTACGATGAAGAGAAACCCAGCTGGGTTAATGTTCGGGAGGCAATTGAGGACCAGGTTCGACCTGGAAAACGAAGTCACCGAAAACATAAAAAAGAGTCAGCTCAAGCAAGGCAAGTACTATAGTGACGAACGGGTAAAAAATTTTGAAGTGGGGAAGGAGGTGATGGTAAGAGATTACTGTAAAGCAAATCAGAAATCATGGGTGCCAGCAACGATTATAAAAAAAATTGTCAGATCAACATACCTATGTAAAATATCGGATACAGAGAAAATATGGAAGAGACACACCAACCAGATCATCTCCAGAGGGCTATCGAGGCGAGCTAACACTGAGGATGTCGAGAACAATAGCAGAAACAACCGGATCACCGCATCAAAGGTAGCAAGGTATACCGGAGAAGACACACGAGCGCCAACAACACCTAATACTGTAAGTGATATAGACAATAATTCTTTAGTTAGACAAACCTCTTTCGTAGACATTGAACAAAATATAAACGAGAATGCAGACTGTCCAGAAAGTGCAACAACTAAATAATGACAGAGACGATAGTGCTAACAAAAACTCAGACCTGCATGATATACGACAGAGCATCACTCTGACAAAGGACAATCTAGCTCCCACTAATGTAGGAAATGAACTTTATAGGTTCCCACCCAGGACATCTGCCAAGGCAGCAGCAGAAGGTTCATCTGGAGCGAGGAGCGTGGAGAGACAAACGAGCCCAGAGTCAAGCGTAGGTCGCCGATCCGGTTAGCGGAGAAGACCGCCCGCCAAGTACGATGATTACGACATGGAGGATTCACAGTAAGATTTTATTTTATTTTATATATTTATAGGAATGGCAGAAGAGCAGAGAGTTTTAAATTACATTTAGGTTTTAACTTAGAAGTTACAGAACAGGGCCAAATTGATAATTTTAAGCTAATATGTAACTAGGCAATTTGCAATTAATACAATTAATTAGGAAGAAAATATATATATTAGGAGTAGCTACACCAACACTAGGAAACATTGTTATGATATATAGTTTTAACTAAGAATTGGGGTGTTGGGTTAGTATACAGGGCGCACACGCGCATCAGCTTAGGTTCTAAGTAAGACAAGACAAGTTTTCTCTCATGCTCCAGCCATCGACGAAGCCAGACGTGTCTTGTAAAATGTGAGAAGAGACTGTGACAATATTAGAAGCGTTAAAAAAAATTTGATACAGAAGTCTAGTGTTTCATTACTATAAGTAGATGAATATACAAGTAACAACCGCTCTCACGAAACCGACTTAGTCTAACGCTTCACTTACCACTCAAATATTCTGACCATCTTGTAGTGTCACTAGTATGTCAGTAATTCCTTATATGCATCCCTTACAGCATTGTAAAAAAACTCCCCCTCCCACATATCCACCACCTTTTACAAATCCTATTTAAGATCCATCGTATCATATGTATCGCCAATTAGTGCCCTATATAATTTAAATAGATACGAAGAAAGTGGATGGTGGATCTATATATATATAATATTAGTGCTCATGGATACAATTTATCGCTGAAATATACCAAGCTGGTAGCAGAGAGTTTGGTTTTGGCACGCGGTTTGGCCGTCAGTGGGGCGTGTTCGACGGACGACCAAGCTGCGTATTGGAACGAACCTCCATGGATGCCCGAAATCGGCAGCGATGCCCACTGTTAAGTGCTTGTTAGCGTTAGTAACATAAGGTATGTCCGACTAGAGACTCAGTGGAGTGGGTAGTAAGTACTTATTTTTATTCTTTAAGTTTATTGCAAACTATTATTTTGGGTGCCAAGTAATTGTATTATATTACATACCTTACGTACGAACTGAAATTACTAAACTCCTGGCTAAACTACAGGCTTTAATAAATCAACAACCCAAATCAAAATTAAAATACACTATATATTTATTGCATACCAAAAACATATAATAACAGCTACCGAATAAGATCATATGCTTTAAGTAAATCTCGAAAGCATATACACAGATATATACGTATCTAGGTTATGTAACAAACAACAATAAAATACCTAGAACTCTCCTGTCGGACAATTCGGGATAAAGGTAACCCCCAATGAATAAAAAAAAAGGATCGGTTATAAAATTCCTTTATGACCAGATTGACACACTACAAAAATTAATCTTGCCTAGGTAGCTATTTAAAAATAATTAGTCTAATACCAAACGTGGGTATCTAAAAGAAATATAGCGTAGGGCTCGCTTTGTAGGCCTATTAAATCATGAAGAAAAAAAATATCTAATAAGGTGAGATATCCTCCATAAAATAGTATGAATATATTAAAATTTCCGCTAGGTGGTACTTATCGTGGCGAAGTGGAGGCGTGAGGTTTACGCTGGGATCCTATTCTGGGGCGGCAACTGCTACCAAATTTCTCCCGTCTTATTCCTCCTTACAGCCCAATTGAGGTATTACGATACAACGTATCCTTTAAACACAGGTACCCCTGGCCATCACCCTCGAGCAGAGAAAAATTTAAAAAAGCCTAAAATGCATCATAATAAAATATTATCGCAAAAACTTTCATATAAAGCAAATTTTAAGTAAGATAACGAATTAAAAGAAAACTAACCTCCAGTGCGATTGGCCCTAGGTACAAAAGAGACGTTTTAAGACTTCAAAAAAAAATCCTCTCAAGAAAACATTCACAAATTTTAATGTTTACGGACGATATATTCACCCGTTTACCAATATCCACCTAATTATATCGTCCTTATTTAGATTCTAGTGATAAAGCCGTTTCAAACGTAAATTTTGATTTTATTCCTTAACTAGTTTCTTTTCTTTCTTCTCGCCGCAGAATAGTAAAGGCTTGATTAGAATGAACGGCGTTCAACGACGTTGAACGCAATGACGCTCTTGGAAAAGAAAGCGTGCACGCAATGATACGCCGTCATTTATATTTATTTGACAGATAATATCAGAATTATAACCTCAACTATTTGACACAACCATATCGAGCGTGTTTTGTTGTTTTGTAGTGTGAATATTTTGGCGAAAATGGTTGATGAAGAAATAATTATTATGCTTCATATGATGTATGTGATTTATATTTATGTTTACTTTCTAAATATACGAAGAAGACCTAGACGTTGGTGGGTTAGAGAAATTTACAGAGACCGAAATGAGTCAGGTTATTATATTAAAATGTACAAAAAAATTAAAGATACTGACCCAGAAAAAATTTTTAAACATACGAGAATGGATAGACAAGTTTATGACCTGTTATTGTCTTTAATGCAAGATCACTTAAGAAAGAAATCAATTAGAACCCCTATTGATTCTGAATGCAGAGTAGCAATAACATTAACGTAAGTAAACAAAGCTCTTCTAATTTCTGTGTATAACAATTTCCATATGCATAGGAATTTATCTCAAGGAGTATCCCACCAGTATTTAGCATGGAGTTTCCATATGGGAAAATCAACGGTTCGGGAAATAATACTAGAGACTTGTGAATTGCTTTGGAAAGTTTTATCACCACTGTATGTTCGTCCCCCTAATGGTCAGCAATTTAAGGAAATATCTGAAAATTTTTGGAGCAAATGGAATATGCCCAATCGTGTAGGTGCCATAGACGGCAAGCACATAAATATTCAGTGCCCTCAAAATGTGGTTCGATGTTCTTTAACTACAAAAAAAATTTTAGTATAATCCTAATGGCAATTTGTGATGCTAAGTACTGTTTTACGCGTGTTAATGTTGGAGCATATGGAAGCCAAAGTGATGGAGGTTTGACAAATTGAATTAAATAATTCATTAATTTTATTACTAAATTCAACAATTTCTTTGCAGGAGTCTTACAGAATTCTCAAGTGGGCCAAGCATTATTGTCTGGAGAATTGCCAAAACCTGAAGACAGACATTTACCAAACAGTAACATAGCATTTCCATTTTACTTCGTTGCAGATGCTGCATTTCCACTAAAACGTTATATTATGAAACCTTATCCAGACCACTTATTAAATGAGAGGAAACTCATATTTAATTACCGATTATCAAGAGCACGTCACATAATAGAAAATAGCTTTGGTATTCTTGTAGCAAGATGGACAATTTTAAAAACAACAATACAGTGTTCACCTAGTAATGCCGAGAAAATTACACTAGCTTGCATTGTATTACATAATTTTGTAATGTTGAATTGTCAGAGCAGAGTTTACTGTCCATCCAATTATACAGATTCCGAGGATAGTAGTGGAAATATACATTTAGGAGAGTGGAGACAAGAGATCGTTCCCCTTCGGCAAGCAAAATTTGGTTCGAATAATGCAACACGACATGCATTCAATTTAAGAGAAATTCTTGCAAAGTATTTTACAACGGAAGGTGCAGTCGACTTTCAATATAATAGAATAAATAATTAATTCAATATATATTGCTGTGTATCCACACTGTGAACCACTACCTAAGTATCGTGTTTGAAGTCATAAATAAAATTCACAAATTTGTATGTACTTTAGGAAATAATCATAACAGTTTTACTTTAACAGATCATACAGAAGCAGGAATATCTGTGGTTTATTTAATTGATTCAAGTTCACTTATTCTCAGCGAGTAGGATGCAGAGAATGAAACTTGATATTGAATTAGAACAAAATATTTAAATAAACATAAAATGAAGTTATTTTAGTTTAACAAGGTTATTCTAAATAGTATATAATAAAACATGAACTTATAGAGAATCACAATCTCATTTAAAATGATTTAGAATGAAATTGGAAAACAAAAAGTAAATTTTATAAAATCTGACATTTATGTCAAAACTTAGGGCTGAAAATCATATTTTGTGTAGAAACATTGTAAATCTACACAAAATGAATATTGAATGAAAGACTATTACCAGTAGTTGCATTGCAGCATGATAAATTCAGAAATAGTAAGTCCATAGATTACAGAACACTGAATGACATTTTAAGTTTTCAGATATTTTCAAATATCATTGCAGAAAGGTGTTTTGTAAATGATATTTTACATCATGCAGAAAGAAAGGACTAATAGTATGATGTTAAATGTTTGTTGGCGTATCAATTTCTTGTTTTAGTTTATTATATCGATATTCTGTCAGTATGAAAAACTGCAGTACGTTTTTAGCTACTAGCATTTTGTGTTTATCATTGCTATTCATCTAAATGTATGAAGTAGTATTTATTTGAGATTGGAATTGTTAATTGTAGTTATAAGTAGATTTTAAGAAAGTGTATGTAATATGTCAATATATTTCGAGTAATTACAAATATTCACTTAATCCTGAAAAGTAGAATAAGAAACTTATCAGGAAAATTAAAGAATTAAAAACAGTATTCAATTAAGGTAAATAACAAACAAAACTAAATAGTTTAAATTTTAAATTAAAATTAAATTTTGAAATATTGGATCAAATTAGAAAAAAACAATTGAAATATTGGAAATTAACCCATTGAAACGACTAAAAATAACAAATCAGTTGATCAGACACCGCTGAACAGCGAGCTGCGAAAAATATTCATCCTCGAATAATTAATAAATTGAAAAGAGAAGAAAAGTGGTGAATAATTTGAAGGTTAGAAAATTACAATCCAGATATATTGATATCAAGAATAAATTGTAAAAGTTGATTAAATATAAGAAGTGAGTATACTTTGAAAGTATTACGAAGTAGATTATCCGGAAAGCAGATTTAGAAGAGGGAAGTATTTGTTAATCCAGTTAGCAAATTTATCTGGTGAAGAAATTTCAAACGTCAAGCAAGTGATAGAAATACTTCAAGGAAATCTTGAAAATAAATTGGAGGTTAGAAACAAACGTCAATCCAGTAAAGAAGAAGAAGAAGAAGCCTTGAGAGGTTAAAAAGTCAGTCAAGTGACATAATATTTCAAGGATCATAATAACCAGTTAGAGGTTATAATATAACATTACTCGAGTCGAAAGAAAGACAAGGTAAAGCTTTACAGTATCAGAAATCCATGGTACATATTTATTTTAAATAAAGGCCATATTTATCATTTTAGTTAAGTTAGATTTTGTTATTTAAATTTGTTAATTACATTCCAAGTTCAAATTTGTTAATAAATTAATACTTTGTTCGTTCAATACTGAGTGTGATTTATTTAGATTGTTATCTTGATCGATGAGCATTTATTGAACCGACTTCGTTGGACCTTGAGTAAGAGTCATTCTATAGATTGTAGATAGTCATGCTAATGGTGTTCTATAGTCTATAATATTAACAGCTTTTAAGAAACTGTTTGGCGCCCAGTAAACTCATTTCAATTTACTTTTAAGAAGTAAAATTCGAACGTATGAAAATATAAAATAGATATCAGAATATAGAACAATATATATATATATATATATATATATATATATATATATATGATCTGCTATCATTACTGCGCCCATCCATTTACCATTTACATTTATTATTACGTCCATCGTGTTATTGCGTCCATATATTGGACGCAGCAAATCCACACGTTGTATTTAGTATTTCCTGCGAACTATTAAAGCTGATATGATGACAGTTATGCCTGACTCTAAGACCCATTCTGGTTCCCGTAGAAACTCCACGCCATCTACACGAATTCCGGAGATATATCCATATCTTTAAAATTTAAGTGGACGCAGTAATATTACCACCATACACAAAAATGTATAATTTTAGTTCAAAGGAATTCCTGTAGAGGCGTAGCAAACATATACGAATCCGTATGTTATCTGTATATTTCACAAATATTATTGCGTCCGGCTATTGGCAACGTCGCAAGTAAGCGTAATCATCGATTTATTTTTAGAAATGCTGATATTGTAAATATGAAATGTTGGATTAAAATTTAAAATATTTATAAAGATATTACTCCGTACTGGTTGAATGTTGCGTCCGTATAGTTTTTTTATGTTTAACTAGGTAATTCTATTGGAAATTGGGAATTTATTTAAATAATCTTTTATGCATTCCTCCGTGACGTTTTAGGAAATTGGGCGAAACGGCAGATCCTCTAACTAGAATTTTAAATTACATTATTGGTAATGTAGAATGTAGCCAATTCAATAGATCAGTTTATATTATCATTTTTAGTTAATTTGTTTGAAGTGAAAATAAAGAAATTTTCTATTGAAAAAATACAGGTGTCCTAAATATATTTTTAATATGGAAAATAAATGAATTGTGTTTCTACACAAGGTGCCACAACTTCTTTATTGAAATATATTTGTTCCTATTCAAGAATATTATGCAAATACATATGGAAATTTACATTGATCCCAGAGCTTTGATGTTGTGTGAATACTCGGGTAGTTTACTTCTTCCACAAACACTAATTCCACACTCGACGAGCGTTTCACCTACAAGGTTGGCATGATCTGGAGAAGATTAAAACTAAACGTCTCTAAATGATGCCAACTTGGTTGGCGAAATGTGCATCAAGTGTTTCAGTTGTGTTTACGGAAATATGCGTTATATTTTTGTTGTAAGTAGGCCATATCATGGGTCAGCTTTTACACTCAGAATTTTTAAAACGCTTCTATTAGCTTCACCTGTATGTACGTATGAATTAATGTAAGTATGTATGTATTAACGGAATCTAAGGAACTGAATTTCACCAACTTCTAATTTGGCCGTTGTGTGTAGCTCTGATGATACAATATAGTATACTCAATATTACAATAATACACGTTCAAAATGGCCCCGCCCCAAAATGGCGGATTATCATTTTCTTTACAACTCCATCGATATGGGTGTCAAAGGAAAGGGCTTGATAAACAGAAAACAAATATGAGATCAAAACTTAAAAAAATCAAAATGGCGACATCAACATGGCAGATAGGTTTTATCAATCACAGATTGTAAATATTTTTCAGTCGAAATTCAAGAATTCGAATTGGCGGCTTCATGAAATTTAAACTAAAAATAAGGAGCATCCATGCAAAACCAGACATGTCCATAATTAAGTTGAAATGAGTTAGTGATGAATTTTTAAGTATTTTCTTGATTAAAATCCATTGCCGCAGTCAGAATCTTGCAAAACCTGATATATTATATGCTAAAATCATAGAAAAACATAAAGTCCAAGCAAAACAGTACATGTCCAAACACTGCAAAGTGAACAAAAAGTTCGTTCAAAATGGTACATGTCCAGTGATAATTCTTATGGGAGTAATATATGTGCCACCAAAAGCAGACTTGTCCTAATATGAAATTTATCTGTAATGTCGCTTTCCAGTTTCTGTATGGTTCTGGATCGTCTCGATAAAGGGCAATAATAGTAACTAAACATTTGTGCTACTAAAAATTAATAGTTACCCGTGTCTCAAAGCGTCAATATAACCTTCAAATTCTAGTGTTTTATTGTGTGCGATCTTTTGTGTTCTGTGCAATTGATGTAAATAAAACAAATTTAATTAATAAATAAGCTATATATGGATGTGTCCGTGAGATCAATAAACGTGGGTTCGAGAAAAAAAAAGCGGAGGGATGCATTTTCATTTTAATTTTAAGTACTATGTTTCAAGTTGTCTTCTGTAAGTTCGTTTTCTCATTCTTTTTGCGAATTTTCTGAAACTTTTTTATAAAGACTTTTAAATATTACAGTTGTATTAAATAAAACAAGAAAAAAAGCAAGTCCATTAATTAGTCTGTGCATAACATGGCATGTCCATTGATCAGTCCGAGCAAAACACGACATGTCCACGCCGTCCGAACAAAACAAGACATGTCCAAACAAAAAATGGCGTCATTTTGGTTGTTTACAAAAAATATCATTATATTCAAATGACTTTCGCGTTCAGTACAAGCTGAGAATACATTGCAATAGAAATTCCGAGCCTTGAACATGCAGACTCTTAAAGCAAGAAAATTTGCGATTATCTCGAAATGACTTTTACTGGACATGTCCGGTTTTGCATAGATGCCCCTCAAATTATATGTTCAAAATGGCCGCCGCCCCAAAATGTCAGATTATCATTTTCTTTACAACCCCACCGATATGGGTATCAAACGAAAGGGCTTGATAAGCAGAAAACAAATATGTGATCAAAACTTAAATGTTGAAAATGGCGGCCTCAACATGGCGGATAGGTTTTATCAATCGCAGATTGTAAATACTATTTGACGAAATTCAAGAATTCGAATTGGCGGCTTCATGAAATATAAAACTGAAAATAAAAAAAATTAATTATTAATTAAAAAAAATAAATAAAAAAACGGCTTTTATAAATACTGCACTAAAAGGCAAAAAATAATGAAGTACCTATGATATTTGAGTACACGAGCGTGGGGTGCTTTTTATTTAATCTAATGATATCTTGAGCGTTTTAATTATCGAACCTGTTCGAAATATCGTTCAAAGAGCACCCCACGCTTTTGTACACAAATATTATACTTAATTATTTTTTAGTTTTTAGTGCAATATTTATAAAAGCGTTTTTTAAAGTTTTTTATAACTAATAATTTATTCACCTGAGCGCTACACGTGATAAGTTTTGATATTTCAAATGTCCTCCTGTCTAAGCCTCCATTGTCTCTACTATCTACAGTTGCAGTGGTCTGGATATTCAGGACCCCTTACCACATAACCTAATGCTCCCATTGTAGATAGCTCACCCTTACTGAAAACATAACTTCAAAGCAAGAAAAAGCAAGTGGGACTTATAGTTATATTTTTCCAAAGAAAAATAGAGAAGAATTTAAAAATGTGTTCGTTTATCACTATTAAGGACGTATTATTTTCTTTCTTCATGCAGATACGGATTCAAAGATGGGCCATTGTGTTAAAGCCCCCCTTAGAGGTGCTTTAAAGGATGATAAAATAATTATAACAAGAGAATTATTAAGATAGAAAAGTAAAATTACTACGAGAAAGATTTTCTCATTCTCACCGTTTTGAATCGGTTCAATATTCAAAATAGAAGACTGGATTTGTGATACTAATATAGGTTAATACATACCTACATGCGTTTTTTATGTTTTAGCTTTGTTTAAATACTTATAGTCTATGTTGTTTATCTGTTGATTTTAAACTTACAATTTATTCTGTAAACTTTGCCTGGGATAGTCAATACTTTAGATAGTTGATTTTTCAGAAAACAAGATTGATGAAAATCGAATGGATACACTATTTAATATCGATAGAATTTTAGTCAATTTTGGAAAGATTGTTAATGTACGTATTTCAATCTAAAACTTTTGCTTATACATTATTATTAGTAGGTATGAAAGAATATATCTAAGGTATTATACAGGGTGTTCGAAAATTTCTATCGTTAAGTTTAGGTGCAATAGTAATTTTGTAAAATTATGAACAAAATTTTGATGTTGGTTAGCTTGCGAAACTAGAATAGAAAGTGCGGATTAGCGTGTATTAAAACACGAAAAAAAAATGCAAAAACAAAAATTTAATATAGCATTGAGGATAATGTATAATAAGTAAGCGTTGAACTAAATGTTCGCATTGTGTTAATGAACGAATCCATTTAGCAACTGCAATCTTAGTTGGAGTTTGACTTAATAATAATAATAACTTGTCTTTTATCGAGGGGACGTTAGCATTACAATAATTTATGGTTCTCTAACACTTAACCGATAACATGTATATAATAAGTATACTAAATATTATAAATAAGTAAGTGCAGTGAGTATATTAAATTAAAAATTAAATGTATATACACTCAAAGATGTCTAGATATTTCATAGATATGAGATGTCCAGATAGATATCTAGGTAGATACAGAAGAATACATTTTTTTAAAAGAATTCTGTGACAGATGACAACATATTGCCTTTTTAAATCTTAAACTAGATATGTTCTGCAAATTTCCAGGTATATTGTTATCCATTGCCAACCCCAAATTATGTTGCAGTTGTGCAGTTGAGTTGCGGTGCGGTGGACGAAGGACCTTAGTTACAAGATGCATGTTCCGTTGTATATTGATTAATATTACAATCGGAGAATATCTCGATTATGTTTTTCGTATGAACAGATCTTCTGACCACATTGACACAGTAACAATTTAAAAGGTACTCCACTTTGATGCGTTCGTTATTAGGCGTATTCCTTAAGCTAATAATCCTGATTTCGCTTCCTTGTGGGCACAATCTTTTGAAGTCACTTTTGACTGCTCTCAAATATCTGCAGCCATTCTCGTAATGGTTGTCATTACGTGTAAATAAGCCCACCCATCTATGGGGATTTCTCCCCGTTGTTGCTTCCGGCTCGAGAACATCAAGAACGTAACCCGGTGGGGTTGCATCACGTATTACGTTTGTAGCAGTCACTAGATCAGCTGCAGTGATCACATTTGTACAAGGTAATAGATTTATTCCCTCTACCTCTTGATTAGGTTGAATGGTCAAAGCCACGAGAATAAATATTATAAATTTGTGCATTGTAGAATGCAGATTTCTGAAAAAAAAGTATGAATATCAAGTTTCTTGAAATGGAAATTGCGGTACACCGCAAATGAACAACTTAGCCATATTGAATTTAAAAAACTTGCTAAAACACAAAATATAAATTAGTGAGAGGGCAGGATTCAATTAATGAAACAAGTTGTTAACGTGTATTATTAATAGTCAGTAGAGCAAAAACAAGCTAACCATTATACTCTTCGCCGATTTACTACACTTGTTATATAATTGTTGAACATTCTATAGGACCAGTCAACGCAGCAAAGCTGGTACGCCGAAACAGCTGGTACGCCGAAACCAAGAAGGGGTAGATATCTACCCCGTCTTGCGCCGAAACATTAAAAACCTCGGGACTTTTGAGATTTACTTAGTTTTATTTAATATGATTTCTATTCGATATGTTTGTCTTAGAATGGACACATCCTCGGTTTTTAACCATTTGACAGATTTCTAGAAAAAATGTAGTACCCAATGAGGCCTACTATCGAAGATCAGTTAAATAAAATAGTAATTATAATAATACGTTGTACAATTAGAAATACATAAAGTTAAATCCAATCATTTCCTTGAATTTAATATAATGTTTAAAATGCCAATTGAAATATTTATACAATACCTATTAGAACTTACCGAGTTATATTCTATATTTACCTTAAAAAAAAATTAAAGCAAGAATGCAGTACCTATATAAAAGTAGATCTTATCGAATGTGGTTATAATTTTTTTTTAATATTGATTAAATGGTTAAAAATACGCAGCATTTCCACTTTAAATAAAATATGCACCCTCCAAGTGGTAAGATGAAATTGCCATTCTGCCTATATCATAGAAGAGTATTATTTATTGTTTCTGAATAAACACAATATAATATTATGTTTCTAATTATGTACCTATAATATCGCTATGGGCTAATCAACGAACGAGTTCTAAATCATCTGTATCTGTATATGCTGGCAGCGCTACCACATTGTAACTCTATTGAACCATTCTATATCTTTTGAGCCCTTCTAAAATTTTCTGCAGGTTTTCCTTATTACAACATGTGACCAATAGTGATAGGATACACGCAAAATGCTGTTCAGCCCGAGGCTGGGCTACACAACGTCTTTGGGGGCTAAACAAGATACCATGGGTATCTAGTTTGGGCTATACAATGACCGTTTATAAGTATATATATATATATATATATATATACATATATATACTTTCTGCTAACATTATTGAATCCCTTCATATTCTACCGCTGCTGCGTCCACTAGAAAACGTGGTGATAACATTTACAGTCATGAGAATGTTGGTTGCAAAGTTTGTAACTCTTGCATTTTGAAAGATATTTAGTCTGAATAGTAATTATTACGTAATCTCATTAATAATTATTTAGTGGGTTTTTCCACTGTTTGGATTTCAGTTTGGCAACAACGCACAGACGCAATAATGTACAATATATGGTCAAGTTGAGTTGACATGGTACTTAACGTAAACGGACTTAGTAATGTGCACGAAATGAACAAATAACAAATATAAAAAGTTGGATTCCTGTAAATTTGAGTGAGTGCACTGACACGAAAACTACCTTATCAGCCAACATTCTCATCATTGTAAATGTTATTACCACGTTTTCTAGTGGACGCAATAGCGATGGATTATGAAAGGATTCAATAATGTTAGTATGTTGTATATATATATATATATATATATATATATATATATTAATTATAAATATAAGAAACTATAGATTAATGGTCTTTAATATATAATTATTAATCTTCCTCTAATTCACTTTCACTCAATGATATTAAATATTTTATAATTTCTATCCTAGCTAGTTTTTTGTGTTGTTCATTCAATGTGTCATACAAATTTGCTACAGTTTCGCCAAATTTTTGTGCATCACTGACAGGAACCGGTGTTACCTTCGATTTCATATACTCCTGGAAAACTGTCATACTCTCACGAAATGCATTATTTATTTCATCCAATTTAGATTTCTTTCTGGGGTTGACGATGGGAGTTGATATACTTGATCTCGGAGATGAGGAATCCTCAAAAGATTCAGGAACCTCATCCTCGTTATGTTCACTCTCATTTTCTTGGCTCATATTTTCAGACACTCTGAAACATAAAATCTTTAGTACACCAATTAACATGATAATAAAAATAACATACCTGCGAGGAGCTACGTGGTCACGCAAAAAATCTAAATACATAAATAAGTGCCAAGGTTGACTGGTGCTCGCCCCACTGCCAGAAGGAAGCATTTCTTTTTTGAGTTCCCTTGTGTAGCGGTCACGCAACGATTTCCACCTCCTCATGCATTCTTCAGCTAAAAAATTTCATATATGATAATTTAATTAAAACAAGCGTTGTTTAATCGCATCGTACTTGTTGACTCCAAACTATTGGCGATTTCTTGCCACTTCCTTAATTTACTTCCAGTGTTTTTATATCCACTACTTCTTTTATTATAAATTATTTCACAGTCCCGAACTAACTGAATTAATAGTTCATCAAAATTGTCCATTTTCTATTGTAGCATTTACATTGCCACCTTATGGGTTTATTAATAATTAGATATTTAAATTCGATCTAGTTAACTGTATACAATCTACTTTGCATATACATGTATTTAAAATTGCCTAAATTTGATAAATTAAAGCAGGTTTAGCAAATAGAATTTCAAATGATATATGAGCCAGTTTGATAGCTCCGTCATTTGAAGAGAGACGTGTTCTAGTACTGCTGTGAATTATTAAAGATCTTTGATCTTATTATATTGTTTTAAATATTTTTCTAATGTCAATTAGTAACAATAAATTTAGTGGACAGTATAGAGTAAAAATACGGATGGTATATAGTTTTCGGAATAAACTTGGGTAAGAATAACTTAATTACTTCATGGAGACCATTTCTAAAATGGCGTCTTCCGCTTTTTTATAGCAAATTTCATACCCCGTTGCTGACCAGAAGCGTTGTTATCATGAATGGAGAATTTTCTCATCAAACACCGGAAAATGTATTCCGTAAGTAAATAACTAAAACAAATATATCAAATTTAGCGCTTGTCACTTATTAGAAATTCAAACATATTTAATTTCATTTTAGGGTGTTTTTAAGGCTCCGAAACTTTCGTTTTTTTTTATTTTAATAGTTCTTCTTATTAAGAAAATACTTAATTTAAATTAGAGTAGAATGCCCTCAGCATAGAAAAATAAATTCTTGGGAGACATATAGGACAAAGTATACACGATTTTCTAAAGCCACTTTGGAAAAGTCCTGGATTGGTTCAGCAGAGTACATGGAACTCCTCGGCTTGCTGCTGAAAAATTCCAGAACTACAACGACCGTGGAGGAGTGGATTTTCCCATAATCATACACCTTCGTTGGACAGGAAACCCTCTTCTTATGAAGAAACCCTCAGCTAAGTGTCACTACACAATTTGTTAAAATATTCTTATTCTAAATTTGTTTACACCACCTTTATTCATTTTATTATTAATAATTTTCATATTTGAAGTATAAAGTATATACTTTTTTAAATCTAAAATAACTTTCCTCGTTAAATTTATCATGCATTATAGAGAATTCAATTACATAATTACATAAAGGTAAATGTTCGGATTTTGTGATCACAAATTCTTTGGTAGGGGTTTATTTTCTATAATATATATATATATATATATATATATATATATATATATATATATATATATATATATATACGATCTTTGAAAATACTATACAGTGTATATGTTTAACATACTATATATTTTTACTAAGATATTATTGATGGCACTTGTTGTCTATATTGTTTCTCACGTATGTATTAAAGTTTAAATTTGTTCATTGAGAATCTACCTGATTGGTTCATAAGCAAGTCAGTTTTACCTAGTTTTTAAGTCCTCAGTTTTATTGATTTCTAATAAAATCAGTTTTATATTTTAGTTGATTGATTTATTTCATTGGTGTTATACAAATAACTATTCTAAAGTTGTAGTGAGTTAATAACAACTTCTATTTCTATTACATTTGCTAAAGTACGATTAAGACTCACCATCGTATTAAATTAAATTTGCATTTTTTATATAAGATCTTGAAAATTCTATTGTTGGTTAGTTTATCCGTTTGATAGCTAAATTTCTGTATAAAATGTAAATTATAATTACGAAACGGATTGGCGCCTATATCTTTCTCTCTCACTCTCTGGGAAAATTTAATCTCCACTAAAAAAATAACAACTAAGGTGTGTATGACAATACAATATTTTTATACCTACGGCCCATCCACCGAAACTTCTAGCTAGGGGTGATGTATCGTAACCATAACTTTCTTTATCAACACTATAATTCCATTATTATGTAACATGCTTTGAGCAACTCAAAAAAAAAAAATATAAAGTAAGTAAGGTAGAACGTTACACTATTATGTTGTTGTTTAACACGTGGTTTTAACACTTCAACCGCTTCTTTCACGTTGAAATTTAAGGTTAGGATGCCAGCATCGACGGCGTCAAAGTAAAAAGTTGACCAACTTCGAACGTAATGCGGCGCTCAACGCCGTTCATTGTGCGCAACATCATTTCCTTGCATGCATTTCAACTTAATGTTTGACATTTGACGGCGTTTGACGGCGTTCATTCTAATCGCATAGAATTTTAGATGATGGATTGATATGGTGATAGGCTGAGAACTCATCAGGAAGCATGTGATGTTTTCAATGCCAAGTATCCCGAAAAGCAAATTTTTAGATCCACTGTAAGTAGATTGCTGGCTAGATATGATGAATGTGGTAGTGTAGCTGACCTCCCTCGATCTGGTCGCCCTAGCACAAACAACGAAACCAAATTAAATATTCTTCTAGAAAGTGAGGAAAACCACCATCTTTCGACAATACAGCTGGCTTTAAATCATAACGTGAGTCAAACTTCTGTTGTACGTCTATTGAAAAAAGAAAAGTACCATCCATACATAGTGCAATTAATCCACGAATTGAACGAGGACGATCCAGATCGGCGCTTACAGTTTTGTGAACAGTTGATGACCTTGTGCGATGAAAACCCATTTTTTTTTAAAGAACATTGTTTTTTCTGATGAAGCTACATTTTCTCTAAAGGGGACTGTACATCGGCATAACTGGTAGGTATTGGTTCCGCGAAAATCCTCATTAGACTCAAGAAGCCCATACACAGCGACGAACCAAAATAAACGTGTGGGCAGGTATAATTGGTGATCGTTTATTGGGACCTTTTTTTTCGAAGAAAATCTTACGACCGCAAGATATTTACAGTTTTTGCGCGTTGAGTTAGTGCCAGCCTTAGCAGTTATGTTTCCGGACAATGAAGATGAAGATATTCCTGCTGAAAACGTCTGGATTCAGCAAGACGTGGCCCCACCACATTTTGGGATAGCAGTGCGTCAGTTTTTAGATGACACTTTTACTGGAAGGTGGATAGGTCGTTGAGGTCCGATTGAGTGGCCCCCGCGTTCACCGGATTTAACCCCCTTAGACTTTTTCTTTGGGATTACTTAAAGTCAAGGGTGTATTTTAATACACCGGATACCATGGAAGAATTGAAAGACAGAATTGGATTCGAGATGAGACGAATTGCCCATGAGATGATTCAGAACAGCGTGCAAAGTGGTCAATGCCAAATGGTTGGAGGGTCGTAATTTGGGCAATGGGGATGATTTTTTTCTCACAATTACTTATGGAAGGTATCAATCAATAAATATTTTTTTTCAAAAGAATGGCATAGGTAATATCAATTTTTTTCATGTCATCAGAAAGCTAAAGGAATATACCACCAAAAACAGTAAACAAAAATGTCTGTTTCCATTAAAAAAAATTATTATGACGTCATAACTAAAAAACCAATTACGTCACAAATTTTGGTATAGTGACAAAATGTAGCATTTACAAAACTAAAATCGACCGTTCGAGGATATTTTTGACAAATGACACATACCAAAGATATGAATTTTGTGCGTTTGTTTAGGTTCAGACTGTATTAATGAAACATGTACTGTTATTATTTTTTAAATGTACATTAACACATCTTAATAATAAGCTTTATAGTTTTCTTAAGTTTAAACGACAGCCGTCTGCCAGGACGAGAAGCTTCCATTACAAATGGGACAATTTGAGAAATTCCCTCGTTTACATATTCCAACATCTACTTGACAAAAGTATTATGAATAAATTTTGAAGTACACATTCTATTCGCCATTATTCAAAGCATTTTCCATTCACTACCCACTAATATAATTAGAGAAAATTTTTGGAACAAAACATATCTATATATTTTTATGGGTGATATATCCACATCACAGAAATTGCTCGGACTATTATACTATAATCTATTATAATTTCATATATTTTTTCATATATACTTTTAACCCTTCGCTTTACAAAAATTGAATTAGTAAGTTCATCGAAATATCTCGAAGGAATTTAAAATTAAGATCAGACAGACCAAACTGATTCTTTTAACTTTCAACATTCAAACAAACCCTGTCAACTTAGACGATTATGTTCTATAAACCAAAATCTAATAGGGATGTATCGGTTGCCTGTATATCGGTCGCACTTCGGGGCATTCGTCACCCGATGGAACATGTGAAAGAGTTGCTAAGCTTACTTAAAAAAAAATAACTTTTTTTCACAATATTTGTAGAAAGCTAAGGACATGTCATTATTCGTTTCTTATGTAATGTTTATAGGAATATGAGAAATTATGCGATTTTGTTTAGAGTACGTTAATTATTACCTGATGGCCAAATTGTGCGCCAATCGGCAACACTGAAATAACTAACTTAAAACTAAAATGTCGAAAATCTTTGCTTGACCTTGACACCGCGCCTGCTTTTTACCTTCTACCCACTGAACTTTAATTAGGTCGCAGATTATGTAAATAGATAGAGTTCAATAGTTCAGTGCATCGAGTTAGATCTTTAACTCAATGGTTTAGTCTCAGTTCAGAATCCCTTCAAAGCGACCAACATACACTGGCAAATAAAATATTTGGTTGGTTCTTTCAAACGAATGAAGTAGAGAGATTGGGACACGAATAATAAGGTGGATCAAAAAAACCTTTGTTTTGAATTCTATAACGGCAAATGTTGCCACATGTGTAAGTAAGTATTTCCTCAAAAACTTTTAAACCATTCTCTTTAGGTGCCCCAACTACCCCAAACAATTCTTTTTCTTGTAAAACAACATTTATTCAGCCCTAAGTGGAAACTATTCTACCATGTCTAGAGAGTATTTGTATATAATTTGGAGACCATCGGATTATTTTTGGAAGTGCCCCAAATAAGTTGGATACTTAATAACTTCGTTTGGAACTGCTGCCAACATTAAAGATAGAATATTGATCTTTTTTATACGAAAGGCATATCAAGTAATTCACTTATATCAATCGGATGTGATGGGATAAATGTAAATACGGGACTAAATGCAGGAGTAATAAGGCCTTTAGAAGTTGAATTGAATCGTCTCCTGCGGTGGTTTATTTGCATATTACACCTTAACCAACTTCTTCTGCGCCACCTATTAGTTTAGCCTGATGGTGTTACTCAAAGTCCTAAAGCATTTTCCGGTACTATTGGCACGTTAATTCACACTTATGAGACGCTTGCGATAGTGAAATTTCGTAGAATTGAGGGAAATACAATTCCAAATTTGGATAGAAAAATTCTGAGCACTGACCAGCAATATTTGCTCGATATGCTGCATGCCATATCTTCTGCAGAATGCACTCAAGATTTGGCTATGCTTCAACCAGGGCCAATCGTACATTCCAGATGGCTTACAATAGCGTACAGTGGGAAAAAATGTGCCCTTTTTAGACAAAATCTGCCGACAGTAGATATACCAATCAATGTAAATTTAAAAAAATGGAAAATACCCCTTAAGACATTGTATTTTAGAGTAATGCTGCGGAAAAGTGGCTCAATAACACCCATGACTCCTCTATTTGCAAATAATGTTAGGGTTAAAATGTTTAGGTTTATGACTGTTATTTAATACATACAATTTTTCACTTATAGGTATTATTAGGTTTAAAGCTGTGAATTAGGTTAGTCTGAATGCATAGGAATAAAATCACGTGGATAAAAAACTATCCTTACTTTTACCTGTCAGTAGAGTAATATTTACAAGTCCAAACGCAACTAGTGACGAGTATTTGGAATATCATAATCTATAGATTAACCCCAGTTTTCATTCCTTTGAAAGATCGATAGGATTCGAGTAAGATTAAAGATGAGATCAGCATAAAAAAACCCCGAAGAACAACTTGTATCACTTAAACTTTATTTTACTTGAATCTCGAATTCTTACCACCTTAAACCTTCAACTTTAACCCCTTAAAGGGCTATGGTTTATAAGTTAAATTTTGCCGCAGCATGCCTCTAAAGTGTAATGCCTTAAGGGCATTTTCCATTTTTTTATAATTTAAATTAATAGACATATCTACTGTCGGCAGATCTTTGTCCAAAAAAGGGCACATTTTTTCAGACTGCGACGAATCGAATTCTTCGACTTGTGGCATCAGAACTTCCGTCAAAAAATCTGATACATTTAGTTACTTACATTATAAAGATATATATGAACCAGTACTTTTTTAATATACCTAATTTCCCATGCCACACACAAGGGACTGAAAGAAGTGTACGACTGGTGACTGAGGCTGCATCTCTAGTTTGCGGGAAAGAGCGGAGATATAGATTTATAAGGTCTCAGATACCCACAGAAAATTTAAAAAGCTGTGGGATGAAACTCATAGTTGTCAGTTGGCCAGGGATCTGCTTAGATACCCTGACAAGGATACAACGATGATCTACCTGGGAATGTCCAGGAAGAACCTGCGCTTCGCGACAGGAATTCTTACTGGTCATTGCCAGCTGAGGAAGCACCTTTATAACATGAAGTTAAATGACACACCCCTATGCAGAGGTTGTGAACAAGAAGACGAGACTGTCCAACACGTACTCTGTGAGTGCCCGGCAGTCTCCTCTAGCAGAGAATCCATTTTGGGAGAACGTTGGCCTACACTGGCCGACTTGAGGGATATTCCCCTAGGCAGCATCACCACCTTCTTCACAAGATTAGGATGGTTGGAGGCCTAGGTGGAATCCTGTATCCCTCGGGAGGACGTACAAGGGGCCCAATGGGGCCTAGGTGCTGCGGTCACCTAAATGTGACTGCCCTCCCACAAACTCCAAACTCCAAGGTCTCAGCTTGAATTCAGAAATCTTATGAAGTGTTTCAATACGAAATACGAATTTAGATTGGATTAATGTTGCCCTTTTCTTAAGACTGTATTGTTATTATTTAAAAAACCGCTGCCCAAGGAATCACTACTTCCACATCCAGATTATTCGTCCAAGTCACTTTAAAGGAAACATCTTGACTATATTTGCACTCTAGTATGTGGAAATTATTGGTCATAGAATTTTAATAATATTTGGGGTAGATGTCATAGAAAAGTTTGAGGAGTTGGTTTCTACCATATACGTTAAAAATGAAGTTTCTAGTTTACCGTACTTATTTTCCACTATTTACAACCTACCACCTCAATGGAGTCATCTCAATCAGATGTCACTACAATACATACGTGTACGAACTTTCAAGTGAATATCTCAATTTGATGTTATCAATCCCATTAATAATGAAGCGGAGGTGGTAGAGTTTGAAAAATATTAGAAAGAAATCTGAGGCCTTGGTTTCTAGTATATACACCGAATCCCAAATTTCTGTAGTCTTACCAGCTTGCTTTACTTATTTTCCCCTATTTGCCCCTATTTAACCCCCAACCCTTCAACGGCATCATCTCAAATTATGATCTAGTTTCAGACGTCGTTATAATACATACGTGTACCAAATTTCAAATGAATATCTCAATTTCATTTTATCAACCCTTTTCATATTGGAGTAGGGGTGGTTGGGTTGAAAAATATTATAAGAAAATCTGACGCTGTGGCTTCTAGTACATACACCGAATTTCAAGTTTCTGTAGTCTTACCAACGTTTTACTTATATTCCTCTATTTACCCCAAATTAACCCCCAACCCTTCAACGGAATCATCTCAAAATATAAACTAATTCCAGACGTCGTTATAATACATACGTGTACGAAATTTCAAATGAATATCTCAACTTTATTTTGTCAACCCCATTAATGGGGTAGGGGTGGTGGGGGGGTTGAAAAATATTATAAAAAAATCTGAGGCCTTAACTTCTTGTACATACACCGAATTTCAAGTTTCTGTACTCATACCAGCTTGCTTTACTTATTTCTCCCTATTGACCCCTAAAGAACCCCCAACCCTTCAACGGAATCATCTCAAAGTATAATCTAGTTCCAGATGTCGTTATAATTCATACGTGTACCGAATTTCAAATGAATATCTCGATTTTATTTTATCAACCCTTTTAATAATGAAGTAGGGGTGGGGTGGTGGGGGTTGAAAAATATTATAAATAATCTGAGACCTTGGCTTCTAGTACATACACCGAATTTCAAGTTTCTGTAGTCTTACCAGCTTGCTTTATTTATTTTCCCCTATTTACCCCTATTTAACCCCCAGCCCTTCAACGGAATTATCTCAAAATATAATATAGTTCCAGATGTCGTTATAATACATACGTGTAGAAAATTTCAAATGAATATCTCAATTTTATTTTATCAACCCTTTTCAAATTGGAGTAGGGGTGGTGGGAGTTGAAAAATATTATTAAAAAATCTGACGCTTTGGCTTCTAGTACATACACCGAATTTCAAGTTTCTGTACTCTTACCAACTTGTTTTACTTATATTCCTCTATTTACCCCAAATTAACCCCCAACCCTTCAACGGAATCATCCCAAAATATAATCTAATTCTAGACATCGTTATAATACATACGTGTACGAAATTTCAAATGAATATCTCAACTTTATTTTATCAACCCCTTTAATGGGGTAGGGGTGGTGGGGGGTTGAAAAATATTATAAAAAAATCTGAGGCCTTAACTTCTAGTACATACACCGAATTTCAAGTTTCTGTACTCTTACAAGCTTGCTTTACTTATTTCCCCCTATTTACCCCTATTTAACCCCCAACCCTTCACCGGATTTCCTCAAAAAACAATCCAGTTCCAGATCTCGTTATAATATATACGTGTACAAAATTTCAGGTCAATATCTTAAACCGTTCCGGAGAAAGCGTGCGGACAAAAAAAGTTACAGACAGACAGACCGACAGACAGACCGACAGACAGACAGAAAATTTTTTTTCGCTCAAATTTAAAATCTCGACGTTTCATGACATTCTAAACCTATTTCACGAATAAAAATTTTTGAAATTTTTTTTGCGATTACTATACTTCCAATCCACTACGTGGATGTGGAAGTAATACATACATACATATTAATACATAAGTATATTTTACACACTATTATAGTTTCTAAGATTTGGTTTTTCTTACTTTATTGGCTCACAATCACTAAATTCGGTTCATTTGTTTATTAGTTATCAACCTAATAAAAAATAATTATACACATACTTTCTGGACATAAGAGAATAGTTTCCACAAAGGGCCGAATATATTTAAAAAAAAATTATTTAGGGAGGTTGGGGCACCTCAAGGCGTTGATAAAAAATTCTAAGATTTTGAGTAAATACTTGTTTATACACGTGGCAACTTTTGCCACCTCGGCAGTTATCAGATTTAAAAAAAAATGTTTTCGCTCTACCTTAATGAATAATTAATACTTGAAATGAAACGACAAATTCGTTTAGTCTCGGATAATTTAGAACCCTGAAAATTTTTGAAATTGTAGAAGTACTGTGACATACAGTAATTAAAAACTGTTTTATGGGGCGTCAAAATTTGAAGGGCTCCTAAAAACTAAAATCAATTGATTTCTCTTTTCTCCGGTGAGTGTATGAACAAATCTTTTCGCTTTTCCTCTCGTTTCCATGTATGAAAAATTATTGTTATTTATTTTGTTTAAATAATTGAGAGTTCAATCCATAATATATGTAATAAAAAGTTTATTACAATTTTGTTTTCATGTAACAGTATATATTTGTATATTTTGGCATATCTTCAAGAGCTTGTAAGTATTCAACTTCACCTGTTTGTTATTTATAATAGTCTAAATGAGTTTATCAATCACTGAAGATTGTATGCAGATGATACATCTATAATCATTTCAGCTAAAACTCTCAAAGAACTAGAAATTGTAACTAACTTGGGTCTTGATAAATTCAACACACGGTGCTACATCAGTTATGAGAAATCCATATGTGTCTTATTCAAAACACGGACAAAAAACGCTTACAAAAATAATAATGGCTTCTTTTAAATGATAATCAGTTAAGCTTAGAAAAACATACAGTGAGGTGTGTATATGAAATAGAAGCCGAGATGAAGTGTAATAGGTCCATAAGACACTGCTGTAGACATGTCCAATATACCTTTTCATAGCCGTTTCTTTCGAAGATACAATAGTGCCTATACCACACTAGCTTTGTTTTAGCCACTCTTTGCCTGTAGTGTGAGTGTAGCACAGACATATATGGAGTTTAGTCATTTACCAACTGTGTATGTTTTAATTAACCTAACCTCAGAATTATTTTCCTGTTTTGTAAGTTTAAACAATTATTCTTGTTGAATCATAAAAATGGTGAAGAAATGTGTTATTTGTGGTGAAATTCAGGATTAAAATAGCCTGTTGCCTTATATATATCTGTCATGGCGAAATGTACGTGGCTGAAAAAAAGATGGAGCTATGACAACTTCGTCATAAAGATAAAGATGGTTATAAAATGTAATGTCTTAAATTGAGCACGAGTAACACAATTAGACATGCGAACAACAATTATAAATACATATCTACTTCTATGTATATAATAATTTTGCACTGTTAATATCAAAATTATTATCAGCGACCTTGAAACTCCCTGTTCGAATTCTTTCATAATTTTGTCACTAGAATTGTTGACGTTATCAGATTCAATTTTTTCTATTATTTTTTTAAAAAATTTCTCGCTTGACTGAAAATTATTGTTTATGAGTAATTCATCTTTATGTGAATTTTCCCGAAAAACAATGACTTTATTGTTTATTGCCTTTACAGATTTTCTTTTTATTTTTAAAGACGGTGAAAAAATAATTTCTCCCTTGTTAAAGGATTTTAAAAAGTGTTCTTATTTTACTATATAACCATATTGTGACACCAAAATCTACTATTTCTTAAGTGTAAAGATACCGAACGTTTTTAGTGAAGACATCGAAATTCCACCATACTTCATATAGTACATACACGAACAGACGAACAAGTTTATGGTAAATTCTCCTCCTGATGGTCACAATAAACGATTTAATGCTGATTAGTCGAATAATCCTGTGCCACGATTGCTTATTCGTAAGTTTTTGTACCTGAAATGTATTGTTTGCTTACGTTTGGAGCAGGTAGGGCTTATTGTCTGCTAAATAACAAGGGCATTTTGTCTCTTCAAAATGGCGTAGTACCGATCCAGAACGTACAGGAAATTTACCTGAAATGTCCGGTCGGAGAAGTAATAAATCGCTTAGCCTGTCGCGGCCGACGGGGAGTTTCGACTTTCTTAGAAGTCAAAGATATGGTGAAGCACGTGGCCACTGCCCATCTGAAAACACGTTTGGCAGTCGTCTGCAGAGGTTGTGAATGAGAGTTGACCACAAGAATCGCTCCAAGAGATTAGCGCACGGTACGGCTCTTTATGGGAAGCCAAGAACTTCGTTCCTATCTTCATGAGACAGCCGAGCAAAGCTCAATTGTTGACATACTACTGGTATAATGGAGACGATTAGACGAAGAAGAAAACTAGTTTATAAAAAAAATCCTAAAAATGTATTTTGTCTTTAATTTAAATAAATGTGTACTAGTTTTAGAAGATATAATGCTGAACAAATCTTTTAAAGTTGTTAAGAATCATGCGTAAATATCAAGATTTAAGTGTAAATGCTATATTTGCTCAGAAAGGTTTCGAACCCACGACGATCCTATT
The DNA here is from genome assembly GCA_963583905.1 of Stenurella melanura. Lineage (NCBI taxonomy): Eukaryota > Metazoa > Arthropoda > Insecta > Coleoptera > Cerambycidae > Stenurella > Stenurella melanura. The sequence continues at coordinate 68,757,410 of OY757318.1, forward strand.
TTTCACTCAGTAACATTTAAAAATAAAAGATGTGAATATTTTGTTAAAATAATGAACCGTTGAAAGGTTTCATCCAGATTTAAAAAGAAGCCTAAATCACGCAAATCTCTTCCAAATATATTCTGTTGTGAATTTTATACCAATGTGTTTCTGACAAAAAGAAACTTTTGTAGAGCATTTAAACAATCATGCTGTCACTGATCAGATACACGACCAGTTTCAAGTTACAGACGTTGTTGTACCAAAATTGTTTAATCGCAATAAAATCGACTCAATAGGAAGCCGCTCCCTAAATATTTCTATTATAGAATCCATGAAAAACTATTATATTGAACCTAATACACAATTGGAGCCAACTTGCGGGCTTAGAATTCCGGACGAGAGAAATCCAAAACACAAAATAAAATCGAAATAATTCAAATACAGATGATTTAAACGATAATCCTACCAGATATTTTGAATCGTTTAAAATTTAAAAATAATTTGGGTCGGTTTAAAATCATTAATAAACAAATTGAAAAAAACACTGCAGATCCATCAGAAAAATATTTGTAATGCCTGAATTTATTACATTAATGTAATGGGTACAGAACAAAACAAAAATAAAAACATCATTAACCTGATGCAGTTTAATGTCAATGGCGTCATTCGCCATATAACAGAAATAGAATATCTGCTAAGCATGGACCATTGCCGCCTGCAGTCTCTGTGAAATTAACATAATATCATATCATTCCCTCTCCACTCCAGGCCACGACGTGCGACTTTTATTGCTTCGATCGGATTGGATGGCCTGGGGGCGTTACTGCGGTTCGCCATCTTATTACCGTACTTCCATCAAATAGTGAAGTTTGCGTTCCGTGCGGTTTATTGTGATTATTTCCCAGGGTTTGTCAAATTTCAGACAATAAATAGGCTACCTAATGTCAGCCCCCATCCAGTAGTCGGTCATAATGACAAAAAATCTCAAATAATAAATAAACACATTCAAATATCATACATTGTTCGTACTCGGCCATTTTCATACTTTTCCCGCCCTTAAAAAAAGTCATACTACTGTTGGCAACAGTGTATTAAAAAACTTTACTTGTTGGTGGTGTGTACCCGCGACTCTGAATTGGTAAGTAAAATATTGATTGTGGCTAACGTTACTGCTGCCAGAAAAAAGTGTTTATGGTAGGTAATAATGCATTTATTGTTGTTCTGATGTTTGAAATGGCTCAAGTATATGTTAAACTTTTGATTCTCATATACAAAACACGAAAATATAACTTAACCTATTTTATATATATGTTCCAGTAGCCGGTCGCTAGAAACTGACGAAAGGCCGACTTAAGGATTTTAGGTCCAGTATTCGGCCACTATATTTTTTAACTAAATTTTGAAAATGCCTATTTGAATATCGCAGGAAATGGCTCCAGACAAAAAGAGAGCCATGCATCAATATCCAGAGGACTCTCTAACTACTGCACTTCGAGCTGTTCGAGAAGGCATGGCAGTCAGAGAAGCTAGCCGGCAATTTGGGGTACCAAGAAGTACTATACAAGATAAAATATATGGTAGGTCAACCGAGGGCAGAAAAATGGATCCCCCGACTATATTAACACAAGAAGAAGGATCCCTATTAGTAAATTGGTTACTAGACCTAGCCAAAGTCGGATTTCCCCCCAAATAAAAAAAAAAGATTTGATTATTACCGTGCAAAAAATCATATTGACAGAGAATCGCGTTACCAAATTCAAAGATGGAAAACTTGGAGAAAAATGGTATAGATGTTTTCTCAGAAGACACCCGGAAATAAGTTTAAGAGAGCCAGAAGGTCTAACAAAATCACGCGCAATACCTTCGGAAATGGTTTCAAGAACTTCAGGAGTACCTCACTGAGATCAATCAACTAGAAATAATGAAGGATCCGAGAAGAATATTAAACGGTGACGAAACAAGTTTTTCTATGTGCACTAAAACTGGCAAGGTGTTGGCACCAAAAGGGTGGAAAAACGTCTATGAGTTGAACAAAGGGAGTGAGAAGGAAACTATAACTGTATTGTTGGTTTTTTCTACAAATGGTGATACTGTCCACCCAATGGTAGTATTTCCCTATGTTCGTCCTCCCGCATGTGTTACTCAATCTATGCCACCAGAATGGTTTCTTGGTAGATCGGAAACGGGGAGGATGAGAAGCGAAGTTTTTCTTGAGTATATAGTGAATGGGGTTGATAAATGGTTAAAGAAAAAGGTAGTCCCAAGACCTGTAATTCTTTTTATCGACGGCCATAAATCACATTCATCGTTACAGCTAAGTAAATGGTGCGATGATAATCAGATCATTCTTTACGCATTACTACCAAATACCACCCACATCTGCAGCCCGCAGACGTGAGTGTATTTAAACTCGTGAAAAGTGAGTGGAAAAAAACCGTACGTGCTTGGCAGTCTAAGCCCGAAAACGTTATAGTAGAGACTCAGAATACGAAAAAGTCGTCTAGAAACATGTTCCGTGGAACATTGAAAGGTAAAAATGTACTGAATACTTTGTTATATAGTACTTAATATGTATATACACCCCCTAAATTCGTCTGGCGATACCGGTGTCCAAGCACCCTCCAGGGGTGAAAAACAGAAAAAAACGAAAAATGAGATATTTATCTCATCTTTGTGCAAATTTTTTTATTTTTGATAAATTATATATGGTAACAAAGTTATGACTATCTATAGGTAAAAGAAATGTATTGTTTAAAGCGTACACTGTTTCCTAAAACCTAGCATAGTTCTCTTATCGCGCAAATATTTATTTTGCTATTTTCGTAAATTCATCCCACTTGTGATTGTAGGCAGACGAACGAAAATTTGAAAAAATTGACAAGAATAAAAGTTGTAGTCTATACTATCTGGATTAGACTAGTTTTTTCGGTTTTAGTTTTGGATTATAAATAAGCGAGTTATGAAGAAAATAGTTAGTTGTTGTTAAAAATGTAATTCAACCTCCAGCTGCAACTATCTCTACTCTGTCGTTTTCCCTCGCACTTTAACACGTCTTCCCACTCGTCAACTCGTCCCGCGAAGCTGTATATGCTAACATATGAATGCATACTCCTGTGTAGGATATTGTTTCATTACATATTTTTAGTGGTGTTTAATTAGATATTGTTATATATTTATAACATTATTGTGAAATATGGAGTCTTCATCAAGTAATACCGAAAATGAATTAACTGCGGAATTTAAATTGCCGATTAAAAGTCGAAAAGTGTATAAATCAAAGTGTGTAATTTGTAATAAATACGGTAAGCTATGTGAGAGTACTGAAATCAGTTTTAATAATTTTAAGAAGTGTTTGAAAATAAGAATTTCAGTGAACAATGAGGAGAGTGCAAAATATTTACCACTTATGGATATTGCGAACCCAAAGGTAATGTGGCATAAAACCTGTTATTCATCGTTAACAAGCAAAAAAAATATTTCTCTTCTAAAAAATAAAAAAGTGCTTTTCAATCAGACTGTTGTCCCAAATAATGACAGTTAGCATCTGCAATAAATTTAATTTAATATCTAAAATAAACAATGATTTACTGAAAAAAGTTGGTACCTTAGGCTTAATTGCAACCGAGGTTAAATACCACGCTAGTTGCTTTGCTGTGCATTGGAAAATATATAAAAAGTCTTGTGAAAATAAAGTCGAACATCAGCAAAATACTAATTTATCTAATGCTGCCTGGTGTAAACTAACAACAGAAATGAATGAGGGTTTTCTGAAGGGTAAAGTATATACTTCTTCGGCAATTTATAATAGATTTGTTTCGATGGGCGGTGACTTAAATCCTAAATATTTTTTAAAGAAGCTGAAAGATCATTTTAAGGGCAACATTAATTGTGTAAAATCTTATAGAAAAAACGAGTCTATGCTAATTTTTCCTAATATAAAAGAAGGGATTTATAATCAAGTGCAAGTTTTAAAAGAATCAGACATCAATTACAATACTATGTTTGAAGAGCAACAGCCATTTCTAAGTGCACTAAATTTAGTAACGTTACAAATCAAAACCGATATTAAGAACACTCCTGGAATCAGTCCTTTACAATTACCCAGCATTGAAAATATGAGGAAATGTGTACCAGAATCTTTATATAATTTGATTAATTTGTTATTGTGCGATTATGAAGACGAAGATAAAAATTCCAGAATTTTAAGCATTTCTCAGGATATTGTTTACTGCCATTCAAATTCTAAAAAGATAACACCAAAACACATATCAGTTGGGCTTACTATTCATCAAGCGACCCGTTCCAAAAAACTCGTAAATATGTTGTATGAATGTGGGAATAGTATAAGTTATACAGACGTATTAAAAATAAGGACAAACATAGCACAAAATGAAATAAACAATTACATTGACAACGGCGGTGTATTTGTTCCAAAAAATTTAATACGTGATAGATTTGTACAATTTGCAGCAGATAATATCGACATATTAGAAGAAACCCTAGACGGTCGAAATACTTTTCATGCTACTCAAATGGTGGCATTGCAAGAAGGTACTGAGCAAAATGCAGCAGAAAATCCACCAAATAAATTAATTAACAAATTAATAATTCCTCAAACTTTTCATCAACTAAGTGATTCTCACTATTACAAAACTAAAAGAACGACACCCTCGTAACAAAACATTGACCCAAATTTTATAGGTAAAAAAATCACAGCATGTAACATTAATGCTAAGAATTTAGTATGGATCTTAAGTAGAATGCAGAACGCCAATGAACAAGTTGTGCCGCAATGGACTGGCTTCAATAAACTAATACGAACGGCCAATTCCAGTACCTCAATAAAAAGATATCTCCCAATTTTACCATTTGTTGTCTCAGAATATGACACTTTATGGACAGTTATGCTCAGAAGTCGAAATATCTCTTCTCATCTTAATATAAAACACACAGTAATCACATTTGATCAAGCCTTATATTGTAAAGCAAAAGAGTTACAGTGGTTCCATAAGGAACAATGTGAAAATTTCGTAATTAGATTAGGAGGTTTTCATATAATGTTAAATTTTGTAAAAGTTATAGGACAACGAATGGAAGGAAGTGGATTTTCAGATGTAATTATCGAATCGGGCGTGTACAGTAATACTAGCTGTGATAACATTCTGAAAGGGAAACTGTGGAATCGCGCTGTGAGATGTCACAAATTGGTTTATGAGTCTCTGTGGAGAATTCTCTTAGAAGATTATATGGTTTGGCTTCGAAATTGTGTTCACAAAGATTTAGAATATTTTGAGGAATTAATGGATATAATTCAAAATTTACGTAGAAGTGTTAAAGACAAAGATTATGATAACGTTTCATTATTTAACTTGCAAGCTGTTAATAAAATACAACAAATGGAATCATTCTCAGAGTTTTTGGATCAAAATAGAAACAAAACGTGTCAATTTTGGATGTCATATTTAAACATGGTGAACACACTTCTTAAATTTATCTATAGTGAAAGAGTAGGAAATTAGGTTGAACACCTAAATGCATTTTCTGAAATGTTTCCTTGGTTCGCAATTTACGACCATCAAAACTATACACGATGGGGTACGGTTTACTACTTAGAAATGAAAGATTTGGATAAATCAGCTCCCGAGGTTTATCATGAATTTAGAAATGGTCATTTTACCGCTAAAACCACGTTAAACAATTTCAATCGTATATCAGTTGACCAAGCTTAGAACACATTAACAGAGTAAGTAAAGTAGCTGGTGGTATTATAGGAATTACGAAAAATGATGAGCGTAGAGATGAATGGTGTCTCAGTTTTAATTATATTGGATATTTAATTCAACATTTTAACGACTCTATTGGATTAAATTCAATATCGGACTCAGTTAGTAACATAGAAATAGGGAAAAAAAGGCTATTGCAAGATGAAAGTAATGTAAGAAATTTAACTGAACAATTTGCACGATTTAAAGTTTTTTCAAGACATGATACATCATTAGTATGTTTAAAAATGAATTATTATTTGTTTGCTTATAATTGTATTGAAACATTCTTTATAGGATTTTGCAAACAGCAGAAAAATTAACTATCTATAAAAGAAAAACCTTGTGTAGAAATATTAATGAAATCATTGCTTTCTTTCGATAACCTGAATTCTGGTTATGCTAGCAAGTTAAAATCCTAAAATGAATTTGTCTAATTTCTTATTTGACAATTCTCATTCTAACACTAGCATCCACACAGTCCCCTACGGCCATGCAGATTAAACTAGTATCCACATAACCCCCTACGATTATGAAGATTCAGTTAAAAATGAGAACAAAGACCTAAAATGAATTTATTTATCTACCTTGTCTTAAAAAAATTTTCATTCCAATGGATTACATTTTCATGAAATCTATCATTCTGTTTCCTGGAAATGCTTAGCCTTTGAAACGTTTTTCGCCCTTATTCTGGAGCTCATCAGAAAGACATAAAGCCATTCATAAAGATGTTTCATGCAAAAGCAAGACAATTTCTATGAATAAGTGTGAAATGATTATATTTGACATTGACTGATAAGAACAACCTCACCTATCTATTAGCTAACTACTATTGGAGCCTATATACTCTATGCATGTTTAAAAATGAATTATTATTTGTTTGCTTATAATTGTATTGAAACATTCTTTATAGCTAATAGATAGGTGAGGTTGTTTTTATCAGTCAATGTCAAATATAATCATTTCACACTTATTCATAGAAATTGTCTTGCTTTTGCATGAAACATCTTTATGAATGGCTTTATGTCTTTCTGATGAGCTCCAGAATAAGGGCGAAAAACGTTTCAAAGGCTAAGCATTTCCAGGAAACAGAATGATAGATTTCATGAAAATGTAATCCATTGGAATGAAAATTTTTTTAAGACAAGGTAGATAAATAAATTCATTTTAGGTCTTTGTTCTCATTTTTAACTGAATCTTCATAATCGTATGGGGGTTATGTGGATACTAGTTTAATCTGCATGGCCGTAGGGGACTGTGTGGATGCTAGTGTTAGAATGAGAATTGTCAAATAAGAAATTAGACAAATTCATTTTAGGATTTTAACTTGCTAGCATAACCAGAATTCAGGTTATCGAAAGAAAGCAATGATTTCATTAATATTTCTACACAAGGTTTTTCTTTTATAGATAGTTAATTTTTCTGCTGTTTGCAAAATCCTATAAAGAATGTTTCAATACAATTATAAGCAAACAAATAATAATTCATTTTTAAACATGCATAGAGTATATAGGCTCCAATACTAGTTAGCTAATAGATAGGTGAGGTTGTTTTTATCAGTCAATGTCAAATATAATCATTTCACACTTATTCATAGAAATTGTCTTGCTTTTGCATGAAACATCTTTATGAATGGCTTTATGTCTTTCTGATGAGCTCCAGAATAAGGGCGAAAAACGTTTCAAAGGCTAAGCATTTCCAGGAAACAGAATGATAGATTTCATGAAAATGTAATCCATTGGAATGAAAATTTTTTTTAAGACAAGGTAGATAAATAAATTCATTTTAGGTCTTTGTTCTCATTTTTAACTGAATCTTCATAATCGTAGGGGGTTATGTGGATACTAGTTTAATCTGCATGGCCGTAGGGGACTGTGTGGATGCTAGTGTTAGAATGAGAATTGTCAAATAAGAAATTAGACAAATTCATTTTAGGATTTTAACTTGCTAGCATAACCAGAATTCAGGTTATCGAAAGAAAGCAATGATTTCATTAATATTTCTACACAAGGTTTTTCTTCTATAGATAGTTAATTTTTCTGCTGTTTGCAAAATCCTATAAAGAATGTTTCAATACAATTATAAGCAAACAAATAATAATTCATTTTTAAACATGCATAGAGTATATAGGCTCCAATACTAGTTAGCTAATAGATAGGTGAGGTTGTTTTTATCAGTCAATGTCAAATATAATCATTTCACACTTATTCATAGAAATTGTCTTGCTTTTGCATGAAACATCTTTATGAATGGCTTTATGTCTTTCTGATGAGCTCCAGAATAAGGGCGAAAAACGTTTCAAAGGCTAAGCATTTCCAGGAAACAGAATGATAGATTTCATGAAAATGTAATCCATTGGAATGAAAATTTTTTTAAGACAAGGTAGATAAATAAATTCATTTTAGGTCTTTGTTCTCATTTTTAACTGAATCTTCATAATCGTAGGGGGTTATGTGGATACTAGTTTAATCTGCATGGCCGTAGGGGACTGTGTGGATGCTAGTGTTAGAATGAGAATTGTCAAATAAGAAATTAGACAAATTCATTTTAGGATTTTAACTTGCTAGCATAACCAGAATTCAGGTTATCGAAAGAAAGCAATGATTTCATTAATATTTCTACACAAGGTTTTTCTTTTATAGATAGTTAATTTTTCTGCTGTTTGCAAAATCCTATAAAGAATGTTTCAATATCATTAGTATGTATTACAACAAATGATGTTATACAGGATGATACAAAACAAGATATTTTAAATGCTAGGGAAAATGGCTTGATCATTATTAAAGATTTTAATGAGATAATAAACTCGGAAAATTTCTATAGGCCAATTAAAAAATATAACATCAAATCTTTTCAAAGCAGTGTCACAAAAAAGAATATGGTGAAAACACAATACAATTCCACGAAGAAAGGACAACAACTAATTCAAAGACTTTTGGCATTGTCAAAGAATAGAGATATAGCGCTGAATGAAATATATTCATACGAATTAACAGATTTTCCAATGTCCTTAAGTATAAATGGATCTTTATCTATCCCTAGGAATAAAAGTTCATTAGGTCACATCTTACAGATGCATGCAAATGTATTACCTGACCTGAATGTGCAAAAAAATAAATCTTGTATAATTATAGATGCTGTCTGTGGTACAAGGAATGGGAAAACCAAAAGGTCTCAAAACATTTGGAGAATATGCTGAGTTTATTTACATGCTTATTGCTAGATACTTTTCAAAATATGAACGTGTTGTCTTGGTGTTTGATTATTATTAAAAAATTGTACTCGAGAAAAAAGAGGTGGAGCACTTCAACCAATTCGACGAATAGTTGATCACGATGATGTGCCTTTACCTGTAAAATGGAATACTTTTATACATTCATGGGAGAATAAACATGATTTGACCAACTATTTATCAAGTTATGTTATTGAGAAGGCAAAATTAAATAATGTGTACTTGTGTCATCGGGCCCTAAGCCCAAGCTAGGAAAACCACAAAAATTTCTTAATTTTACTTAGGACCTAAGAAACATACTCCCCTTTGAATCTAGTATTAATTATATCTAAATGTGGCTAGCTTTACCACTCTAACATATTATATCAGGCTCTCAGCCAAATTTAGTATAGTAATTTTAGTTAACTTTCAGATTTTCTTAGTATTACAAGTGCATATTATCATAAACATTCATTCTAAGTCATAAGTATCCACTCCGGTGTGCACCAGGAGGTATAAGCTCCCTCTGAGCAAGCATTGTAGATGTGCACAGTTCCAACGTCGACAGCCAAATGGAGAGTAGAGATGGGCGGTCCGAGCAGACCCGTTCCAAGTGAACGAATCCGAAGGTCGAACCGGGTCCGCGGTCCGGTCCATTGATCTGTTATGGTATATAAGTCCTGGTACTGTTCTGAGCTGAGCTCCTGAACTCCTGACCCTGGACTCTGACTGACTGCTTGGATAGTTTTTATGAAGTTTGAGTTGACTGTCGTCGCTCCATAAATAGTAAATACCCCACTTGCACACATAGTACTTAGGTGCCTGCGCCGTGATTTCAACATTTTATTTACTATTTATCCAAACCCATTCGTATTACTGCAAAATTATTTTATTATAATATGACTTATCGAGGTAGTATAATTATACAATAATTAATAATAAGACTATTCAGTGAGTCACAATCACATTACACAGTCACACATCACGATTCACGATGAGGAAATTTTGAAGTGGATCCAATCGAACGAATCCAGTTGAACGGGTCCACAAGCGGAACGGATCCAAACGGACCGAATCCACTAAAGGAGCCGGACCGCCCATCTCTAATGGAGAGGCACAGATCTGCGATGTCATCGCCAGCGCTGCTCTCGGTGAAATGAACGGCTAGGTGCGCCGCGGTTATATTTACGACCTCGGCACAACTAGCGCGGACCAATCAGAGCGCGCCTCGAGAGGCCGCAAACATATAAAAACTCGCCGGCCACAGTAGTGATGGGCAATATCATATCATACAAGTGAAGAGTTGGTTTTCTACGAAAATTTTTCAAACTCATTATATTGTTGATTTCTAAATATTTGTCATCCGTCTTACCTTCTGTGACCCGCGAGTTGCGACAGTTTCAGTTTCGTCGTGAATTGTGTTGCTCCCGCATGGGATGCCTCGGTCTCCGCCTGCAATAGGCGCTTGCCGTAAGTTGGAACCATATTAAGCTAGACTTGCTCTTATTGAGCTGAACTGTTTATAGGATGAAAATATTTAAAAGTATGATAATGTGTATTTGTATTATTTCTTGTGGTTTAAAACATACTCAGGGATGATTATGTTAGTATTGATTAGTGTGCATACATTTGTTTTGTTTTATTATGGCATCTTTTGAGTAGAGTGTTTATACCGGAGCTGGACCTCCCCCCACCACTTTCCGTGACGTCATAGGTGGGCGGGGCCTGTGGGTGGTAGGGTGGGGGGGTAATTAGAGTGGTGGGGGTAATTAGAGTGGTGGGGGGTAATTAGAGTGGTGGGGGTAATTAGAGTGGTGGGGGTAATTGGAGTGGTGGGGGTAATTAGAGTGGTGGGGGGTAATTAGAGTGGTGGGGGGTAATTAGAGTGGTGGGGGGTAATTAGAGTGGTGGGAGGTAATTAGAGTGGTGGGAGGTAATTGGAGTGGTGGGGGGGTAATTGGAGTGGTGGGGGGTAATTGGAGTGGTGGGGGTAATAAGAGTGGTGGGGGGTAATTAGAGTGGTGGGGGTAATTACAGTGGTAGGGGGCAATTAATGTGGTAATTGCTGTGTTAACTGCAAAGGCAGTGGGGGGTAATTAGGACGTTACATACACTGGTGGTGGGTGGTAATAAGAGTAATTGCATATGTGTAATTACGGTGGTGGGAGGCAATTAATATGGTAATTGTTGTGGGGGTAATTATTGTGGTGGGGGTAATTAGGACGTTACATACACTGGCGATAATAAGAGTACTTAGTGTAATTATTGCGGTGGAGGGGGGTAATAACGAGAGTACTTAGTGTAATTGCATAATTAGAGTACTTACTATAATTATTGTGGTGGTGGGGGTAATAATGAGAGTACTTAGTGTAATTGCATAATTAGAGTACTTACTATAATTATTGTGGTGGAGGGGGGTAATAACGGTAATTGCATAACGAGCGTACTTACTGTAATTATTGCAGTGGAGGGGGGTAATAAGAGTAATTGCATAACGAGAGTACTTACTGTAATTATTGCAGTGGAGGGGGGTAATAACAGTAATTGCATAACGAGAGCACTTACTCTAATTATTGTGGTGGAGGGGGGTAATAACAGTAATTGCACAACGAGAGTACTTACTGTAATTATTGCGGTGGAGGGGGTAATAACGAGAGTACTTAGTATAATTGCGTAACTAGAGTACTTACTGTAATTATTGTGGTGGAGGGGGGGTAATGAGAGTAATTGCGTAACGAGAGTACTTACTATAATTATTGTGGTGGAGGGGGGTAATAACGGTAATTGCATAACGAGCGTACTTACTGTAATTATTGCAGTGGAGGGGGGGTAATAACAGTAATTGCATAACGAGAGCACTTACTCTAATTATTGTGGTGGAGGGGGGTAATAACAGTAACTGCATAACGAGAGTACTTAGTGTAATTGCATAACGAGAGTACTTACTGTAATTGTTGTGGTGGAGGGGGTAATACCAGTAATTGCGTAACTAAACTACTCACTGTAATGATTGCAGTGGAGGGGGGTAATAAGAGTAATTGCATAACGAGAGTACTTACTACAATTATTGTGGTGGAGGGGGTAATACCAGTAATTGCGTAACTAGAGTACTTACTGTAATTATTGTGTTGGAGGGGGGGGGGGTAATGAAAGTAATTGCGTAACTAGAGTACTTACTACAATTATTGTGGTGGAGGTGGTAATAACGAGAGTACTTAGTATAATTACATAACTAGAGTACTTAGTGTAATTATTGTGGTGGAGGGGGGTAATAACAGTAATTGCACAACGAGAGTACTTACTGTAATTATTGCGGTGGAGGGGGTAATAACGAGAGTACTTAGTATAATTGCGTAACTAGAGTACTTACTGTAATTATTGTGGTGGAGGGGGGGTAATGAGAGTAATTGCGTAACGAGAGTACTTACTGTAATTATTGTGGTGGAGGTGGGTAATAAGAATAATTGCATAACTAGAGTACTTACTGCGATTATTCTGGTGGAGGGGGGAAATTGCATAACGAGAGTACTTACTGCAGTTATTGTGGTGGAGGGGGGTAATAACAGTAATTGCATAATGAGAGTACTTACTGAAATTATTATGGTGGGAGGTACTTAAGGTGTAATGCTGTGACGTAACATTCACTGGTGGTGGGAGCATCCCTATTATTATAAAAGTGAACGAGCAGTTGGTACATGACCATTGTATAGGCTAGACTGCTACAGTAAAGGAATAATGCATTATTTCCATACTTAATGATATGATGGATAATTGTTATACGGAGTTCTCACATTTAAAATTTTATATCTATCGGTGCTGATGAACGTACGTTTTAATCGCAATTACCTGTATGCAAGAAATGTCACAAGTCTCAACCAACTTTTGTATAACAGTTCAATTTTTACATTCATCGCTGCATTTTTTACTTTATGGGCGGCACACATTTCATTACTGCAATAAAAAACTATGCGATTTTTTATTTTTTTTTTTGAATGCATGCAAATAACACGTATTTTGTTACAAATGGACAATTATTATGTAAAATAGTTAAATTTTTACATCCATCGCTGCATTTCTGACTGTATGGGCACACATTTTATTACTGTAGATTTATGTGATTTCTTTTTCACACGTAAATAACACATGTTTTCAAAATATTTTGTTACAATTATTATGTAAACTACTTAAAAAAAAATAAGAATTACGCATCTAATCGCAGTAATAATATTTAGAACTGTGTAGATTTATGCGATTACTTTTTTCAAATAGTATAAATGCAATGCACACACAAAATGCAGCACATGCATGCAATGTTCCTTATCCTTTTATTACGAGGGTAATTAAGGATAAAACGAAGATAATTAAGGATAAAACGAGGATAATTAATGATAAGACGAGAATAATTAAGGCTAAAACTAGGATAATTAAGGATAAAACGAGGATAACTATTATGGATGAAACGAGGATAATTAAGGATAAAACACATATGCAATGTACACAAATGTAACACAATACAACGTACAATGTAACAAAATGCAACATACAATGCATCCCATGCATGCAATGTACACAAATGCACTTCAATTCTTACATCGATCGATGCTTTCCAATGTATTTTTTAACTGTATGGACATACATTTCTTTACTGTAAAAATTTACGAGGATTTTTTTTTTTTGACAAACACATGTTTCCAAAGTATTTTTTGACAAAATGTGTGCTTGAATGCAGAAGTTCGACGTAAAGCAATAAAAAAAGTGCTATGTATGTATACCGTGTAACAGAAATTAAATAACACATGGTACGTCTAAACCTCCGTGAAACCCTGTAAGACTCCATGAACTACTTCATAATACTGATATGATGTGGACATACAGAGTAATGAATGAAGCATATTAAGATCTCTGTACTGACAACACTTTCACTGAATATTGAATTATTGTATAATACATAGTATCTTATTTATACTTATTATTTTTATGGTTTATTGCCTATTTTTAACTAAATAAAATATAGCTTTTCTAAAATCTACAACAATGCTTTTGTTAAGAAAGTGAATATTTGCAAGAGCACAATGATTTAAAGCAAGCTGAGTAGAAGGAGCTTAGATGTTACAGCGGCCAATTATTTTCTTACATTGAAATTTTAAGTCAACTATCAGCGTATGAACTATACTACTTAATCGTTTCATTTTCTAGTTGGTAGCAAGAAAACCATCCAATGCACTGTAGCTTAAATATGTGTCTTGAAGTACAAGTGCATTGGATGGTTCAGTTCATAGTGGCTTCTTTGCCGCCAACTAGAACATGAAGCGATTAAGTAGTCATATACTGACAGCTGATATAGTTTGATTGTTCAAATTATAACCAAGGCTTAGGAATTTTATCTCTAACTTACTCGAATATAACAAAACACACACACACACACACACACACACACACATACATGTCTCCACATAATTATTGGGACACACATATAAACACCTACTATCGAGGTCTTGGAAGTTGCATATGACAGCGTGTAGAGAACGCTGAGCTCATTACCTACCTACAATTCGTTTTTCGATACACACCGCACAACTCGTTTTATAATGGCTAAAAGAATGTCCCGAATATTATTTTAGAGGCTTGTTTTCTGTGTTAAGGCCCGATAAACTGATACACTTTTGTGTGTAGGCCCCGATTATTCTGTATAGTACGCACAATGTGTATAAAGACCCGATAAATTCTTAAATAATTGCATGTTCCGAATATTATGTTTGAGGTCAATTCTGTGTGAAGACCCGATAACTAATACACAATAGTTGTGTGTACAGCCCCGATTATTTGATTCGAAGTGCAATTTGTGTGAATACCCGACAAGTTGGTAAATAATGGATTATGTGCCGATTATTAGGTTTTTATGCTCACTCTGTGCGACAACCTGATAAATGGATACACACTTGTTTGTACACTTGATTTAAAAAAAACTGGTACACTTTCTTTTAGCTATGTAAATCATTCGTTCTTTGATTGATATTAATAATCTTACAAATGTCACTTTGACGTTAATCAGTGGCGTCATTATTAAAAATGGTTCGACATCTAACAGATATTCAAAAATTTCGAATTGTTTCTAAAATTGAAGATGGTTGGTCCATAAGAAGACTTACTGCTGAATACAATGCGAGTAAAACCACGATAATGAGTGTTAAAAAACAATGGGAAACCAACCAAACGGAATCCCGTAAAGTTGGTTCCGGTAGGTCCAGAAAGAGCAATAATCAAGAATATGAAAATCTTATAAATTACCTAAGAGAACACCCTTTTCAGACTGCAGTAAATGCAATTCCAGAGACAAATTTCCCTGCAGAAGAATAAAACTACAAAGCGACTTGAAGAGTTGTTCAGCGGCTAAAAAATACAAACTTTCAGAAGAAAAGAAGCAGGGCTGGATTATTTTTGCACTGAACTATATAATCAATGATGAAAACTTCTGGGGACAAGTTATCTTTTCTGACGAAAAGGTTTTTAAATCCTGTAACGATGGACATGTTCGCGTATATAGGCCTCCTTCCACTAGATATGATGAAAAATATACTTTCGATCCACAAACATCAGGAAAGTTTTCAGTCAATGTCTGGGCTTGGATGAGCCTAAATGGGTTAGGTGTGTGTTGGAACAGTGGTGGTCATCTCAATTCCATTAAATATATTGAAATATTAGTCATTATGTTGCCGTCAGTTATAGAGGTGTTTCCGGAAAATAATCTTATTTTCCAACAAGACAACTGCTCCATACATACGGCCCATCGTGCCAGGCAATGGTTTCTTAATAAAAACATAGAGTTGTTACCGTGGCCATCTAAAAGTCCGGATTCAAATCCAATTAAAAATGTTTGGGGACTAATGGTGAAATATATAGGAAAATTAAATAACCATCCAAACAATGCCCAAGAATGGGGTCGTTGCAAGTATTTTTTTTATTGCATATTCTGAAAACATAATGAAAAATATTAGACCCATGTTTTTTGTTTTTTTGTTTTGTTTGCATGCGTTTTAAGGGTGTAAATTAGCATGAAAGTTTGGTCTGTGGCTCTTTAAACCCCTTAAATTATAACGTAGAGAGGGAAACGTCGAATAACTCTGAAAATAGTCGGAACTTACCGATCTATCCGTGCCCGTTCCTGTCATTCAAAAACCTGGCGGCCGAACGTGGACCATGACCTAGGACTACGTGTCTATCAATAATCGGGCGCTAGCGCGTCAGCGTTTTCAATTTATGACGTAGCGGGTGCAAAGGAATTCTGCTGACGGCGCGCTTTATTTTAAAGTGGTGTAGTTTAAGTTTTGGGCAATAGTTTGGCCAATTCATGTAACACAGGGGCATTAGCAAACCCACAGTTATATTTTCCATACAAAAGCAGTCTCAATTTCGATATAGTGCAACGACCTCAAGGAATAATTGAAAACGCTTGGGAGAGCTTGTCGCATGAAGTTGATCGACCTTGCAAGAAATCTGATTTTGTCCATGCCTGCAAGATTTCAGGCAGTTTTAGACTCTAATGGAGCAATGACAAAATATTAGTTAATTCTGTATTACGTAGTTGAAGTTCATTTATTTTATTTTTGTATTATATTTTTATGGTCAGTTGGCATTGTTTACATTTTTATTTATCATTATTCAGTTAGTATTTTAATTACAACCATTAGTACAACGTAACAATTTATTTTTAAACAATAATATGGCAGGCTTTAAAATGTTTTGAAAAAGTTATTTTCTAATTATTTAAAAAAATTCCATTTGAATAAAATAAAAAAGAAAGTTTTAATAAGTTTAAAAACACTAAGAAAACCGGTCTCCTCCAAAAAACCCAGGTCCGGAGTAAATTGCTTCTTCTCCACCTCCCTCTCGACATGCCCGACCAGCCCTATTTACAGACATATGCACACAACTAAACTATTAATTCCATTCCATATTCTAATATGGCATTTCTGCGCTCCATACGAAGTCAATGCCGATTATGGATTTGCTTTTAAGATAGTCGGGAGCGGTATAAAAAATCTAACTTTCTTATTGAATATCGTGCACATTTCATATTTTATAGCCATTTCTGCGCTCCGTAGAAAGTTAATGCCAATGGCGGATTCATTTTTCCGAGGGTCGGAAGCGATATAGAAGATCTAACTTTCTTATTGAATATCGTGCACATTTCATATGTGCACGATCTCATTAGCATTGTCTCGCCGCTCCAGGCGACTGGAAAGAGAATCTGCCAAACTCATTTATTTCTATGGACAGAGGGAATAATGTATCAAAATATGAAATATGCACGACTCTAAAGAAGAAAATTACATTTTCTACACCACTCCCGACGATGGGATACTGAATATGCCAATGACATTAACTTCGTACGAATAGCAGACACGTCATCTTAAAATATGAAAGATGCTTCTAGTAAGATAGTTAGATTTTGCTTACCATCTCCGTCCCTCGAAACGAATTCGTAACCGACACTGACTTCGTATGGACCACAGAAATGACATTAAAATATTAAATGTGCACGATGTGCGATAGAAAAGTTGGACTTTATATACCGCCCTCGACCATTGGAAAAACGTATCCTCCATTGGCTATCTTAATATGGACCGCATAAATGTCATATTAAAATATGAAATGTGCACGATATTCAATAAGAAAGTTAGATTTTCTATACCGCCCCCGACCCTCGGAAGAACGAGAATCCACCATTGGCTTAAACTTTGTATGGACCGCACAAATGTTATATTAAAATATGAGATATGCACAATATTCAATAAGAAAGTTAGATTTTCTATACCGACCCCGCGACCCTCGGAAGAACGAATCCGCCATTGGCATTAACTTTGTATGGACCGCACAAATGTTATATTAAAATATGAAATATGCACGATATTCAATAAGAAAGTTAGACTTTCTATACCGACCCCGCGACCTTCGGAAGAACGAATCCGCCATTGGCATTAACTTTGTATGGACCGCACAAATGTTATATTAAAATATGAAATATGCACGATATTCAACAAGAAAGTTAGATTTTCTATACCGCCCCCGCGACCCTCGGAAGAACGAATCCGCCATTGGCATTAACTTTGTATGGACCGCACAAATGTTATATTAAAATATGAAATATGCACGACATTCAATAAGAAAGTTAGACTTTCTATACCGACCCCGCGACCTTCGGAAGAACGAATCCGCCATTGGCATTAACTTTGTATGGATCGCATAAATGTTATATTAAAATATGAAAGATGCACGATATTCAATAAGAAAGTTAGATTTTCTATACCGCCCCCGCGACCCTCGGAAGAACGAATCCGCCATTGGCATTAACTTTGTATGGACCGCACAAATGTTATATTAAAATATGAGATATGCACAATATTCAATAAGAAAGTTAGATTTTCTATACCGACCCCGCGACCCTCGGAAGAACGAATCCGCCATTGGCATTAACTTTGTATGGATCGCACAAATGTTATATTAAAATATGAAATATGCATGATATTCAATAAGAAAGTTAGACTTTCTATACCGACCCCGCGACCTTCGGAAGAACGAATCCGCCATTGGCATTAACTTTGTATGGACCGCATAAATGTTATATTAAAATATGAAATATGCACGATATTCAACAAGAAAGTTAGATTTTCTATACCGCCCCCGCGACCCTCGGAAGAACGAATCCGCCATTGGCATTAACTTTGTATGGACCTCACAAATGTTATATTAAAATATGAGATATGCACAATATTCAATAAGAAAGTTAGATTTTCTATACCGACCCCGCGACCCTCGGAAGAACGAATCCGCCATTGGCATTAACTTTGTATGGACCGCACAAATGTTATATTAAAATATGAAATATGCACGATATTCAATAAGAAAGTTAGACTTTCTATACCGACCCCGCGACCTTCGGAAGAACGAATCCGCCATTGGCATTAACTTTGTATGGACCGCACAAATGTTATATTAAAATATGAAATATGCGCGATATTCAATAAGAAAGTTAGATATTCTATACCGCCCCCGCGACCCTCGGAAGAACGAATCCGCCATTGGCATTAACTTTGTATGGACCGCACAAATATTATATTAAAATATGAAATATGCACGATATTCAATAAGAAAGTTAGACTTTCTATACCGACCCCGCGACCTTCGGAAGAACGAATCCGCCATTGGCATTAACTTTGTATGGGCCGCACAAATGTTATATTAAAATATGAAATATGCACGATATTCAATTAGAAAGTTAGATTTTCTATACCGACCCCGCGACCTTCGTAAGAACGAATCCGCCATTGGCATTAACTTTGTATGGACCGCACAAATGTTATATTAAAATATGAAATATGCACGATATTCAATTAGAAAGTTAGATTTTCTATACCGACCCCGCGACCTTCGGAAGAACGAATCCGCCATTGGCATTAACTTTGTATGGACCGCACAAATGTTATATTAAAATATGAAATATGCACGATATTCAATAAGAAAGTTAGACTTTCTATACCGACCCCGCGACCTTCGGAAGAACGAATCCGCCATTGGCATTAACTTTGTATGGACCGCACAAATCTCATATTAAAATATGAAATGTGCACGATATTTAATAGGAAAGCTAAAAAATTTCTATAGCACCCCCGTCCCTCGAAAAAACGAATCTGATATTGGTTTTAACTTTGTATGGACCGCAAATATGTCATTTTAAAATATCACGAATCCGTAATCGGCATTGACTTCGTACGGACCGCAGAAGTGACTTATTAAAATATAAAATATGCACGATATTCAATAGAAAGTTAGATTTTCTATACCGCCCCCGCGACCCTCGGAAGAACGAATCCGCCATTGGTATTTACTTTGGACCGTACAACTATCATATTAAAATATGAAATGTGGACGATATTCAATAGGAAAGCTAAAGAATTTCTATAGCGCCCCTGTTCCTCGGAAAAGCGAATCTGATATTAGTATTAACGTTGTATGGACCGCAAATATGTCATATTAAAATATCAAATGTGCACGATTTTCAGTAAGAAAGTTAAATTTTCTATGCCGCCCCCGAGCCTTAGAAAGACGAATCCGTAATCGGCATTGACTTCGTATGGACCACAGAAGTGACATATTAAAATGTGAAATGTGCACGATATTCAATAAAAAAGTTAAATCTTCTATACCGCTCCCGACCCTCGGAGTAACGAATCCGCCATTGGCATTAACTCTGTATGGTTCTCAGAAATGACACATTAAATTATTAAATTTTCAATTTTCAGTAAGAGAGTTAGATTTTATATACCGCCCCCCACACTCACAGGAACGAATCCGATATTGGTTCTAACTCTGTATGGACCGCAGAAATGTCATGAAAATATGAAATGTATACAATTTTCAGTTAGAAGGTTAGATTTTATATACCGCGCGCGACCTTCGTAAAAACGAACCTGCCATTGGCTTTAACATTCTATGGATCGCAGAAAAGTCATATTAAAATATCGAATATGCGAGACATTCAATAAGACGATTTTCAGTAAGAAAGTTAGACTTTCTATACCGTCCCCGACCCTCGGAAAAACGAATCCGTAATCGACATTAACTTTGTATGGACCGCAGAAGTGACATATTAAAATATGAAATGTGCACGATATTCAATAGGAAAGCTAGATTTTTTATATCGCCCCCGGCTCTAGGAAAAACGAGTCCGCCATTGGTTTCAACTTTGTATGAACCGCAGAAAAGACATATTGAAATATAAAATGTGCGGGATTTTTAGTAAGAAAGTTAGATTTTCTATACCGCCCCCGTCCCTCGGAGAAACGAATCCGTAAACGGCATTGACTTCGTATAGATCTCAGAAATGACATTAAAATATAAAATGTGCACGATATTCAATAGGAAGATAAAAAAATGTTGTGCCACCCCAGACGACCGGAAGATCGAATCTGGTAATGTAATTTGTTTTCCTGGGACTTATAGAAGATCATACTAAAATATGAAATCTGTATGATACAGATTTCAGCAATTAAAAATTAAAAAGTATTTGGGATTTATTGCTACCAGAGTAGCTCGGCTTAAAACCACTTCACTTCTGAATTCGGATAGGTAACACACACGAAAATAAATTATCGGTACTCTACCTGTACACTTATGCTAAAACCTGGAAAATCGTTAAATATTATTTTGAAACGAGTAAATAAATGCCCACAACAACAGATTCTCTGTAAAAAACTGATAAATAAATCTGACAACTTGTCGGGACATTACACACAGTTAAAGTTTCAACAGGTAGTCGAAGGTGGCGCTAGCAGGCGACTGCAAGACGAGACCCCGTACTTATCTGAAAACAAGAAAAAAGATGCACACATGCACAGTGGACACTTATTGGGTCATTTTAAAATTTTATGCCCTGAAGGTTATTCGACATCAACGGAGCTCATTGAACATGTTCTGGGCTGTCGGGTCTTGTGTATGGCCCGACAATTCGAACCGACCCGATAATTAAAGTCCAGGCATGTGGTATGGCCCCCTAATTATGGAGGCACATAAGCACACACACACACACACACACACATGTACTCATACACATTTGATTACAGTTGCAGACACACCATACTGGTATACACAAATACACATTCTAACTATATCATTCTGATTTAAATATTCCTTATGTCCACGAAAAATCGGTGGTATGCTGCTGGGAGACATTCCATGCCGGGTGGTGGGCTTCATTCATTCATATATTATACTTTGTTTCATAGTTATAATGAAAAAGCTTTCGTAGTATATTAATTTCAAAAACCACAGATTTTGCTACTTCCAGAGGTTGTAGAAGTCACGGAAATATAATTAGAGATCTTTTTTTTTGCCCTGTCAGCTTTTTGTTTGTATGAGTTCAAAGAATAACATACTAAAATTTCTTTAAAAATGTCCGAAAGCCACATTCCATAAGAAAAGTGTGGGTTCGTTTCCCAACTATTACAAGAATTTATCGTAATATTTACCCACTGTGAAGGATAACTATACTATTCAATTTCAGTTTACTCCTATAATAACACAAGTATTGTTCTCTAATTTTCCAGTGAAACTGAAACATTTCCCCTATTTGAATAATTTAGCTGCAACAAAATTACAATATATTATGACAATTTATAGCTTCTGATGATCACCCTGTATAACGTTCCAATTTCTACCATGATATATTTACACATGTAATTAAATTTTTGTACAGTTATAATATAGGTACTTATTAAATCAAATTGGTGTAGTGAGTATTTTCGACCTGCCAAACCACTAAAAGTACAATTGTTTTAATTATAACTGAGTCAGTCTCACCCAACCCGAGGGTTTACGTTTAAAAGGGAAACCAAACATAATGGGCACTATAAACATTCTCAGGTGCTTATGACGTAAAAAAAAGAAGCAGAAGCGATTTCAAAATCCCACACGTTGAAATGCTCTTATATTATAATAATATGTACAATACAGAGTTTATTTGTTTTCACATTGATGCAACCAGGTAGGCATAATAGGCGGTCGAATTGCTACCTACAAACAATGCATAAAGCTTTCGTAATAAATTTATCACCTGTCATCTTGTCAACGCCGACTTCAGTTAGTTTTTTCTATAATTCCAATTTACCTGGGGTTTTGTATATTGAAAATCTAAAAACGGTATTGTACATTTTCTATAATAAGAATAAAGGGGATGTGATGGATAATGCACTTTCATTGTTAAAATTATAACCAAGGCTTAGGAATTTTATCTCTAACTTACTCGAGTATAACAAAACACACACACATGTACTCATACACATTTGATTACAGACACACAATACTTGTATACACAAATACGTGGTCTAGCTATATCAATCTGATTTAAATATTCCTTATGTTGACGAAAAAGCGGTGGTATGCTGCTGGGGGGCATTCCATGCAGGGTGGTGGGCTTCATTCATTAATATATTATACTTTGTTTCATAGTTATAATGAAAAAGCTTTCGTAGTACATTAATTTCAAAAATCACAGATTTTGCTGCTACCAGAGGTTGTAGAAGTCACGGAAATATAATTAGAGCTCTTTTTTGCCCTTTCAGATTTTTCTTTGCATGGGTTCAAAGAATAGCATTCTAAAATTTCTTTAAAATGTCCGAAAGCCACATTCCATAAGAAAAGTGTGGATTCATTTGCAGTTGTAGTACGGGAGCCCATCGACAAAAGTGGCTTCAAGCACCGCAGTTGCCGCCGCTTGGTGATGTTGTAGGCATCTGTAGTTACCATTTCCCCCAACGCAACGGTAGGTCACGGGATTGCGCTCTCGTCGAGAGTGAGGTAAAAAACAAAGGGCCGCTTAAATGATAGCAAAAAATTGCTGAAAAATTTCAGGCACATTTTTTTTTTTTTATACAAAATAAGCAACTTTTGTCTCTTGGTGTTTTTGTCCAACGTGCTTCCTTCCCCCGGAAAAGAAATAACGAAGGAATAGAACTCAGATTTTTATTAATTGGTTTAGGGTGAAGGAAGCGTTTCAGAGAAAAACAGCAAGTGTCAAAAATTGCTTATTTTTGCACATAGAACATGCCTACCGGTTTTCAGAATTTCTTAGACAAAAATAATTTCGGCCACGAATTTCCCTAGATTTTGTTCAGAAAAAGCCAAAAAAAATTCAGGCACGTTTTCTAGATAAAAAATAAATAACTTTTGTCTCTTAAACTTTTTCTTCAAAGTGCTTCCTTCTCTAGTAGAAAAATTACAAAAAAAAATGATTTTTTTAAAATTTCGTTCTGGGAGAAGGAAACACCTTGGAAAAAACATCATGAGATAAAAAAAAAAATGCTTATTTTTACTCAAACAATGTGTCTCAATTTTTTTTTTTTTTGCAAAATTTAAGCGGTCCTTTGTTTTTTACCTCTCTCGCGAAGAGAGCGCAGTCACGTGACCGCTCCACCAAGCGGCGGCAACTGAGGTGCCCGATGGCACTTTTGTCGATGGGCTCCCGTACTATTATAACATACTTATTAAATCAAATTCGTGCAGTAATGGTCATTATTTTCGACCTGCCAAACTAGTAAAAGTACAATTGTTTCCGTGATAAGTGAGTCAGCGTGACCCGATCCAAGGGTTTACATTTTAAAGGAAACTATAAATATTCTCAGGTACAAAAAACAGAAGAGACTTTGAAATCCCTTACGTTAAAATGCCTTTATGCTTTTATATTATAATATTCATGTTCTACATTATATGCAGAGTTAATTTCGTTTCACACTGACGATGTCGACATCAGTTAATTTTTCTATAAATTTACTTGGACTTTTGTATATTGGAATTCTTAAAACGGTATTGTGCAACATTTTTTATAATCTAAATAATAGAGAATATGTGGATAATGCACATTCATTGTATTCTGATATAGTTTGATTCTTAAAAAAGACTTAATTTTATCTCGGCGAGAATATTATGTTAGAAACACCCGCTGAAAACGATTGAGTGTTGAAATATTCATTATTGCCAGCTACAATTTAGCTAGTATGTACCGTGTGTACACTATTGCGGTAAAGTGAATTTTATTTTCATTTAAAATGTTATACCTACCTACTTTTGCCGGAAATCTACTACATTTGTGAAACGTACTGGCAATTACCTAAAAACGTAGTTGAAGACATTCGACTCTGACCAAGTGTCAACATTAGATTTCAGTGTATTGTGGTACTTTTATATGTTTTATTATCTTTTTTAATTACATGATGCCACCGAAATTGTGGAACATTGCTTTGACAAAATGCCCTTTTACTTGCATAGTGGCAATTCTTGGCATTTGCGACAACATTTAATTAAGGAAAATTATCTCTTTTAATTAGATGACTGCACCGAAATTGTGAAACGATGCAAGAATCCCCTTTTACCTGCACAAAACCAATTCTTTACATTTTCGTCGACATTTAATAATGGAAAAGGTGGACCGCCCGAGATCGGAGTTTGAATTATAGCTTAAAATAAAAGTTAATAATTTTTAGTCAATTTCAAAGATGTTTGGTGTAGTAGTGTATTCTACCGATATATTTTTGTAATATTTGTGTTTCCAGTACTTTAAAATAGCGGCTATATTTGAAGAAAAATACAATTTTTTATTAGTGCTGCAACATGACTACTACGTGTGGTGTTTAACGTAACAGCACGCGTGTTTTTTATGTATATAATTGTAACATTATGGTCATTCTCATTCAATATATTATACCCGCTTTCTCGTTCTTTAGTTGCATTATTAAAGTCGGCTTATAGACTTTCATCTAATGCCAAATGTTTCAAAGCTTTTAACGAAATTTTCTATACAGTTATAACAAGAATTCCTAAGGGTTTGCCTTTAAAAGGAAACCAAAACCAATTGACACTACAGACATTCTCAGGTGCTTACGAAAAGAACAGAAGTGACTTTAAAATCCCTTATAATGTCTTTATATTATTGTACCTATGGCTTACACTATGGGCACAATGCTGAGTTTTCTCTTGTTTTGGATGTAACAATCGTGTATAATGTACGGTCAAATTTTGATGCTATTTACCCGCCAACATTAACAAACAAAAGAACTTTATCTTCAAAAAGTATACACCATGGAGCTCCTATAATAAATGTCAATCGCTTCCGCGGCCAACGTCAGTTAGTTTTTCTATAATCCCATTTTACCTGTGCTTTTGTACCTCGGACTTCCCAAAACCGTAGTGTGTAACATTTCCTATAATATGATTAAATGAGAATATTGGGGTAATGCATTTTTTTTTATTGTGTTCTGATTATTAAAATTATAACTATGGCTTAGGAATTTTATATTATATTGGGAACACCTGCCGAAAAAACGAAGAAGTGGTGAAATATTCATTATTGCCAACTACAATTTAACTACTATGCACAACAAATGCACCCTATTGTGGTAAAGTGAACTTTAAAATGTTAATACCTACGTATAACTTACTTTTACCGCTACATTTGTGAAACGTATTGGCAATTACATTAAAAAAGGATTGTAGGCATTTGACTAAAAAAATGTCTGAAAGCCGCATTCCATAAGAAAAGTATGGGTTCATTTCCAACTGTTACAAGAATTTATGAGTGTTAAGGAAAATTACACCATTCATTTTTAGTTTAGCCCTATAGTAATCCAAGCATTGCCCTCTAATTTTCCAGTAAAACTGAAACATTCTCCATATTTGAATAATTTAGCTGCACCAAAATTACTCTATATTATGACAATTTATAACTTCTGACGATCACCCTGTATAATGGTGCAATGTCTGCCATGATATTTTTACATATGTAATCAAATTTTTGCGCAGTTATAACATACTCACTAAATCAAATTGATGTAGTAAGGGTCATTGTTTTCGACCTGCCAAACTACTAAAAGTACAATTTTTCAGTTTGCCGGAAATCTACTACATTTGTGAAACGTACTGGCAATTACCTAAAAACGTAATTAAAGACATTCGATCTTGATCGAGTGTCAGCATTAGATTCCAGTATACTTTTATGTTTTTTAATAATGCGGTTTTAATTAGATGATGCTACCGAAATTGTGGAACATTACTTTGACAAAATCCTTTTTTTTTTACCTGCACAATGGCAATTCTTGGCATTTACGTCAACATTTAACAAAGAGAAAAAAATATTGGAGTTGTGCAGTTTCGCAAACCATAGATGTTTAATGATGGATTAGAACAGATGTTAATAATTTTCAATCAATTTTAAAGATGTCTGGTGTATTAGTGTATTGTAGTGATATATTTTTGTAATATTTGCATTTCCAGTATTATACAATGGTGGTTATTTTTAAGAATAATTATATTTTTTCTGTTTTGCCACACCATGGTGGAATATTTGTAGTGGGGGAGGGGCGCAATTAGGACATGGTGACGTTACATACACTGGTGGTGGGAGCATCGCATGGTGGGTGGGAAGTAATAAGAGTAATTGCATAGGTGAATGGGGGGGGCAATTGGCGTGGTTGCGGTGGGAAGTAATTAGGACGTCACATACATCGGTGGTAGCATCCCTATCATTATAAAACTGAACGTCGGGTTGGTATATGACATTTGTATAGGCTAGACTGCTATAGAAAAGGGACATTATGCTACTGAAATGAAGAGACGTGTACTAGTTTCTTATTATATAAGTCGATTTATCTTCACTTTATTTTGCACTTAAAGTAGGTACCCACCTTAAATAAATAATATACGATATATATTATTTTTATTTACCATATATTGTTACTTAAACTATTTACAATTAGAATTCAATTTTTTATTGTTATAGCTATAAAAAATAATTAATATAAATAGAAGATACTATGTATTATACAATAATTATCTATTTGTAACAATATATATTAAAATGAATATTATTTATCGTCATCAGATTGATTGAGTTTATATGTTTCAATAATTCCAGCTGGTAGGTACTTCACTAGGTCATTCAAGAAGTTTCTTTAATTTAGTTATAACCATAGACTCACAATATTCATTCAAACTTAAAAAACCTCGAGAATATCTGTCACATAAATTTACTCCAGCTCCATATCATTACAATTAATGCTGCGAATCCCTTCTTAAGCCCCATAGTCCACAAGACAACCTTTCAATGGCTGATTTAATGTCTTTTGCCCTCACCCATCGTTGAACTGAATATTGCATCCACATATTTTGTTGGTATCGGTTAAACTGAAAGCAAACAAATGTATTAAAATGCATACAGAAAGACTGAATTTCATTTACTTATACCTGGTGTAAGCGCAGATAAAACACTGCGGGAACTAGGTATATTGTGGAAATCAGGTTATTGCCATTAACCAAAATAATAACGTTCCTGTATTTTCAAATGAGCTAGCAATATTCTATATTATAGTACTCCTACCATTCTTTCTAACTGTATTTTATTATCCAGTAGAAAATTAAAACTAAGAACTAAAAAATAACTAATACAATAATTGCTTCTAAATTAATAACCTAAACGTATCATTGCACTGGATTTCGCACCGACATACATTGGAGGACGCTGACCTAAATATGTCAATGTGTATTTACCACCGGATAAATTAATCTTATTGATTACTTCTTCACTTATATTTTCTGCAACTCGTTTGGGTAGAAATGATTTGAAATTTGTTATTGTACTTTCCTCAAACAAATTTACGACGATTGATTTTCCAAACCGCGTATTGACCACTGACATTTTCTTTATGACATAGGCTTTGTCCTTAATTAATGATGAAATAGGCTTTTGCCCCAAAACCTCAGTACTCTCACTAATAATTGCATTAAGTGCTAATAAATCTAGTTCCGAAATTTCCATGGTTAAAATGGGTGTGTACAGTGAAAGAATCGTAAAGAATAATATAAAAATATTGCTCACTTGATATAATTGAGGTGGTTGCACTACACTCGTTAACTCTTGAGTAATCAGAGATAGATTTGACTTTTGTGATACTGTCACAGGCCATTTATAGTAATAGATCCGCCCCACCACAATAATTTCCCTTTCTCCCCACCACATGAATTGCCTCCCACCACTGTAATTACACTCATTACACCTGGAATTACTATTATTACCACACTAATTGCCCCATTACACGTATGCAATTACTCCTATTAATGCGATATAAATTTAATTATTTTGTAAGCACTAATCATTAAAAAACAAGTAAATAGTTTTAAATTTCATTTATTATTTTTACAAGCACATTATTTATTATAACTATAACTAAATAAATGAAATAACTAAACAATTTTTTTTTCTGCCGACAAATAATTTTTTTATAAATTATGATTAAAACTAACTAATAACTAAAACATAATAATAATAATCACTACATCTAACATTTTTTACAAAAATATATATAGTACGTCTTTGCCTTTGCTAGTTCTGGCCAAACACTTTCAATTTACTATTAATACCTTCCAACTCCCGTCGCGACTTAGCCTCGGCTATGCGGCGATTATTGATGCCCTCCATTATTTGGGCCTCAATCCTCGCCGCATTCGCCCTAGTGATGATTTGTTCCCTATCTAGCCTTAATCTAGCAAGTTTTGCCTCTAGACTCTCTATTTCCGCTGTTATAGTTTCGGCATGCCTCACGAGTTCTTCCAAGTTGGCATCCCGTGCCTTAGCATGCAGTTGCAGCAAATCATCATAAGCGCGCGCCACGATATCTGCGTCGTGCCTTTGTTTCTTTTTTACCCTTAAGGCCTTCATTTGTCTAAATGCATTTTTAAACAAATGCCGGTCAGCTTCCTGAGAAAGAAAATCGCAATCTGAATCAGAATCTGAGGGATTTTCAATCGATGGAACTGGCGAATGAAAAATTATTAAATCTGAAATATCTATATTGTCCAGTTCCGCGATTTGATCCACAGGTCCCGGCTGTGGTGATGGCACCGCTGCGTTAGAAGTTCCAGCTCCTTCTAGCGCGTCGTTACCACCTGAGAATGATTGTGGTGGCACCGCATTAGAACAGCTTGGTTGTTCTAATGCGATGTCGTCAGATCTACCGCATAACACCGGACTATGTTTCGCGTCTCGATTTACCTCAGCGGTGAGGTTCATTAAATTACCCTTTCCTCCTACGCCTCGGCCCACAGTTTTGATCAACGGCCTAGGAGGATCCTCGCGAATAGTTGATAATGGTTCAGGTAAATTTTGAGGTACACCTAACATGTATTGAGGAATATGTGGCGGCGTAACGGAAAAGTCCGGTGTTAGCTGAGTAGTCACCCTTCTTGAACCACGCCCTGATGCTGCCGACGATGATTTTGTGTTTGGGTTTGTGACACATCTACCCCTACCCCTTCCTCTACCACCCCTTGATGCCGCCGATGATGATTTTGTTTTACGGCTATTACTTTTTTCTACTTTAACACTATTTGTATTTACTCTCGGCTTTATAACAAAATCGTCATCGGAGTCACCGGCTCTTTCAGCCTTTTTGATTGCTGGCGGTTTCACAAAATCATCGTCGGAATCATCACTAGTGACCAACGATATAGATGCACATGAGGGTTGGAAGGTAACGCGACGCCCACCCTGACTCCTCGATGCAGAAGCTGTCCTTTTAGATTTAGATTTTACATCTGAATGAGTGAGCTTCTCAGCATCGTGGATTTTGCTTTCACGATCCTGTAATCCATCTATGACTTCGGTGCTATTGGAATGAGTTCCTTTAGCGTTGTTGTCGTCGGAGATATGAATTACCGGATGAGTGTCCACATCAGGTTGGTTTACAGCGTGCCTCTGGTGACCGCCATAAACTGACCCATCAATCGTGCTAGTGCTGGAGGTCGCATTAGAGGTGGCGTTAGATGTTGAAGTACTTGTGACCGGGATTAAAATATTTGAAATTATGTTTACTCTTGATCCCGGTCTACCTGCTCTACTGTATGTCGGGCCCATAGTTCCAGCACTAGGTCCTAGAATTGTCGGACCTGCTGTGCTACCACTCGGTGCCAATATGTTATTTGTAGCGGAGCCGGCCACAATGTATTGTGCCGCTGGGGCCGCCGCACATATTACACTGTGGTTTGTTATTGTTGATGCACCTACCGTGGTAGTAGGGCCCGATACAAAATTAGTTAAAAGGGCCACACCCTGCAGAAACTTCTCAGCATTACCAGCCTCCGATTGATTGGTTGTTTTACGATTGCCGCCAGAAACAATTTGTCTCACCATTATGATCGAATTTGAACAATTATAAAAAACACAATTTAACTCACAGTGTGAAGGCAAATGAAACTTGGCACAGAACACAGCACACAACGAAAGTTGAAGGCGAAGAGAACTTTAGAAGCGTCCAGAAAGTATAAATACACCACGCTCACCCCTCCATTTCCGTCATTCTTAGAGTAGGAAAATTGTGCTTCCTGCTCATTGGTTTAAATGTATCACTCCACCAAGCAAAGTACCGCGTCGTCATAAGTCAAGCACGGCGCTCGCTTTAATTTAGGAATTCTGGTGTAAAGTATAATAACGACACAATAATTTTTATTACGTACACTATTACAATAATAGTTATAGAAATTAAAGCAGGATTCTCGAATTAATTCTAATTTATTTTTGACATAAGTACACACACATTACATAATTTCAGTTACATATAAAGTATAAAATTAGCCTAGCATATCATGTTTTTTACAGAATAGTACATACATATAGTTAACAACTTATAACATTTTGGAACAGTACGTTAAACAAACGTCCACTTTTATTTAAGGTTAAATTACTTGCTTAACAAAACTTAGTTTACAATATCTTTATGAAAAAAATACATAAAAAAACTAAACCTAATTTATAATATTCTGGATCTTTACGTTAAACAAACGTTCGTCTTAAACGCGATTACTAGCTTAATTCCGCTATTGCCACAAGTAATTGGTCTATTTTATTCATTTCAACAGAACAACTCTGTACGTCATTAATGGCAGCCATTAACCACCGAACATTTTGTTCTTGCTCGGTTTGAAAAAATTGTATGTCAGAATGGCCCCACGGTAAAGTCTTTGCTGTGCTGGGAATGACAAAGCGCTTATCGTCACGATGAGACAAAGTAACTTTGTTTTTTACTTCGGTAAAAATATCATGCAATTGGCTTTTAAATATATTCATTTTTCTGAATATTAAGCCACCCCGTTCAACGATTTGCCTATAGTCATCTATTGACAACTCTTTTTGAATAACGGATCTCTTCACACCTTTTGCTTTTTTTTAAGCTCATTACCCACTGATTGCACGCAATAAGCTTTTGCTCCAGTGCCGTAAAAACTAATTATTGGATCCGCAGGAAACTCATCTTTGAAATTGCCTGAAATCGGCGGGCCTTTAGGCACATTAAATGTATTACCGTGCTGATAATTCGAAGTATCGAATTTGTCTTGGTTATCTAACATAAAATCATTATTATTTTCTGTTAAAATTTTAAATAATCAGACTGTCAGTATCAGTATATAAACTCTCTTATTTGTCCTATGCTGCAGTGTTCTTTTATGTGATTTCATCTAAGTTGCTGTTAGAGTCACATTACAGCAATCACATGTTTGCATATTAGATGTTGAAGGAATTGAATCAACCCTGGGCCGCTTTGCGAGAGCTCCAACATTCCTATACCACTCTTTTTCATGACGACGTAAATTGTCACAACGTGTAAAGCTTTTACCGCAAGACGTACACGAATACATAATAAATCTTTACTATAGGAGCCTAGCCTGTTCAATGATAATCTGTGAACTCCTCTCTCGTTTTTTATATGGATATGGTTACCCCCACTCCTGCGAACAAGATTGCAATATCACAGCATTGACCTAATTACTGCCCCCACCGCACTAATTACACTCAGTATTCTTATTACCACCCCACCTACTTGCCCCTACCACATTAGTTAACCCCCACCACACTATAAAAAGATGTAGCAGATCTGCATGCAATGCATGATTTTAACTAGATGTGTAATTAGAATTACTATATGTGTGTGTGAGATACGAGTGTATGGGTTACTATATGTGAGTTCGCGTATCTTTTGTATGTGCATAAGTACTGCATATACATGTTATCTTTACTGTATCCCTACATTATCCTGATCTTATAAGGATAAGAATATATTATCCTTAATAAGGTTATATTACCGTTATTGTATGCTTGTGTGTTACATTGTATGCTTGTGTGCATTACGTTTGTGTACATTGCATGCATGTGTGTAGGTGTGTTATATCGTATGTTGCATTGTGTTACGTTGTATCTTACATTGTGTTACGTTGTATGTTTCATTGCGTGCATTGCATTTGTTTACATTGCATGCATCTGTGTGCTCGTGTATTTTCAGATATGTTGTATGCGATTGCTTATCTACATTACATCTCTAGAGAATGCATCCATGACCGTCCATGACCATCCATGACCATTCATGACCATCCATGACCATTCATGGCCATCCATGACCATCCATGACCACCTTATGACCTAGGATCTAATTGTGTACATTGCATGCATCCGTGTATATTTAGATATGTCGTATTGCTTATCTGCATTACATCTCTAGAGTGTCTTTTTTTTTTGTACTCTACTACGTGTGGGTGTAGGTATCTTTTATATGTACTTCAGTACTCCATGCCCATGTGATAATGCACGCGACTTTAATTAGTCGGGTTCTATGTACACTTTCACACATAAATAGGTATATCTACATATTTGATATGTATTGCCACCACGCTACCCCATCCCTACACACTATGAAAAATGTAGCAAATCTGTGTATACCGTATATTTTTAATGCAATATCATAGCCAGAAAAAAAAAGATCATCATTAGGTATGGAAACAGTATCTCTTTACTGTAGCAGTCGATGCTATGTAATGCTCACATACCAACCCAGTCAGTTTTATAATGATAGGGATGCCCCCACTACCACAAGTTTATGTAACGTCTTAATTACCTCCCACTACCACGCGAATTGCACCATTCACCTATGCAATTACTCTTATTACCGCCCACCATGCAAGTACTCTCATTATGCAATTACTGTTATTACTCCTCTCCACCACAACAATTACAGTAAGTAACGAGTCCCGTTATGCAATGACTGTTATTACTCCCCTCCAACGCAATATTTGCAGTAAGTACTTTCGTTGTGCAATTACTCTCATTATCACCAGTGTATGTGACGTCCTAATTACCCACCACTACCTTTAATTACCACATTAATTACCTCCCACCAGTGTAATTACACCTATGCAATTACTCTTATTACCACCAGTGTATGTTGTCCTAATCACCCCCCCCACCACTGTAATTACACTTAGTGCTCTCATTACATCTATACAATTACCCTCATTACCACATTAATTGCCCCCCCACCACTGTAAATACCCCTGGATGTAAAAATTTAACTATTTTACATAATAATTGTCCATTTGTAACAAAACACGTGTTATTTGCATGCATTCAAAAAAAATCGCATAGTTTTTTATTGCAGTAATGAAATGTGTGCCGCCCATAAAGTCAAAAATGCAGCGATGAATGTAAAAATTGAACTGTTATACAAAAGTTGGTTGAGACTTGTGACATTTCTTGCATACAGGTAATTGCGATTAAAACGTACGTTCATCAGCACCGATAGATATAAAATTTTAAATGTGAGAACTCCGTATAACAATTATCCATCATATCATTAAGTATGGAAATAATGCATAATTCCTTTACTGTAGCAGTCTAGCCTATACAATGGTCATGTACCAACTGCTCGTTCACTTTTATAATAATAGGGATGCTCCCACCACCAGTGAATGTTACGTCACAGCATTACACCTTAAGTACCTCCCACCATCATAATTTCAGTAAGTACTCTCATTATGCAATTACTGTTATTACCCCCCTCCACCACAATAACTGCAGTAAGTACTCTCGTTATGCAATTTCCCCCCTCCACCAGAATAATCGCAGTAAGTACTCTAGTTATGCAATTATTCTTATTACCCCCCTCCACCACAATAATTACAGTAAGTACTCTCGTTACGCAATTACTCTCATTACCCCCCCTCCACCACAATAATTACAGTAAGTACTCTAGTTACGCAATTATACTAAGTACTCTCGTTATTACCCCCTCCACCGCAATAATTACAGTAAGTACTCTCGTTGTGCAATTACTGTTATTACCCCCCTCCACCACAATAATTACACTAAGTACTCTAGTTATGTAATTATACTAACTACTCTCGTTATTACCCCCCTCCACCACAATAATTACAGTAAGTACTCTAGTTACGCAATTACTGGTATTACCACCTCCACCACAATAATTGTAGCAAGTACTCTCGTTATGCAATTACTCTTATTACCCCCCTCCACTGCAATCATTACAGTGAGTAGTTTAGTTACGCAATTACTGGTATTACCCCCTCCACCACAACAATTACAGTAAGTACTCTCGTTATGCAATTACACTAAGTACTCTCGTTATGCAGTTACTGTTATTACCCCCCTCCACCACAATAATTAGAGTAAGTGCTCTCGTTATGCAATTACTGTTATTACCCCCCCTCCACTGCAATAATTACAGTAAGTACGCTCGTTATGCAATTACCGTTATTACCCCCCTCCACCACAATAATTATAGTAAGTACTCTAATTATGCAATAACACTAAGTACTCTCATTATTACCCCCACCACCACAATAATTATAGTAAGTACTCTAGTTACGCAATTACTGGTATTACCACCTCCACCACAATAATTGTAGTAAGTACTCTCGTTATGCAATTACTCTTATTACCCCCCTCCACTGCCATCATTACAGTGAGTAGTTTAGTTACGCAATTACTGGTATTACCCCCTCCACCACAACAATTACAGTAAGTACTCTCGTTATGCAATTACACTAAGTACTCTCGTTATGCAGTTACTGTTATTACCCCCCTCCACCACAATAATTAGAGTAAGTGCTCTCGTTATGCAATTACTGTTATTACCCCCCCTCCACTGCAATAATTACAGTAAGTACGCTCGTTATGCAATTACCGTTATTACCCCCCTCCACCACAATAATTATAGTAAGTACTCTAATTATGCAATTACACTAAGTACTCTCATTATTACCCCCACCACCACAATAATTATAGTAAGTACTCTAATTATGCAATTACACTAAGTACTCTCGTTATTACCCCCCTCCACCGCAATAATTACACTAAGTACTCTTATTATCGCCAGTGTATGTAACGTCCTAATTACCCCCACCACAATAATTACCCCCACAACAATTACCATATTAATTGCCTCCCACCACCGTAATTACACATATGCAATTACTCTTATTACCACCCACCATGCAATGTCCCCACCACCAGTGTATGTAACGTCCTAATTACCCCCCACTACCTTTGCAGTTAACACAGCAATTACCACATTAATTGCCCCCTACCACTGTAATTACCCCCACCACTCTAATTACCCCCCACCACTCCAATTACCCCCACCACTCCAATTACCCCCCACTCTAATTACCCCCACCACTCTAACTACCCCCACCACTCCAATTACCCCCACCACTCCAATTACCCCCCACTCTAATTACCCCCACCACTCTAATTACCCCCCACCACTCTAATTACCCCCCACCCTACCACCCACAGGCCCCGCCCACCTATGACGTCACGGAAAGTGGTGGGGGAGGTCCAGCTCCGGTATAAACACTCTACTCTTTTGACAATGTGTATCGTGGTAAAGTATGGCTCTTTTAACGGATTTATTTTTGTTTTATGATGTTGTAATAGATTGTTTTGTGTGTTGTATGTTTTTTGTGATTTTGTTTTAATGTTTTAAGTATTTTTTTGTTGTTTTTTTTTGTGTTTTGTTATTTTTTTTGTGTATTTTGGATTTTTTCTAAAAACAAGTTAGTATTAGGTGGGGTTTGGAAACAGGAGGTAATTGAGGGATGGGTGTTTGGGGGCGTGAAGAAATTTGGGAATTAATAGCTCTAATAACGTGGGGTTCGATGATTGTTGAAGGGTGGAGACAAAATTTGGGATTAGTTTGTGGAGAATGAATTTATCTATTGATGGGGTGCTGGTGGTATTTTGGGCTGTTTGTGCAGATGTGCCATAGGGGAGATTAGCTAGCATTTTAAGGGTTGTGTATTGGAGCGTTTGCAGTTTATTTTTTTGGGTTTTAGAGAGGAGGGGATACCAGGAGGGTGCAGCGTAAGTGATTATTGGGCGAAGATATGTTTTGTAAATTAGGGTGGCTGTGTCCATGGGTGCATTTTTGAGGGTGGAATAGAGTGTTTTTCGTCTATATTTGAAGTTCCTACTGATTTGGTCTACATGTTTGGTGAAGTTAACCTTGCGGTCAATGACTAGTCCCAAGTAGGTCACAGTCGTTGACCAATCTGTGTCTGTGTGATATATTTTTATTTTGTTATTTGGCTTGGTGTATTTGCGCGTGAAGCAAGCAGTTTGTGTTTTAGCGACATTGGTGCGTAAGCCCCAACTGTCATAAAATTCAACTGTTTCGTTGACCTGAGATTGGAGAAGTTCCGTTATTAAGGTTGGATTTTTTGACGTTGTTAAAAGTGCTGTGTCATCAGCAAATAGACAGAGGGTGTTTCTATGGTCATTGGGGATGGGAATATCATGGGTATAGATATAGAATAGGACAGGACCTAGGGAAGAACCCTGAGGAACGCCAGAAAAGATTGGAGTAATAGGAGAGCACGCCTGATTGACTACTGCTCGGAATGTTCTTTCGGAGAGATAAGACTGTATTGTTTTAACAATACGTACGGAGATGCCCGAGATAAGGAGCTTGTATAGTAGTCCAGGGTGCCAGACTTTGTCAAATGCTTTTTCGAGGTCTAGGGCGACACACCCCGTAAGAAGACCTCGATTTATGTTTGATGTTATAATTTCGCCGACGCGGAATAATTGCTGTGTAGTAGAGTGGCTTCTTCTGAAGCCGTACTGGTACGGGCTTTCAGAGTCTGCCAGCTCAAGTTGGTATTGTAATTTGCTAAGTAAAAGCGAATCGAAAATTTTAGCTAGAGAGGATAGTATACTAATAGGTCTATAGTTTTCTACAAGTAAGGGTGATTTGTTGGGTTTTGGAATGTTGATTATTTTGGCTATACGCCATGCCTTAGGATAGTAGGTTAGTCGTAGACATGTGTTAAATAATTTAGTAAGATGGAAATATATTTGTGATGGAAGGTGTTTAAGTACGAAATTAGGTATTTTGTCAAGACCAGGTGATTTGTTAGAGTGCGTTTTTAAGATTGCAGCTCTAACTTGCGAGGGTGTGAAATACTGTGGATCATTCTCTGGTAATAATGTGAGCTTATAGTACATTTGCAGGATCGGGTTGATTCTGTCAAGTGTACTGTGCGGAATATTGTTAGGTTGAAACACAGTGGATAAATACTTAGCAAATGACTCAGCTTTTTCCGCGTCGGTTTGGGCTATGCCTTGAGGGGTTTGTAGGGGTGGCATAGTGGTGGGTTTTTTTGTGAATAGACGAGGGACATAATGAGGATCTGTAGGATGGGAGGCAATTAAGTTGACAATATCATTTTGTCTGAATTGTTTAATATCAGAGTCTATCTCTTTTTTTAGGCGGTTAATTATTGTCTTTAAAGTGGGACAGTGTGTATGATTATATTGTTTTCTTAGTTTGTTCTTATGTTTGATTTTGTCAACTAATTGCCGGGGTAGTTGAAAACGGAAAGAGTTGGAGGGAGATCTTTTCTGGCTGTAGGATAGTGCAGTGGTAATGTTTGATGTAATAGTTTGTATTAGTTCGTCAATGTCCGTAATAGAGTCAATATTGGAAATTTTGGGGGTATGTTTGGTAATATGTTGAGCAAAGATTTGCCAATCATAGTCGGTCTCTCGGGGTTTTTTGTCCACTAAAGACAGTTTATGGTTGAGGGTAAAACTTGTTAATACAGGATAATGATCACTATCTAATGCTGATATGACTTTATTATCATAGGTGAAATCGATGTTATTAGAAATACAGATATCAATGATACTTGACGCGGGGTATGGCCTAGTGGGCTCGAGTGGCGCGATTATTTTTAAATTGGGAGAATTCAACATGTAATTGTATAGATATATGCCCGAGGGGTTTGAGTTTTTAGAGTGAATATTCCATAAATTGTGTTTAGCATTGAGGTACAGTTTCAGTTTTGCGAGTATACTTCATCCAACTACGAATATGGGCCGACGGAAAAAGGAACGCCACAAAGATACACAAAACCCGCAAGCATCTAACAGCTCGGACCGGATCCGAAACGCCACACCACACACAAGCGACGACAATTCAGACACTGAAACACATACACAAACACCACTTCAGGTAAACACATTTAATACACCTGGGCATAACAACACTAGTACTAACTCTCAAGATAACGCACTCATTCAATCCACCTCCCCCTAAGCTAATAATACTAACCCTAATAACATTAATACCTCAAACAATTCTTCAGTTAAATCAACCTGCTCGTTCAATAACTCTGCTCCGAATTCACCCTCAATCATTGCCACAAATAGTAATAGCCCCCCTGTATATCCATCCTATCTCAATTTAACCCTCACATCTACAACTACCACCACCACATATACCACTACCACCTTCAATGAAATTGCCTATTTACATTCGCCCCCTAAATTCACTTCATCTCCCATTTGCTCTTATATATTACCTAATCTTGAACAAATCAGACAAACAGAAGATTCTGATGAACAAAGTGCTTGTTCACAAATCTCAGCCACCTCTGCCATGGAAATTACCCCCTATCCATGCACAACTTCTATTATTCATAACAAGAGGAAAATATCAACTCCCGATAACCCACTAGAAACAAACATTGATGACAATGCATATATTTCAGATTACTCTAACATTTCCACCCACTCAACCCCCATGCCTTCCCCTAACTCTGTTATTTCACCCACCACATCAATTAATGCACAAGTCTATTCGGCAAAGGACCTTAGTCAAACTCACACTTCTA
The DNA here is from genome assembly GCA_963583905.1 of Stenurella melanura. Lineage (NCBI taxonomy): Eukaryota > Metazoa > Arthropoda > Insecta > Coleoptera > Cerambycidae > Stenurella > Stenurella melanura. The sequence goes on from OY757318.1 coordinate 68,796,926, forward strand.
AACAATCCACCACAACAAGTAAAACAGGCGCAATCCCTAAGACCACCCTAAACCCTAATAAGCGCAAAAAAAACACCCAAAAAAAGCCACAACAGAACCTTGATGCCATTGAACTCTGTTCACAACAGCCTACCCAACCCTCTCAATCAACACCAACCTCAACTCACAAACAAACAGCTGACACTCCACAATCACCCCACAATACAAACACTTCCAGTACGTCACAACCCCCACCCAAACGTAAACCACCCCCTATACATATTTACACATCCAATCACAGAGGCACTGTCTCAGCTATTAACTCGATCGTACAACCTCCACCCAGTTTTAAAATAAATAATTCTTCATTAATATGCTACCCCAATGAGCCTCGAGATCATTTTCAGATCACCACTTTATTGTCTCGCAATAACATCGAATATTTCACCCACGATATAGATTCTCTGAAACCAATTAAGATAGTCATTAAATACATTCCTATCGACACTACCACTCAGGAAATCCAAGACGAGCTCAATCTTCTTGGACTCCCATTTATCCGTGTAGCCCGTATAATGTTACCGAAAGACGGTAAAAAAATACCATCAAACTTGCTGCTATTGACCATACCTAAACAAGCTCTTGAAGCTTATCAAAAGCTAACTAACTTATGCTAGTACCGCATCCGTGTTTCTATATATAATCGCTTCAACGTACCGCAATGCCACAAGTGCCCCAGCACTTCGGACATTCATCCGAGGTGTGTAACCGTATACCCAGGTGCCTCAGATGCGGCACCTCGCATCCAGGCTCTTCATGTATCGCAGAGGCAAATGTGCAAACTGCGGTGCAGACCATCCTGCTAATTACAAAGGTTGCCCCGCTTACGTTGCGGCTAAAGCCAGGTATGCCCCTAAAACCTCCACCCAAAACAACACCCAACTTCCCACAGCAGCCCAAAGACAGCCTAACAATATCAGGCAACCCCGTTCAGAACCACCACCACCCCTGACTGACATTAATCTTCCCCCTCTCTCCCAGGATGCTGCCGACGCAATCTCAACCCAAAATATTCGAGCCTGGCAGCAGTTTCGCGCCAATAAAACTCAGAACCAGCCACAGACCGACGACCCACCTAACCCCGACCTAGCAGAAGAGAATCCCCTTAGGGAAATCTTTAACTTCATCAAAAATTTTAACCTTAAGAAAATATGGACCGAACTAAAATTACTTATAATCAAACTCAAAAATACGCCGGACTCACTGGAAAAAAATTTCACCATCCTTGAGTTCTTGACGTCCCTATTTTAAAATGGCACATTCACTTATGACCCCTATCAATTACATCAACCTTCTTCAATTCAATGCCAACGGCGTTATCAGACAAAAGACTGAGCTTGAATCCTTACTTAAAACAGAAAATATCGACATATGTTGCCTATGCGAGACTAATCTCAAACCCAGTAAATCATTTAGCATTCCTGGCTACTATATTTATCGCTCAGATAGAATTGGCAGACCTAAAGGAGGCACTGCCATACTTATTAAACGTAATTTAAGTCATTCACAAATACTGTTACCTCCTTTTAATTCGCTTGAAGCCTGTGCCATTAATATTTCACTTAACAACATTAATACAACTATTATTTCGGCCTACAGAAGCGATGCCTCACCACTTGATATGTCTGACTTTGATAAAATTGCACAATTAAACTCACAATACATTCTAACTGGCGATTTAAATGCTAAACATCCTAGCTGGAATCTAGTCTCTCCCCGTCCTAATGCAGCTGGCATTGCTCTACTCAACTATACTAATAACCACCCTGACATAAACATTATTTCCCCTTTAGAGCCAACCAGGCCCTATCCTGGCCTTTCAATAATCGAAATAACTATCACCAAAAAACTAAACTTACCTTATGAAGTCCAAGTTCTACACATGCTTAATAGCGATCACTATCCAGTCAGAACTACTCTAACCCTGAACCAGAAAATACCACTTATTGACAAAAAACCGCAAGAAAATGACTACGACTGGGACCTTTTCACACAGCACATTAAATCCAATATAACATATAATCCTGTCTGTAATTCTACCCAAGATATTGATATGCTAGTCGCAACATTCACTGATTACATTCTAAATGCCCTACTATTAAGCCAGAAAAGATTCCTGTCCGCATCCTACCACTTTAAATTACCCCGGCAGCTAGTCGATAAAATCAAAAATAAAAACAAATTGAGGAAGAGATTCAATCACACTCATTGCCCAATCTTAAAATCTCAAATAAATAAACTTAAAAAAGAAATTGACTCAGACATCAAATTATTCAGACAATCATATATTACTAATCTAGCTGCCTCCCATCCAAACGATCCCCATTTTGTCCCCCGCCTCTTCTCTAAAAAATTTAATAAACTAACCCCTTGAAACTCCGCAGGGGGTAGTTCTAACTGACGCGGAAAAAGCTGACGCTTTTGCCCAACATTTATCTACCATATTTCAACCCAATTTGATACCCAATACTACACAACAATTGGTTAACCCATTAATTGGTAGACTCACCAAATTAAATTTGCTCCCAGAAAACGACCCTCAACATTTTACCCCTTCAGAAATCAGATCAGCCATTCTCAAAGTTCATTCTAAAAAGTCGCCCGGGCTTGATAATGTTCCCAACTTTGTTTTAAAACACTTACCCCCTAAAACTTATTTATTCTTGACGAAAATCTTTAACGCTTGTCTACAATTTACTTACTACCCACTTAAATGGCGATCTGCGAGAATTGTTAATATTCTCAAAACTAATAAACCTGCCAATAATATTTCAAGTTATAGGCCTATCAGTATTCTTTCATCCTTAGCCAAAGTACTCGATACGCTTTTACTTCAAAAGATACAATATCAACTTACCCAGGCTGTAACTGAGAACCAATTTCAGTTTGGGTTTCGACAAAGCCACTCTACCACACAGCAATTATTCCGCGTCAGTGAAATAGCCACCACCAACAACAATCGAGGTCAACTCACGGGGTTTGTCGCCCTTGACCTCGAGCGGGCCTTTGACAAAGTCTGGCACCCTGGACTGCTTTATAAACTCCTCATCTCGGGAATTTCCACTCGTATTGTTAAAACAATACAGTCATATCTATCCGACAGAACATTCCGAGTTGCGGTCAATCAGGCGTGCTCTCCTATCATCCCCATCTTTTCTGGCGTACCACAAGGCTCCGCCCTTGGGCCTGTATTATTTACTACGTATATTCACGATCTTCCACCCCCTATTGATCATCGTATTACGCAGTGCCTATATGCTGACGACACGGCAATTCTTGCTACCTCAAAAAATTCTAGTATCCTTACACAACTGCTGCAAGAACAAACCGATATTACTACACAATTTTATCGCAACTGGGGTCTCCTAGTCAACACAGACAAAACCCAAATATCTTGTCTCACTAAAAGATTTACCACGCCTGTCGAAAAGATTAAAATAAACAATGTCAGCATCGAATGGTGCAAGTCTTTTCAATACCTTGGACTCCACATTGACCGTCGGATGCACTTCATTCGACACGTCGATCATGTTTGCAGAAACTTCTACGCCAGGCTCAGACAACTATATACCATCCTTAAGAACTCTCCCCCCCATACGGCTACATTTCTTTACAAAACCTATCTTCGCCCTGTCATTACATACGCCTCTCCATCGTGGTACCCACTACTCACAGACGTACAGAAACAGAGACTACAAGTCCTACAAAACAAGGCCCTACGAATTTGTGGTAATTTTTACCCTGGTACACATACCAGTATCATACACAATTTCACCGGCACTCCCACACTCAACAATTTCATCTATCGTCGTCAAATTCCCAACTTTGCTTTTTCTTTACTACATTCCGATAACCCCACCCTTAAAGATCCGCTTACCCCCAAATTTTTTGATCGTCCTAAACATCCATCAATCAATTACCTCTACTCTCCAGCCATCACCTAACATGCTCGAACTAACTTGTTATATGAAAAAATTACAAAAAAACAATAGACAAAATATATACAAAAAAAACACAAAAAAATAAACTATACAAAAAAAAAAATCATATATAATACAATTAAAAACAAAAATACATGCATAACACAAAATATCATACAATAAAATAATAAATACTCAACAAATCTACAAATAACCTCAATATGAAACACTTTCAACCACAACATCCAAAACACATGACTAAAAGAGCCATCAGTCATCTAACCCTACTAACACCTATTGTCAAAAAGATGCCACAAAACGAGAGCACATGTATCATTACCCATTTCCCATATTCAAACTAACAACAAACGACGCCACCCAGGTGTATCTATCAACCATAAAACAAATTTCAATCACACTTTCCAGCCTGAATAAGATAATCTATACATATAATAGTCAGCCCACGCCAGGGCACGTTCAGATGCACACAGTATCCAACCTACGGCAAGCGCCAAAGAGGCGGACGCCGAGTGCATCCCGCTAAGGGGCACATACTGAAGTAAGTGATGGGCAATACGACTGTTTTCAAAGATTCGTATCGTACTGACTCCGCATACAAAAAGAGTCGTATCGAAAGTTTCGTATTCGTATTTCGTACTAAACGTATAACGTATCTCATAATGCTAGGCCCGATAGGGTATACTAGATGCGCGAGAGTCGGAATGCACAGAATTATACTATGGTACAGTTTAACTCATACTCGTATTGTCCGTATACAAAGATCAAAGATTCGTACTTTCGTGCCAGTAGTTGGATGTTGCGTGTATTATTTCGTATTTCGTACTAACCGCATCTCAGGTCCTATATACTAGATGCACGAGAATCATACCGCACATAATTATTGTATTATTCTTTATTTGTTATCACATAGGAAACGCGTGAAGTTTTAAACATAATATTAATCATATTTCAGTTGAATTTTGAACTTTATTAAATATTGTTTAGTGTTTTTACTACTAATTATTATCTATTAAAATGAATAGAAATAGAAGTATGATATGGAATCACTTTACAAAAATACCAGACAATAGGGTCAGATGCAATTTTTGTTCCGCTGGGTTTTCTTTTAAAGGAGGTTCAACTGCAAATTTATTTCGACATGTGCGTTTGAAACACCCCAGTATTAATTTGGATCAACAATTCTCAAGGGTTCATCCAGAATCGGAGCTGTCGCATGAGGAGCCAAATATTCCAGCAGAACCCAGTGTCGTACCTGATGTACCTAGCACTAGCAAATCAAGTACTAATACGGAGAATGTTCCAAAAAAAAGGAAATATGTACAGCAGCATATTTCTGATATTAACAAAAGACCTATGACTAATAATAAGAGACTTAAAATAGATTTTCAGCTAGTTAAGATGCTAGCTATGGACTATCAGCCTTTCAGTATTGTTGAAAGTCCACAATTTCAAAAGCTACTGAAAATGTTAGATCCCTCGTATACACTACCCAGCCGAAAAACAATATCTAATAATTTAATGCTGCAGATGTACAATAAAGTAGCTGATGAAGTTAAAACCAAATTAGAAGAAGTATCGGCGTTGGCAGTAACAACTGACGGATGGACGTCTATAAGTAATGAAAGTTACATATCAGTTACTATTCACTACATAGACGATGAGTGCAATATGAAATCTTTTCTTTTGGATTGCTTCAAATATTCAGGGCAACATACGGCTCAGAATTTAGCAGACGAATTAAGACGAGTGCTTCGTGAATGGAAGGTTGAAGACAAAGTTGTAGGTGTAGTGTCAGATAATGCCTCCAATATAACAGCCGCGATCCGTTTGTGCGGATGGAAGCACATCCCTTGTTATGCTCATACATTAAATTTAATAGTTCAGGCAGCTCTGAAGGAAATTGAAGTGGTTCAAAAGAAAGTTAAATCAATAGTAACTTTTTTCAGGCAAAGTTCTCAAGCTGCTGCGAAGTTGAAGGAAATACAAAAACAAATGGGTGTCGACGAACTGATATTAAAACAGGATGTACCAACACGTTGGAATTCTACATATGAAATGTTCTCCCGAATATTAAACGTACGGGAGCCATCGGTTTCTACTTTAGCACTTGTTAATTTTGATCGCGAACACTTGTCACAAAATGACTGGATAGTTGTAAGTGAGTCGTGTAAAATATTAAAATTTTTCTTGGAAATAACCTCTGATATAAGTGCAGAAAAACATGTAACCATTTCGAAAATAATAGTTTTCAGTAATTTATTAATAAAACACTGTACAAACCAAGATTTGCAAGATATCCCTATTGTGTGTAAAAATATGATACGTGTTTTGAAAGAACAAATGAAAAAAAGGTTCGACAATATTGAGGACAATATGTTATTAGCCGAAAGTACCTTCTTAGATCCCCGTTTTAAGAAACATGGATTTGAGAGGGAAACTAGTTATGAATATGCAAAAAATTCGGTAATAAGTTTATGCAAATCTGTGAAACTGACGGAAGATAGTAAGCCAACGGAAAATTTTGAAAATGTAGAGCAAAAACTACCCGAGAAAAAAGAAACGTCAATATGGGACGAATATGATAAAAAAACAGCAAATCTCACGGAATCACAAAACATTACTGCCTCATGTACTGTAGAGGTAAATAGATACATTCAAGAACCTCTTCTAAAACGACACAAAAATCCTTTGGAATGGTGGCAAACCCGTAAAATGGTCTATCCTTGATTATTCCAAATTATTGTAAAAAAAATTTGTATTGTAGCAACTTCCGTGCCTAGTGAAAAAATTTTTTCCAAATGTGGACAGACAGTTACGGAGAGACGTGCCAGACTAAGTGCAAATAAAGTTTCAAAGCTTGTGTTTTTGAATTTTAATTTGAATTATGTAGACATTTAATGGTTTTTATTTTTAATGTTATTTTTGCAGAGATTATTGTTGTTTATTGTATTAAGGATACTGCTTTTTAACAAATCTGGGTACCTATATTTTTTGAGGAGTGTATTTTTGATTAATTTTATTAGCAGAATTCTCTATTTAGTTGTATTTATTCTTAATGTTATTTTTGTAGAGTTTGTTATTGTTTATTTTATTAAGGATACTTTAACAAATCTAGGTATTGATTGATTTTATTAGCAGAATTTTTTATTTAGTTGTATTAATTTATTCTTTGTTATTTTTGCAGAGTTTATTTTGTTGTTTATTTTATTAAGGAAACTTTATGAGATACGTAGGTACCTACCTATATTTTTACGTGGAGTGTATTTTTATTGATTTTATTATCAGAATTTTTATTTAGTTGTATTTATTTTTTATGTTGCGTTTTGTTATTAATTTTATTAACGAAACTATAGCTACAAGCTAGGTGTCTATTTCTATGTGGAATATATTTTTGATTGACAGATTTTTTTATACTTACATTTTATTTATCTACTTGGCAAAATAAATTGAGTCAGTACCATTTAATCCATTATTTAACACAAAAAAGAAAATATCAACTTGCTATAAAATTGTTATAAATTAAACGTTTTAAATACCCTTACCAATTTGCCGAGCTGATTATCTACCATTGCTCAATCCAACGATAGAAATCAAAGTCAAATACGTAATAATTTTCTTTTTCGTATCATATCGGTATGAATCGTACCAACATATGTAATGCACAACCGGTAAGCAGTTAAATCTCCTTTTACAGTTCGCAGTGTATGTGTATATTGTGTACGAATTTTTGGTACGAATACGAAACCGTATCGGTTGCAAAGATTCGTACCATACGAATCATCGGAAAGAGTCGTATTATTATACGATTCATACAAATACGACACACCACTAGCGCCACAGCAGCCGGCATCCAGTCTTCGACAGCTCTCCCGAGAGTTAACAACGAGCAGTAGCTACGATCACAAGTGCTCCCCTGGCACTCCTTACTTCAGAACCAGTTGTTTTATTTACAGTAGTGATACTAATAATAAATAATCATAATTTTAAAATAAATAAAGTGAAACTATGGCCACTAGAAGCGGCAAGCAATTCAACCCAGTCCTGACCGACGGAGAGGGGGATCTGTTCTCACAAGAGGCACCTCCGCTCAACGAAGCAGCTCCAGCGACGTCCGACGCAGCCACGCCACATCCAGACTCCGAATTCCGGGAAGGCCAGGAATTCTCCAGGGTGTCCACACCTCCCTCCAACGCACTGTGGAACACAATCATCTCCGAACGTCTAGAACTGACGCCGCCAGCACATCAGCTAACCCCTGCATCGGAGCGGCGACGTCCACAGGGCACCCAAGCTCATGAGTCAACACCACCCAAGGAAGAATCTAGGAGGGTTAGGTCCACCACCACCACGGAGGCGACGGCGACCACTCTGCCCAGCTACGAGCAGCTGGCCCATCTGCTAGCTATCACCACGGCCAATCTGGCCCGGGTGGTCCCCTTTCACACCAGGAGCGTCGCCCAGCAGCCAACCACGTTGGCTCCCCTTCCTGACGGGAGCGTCGCACCGCCGCTAACCACACTGGACCCCCGTCCTGACAAGAGCATCGCACCGAAGCCAACCACACTGGACCCCCTTCCTGACAGGGACGTTGCACCAACTACGTCGGCCCTCCTTCACACCAGGAGCGTCGCCCAGCAGCTCACCGCCCCGGTCCCCCTTAATGTCGGGTGCGTCTCGCCACACCCTGGCATCCGACCAGGAGACGCCGACCCACAGCAGCCAGGGACCTCGAGACCAGCACACTGAACTCCAACGATCATCACCACCACGGCCCCCTACACTGTAGGGCAATCATCGCAGCAACCGACCACTATGGTCCCCATCCAAGCAGGGAACGTCTGGCAGCCGCCAACCACGATGGTCCCCCTTCACGCACGGAACGTCTCGCAGCCGGAAGACCCTAAAACAGAGTTTTTCCGTGGACAGCGATTCATATTTATATGAATCGGCGCAGCCCGCTTAGGCTCCACCCCTCAGCGCTTGCAACTTTGCGCGCTCTCCATTGGTCCGACTCAAATCTATAAAATAAACGCGTTTTGCACTTGGTAGTCAGTCGATCGCCTGCAGCCGCCGCGGCATCACTCGCTCCAGATTTCAACTTTTTTTCACTTTATTATTTAATTCCACTTTGTCATTCTGTCAGGCTGCAATTCATTTAACTTAATTTATCATTTAATCCCAGTTCCGGCGGTGTATCGTCAATACACCGCAACGGCCCAGTTTACCCAGTTTCGTGGCAAATATTTTATATATTTACACGACCCAAACTCTCGAGATTTTGGTGTGACAACTAGACACACCAAAATCCATCACAAAAGAAAATCGTTATAGTGATACTTTTTTCGGCATAGCCTTTTTCAAGGTTGCCGCCATCACGAAGATAAGGAACAGCAACGTCTTCGAGGGATTCTACGCTTCAGTTGACACTCCGATAGTTACTACGAAATACGAACTCTCGTATAGACTGGTCAACCGCGCAAGACTTTATCGACAGTGAGAGAGTTCGTCGCCGTACAGGGACTAGGTAAGTGTCAACGAAAAGTGCTTCGCTTCGATCTGTTCCCCTCACCACGGCAGAGTAAAAAGATAACTCTACCTGCTCGTGGCACCGATTCCAAGACATCAACTTCTCCCGAATCAACTGTACTCCACATCCAACATCATATCACCGCATGCTCCAGTCATCCAGTGGCAAGTCAGTTCATACGTCACTGTCCATCCTGATCTCCACGAAACATTTCTGCTCCTGATTTCCGCTGTGTAATTCAGCACTGTTCGAGAAAGGCCGACTCAGGCGACTTCAATGTGGGCGACGTCCTCGTCCACATTGGTCTCTTGAGCCACTTGCCTCGTCGGGAATTCGGCAAGCTAAGGGACGCATTTCGACTCAACGAGCGTACCGGAGTGTTGAGAAGGAATTAGGCCCCTGCTCTTGTCAAGACGCGAATGACAAACGCTTCCTAAATTCAGACAAGGTATTTTATTATTCAAATTTTCAGTTAGGGCTGACCACAGAGTGCCTAGCTGCACGTCGGCAAACGTCCGACCTAGCCACTCTGTTTATCTAGGACTTAGACTTGAAAATATTTTAATTATTTTATTTTATCGATACACTGCTTTTGGCTCGCAGTTGTGTCGCCGCTCGCAACAAACTTGCTTGCAGATATTATCTCGTCTACGGACGACACCCAGGTGGTTTTCTCTAAGTATTTTTTCAGATCTAAATTAAGGAAATGGCACATTCTCAGTCGCCGATTCCAGCAACGTGGGAACGCTCCGCGCATGAGTTGGGTAACCACGGCCGCTATCTGTACAATGCCAGCACACACGGCTGTGCTCCACCTCTCACGGCGTCCCCGTAGAGGCAGGGTTTGGTCTCCTTTCAGGGGGTCAGATTCGTGGACACTTGGTTACATCTGGAGGATTTTCTGAGACAACAAAGTACGACTCTACTGTGCTACAATCACTTAATTCAAGGAATCTTTTATCTTCTAATCATGAAGAGGCAGATACTAGAATATTGCTGCACATATTATCAGCCAAATCTGAAGGTTTTACAGAATGCATTATAAGCTAAAGATACTGATGTACTGGTTCTCTTACTTCATTTTATAGAAAGTCTTGACGTAAATGTTTACATGCAGACAGCACAAATGAAAATAATAGATATAAATTCTATCAATATTGATAATATTTTAAAACAAAATATATTATTATTTCACGCACTAACTGGTTGTGATATCACTAGCCAATTTAATGGAATTGGGAAAAAAAGTGCCTGGAAAATCTTTGAAACAAATTGCAGTCTGCTATCGCGTTCATGTGAAAAGTCTGTTTCTTTAGAAGTAACAAAATTTAAGGAATTGGAACAGTTTTGCATGTTACTGTACTCTCGCACTAATTGTGATAATATTAATGATTTGAGGGCGAAGATGGCATCTCAAATCAGTATAGACAAATTGCCCCCTACAAGTGACGCCTTGAATCAACACTGTTTGAGAGCATTTTACCAATTTATTATATGGAGCAATGCTTTAAACCCAGTAATTAATATGTCGAATCCTTTGGAGTACGGGTGGAGAATAAATGATGATAATTCCTATTCACCTATATGGACAAATAAATCGCCTATGCCAACTTTGACTGCAGAAATGTCATTATGTTATTGTAAAACAGGTAAAAGTATCGCAAATCGTTTAAACTACGTTTTTTAATAAATGTCATTTCAGCATGCGCAACCATGAGGTGCCAGTGCAAAAAATTTAAACTGTCGTGTTTGGAAAACTGTGGTTGTTCAGGTGGGAACTCTTGCCAAAATGATTACACAGACAAAATTACAGTTGTAGATGAAGAAACGGACGATGAATTATATTAACAAAATGATAATTTCTGGGATCCTTACTTTTGTATTTTATTAAAATGTGTATTTTTCAATTAATATGAAAATGTAATACCTTGTAATAACTTCAACATCAATTTTATTTGTTTAGTATTATTCTTAATTGGTTTATAGATAACGAATATTTTTTATTATTATTGTTGCATTTCACACTCGTCCTATTATTATTATTATTATTAGCACTATTATTAAGACAAGTAAAGGGTGTGGGTAAATAATAATTAATTATAGAAGTAGTTTTTCCTCCCAAAATTCATCATTCTATATTTTAAAAACTATGTAATTTAGGTCATTAGTGTATTTTTAACTTATTTTTGTTAGGACAATTACCTCCTAAACTATCGTTATGTTATATCATCACATTATCCAGGCTAATTTCTATAAATGAATAAATTTAAATGGCAATACTTTTACGCTATGCGCACAGCGAGAGAGAGAGAGAGAGGAAAATAGACAGATCTTGCGATAGTTGCAACTGGTGTGCTGCGGGAATTCCGTCAACAGGTTAGTATTTCTTTTATAACTTTCTTATTTATAAGCGGAATATAAAAATCAAAAAATGATTATAATCTAGATAGTACAGGCTACAACTTTTATTCTTATCAATTTTCTAAAATTTTCGTTCATCTACCTACAATCAGGAGTGTAATGAATTTGCGAAAATAGTAAAATGAATATATGCATAATAAGGAAGTTACATAGCTTTATAACAACCATTATCCGCTTTAACTAATGCAATTTCTTCACATATAATTTGCTATAACTTTATTATTATACATAAGAGAAGAACAATTTGAAATCTGTTAGAAAGACAAGGGAAAAATTTAATTTTCTATTTTTTTCACCTTTTCACCCCTGGGGGTTGTTTGGACACCGATATCGCCAGACGAATTTAGAGGGTGTATACACAAGCCAAATACCATGAAACAATGTAATCAATACATTTTTACCTTTCAATGTTCCACGGAAGTCGAGATAGATCTCGTTTTCAACTCTACTATTAATAATGTGTTAATGAAAAACACATTTTGCCCGCTACTTTCAGAAACATTAAAAATGCCTTCCCTTCCTAAATCAATTATTAACGGATTTATTTAAGAAATGTGGATTATAACCATTTGACTCAAATGCTGTGGATTATCGCAGGTGCATCCAAAATGGACTAGAAAACAATGAAATAAAAATTGCAGTACCCACTATCACTCCTGAAGATCTGGAGGTAACCGAGAGAGTTTTAAAGAGGGTATTAATGCCGATGAGGTGATAAGGGCGATAAGAAATATTACCAAAGTTGAGTTAGTTCATGATGTTAACATCTCGCTACCTCTAAGTACTTTTGAAGTTCAAGACAACGGTCTTTTGGTAGATGATATTGAACAACCTGGAGATTGTGAAACTTTCGAAATAAACAATTTGTCCGTAGATATCGTTAACAGTACCATTCAAACAGATCAAACGGAAAAAGAAAGAGACAACACTGAACAGGTTGAAGCAGAGACAACGGTCCCTGAGAAGTTAAATAGATTCAACCAAGAAGTATCTGATGAAAAAATTACTCGGAAGAACATGGCTGAAAATGAATTGTTTGAACCGAATGAAGATAGAGGAAAATCGGAAGAAGAACGGGAAGAACATAAGAAGAATATTAATACTGAAACGGTACCAGAGAACTCAAACGCACTAAAACCTCATGATACTAGAGAAATCGCATCTCAAAATGAAATTTTAGAGCAGAATCAAAACACAGGTGAAAGAGAAAAAAAAGGGAGGATATCGATATTGAAATTAAGTAGATAAGCTATAGGCATTCGGCGCCAAAATCCCATGTTATTTCTTATGGAGGTTCATTCTGGTCATTTTGTCTGATTTTACCCCCACCACTTTTAGGCTCCGCCTTCGGGGAAGGTCCTACTGGTCGAAGAGATATTATTGGCCGAGGTGTTTGTGCACATGATCGAGGAGCGTGAGATACTATTGGCCGAGATTCTATTGGCTGCGGGGTGTAAGATCCTATTGGTTGAGATTCTATTGGTCGGGTGGTGTAGGATTAATGGGGGATAGTGTTTCTATTGGCTGAGATGCATAGGTATGGTGTTTCAAAGATGGTGGTCTGGTTTTAGGCTATTGGCGTGGCAGCAATGGTGACTTAACAAATCGGAATATACGTAGATGGTGTATAGGTGGTGGTGGAGGGAAAGTAATGGCGCTATAACAAATCGCGATCTATTGGTAGAGAACGGAAATAAGCCTCAGATACAAAGTCCGGGGCCATCCGGTATACAAGCATGTCACAATAGGTCATACATTAATTATTTAAGTATTGCTACATACATGAAACAGAGCTTAAGGTGGGGCCATTTTTAGAAGAAATCACGGTTAACCCGATGAAAATAGATACCTGTCCACAGGTGATAAGGCGGAAAAAATCGAAAGGTCTTATTTATTAGAAATATATGATCAATAGGGTTGAGAACTAGGAGTTAACAAACGGCATAAGATATAAAAAATCTAAAACTTATACTCGGCTACTAAAGAAATATATAGAAAAAGCATGCGCAATGAGGAAATCTGTACAAAACAAAAAGACATGAAGGAGCAGGAAAAAAAGGCTAAAAAATCTATGTTAATTACTGGAAAACGGTGGCCTACTATCCTATAGCAAAGTCTCAACTTGTGGTAAAAACAAAAGAGTGACGTCATCATCACACCACATGTTCTCTTATAACTCAAGAACGGAATAATATATAAAACATCTAAACTTATACTCGTTTACTGAAGAAATGTATAGAAAATCATTAGAGAAAAAGCATGCGCAGTGGAGGATTTTAGGGAAAAAATATCTGTTGCTAAAGAAAATCATGCGCTGTGGAGATTTATAGAAACATCATAGACATCGTGAGGATTATTAGATAATGAAATCGTGTGTATATATAGAAAAGCATACCTACGCAGTAGGAACCTTTTATACTCTCTGTCTCTGACGTCAGACTATGAGGAGCCCATTATAAAAAACAATCATGAACATGTAATAAAATATCCACCTAATGATAAATACTATATTAGCGTAATCAAATATTTCTACATCATAAATCGTATTCACCGCAATACACCGAGGGGACCTCTACATTACGTTTAAAAATAAAACATCAGGTACAATAAACAGAAAGCATAAAGTTCTATAATCTTACTTATCACTTTACTGTGGACCAGCACCTCAAGGTTGCATTTCTAAGAAAAGAACATCCTCAGCTATCATAAACCTATAGTTTAAGTGAATAATAGAATAATCAAATTGATGGATACAAATTCCGGTCCACCCTGTATACAAGCAATTATAATTTTCTCATTCAATAGTTATTTAAATATTGTTTATTATTTAAGTACTTCCAGCTTAAGGTGGATCATTACTGAAATAAATAATAGCTAGCAAAAATACATTCCTATTCGCAGGTGGTCGGTATATGGTGTGTTTTCATTAACAAGCTTCGACAAGTCCCTAGCGGTATCATTGATATTTTTTAAGGCATGACAATTTCTATGTCTCACACACAGCTGTATTTCAGCTCAGTGTTTGATGATTCAACTAGAGTAACATTGCGTAATGTGCATTAATATAAATACAACCGAAAAGTTGACACGCTCAGTCACTGTTTTAGCGTGTGCGCGAATCAATAAAGTTATTTTTCACCCAGTTCAACAATTATTCTTTAGTGTGTACTTCACCAATAAAATGTAAGTACATATTTTAGTTACATATGGTATCAAGGTATCATCTAGCTATGATTTGATATAGTATAACTGATGCATCTTTAAAACATAAATTATGGGAAACATTTTTACTATTCTACTTAAGATAAAATTGTTATTAATCTAGGGCCTGTTGCATGAAAATAATACTTTCACTAATATAGGAAAATAAATAGTAAAAAACCTACTTATGACAAAATTTATAGTCCGGCCAATATAGAACAAAATTAGTACTTTCACTAATATATGAAAATAAGTGTCCTTTGTGTTTAGATGTTTAGCTTAAATTAAATGGTTAGAGGTATTTTAATGCAGTCGTTTTTCTATGCTGTTTTTAGCTTTGTAGTATGAAGTAATTTATTTTTTAGTAACTTTATTTTCAAAGGATTAAGTTCTTCACGTTAGACGCTTAGGACAAATAAAGTGATCAGAGGCGGTACATTAGATATTTGGAATGTTCTTTTTTAAATGATATTTTAGCATTTTGTGTAGTAGATATATGAAACAGTTCAACGACGTTTTAGAATTGCATGCAGTGTTATAGTATATTATTTCTTATAGATATTAGTCCGAGAGCTGTGAAACAAAAATAATACTTTTCACTAAAATGAGGAAATTAAAAGTAAAAACATACTTAAGATAATTATTTATAGTCCGGGGGCTGTAGGAGAATTTATAGTAATATGGAAAAAATAAGCATGATTATTAAGTGCTTTGCGTTTAGGCGTTTAGAACAAATTAAATGGTCAGAGGTATTTTTGATGTTGTTGCTTTTATGGTCTCTTAGCTTTTCATGCAGTGTTATAGTATAAAATAATTTTTATTTATGTACCATTGTATTACGTATAAGTCACGATAATACCTACCGAGACCCAGTGAACTATGCTGAATCGGTGACGGGAACGATATTTTTCTAGAAATTTTGGTTTCAGCCACAAGAATAATTTTTAAATCCGTATGCGAAAGACCTTCGGGCTATCGAAAAACATTCATATGGCCGTCTTGAGAATTGTTTTCAATGAATATTTTCTATACTGTTCATTAACCCAATGGCAGCTGGATTGGATGTCTGCATGTTTTTTTGTCGTATATTACTATTATCATAAGTCCACCCACGAAATTTTTATGTGTTAGCGTATGCTGTTCATTAACCCCATTGGTAGCTGAGTTGAATGTCTGCATGTTTCCAATCGTTTAGTATTTTAATTATCATAAGTCCACCCACGAGATTTTTATGTGCTATCTGTATTGGATGTCTGCGTGTTTTCTGTCGTCTACTGTTTTATTATCGCATGTTTATTTATACAATGTTTTACCTACTAGCTTATGCAGTACGTTAAACAACGGTAACCGTATTGGATATCTGCTTGTTTTCACAAATGCTGTTCGAAAATCGTACAGACTCTGTTTAAAATCGTACAAAGTTGTTTACAGATTCTGTTTAAAACCTGTACAAATCTGTTTAAAAGCTGTAAAAACCTGTTTAAAATCGTACAGGCCTGTATACAGACCCTGTTTAAAATCGTACAGACCTGTATACAGACTCTGTTTTAAAAAGCTGTTCAGACCGTGTTTGAAATTATGGTGGCGGGAAAATATTTGAGGACATTTTGATTAAATAAATGACATATTTAAGTATTATACTTTTATTAGCGTATACAGATAAAGTAACTATGCTATTGGTGTATTTATTCAATTTCAGTTCACAGAATTTTAGATCTATGAGTGGCTTCTTTCTTTTTGGTGTTCTTATACTTTCAGTAAGTGGAGGCTTTATTTACATATTTCCACATGTATGGTTTCTCTTCAATAATAATTCACTTAGATCTTCTGTTAGTGGACTTCACATCTAACTTAATACAAAGTATTTTAACATGTTCATAAAATATCATTGCAGCGGGAAGATAAAAGCTATAATACTATAATCTAATAAATATATATTTGTCATAATTAATAGATTTTAATACTTGAGCACTACTGTAGCCTAGTAAAGTAGCACTTTTATATGTTTTTCATACGTTTCCTACTCACGCTCACTCAGAACTTTTAAATGATCTATTCAGTCGATATCTTGAATAATTTAGTCAATAATCCCCATATCTTGCAAGGTATTTACACACATTTGATAGTCTATGCCTAAACGTTCGCTAACTCTCATTAGTTCGACTATATCGTTAGGATCAGTATTAGAGTCCCACTTCAATACTTCATTCTTTCTCATTATCTCTAAAGTAGGGACCGATCTATCTACGGATGGAATTAACATGTTTTCATTTTTTTGTTTTCGATGTTCAACAATAGAATATTTTTCTGCAGGTAATACTTCTTTGTAACAGTTTTCGTTTAGATC
Organism: Stenurella melanura; assembly: GCA_963583905.1. Lineage (NCBI taxonomy): Eukaryota > Metazoa > Arthropoda > Insecta > Coleoptera > Cerambycidae > Stenurella > Stenurella melanura. The sequence goes on from OY757318.1 coordinate 68,814,402, forward strand.
TTCACTCGCCTCCGGAACGGTGTATACTCTTTGCGGATGACATGTTAAATTATCTTTCCTTTGTTCAACTATTTCATCAGGCTCGTTGCAGCCATATCGCTCGATAAATTCTTGATCTAAGGAAAGATAATTTAACATGTCATCCGCAAAGAGTATACACCGTTCCGGAGGCGAGTGAAGATCTAAAAGAAAACTGTTACAAAGAAGTATTACCTGCAGAAAAATATTCTATTGTTGAACATCGAAAACAAAAAAATGAAAACATGTTAATTCCATCCGTAGATAGATCGGTCCCTACTTCAGAGATAATGAGTGTTGTGTAGTCAGTGTAAAATTAGTATTAGCATAACCCTGTACTATGTGTGCACTATAGCCACATGTAGACACACCCCCATAAGTCACTCTCTGTTCCCTGTGTCTCCAGCCCTTAAAAATACAGTACCACATAAGACATCGAACGTGTAAGAACAACCAACACACACACGCCCAAGTGGCTCTATGTTATTTAGTGGCAATTAATGTACATAGGTAGTTACCGAGTGAACTTTTGTAAATAGTGTTTGTAATAGTGAATAAATGTAAATAAGGAAATATCTATCAGGTGACTTTAATTAAAACAGTTCTGTTCAACCCCCAACTACAGTCCACTTAACCCCGAACATGATGTTCCTACGAGCCGGAGCTTATTAAAAAATCAGCCACGAAGATATTTCCCATTTGCAGTGCTTAAGGTACCTACAGAATATCAGTACAGTACATTTATTACAAGTGCATCAGCATCAGTTCGAGCCAGTGGTAATTACTTCTCATTATCGCTGTTGAAGTTGTACCCGTTAAAGCAACCCCTAAGCGTGCCCAAGCCAAGCTCTACGTTGGACACACCCCGCACTTCAGAACGCAAGGCAAGCTTACATTCTCTCTCTCACTCTCACACACCCACGGTGACGCAACGATACAGCATCCATCGACATTCGCCCTCTCTCTCGCTGCTAAATAACCACAGGGACCACTCTTACTCAATACCAAGGAACTTAACTTCAGGAACAGGTATAGCACAGGTGATACACGCAAAGAAGACGCAGATATAAGGTAGATTCTAAACTTTTATGCATGCAAGTTCAGTGAATTATTTCGCTATTAAATTCGAGCAAGGTTAAGTGAAGTGCAACACGAAAAATAAAACAATTGTTTACATACATTAAAACTGTTATTATCTCATTATCTGTTACCATATTTAAATTTAATTCTTGTACTATTTAACTAAAGCCCTACTGAAAATTCATATAGTTAATAAAATGGAAGGTCATATTAAAACTCGAGCACGTGCGAAAAGCACTATTACAAGAATAGAAAATTTTCTAAAAACACATAAAAATAATCCAGATATTACAGTACATGACTTTTCAGTACGAGAAGAGCATTTACAGAAAGCCTTTAATGATTATACTGAAATTCAGAATGTTATTGAAGACCTGGATGACTCACAGGTAACAGACAGGGACAAAGTAGAAGATCAATATCTAAGTTTGCTGTCAAAATTAAAATCAATAAAAGTTAGTAAAAATAGGGTTATGAACATACATTCAAATTCTCGTAGTAGTGAACAAGCCGCTTCATCCTCCTCTCAAGTAAATCTTCCAAATTTAGATATACCAAAATTCAATGGAAACTATGAAGATTGGAAATCTTTCATAGACATATTTAATGCACTAGTTGATTCCGACTCAAAACTAAGTGATGTACGAAAATTTCTTTATCTGAAAACAGCTTTAGTGGGTGAGCCTTTCTCGCTCATTGGAGACTTAAAAGTGACTAACGAAAATTATAAAATTGCACTAGATCTTTTACAAAACAGATACGACAATAAGTTGTCAATTATTAATGCACATATTAAATCGTTGATAGAATTACCTCAGATTACTAAAATAACCTCAGTCTCATTACGAGAATTTATTACAAATATTCGAAAAAATATAAATGCACTTAAAAGTTTAGAGGTTCCGGTAGATCATTGGGATCTTATCTTAGTATACATTATACCAAAAAAATTAGATACCTATACACACCGAGCATATGAGATAGAACAAAAGCCGCATGTGTATCCGACAATGGACAAACTGCTAGAATTTCTCGAAAACAGGTGCTTAGCTCTAGAAAGAGTAAGCACCGACACTAATAAACCCAAAACTACAAAACACTCTTTCGTGACAAATTCAACAGTTAACAGACTGCCTCCACAAAAATGTAGTTATTGCAATCTCACTAATCATTCAATTTACACTTGTCATAAATTCAGTAAAATTACTGTAGCTCAAAGAAAGGAACATGCCATAAAAAGTGGTCAGTGTTTAAACTGTTTGGGTACTCAACACACCGCTTCTCAATGCAAGTCGAGGAATTGTAGGTTTTGTGGAAGACGGCACCATTCTTTATTACATGAAACCAGGCCTGACACACAACCGTCGGCGTCGTCTTTCTTAGAACCAACAAACAATAGTCAACCCTTAGTCCCAGCTGTACATCAAGCAAATTTAAGTGTTTATGATTCTTCCTTGACGAGCGTAAACCACAACAAATCACAGATTGTTTTGGCGACAGCATTAGTAAATATAACATCAGGATCGGGACATATTATACAAGCACGAGCTTTATTAGATATGGGCTCACAAACCACATTTATAACAACAAAGCTTTTCAACAAATTAAACAAAAAATATTATAAGGGCTCTATGCAAGTTTGCGGTTTAGGTAATAAGGAAACCACAGTCAAATATCAGGTAGATGTTTTGATTGAATCACAGAAAGAGAATAATTTTAAACAAAATTTATCCTGTGCAGTTTTAGACAAAATAACTTGCATTCTCCCGCAAATGGTATTGGACACTAGTCAACTGGACATACCATCTGATTTAAAATTAGCCGATCCCCAGTTCTTCCTACCTTCGCAAATAGATATGCTGATAGGTGCAGATGCTTATTTCGATTTATTGAAACCCGGTTTAATAAAATTAGGTCCTAATTTACCTACTATGCAAAATACCTGGTTAGGCTGGGTAGTAGCTGGCCCAGCACCGATCTGTCACCAATCATCAAATCTGAGTATTTCTCTATTTACCGCACAGCCTAATATTGATGAACTTATTCCTAAATTTTGGAAATTGGAAGAGGTTACTGGTACAAGGTTCCTCTCGCCTGAAGACAAACTATGCGAAAGCATTTTTGTGAATTCCACTAAAAGGTTGCCAAACGGCAGATTTCAGGTAGACTTACCCCTCCAAAATGATAATATCCAATCAAAATTAGGTCAATCGTACAAGGCAGCTTTGCAAAGATACAAATCTTTGGAAAATCGGTTAATGAAAGACAGAAATTTATATATTCAGTATAAAGCCTTTATTGATGAATATATCGCACTAAATCATGGCAAATATATTCCCTTATCTCTCAACGATAATACACTTCGCAACAAATACTTTCTTCCACACCATTGTGTCATTCGTGAAGATAGTATTTCGACAAAGCTCAGAGTCGTATTTGACGCCTCAATGAAAACATCTACAGGTTTCTCACTAAATGACATTATGCTTAAAGGTTACTTAGTGCAACCAGATCTATTTGATATCATCTGCAGATTCAGATGTTTCTTTTATGTTCTTACAACTGACATACAAAAAATGTATAGGCAGATTGAAATTAATCCCACTCAGCGACATCTCCAAAATATATTATGGCGAGATTCACCCAATGACCCTCTAAAATGTATTGAACTTAACACAGTTACGTATGGCACAAACTGTGCTCCATATCTTGCCACAAGATGTTTAGTAGAATTAGCAAATGAATCTCTCGACTTCCCTTTAGCATCAAGCGCACTTTTAAACCAATGCTATGTAGATGACATTTTGGCAGGTACCAATTCCGAAAAAGAATTATTTCAGTTACACAAAGAACTTGTTTCACTATTGCAATCTGCAGGATTTCGTTTGCATAAATGGTGCTCTAACAGTTCTTCCCTCTTAAACTCGCTACCCACTTCAGACAAATCTCTGGATAACGTCACACTTCCAGAAGATTATTGTTCTAAAGTTTTAGGCATCTCATGGAACCCTCAATTCGACTGTTTTAAATTTACAATTCCAGAAGATGTGCCACACACTCCTTTGATGACAAAACGCGTAGTTTTATCCCACATAGCACAAATGTATGACCCCATGGGCTTAATGGGTCCAATAATAGTTTTTACAAAAATTATTATGCAAAAAATATGGAAATCAAAAATTGATTGGGATGACACCCTACCCATAGATTTATGTAATGCTTGGAAAACATTTTCTCAAAATCTTTATAAGTTATCTTCTCACAAAATTCCCAGGTGTTTGTTCTCTACCCCCAATCATATTACTCGAGAAATCCATGGATTCTCAGATGCATCGATGAACGCCTATGGTGCAGCAGTCTACCTCCGTGTCTTGTACTCAGATAAACAAGTTTCATGTACTTTAATATGTTCCAAGTCGAGGGTCGCTCCATTAAAAACTATAACCCTTCCCAGACTCGAACTCTGTGGAGCTCTCTTGCTGGCTAGACTAGTACATAAAATAAGCAATATTTTCTCGTTTGAGATACATAAGACTGTCCTGTGGACAGACTCACAAATAGTTCTCAGTTGGTTACAATCAACCCCCTCCAGATGGACCACCTTCGTAGCCAATCGAGTATCGGAGATTCAGGACCTTAGCGTCAACTGTCAGTGGTCACATGTTTCTTCGGAAGAAAACCCCGCTGATCTCATTTCCCGAGGTCTTACTCCAGAAGCATTTCTCACAAGCGTCATCTGGTGGACAGGTCCAAAATGTCTGTCTAATCCTCTGTTTCAAGTAAACAAGAAAACTCATATTGAACAACTCGAAGTAATTCCTGAACAACGCAAAGTTGTAACACATACTTCTATTAATAATACGGTTATGTTTTCGAATTTTTCGAAATTCACCACTTTACAACGCACATTCGCGTATGTACTTAGATTTCTGAACAACTGTATGTTCAAAAACGATAAACTAACTGGCCCTCTATCTGTCAATGAATTAAATAATTCATTAACAACAATGGTAAAATGTGTTCAATTAAAACATTTCTCTGACGAAATTGAATGTTTAAAATCAAATAAACTTTTGAAAAAAGGATCCATTTTATCACTTAATCCGTTTCTTGACCGACATGGAATAATACGTGTTGGTGGCCGCTTGGTCCATGCTAATCTGAAATACGATCAAAAACACTCCATGTTACTTCCATCTAAGTGTCATTTTGTAGAATTATTAGTGAGATACGAACATCTCAGGTTAGGTCATGCTGGCGCGCACAACGTACTGTATAATTTACGACTAAGATTTTGGCCTCTCAGTGCTCTTAGACAGATAAAGAATATTATAAAACATTGCACAATCTGCCACAGATTCAAGGCCCAAAGTGCAGAGCAACTTATGGGACCATTGCCCCCCGATCGTGTTAATGTAATAAAACCTTTCAAAAACATAGGAATTGACTTTTCCGGACCAGTCATGGTGAAAGAATCTCGACTACGTAAGTCAATTATTTCCAAGGCATGCATTGCTGTTTTTGTCTGTATGAACAGCAAGGCTATTCACATTGAACTTGTCTCCAACCTCGTCGTGGCAATCCCAATACTATTTACAGTGACAACGCCACTAACTTCAAAGGAGCAAGTAACATTTTAAATAATTTCTACAAGTTTTTTAAAACCAAGCAAAACTTGGATTCAATTGTCGCTTACCTCTCTACTCGTGGGACCCAATGGAAATTTATTCCTCCAAACAGCCCGCACTGGGGTGGACTTTGGGAAGCAGGCGTAAAGTCTATTAAGTATCATCTTCGCCGTATAGTGGACAACTCTGTTTTATCATTTGAATCGTTAACTACAGTTTTATATGAAATTGAAAGTATTTTAAATTCACGGCCACTCTGTCCCTTATCTAATGATCCGACCGATTTTAATTGCCTTACTCCCGCTCATTTTCTGATAGGTGAACCCGTATCCTCATTTCCAGACAAAGACGTCTCCCTTATTCCCGACAACAGGCTCACGAACTGGCAACATGTAAGCAAATTGCGTCAACACTTTTGGAAGCGATGGTCTGTAGAGTACTTAAACAGACTTCAAAATAGACCAAAGTGGTGGCACTCTGTTAGCAACTTAAAGGAAAATATGCCAGTTCTGGTAAAGGAGGATAATGTTCCTCCCTTGCAATGGATATTAGCACGCATACTTGAGGTAATTCCCGGATCAGACAAAAGGGTACGTGTGTGTCGTAAAAAAAAAAACTAAAACCGGTGTATTTACCAGACCCATTCGCAAATTATGTCCTTTGCCCTTTTATGATGTTGAAAATTGATTTCAACGGGGGGGAGGATGTTGTGTAGTCAGTGTAAAATTAGTATTAGCATAACCCTGTACTATGTGTGCACTATAGCCACATGTAGACACACCCCCATAAGTCACTCTCTGTTCCCTGTGTCTCCAGCCCTTAAAAATACAGTATCACATAAGACATCGAAAGTGTAAGAACAACCAACACACACACACGCCCAAGTGGCTCTATGTTATTTAGTGGCAATTAATGTACATAGGTAGTTACCGAGTGAACTTTTGTAAATAGTGTTTGTAATAGTGAATAAATGTAAATAAGGAAATATCTATCAGGTGACTTTAATTAAAACAGTTCTGTTCAACCCCCAACTACAGTCCACTTAACCCCGAACAATGAGAAAGAATGAAGTATTGAAGTGGGACTCTAATACTGATCCTAACGATATAGTCGAACTAATGAGAGTTAGCGAACGTTTAGGCATAGACTATCAAATGTGTGTAAATACCTTGCAAGATATGGGGATTATTGACTAAATTATTCAAGATATCGACTGAATAGATCATTTAAAAGTTCTGAGTGAGCGTGAGTAGGAAACGTATGAAAAACATATAAAAGTGCTACTTTACTAGGCTACAGTAGTGCTCAAGTGTTAAAATCTATTAATTATGACAAATATATATTTATTAGATTATAGTATTATAGCTTTTATCTTCCCGCTGCAATGATATTTTATGAACATGTTAAAATACTTTGTATTAAGTTAGATGTGAAGTCCACTAACAGAAGATCTAAGTGAATTATTATTGAAGAGAAACCATACATGTGGAAATATGTAAATAAAGCCTCCACTTACTGAAAGTATAAGAACACCAAAAAGAAAGAAGCCACTCATAGATCTAAAATTCTGTGAACTGAAATTGAATAAATACACCGATCCAAACAAGAATAGTTAACCATTATGTGTAAAGCGTGGAAAAATATGTTAAACAACTAGTTAATTTGATTATCATAATAGCATAGTTACTTTATCTGTATACGCTAATAAAAGTATAATACTTAAATATGTCATTTATTTAATCAAAATGTCCTCAAATATTTTCCCGCCACCATAATTTCAAACACGGTCTGAACAGCTTTTTAAAACAGGTCTGTATACAGGTCTGTACGATTTTAAAGAGGGTCTGTATACAGGCCTGTACGATTTTAAACAGGTTTTTACAGCTTTTAAACAGATTTGTACAGGTTTTAAACAGAATCTGTAAACAACTCTGTACGATTTTAAACAGAGTCTGTACGATTTTCGAACAGCATTTGTGAAAACAAGCAGATATCCAATACGGTTACCGTTGTTTAACGTACTGCATAAGCTAGTAGATAAAACATTGTATAAATAAACATGCGATAATAAAACAGTAGACGACAGAAAACACGCAGACATCCAATACAGATAGCACATAAAAATCTCGTGGGTGGACTTATGATAATTAAAATACTAAACGATTGGAAACATGCAGACATCCAACTCAGCTACCAATGGGGTTAATGAACAGCATAAGCTAACACATAAAAATTTCGTGGGTGGACTTACGATAATAGTAATATACGACAGAAAACATGCAGACATCCAATCCAGCTGCCATTGGGTTAATGAACAGTATAGAAAATATTCATTGAAAACAATTCTCAAGACGGCCATATGAATGTTTTTCTATAGCCCGAAGGTCTTTCGCATACGGATTTAAAAATAATTCTTGTGGCTGAAACCAAAATTTCTAGAAAAATATCGTTCCCGTCACCGATTCAGCATAGTTCACTGGGTCTCGGTGGGTATTATCGTGACTTATACGTAATACAATGGTACATAAATAAAAATTATTTTATACTATAACACTGCATGAAAAGCTAAGAGACCATAAAAGCAACAACATCAAAAATACCTCTGACCATTTAATTTGTTCTAAACGCCTAAACGCAAAGCACTTAATAATCATGCTTATTTTTTCCATATTACTATAAATTCTCCTACAGCCCCCAGACTATAAATAATTATCTTAAGTATGTTTTTACTTTTAATTTCCTCATTTTAGTGAAAAGTATTATTTTTGTTTCACAGCTCTCGGACTAATATCTATAAGAAATAATATACTATAACACTGCATGCAATTCTAAAACGTCGTTGAACTGTTTCAAATATCTACTACACAAAATGCTAAAATATCATTTAAAAAAGAACATTCCAAATATCTAATGTACCGCCTCTGATCACTTTATTTGTCCTAAGCGTCTAACGTGAAGAACTTAATCCTTTGAAAATAAAGTTACTAAAAAATAAATTACTTCATACTACAAAGCTAAAAACAGCATAGAAAAACGACTGCATTAAAATACCTCTAACCATTTAATTTAAGCTAAACATCTAAACACAAAGGACACTTATTTTCATATATTAGTGAAAGTATTAATTTTGTTCTATATTGGCCGGACTATAAATTTTGTCATAAGTAGGTTTTTTACTATTTATTTTCCTATATTAGTGAAAGTATTATTTTAATGCAACAGGCCCTAGACTAATAACAATTTTATCTTAAGTAGAATAGTAAAAATGTTTCCCATAATTTATGTTTTAAAGATGCATCAGTTATACTATATCAAATCATAGCTAGATCATACCTTGATACCATATGTAACTAAAATATGTACTTACATTTTATTGGTGAAGTACACACTAAAGAATAATTGTTGAACTGGGTGAAAAATAACTTTATTGATTCGCGCACACGCTAAAACAGTGACTGAGCGTGTCAACTTTTCGGTTGTATTTATATTAATGCACATTACGCAATGTTACTCTAGTTGAATCATCAAACACTGAGCTGGAATACAGCTGTGTGTGAGACATAGAAATTGTCATGCCTTCAAAAATATCAATGATACCGCTAGGGACTTGTCGAAGCTTGTTAATGAAAACACACCATATACCGACCACCTGCGAATAGGTATGTATTTTTGCTAGCTATTATTTATTTCAGTAATGATCCACCTTAAGCTGGAAGTACTTAAATAATAAACAATATTTAAATAACTATTGAATTAGAAAATTATAACTGCTTGTATACAGGGTGGACCGGAATTTGTATCCATCAATTTGATTATTCTATTATTCACTTAAACTATAGGTTTATGATAGCTGAGGATGTTCTTTTCTTAGAAATGCAACCTTGAGGTGCTGGTCCACAGTAAAGTGATAAGTAAGATTATAGAACTTTATGCTTTCTGTTTATTGTACCTGATGTTTTATTTTTAAACGTAATGTAGAGGTCCCCTCGGTGTATTGCGGTGAATACGATTTATGATGTAGAAATATTTGATTACGCTAATATAGTATTCATCATTAGGTGGATATTTTATTACATGTTCATGATTGTTTTTTATAATGGGCTCCTCATAGTCTGACGTCAGAGACAGAGAGTATAAAAGGTTCCTACTGCGTAGGTATGCTTTTCTATATATACACACGATTTCATTATCTAATAATCCTCACGATGTCTATGATGTTTCTATAAATCTCCACAGCGCATGATTTTCTTTAGCAACAGATATTTTTTCCCTAAAATCCTCCACTGCGCATGCTTTTTCTCTAATGATTTTCTATACATTTCTTCAGTAAACGAGTATAAGTTTAGATGTTTTATATATTATTCCGTTCTTGAGTTATAAGAGAACATGTGGTGTGATGATGACGTCACTCTTTTGTTTTTACCACAAGTTGAGACTTTGCTATAGGATAGTAGGCCACCGTTTTCCAGTAATTAACATAGATTTTTTAGCCTTTTTTTCCTGCTCCTTCATGTCTTTTTGTTTTGTACAGATTGCCTCATTGCGCATGCTTTTTCTATATATTTCTTTAGTAGCCGAGTATAAGTTTTAGATTTTTTATATCTTATGCCGTTTGTTAACTCCTAGTTCTCAACCCTATTGATCATATATTTCTAATAAATAAGACCTTTCGATTTTTTCCGCCTTATCACCTGTGGACAAGTATCTATTTTCATCGGGTTAACCGTGATTTCTTCTAAAAATGGCCCCACCTTAAGCTCTGTTTCATGTATGTAGCAATACTTAAATAATTAATGTATGACCTATTGTGACATGCTTGTATACCGGATGGCCCCGGACTTTGTATCTGAGGCTTATGTACTGCTTTTAGAAAGTAGGTTCCATATATCCACCTTCTTGTGTAAAGTAGGTTCCCGAAACTCTCAGATCTTGAGCATACATATGAGGAAAGCTCTCTAATAAAAATAATATCTTGATGTACTGACTACCTATGAATATTTCTATTGATCATAAAAATAACTTACCTTAAACGCGCCTAAATAATAAACAATAATAATGAATGAGAAAATTATAATTGCTCATATACAGGGTGACTGGGAAATTTGTATTGTAGACTTCAAGTTATGATGTACATCAATACTATAAGTATGTTTGTCATTAGTTGGTTGTCATCTCGCTGAGATGTTGTAAAAGGTTGACGATACGGCTTGTGCGACGCGTCTCTACATGGGACCAGTATCGACCCTAGTGTCTGTTAGACTTCCCTGCAAAAGAAGCTGTCACTATAAGGGGTCAGATATATCAGCATCAGCATCCCAATTGTCGACCATCCGATTAGACAGAATACTATTTTTGCTTTTAAATTATTTTTCCTATTAAGTATATAGAGCTATAATTAATATAGACACCGCCTTCCCGAACCTCATTCGTTAATATATTAGCATACGTTTTTCCCACCTTTTCTCTAAAAGCCTGCGACTCCATCATCCTCAACCCGTAAGACCACCATATCTTATTTGCTATTCCACTATGCTGCTATCCGATTCGCTAAGTCAACATTTTTGATCTGTTAGGTATCCTTTGCTGCCTCGACCACGCCTTCTGATTTGTTAAGTCACCTCGATCAATAGGACGAGCTCAGACCTTCTGATTAGCCATTAATCCTATACCTCTCGACCAATATTTTGTCTCCCGCTATTTAATATGTTAAATCCTACATCTAAAAATAAAATTTCTCTTAAACATTTATCCTGACTGAAAAATAATCACCTATGATACGAACATATTTTTTCTTATCATGCCATCCGACATTTGATTTGCTATACCACTATGCTATTATCTGATTCACCATTCTGATTTGCCATGTCTCCATACCCCAATAGACCTCTCTATCTGATACGCTGTCAACCATTTCCGTTCTCTACCAATAGATCGCGATTTGTTATAGCGCCATTACTTTCCCTCCACCACCACCTATACACCATCTACCTATATTCCGATTTGTTAAGTCACCATTGCTGCCACGTCAATAGCCTAAAACCAGACCACCATCTTTGAAACACCATACCTATGCATCTCAGCCAATAGAAACACTATCCCCCATTAATCCTACACCACCCGACCAATAGAATCCCAACCAATCTTACACCTCGCAGCCAATAGAATCTCGGCCAATAGTATCTCACGCTCCTCGATCATGTGCACAAACACCTCGGCCAATAATATCTCTTCGACCAGTAGGACCTTCCCCGAAGGCGGAGCCTAAAAGTGGTGGGGGGGTAAAATCAGACAAAAATGACCAGAATGAACCTCCATAAGAAATAACATGGGATTTTGGCGCCGAATGCCTATAGCTTATCTACTAAATTAATCTCGCAGGAACTAGGTCAGGGTCTTGGGAAAGTAGATCTACAAGCTCGACCTCAAGGTTTTAAGGACCATTTGTTCACGCCAGATCCTATAAAAAAGAGGAAAGTGACCAAAGTTAAAGAATAGCTTCCATCGGCAATATCTTCAGCAAGTTATCGTAAATTTCTCGAAGACAAAGAGAACTGTCAAAAGGCGGAGGCTGAAGAAAAAACGAAAGGCAGAAGAAAGCCCTAGAAAAGAAGAATCCACCCAAAAAGGTACAAAATGCGCGTGGTCCAAAATCTACGCAGGAAGCATCCATTAAATTGAAACAGAAGTGTTACAGCTTTAAAGAGGAATTAGATAGATAGTGACGCGGAAGATGATACGACTCTCCAATTTTTCTCTACGCGAAAATTTCGAGAAATATTTATTATTTATAACCTATAAGGTACCCACTTACCTCTTATTTGCTCGTTATCAGCTTATGGCCGACTACTAGATTAACGCTGGCCGACATTGTTTTTTACGGCCGTCTACTGGGATTTTTGTAATATTGCTACTGTATTAAAAAAAAAGTGTTTGGAAAGAAGAAAGTTGAATTTGATTAATCAAAATTTTATTGTTTGACATATACATAAAAATAATTGCTGGTTTGAAAATCTGGAAAATAAACAATGTGTGATCTGTCACTTTCAAACTTTGCGTTAACTGGCCGACTACTGGGACTTTTACCCTACTTAAAGGGACAATGACGTCATGTGCTAAAATTTTTTTTCGTAAGGTATTGACTTTAATTTTCTCTATACATAGTTAGCACTATTATCTGTTGATTACCTCAGTATAAAGTTAATTTTGAAACTATAGTTTTGACCCGAAATGATTATCGTACAAATAAAAATGATAAAGTGACAAGATGACGCGCACCAAAAGCGGCTAAAAGGGCGAATTCGTCGTCTTACCTTCAAAAAATATATTTTACTTTTTCTTATATTGTTTTAGCTTAGATTTCAAATCAGAGGAAAATATGTTCGAAAACCTACTACACAATCCTGGAGTAAATAGAATATGAGAATATCCAATAAGACATATTACCAGGAAAAGCGTAACTTTTACTGCAGAAAGATATCACATACCTGAACCAACTTAAAACCCTTAAAAACTGCTTACAGTAGAATATGTGAAAAGTTCTTAACTAATAACCCTGGTCGAATAATAACTCTATCTATTGTCTTACTATTTGGATCAAAATGAATATCAACTAGTGTCGAACAATATACAATTACAATCAACCCCAAATAAAGAAAACTTTAGCATTGCAGACCTTTACCTCAATTACTGAAAGCAGCTAATAGAATTAAATATTCCAGAATAAATGAACTTCTCTAGCAATTTCAAGCACTCCTGTAAAACATGCGTTAGAAATGAACTGGGAAAGAAAATTAAAAAATGTGAAAGAAAACAAATGAAAGAATTGGAGAATCATCGTTTTAATTAATATTTACACTCACGCTATCCCTACCCCTACAGAAACACGGCATGTTTCTTTCCGTCGATACTGCCGACTGTCTAGCAATTTCTAGTAACCCAGGCTATAAGAGATAAAGATGTCCAAACAGAGAACACCTTCAACGCGACAAACCCGCAGCAGAACCACAGAGACAAGGAAGGAGACAAGCACGGAAGATGTGGTGCAGCTTCCTCGTCTGGACCTTTCAAAGTTCGTCGTCCACTGCATTGCAACCTCTGGATAAGGTATTGAAGGATATCGAGTCGGATGTACAGATGGAAGCAGCAGAGGATGGAGATTCAGTACAAGAAGATGAGTAAGGGGGTGAGATCCCCTTCCCCCGCAGAGGCATCAAGCGACGATCAGGATGAGCCTCCATCAACACAGTCAACCAGGAAAAGAAAGAAGGTAAGTACAGTCTAACAATCTATTGAAAAATTGCTGGAAAATCAAAGTCAGATCCTCAAGAATCCAAAGTACATTATGAATAAACTAGAGTCACTTGAAGGTGAGGTTTGAACATCATTGACCCAACAAAAGGCAGACCACCTAAGAATAAAGTCTCTCGAGGAGGCCAAGCAATTTATAGGTTTGACCACTAGCCCGCTGTATCCCGACCTCACCACTACCGCTCCCAAGGCGATGACGCCTCGGACATCTGGCACACAAACGACCTAGATCCAGCAACCAGGAAGCCATCGCCATAGTAGTTTCAACGGAACGAAACGGCCCACTCAAGATAGCTTCCTGTTACCAAGCACCTCAACGTCCTCTTCTAAATCATGACCTGGAGGCCCTTATAACACGGGGTATCCAGACAGTGGCTATAGGAGACTTCAACGCCAAATCACCCGCTTGGAATTGCAGGCTCACTAACACCCGTAGACGGGCGATGCTGCGATTCCTAGAGGATCATGACGTACAGGCGTTAGGTCCAGAAGAACCGACATTTGACAACGGAATACATAGGCCCGACGTGCTGGATATAGTCCCGCTCAACGAGATGACCTTCATTGCCGAACTTCAAACACAAGCTGAAGGCTCCTCGGATCACAATGCCATCTTCATAAAACTAGATGATGGTGTCCATGAAGAGGAAACTTTCACTAAGATAAGAACGAACTGGGAACAGTTCCGAGCAATTTTGCAAAGGAACGTTGCACACGTTCCCAGAATCGATAGTTAGGTAGAATTAGAAGAGGCTATCATCTCTCTGGAAAACCACATCCAGGCAGCGCTAACGGAAAGCACGGCGAAAGCTGTAACGAGAAGAGTTGCAATTCCGATGGGAGAACTCCCTGAAAATACCATGCAGCTCATTCGAGACAGAAGGCGTGTTAAGAAACTGATGCAGAGGACAAGACTCCATGAGCACCGAAATGAATACAACCAACTAACTCGAAGAGTTAAAGAAGCCCTGCAAGAACAAAGGCAGAACAGATGGCAACGTCACCTAGAGTCGCTAGACCCTCAGGACAGAAGCATGTGGACTACCCAGAAGGCTCTGCGTGCGAAGCGAAAACCAGTCCCGCCCATCCACGGAGAGAATGGTATTGTCTACACTCGACAGGAAAAAGCCGGGGCTTTTGCCGACAGTTTGGAACTGCAGTGTAGGGAAAACCAGATCGACGAAGAGGACGAAGACTGGGAGGACGACGTAATTCGCAGTCAGAAGGCTGCGACGCATGCCGGATGAAGAAATAATCCCCCTGACTTCCCCTGAAGGAGTCAGGGAAATCCTGAGAAGCCTCAAACCCCGCAAAGCGCCGGGGTGCGACGGAATAGGAAACATAGTACTCAAGAAATTACCCCTCAAGGGAGTAGCAGCAATGGTTAACATTATCAATGCCATCTTGAGACTACGTTATTTCCCCACCAAATGGAAGAGAGCAGATATCATCATGATTAACAAACCAGGTAAGAATCTAACCTTTCCTTCGAATTACAGGCCCAACAGTCTCCTACCTGCGATGAGTAAAGTAGCAGAGAGGATCATCCTGAAGAGACTTAAAACCCTGACCGATGAGCTCCAGATCATCCCAGATGAGCAGTTCGCCTACCGAACGGAACATTCCACCGAGCTCCAAGTACTTCGTCTAACAGCGTACATCACGGAGGGTTTCAACCACCGTCAAGTCACAGGAGCGATCTTTAGAGATTTTATCTCCAGACTTGAACAAATATGTAAAACCGACTTAGGCAGCAAGAACTTGGTGAAGGCAATTAACACCTATGCAATACCCGTCTTGACCTACTCATTCGGAGTTATCTCGTGGTGCGATACAGAAATCGAGAAAATGCAGCGCAAAATTAGAACTACGCTTACAAAGCACAGGCAGCACCACCCGCGCAGTAACACAGCGCGCCTGACGCTGCCTTGCGCAGAGGAAGGAAGGGGAATCAGTGACATTCGTAACCTGCACAACAGTCAGATCAAAGCTCTAAGAACATACTTCCATCAAAGAAAGCATGGTTCCAGTTCCATAGGTCTCTTAACTGAACAAGTACCATATTACAAATACACTCCAGAAACAGTATTGGTAAGTTCAGATTTCAAATTACGACCGCACAATAACAACTGATAAAACCGTGCAATAGACCAGATATCACACTTTTGGATAAGAGACAAAAAACTGCATTTTTAATCGACATAGCTTGCCCTAACATTCACAATCTGCAAAGTACAATCGACGAGAAGATACAGAAATACACGGAGCTAAAATTTGAAATAAAGCGGATCTGGAAGTTAGACAAGGTACAAATTTTGCCAATAGTAATCTCGACCACAGGAATCATACCGTCAGGCCTACTAAATAACATCAAAGCCCTAGGACTGGATTCAAATCTGTTTAAAGTAATGCAGAAAGCCATCATTCTGAACACCACACGCATCACCCGCAAATTCTTAGAGGATTGAAGATGTTTTGGCTCAGGCCCGCACTTCTTTCCAATACCAGCCTAAAAATGCTGAGAGAATTAAAATTATAATAATAATGCCCAATAAGTATACACAGCTCAGTAAGCATTAACAAAGCACTACATAGGCATTACTAGTAAGAATCACTGTCTGCTAAAAACTGCTCTGTATTATTTCTGCCCTTAAAACAATTGTTAGGAAAGGCTGCACATGCAACAGAACACCAAGTAGACGCACATTTTTAGTCACATTTTACAATTTCACTATTTGTTTTCTTTAGATCCAGTTGTGACTTTTTGTCATCATTTGTAATTTTATTTGGTTATTCTCTGTCAGATATCCACCCACTTGTGCGGTATACTTCGAAGTGAGCGGACGTAAGTGCCCGGAGAGTTAGAATTGTGTTCAAGCAGCAGAGGCTACACCCAACGCGGATAGGGGAATCACGAGGAGGACCAAGGCCTAGAGGAGAAGTGCAATTATTAGCGGAGGCCCCACGGAGCCGTTGGGACCCAAGCGAAATTACCCAAGACGGAGGAGAAAGGAGCAGACAGAAGCGGACAGAAGTGGTGCGAGAACGAAGAGGGGATGGTATAGTACCCATCCATCGAAATGGAGCACCGGGAGAAGTAGGACTCGGAAGATATCGGACAAAGTCGGAAGAAGGTGTGTATCGAGTAGCTACGACTATTGTATAGTAGGCTGACAGACGAGGAATGTGAAGTGCTACAGGACGGCTAGTGGCGCTACGTTGTGATACACACCTTACAGTGGCAGAGGTAGGAACAGATGCGGTCATACGCGACATACAATGGACGGGCATAGAAACTCAGGGACGCCAGCTGTGAAGCAAGGTAGGCAGTGAGTGGAAACCGGACTTTGTGCGGGTAGCGGTTAGGCAAGGCATACAGTGCAGGGACACATGAGTGATGGTAATGTTGACGGGTAGGTAGGAAGGCGAAAGGACGCAGGTTAGACTTAGCTAACGAGATAATGACATAGTGAGTTGTGACGTAGTGGAACGTGAGGAAGGACAGGAGAGAGACAAGTGAGGTTTAGTAGAAGAGAGCTTTAGAGACATTTGGGAGCTTTAGAGGGACGAAGTGAGCTTTTCCAATAAACCACTTGAGTTTGCATGAAGTGTATCTAGAGTAAGTATACAAATTAGTATATAGTTATAAGGCTAGATTTAGGTTCGGCGACATAGAGAGATAAAAATTCACTGAAAAGACAGTAGCTAAGATAGAAAAGTAAGAGTGGTCGCAAACGAAAGGGTAGAAAGGGGACTATAAGAGGGAATAGCACCTGTGAACTGAACGCGAGAGACAAAGGTAAGATAAGGGCAAAAAGTGTATTTTAGAGACTAAGAACTGAAATATAAGTGAAAAGTGAGAGTGGAAAAATAGGACAGTGCGAGCAAAAAGTACAAAGAGGGTACAAGTACGTTTTGTCGATAATAAGAAGGACAGATCGATAAGTGGGAGGGAGAGAGTACAATATGGGGGATAAACAGGACAAAACTCCGGAAAGGACGGGATTTAGATTGAATGAAGACACATATAGAGCACTGGAGGAGCAGTATAGATCTCAAGGAAGTGTAGCAAAAATTCAACGCTACAGAGGACACCCCCAGCCAAGAAAAAAGAAGAAGGCGTGAGGACAAAGAGTAAACACCAGGAAGAGCCAGAAGAGACAGAGGAAGAAGAGAGAGAGATTGAAATAAATAGCAGCCCAGAAGGGAGGGAAGAATTAAGAAAAAAGAAACTAGACAGACAAGAAAGAGATAGGCAAGAGGAAGGGGGAACGATAGCCAAAAAGGTTGCGGATGCTCTGAGCAACATAACGGCCAATACCATAAGAGAAGTAAAGGGGAAACTATCATTTAACAGGGCAGAACAACAACAAGTCCGACTCTCAGTGGAGACATTATATAGAGAATTAACCAGAATGACAGGCAAATGTGCAAGACAAGAAAAAGAAATAGAATTAATGAGAAAGGAACGCAAACAAAGGGAGAGTAACAAGGAAACACGGCAGGGAGCAGAAGGAGCGGGGCAGAATAATCCCACAGAGCTCGGCACACTTATTGAAGAAATCAGAACACTGAGAAAAGAAATAGAAAAAATGAAACAGACCAAGAAGGCACACACAGAGATAAATGACCTAATAGAAGAAACAAGACAAATGAGGAAAGAAATAGAAGCGCTGAAGAAAGAGGGAATAAAAGCAAGGATAATTATGGGTCAACTGGAAGAGTTGAAGCAAGAGGTACCACAACTCAGGAGAGATAAGACAGGAGTAAGAGTGGTAGATAAAAGAGCAGAAGTACAAAGACAAGAAAGGAATAAGACTGCCCACCAAGGGAGAGAAGGAAGAGACAGAACAGGAAAGAAGAGATAAGAGGAAACGACAAGTAAATACCCTAGCAACAGTGAAGACAAGTGGACGGCGGCACAGAATAATACAGAAGATTCAGAATCACATGGAACAAGAAGCAAGAGAGTCGATACAGGACCTAAGGAGAGAAAAGACAAGATGGCCAATATGTCGTGAGAGGAGGAAGGAGAGAAATGGAGAACAACAGACACGCAGACTCGACTAGCGATGAACAGATAGGCACAGAACAAGATCAAGAATGGAGCACAGATGAAAGAACCAGAAGGAGACAAAGAAGAGTCAAAACTGTGCATAGAACCTATGCAGAGGCGGCAAAATTAAATAGGAGGGAAGACAGAGAAGAGACAATTAGACAAGGATGGAGGACACCAGAGAAAGAACCAGACAGACATGAATTGATTGATGGTCATAGTTCCGGAGGAAACGGACCCTAAAAATACAATTAAAGAAATTAGAGGAGCACTAAGAGGCAAAGAAATAGAGGGAAACATAAAAAGCATAAGACAATTAAAAAGCGGATCGGTGATAATAGAGCACCAGGACAGTGAGCAAAAAAGTAGAATAAAAGACATATTGGGCAAGAGCAGCAACATAAGTATTAAGGACATGGACGGCTTAGATCTGATGATTACAATTACAGGGGTACAGAAAGGATATGAAAAAGAAGAATTCATAACGGAGATGATAGCCCAAAATCCAGATATAGAAAAACAATACGGGGAAAGAACGTACGATAAAATAAAGGTAGTAACAATGTAGAAATCCCTCAAAAGAAAATTGGATACTCAGAACAGCACCGAATATATTTAACTACCTTATGCACAGAGGACATATAGTCATGGATTTCATGAAGCTGGTTGTAACCGAACACCTGGAACCCACGATATGTTTTAAATGTTGTCTATATGGACATGTAGCCAAACATTGTGGAGGCGACCCAGTGTGCCACAAATGCAGTGGAGCACACGATAGACGGAAATGTCAAGAAAGGAGACCCATGGAATGCGCAAACTGTAAGAGAGCCGGTCTGAGGGAAAGAAAGCACACAGCAAGGGATACAGAATGCTCCATTTACAAAAGAAAAGTAGAAATGATGATAAGAGACAGGAGGTCCAAAGAAAACGGAAACATCAGTAGAAATGGAGAATAGAGGCAAAAAGAAGAAAATAGGACAGATAAATTTAGGAAGGTGAGAACCTAAAACGGATAATCACGGAACATAGAATAGACATAGTATTAATACAAGAACCACCACAAAAACTGGAAGAACCAAAAGGATTTAAGAAAATAAGCATAACCAACGGCAAAACCATGATATTAATTAAAAAACATATAAAGCATACCAAAATTACACAGCTGTGCAGCATAAACAGCACAGCTATTGAGATACAAGGACAGGCGCAGAACACACTAATTATAAACTGCTACGACGAACCAGGTAGAAATAGAAACAAATTCATGGAACTGTATGACAAATGGTTAAGTAACAGGCAGACAACAGGTATAATTATAGCAGGAGACATGAACGCAAAAAGTAGGATATGGGGCAGTAAAGACGATGACAGAAGAGGAGAAGAAATAGTGGAATGGACTACAACACATAACTTCATAATAGAAAACAATAGTGAAGACCCACCCAGCTATTACTCCACTAGGGGGGAGGGATGTATAGACCTGACCATAACTAAGAACATCGTCATATCAGAGAGGACAGTACACAGAGATATAGAGACCATGAGTGACCATCGATTAATAACCCTAGATATGGAATGGGATAAACCCAGACAGGAGAGTAGAGAAAACGAGAGACTACACCTCGACATTAAAAGACTCAACTGGGATAAAGTCAGGTTGGACATAGGGAAGTACAACACGGAAATAGAATGGGAGGAGGCTGACCTCGAGGAAGAGGCGAAAAGATTACAGGGCCACCTAGAGAATACTATGAAAAAACACGAAAAGAGGAGAAAACGGAACAAAGCGATAGACGAAAAGAGTATCAAAATACAACAAGGGAAGACAACAGGAGAGAGAAAGAAAACATATATAAAGAAGCCAGAAGACACTATAAGAATACCATAAAAATCAAAAAACAGGAACACATACGTAATAAACTAACGAACAATGGAAATGACCCATGGAAAATGGCACACAAAATAATATACGAGAGAACAAGAAAACACCAAGTGTCCACGAATCTGGCCCCCTGAAAGGAGGCCAAACCCTGCCTCTACGGGGACGCCGTGAAGCGACGCCGCCGTGAGAGGTGGAGCACAGCCGTGTGTGCTGGCATTGTACAGATAGCGGCCGTGGTTACCCAACTCATGCGCGGAGTGTTCCCACGTTGCTGGAAGCGGCGACTGAGAATGTGCCATTTCCTTAATTTAGATCTGAAAAATACTTAAACAAAACCACCTGGGTGTCGTCCGTAGACGAGATAATATCTGCAAGCAAGTTTCTTGCGAGCAGCGACACAACTGCGAGCCAAAAGCAGTGTATCGATAAATAAAAATAATTAAAATATTTCCACCTGGGTGTCGTCCGTAGACGAGATAATATCTGCAAGCAAGTTTGTTGCGAGCAGCGACACAACTGCGAGCCAAAAGCAGTGTGTCGATAAATAAAATAATTAAAATATTTTCAAGTCTAAGTCCTAGATAAACAGAGTGGCTAGGTCGGACGTTTGCCGACGTGCAGCTAGGCACTCTGTGGTCAGCCCTAACTGAAAATTTGAATAAAATACCTTGTCTGAATTTAGGAAGCGTCTGTCATTCGCGTCTTAACAAGAGCAGGGGCCTAATTCCTTCTCAACGCTCCGGTACGCTCGTTGAGTCGAAATGCGTCCCTTAGTTTGCCGAATTCCCGACGAGGCGAGTGGCTCAAGAGACCAATGTGGACGAGGACGTCGCCCACGTTGAAGTCGCCTGAGTCGGCTTTTCTCGAACAGTGCTGAATTACACAGCGGAAATCAGGAGCAGAAATGTTTCGTGGAGATCAGGATGGACAGTGGCGTATGAACTGACTTGCCACTGGATGATTGGAGCATGCGGTGATATGATGTTGGATGCGGAGTACAGTTGATTCAGGAGCGGCTGATGTCTTGGAATCGGTGCCACGAGCAGGTAGAGTTATCTTTTTACTCTGCCGTGGTGAGGGGAACAGATCGAAGCGAAGCGAAGCACTTTCGTTGACACTTACCTAGTCCCTGTACGGCGACGAATTCTCTCACACTGTCTATAAAGTCTTGCGCGGTTGACCAGTCTATACGAGAGTTCGTATTTCGTAGTAACTATCGGAGTGTCAACTTGAAGTGTAGAATCCCTCGAAGACGTTGCTGTTCCTTATCTTCGTGATGGCGGCAACCTTGAGAAAGGCTAAGCCGAGTTCGTAAATTTTGTGTGCAGTTTTCGAATACCTTTATTAGATTTGATTTTGGTGTGTCTAGTTGTCACACCAAAATCTCGAGAGTTTTGGGTCGTGTAAAATATTAATAATATTTTGCCACGAAACTGGGTAAACTGGGCCGTTGCGGTGTATTGACGATACACCGCCGGAACTGGGATTAAATGATAAATAAGTTAAAGTGGATTGCAGCCTGACAGAATGACAAAGTGGAATTAAATAATAAAAGTGAAAATTTGAAATCTGGAGCGAGTGATGCCGCGGCGGCTGCTGGCGATCGACTGACTACCAAGTGCAAAACGCGTTTATTTTATAGATTCGAGTCGCACCAATGGAGAGCGCGCAAAGTTGCAAGCGCTGAGGGGTGGAGCCTAAGCGGGCTGCGCCGATTCATATAAATATGAATCGCTGTCCACGGAAAAAGTCTCTTTCTTGGTCTTCCGGCTACGAGACGTTCCGTGCGTGAAGGGGGACCATAATGGCTGGCGACTGCCAGACGTTCCCTGCTTGGATGGGGACCATAGTGGTCGGCTGCTGCGACGCTTGCCCTACAGTGTAGGGGGCCGTGGTGGTGATGACCATTGGAGGCCGGTGTGCGGGTTTCGAGGCTCCTGGCTGCCGTTGGTTGACGTCTTCAGGTTGGGTGTCAGGGTGCGGCGAGACGCACCTGCCCGGAAGGGTGGCCGGGCCGGTGAGCTGCTGGGCGACGCTCCCGGTGTGAAAGGGGGCCGACACAGTCGGTGCGACGTCCCTGCCAGGAAGGGGGTGCAGTGTGGTTGGCTTCTGTGCGACGCTCTTGTCAGGAAGGGGGTCCAGTGTGGTTAGCAGCGGTGCGACGCTCCCGGCGTGAAAGGGGACCACCCGGGCCAGGTTGGCTGTGGTGACGGCTAGCAGATGAGCCAGCTGCTCGTAGCTGGGTAGGGTGGTTGCCGTCGCTTCGGTGGTAGTGGTGGACCTAACCCTCCTAGGTTCTTCCTGGGGAGGCGTTGACTCGTGCCCTGTGGGCGTCGTCGTTCTGATGCCGGGGTTAGCTGATGTGTTGGCGGCGTCAGTTCTAGACGTTCGGCGACGATGGTGCCCCATAATGCGTTGGAGGGAGGTGTGGACGCCCTGGAGAATTCCTGGCCCTCCCGGAAGTCGGAGTCTTGATGTGGCGTGGCTGCGTTGGACGTCGCTGGGGCTGCCTCGTTGAGCGGGGGTCAGTGGCGTAATTCGGGGGTGGCAAGGGGTGGCAGTTGCCACCCCAGAATTGTCCAACCCAGTATTTTACCAACCCAAAATTTTGACGGCAAAAGTTTTTGCTATTAAAGCTGATTAGACTCAAGACATAACAAAGCACAAACAAGTAGCTATTATCTTGAGGCATGTCAAGTTAAAAGTTTATAAGTCATTTAATGGGTTTTAACATGTTACAAAAACTGGCGTCGAAACACTGAACTTAAGAACATTTTGATTTCACTGGACTTGAACATTAAAAATCCGCGTGCTCAGTGCTATGATGGGGCCTTGAACATGTAGGCCAATATTATATAAAAGAGAATTATGGAAGAAGCCCCAACGCCAGTGTTCATTCACTG
Source organism: Stenurella melanura (assembly GCA_963583905.1). NCBI lineage: Eukaryota > Metazoa > Arthropoda > Insecta > Coleoptera > Cerambycidae > Stenurella > Stenurella melanura. The sequence continues at coordinate 68,838,279 of OY757318.1, forward strand.
CAATGCACATATATTGAACTTGTGCATTGTAAGCGTGACTTCAATAAGAAACACTGAAGTATTTAAGTGATACCAGACGGGCTTGTCGTGTTGGAGCATTGCGTTCTTTGTTAGATCATTTTGAAACCACTCTGCGACTCTACAAGAATTTGCACTGACAGACCCTGACAGTGGTGGACAAGCCAATGCTTTGTTAAAAAGTATGGAAGACTTCAACTTTGTGTTTGACTTGCTATTACTAAGGAGAGTTCTAACACAATGCAACTTACTATCAAAGACCTGTCAGGCAAGCAGTGTGATCTACGAAGTTGTGAAATCTGTAAAAAACAGCACAATCCTTCAGAACAGATGAGTTTTTTATTCAGTTGTTCAATCACTGCACATAAATCACTGACAAGTGCGGGTTTAGAGCAGCCAAGTTGCCAAGAAAGGACAAAATTTCCTCTAAAATTGGGGGGAGGGAGTAAAGTTCCATTTGAATCTGTAGAGCAGTATTACAAAGTTTCAATCCTTGGTCCGGTTATTGACATCCTAAACCAGGAGATAGAGAGCAGACTTCAAGAAAACAACCTAGATGTACTCAACCATTTAAGCAATGTTTTAGGTGGAACTGACGTAGATATAGAAAGTGTAAGGTATGTGTGCAAATATTAAACTTTGGGCAGTGAACTTCTTCTCTCTGAACTGAGATGTTTTTGCAATATGGAAGAGTCAAAAAACAAAAATATGAGAGCTGACATTCCCGTTGAGAGGCATTTGAAAAGTGTGTTCTCTCTACTTTTTGAACTTTACCGTTTGTTTTTTGAACTCAGCATCCTGTGAGAGGTCTTTTTTATGCTTGTGGCGGTTGAAAACATGCACCAGGCTTACGATCGGCCAAGAGAGGTTGTCCTCGTTTGCTCTTCTGGCTATCGAAAGGAGTGTTGACATAGACATTTCCAAAGTAATTGACGACTTTAATTCAAGCCAAAAGAGAACACTTCATTTTGTATAAAAGTAACTTGTGATGATGACATTGAGTAAAAGTGGAATAAAGCTTTGTTTTTTGTATGGTGTTTACTTCATTTTTACTTACATGATAAAAGATCAAGCAGAACACTCAATCAATTAAAAATAGGCCTGCTCTTGAGTTCTGTGTAAATGATATCTACTATACAAATTACAAATAGTTTGGCTATTAATTAAAGTAATTAACAATAAATATTTAGAGAATGTTAGCAATTATTTTGTGAAAATAATCTGAAAAAGCTTAAAAAGTCCACAATTTAATGTTATTTTTTTTTATTTCCCGGGGGAGGACCTCTGCACCCACGTTATACGTGGGGGCATTCCATACCCCCCCAGACCCCCGGACCCGGTACACCTTGCCACCCCGATTAAAAAGATGAAATTACGCCCATGGCGGGGGTGTCTCTTGCGAGAACAGATCCCCCTCTATGTCGGTCAGGACTGTGTTGAATTGTTTGCCGCTTCTAGTGGCCATAGTTTCACTTTGTTTTAATATTATGAATATTTATTTTATTATTATTATACTTTATCACTACTATAAATAAAACAACTGGTTTTATGAAAAGTGCCAGGGGAGCACTGTGATCGTAGCTTACTGCTCGTAGTTAACTCTGTGGAGAGCTGTCGAAGACTGGATGCTGGTTGCTGTGGCCGGTGTCATCGGCGCTCAGCTCAGACAAGTTATGACTTGTCTGGCGCACCGCTACCCACATATATAACCTCGGTCCAAAATTTTATATATATACTAAAAATTTTGACCAATCAAAAGCTCGGATTTTGGCCCAAACTTCTATAAAAGAACACGCCAAAATCCAGCAAATCAGTCTTCAACGAGTCTTCAACGAGTCTTCAACGAGTAGTCTTCCAGAAGTCTTGCAGCATCGATCATTGAGCACAAGTGTGAACGCCAAAGCTGATGAGGCTGCTCCCTTCTTTATGTTGTTAAGTGACAGTGTGTTTTATTACCCTCGCCCGTCCAAGGCGCCTCTCTGGGCTAGCCATCCAGAATTTATAAGTGACTAGTGAAGATGTTCACACGTAGTGGCAAGGCAGTAGGCACTGGGGTCACGGACGACGCTCCGGCCACGGCCCCCCCTCACTGCACGGTGCCACCGACAGCATCTAGCCACGAAGTGCTCCGCCACCACGACGCCCAGGCAGGGGGTACTGGGGTCACGAACGACGTCTCCACGACGGTGTCCCCCCACTGCATGATGTCCAGCGCAGCAACCCGGCACGGCGAGGTAAGCATAAGCACCGATCTTTCTTTAGGCACTAGTGCTACGAACGACGCCGCCGCCCCTTTATTGTACGGCACCTAGCACAGCACCTAGGCACAGCGAGGCAGGATCCGCTACGAATATGGCACTAGGCACTGGGGCCACGAATGACGTCTCCACGACGGTGCCCCCTTACTGTATGGTACGCAACACAGCAACCTGGCACACAGACATGGTATTAGGCACTGGGGCCACGCACGACGTCTCCACGACGGTGCCCCCTCACTGCATGGTACGCAACACAGCAACCTGGCACAAAGACAAGGCAACGGAACTGAGGTTGGACAGTGACGGTTCCATGGCGATGCCCCCTCACTGCATGGTACGCAACACAGCACCTTGGCACAAAGACACGGCAATGGAACTGAGGTTGGACAGTGACGATTCCATGGCGATGCCCCCTCGCTGTATGGTAGGCCCAACAGCATTCGGGTCAGTGACGATTCCTTGTCGTCGGAAGACCGCCGCTTCGCCAGATTCTCTTCCACACATGGAGAAGCTTCCACCTCCGGCCCAGAGCTACCCAGCGACAGCCAGTACAATATTGCTACCACCCCCGACTGGCCACAACTATTCAGCGACGCCTCGCTGACGCCTCGCCGCCAGCCGGCCACCCCTCGCTGCATGGTGCCATCAGCAGTAACCTGCCCAAGTCAAAGTCCATCACCGAATGCACAGCATCTCGTCTCGCCTACCTCGCCGGCCGGTGCCTACCAGACGACAGCGCCTAGTGCAACGCTAAACAGACAACAAATAGTGCTCCAAGGGCAAACGACCGGGACGATCCCAGTCCCCTCTGCAGCCATGACAGAGAATCTCCAGCCAAGCCTGGGACTGCCTACGTACGAGCAGTTGGCACAACTGCTGGCCCTGACCGCCTCCAATTTGGCGCAAGTGACCCAGCAACAACAAAATTGCTGGCCACCCATCACTGCACGGAGCTCACAACAGCCGTATGACGCCCCAGAGGCTAATTTCCGTGGACACCGGCGAGTTTTTATATGTTTGCAGCGTCTCTAGGCGCGCTCTGATTGGTCCGCGCTAGTTGTGCCGAGGTCATAAATATAACCGCGGCGCACCTAGCCGTTCATTTCACCGAGAGCAGCGCTGGCGATGACATCGCAGATCTGTGCCTCTCCATTTGGCTGTCGACGCTCGAACTGTGCACATCTACAATGCTTGCTCGGAGGGAGCTTATATCTCCTGGTGCACACCGGAGAGGATACTTATGACTTAAAATGAATGTTTATGATAATATGCACTTGTAATACTAATAAAATCTTAAAGTTAACTAAAATTACTATGCTAAATTTGGCTGAGAGCCTGATATGAAATGTTAGAGTGGTAAAGCTAGCCACATTTAGATATAATTATTACTAGATATAAAGGGGAGAATGTTTCTTAGGTCCTAAGTAAAATTAAGAAATTTTTATGGTTTTCCTAGCTTGGGCTTAGGGCCCGATGACACAAGACATGGGCACAATAGAAAAGAAGGACGGGAAATGGACCACATCGGACGAAGAAACCAGGGAGAAACTGGTAAGGCAATACTTCCCTAAAGACAACCCAGAAGAAGATGACCAGCAACAAAGAGAACTGAGGGATATACAACTTGAAGAGTACACAAATGACCTGGATTTCACAGAAGAAGAAATAATAACAATAATAGAAGAGCTGGAAGAGGGGAAAGCTGCAGGGGTAGATGGCCTTCCGAAGGAAGTGATTAAAAGAGGTTTCCCCAGAAGAATTATAAGATATGTAACAGAGCTGTACAACCGCTGCCTAAGAAGAGGAATATTCCCAAAAATATGGAAGATATCGAGAGTAGTCTGGATACCGAACGGTAACAACAACAAATGGAGACCAATCTGTATAAACCCTATTATGGGAAGATTATTTGATAAAACAATAGCAAAAAGAATAAATCACCATATGGAACATAATAAGAAGTTTGACAACAACCAATTCGGCTTTAGGAAAAATAGGTCAACAATACATGCAATAGAAAACGTTATTGAAAAAATTGAGGACAATAAGAAAAAAAAGAAACATACTCTAGTAGTCACTCTTGACATGGCAAACGCCTTTAACTCGGCATGGGCACCGTCCATCAAAAGACAATTAAATAACCAACAGATACCGTCAAACCTGGCAAGGATAGCTATCAACTTTCTGGAAGATAGACATATTGAAACAGGAGGAATTACCTTTAGGACTGAAAGAGGCTACCCACAAGGCTCTAGCCTAGGGCCAGTCCTATGGCTTATTATCATGGAGGAGTGGTTCGACAGTATTACGGAGGACTCAGACCAAGAAGATCTCATACAAGCATTTGCAGACGACCAGATTCTAGTTATCACAGGATACTCTCTGAAATCAATTAAAGAAAAATGGAAAAAATATAGCAACAAAAGCGAAGATTGGGCAAAGAAAAACAGACTAACGTACAATAACAACAAAACAGAAGCCATATTTATAGATGCCAAAACGGGAACAAGAAATCCAAGAATCAAGATGCAAGAACACAGCGTTAAAATAACACACACCGTTAGATACCTCGGAGTCACGATCGACAATAAACTCAATTGGATAGAGCATGTAAAACAATTAAGTAAAAACACCATGGAGAAGGCGAATAAATTATTTATCACAGCGCGAGCGGGCAGAAAATGGGGCACTAGCAAAAAGGCACTTAAGATGAAGAAGCGATTAAACCGATGGTACTTTATGCGGGTGAAATATGGGGAAAAAGGGCAAAGGACACCAGGGTAACTAAACAGCTTAGGAAAATGGAGAGACCTTTTCAATTAGCAATTAGGAGGGCGTATAGAATGAGCCCTACCGCAGCATTATGCGTGATCGCTGGGTGCACTCCGCTCGAAGTGGAGACACACGGAGAACACCTCTTCAGGAAAAGCCACAGGAGAGAGATAGAAGCAACGAAGATTAAATACCCCACGATTGCACACCCGGCTGAAGCATCATGTAGCCAATAAGAGTGGAGGGAAACACAGGTCCGTACCTACACTGACGCAACACAAAATAGGCAAGGTGAAGTAGGATATGGCATCACGATAAGATCAGAAACAAACACATGGATAGACCAAAATGGGAAACTGAGAAGAAATACAGATATAAATAGGGCGGAAGCCTGGGCAATAAGGATAGCGATAAGAAACATCAGTACAGCAAGGCCACAAGAGGACATACAGATTTATACAGATTCTAAACTCACTTGTGACAGGATATACGGCAATAAAACAACAAAAGATCCAGTTATACATAACATTAGAAGATACATTCAAGTGGGATGGAAAGTAGGGTTAAAGACAGAAATAATATGGCAGAAGAGAAATCAGTCGGAAGGAAACAGAAGGGCAGAAAAACTGGCAAAGGATGCAATTACTAACAGAGAGTTGAGGGAGGAAGACGCAGGAAAAACAAAAAACAACTTATACAGGAAAAGGAAGACAGCAAAATGCATGAGTGGCAAAGAGCCTGGCAAGAAAATCCCAATGGTAGAGAAACATACGAGACAATACCCAACGTAGGAAATTACCTACTAGATCTAAACTGGAAATTGACACAATTGATAACAGCACATGGACATATGCAAGTCTACTATAGACGATTTAAGCTAAGAGACACGGACGGGCAATGTAGATGTGGAGAGGAAGAAGAAACAAAACAACATATTATAAATCGATGCAACACACATAATAGAGTTGAGGCTAAGAGAACCATGACTGAGTATTTAGCAAGCATAGGAGAGAACTATCCCCCAGGATAATCAGACGAAATAATGAGGTAGAAAAATTAGGCCAGTGCAATGCATGGGCGGAGAACATGATTACAGACGATGAAGGAGACTGAACGGCCACAACAGAACCTCGTAGGGCGGGACCATATGGCCTCGACCCTCTGCTAATTTAAACAAAAAAGAGGCGAGAGGAGAAGGGTGGGTTCCCCTGGTTTGGGGTTCCGCTAGATTGAGGGAATGGGTTGATAAAGGCCTAATGCCGAAAGGTGGGTGGGTCATCCCGCAAGGGTAAACTTTATCTCTTGTCAGATATCCACATTTTCTGGGAAAGGGTAAATTGGGAAGGAGATCGGAGAATGAATTGGACACTAAAATTTTATGCGTTTTATTAACTGCTTGCAAATCCAGGATTTTGTGTTAGGTAAGGGTCTAAAGCACGCCTTGTGAATAATTTATACAATTAAAATTATTTCGCAGTGAGCAGGGTTTTAAGCTGCTTCGTTAGGTACTTCAGTTGCTAGCTAAGCTAAGTGCACTAAATCACTGGACTACTTACTGTCCCCTGTAATATTCTTTTTATATGCAGTAGGAAAGCGTCTTGTGTAGGACGCGGACGTAGCCAAAGTAAGTCTAATAACCTTAAAGAAAAATAAATGCTGCCTAAGCAAATCTAACGATTTAAATTCACTACGGCCATGCAGATTCACATAGGACTTACGAGCATCTTCAATTACACGATCATCAATTGCATCGCAGTTATCTCCAAAATTAATCAAATTATATAGTTGGCCTGTTCGTTTTAAAGCAACTGTAACTGCTCATTTTTTCATCTTCGTAAAGGAAAACTGACAGGTCACACAATACTAAGATACCCTTGTCGTGTACCCACACAATTTTTGTAGGTTTTCTATTTTGCAAAAATTAAACATACCTTGCGCAAATATTATTGTGTTCGCTTCTTCATGACTGCACTTCAAATTGAATGCTACGCAGGAGGAATCCAAGTTCACATTGTTGGGCAACATAAATGTCATTATTTCCACCAATATTCTAAAATGTATTTTAGATTATTCGCTTTATATTTGTTACTATTTATAAAGTAATTCCAGTATGGAATGAGAATTGTGTCTGTTATGGCGAATTCATAGGATTCTGATGGGTTTTTTTAAGTCATACCATACATTTTCTTAAATCTGAAATTTCAGCCAATTTTTATTTTTTAATCTCAAATTAGTATAACTTGACGATTTCATACTGCATTTATCCTCCTAAGCCAAAATGACGTAACTCAAAATTTGCTAAGCAAATTGGGCGTACTTCAAAGTTTCCTTGTTATTTGATTGACTTTTTTCAATAATCATCAAACCATTATTCCTGCATCTATATTTTAACACACTATATTTTAAAACCACGTGTTTATAACATAACACATAAATGATTGTTTCGTTATCATCGGTGATCTACTGATCAACAGTAATATAATACCTTAATCAAATTAGTTATTAGACTAATGGCTATACACAATTACACAGACTGAATTCTGCCTTTGCTGTCACGTTGCGCGTTATCATAACAAGACATTATTACGATCGAATTAAAAAATCTGTAAATCGAAAACTGTATGAGATGATATCGAGCTAATTTTTTTTGCAAAAACTTTGTTGATCTTTAGACCATATTTCATTCGCATATAATATATAAAAAAATTAAGCATTTAATGTAGTTCTCAGCACGTTGAAATTTCAAACACACAAATTTCGTTCCTGTGATTTAGGATTTATTTAGAAAAAAATCGTAAGTGATTTTAAAACTCTACTAGTACAGACATATGCGCTCATATCAGTAGTATGTAAAGAAAACAAATCAGATCAATATCGCATGTAGTTAATTTTCTAGCGAGAGGTATAAGTTTAAAAACACGAATTCTTGAAATAACATTCCGCTATCTTGTGGAGAAGTTGTGCAATCCCCAAGTCCAACAAGCCATTTCTGATGCCCATTAGGACCCTCTTTCGATATACGAGCTTAAAACTTATTTACCTTATTGGAATGGGTCTTTTCAATTTTTAATGCTTTGGACTCCTTGATAAATGGTTTTCTGGCACAAGGTGCAGATGACTTCCTTGTTTGTGTCTCCTTCTTTAAGCCATGACGACCACTGATAATTGAAATTAGGATTAATCCAATCCTTATTAAATATGGTTGGTGTTGACATGGCTGCATTAGTAATTGGTTCTAGTTCAATTTCAATAGTAATCACCTTTTCAATAAAAAGCAAATAATATTAAAATAATTTTTTAGGCATTTTAAATCGATGGGGAGTGTGAGAAACGACGATAAAACCATAGTAAACTGTCAGTTACTGCACATTCAGCCACATGCCATATTCTAGTACAAAATAGAAATGTACACTCTTTACTTTACTTTTTGTAAAAGTAGATATTTACCAGAGAGAATGATGAGCAAACTAATAGATAAACAAAGACAAATATATCTAACGTAAACTTGATGCCAACCTTTCCACTGCAATAGAGCGCTGCGCCAGACTTTTTAGCGCAATTTCATATACTACGTTTACATGATGCTCGGGCGGAAGAAAGATAGTAGGGTTACATGATGGTTTTCGAAGTAGATAATTTTCCCTGACTTTTTCTATAAATTTATAAATTTCCTGACTTTCCCTGATTTTCCTGACCAAAATGAAATTCCCTGACTTTTCAAGTTTTCCAAAAAGTATACACCCTGTTCACCATAAACATTTTTAAATTATTGTCAACAGCAAGGAAAAGTACACTGCCACACCAGTGATGCAAAATTTCAAATTTCATTTCGAAAGTTTCAATTTCACTTTGAAACTTCGGAAAGTTTCAACATACCCTCATAAATTTCTGAAATATCTGAATTTTATGAAAGCTTCAGATTAATCTGAAAACTATCACGTTTTTGAAACTTTCATGAAAGTTTCAGCTGTAAAATATGTATTTCTGTTACATCAAACAAATTTCGCACGTTTTTTTTTACTTGTTTTCAACTAATGAGGATCAAAGTCTGGTTTTGACATTTATTTTAGAGATTAGGTTAGGTTAGCTATTCTATACGTATAAGAATCCTGCGTTTCATTTCTTTTGTTCCTTTCTAGGTTCCTAGGTTCAATTACATTTGCATTAATAAGAAAAACTTATTTTGAATGAAAAAATATATCAGTAATATAATTTCACTAAGGTCATTGATTAATATCGTAATGGTAATGTATTGTTAGAGTTTGGATTTTAATCTGAACCTACCCGGACAGGGACCATATTCTTGAATCAGAGAGTGGAAGACCTGAATGTTTTATCTTTATTTATCTCACTACGTTTCCTTCTTTTCCTTTCTCCCGAAGTAAACATTCTCTCCAGTGGAGAATGGGGGTCCAGGAGATTTTGAAATTATATTGACAAATTATCTACTCGTGTATTTTGAAAAATGTATTATTTTTAATTTTCACGAATATAATTGTAAGTTCTAATCTTATTAAAGAGAAAACAAAATATGTTTTTCATATGAAAATGAAATATTGAAAGGTAAAAACTTGAGACTAGCTTCAAAGTGGTATTTATTAGTCATTAACCCTCGGAAATTAAAAAATTTACGAATGTTATACAGAACTTAAGTTTCCTATCATTTCATGAAATATTTCAATGAAATTTCACTTAACTTTCGTAATATTAGGAAATATTCAAGTTTCATAAAATGAAAGTTTCATTGAAATTTCGCGAAAGTCTCATGATACTTATAATAATATTTAATTTAATATTTTAGAAATTTTATAAATTTCAGATGAACTTAGAAACTTTCAGAAAAATGTCATTGAAATTTCACAAATTTTAAGTTTCATGAAATTTTTCATCTCTGAATGTTATGAAATTTCATCACTTCATGAAATATTTCAATGAAATTTCACTTAATTTTTATAATATTAGGGAACTATTTAATTAAATTTCATAAAATGAAAGTTTCATGAAATGTTTCATCTCTGAATGTTATGCAGAACTCAGTGGCGTAGCGGACGGACCCGCAGGGCCCGCGGTGTTGGGGGGGCCCCCAGCTCTTGAGGGCCCCCGACTCTAGAAATTTATGACGCAAAAATATCATTGAAATTAAAAATTACATTCATCTTAAACATCAACATTCAATAGTCAATATTATATATAAATATTTTAATACAGTAATGGTTGATAAAAATATGATTTCGCATATAATTAATTTTAGTAGAGGCCTCCGATTTGTCAAATAATTGAGGTATAGAACAAGAATTTCAAAAAAAGAGAAAAAGGCGTGTTAAAAAGTTTTTTGATTAATTCGTAGAAGATGAACGACTTACAGATTCCGAAACATCTTTTAAAGTAGAGGTATTTTATATATGCCAACCTTGATATTGTCATTCAACAGATTGTTGGCCGATTTTCTGGGATGAGCGAAGTGGTAAAGAGATTTTCCTGCTTGAATCCCAAAACATTATCAACGTTGAATGACGGTCAGCTTTATTTGGAAGATAGCAATCTTGCTGAAAATTATTCTGAAGATTTATCGGCAGATTTTCCCTAAGAAATGTTTTGAGTACACAAATAACAGAAATTGCGGATTCTTCAGTCTTTTGTTTTGCTATATTCCCTATTAGTATAAGCGGTACGCATAAAAATCTCACGAATAATGCAGAAAGCAAGTCCTTTGGCATGTATGCTTTGCATATTTATAGAAGTAATTTGACCCGCAGCACTTTGACCCCTGACCTCATAGACAAAAATGGCAGCCATTTTCAAAAATTCGGGTAAAATGTTTTAAAACAAAAGAAGAATATATCCAAAGACTGTTATCAAACTGTAGCTGAACGCTTTACGGTTAGCAAATGTAACAAAAATAGTCATAGTGCAAGAATAATAGAATTTGTTTAAAAACTCGGCGGCTATTTTAAACTTCAACATTTTTTTAAAATAATGCAATATGTTATGTGAGGTATCGTTTAAGTATAATTTGAGGTCGCTGACTCCAATGGTGATGTCAAAAAATAAAATTCTAAAGGAATTATAACAAAAATACAATTCTGAAGTTAGAAAGATGGCTTTTATTAACAAAATACAAAATAAAATCATAACAGTTTCATCGTCATCGCTACTGGAATCATATGGCTTGTAATTAAAAAAAAAATTAACAAGAAAGTATTTTAATAAATGTAGAAGGCCCTATACCTTTTGCTGCTACATTTTCCTTTGCATTTCTTGCACTTAAGGGTGCAGGGGAAATCATTTTTTCTGCATAGCCAACGCATGGTATTACAATCGCTTGAACAACCGCATTTTTCTAGCTCTCTACAACCTTGCCAGATTCCTGGAAATTTGGATCAGATGGGCTTCCATCCATTTTCAATAATTTTCCATCCCCATTTACTTGATTGGTGGACTTTCCAAAACATCAGATCTGTCCTAGATTTGACCTACTTGATATGCTGCTCTAAGGGCCAGTTTTACAATACCAGGTTCAGCGTAGGTTCAACTGAGCCACGGCTCAAGCTGAACCGGAGCTCAGGTATATTCCCGTTCTGTAAAGCGTAATTCATCCGGGTTCAGTAGTGCTAGGTTCTGTTACTTTCAAATGTCAGATGGTAGTGTCGGCGTTTGCACACTGTAGATTTTGTAGAATTTGTGATGTGACATTAGCACAAACTAGTGGGTAGTTTGTGGACATTAGACATTCGGCATTCATGATAGTTACCTGTGATTCATATTCAAGAGTTTTACAATACAAACGTGAACCTTAGTTTTTGTTTTGAGAGAATATGAATGATAGAAAAAGATCTGCAAACTTTTCTGCCAAAGAGGAGTCTATACTAATCTACTCGGTAAGAAAATATAAAAATATCGTCGAATTCAAGCTTTCTGATTCCCCAGCAAATTTCCAGAAAGGAGACCTGGCGAAAGATAGAAAGTTAATTTAAGTATTTCTGGAGAGAATTCCCGTAATGATAAAGTTCTAAAAAAAACGATAATATTAAAAAGAGAACGAAAAAGAAGTTCCCTGATGAAAAATTGTATGTGCGAGGTACTGGTGGTGGTCTTTATCGAGAAACCAAAGTTACGATACTGGGTGAGGAAGTCAGAGAACTTCTTGGCTCGAGCAAAATTTCACAGTTTGATGGAGATACAAATAAGTTGATACAAATATACTTTGAACATATCTGTTTAAAAATTGTTAGTCTACAATAATAAATTTCTTTTGCAAATCGTTTTCAACATTTTATTCCAGCAATAATGGAGCAATCCGATGGACAGAATCAAGCTCTTAAGTCTGTTTGAAGCCAAGAAGATTTGAACGAAATAATTATTGAAGAAGCTGTATCTCTGGACGTTTTAGAAGACCACAGTACGTTGTACGCACTACTTATATAAGTCCATATTCGAGTTATTTCCTTTTCAGTATATGCCTGCACTTCAAGCCCATCGCAACTCTGAAGTTCTACCCGAAAACAGGAAAAGAAATTCAGCCACAGATAGAAATTACAGTAGAAATTAGCAAAAGTAAATAATAGGTACCTACGTCACAGATTTTCTTACACTTTTTTTCTACTTTTGTAGTGTCTCAAAGTCAAAATTAATCAGGAAATTGGTGAAAGTACAGTCCGGCCATGATAAGGGCAAGTAAGTCTAAAGTCCTTAAGTAGAATACTCGATGCAAGTCTGAAGCTGCAATTAGCAGAGTTTCCCAGTGGGCAGCTGCAAAATGTGCTGTAGCGCAAAAGCACGTTTTATGGAAAAAGAACAATGCCAAAAACTCAAATTTATGAGAAAAGCATGAATTGGAGATGATGAATATGAAGAGGAAAGCAGATGTGGAAATAGAGCTTATGAGACAATATCATCGAGCAAAATTGAAAATATTAGAAATTCAAAAGGCGGCGTTATTTAACAAGAAGTTATAAATTGCCTACAAATTCACCTCTTATAATTGCAGAGGGCCGTGTTCTAGAAAATTACCTTCATTTTATATTTTTTTATTATATCAATTATTTATTTGTATTTACACATTTTATACGATATTAAGTAAAAGCTAAGTTTTCTTAAAATAAAAAATTAATTTTTAAAATATTTATTTATTTTTTACACTCACGAACAAACATGCTCGTCACCATATGATGTACAATGAGTGTTTATAACCTAAACCTAAAAGACTGTTACATAACATTTTTCACAGAAGTCCAATAAAATAGTTTATTAACTGTAATGTGACTGTATCATTGTCAATCACCCTGTTATCCCCCATATTCTCCACCACCACTTCATCGACAATGTTAATAGCTTCTTGCTGTTGGTCATCAACTGGTGGTATTTCCTCATGCCGCAAACATGCTATATTGTGCAGTATGGCAGTTGCTGCAACAATGGCTTCTACTTTCGATCTTCAGTGGAGTCCCCAAGGAAAGAACAGGAAATCGCATTTTCCAAACACCGATACACCTTTCAACTGGATTTCTTCTTATTACTTGGGGCTCGTTAAAAAGGGAATAATAGGGAATAATATTTATTCGTTCGGTAGGGAGTAGACCAGGGCTAGCAATATACTCAAATGTTTCTATTATATCATCATATCATCACCCCAATTATAACGCACTTTTACATAGTAATAAAAGTTACTTTTTTACAAATTGGCCGCCATTTTGGAATTACATGTCCGGAAATCGAAGTGCTGCGGGTAAATTTAATACAATGAATGTGTACAAATCACATGCAAATTTTCTTGCTTTCTGCATTAACCGTCAGATTTTGCCGATTTTCTCGATGTACCGCCTAAACTATACAAAAAATCATAAAACTTTACTGTTAAGTGTTCCAAATGTTTTCATTGCCATAAAATTATTCTTAACACTACCAGTTATCAGGTTATCGAAAGAATGCAAAGATTTCATTAATATTTTTATATATAGTTTTTCCTTTAGTTCTCATAGATAGCTTTTCTTTCCACTGTTTGCAAAATCCTATAAAGAAAGTGTTTCATTACTATAAGCAAACAAATAATAAATAATTCACTTTTAAACTACCAGTTACTGTTGCTACAGCTGAAAGCTGATTTTCAAAATTAAAGCTTATTAAGACGTTTGTACGAAATTCGATGACACAAGAAAGACTGTCAGCATTATGTGTATAAAGTATTGAGAAAGAGAGAGCAAGGAAGTTAGATACTGATCAAATCATCGAAGACTTTGCTAAAGAGAATGTACGCCGCTGTCGAAAAACTTTATAATTTAAGTGAGTTTTTTATTTTATGGGGGCCCCAGCCATACATTTTGCGGGAGGGCCCCGAGATTTTCAGCTACGCCACTGGCAGAACTTAAATTTCATCACTTCGTGAAATATTTCAATGAAATTTCACTTAACTTTCATAATATTATGGAATTTCATAAAATGAAACTTTCATTGAAATTTCGCGAAAGTTTCATGTTTAATTTTATATTTCAGAAATTTAATAAATTTCAGATGAATTTCGAAACTTTCACAAAAATGTCATTGAAAATTTCGCAAATTTAAGTTTCATGAAATTTTGCATTACTGTGCCACACCCCTGTTCTCTTGTTTATACCTTTCATCATACATTTTTGATACAGTCGTCAAAAGATGCGACAGTCTTCATTCTAAATTGTCAGAATATACAAATTTATCTCTTTACCATAAATAATTTTCAGTCAAGTTTAAGCAACTTTATTACACTACATGCTACATTTTTCAAAATACAAAGTGTTAGATAAAATACGAGAGGGTTCATTATCTGAAGCATTAAAATCTGAACACGAGGGAAGTGGAGTATGTTATGCTGCAAAACGACTGAAGAAAATTTACAAAACGTAAAAAATGTATATTCTAGTTCAATATCATAATTATTATGTTCGTTTAGAGAAGCTGCCGTCCTAGGTTGTGCAGAAATAATTGCTTCGTAGAAGCTTCCTTACCACTCAAACATTCTGACCATATTGTAGTGTCCCTAATATGTTAGTAATTCCTTATATGCATCCCTTATACAACATTGTAAAAAAATCCCCCGTTCCACATATCCACCACCTTTTTCAAATCCTATTTAAGATTCATCCTCTCATATGCATCGGCAATTTGGTACTCTATATAATTTACATGGCGTATGATGAAAGTGGACGTATGGTGGATTTATATATAATATTAGTGCTCATGGGGATGCAATTTATCGCTGATATATACCAAGCTGGTAGCAGAGAGTATAACAGCTATACATTTTTTATATGGAGGATAAGCCAATTTTAATATATAATCCAGCTGTTCAAAGCCAGGGAAGAACTTTTCTGCTTAGGAAATTAAAAGATAATTGAATTATGACACCAACATGATAGTACAGAGCTACATAGAGAGGCTATTACTCACGAATGTGAATCGAGATTTTATGTACAAGGAAGACCCTGCCCATATTGGGACCGACAAATTTAGTTTTTTATATGATCTGAGCAAACCTTTTCGGCATTTGGTCAATTGCCCCATAAATAAACTAGGGCCAGGTTATACAGAGATTAAGGATAGGGTAGGGTCAGGTTGTAAATGGACTCCAAGGCAATTGGGGAGATATTTTCAGCAGCCTGGTATATCGTACTGGCCCTTGGGGTACAAGATAACAATGACGATCCTAACAGTATTAAGTATGGTCGCCGTCGTACGTTGTTCCGATTTTTTTGGATTTGATATTCTTATTGACAGTTCTTTGCGGCCTTGGCTCTTAGAAGTAAATAGAAGTATATAATAAAAAAAATCAATGAAATGTAGTGAATATCAAAGTTTATAGGTGTTTTACCCAACGTGGATTGTTTGTTTGTAAACATACTTTATTATAATTAAGTTTTAGGCAATTAAATAAAAATAAATATACGAACTGTAAGTAAACATCTAATTTTCTGTAAAACGTAGAAACAGATTAATGGGTAGTTTGGGCGCCTAATATATCTGTCAAATTGTATCTGAACCTCAGTACTAAATCAACCTAGAGAGAACGTGCTGTTAAACACTAAGAAATGAATACGCTAATTTCGCTAGGAGATCTGTATAATTTAATTACTACTGGCAATAGAAAAATAAAACAGGAAATAAGAGATGTCAGAAGCAACTTAACCAAAGTAGGTTTGATAAATGATAGGAAATAGGTAAAACCATAAAATTACTAACTTATTAATCTCTGGATACCTCTGAAGTGTTTCTTATGAGGAACTATGTGTAGTCGTCTAAAATCAATACTAATTTATGTAATCAGCAGGCGTAGAAAACAAAATATTTATTTAGTTGTCTAATTTATTGTTCATTTTCAATAATTTTAAGTGTTCGTTTACTTGTAAAATCCATTACATTTATAATAAGACTAAATTTATTAGTGTTTAAAATATAAAAAAATGAAAAATCAACAAAATTACAGATTCATAAGAAGTAAACGAGTAGACATGTTGCTAATTTTTGGGGAGAAAGAAATCCACGAGCAGCTTCTGATTTATACGCCGAAAGATGTCCAGACAGAAGGCAGCCTACAAGTTACTTTTATAAGGTTGAATCGAAATTTAGAAAAAACCCGAATAAAATGGTGATACGTTTACAGTAAGTGAGGAAGCAGAGATAAATGTGTTGGCTTATGTCAAGTTTGACCCAAGTGTTTCAATCAGAGAGCTTGAACAGCAAGTAAATATGAATAAGGAAAGTTGTAGGATTTAAAAAAATTCAAATACCGTTCATCAAATACAGCTTACACCAGCATATCTATGAGAATGATTACACAGCCACAAAAAAAAACAAAATTTCGCTTCCACCAACGAAACCTAGTACATTCTAGGTTTCTGGGGCCGCTGAATCCGAATCCGGTTTATCGGTATCAGGCCGCGTTAAGGTCATTTCAAGGTCAAATCATTAGATTTCGACAGAAGAATTTGAAAGAAATTTGTATATAGGCTCTTGAGGTCGCCGAATTAGAATCCGAGATCGGTTGGTCGGTATCAGGTCGCGCTAAGGTCATTTCAAGGTCAAATCATTAGATTTCGACAGAAAGATTTGTATATAGGTTTTTGAGGTCGCTAAATCCAAATCCAACGTCAGTTTGTCAGTATCAGGTCGCGTCAAGGTCATTTCAAGGTCGAGTGGTGGAAAACCTGACAAAAATATTCACCTGTTATTTCGCGATTTTTCCAACTCTCTTACTATCTAGTTAAGTTACTCTGATGTTGTGAACTTGGTCTATTTTTCAAATCAAACACATTTAATTTTACGAGCTATGCACATTGTCGAGCGTGTCCATATCTTGTAATCGAGGATGTTGTAGTCCTAATGTCCACTTTATTCTCATATGCTACAAGAAATGGATTCTTTTGCCTGCCTGAACCATTTTGCCTTTCTAGACATTTGGTTGAAAATAACTTGTGGACAAAGTGTCCGATTTTAATATAGAGTAGTATTCTCGTAGCTTCAGCAATACCTTTAATGAGGCCACTTTCAAGATAAAAATATACTTACGGTAGATCTACTCCCATGACAAGTACCAATGGTACACAAACGATCCTTAAAATTAAAAAAGATGCCTCGACTCTCACTGACATTGCATGTAGAACCCACAAAAAATTATCAGCCAATAAAGAAACAAAAACATTTAGTAAACCCGATAACATGCATAAAATCATAAACAGCAACAATTCGCAATTTGTACACAGTGGGCGAAATATTGAGAATACATTGAAACATATTTCTAATAATGAAACCAGAGTAAACAAACGGCGTATTTTGTTAGTGACCGATGATATAAATATCACCGCCCAACTCAGGGCACATTTGAACATGAATTTATACGAAGTCACCGTAGTAAGGAAACCTGGTGCCTGTTTATATCAGGTGATAGAGAATATTGAATCTTTATCAAATAATTTCACTATTCGTGATAACATCATTGTAGTAGGAGGAACAAATGATATTGTTAACAACAAAACACCTTCCGCTACATTTGTGATAAATTAAAACTATTTTCACATACTAATGTCACTTTTCTATCTGTTCCCTACTATAAAAAGTATTCTCAGAAAATCAAACATACCTATAAATTCAATACCAGGCTTTGTCAGTTCCTGAAAAAGTTCAATTCGTGCAGTGAGGGGAATATTGATTATATTGAAATAAATAACCATCATTCGTACAAAGTCAACATTCGGATGGTAGTTTCAAATATAGTGAATTCAATACTTGCCACCAGTCGATTACCGAAAACACTAATTTTCATTCATACCCCCAATGATGCCTTACTCCAGGAATCGCAGAATTTTGTGCCCGCCCCCGTATCTTCAAATGGCAATCAAGAATCCTCATTTTCTACTTGTGACGCGAGTGGTAATCTTCCCATTACCATTTCGGCCCATGAATCAGGTAACACTGGACCAGCCATAATAACCTTAAACGACACAAACGACAGCAGAATATTTTATAGAAATTTTTTATATCCATGGCTCTCGCAAATGTCTCAAGAGTGAGCGATAATAAAGTAGCAGAAACATCGGTAAATAGGTTTTCTATGTTGCCTGAGAAAGCGTTGTCTAATAACTTGTTCAGCGTTTTCCATTTGAATATACAATGTCTTAGAAACAAAATAGATGAATTTAATGTATTCCTATCAGATTTAAATTTTGACATATTAGGCCTTAATGAGCATTGGCTTGTTAATGATGAGGCAGACTTTGTAAATTTAGATAACTACCTTCTAGTCTCGAAGTTCTGTAGATAGCAGTCCATTCATGGGGGTGTAGCCATTTTTTGTCACAGGAAACATCAATGCTCCGATATCCCACAGATCAATAAACTATCTGTCGACTTGCACTGTGAACCAGCAGCTGTTGTCTGTGACGATTTTATTATAATAACTGTGTATAGATCTCCATCATTAGGGGATTTTGATACATTTTTGCATAAAATTTCTGATGTACTAGACTATGTTACCCATAAAAATAAGGATATAATATTTACTGGCGACTTTAATGTCCCATTCCACAAACATACCCATGCACTTATTAATCTGTTTAGCTCGTTTGGATTCATTGCATGTAATATCTCACCAACTCGACAGAGCAGTTGTCTGGATAATGTATTTATAAATTTTCCTCATGATACCTGAATCAAGTATAGGCCTATTACCGACGAAGGTTTACTTAATCTACACAACCACTTGCAGCAGGCTGATTGGGGATTTATTGACAATTTCTCCTTGACGATTGATGTCAAATATGAAATATTTTTGAATAAAGTTACCTCTACTTTTGATAGTTTTTCCCGGTAAAATCCAAAAACGTTGCAAGCAATAATTCAATTGATGTAAACTGGTTCACAGACAACCTTCGCCAGATGAGAGACTCGCTGAATTTTCTCCAAGATATTTATAGAGCAAATCCTTCTAGTGATATGAAAGATTTGATTAAAATCAGAAAACGTAATTATAAATATGAGCTAGCAAAAGCAAAGAAAATAGCTAACGACAATTACATTCTTCGGAATAATAACAAACAAAAAGCTATGTGGAATTTAACCAACACAACTAAAAATGTCAACACTAATCATAACAAACCCTCAACTATCTCTCCAGACGATTTTAATAACTATTTTGGTAACATTGCTCATAACTTAATAACCACTCTTCAACCCTCTAACGTTAATTCTGAATATTTCTTAAATAATTCCACTCTAAATGGTATTAACGAGGAATTTCAATTTTCTGAGGTGTCGTACATTCAAGTGCTTGATATAATTGACAATTTGAAGAATACCAAGAGTAAAGACGCCTATGATATTGACGTAAAAGTTTTAAATAGTATTAAATATATTATTCTTATTCCCCTCACAAAGCTTATTAATCAATGTATTAGAAATAACAGCTTTCCGAAAATTCTTAAACTGTCTAAAGTACTTCCTATGTTCAAAAAAAGGTTGTTTGGATGACCCTACAAATTATAGGCCAATATCTATCGTCCCTATATTTGCAAAATTTTTTGAGATTGTTCTTAAAACTCAGATGACTAATTATTTTGAAAAGTACAAACTGTTTAATAACTGTCAATTTGGTTTTCACTCTAAATTGTCTACAACAGCAGTCATAAATTCTCTTGTAGATGTGATTAATAAAGGTTTTGAGACTAAGGAATTTGTATACGTTCAATTTCTGGACTTAAGCAAAACTTTTGACTGTGTGCCACATAATGCACTGGTAAAAAAACTAAGTTTCTACAAATTTTCTGCAAATAGTAAAAATTTAATTCAGTCATATCTATCACATAGTTCACAGGTTGTCAATATAAATAATGTTAAATCAAATTCAATTGACGTAAAACTAGGTATTCCATAGGGCTCAGTTCTGGGACCTATTCTATTTCTTATCTACATTAATGACTTGCCTAACAGTGCTCCTATGTCGAATTTCACCCTTTTTGCTGATGACACGACATTGGCTCATACTCATGTAGATTTGAATGTTCTTTTAACCGAGGCTAGAGCCTCTTTATCCACAGTTCAAGAATGGCTCTTAAGCAACAAGTTGGTGTTAAATAAAGATAAGACAGAGAAAATGATTTTTAGTTTAAGACAACACAATCTAGAAATTGATTCGTCTAACTCTTTTAAATTTTTGGGCGTTACCTTAGACACCAAGCTATCATGGGATAAACACACAGAAATAATTTGCATAAATGTGTCTCGGAAAATTTTCCTATTACGCAGTCTAGTAAAACATGTCTCACAGGCAACGCTTTTAATGGCATATCATACTCTAGTTCAAAATACTATAACTTATGCCATACTAGCATGGGGCCACTGTCCACATGCTAAAACAGTCTTTTCGATGCAAAGAAAGGCTGTAAGAATAATTGCTGGGTTGTCATATAGAGACGATTGTAGGGACACTTTTAAAAATCTAAACATACTTACCTCGCCATGTTCATATATATTCCGGTGCCTCATATACATAAAAGATAATCTTAATAAATATATAACACATGATAATATTCATGAGCACTCAACGCGAAACAAAAGAAATATTGCTTTAGATTTTTTGAGGTTATCGAAGACAAGAAATGGTACGAGCTATTTCTCAATAAAATTTTTTAATGTGCTACCAGTCGCTGTACAAGAACTTGAATCCAATCACTTTAAAACCGTAATTAAACGTTTCTTGTTAGACAATGCTTTCTACGACTTTGATGAATTCTTACAGGCTGATTTTTCTGTGACGTTATAATGTTTGTTGTTTGCTATATATTTTTAACTGTAGGTTTATTATGTACTGTTTGGTTAAAGATTGTATTGTTTTTTTTCACCTATATGTATATATATTTATATATGTGTATATGTGTGTATGTAAATACAGATATATGTGTGTGTAACTTATCTTAATCTTGTTATATACATTTATTTAATTAGTTGTACGTTTTTATTTATAGATCTTGTATTTTACAATTGTTATATTACGATCTCACCTGACTTGTCAAAACACATTTGTGTAATTATGACCAATAAAAATCTATCTATCTATCTATCTATCTATTTAGGACGTCGTTCCTTTGTAAACTTTTTACAGTGCAATTTGATTTCATTAAGCATTTTTAAAAATGTTTAAGTCATTCCTTATGCATCTTTGAATTTTATAAATGAATGATGTAATAAATAAGAATAAATCTACTGTAAAGTATTTTTTCGGCAAATTAGTCTTTACCTGCTGCCTCGTCAAGTGCGATGTCGGTGACAACTGTTCCGAAAGGGAATGTGTATAATGATCCGCTCATCAGCTTGTCGAGGTATAAATCAATATTTATATATCACAAATCTAGCTTTTTACGCGATCGTATACATGTTATACATCTTATACATCCTCTTATGCGGGAAATAACAGGTTAATATTTTTCTCAGTTTTTCCACCATTCGACCTTGAAATAACCTTAATGCGACCTGATACCGACAAAACGTCTTCGGATTTGGATTGAGCGACCTCAAAAACCTATATACAAATTTTTTCAAATTTATTGTCGAAACCTAATTATTTGACCTTGAAATGACCTTAACGCGACCTGATACAGACAAACCGACCTCGGATTCGGATTCGGCGACCCCAAAAATCTAGGGTGTACTAGGTTTCGTTGGCGGAAGCGTACATTTTTTTTGTGTGGCTGTGTTATCAGCAGAGTAAACTATTGTAATTGGTTGACTCAACAAGCACGAATAAACAGTTTTGAGCACAAAATTCTTTTTCCGATGAGTCCAGATTCACTAATGATGGAATGTTTAACCACAACAACGTAAGGTACTGGACAAAACAATCCTTGACTGAGACGAGGAGAATTTCAAGAACGTTTCGCATTTAATGTATGGATTGGGATATTAGGTTTAGACATAGGATCAATATTGTTTGATGAAACATTAACAGGCCAACGTTATTTGCCTTTCTTGGAAAATTAAATTGAGCAGGAACATACAAATTTACAGGCTGAAATAACAAGAGATATATATTTCCAGCGATATGGTCCAGAACCTCACAATTCAAGTATAGAAAACTCAATATTTAAATAACAGATATGAAGAAAATTGGATAGGTACGCATGGTCCCGTTAAATGGCCACCTAGGTCTGCGGACTTAACGCCAATTGATTTCTTTATATGGGGGCCACATTAAAAATGTTTACTTGCGAGCTCCTACAACTTTGCAGAATTTAAAAGACAGAGTTGTGGAAGCCTTGTGTAGAATTA
The DNA here is from genome assembly GCA_963583905.1 of Stenurella melanura. Classification (NCBI taxonomy): domain Eukaryota; kingdom Metazoa; phylum Arthropoda; class Insecta; order Coleoptera; family Cerambycidae; genus Stenurella; species Stenurella melanura. The sequence goes on from OY757318.1 coordinate 68,861,111, forward strand.
ATAGAAATGTGTTAAGACAACTATTGCGATGTACTGTAAATATAGCACAATTGTGTATCAGAGAAAATGGGCAACAGTTTGAACACTTAATTAGGCAGTAATAGTATACTATTAGTAATGTAGGTTTATTTTAAATGATGAAATTCTATTCACTTTTGTAAAATATTCGTTCTGTTAGTTCATTTAAATAATGAAAAATCGATTATCAAAACATTTCTTTTTAATTATAAATTTAGTACAAGAAGAAGGTAGACATATCATTTTTTCATTATTTAAGGATAATTAAATAACAGGTTGTCCCATAGGAGTTCCGTTAAAAAAAATAGTTTCTAAAACTAATATCGTTGAATTTAATGAAAGATAAATCGTGTTTAGTGTTAGTATCTGCAGAGATAATATTTAAACGGTGCTTGTAGACTGATTTTTAAGTTTTGGCTAAATCGCGGCCTTCTGTGATTAAAACTAAAAATTAAAATACCTATATTTTTTGAAAATCAAAATAATATTTGAGGGTCAGATCATATGTTTTTTGGCCAGTAGGATCCAAATATGCAAAAATATACAGATTACCTCCATTCAAAAATTTGATTTTCATGTAAATTATAATCATATAAGTGGAAATTTCATCCCATATCACCACCACACCTGAAAAAAAATCCATTTTCCCATTCAAAAGTTACAAGAATGTCCCTATCGGCTGAGCCACCCAATATATAGGATAGGAAAAAATATCGATGGTAAAATTCGGCCTGTGTCTCTAGAAATTATAAAATCAATTAAAATAAGATATTCTTCATGCAGCTAGATCTGAATACAAAATTCTAAAAGAATCTTTATCGCTCAAGATTATACAATAGAGGACTACAAGATAAGACAAATTTTATACCAACATTTAAAAGCTGTGATATCAAAACATTATAAGGCCATAAAAAAAAAGGATACACTCATCGTAAACGGGGAAGTATATTTATGAATATTTAAAATCAAATGACCCAATAATGACTTACTCCCAGAATTGATAAAAAATATTACACTTGATTCTATGCAAAAGCTTCATTACCTCAAATTGGGACTAAAGTGAGGGGCACTAGAAATCATTCAGGATGTGGAAACCTTAAAAGATAATTATCCATAACATTAAATCACATAAAGGCATTGTTTGAACTTCCATAAATTCCTAAAGAAAATTATTCTAATACGAGACAATTTTGGGATTCATTTCAAAAGCACGTTAGGTTTTTAAAAGCTATGAAACACACGGATGAATCCATTTTAATTCGGTATGAATCGGCATATATTCATTTTGCAAACAGGAGCAAATGCTATATGAAACCTCCTCAACTATTTTTGCAATGGTGGAAGCTCCTCTCATAGATAATTGCTTGAAAGTCATTCCAGTTGCGAAATACCTGAAACAATTTTTGTTTTGTTTTAGGAAGTGCATGTAAGGAGAAATGGCAAAAAAATATACGATCTGCTTATTCACGTTATTTGAGAAAAAAACTCCCAAGCGGCTCGGCAGCAGGAACGGTAAAAAAATATGATCTGTCTGATTATTTACAATTTCTATTGCCGTTTACTAAATCAAGAGTACAAAAAAGCAGTATACCACGATTTCACTTTTCTTTGAAAATATTATGTAGATTATAAATAAGAAACTTACCTTAGCGTTATGGTTAATTTTTCATCGGGTTTTATAGCTTCTCGAAATTTCGTATCCTTTTTTTTATGAAAGGTCCCACCTTTTTCAATAGTATGTTGAATGTATTGTGAACATTCTATAAAACGACTGGAATTTTACTGGGTCTTCAATCATATTTTTGTCTGTACAACTTTTAAATAAACTTCGATGAAAATTAATATATGTATAGTATATGAATGAATCCAAAATTTTCTTGCATTTTTCTTCTTTTTTCTTTGCAATAAAACAAATAATATTAAAACCTCTTCATCTGACGACATGTTGTTTAAGTGTGAATGTTCTGATGTTTTGTTTCCTACATTCTCATACAAGTGCCGAAAGCGTGTCAAAAACAAGTTTGTCGTCAACATGCTGTATATATGTGCAACCGGCCTTATGGACATGTCAACAGTCTTTGATTCTGTGAATTTTGAACACGTATTAGCTAAATTACAGTTTAATGAAGAAAATAAGAAGAAAATAGAGAAAATGCATTACTATGATTCTCAGATTACTTAAATGGAAGATGTGTTATTACCAGAATTCAACAAACAGAATGTTAATATTTTCTCAAGGCCATGTGCTGTCGAAACAGGAGTACCTCAGGGCTCAATATTAGGACCAATGTTGTTTAATATCTTCACTTTTGATGCTTCTGAAGCTTTAGAACGATGCAAAACATATGAGTATGCCGATGATTATCAACTTATTTCTAATTCTACGCACACAGACACAGAAGCGGCCATTGAAGTCATAAACAGAGAAGTCAATAACCTTGTGGACATCTATAACCAATATTGGCCTTCAAGTCAACCCAACAAAATCACAATTAATAGCATTTGGCCCTAAAAACTGTTTAAATGAAATAAAATTAAACTATGAAGTTGAAATAGAAGGTAAAACTCTAGAGTACAAAACGAGTGTAAAGAATATTGGTCTAATAATGGATGATAACTTTAATTTCGAACATGTGCAAAGTAAATCATGAGACTAAAAACTCGTGTCTAAAGGGGAAAAAAAAAGAATTTAGAGTACAAAATGCAGGAATAGGGTATTGTTTATAACTACCCAGAAGAGAGCCTACAAGTCATCACATAAGGAAATCACGTGGATAAGGATGGATGAAAGACAAAAAATTCATTTGTTGCTTTGTATTTAAAACTGTAACTGCAAAAGTGCCTACATATTTGTACACTAAGTTAAGGTATAGGTCTGATGTACACGATATCACAACTAGACATCGGGATAATTATTTAGATATTCCACAGCATACTACAATTTTATTTCATTCAAGCTTTACTTACATAGCAACTAAAATAATTATTGCTCTTCTTAACAATTGTTTTAATATGAAAATTGATCAATTTAGAAATTATGCGAAGTGAATTATGTAATTTAAACCTGATTTTTACTTAGTTATTGTTTTAAATTTGTATTTTTACTTAGTTATTGTAATTAGTGTATATTATTGTGTACTTATACCTACTATCATTTGAGACTAAAGCCAAAGGGTGAAGTTGAAAATTTTCTGTATGGATGAACTTTCACCTTTTATGTGTAATGAAAAATGTTGCTTCTATAACTGTTTCTAAAATATTTAAAACAGACTGAATTCACTCTGTATATGTCTTTAATAAGCACATAATAAATTTCTTGTATTGTATAGGTCGCGTGCGCTGCCGTCACAACTTTTTAGACCTGAGGGAAAACAAACGGCCGCCATTTTGAAATTCGCCGATCGAAGGTGTTGTTTTAACTGTATATTTTGTGGATTCCCTGATGTTTTAAAACTTAATTTTGGATTATTTAACATCTAAAATTATGTTTAATCAATTCATGGGGCGAATTTTGTTTGTTAAGATGAAGACGAGTTTATATTTTACGAAAATACCTCATGATGTACAGGATTGGTGTACGGAAGAAAGTTGGTGCTATCAATTTAAATCCCTATATATTTAAATAAAGAAGACCTTAGTACAGATGCCAATGTATTTCCGAATATTAGACATAGATATATTGTAATTACATGATTTTTAAAAGGAGTGCATAGTTAAAAGAATGAGTACAAGGCATTCAAAAGACGAAGCTTATAACCAGTTTGTTAGTGGTTGGGTGAAAGAAGTTTTCTCCAAGAAATTTATAGGATAACAACTTATTATCACAAAGATAAGGATTAGTTATAAATTATAAATCATTTTCGCCATGTACTTACATAATTAAACGTTTTATGAATAATTACTAACATCAATTTTTCAGGTTATAGTCTCTCTACATTGTCAACAAAAACATCATTCCTTGGATTATTGCGGATCCAGTCGATCCGGATGAGTTGTTAGTACTCATTGTGATTGTGTTGCAGGTACAGGCAAAACACGTTCGCTACCTGTACAGAGCGAGATGATAAGACGTCACTCCTTTTAGTTTTTTAGCAGTAAAAATGGCTATGGCTAAGCAGTTAACCATTGTGCAATACAACGCGTAGATTTTGTAAAAAAGTTACTCATGAAAAGATACGAACAAAGGACTTAGTTATGTTATTATAAGGTAGACACAATTTATCTGGCGGTTCACTCATCGTCTATGGTATATTTATGCATGGAGCTGTGCAAATCATTGTAATTTCAGTAAGAACTTTTTGTCATGTCATATTAATGTTATTATTGTCTAACTTATGTATTTTATTAAATATTCTCCTTTCCTTTTATTGTTTTATTTATCACTGTTATTACTATCGTTAGCAGTAAGTTGAATGCCGACTACGTTGAACTTCTGCATTCATGCCTGTAAATGAGAACAAAACAAAAATATGTCTACTAAATACAGAACTGTTTATTATCAATAAGTTTAACATTTCTAATATAACATGGATGACATTTATATTAAATTCATCGAGTGATCTGGCGAGTGATTGTATTGTTTTAAAATATATCGTGTGGTGTTTAAAAACTACTCAATTCTGTTGTTTTACATTACAAAACTGTGAAAATGGACTTAAGTTAGTGTTTAGGCTCAGGTTTCAAATATTAAAGAATTCAGTACTGAGTAGTTTTTAAATAACCGCAATATATAGTTTAAAACAATAGGTACATTTAGTGCGCAGATCATCGATCAAAACAATACTTTGAACTTCCACTCCTAATTTATAAGCTTCATCTTCAGATCTTCATATAATATGTAACTTTTCTTTCAAGTTTTTCTTAAACTGTACCATATTTAAAATGAGTGTCAGTAAAATTTTTCTCCTTCGGCACGAGCCTCTTTCTTCGCTCAACTCAAGTTTAGATACCAAAAATATCACTCAAACGAATATAAACTGTTAATTTCAATACCAAATTGTTTGTAGATTGCTCTAGCAGCACTTATTTTATCACAACCACGTTCAGTTTCATATTTGATATCTGATGTTAAAAGAGGAAACCTAACTTGATTTTGGACTTATAACACAGCAGTGTGGCCTACAATATGAACCCACGTTAAAAATAAAATTCTTATATTAATATATAACAATTTACCGGTAACAAAATGATTGGAATGCTCTTGAAACATCATTTCTTTTCATTGCTTGCAATCAGTTGGCATATTCCAACATCAACTTTTCTTAGTTGAACAATCGATGATATTTAAAAAAAACTGGCGTCATTTCGTATTGTCTCACTTCCACAATTAATATTACAGTCAAAACTTCTCATTTTGTATAATATAATGTCCATAAAGGTACTAATTTAATAAATAGTTCGATCAGTTGCAATTGAAGACCTAAGGAATATTGATTTGTCACGCGCACACGACCTATTGTAACTAGAACTACTAGATATACTTCGAGGAATCAATAAAAAATAAATTTCAGCTGTGACGTTGCTAGACTTTTCTAAGGCATTCAATACTATCAACCATGATCTCATTTAAAAATTGTAGAATTAGAGAAATTGACGCTCCATATCTTACCTACGATAATTCCTACATCACGTCAGTTGTCAGACAAAGCAGTACTCAAGTTAGGTACACAAAAGGGGCTGCACCCCAACTCATTGGTCGGGGTGGATAACGCCCACTAACTCAAAAATTGACTAGGTGATCCCGTCGGGGAAGAAGTTTTACTTTGAGATTAACGCTCCTAGTGGTAGGATTGCACTTAGAAATTGGTTAATAATTTTTTGTTTGTTGGTGTTTGTGACTTACATGGTTAGTCCTTAAAAATTAGATTGACTTCATCATTTTCTAAAACTTTTGTTATTTTGTTAACCTTCATACATGTCAAAAATAATCTCAAGCAACTCACGTGTGTTTAGAGTTTTTGAGTATTTGTACTTTTATTTTCAGTTTTATTTTATTAATTTTCCTACCCCTCAGGTAGCCAGTTTTGATTATTATTTGTTAAAACTTCCTTAATAATTCTAGAAAGTTAGTATTAGTATATTTTTTCTTGTGTTCTTTTGATTATTTCTGTTAATATTACTAACTGATTAGTTTGGTTTTTTCCCTTTTGTAAATATAATTTAAATGTTGTGGAAAAGTCGATTTTTTTTTAGCACAAAGTAAATAAAGAACCCACTTAAGTCATAAATACTAAGGTGAGCCTTAGAATGGTTGTCAATCTCTCCCGCGAAACGCGGGTGACTGTTCACCGCAAGTGTGGTGTTGGCGGAGAAATCCAAAGAAGGCTGAGCACAAAGGTAAGAGCTCTAATTGTAAGAATCCAGAGTGTATACGAAAGGTCTCGCAAAAGTTTCCGCGTAATTAATGAATAATGAATCAGTGTTCAGCGACCATTCGTATAGACTTTGAGATAACTCCATTGTAAGCTCGATAGGCTAGGTGGACGATCTTGGTAGCAGCACATACGTTAAATATGCCTGGTCATAAAAGTGTTAATTCAATTTCATAAAATTACCGAATGTACGGTAAATTACAGGGGTTTTGTTACAAAATTGACGCAGCCAGAAAAAGAATCTTATAAGAATATTGTTATGAATTACACCCCCTTGGAACTGGAAATTGATTCGCCTATGCCTAATAGTGAGTGACTGGAAACTTGTAGAAAGAAATGGACTTTTTCTAGAGTATGGTGAGAAGATTCTTGATTGTTTCTGGATGGATCTAGAGAGGCAATTTCGGATTATATAAGGCGCGATTACCAGCGCAGAGGGAGAAGTTTATTATAAAGTGACGTTCGGTAACAAAAGTGAGGTTAAATATCAAGTAAAGAAAGTGTTATTTTGAAGTATTGTATAGTCAGTAAATTATTAAATAAAGTGTTAGTGTTTATCTCTTGTTAAAATTATTTAGAACCCACGGATTCATACAGGGTGGTTCCTAAAATGTGGAAATACGTAACAATATTATTTGCACGTTCATTTAATATTAAAGTTAAATAAGTGAATCAGGGCATTGCAAAGATTTTTTTCAAAATTCGTCTCTCCGAATAGGAACCTACCAGATAATATAAGAGTACGATTTGTTTTCTGTTTTGAAGCTCCTAGAAAATCAGTTTTCTATATCAAAAGTAAGAATTTGATAGCAATTAAATAATGGCACATTTTTCAAATTTAGCCGTATCCTCAAAGAAAGTTTTATTAGTCAAGCGATTAGCAGGAAATAAATTCGTAAGGCAGAATGTCTAGCGTATATTTGTAAAAGGTGCTCGATTATTTTAAATTGGTGTGACCATTGTATAACTGTCTAACAGGAAATAACAGATATCAAGTCAGTGTTGTCGACATTAATTACTATTAGCCGAATAAGTTTGCTACAGCAGGTAATTCACAGAGTTACCAGTTGTGAAAGGGACCGGTGGGTTGGAAGTCATAAATAAAGCGATTATTGAGTAGAGTATTTGTCTAAGATTATTAACAATTAAAGTGCCAGGCGTTCTAATACCTGTTAGGCTAAGTGTTTCTTATTGAACCTGTCAAGGAAATGCCTGTATTGTTAGAATCACGTAGGAGAAACAGAAAGAAAGTAAGGTGTATTGAAATAGAATCGGTGGATAATCGGGATCATTCACACAACAGAGTGTAGGTTTTGTTTAATAGCAAAGTGAGTACATTTAGAATATCAAGTATTAACCATAAGAGGCCGACTGATGCAATCTAGAGCTTGGAGCGAAAATATATTGTAAACAGGTCAAAGTATGAGAAAAGTTGTTATAAAATTATTAGTACAAATTTAAACCGAGCAGCAGGGTTAGTTAAATTCGGGCCGAAATTCACAAGATTATCAATGATAGAGGAATACCATAAAACAAGAGCCGAAAAATGAATGTAAATTTCTTTTTCTACCGTCTCTCCAATAGAATATATAGTAATGCTGCCAAAGAATAACCACGTTCGCCGAGGTTATGAGACCAATTAGTGCTATATTTTTATTTTGAAGTAAGTTAGACCAAAAAGTAAAAGCGCAGAATTTTATATCATTACTATATCATATTTCATAGATCTCTCTTCGAAGTACAAAGGGAAGGTTATTTATTTCACTTGTTTTGTTTATTGGCTCCTTCCAAAGTAGTAATAAGTCAGTATTTACGGTAAATTACAGGGGGTTTGTTATACTATCTTAAAGATGTTTACGTTAACAATATGAAACTAAAATGGAGTATCGCTGCGATCCTCCCTAGCTTCGTCCGAGATGTCTGTTTTTAGAGATTTTTAAAATTGTATGAATTCGTAGGATTTAGAAAGTTAGTCAGTGGCGCCAGGGTTCTATTTTCATTTTGGACTAATTAATTGTATAAAAAATATATTTAATAGTTCGAGTCAAAAAGCAATTGATAAGATGAATGGTACATTAGGTCTTCAAAGAAATATCGATGGATTGCCACTTTGTAAAAGCGCGTCTAGTCAGGTGTATCCAATATTGGCATGTATTGTTGGCAATAGGAACATTGTAGAAATGGTTGGAATTTACCATGGCAGTGAAAAGCCACAAGACGCGAATGAATTTATGTCTGACTTTATCCAGGACGCAATTAAAACTATAGAAAATGGTTTTAATTATAAGAATCAACATTTTGCAGTACAAATCAAAGCAATTATTTGTGATGTCCCCGCTAAATCGTATATAAAATATATAAAAGGTCACAGTGGTTATTCATCTTGCAGCAAAAGTCACATCGAAGGGGAGTACTCAGATCGAGTTTATTTTCCTGACATTAATAAACTTCATCTCAGAACAGACAGCGAATTCAGAGAACAAGGAGACAAAGATCATCATACTGGTGAGTCGAATTTAGAAAAAATTCCCAAAATCGATATGAAGTTTTCCGTTAGACTATATGCACTTGGTTTGTTTGGGTGTTACTAAAAAACTGTTGTTACTGTGGTGTTGCGGCAAACCATCAACAAAAATATCTTCTTTAAAAATATCCAGTATTTCGAGTTGTTTAATGAACATTTCATCCAAAATGCCTTCAGAGTTTAACAGGAAACCTCGCAGTTTAAATGAGCTGAAAAGATGGAAGGCAACAGAATATCGGCAATTTTTATTTTATACAGGTGTCTTAGTGTTGAAAAAAAATGTTAGTTCTGATAGATATAACAATTTTTTATCACTTCATACTGCTTTAACTATACTTTCATGTGCCAAATACATTCATTTGATAGATTATGCTTCTGAACTCTTATAATACTTTGTCAAAAGTTTTAAAATTTTATATGGCGAGAAAAATATGTCTCATAATATCCATAACCTATTACACTTAACTGAAGATGTAAAAAATCATGGCACTGTTGATGAGTTTAGTGCCTTCCCCTTTGAAAACTTTTTACAAAGTATTTTGAAATTAATTCGTAAAAGTGAAAGGCCTTTGCAACAAATTGTTAAGCGTTATAGTGAAAAACTGTGCTTTGAACAAGAAAAAAAAGTTTCTGAAAGCTATCCAATTTTTAAAAGCAATCATACTAATGGTCGACTACTCGATCATGTTGACTTTACCGAACAATATCAAACTGTTGTTTTTTCTACGTTTTTATTAAAAATTCAACCTCCTAACAATACTTGTTCTTTAAAAAGTAATGATATCATACAAATTGTTAATTTTGGAGTATCTAAACAAGGTTCTTACATACTTGGCAAAAAATATAGTAATAAAATGTCTTTTTATGATTGATAATTCAAATAATGAAATTGAGTTATTTAATATTGATGACGTTGCATATAAATGTATTAATTTAGATTATCAGGGAGTTCGTGTAATATTTCCATTATTGCATTGTCAGTAGCATAATTTTAATAATCCAGTAAAAATGTAGAGCATGAACAAGAAAATTGCCCCGAAGTAGGCTCTGTAATGCGAATGACACTGTCTATTTGTTATTATGAAAACCTAGGGCCGTTCCCTTTACTTTTGGTCTCTGTTAAACGTTAACCATGGGTTCAGACCGATTCGGTTACTAAGGAAACAATTGTATTTTCATTGATTTGGCAGACGGTTAAAGTTTAACGGAGACTGAAAGTAATGACCCTTAGAAAATCACTGTAACCAAAAATATCCAGATTATTTTCAAGGCTTACTTAGGACCAAAATTTATTTGCTAGAACAGAAAAGGGAAAATATTGCTACATTCTTGAAAATTTGTAAGTGTTAGTTGTTTGTCTATTATTATGCAGAGTTAAAGTCACAGTAAAATTTGAACTTCTATTTATGTTTCAATTTAGTTTAGTCAACTCTAAAGAATGAAGAAGAATTTAAAAATGCTGTGAGTTTATTCTAAAACCCTTTATATGTTTTCTTGTTCTTTAATTACATTCAAGAATTTACTTTTAATGAAAAAAAATACAGTTTCCGTTTAATTTCTTTGTTATAACACAATATATGGTAATTATTTAATTTTATGTATTAAAGTTCTTGAAATAATTATCTTAATAATTATTTCAAGAACTTTAATACATAAAATTAAATAATTACCATATATTATGTTATTACTTATATAGAAGAGGCACAAATAGATATATAGATATTTTTTTAGGTTGAAGAGTTATCTAGGTTGGGGGATCTTCAGCCTACGACTTGGTGAAAAGAATATTAGGCCTGACGTTAACCAACGATCAAATGATAAAATACAGCTGGCTGGGGCGAAAGGGGAAGCGAATATTTAATAATTTAAATATTGCAAAAACAAAAATATGTAAGTATGTTTAATATAGTAGAATGCAATTTTTTGCCCAACGAAGTGATTTGTTCTCGATGTTGTCCTGGTTGTCGAATTTGACTTGACGTTTTGATGATCATGCTGTCAGCTTCTTCAGAAGGATTCTAAAGACTGAAGTTGTTGCGTTCTGCTCCTCGTTATATATCTTGGCGCTGCTTGGCTTCACTCAACAAAACACAATGAATGAGCAGAGCGAAGAAAAGCAGCACCAAAGTATATACCGAGGAGCAGAACACAACTTCAGTCTTTAGAATCCTTCTGAAGAAGCTGACAGCATGATCAGCGGAGTATGTTTAATATACTAACTTTAACCTTTAACAAAAAATTAATTTTTGCAAATTGATTTTATTATTAAAAACATTCTTACTCACTTAAAGATGACATACTCCAACCTCAGAACAAGAAGAATAATCAAACTTATTTTCTGTTTTTGTGGGTCCATTTTGCAGTACTTGTAATGAAGCATTTTATTACATGGAAATTGTAACACAAACCGCCGTTTATTTTTGTATTTAGAATATTAAGATTTTATACTGTAGGGACAAATCATAAATATTGTTGTAATTTGATTATTTACTTAGAAATATTTAATTAGTAAGTAGGAGTTAATCCGCTAGGTAGCGCTAGTTACGCACTATTGACAATATTTGATTCCACCGAGACAAGACACCGGCATTGGCCTACTGTAGTCACTTCGCTCAGTTGTCTACATTGTAGATACAACGCGAAGTAAGGAGGAAATACGAAATTAAACCGATACCGACCCGCCGATCCAAGGAAACCACCGGCAAGGAAGTAAGTAGCTGAAACTTTGGTAAGCAACTTGGCTGGTGCAAAGTGCCATAATTATAAATTATATTTTGTTTTATTTTTCAGATAAAAGGGGTATTTTGTGAAGGGAAGCATTCCCTGTGTACCAGTCGTTATTACTGGGAGTTTTTGGGTAAAAGGTGGGTCCCGTGATTTTCCCTCTGGGATAGTTATTCGCCCAGTCAGTTACGCTGGCCCTCTGGACACCCAAAATACTGTCCGTACTGCCGACCAGTGTATTTCGCTATATTAGCACTTGTTGTTATTACTGGGGGATTTTTGGTAGAAAGTGGGTCCCGTGATCTCCCCTCTGGGATAGTTATTCGCCCAGTCAGTCACGCTGGCCCTCTGGACACCCAAAATACCGTCCGTACTGCCGACCAGTGTATTTTGTTATATTGGCACTTGTTGTTATTGCTGGGGGATTTTTGGTAGAAAGTGGGTCCCGTGATCTCCCCTCTGGGATAGTTATTCGCCCAGTAAGTCACGCTGGCCCTCTGGACACCAAAAATACCGTCCGCACTGCCGACCAGTGTATTTTGTTATATTAGCACTTGTTGTTATTACTGGGGGATTTTTGGTAGAAAGTGGGTCCCGTGATCTCCCCTCTGGGATAGTTATTCGCCCAGTCAGTCACGCTGGCCCTCTGGACACCCAAAATACCGTCCGTACTCCCGACCAGTGTAGTATTATATTAGTACTTTTAGTGTTGGGGCACTGAACACTAGCCAAGTTACGAATAAAGTATTCTTGTATAAATTGTATCGCATGAACTATTGAATATTGCTTCCTCCCGCCTGGTAACCGTACCGTACCGACTGTATTGTAACCCCTGCACTTCTGCCCCCCCCCCTCTTGCTCATTGCCTCATTACTGTAACCGTTTAACCGCCTGTGTCACTGTAGGTAGAACGATATCACCGTAGCCTAGCTTCCAATTTTAACCTTTTGGTGCTTTGTATAGTTAAAGGTATAAATAATAGTATTGTAAATAGTAGGTTTAAAGGACAATAAATACATTTTATATCTAACCTAAACCATGTTTTTACTGTGTGTGTGTGAAGTCTACTATCCCTAGACCCTCTGGACATACCGTTTCTTCACTGTAGCTATCCCAGCCCTACTGCAACAGGCTGCGTTAGGAGGCTAGTGTGGGACCTTTACACCACGTAAAAAACTGTAAAGGTGGCGCCCGAGCTTACCGTTCACCGACAGCACAAAGCTCGAGTGTCAGAGTGTGACGCACGAATAAAACGTCACATACTTTGGCGCCCGAGCAGGGACCGTAAATAGGGAAAGTAGTTTAGACTTCACATTCGGCAGGCACCGAAAGCAACCGAATTTTCCGAACAAACACTTATAGGCGTGTGAGGTGTCATTTTTGACTAAACCGAGCACGAGGAACCGATTCCGACTACTGCCGAACTGCTCCGACTGCACCCGAAGGCGTTATTAACCATTTAATAACCCCTTTGGAAATTTTCTGAACCAGAGGCAGTTTCGGTGAAGTTGCCACACGAGGAGGCTGCAGTTTTAGCAAAAACCCGAACTTCGACCGAACACTTCCGAAGTCCGCCGAAGGTACCCGAACACACAAAATATCGTGTGGGGTATCGTTTCTAGGGTAATCGGACCCAAGGAATCGATTGGTGACGTTTGCAACCGGATCCGACTAACGGTTCCGCGGAAAAGGGTGCTACAGCCAAGATACGGGTCTGAATTGAGTAGGACCCATACTAGGTGATAAACAGCACCCCGATACACCATCTGCACTGCGTTTCATCGACCGCCCGGATTGTACCCGGAATACTTACCGACTCCGGGGTCTGGAGTTACTAGGCAAGTGACCCCTCTTTTAATAGTAACTCAAGGACGCTGAATCGATTGCCGTTGGTTTCATCCCGATCCGACCTTCCGTTCCGGGAAAAAGTGTACCCTGGAAAGGGGGGAAGGTGAAATTCAACAAAACTGATAGGAATCAGTTGTCCGCACCGCCAGACACCTTCTATAGCGACCCTCATCGGATTCTGCCCGGAGTTCTAGAAACTCCGGTGACAGAGGAGATATAGCTTGTGACCCCTCCTGAAATAGGAAATCGAGTGCGCAGAAGCCAACAGAGCTACTCTCGACTCGATATATCCAGCCGTTCAGGAGTTAGCAGAGGCACTTCGTCTTGGGAGACCGTAGAGAACGAACCACTCTGAGAAACCGCTCAGATCGTTCAGACACAGTTCTGAGACACCGTAGTGAACAGACCACTCTGAGATACTGCTCAGACTGTTCACTGTCCTGTCAGCTGCTGCTGCCGTTTAGAGACACTTCGTCTTGGGAGACCGTAGAGAACGAACCACTCTGAGAAACCGCTCAGATCGTTCAGACACACCGTCCTGAGACACCGTAGTGAACAGACCACTCTGAGATACTGCTCAGACTGTTCACTGTCCTCTGTCACCTGCTGCTACCGTTTAGAGGCACTTCAGCTTGGAAGACTGTAGAGAACAGACCTCTCTGAGAAACCCATTAGACCGTTCATCGACACTTCAACTGAGGATACCGTAGTGAACAGACCACCTTGAGATACCGCTCAGACTGTTCACTGTCAACTGTCATCTGCTGTTAACGTTTACCGACCGTTACCGATTACCCCCACCTTGTGGATACGAGAAGAGGATACAGGATGGCAACTAAGGAAGACTACAATGATCCGGACATGGAACCGACTGAAGACATGGCGGCCACAGAAGGAGTGGAGAACCGCCTAAGCTGGATATACAAGCTGAGGAAAGAACAACTTGATGCCAAACTAGGGAAGTTCCGCTTGGACCTCTCAGGAACCGTGGATGAGAAGAAGCGCCGATTGGTTAAATTTATCAAAGACGGCTGCACTTCTCCATTACCGCAAGGCACCAGACCTGTCTTTCCGTTACCACCACCGCTAATAATTCCACCACCTCTCGCACCGTCCACTATACCGTCTGCGTACGCTCCAACTGGAAACCCATCGTTGGATCCATTTAAGGTTCGCAAATGGGGCATACATTTCAATGGGAAGGGAGACCCCGCCGCCTTTCTAGAGCGGATAGAGGAAGTCTGCTCATACACTGGTATCCGTCCGGCACAGTTGCTACCCGTACTACCCGAATTGTTACAAGGACCGGCACTACTGTGGTATAGGAACAACCGTTCACATTGGAGAACTTGGAAAGATTTCACCACTGAATTCCGTATTTTCTACTTTCCGGTTAATTATCAAGAGGAGATAGAGGCACAAATTAGTCGCCGCCTTCAGAAACCGGATGAACCTGCAAGTACCTATCTAACCGACTTACAAACGCTCATCCGCCGACACGGTGATTTCACTCCACAACAAGAACTCCGTTGGCTATACCGAAACTTGCTTCCCGATTATAGACAGTATATCCCGAGATCCGGGTTAACAAATGTAGCCGCTTTGACCGCCAGGGTCAAAGAATTCGAAGCGCTACGTCAGGAAATGCAGCAAGTCTACCGAACAAGCCCCGCTGCGCCGTACTTGTCCGCAAATCGATACCCTCCAAGCACCACTAATCGTCTGCCACCACTTACGGGTGATAACCGACCGTCAGCACCACCTGTAAGTAATTACCGACCGCCGTCACCGCCTGCAAGTAGTAACCAACCGCCACTGTCTCGAATGGATCGAACTGCGGTTATGGCTACACAAACATCGCAGGAGTCCCAAAGACCGATGGACAAAACTCCACCTGTTAGCCAAGAGGCTAGCTACGAGAGTAGGCCATCGACTTCCGTCACCGCAACTCCCATCAACCGAGGAAATATCTGCTGGAGATGTGGGAGAACAGGACATTTCCGTAACCAATGCCATTTTCCGCCGGTTCTCTTTTGTTCGCATTGTGGTCAACAAGGTACAATGTCACGAGACTGTCGGTGCCGCAAGGCGAGAAAGCTAGACCGGAGCTGTCCGGCCACGAGGTTAGACCAGTTCCACACTACTACCCACCAGGAAAATACCGTCCACCGAGACAACCGGCCGCACATACATGTAACCATGTATGGCAGCACCTTTTCTGCCTTAGTTGATACCGGCTCCATGAGTTCCTATGTGGGAAACCGAATGAAAGACTTCTGTCTCCAACTAGGAATATCACCGATCGACATATCTGCTCAGTCTGCCCAGTTAGCCGATGGGAAACTGGTAACCGTCTACAAGGCTTACGATTTAGAGTTTGCGATAAACGAAACTCCTTTTTCTGAGCGTCTATTCTATCTGGGCAACCTATCCTCCGATATTGTACTAGGGATGGACATCCTAAGTACAAAAGATTTCCAGATAGATCTGATCACCGCCACCGTTTTCTTGAACCGCCATCCCATCTCATCACCGCTCGGCAACAGTCCGTTGGGAGGAATAGCTTTAACTCTATCCCAGAGCAAGGAAGCGAAACTTCAGGAACGCCAGGATACTGAATTGCCAATCTTTCAGAACACATCTGAAACCACGAAGTCGGCTCAACCTCATACCCGCCTCTCACCGCCTAAACGGCGCAAGCGAAGGTACCGTCCGCAGAACTCAAAGAGGCAGGAAGTAATCAATAAGATTGATGAAACACTATCCAATGAGATAATAAAACCGCCGAGCCTTTCGTTTTACCAACCAAAGAAGACAGAAGTTGCCCGAAGCCCAAATGGATTTCCGAATTACTGCATACGTAATAATCGGCAGTTCCGCCACTTTGGGGATTCCAGCAAACCAGATCTGTCAGACCCATGGAAAATACGTGTTCCCACAGCGCTCCGCCGCACCGTCCTGCAAGAGAACCATGATGCTCCGTTCGCTGGACACATGGGGATCGCCAAAACCATTGCACGTATCTCACAGAAGTATTACTGGCCAGGAATGTTCCGTGACATCGCCAGATATGTACGCAGCTGCATGCAATGTCAGCGATGCAAAGTCTTGCAACGGCAGACAACAGGAACCGTGCAACCGTCAGTCAGCAAGCAACCATGGAAAACAGTCCGTACCGCTCGCAAGGGTTTTTCATCGAAACTGGAACCGAAACATTCGGGACCGTATACCGATGGCGTTTCAAAAGTTGTCCACAACTTTAAGTCTAATACCGGAAAGAAGATCACTAGGTTCCACAACGGGGATCTGAAATCGTATTCTTCTGTCAATGATAAACCGTTCACTACTGCCACCTGGAGAAAGGCTAAGAAGAGAGCCTCCAGGAGACCAGCTCGGCCGTAGATGATCCGTTAACCGCCACCGATCAGAATTACCGTTAATTTCTTTTGTTTTAGGAAAATTCCTCAATACCTGAAAATGGAATTATAAGCCATGGTAGAAGAGGAGCCTGTCCAGTTTAGTTTCTTTTTTTGCATTTCTTGATTAAATGTAAATAAAGTTTTTTTTAGTATCTTTGATTTTGTAAAAGGTGTACTTGCCTCCAAATAAAGTTTATCTAACCGTCGGGGGGCAAGCGCCTTCTGATCAGATAGGGACCGTTATAGGAATCTGTTGTTTCTTTTTTTTAGAAACAAGAGGACACAAGGAAAAAAATAATGGCAATTGCATTTTATTATTTTTTTTTAACGAAGTAAGAGGGGGATGTAATGAAGCATTTTATTACATGGAAATTGTAACACAAACCGCCGTTTATTTTTGTATTTAGAATATTAAGATTTTATACTGTAGGGACAAATCATAAATATTGTTGTAATTTGATTATTTACTTAGAAATATTTAATTAGTAAGTAGGAGTTAATCCGCTAGGTAGCGCTAGTTACGCACTATTGACAATATTTGATTCCACCGAGACAAGACACCGGCATTGGCCTACTGTAGTCACTTCGCTCAGTTGTCTACATTGTAGATACAACGCGAAGTAAGGAGGAAATACGAAATTAAACCGATACCGACCCGCCGATCCAAGGAAACCACCGGCAAGGAAGTAAGTAGCTGAAACTTTGGTAAGCAACTTGGCTGGTGCAAAGTGCCATAATTATAAATTATATTTTGTTTTATTTTTCAGATAAAAGGGATATTTTGTGAAGGGAAGCATTCCCTGTGTACCAGTCGTTATTACTGGGAGTTTTTGGGTAAAAGGTGGGTCCCGTGATTTTCCCTCTGGGATAGTTATTCGCCCAGTCAGTTACGCTGGCCCTCTGGACACCCAAAATACTGTCCGTACTGCCGACCAGTGTATTTCGCTATATTAGCACTTGTTGTTATTACTGGGGGATTTTTGGTAGAAAGTGGGTCCCGTGATCTCCCCTCTGGGATAGTTATTCGCCCAGTCAGTCACGCTGGCCCTCTGGACACCCAAAATACCGTCCGTACTGCCGACCAGTGTATTTTGTTATATTGGCACTTGTTGTTATTGCTGGGGGATTTTTGGTAGAAAGTGGGTCCCGTGATCTCCCCTCTGGGATAGTTATTCGCCCAGTAAGTCACGCTGGCCCTCTGGACACCAAAAATACCGTCCGCACTGCCGACCAGTGTATTTTGTTATATTAGCACTTGTTGTTATTACTGGGGGATTTTTGGTAGAAAGTGGGTCCCGTGATCTCCCCTCTGGGATAGTTATTCGCCCAGTCAGTCACGCTGGCCCTCTGGACACCCAAAATACCGTCCGTACTCCCGACCAGTGTAGTATTATATTAGTACTTTTAGTGTTGGGGCACTGAACACTAGCCAAGTTACGAATAAAGTATTCTTGTATAAATTGTATCGCATGAACTATTGAATATTGCTTCCTCCCGCCTGGTAACCGTACCGTACCGACTGTATTGTAACCCCTGCACTTCTGCCCCCCCCCCTCTTGCTCATTGCCTCATTACTGTAACCGTTTAACCGCCTGTGTCACTGTAGGTAGAACGATATCACCGTAGCCTAGCTTCCAATTTTAACCTTTTGGTGCTTTGTATAGTTAAAGGTATAAATAATAGTATTGTAAATAGTAGGTTTAAAGGACAATAAATACATTTTATATCTAACCTAAACCATGTTTTTACTGTGTGTGTGTGAAGTCTACTATCCCTAGACCCTCTGGACATACCGTTTCTTCACTGTAGCTATCCCAGCCCTACTGCAACAGGCTGCGTTAGGAGGCTAGTGTGGGACCTTTACACCACGTAAAAAACTGTAAAGGTGGCGCCCGAGCTTACCGTTCACCGACAGCACAAAGCTCGAGTGTCAGAGTGTGACGCACGAATAAAACGTCACATACTTTATTTTTTCTTACAAAAATGGTGAAATCGCAAATCAGTATTATTTTTATTAATAAATGACGAATTTTTTTGCAGTGTTTTGTTCATGAGGCTATGATATTGTTTATAATTCTTGTATAAATTTAATTTTTTTATGCATAAGTACGTATGCAAAATTTTTATTTGTAGTTTTTTCCTACCGATATTGAAATTATTTATTAAACGATAACATAAACTCTTCTTTTAATTGAATAATTTAGTGATTTCCTTTTTAAAATCGAAATGAATGTAAATAATTCAAATAAAAATTGTACAATTTTAATATTTTCTTAATAAGTACCGAAAATATACATTTCTGAGGAAAAAATTCTTTCCGCAAGTGTTAGGAACAACAAATCAATATAAGTTACATTATGGCCATGGTATAATCTGGACAGTGACACTTTTAATAATTTAAAATCCATATTTTATTTATAAAATTGTAATGAAATATAACCTAACTGCTTGAATTTCCATGGCTATAACCGTACCTTAGGAAATATATTTGTAATATGATATAAGTCAACATAAAATATTTTTGTTTAGATTCAGTAGCAGCAGCAGGACTTGAAAAATCTGTAAAAGATACTGAACGAGCAATTCAATTATGGTTAAGAAGAGCATCGGACCGACGAGCAAATATTATGAAAAATTTTTAAGTCATTTTGTATGTATTAATATTTGTATTTTCTTGACTCGGTCAGTATTAAATGAAAATGAGAATTTCTTTACGTTTCGGTTTAATAAACCATCATCAGAGGAAAAAACTACAATATTTATAATAAAATGCGATTGTTTTATACAATTTTGCAACTTGATTTACATTACTTACTATATCAGTGTGGTTGGTTATTGCGTTGTTATTTTCTTACTTTTTATTGGGTATTTTGCCACTGAAAAATATTTAAAAATTTTAATGAAAAAACTTCTGCGCCAAATGGATCAGACAGAGGTTGGTTCTTGAGTACATGACTGTTTCAAAAAGTCTCACACCTAAAAATATATAGACTAGAACAATGTTATAAACTAAAAACTGAAAATCAAAGCTATAGGTAGTTAACATTTCGGAAGAGAATCTACTTCCGTTCTCAAAACTTTTTTGGCCGTCAACCATGACAGTTCTTTGTTTATGTATTTCCGTAGTCACATGAGACATTAACTTATATTTATCTTATTTTTACTTACTTCGTCTCTAAGGATGGGCAACCAACTAGTACAAAAATCTATTGAATAATTGGAAACGCATCTATCCTCGTTTAATAAAATAATCGCGGATTGTTTAAGTTTTCTTTTAGTTCCGTTGCTCTCTTTTTCCAAAATCTTCGCCGAGTCCCATTTAATTCTATGATTATTATCCCACGCGTGTTCACAAATTTTGGATTTTTCAAATTCTCCCCTTCTAGCGTAATTTCTATGTTCACCAAGCCTTACGTTGAAAGGTCTAGAAGTAAAAATAAGATAAAAATAATTTAATGTCTCACGTGACTATGGAAATACATAAACAAAGAACTGTCATGGTTGACGGCCAAAAAGGTTTTGAGAACGGAAGTAGATTCTCTTCCGAAACGTTAACTACCTATAACTTTGATTTTCAGTTTTTAGTTTATAACATTGTTCTAGTTTATATATTTCTAGGTGTGAGACTTTTTGAAACAGTCAAGTACTCAAGAACCAACCTCTGTCTGATCCGTTCGGCGCAGAGGTTTTTTCATTAAAATTTTTAAGTGTTTTTCAGAGGCAAAATACCCAATAAAAAGTAAGAAAATCTGACTATGCCACAAATAAACAATTACAGACAATATCTGCGTTGTAATGTCACAATAAACAACCGCACTGATATAAGAAAATTTAAACAAAACATATTTCAACTTATTAAATTAACTACAAAAGGGATATTATTATAGAACAATATTTTTACATCTTTCCATGAAGTCTACAAGATAATTCTTAAAATATATTTCACACCACCAATCATTAACAAAAACTCCAACGGGTACCCATAAATTAAATTGTACCAATAGTGACATAACCAAACCTCTAAGTACAATACATGACCAAAAAACAGGCAATAGATTTTTTAGCATTTAGTTGCATTAAAACTCTTAACAGAAACAGATACAAAATTGTATAATAGTGTATAAAGAATTTTTAAATTCACAATAATTGTAAGTAATGAAATTCAAGTTGTAAAATTGTATAAAACAATCGTACTTTATTATAAATGTTGTAGTTTCTTATTCTGATGATAGTTTGGTAAACCGAAACGTAAGGAAATATGAGAATTTTAATTTAAAACTGACCAAAAAATCCCAGGATATACACCAAGCTAATTTTATATTTTGTAAAATAAAATTATACTTACTGGTGAGGTGAATTATTTTATTTCATATACCTACCTAGCAGTATCAGAAATGTCGTAACATCCTGACACATATGTCTTGAAGATGTTGTACTCAAGACATCTTAAAGATATTGTAATCAAGACATCTTAAAGACGTTGGGATTTGTAACAACAGATGTCTTAAAGACATCTTAAAGACGACAAAAGGCGTAATGAGACATCTTTAAGATAAAGATGTCTTGAATATGTCAACCCGACATCTCCTGGGCGCCTTTAAGATGTCTTTGTGCTGTTTGGGGGTAGAACGGGTTATCATTCTTGCGGAGAATGAGACCACATATACCAAACTCAAACAGTATCTTGGTGCGATATGAAAGCGCATGCAGTTTGAGAAATCAGGCAAGACTGGACACATGCGCTCCCTTTAAAAGAGTCAGCTTCCCGCAGTGGCGTGGCAAAGGCTTAAAGTGGAGTTGCTCGAGAAGTTTGAGATGAAGTGAACCCCAAGTAGCACAGAATACTTAAAGTAACATCACAGCAACCTCTTTGTTTCATCTTACCAGATACCAGCTATTATAAACCATGTTATATGACTTCTAAGAAGTTGTTATATAATTGCTGCAAGTAAGGTTTTATGCAGTAAAAATTGCTCTAAAAGTGAGTTTTTGTTTGCAATTATAAAGCATGAATATTGCGGTGTTTTTAGCAGCTTCACACACACACAAACACATGTACATTATAGTTGATATAGTCTACTGGGATGATGACGCAAATTGTTGTGGCAACTTATTAGGAAGCTGAATGAATATTGCCTGCGAATTAATGTATGCTGGCATTTGTAGAAAACTAAATTTATCATACAAAGAACATTTTTCTGTAGAAATATGCTATTCTACTTCGAAATAAATAAACGCGCCTCCGAAATTCTTTGAATTTGATGATGTTGAAAACTATTAAAAAAATATAACAGGGTTCCCAGCAACCTGGAAAACCGGGAGAACCGGGAAATGTCAGGGGAAATTAAGGGAAATCACAAAATCTTAGTAATTGTCATTTTAACAAAACCACTGGAAATTGATTAGACCCAGAATTAACAGTTAATGAAACATATTTTTAATTAATTGAGTTTTACTAAAATAATTCGACTTCATCAAAATCCAATTTCATGTTCACCGGTTTTAATCCTCGACCGCCGCGTCGACACAGCTAACCGAAGTAAATTCGCCAAAAAACGCTTTTCGGTTGAGCTAATAAATGACAGATGTCACATACTACCATCTTCGGCATCTTCATACTAGAGTTGTAAAATGGGTATTTTTATGTCTATGTGAAAGTGAATAAATACATCATTTTAGTTGTTTGTAGGTAAATAAGGTAGGTATGAGTAAAAATTGAATAAACAGACATGAAATACAATTAGATGTATTGACGGTTGCATCATTTTTTTTACAGAATAATGCATAGAAAAAAAATGTGTGTTTAACCCGGATTGGGTCAACGAAAAAATTAATCCTGAGTGATATAAAGTGTTTAGTAATGTACAAAAGGTTGTTTTTAAGGCACGGTGTAAATTATGCAATAAGTGCATTGATTTAAGCAACATGGGAAAGCAAGCTCTCATTAATCACGAAAGGAGTGGAAGTCACAAAAAAAAATTGAAATGGCCTTTCAAAACAACAAAATTAACTTCAATACAAATCAAAATAATAAAATACAAGTAGATGGAAGGATACAGTTGAATGTTGCGTCAACTTCTACAGCAACAGTACAATAAACACAATATACTATTTCTAATTTTGTTTTGAGCTCACAGGTAAATAATAAAATATACTATAAAAATAATCAATCAAATTATTTAAAAAAATAATTATGTTATTAGGTAACAGATGCAGAAATATTATGGTGCTTAAATATAATTGCTACAAATATGAGTTACAATTCGTGTTCTACATCAATACCTGTTATAAAAACCACGTTTTCAGACAGCAAAATTGCCAAAAAAATGTGTTTGGAGTACACTAAGGCTTCCTACGTAATAAGTTATGGACTGGCTCCATATTTTAGACAAACTTTAGATGACACTCTTAGCCAGTGCGATCACTATGTTGTGTGCTTCGATAAAGCGTTGAACAAAATAGCACAGTCTGGACAAATGGATATTTACATAAGATTTTATGATACAAATAAAAACAAGATAGAGACAAGATTTTTTACTCCAGTTCTTATGAAGTATACAACAGTGGAGGATATTCTGAAATTATTACATTGAAATCGAATTTTACAAGTAAAGTATGAATTATTTAATTTTTTTGTTTGTTATTTACTGTATTATTTTAGATATCCACGGATGGACCCAATGTTAATTGGAAATTTTTTTCTTTGTTAAAAGAGCGACAAACTCAAGTTACAGACGAGAAAATTTTAGATATTGGATCTTGCGGTCTTCATATTATCCATGGAGCTTTGCAATATGATCACAAGGCTTGCCATTGGCAAATTAATGAGTTTATAAGAGGCATTTACTACCTGTTTAAAGACTCCCCCAAGAGACGGACTGACTTTAAAGTTCTTACCAAGTGTGAAAAATTCCCAAAAAAATGTTGCATTACTAGATGGGTTGAGAATGCAAGTGCAGCCAAAACAGCACTTGAAATAATAGATAACAGAAAACTGTATGTCGAAGATAAAAAAACAAAATTACCTACAAACATTTCAATAAAAAATGTAAAGATAACTTTAGGTGATAAGCTTATTAAAGCAAAGCTTGGCATTTTTTCAGCTGATTGCATCGTTGTTAGAACCTTTTTTTAAAAAATACCAAACAAATCAACCCATGCTGCCCTTTCTTTTTGATGACTTAGAAAGTTTATTACGAAGTTTACTTGTTAGGTTTTTAAAACCTGAAGTAATGAAGTACTCATTCAACAAATTATTGAAACTGGATTATAATGACAAGTTTCATAAAAAAATTAACGAAGTTGAAGTGGGTTTTTGCACCAAGAAAATGTTAGAGAAAACTGTAAATGAAAAAGAAAAATTTTTATTTTTAAAAAACTGCCAAATATTTTTTAAAGCATGTGTAACAAAACTGATAGACAGGTGTTCTTTAAAACATAATTTAGTTCAAGCGGCTACAGCATTAAACCCCCAAAAAATGGTAATCTCGCAGGTTAAAAGCATTAGCTCATTTAGTAACCTCTTAGAAATATTCTATAATAATAACATAATATCATCATCTTGTGCAGAATTGGCAAAGTCAGAGTATTCTAAGTTTATCATACAGTTCAATGAAGTATTAGTTAAATATTCAGATGGAAGGTTAGACACATTTTTTTCTAATTTATTAAACAAAAGTCCTGATTCTAAAAGTTTGTGGGTTGTTTGCAAGTTGATTTTAATTATATCCCATGGTAATGCCGATGTAGAAAGTGGATTTTCTATAAATAAATATTTGTTATTGGAAAATCTACATGAGGAAACTCTAATTAATCAAAGAATTGTATAAGACCATATAATAAATTGTAGTGGAATACATAATATCGTAATTACAGACACGTTACGAAAATCTGTAAAAAACTCGCATTCCAAATATAAAACGTCGTTGGAAAGTAAAGGAAATCAGAATCAAGTTGTAAGTGAAAAGAAAAATTAAAAAGGCAAGCTTAAATGGAGATTCTAAATCTAGAAACAAAGAAGAAAAAACTGGAATTAAATGTAGAAACAGAGGCAGACCAAATAAATAAAGAAATTGAGGATTTAAGAAAGTACTTGTAGGTAGATAGGTGCATGTTATATTTTGGTAAAAATGTTAACAATATTTTAGTTTTTCATAATATGATTTGATCTCTCAAAATGTGATTTATTTTAAGTTACAAAACTAACTTTTTACCAGTGTGATTTTAATAGTAGGTACCTAAATAAAATATTTAAAAACACTTTGCTGGATTTTACTTGAAATAATCCTGGAAATCCTGGAAAAGTCAGGGAATTTGAAAATTGAAATGTGCTGAGTCACGTATATTGAACACCCCATAAGTGATTGCTGTAAATGTTTTCAAGTGATAAAAAGTTAATTATACCTCGAACCGGTAATAACCGCCCCGTCATATATAGGCACACTACAGAAGCTGTTATAAATTCTTAAAACAAGCCCTTTGGTTGTTTAAAAGTGATATAATAGTATTTTTCGAAGATTATAATAATTGAATTCATCATAACATCATTTTGATTTTAAGGGATGTGATTTTATTACTTTTGTTTCAATTTCAGACCTATATATTTTTATTGATTTTGATAGATTTGTGTAGTTTGTAATGATAAAATGATTGCATAAAAATGTTTGCTATATAACAAGATAAATTCGAAAGCAAATGAAATGACATTGGAGCATTATCACTTTTATTGGCACTAATATTGTATATATAAAAATATTACCCATGGTATTAGATACATTATATCAAATAAAATTGAGCTGTCGAGGCATAGGGTCCAGTAAGCTGACCGAAAACGCAACAACCAAGCAGCAATCAACCAGGCCTTCAGTTTCATTTCCATACATTTGTGGCGAGCATTCCGTTAAGACGTTTGTTTCTTGTGTTTTTTTTTAATATCTTATTTATTTTACCGCCCTGGCGCAGTTAGCCATATAATTCCATCACTTACCCAGAACATAAGTACACAACATACAAGTACACAACAATCATTCCTTGCGACATTCCCATATGCCGCAGCTGAGAGCTAGAATATTTTTAAGTGTTAATTTAACTTTCCTTCTGAAATTACCACTTCGCTTTGTCTTTCTCCAATATTTATCCATATTGTAATGTAACACGTCACAATAAACTGCACATAAAAATGTACGGAGCTTCAATGAAACTATAAGCGATTTTTTTAAAGGATATGAAACGGAGTAAGTTTAGCTGTATAAAGAGTTCTCTAAAGAAGGAAGATTGTAACTACATAGCTCCAAAGCAGAATTTCAGTTGAATAAACGCTTTATAAAATAGTCCTACTATACGTAAAATGCATTTATAAATAATCTATATTAGGGCTGATGTAACACAACTATATTGCTGTAAAATTTTGCTTTAAAAACCTTTAAAATTCAATGTTATAAAGCCATTATAGAGACCATGCTAAACTGTAAAACAGATGTATAAATGTTATATAGAGGTTTATGCATCTGTTATAAATATACATGGTGTGTGTCTATATAATAGACCTTACTAAGCCTTTATAAATTAAAAAAAACTATATAAGATGCTTTCATAAAGAAGATTTATATTTATGCTGTGAACGCATTTTCTCAGCAATCTTATTCCGCCGAGTTACTTTATAAGCAATGTAGTGCTGAATAAAGCTTCAATATAACTTGTTTTCTGTACAAGTTGACATACTATATTATTTATAAAGCTTTAAGCGTAATAAGAGACTTGTATTACTTCGGAACGTCAATGGGAAGCTCGAGGATTACTTTCGGAGTAAGACTAACCGACAGATTAGAAGCAAGCTGTCGGATCTGCAGCGATAAGCTGCCAAACGAAATATAGGCGGGCTGAAGGGGATGCTTGTAGCGTCTAACCGGCAAAGAAGGAATTAAAACAATAGAAGGCATCTTCAACCCAGATTGTGGTGTCAATTTTGGAAAGAAGCAATCGTCAAACGTCTTGTGGCTTCGAACACTCCTTAAGTATAAGGACAAGCTAAATGGAGGACACCTCGACGTCGAATGCGGCTGGACTCCGCCCCTGACATCGGTGATCGCTAAACAGAAACTTGAAAAGGAACCTGCAACCAAGCGGAAAGAGGGTATGAAAAACAACCGCAATGACAAATGAAAGCGTAATAATGCGCGTGCGCAATTTCTGGCGCGGAGCACAGTATGCGAGCTTTGCATGATATTTTTGCTCAGGATAGCTCAATGAACTCATTGAACAGTCATGTCATCTACCAGGGGATAAGGTTGTGCGAGCACTGTACGGCTCTCTATGTATTTTGTCAAATTTAACTTAAACGTCAAGTACTTTTAGAGGATATAATGCTGAACAAATCTTTTAAAATGTTTTACAATCATGCGAAAATGTCACGATTTAAGTGTCAATTATATAATTGCTCGTAACAATGAACTTATTTCTCACACAGTAGCATTTAAAAATAAAAGATAAATATTTTTCTAAAATAATGTACTCTCAAAAGGTTTCACCCAGATTCAAAAGAAAGATCACGCAAATTCCTTCAAAATATATTCCCTTGTGAATTCTGTCTCAATGTATTTCTCACGAAAGAAAATGCTCAGAGCAACTAAACAATCATACTGTCACTGATCAGATACACGACCAGTTTCAAGTTACACACGTTGTTGTCCCAAATTTGTTTAGTCGCAACAAAATCAACTTAATAGGAGGCCCTTCCCACAATATTTTTATTATAGGATCAATGAAAAACTATTATATTGAACCTAGTACAATATTGGCACCCAACTTGCAGGCGAGAGAACCAAAATACACAATAAAATCGAAATAATTCAAATATACAGATGATATAAACGATAACCTTCCCAAATATTTTGAATTGTTTAAAAAATTTAGAAATAATCTGGGTCGGTTTAAACTTATTGATAAACAAATTGTTTAAAAAACAATGCCGATCTATCAGAAGAATATTTGTAATTCTTGAATTTATTACATCAAAGTTTTAATTCATGGGTACAGAACAAAACAAAAATAAACACATCATTAATCTACTGCAGTTTAACGCAAAAAAAAACAGAAATAGAATTGCTGCTAAGCACGGAGCATTGAGACCTGTAGTCTCTGTGAAATTAACATTAAATCATATCATTCCCTTTTCACTCCTGACTACGACGCGACGTTTATGGCTTCGATAGGCTTGGATGGCCTGGGGCGTCACCGCGGTTCTAGTCAGAAAGTCACTGAGTTATAAGAAAAGAAGAACCACTCGCGGTCAAAAGTGGCATCACTTCGCCATCTTGTTACTGCACTTCCATCAAATAGTATGGTTCCATGCGATTTATCGAGCTTATTTCCGCAGTTTGTTAAATTTTAGACAATGGACACTAAATTGACAATGGTGTAATGTGCTATAATTTTTTAGGTAGGGTGTTAGGCTTTAACTTTCTATATACACAGTTAGCACTATTGTCTGCTAGATTACCTCAGTATAAAGTTAATTTTGAAACTATAGTTTTTAACCGAAATTATTATCATATAAATAAAAATGATGAAAGTGGACAAGATTACGCGCACCAAAAGCGGCTAACAGTGCGAATTCGTCATCTTACCTTCAAGAAATATATCTTACATTTTCTTATATTGTTTTAGCTTAGATAATGAGTAGAAAACATGTCCGAAAATATACTACACAATCCTGAAGTAAATAGAATATGAGAATAGCCAATAAGATATATGACCAGAACAAGTGTAACTTTTATTACAGAAAGATATCACATGTACCGTCCTAAAGTTTCAGGACGCTACAGAATAAATATAATTTAATTATGGGGTTCTTAAAACCACTTTAATAGCAGATGCTTTAAATTTATTTACATTTTGTTCACAGAAAGTCCTAAAGCTGCCGAGCGTCTCCCGTTTCCACTCGAAGATTTGTCTATCGCCAGTATAAATATCAATAAACTTGAATTAACTTTAGAACATACACCGAGCGCCATCTGTTATTTTACAAGCAAACCACCGACTCAAGCTCATTAGAAATCTATATAATATTGGCAAATATTTAAGAACAAGCTTTAATTAATTATTTAAATGAATAGAAATTTAGTAACAAATAAATAACTATTAATGGGAAGTAAAATAGTGCAATATTTAAGTAGATTTTATAATAAAAACAGAATTTCAAGTAAACACTTTTTATCGTTTTGCGGTTGGCAACAATTATTGAAAACTATTTTAACGGAGAAAAGAAATTAGGCATTTCCTATTCTTGAAGCGAAGAACAAAGACGTTCTAGAGCTGTACTTGCCGCAGATTTAAAGCCTCAAATTCCTGGAGATAGGTATGAGGTGTTAATGACCAGCCAATGTTAAGCACCAGTTAGACGTCAATGTCAAGTATCGGTTAATGATCAATGTTAAGGACCGGTTGGATGTCAATTTTGGTGACCAGCTTAATGGTGATGGTCCTGTTAGGATAAACCTGATTAGCCCAAGAGGGAATTTGTATTGTCCATATCCACGCATGTCACTGGATATGGGAGCTTGAATAGCGACGATAGAAGTAATCGAAGTCTAGGTTTCAATAAGTATCGGTAATCGAAGCAGAACAGAGGAAGGGGAAGAGAAGATTTGAGTGGGACGAGGCGCTCCGGCAGTTTAAGAAAAGAATATCTGTGGTGAGAGTATCATTCTCAGTTGAAAATCAACACGCTCAACTTCTAGTGAATTTTTTTAGTAACAGTATATAATTTATAGCCTTCAGCACATGTAACATTTTATTATCTTTAACTTTTCATCGGCCGTCAGCCTTACAAAATTCTTATTCCTACATATAATTTATGTAAGGAAGGTAGCTACCCTCTAAATTTCCATTTTTGTCAATCAAATATCTAAATTTCTATACAAATCAAATATTTACAATTTCTAGTTTTTGTCATTCAAATTTAATATACAACTTATTTTTTACATTGTGTTTATATAATAAATTTTCAATTAATTCATGATACCTATGTAATCCATAAGGCCACTGAATAGCCACAGTTTTACATATTGATAACCAGTAAAGCATAGGTATTGAGCAATTGGCTATTGGCGCCTAACAAAATACAAAATTTTCAATAATTTTCGAACCACCACCTAGCCTCCACAACATAAACGAGAACCGGGTAGTTTCATCATTCCTAAACCACTCAGGGGCAGGAATTGATGTTACACACATACCTGAACCAACTTAAAGAATATGTGAAACTGGTCGACAAACAACTCTGCCTGATATTGCCTCACTATTAGGATTAAAATGAATCTCAACAAGTGCCGAGCAATATACAATTACAGTCAACTCCCAATAAAGAAAACTCCAACATTTCAGACCTTTACTTCAATTACTAATAGTTAATAGTTAAATGCTCCAGAAAAAATTAACTTTTCTAGCAATTTCGAGCACTCCAGTAACACTAATGCGTTAGAACAAAAATTATTGGAAAAACTTGAAAGAGAAAATGAAAAATTTTAAAGAAAAAACCAATGAACGAATTGGACAATCATCGTCGTTTTATATAATATTTACAGTGGCCATCCATACCCCTACAGACCACAGAAACACGACATGTTTATGCCCCGACGATATTGTCGACTTTCTAACAATTTCTGGCAACTCAGTCTATTACAGATACAAACAATATTGTAGAATTTTACAAAAACTTTGGCTTAAACGGTAACAACACCAAAACACAAGTGGTATTTTCCACCCATAAAAAGGAAAAAAATTAAAATTTCTAATAAAAAAATAGATTGATCTCCAACCATTGATTACCTGGGATTAAGTATTGACAAATGGATATATTTGATTGAACATGTAGGCTCTCCTCACCTCAAACTTCATGCTATAATGCAAAATTTAAGAAATACTGAAATATTTGAAGCAGTTTTACAATATACATTTTTTAATTGTTGTCAATAGCAGGGAAAGGTGCACTGTCACACCCTCGTTCTCTTGTTAATCCTATTGCTCGTAAATTTTTGACATATGTGTCACAAGATGCCACAGTTTTCCTTATAATTTGTCAGAATATACAAATTTACCTCTCTAGCATGAATAATTTTGAGTCAAGTTTATGCAACTTTATTAAACTCTCTATTACATGCTATATTTTTCAAAATACAAAGTGTTAGATAATATACGAGAGGGTTCATTCTCTGAACCATTAAAATCTTATCACAGAAGAAGTGAAGTATCTTCTGCTGCAGGACGATTGAAGAAAATTTACAAAACGTGTATGATTTTCTAGTTCAATATCATAAGTATTGTTCTTTTAGGGAAGCTGCCGTCTTAGGTTGTGCAGAAATAATTGCTTCACATATCTCTCGCTAAAAACTACATCTGTACCCGCTACATTACAGTCAACACGAATAACACAAACTCTTCCCACCGTTGTTAGCGGAAGTCCCACAGGGGGTTATTCTCCCCCCCTTGTTATGTAACCTTCACACTGCAGACATCCCTACCCATCCGACTACCAACTTCCTATATACAGATGATACTGCATTATACGGACAATCTTTTTATGCACAAACTGCAACTCAAAAGATACGGATCATCTGCATAAGCCAATTTCCTTTTTCCACAAGTGGAAAATTAACAAAAGCAACAAACCGCAGACCATTATTACTTTTAACAGAAAGTCTACAAACATACGACTATCAGTAAAGTATAAATCGACGGACGGACCATTAAGGATCGCAACTCGGTTAAATATCTAGGCGTAATCCGAGATAAAGGAGTTTCACTCTCCATATTACGCAATCGATAAATCGCACTTATGCCACATTAAATGAGCTCTACCCTCTGGTCCGCAGAAGCAAATTAGCTATAGACTTAACCTATTTACACATTCCAACTTCTACTACAGAAAAGTATTATGCAGAAATTTTTAAGTATATATCTATTCGCCATTAATCAAAGCAGTTTCCATTCATTACCCGCTAATATAAGTCGAGACAATTTTTGAAACAAAACATATTACCTACCTATATTTTTATGAGTAATATATCCACATCACAGAAATTGCTCAGACTATTATACTATTATGTATTATTTCATATATTGTAACGGTTCAGTACCTTAAAAAAAAAGAAGGAATGTTGAAACGACAGCCGTCTGCCAGGATGAGAAGCTTCCATTACAAATGGACTAATTTGATAAATTTCCACATTTACATATTCCAACTTCTACTTGAGAAAATTATTATGGAGAACCAAACATATTACCTACTTATATATTTTTATGAGTAATATATCCACATCACAGAAATTTCTCAGACTACTATACTATTATATTATTATCTATTATTTCATATAACATTATAACGATTCAGTACCTTAAAAAAAAGAAAAATGTAGAAACGACAGCCGTCTGCCAGAATGAGAAGCTTCCATTACAAATGGACGAGTTCGATAAATTCCCTCATTTACATATTCCTACTTCTACTTGACAAAAGTATTATGGAGAAATTTTTAAGTATATATCTATTCGCCATTAATCAAAGCAGTTTCCATTCATTACCCGCTAATATAATTCGAGACAATTCTTGAAACAAAACATATTACCTACTTATATATTTTTATGAGTAATATATCCACATCACAGAAATTGCTCAGACTATTATACTATTATCTATTATTTCATATATTATAACGGTTCAGTACCTTAAAAAAAAAAAGAAAGAATGCTGAAACGACAGCCGTCTGCCAGGATGAGAAGCTTCCATTACAAATGGACTAATTTGTGATAAATTCCCTCATTTACATATTCCAACTTCTACTATAAAAACGTATTATGGAGAAATTTTTAAGTATATATCTATTCGCCATTAATCAAAGCAGTTTCCATTCACTACCCGCTAATATAATTCGAGACAATTTTGGAAACAAAACATATTACCTACCTATATTTTTATGAGTAATATATCCACATCACAAAAATTGCTCAGACTATTATACTAGTATCTATTATTTAATATATTGTAACGGTTCAGTACCTTTAAAAAATAATAATAAATGTTGAAACGACAGCCGTCTGCCAGGATGAGAAGCTTCTAAGGACAGCTCAACCCTCAGGATCCACTTCGTAAGGGGTGGCTTCTGGAACTGGCGCACCTGGGGTAATCCGAGCCACGGGCGAGCCGTGCCACTCACTCGTTGATACCGTAATCTCAGCCCACGCTTCAACGACCTTTGCGGAAAAGAAAAATATGGCACCGCAGGCGAACGTCGCGTGGTAACTGAGACCGGGGAGCTTGCCTTAACCGGCCGGCCCGCGAGGAGGCAACCTCTATAAAACAACCGACAGCGAAGTCGTAAAAACCTGTGGGGTACCTGACGCACCTCACAGTATAAATGCCTTGCTCCCGGAATGGGCGTCACCCGGGAGTTGACCGATTTTCGTCCTGACTCGTGGAATATAGTATGGAGTTTACAAAAGATCTAAAAGGAACGGACGGGAAAGCAGGGAAAAGGCAAGCGAAATGGACATGGCGAGGATGGGCGAAGAGGAGGTTTTCAGCAGGAGAAGCTCCCTTTCGCGTAGCCCGCCGAGGGGCAGAAGCTCCTCGATAACAGCAGGGTGGGTAGAGGCAGAGCAGGAGAAAAAAAGACGGAGGAGGGAATGCTCACCGGACTCGGAGGAACAATTCGCGAAAATGATAGCCGATATGAAGGCAATCGTTATGAGGATAGGCGTAGGGTTTAGCGGTCTGACTGAATTAGTCAAGAATAACGTCAGCACCAAGGCGGAGATAAAAGATGGCATTGGGCAAGTGAGTCGGCGGGCGGGAATGCTTGACGACACGGGAAAGAAGTGGATAGAGATGGTGGAAGCTAGAGGGACCAAGCACATGGGGGGCACAGGAGGCACCGTAACCCCAGTAAATGTGCGGGCAAAAACAACGCGGGACGCCTGCACGCAGACGGAGCCGCATGCAAAGGCGAGAAAACAAGAAGAGGAGGCGAGGAAGACCG
Organism: Stenurella melanura; assembly: GCA_963583905.1. Taxonomy (NCBI): domain Eukaryota; kingdom Metazoa; phylum Arthropoda; class Insecta; order Coleoptera; family Cerambycidae; genus Stenurella; species Stenurella melanura. The sequence continues at coordinate 68,895,045 of OY757318.1, forward strand.
CAGAAATCAGAGGGGTGATAGAGAGCCACCCCGATTTCAAGAGACTTCAGGAATGTGTGAAGGAAGTGTGGCCGGAACAGGCCTTCAAGAAAGTAAAGAAAGTACAGGGGCCCCCGAGGTGGGACGCCGGGGACACGGATATGGCCCTTGTCGTCAACGTGAAAGAAGTCGACAAGGGGTCCGCGAAGAAGGCCAGGGAGACATGCCCGGTGGCAAAAGAGTTGTTCGCGGCAGGTCTGGAGGTAGGGAGGATGGTTCATGGGATGAAAAGCACCACCATATCCCTCCCGAACCACGAGAGGGCAGAGACAAGGGCCACCTTCGTCCTACCAGAGGAGTTAACCGGAGACCTCGACAAACCGGAGGACAAGAGTTTGCATGAACGACGAATATTTGAGATGTTGAAGGAGTGTAGGAGGAAAACCGAGGAAGGTGTCAGGAAGAGATTCAGTCTGATAGTGCTGGAGGGTTTAGAGTGGGAGGTCGTTAGGAAACTGGCGGAGGCGGCAATTATCAGGTCGGAGGTGGAGACGATGATCTCCCCCCCCGCTCCCCCCCCAGCGAAAACCAACAAGGGGACGCAGAGACCCGCGAGGCCGGTCGATACAGGAATAGTGGTGAGGACGGAGGGAAAAACCTACGCGGACCACCTAAAGGAGGTTAAGAACAAAGTGGACGTGAAGAACTTGCAGGTGCAGGTGAGAGGCGTCCGAAAGACCAAAGGGGGGGATTTAGTGGTGACGGTGGAGGGAGGCGCAGAAAAAGCGGAGATACTGAAGAAAGCTGTGCAGGAGAAGATGGTGCACGCGAAGGTATCGGAAAGTAAAGCGATGACAGCCATGATTGTATACGACATGGAGGCCACAACCACCGAAGAGGAACTCAGAGCGGCACTTGTGGCGGCGGTGGGAGCTGGAAACGGGGAGGGCGTGATAGTCCAGTCAATAAGAGAGAACGACAGCGGGCGTGAAGTCTGCGGTGGTCAGAATAGAAAAGTCCAAGACAGCTACCCTGGCGAACGCAGGAAGAATAAGAATAGGCTGGGCAAGATGTCGGGTCAGGATAAGAACAGACGTAAAGCGCTGTTATAGATGTCTAGCGTTCGGACACGACGCAATAGGATGTTAGGGGGAGGACAGAAAGTCGGAATGCCTGAAGTGCGGAGAGAAGGGGCATAAGGCGGCCGGATGCCCCAATCAGAAATTCAGCACAACGTGCAAAGTTGGTGACCACAGGGCCGATTCGACGAGGTGCCCAAAGTTCAGGCAACTGGTGGAAGACAGGAGAGCAACGGAAAGAGGGGGAAAAAGAAAGAACCGGAAGGAAGATAGAGGGTGGGTGGAGGACCCGTAAACAGTGGAAATGGAGGGAAGTGACATCCCCCGCACTGTAACGCAGGGGAGGGATACCCCTGCACCGGTCGGCGAGGAGGGTGGTAGAGCAGGCCCCCACCGACCATCTGCCAGAGACTGCTTAAAAGGACGTATACGCATTAGGCAGGTTAACCTGAATAGATGCCGAGCTGAGCAGGACGTTGTATGGGCGGTAGCTAAGAAGAAGGCAGATGACATCCTTGTCATCAGCAAGCCCAATAAGAATATGATAGGCGTAAACCGTCTACCCTGGTATGCGGATTCAAATAAGGACGCGGCTATAGGCCTAATAAACATGGATCTGGAGGTATTTGGAAGTGGAAGAGGCAACGGATTCGCGTGGCTCGAGTTGAGAGAGTTAGCGGTATTCAGCTGCTACTTCTCCCCCAACAGAGAGTTTGGGGAATTTGAAGAAGCCCTGGAGCAACTGGGGAGAATGGTCAGAGAATGGACTTCAACGCCAGGGCCCCTGAGTGAGGCATCAACGACACGGACAGAAGGGGAAGACTGGTGCTGGAGTGGACAGCTCGGCTGGACCTCCAAGTCATGGATGAGGGAGGGGTGTACACGTTCACAAGAGGGGAGAGCGGCTCCATCCCAGACCTACCGCTGGCGTCCAGGGGGGCAGCAGCGAGGGTCGTAGGTTGGATGGTACTGGAGAAGGAAGAATCCCTGAGCGACCATAGATACATATGGTACGAGGTTGGACAGCGGCGGGAACCTCCCACAAGAAAAGGGAGAGCCTGGAAAGTGGGGAGGCTAGACAGGGCCGCCTTCAATCAGTCAATGAGGCAGAGCCTGGAAAATGGGGCAGACAGGACAGAGGAGACCCTGATGGGGGCAATAATCAGGGCGTGCGATAGATCTATGCCGAGAAAGCGAGGAGGCAGACGGTTAGAGGTGGACGGATGAGATATCTGAACTTAGGAGGGAATGTATGGAGGCCAGAAGGTGCTACACCAGGGGAAACCGGAGGCAGGAGATGGAGGACGGAAACATCGCCACCCAGGAATATAGAGAGGCAAGGAGAAGATTGAGGGAAGAGATAAAAAAAGCCAAACGAGAGAGTTGGAGGAAGCTGTGTGAGAATATAGATGAGAACCCTTGGGGAGATGGATATAGGATCGCGACCAGAAGCATGAGGGTCTCCGCCCCTCCCGCAATACCGGCTGAGAGGATTACGGACATTGTAGAAGCCTTATTCCCTACCAGAGAAGAAATCCAATGGGGGGACATGGAGGTGGGGGAGGCACTTCCCTTCACGGAGGAGGAACTGAAAAAGACAAGCAATAAGTTAAAAAACGGAAAAGCTCCTGGACCGGACGAAGTGCCGCCGGAGGTTGTAAAGCTGATCGCAGTGGAACATCCTGAAGCGGTACGTACTAGCTGTCATGAATAGGGCACTCGCGAGAGGGGACTTCCCAGGAAGGTGGAAGCGAGCCAGGTTGGTGCTACTGATGAAGGGGGACAAACCGATCGAGGAACCCACCTCGTATAGGCCGGTTTGCCTCCTGGACGCCATGGGCAAGCTTTTGGAATACTTGATTCAGGGCAGACTGGAGGTGGAGCTGGAGGAAAAAAATGGAGTGGCCCAAAACCAGTTTGGGTTTAGGAAGGGAAAATCCACAGTGGACGCGCAAAAAGGGTTAGCGGGAAGATCAAGGAAGCGATTGAAGCGAAAAAGATTTGCGTGGTAGTAACGCTTGATGTCAGGAACGCGTTCAATTCGGCGGGATGGGGGGAGATAGCAGTACCTGATTAGGATAATCAAGAGCTATCTGCATGACAGGATGACTGGAATGGAAGTGGAGGAGGGTGACTTGCGGCGTTCCGCAGGGATCGGTGTTGGGGCCGACATTGTGGAACGTGATGTTCAATGACATCCTCCTACTTCCAACGGCGGGGGGGATCACCACAACGGGATATGCGGACGATCTGGCCCTAACGGCGACAGGAGAATGGACGGTGGGTATCGAAATGAATGTAAATTCAACTATAATGAAAATGGAACGATGGCTCGGAAGGATGCATCTTGAGCTAGCCCCAGAGAAGACGGAATTTATCGTGGCGACCAGAAAGAGGAACGTGGCACCGATAGTGGTGAGGGTGAGGGGTATGAACATTAGACCAAGCAAAAGTCTAAAGCATCTGGGCATCTGGTTGGATAATAAATTAACATTTGAGGAACACGTGACAAGGACGTCAGAAAAAGCGGGAAAGACCGCTACCGCACTGGCCAGATTAATGCGTAATGTGGGACGACCGAAGGCCAGTAAAAGAAGGGTGCTGTGCAGTGTCGTGCACTCGACACTGCTGTACGCGGCCCCAGTTTGGGGAGGGCGCATGACGGTACAAAGAATAAGAAGGCGGCTGGAAAGGGTACAGCGGTGCGCAGCGCTGAGAATATGCAGCGCGTACAGAACAGTATCGTATGAAGCGGCGACGGTGATAGCGGGAACCCCCCCTCTGGACCTAATGGTCAGGGAGAGAGAAGAAGTATATGCGGGGGTAGAAAGAAAGGAGGCAAGACGTCTGCTGTATCAGAGATGGCAGGACAGATGGGAGGGGACGACGAAGGGGAGGTGGACTAGGCGCCTTATCCCAGATGTGCGGGTGTGGGTAGATAGGAGACACGGGGAGGTGGACTATTACCTCACCCAAGCTCTGACGGGGCATGGCAGCTTTGCCGAATACCTACTCGACATAGGGAGAACGACGACTTGGGACTGCGTCTATTGCGGGGAGGTTGACGACGCGCTACATACGCTCTTTCACTGTCCCCAATGGAGAATAGAGAGGTCGGGGATGGAACGCGTCACACCGGATAACTTCTTGAGGAAAATCGGTCAGTCGGAGGAGAGGTGGAACAAGGTGACAAATGCGTGGAGGAATATAATAAAGAAGAAGGAGGAGGAAGAGGATGAGCTCTATCAAAGACCGGAGGACTTAATTTAAACCAACACCACAACGGAATGACCACCGCCCTGAAGTCAAGCGAAAGCAGTTCCGGGGCGGCTGGAAACACTGATAAGGGAGGGTTTTAGTTGGTAGGAGTCCGATACTACCCAGCGCGTTGGACACTCAGCGCTGGGTGTCCATGAAGGTGTGTCCCCCCCCCCCAAAAAAGGATGAGAAGCTTCCATTACAAATGGACTAATTTGATAAATTCCCTCATTTACATATTCCAATTTCTACTTGCATGAGAAAATTATTATCGAGAACAAAACATATTACCTACTTATATATTTTTATGAGTAATATATCCACATTATCTATTATTTCATATAATATTATAACGATTCAGTAGCTTAAAAAAAAGAAACAATGTTGAAACGACAGCCATCTGCCAGGATGGGAAGCTTCCATTACAAATGGACTAATTTGATAAATTCCCTCATTTACATATTCCAACTTCTACTTGAGAAAAGTATTATGAAGAGATTTTTAAGTATATATCTATTCGCCATTAATCAAAGCAGTTTCCATTCATTACCCGCGAATATATTTCGAGACAATTTTTGAAACAAAACATATTACCCACTTATATATTTTTATGAGTAATATATCCACATCACAGAAATTGCTCAGACTATTATACTATTATCTATTATTTTATATAATATTACAACGATTCAGTACCTTAAAAAAAAGAATGTTGAAACGACAGCCGCCTGCCAGAATGAGAAGCTTCCATTACAAATGGACTAATTTGATAAATTCCCTCATTTACATATTCCAACTTCTACTTGAGAAATGTATTATGGAGAAATTCTTAAGTATATATGTATTCGCCATTAATCAAAGCAGTTTCCATTCATTACCCGCTAATATAATTCGAGACAATTTTTGAAACAAAACATATTACCTACTTATATCTTTTTATGAGTAATATATCCACATCACAGAAATTGCTCAGACTATTATACTATTATCTATTATTATTTCGTATAATATTATAACAATTCTGTACCTTTCAAAAAAAATGTATACTTCTAACACTGCGCTTTACAAAAATTAAATTAGTAAGTTCATCAAAATATCTCGAACGATTTTAAAATTAAGATCAGACAGACCAAACTGATGCTTTTAACTTTCTACATTCAAACAAACCCTGTCAGCTTAGACGATTATGTTCCATAAAGTGTAGGTACTTAGGTACTTACATCAATGTAAACCGATGGACAAATTAAGTAAGCGGAATAACTTTTCACTTTTACGTTGTTTTGGCGTGTAAATTTTAGCTACTCATGAATGAAGTAAAATATAAAACAATGATTATTTGACAATTAACCTTACGGTAGGTTAAAGAAATCCTATTACGCATGGAAGTACCATCAACAGGTAATATCAAGGTTTACATGAAATATAAGAAACTCGGCGAGAGTAACGTTGTTACAAAAAGCTGCAAACGCAGCACAAGGCATAAAGCTATCGAAATGTCTTTGCACTTTTCTCATAGCTAATAAATCTGTAAAAATATAGACAATTAAACAGCAAAGATATCCACTTCTATGCTGGTTGGTATAGAACTAACCTAAAACGAAAATGTAAAAAAATCTTTGCTTAACCTTAACACCGCGCCTGCTTTTTACTTGCTACCTACTGAGCTTTAATTAGGTCACATATTATGTAAATAGATACAGTTCTAACTCAATGGTTCAGTCATTATCGTGGCTATACCCAAAATGATAGAACGTTCGCGAACGGCCGCCTCTTTTCGGGAGTATCGTTTCGCTGAACGAATCGTCAAATTGGATCCTTCAAAGCTACCAACATACACTCGCAAATAAATGTAAAATATTTGGTTGGTTCCTTCGAGCGAATGAAGTAAGGATATTGGGATATGAATTAATTAACACTTTATATGAAACGACACATTCGTTTAGTCTCGGGCAAGTCAGAACCCCAGAAATTTTTGAAATTGTAGAAGTGCTGTGACATGCAGTAATTAAAAACTGCTTTATGACTGATAATTTCATTAAAATGTGGGTTATTATTTTCGTGAATTAATTTACCTAGAAATAGCTGGAGGCAAGAAGAAAACAGAAATTTCGACATTTTTAACCAGTGGCATAGCACGATTGTGCAATGCACACAGCGATGGATTTAGCCTAGGCCCACGAGGACTGGAACTCGGGCCCGAAAATTTGAGGGGCGCCAAAATTTGAGAGGCGTTAAAATTTGCAGGGCGCCTAAAAATTAAAATCAATTGCTTTCTCTTTTCTCCGGTGAGTGTATGAACAGATCTTTTAGTTTTTCCTCTCGTTTCCATGTATGCAAGATTATTCCAAGAGTATGTTATTTTGTTTAAATAATTGAGTCCATAAAAATCTAATAAAAAGTGTATTAAAACTTTTTTCATGTAAGATAGTATATATTTGTATATTTTGTAATATTTTGGAATATTCTCAAAAGCTTTTAAGTAATTAACCTGTTTGTTATTTATTCATGATCTACCCAAGTTTATCAATCACTGAAGATTATTTATGTATGCAAATGAAAGATCTATAAGCATTTCAGCCAAAACTCGAAGAACTAGAGATTGTAAGTAACTTTTGATAAATTCAATCCAGTGTGCTACAATAACAGGTTGATAATCAATCATGAGAAACCCGTATGTGTCTCATCCAAAACACGGACAAAAAATGTTTACAAAAATAATAATCCTTCTTTTAAATGGTAATCAGTTAAGCTTAGAGACAAATACAGTGATGTGTGCATGATCAAAAAAGTTTTATAAATAAAAGCCGAGATGAAGTGTAATGAGTCATAAGATACTGTTGTCGACATGTCCAACATACCTTCTCGTAAGCGTTTCTAAGATACAATAGTGCCTATACTACTTATCTTTTTTGTAGCCACTCTTTGTCCGTAGTGTGAGTGTAGCACAGACCTATATGGGCTTTTGTACTTTAACTGCTGTGTGTTTTAACTAACCTAACCTCAAAACTATTTTCGTGTTTTATAAGTTTAAACAACTATTCTTATTGAGTCATAAAAATGTTGAAGAAATGTGTTATTTGTTGTAAAATTCTGGATAAAAATAGCCTGTTGTCTTACATTTAGTTGGCATGCCGAAATGTATTTGGCTGTAAAAAAGATGGAGCTATGACAATTTCGTCATAGAGATAAAGATTGTTATGAATGTAATGGTTGAAATTGAGCATGAGTAACACAGTTATAAATGGGAGCAACAGTTACAAATACATATCCACTTCTATGTATATAATTTCTTTGTGTATAAGATGAATTACTTCCACATCCACGTAGTGGATTGGAAGTATAGCAATCGTAAAAAAAATTTCAATTTTTTTAAATAAGTTTAGAACTAGACTATATTTTGGGATTATTCTCATGAAAGGTTGGGGGTTAAATAGGGGAAAATAAGTAGAGCCAGCTGGTAAGAGTACAGAAACTTGAAATTAGATGTATGTACTAGAAGCTAAGGCCTCAGATTTTTATATAATATTTTTCAACCCCCCACCACCCCTGCTCCATTATTGAAGGGGTTGGTAAATTAAAATTGATATATTCACTTGAAATTTGGTAGACGTGTGTATTATAACGACATCTGGAAGCAGATTATATTTTGAGACGATTCCGTTGAATGGTTGGCGGTTAAATAGGGGTAAATAGTAGAAAAGTTGCTATACATGGTGGTGTTGTCATATATGCCCGCAGAAAATATAACTTCTCCCCATTAAATCAAATTAGCAGTCTATCTGAAGAAATCAATTGCGAACTATGTGCTGCGGAATCCCCTGACGTAATCGTCATGACGGTCTATAGATCGCCAAATGGAGACTTAGATATTTTTCTAGGAAAACTAACATGCGCTCTAGATATCCTAAGGAGGAAATGATAATTGTAACCGGTGATTTTAACGTCCAATTCAATACCGATAAGAAAGACGTGCATCTTGTGACTAATACTTTTAGTTCATTTGGAATGACAGCCCTAAACTCGGAAAAAACTAGAAAAGATAACTGCCTTGACAATATATTCGTTGACGTAGAGCTAGGCACGTGTAATGTAGGAATAGTTAACACTAGGTTATCAGATCACCTCGGTATCAAATTAGAGCATAGACAAGTGAGTGTTAAAAAGGCCAAGACAAGAATAAACTTTAAACCTATAACCGAGACAGGTCTACTTTCCTTACACAACTACTTGAGTAATGTTTGCTGGTAGTTTGTTAAAAATCCAAATCTGTGCGTAAATCAAAAATTTAAATACTTTCTGGAAATAATAACAGAATCTATAGAAGCGTCATTTCCAGAAAAATCTAAATTAATAAATAAAAATTCACTCTTTAAATTAAACTGGTTCACCGATGAACTTAAAGAAAAAAGAAATATGCTACATTTGTTGCAAGATTGTTACAATAGAAACCCCACGGAATATTTGCGTGCTACTGTAAAGCAACTAAAATACAGCTACCATAAGGATTTGACGAATGCAAAGAAAACGGCTCATGATAATTTTATCCTAAATTCAAATAACCAACAAAATGCGATGTGGAGAATAATACAAAATAATAACTTTAAGAACCAAAACTCTGAAATCAATTTACATCCTAATGAATTAAATGAATATTTTACTAATATTGCTGATAATTTAGTAGGTAATCTCCCTTCATGTCAATTAAAATATAATGACTACTTAAATAATGTAAATTCGAAAATTCCTATACAAAATTTCAATTTTTCAGAGGTAACTTATAATGAAGTCTCTGATATAATCAGCAATCTTAAGAAAATCAACAGTAGTGATCCCTACAATATTAACATGAAAATTTTAACAACAATGAAATACATAATAATAGTTCCCCTAACAAATCTCATTAATCTGTGTATTAGAGAAAATATTTTTCCAGACGTATTAAAAATTTCGAAAGTAATACCTATCTACAAAAAAGATTCTAAGGACAATCCCTCAAATTATCGTCCAATTGTTATCATACCTTTCTTCGCAAAGGTCTTGGAAATAATATTAAAGAGCCAAATTACTAGTCATTTTGAGAAAAATAATTTATTTGACTCACATCAATTCGGTTTTAGAGCTAAACACTCCACAACCCTGGCTATAAATTCTTTAATTAAAATTATCAACGAAGGTTTTGAAGAGGGCCTGTTAACACTCTCACAATTTCTGGACCTCACAAAGGCTTTTGATTGTGTGTCACATGAAATATTAGTTGATAAATTAAGCTTTTATGGACTTAGTAAAAATAGCACCAATTTATTAAATTCCTATCTAACCAATCGATATCAGTATGTATCATCGCAAAATATAAACTCAAATCTCCTTCCTATAAAATACGGGGTTCCTCAAGGATCTGTGTTAGGGCCGACATTGTTCTTAATCTTAATATATGTAAATGACTTACCAAGTATTACCTTGGATGCAAGCTTTGTTTTATTCGCTGACGATACAACCATAACCAGATCATTTAAGCATGTCAAGGATTTAATATCTGAAATAAACTCTAAGCAAAATTCGGTACAAGATTGGTTCGTAGCAAATCAGCTGACGCAAAATGATGCCGAAACAGAAAGAGTGGTTTTTACTCTAAAAAATACGAACATAAACGATTTAGGCGCTAGTAATGAGGTAAAATTTTTGGGAGTCCACCTTGATAGTAAGCTAACATGGGAATCACACGCAAATTATATTTGTAAGATAGTTTCTACGAAAATATACTTATTACGCAATCTTTCACGCAACGTCTCTCAAAAAACATTACTTACTGCATACCATGGCTTAATACATTCAAGTATCTCTTACGCTATTCTCATTTGGGGGCACTCATGTGCTAGTAGTGCAGTCTTTGGTATCCAAAGAAAAGCAATCAGGATAATTGCTGGTCTTAAGTATAGAGAAGATTGTAAATTGGAATTTATTAACTTAAATATTCTTACATTACCGTGTGCTTTCATCCTGCAGTCATTGTTATATATAAAAGAGAATGAGGACAACTTTACTACCCACAGCCAAAACCATAGTTACTCTACACGAAATCGGGACAAAGTAATATAAATTTTTTAAGGTTAAGGAAAACTCAAAATGGCACAAATTATTATGGCATTTTGTTCTTCAATGTCCTCCCTATACATGTAAAGCAACTTGACATGAACAAATTCAAAATCTTAGTGAAAAATTTCTTACTCAAAAATGCATTTTACTCATTTGAGGAATTCCTAGCGGCTGATTGTAATAACTGGTAATTATTAATATTGTTGTCTTTGTTAAAATCTTAACATCCGTCTTTCAAATTTAGTGTTCTTTACTACGTATGAACAGCCCTGTTCTATTTAACTGTAGGCTCATTTAATATTTTACTTATCTAGTCATTTTGTTTTACCACTAAATATTACTGTTATATAATGTTATCAAACTGTTGATATTTCGTCCCTCGTCTCCCTAACTTTAGTGATATTTTTTTTTTATTACTTAAACAGCCTTGTATTTAATTGTAGACTTATTGAATATTTTATTTCACCTAGTCATTTTGTTTTACCGTTAAATATCAGTGTTATGTAATCTTATATTCATATTTTCCACTGTACTATTGTTGACTTGTGTAAATACTTCGTGTATAACACACCAATAAAGTTTATTATTATTATTATTATTATTATTAAAGAAATAAAGCAAGTTGGTTAAGAGTACAGTAACTTGAAACTCGGTGTATGTACTAGAAACCAAAGCCTCAGATTTTTTATAATATTTTTTAACCCCTCACCACCCCTACTCCATCATTAAAGGAGTTAGTAAAATAAATTTGAAATATTCATTTGAAATTTAGTACACGTATGTATTATAACGAGATCTGGAACTAGATTATATTTTGAGATGATTCCGTTGAAGAGGTGGGGGTTAAATAGGGGTAAATGGGGGAAAATAAGTAAATCAAGCTGGTAAGGATACAGAAATTTGGGATCTGGGGTATATACAAGAAACCAAGGCCTCAGACTTCTTTCTAATATTTCTCAAACCTCACCACTTCCGCTCCATAATTAATGGGATTGATAGCATAGAATTGAGATATTCACTTGAAAGTTAGTACACGTATATATTGTAATGACATCTGATTGAGATGATTCCATTGACGGGGTGGGAGGTGGTAGGTTATGAATAGGGGAAAATAAGTAGAATAAACTAGAAACTTTCATTTTTAACGTATATGGTAAAAACCAACGCCTCAAACTTTTCTGTGACATTTGCACCAAATATTATTAACATTCTATGACCAATAACTTCCACATACTAGAGTGCAAATCTAGTCAAAATGTTTCCTTTAAAGTGACTTGGATGAAAAATCTGGAAGTAGCGATTCCTTATGCAGCGGTTTTGAAGTTTAGATCAGCCACTTTGAATTTTGCAGTTATAATATCAAAATCATTATCAGCGATCTCGAAAACCCCTTGTTCGACTTATTTCATAATTTTACTCGAAATGTTGTCACTATTCACCGTCTGTCGGCACTTATTTAGGAATAGAGAGCAATTAAGAATTTTTTCCAAACGCCGTATTATGAAAAGTCGTAATCACATCACGGTTTTAATTTACTGATATCAGAAAATCACAGTAACGATTCACGTTGTAATTGAAAAATCACGATATCGCCCAACACCATTCTTCTCCTCCTGATGGTCACAATAAACTATTTAATGCTGATTGGTCGAATAATTATGTGCCATGATTGCTTATACGTAAGTTTTTGTACCTGAAATGTATTGTTTGCTTACGTTTGGAGCAGGAAGAATGGATTAAATAAAAGGGCCTTTTGTGTCTCTTCAAAATGACGTAGTACCGATCCCGAGCGTACTGGAAATTTACCTGAAATGTCCGGTGGAAGGAGTAATAGACTGCTTAGCCTGTCGCGGCCAACGGGGAGTTTCGACTGGAAGTGGAGTTGCTCGAGAAGCTTGAGATGAAGTGAACCCCAAGTAGCACAGAATACTTAAAGTAACATCACAGCAACCTCTTTGTTTCATCTTACCAGCTATTATAAACCATGTTATATGACTGCTAAGAAGTTGTTATATAATTGCTGCAAGTAAGGTTTTATGCAGTAAAAATTGCTCTAAAAGTGAGTTTCTGTTTGCAATTATAAAGCACGAATATTACGGTGTTTTTAGCAGCTTCACACACACACACACACACACACACACACACACACACACACACACACACACACACACATACACACCCACACACACACACACACATGTACATTATAGTTGATATAGTCTACTGGGATGATGACGCAAATTGTTGTGGCAACTTATTAGCAAGCTGAATGAATATTGCCTGCGAATTAATGTATGTTGTCATTTGTAGAAAACTAAATTTGTCATGCGAAGAAAATTTTTCTGTAGAAATATGCTATTCTACTTCGAAATAAATAAACGCGCCTCCGAAATTCTTTGAATTTGATGATGTTGAAAACTATTAAAAAAATATAACAGGGTTCCCAGCAACCTGGAAAACCGAGAGAACCGGGAAATATCAGGGAAAATTAAGGGAAATCACAAAATCTTAGTAATTGTCAGGGAATTTTAACAAAACCACTGGAAATTGATTACACCCAGAATCAACAGTTAATGAAATATATTTTTAATTAATTGAGTTTTACTAAAATAATTCGACTTCATCAAAATCCAATTTCATGTTCACCGGTTTTAATCCTCGACCGCCGCCGTTGGTCGACACAGCTAACCGAAGTAAATTAGCCAAAAAACGCTTTTCGGTTGAGCTAATAAATGACAGATATTACATACTACCATCTTCGGCATCTTCATACTAGAGTTGTAAAATGGGTATTTTTATGTCTATGTGAAAGTGAATAAATACATCATTTTAGTTGTTTGTAGGTAAATAAGGTAGGTATGAGTAAAAATTGAATAAACAGACATGAAATATAATTAGATGTATTGACGGTTGCATCATTTTTTTTACAGAATAATGCATAGAAAAAAATGTGTGTTTAACCCGGATTGGGTCAACGAAAAAATTAATCCTGAGTGGTATAAAGTGTTTAGTAATGTACAAAAGGTTGTTTTTAAGGCACGGTGTAAATTATGCAATAAGTGCATTGATTTAAGCAACATGGGAAAGCAAGCTCTCATTAATCACGAAAGGAGTGGAAGTCACAAAACAAAATTAAAATGGCCTTTCAAAACAACAAAATTGACTTCAATACAAATCAAAATAATAAAATACAAGTAGATGGAAGGATACAGTTGAATGTTGCGTCAACTTCTACAGCAACAGTACAATAAACACAATATACTATTTCTAATTTTGTTTTGAGCTCACAGGTAAATAATAAAATATACTATAAAAATAATCAATCAAATTATTAAAAAAAATAATTATGTTATTAGGTAACAGATGCAGTCTCGCTCGAGTTATACCAGTGCCAGAGTTTTCTTAGTTTAATTGTGCTGAAAATTTGACTTATTTGGTTGCTGTTTATTATCTGTGCATGAAACAGTGAAAATTGCATATTATGACTTCCCCCCCTAAAGGGGTGGGCTATGCGAAAGGGACGCAATTGAGTGATAATAATATTATAATTGCATCAGATGAGAATGTTTTAAATAGTGAACGCCGTAGTAACGTAGCGGCACATACTAATATGGAAGTGACAGAAGAGTTGACTAGTGAAGCCCAGAATATTGACCGCTCTACAGCGATGCCAGCCGGCGATAATCAATCACAAAAAATTAAATTCTTCAATATAAATAATTCAGATAAGTATTATTGTGATTCTATTTACGTGTATATCGAGAAAACAAATAATCAAAATATAGGCAGGTTGCACCCCATGTATGTGGGGCATATATTGCATAAGAAATTGAACATTGGTAATATAGTTGCAATTAAAAGTGTGGGTTCAAATAGAATAAAAGTACAGTTGAAATCCATTTTGGATGCGAACAATCTAGTAAATAACAAACTTTTAGCAACTGAAAACATGAGAGCTTTTATACCTAATCATTTACTTGAGAAAAAAGGCATTGTTAGAGGAGTTGATACTTTTTTTGACATAGAATATCTTAAATCAAATATAGAATCTCCTACTTATATAACTGATATTAAAAGAAAGAAAAATTGACAAAGACAACAAAACGGAGTATATTCCTAAGCAGACGGTTATTATTACGTTTGAAGGCAATATTTTGCCTGATTATGTAATTATTAATAGTGTAAGATGTCCAGTAGAACCATTTTTGGGGAGGGTCACACAATGTTTTAAATGTTTAAAATATGGGCATGTTGCTAAACAGTGTCGTGGTACTAATACTCTGTGTATTTTGTGTGGTAAAATTAAGGACGAGAACCATATGTGCAGCGAAGGTGACATATATTGTATTTATTGCAAAACTGGAGATCACAATTCCATTTCAAAAAAGTGTCCTAATTATGAGAATCAAAAAAAAATTAAGAAAATTATGATCGATTATAATATGCCTTTTATAGAGGCAAAAAAATTTTCTGAAACAACTTACGCCAATTTTGCATCCAGGAACAAATTTGACGTACTTTCTACTAGTGATATTGATCATTTTCTTCCCTTACAAAAAGACAGAAATAGGCAGAATCCTACTAAACCCCCAGATAGACAGCAAATTTCCAGAAAGTCCGTAAGTTTTTCTCAACCAATATTCAGCCAATCGGGACCCTCGGGAGAATTTAATAGAAATAAAAAGCGAAAAACCTCTTCGCCATTACCACTTTCCCCACCAGCACCAATGTTCCCATTCAGATTTAGTGCCCCTACACCTCTTCCTGCTAATCTCAACAAACCAGATACTGGAAAAGTAGAAATTCATAAGATCAATCAACTTATGAACTCTCTTACTGAATATTTTTTAACGTTTTTGGGAAAAATCAGCTCAATAGAAGATTTAAAAAAAATTGATAATGAATTTGTTAAAAATGATATTAAATTGGTATTGGAGGATACTTTAAGAAATGCCTAACATTCGATCGAGTAACAAAAACCATTAACATTATGCAGTGGAACTGTCGTTCCGCGATTTCTAATAAAATAAGTTTGGTACAGTTTCTATCTTCACACAAGATAGATGTCGCCTTATTAAGTGAAACTTGGTTTAAACCTGAACTCAAAATTAATTTTAATAATTATAATCTTGTCCGTAAAGATAGAATTGATGGAAAAGCTGGAGTAGCCATTTTAATAAACAAAAATTTACCCTTTACAGAAATACAATTCCTAGACAATTTTAATAGTGATATATTAGTATGCGGTGCAAATATTACATTTAATAAAGCAGTAATTTCATTTTTGTCTGTATACAGACCACCTAGGGTACAATCTTGTAATAATGACTGGATTAATATTTTTAAACACACTAGCCAGCCGACAATAATCGGCGGAGACTTTAACGCTCATAATGGTTTATGGGGCTCTGAAAAAAATGATCAATTTGGAAACCAAATAATCAACTCCTTGGATGAGCTTGACTTAATAGTTCTAAACAATTGTGAAAGCACTCGTATGCAGTACCCAGGTACACAGAAATCAGTTGTTGATATTACACTTGCCTCCCCTGATATTGCAGATAAAATATCTTGGGAAATTTTTAATGATACTCTTGGATCAGATCATTTTCCAACCTACATAGAATTGAAATTAGAATATATATACAAAGACATCGTTTATCCAAAAAGTAAGTGGAATATTAGGAAAGCTAACTGGCCACTGTACTCACAAATAATTGAAAAACACTGCAATACAGTACCATCATTTTCTGACAGTAACGAAAAATGGCATTTCCTCCTTAACTCTATTAATCTAGCCGCAGAGCAATCGATACCCAGATTTAAAGCGTTTAAATTGAAAACCCGCCCACCTCCTCCTTGGTGGGATACAGAATGTGATATTGCTATATCTAAAAGAAAAACGGCCCTTGACACATATAAAAGATTTTCCACCGAGGAAAATTTCCTATTATGTAAAAAAATTAATGCTGAAACTAAAAAATTTTTAAAGCAAAAAGCTAAAAAAAGCTGGGTAAATTGGTGTTCGAATTTGAATAAAAATACCCCCCAAACTATGTTATGGCAACAAGCAAAAAAAATGCAAAGGATCTCAAACAATAACAGTAAAGCGTCCAACGGGCAATGGCTAGAGGAATTTTTTAATAAAGTAACACCGCAATCTGCAGAAAACTACCCTGGCTCCTTACCAAAAGAATTAGATACAATACACTTCCTCTCGAAACCTTTTATTCTAAATGAATTAAATGCTGCTATAAAACAAACTTCGGGTACTGCCCCTGGTTATGACGATATTAAATATTCCACGATTTTTTATCTACCAGAAAACGCTAAAATGTTACTGTTACAAATTTTTAACGAGATTTTACTATCAGGTGCAATCGTTACAGATCTTAAAAAATATATTGTCCCCATTCTTAAACCGGGCAAGGACCCAAATTTGGCTGACTCTTATCAACCGATTTCACTGTCATCGTGTATTCTTAAAACTTTGGAAAGGATGATTAAAGTTAGACTTGTGTGGTGGCTTCAAACAGAAAATTTACTTCCAAATAACCAGTTCGGTTTTAGAATGGGGTTTGGAACTGTCGACGCAGTTTCTACCTTGGTAGTGGATATACAAAATAATTTTTCGCCTAATTCTTATTTATCAGCCTTGTTCCTAGATGTTAAGGGTGCATATGATACAGTAAATTTAGATTTATTGAACAAAAAAATGGTTGAAAGATTTCGTATACCATGTCACATTGCAAGGGCAATAATTAATGTGTTCTCTAATAGACAAACTTACATCAGAGGCGAGGACAATAATAAAATTGGTCCTCGTATTAATAGCTTGGGATTACCACAGGGATCTGTACTTAGCCCATTGCTCTTTAATTTATATTCAGCAGATATTCATGACATAAAGGACGCGAACTGTAGTATTGTACAATATGCCGATGATTTTTGTGTTTATATTATGAACAAACAATATGATACATCATTGGAACAGCTGCATCTGGTAACACATAAATTGGGAGACTGGTTCGATAGAAATAGTTTCGAACTTGCGAGTAATAAATCTAATGTTTGTATTTTCACTAGACACAACACGCCGAATATCGAATCCATTAGACTGGGGAAATACACTTTCCCAGTTCAACAGCACGTAAAGTACTTGGGAATGGTACTAGATAAGAAATTAAGTTGGAAGCCCTTTATAGAGGAAATAGTAAATAGGTGCAACAAAGGTTTAAATTTATTAAAGATGACTACTAGAACGTGGTGGGGTGGTGACTTACAAACGTCACTCCTTTTTTACAAGGCTTACATAAGATCAATAATTGATTATGGCTGTATTCTTTATGGGTCTGCTAGTCAGTCACTCCTTAAGCGTATTGACACGGTACAAAATAATGCCCTTCGGATTTGTCTTGGTGCTATGAAATCGACGCCTATTGATGCCCTACATGTAGAAGCTCTAGAACCACCACTAAAACTCAAAAGAAATTTATTGAGCGAGAAACTTTTATTAAAAGTTAATATTAACAATCCTCCACTTTTTAAAAAAATATCAACACTCAATACCTTCGATCTACAAAATAAATATTGGATTAAAAAAAAACTCTCCACCTCTCGTATCTGCATTCCGTGAATGCTCTTATTTAATCTCAAAAATTCAGAATAATACCATCTACTTCAATAACTTCAATTATTTTTCTCTGTTTACCGATCTGGCAGTATATGTACCACAATATAGTGAAAATCTGAGAATGAGTATAAACTCTCTAAATATAACACTCGGAAAATTTCCAGATTGCGAGCTAATATACACAGATGCTTCCAAATCTTCTAGTGGAACAGGGTGTGCATATTATATACCTTCTAAAAATATTGAGATCAAAATCAAAGTTATGCACGAGTGCTCTATTTTTACAGCCGAAGCGACAGCCATCTGTGAAGCCATCAAGTTTATACAAACCTCAGAATTTCCGAAAACTGTTATCATTTCCGATTCATTATCGGTTCTACAGGCATTACAAAACACCACTACCTTTAGAATTAATGATAATCCCCTTATTATACACATTAAGAACTTGGTTCAAAATGTCTTTGACGAAGGAAGATAGGTATATTTTGTGTGGGTAAAAGCGCACATAGGATTGAAGGACAACGAACATGTTGATTATCTAGCCAAGAACAGCATATATGTAGGAATTACTTCCAATTATAAATTATGTTTTCCGGATGCAACGAATATACTTAGATCTAAATTAAGAAATCATTGGGATTATATGTGGAAGGAATCAACCTTTATGAAACCAACTAAATATTCGTTAATTCACTCTGAACTGCCTCATGACTTTTGGCACAAAAAATATAAGTGTTCAAGAAAGTATGTTACAACGATTATACGTTTAAAATTTGGTCATGCATGCTACCCTGCACATTTGTTTAGAATAAACATTTACAATTCTGATGTTTGTGAATATTGCAACATTACGGGCGACCTAGATCATATATTTTTTGAGTGTAAAAAGCACACAGAAGCATCTGATAAGCTGTATAATAACATAATAAAAAATGGTAAAATCTCGACACCCTTTAATATACTTCATCTGTTATCCTTAAATAAGAAACATATTTTTGATTGTCTAATTGATTTTTTGGAAGAGACGAAAATTAAGTTATAGGTCAGTAGGTTAGCTTTGTTCCTTATGTTCTACATCCTCGTGTTATATATACCTTCCTAACCGTGGTCTTGTGTTGTGCGTCAGAAAAATGTCCTGATAGACCCCTGGACGAGAAGCTTGTGACCCATGTACATCCTTTGTTTTGTGACTGTGTGGCTGACACACATGTCATGGTTGTTATTGGTTAGGTTAGTATTTTAGTTATTAATTTTTATTTATAAATTTTAGCTGGCTGTATGGCTATAAGCCTTTATGCCAAGGAAAAAAAGGTAACAGAGGTAACAGATGCAGAAATATTATGGTGCTTAAATATAATTGCTACAAATATGAGTTACAAAAACCACGTTGCCAGACAGCAAAATTGCCAAAAAAATATGTTTGGAGTACACTAAGGCTTCCTACGTAATAAGTTATGGACTGGCTCCATATTTTAGACAAACTTTAGATGACACTCTTAGCCAGTGCGATCACTATGTTGTGTGCTTCGATAAAGCGTTGAACAAAATAGCGCAGTCTGGACAAATGGATATTTACATAAGATTTTATGATACAAATAAAAACAAGGTAGAGACAAGATTTTTTACTTCAGTTCTTATGAAGTATACAACAGCGGAGGATATTCTGAAATTATTACATTGAAATCGAATTTTACAAGTAAAGTATCAATTATTTAATTTTTTTGTTTGTTATTTACTATATTATTTTAGATATCCACGGATGGACCCAATGTTAATTGGAAATTTTTTTCTTTGTTAAAAGAGCGACAAACTCAAGTTACAGACAAGAAAATTTTAGAAATTGGATCTTGCGGTCTTCATATTGTCCATGGAGCTTTGCAATATGATCACAAGGCTTGCCATTGGCAAATTAATGAGTTTATTAGAGGCATTTACTACCTGTTTAAAGACTCCCCCAAGAGACGGACTGACTTTAAAGCTCTTAACAACTGTGAAAAATTCCCAAAAAAATGTTGCATTACTAGATGGGTTGAGAATGCAAGTTCAGCCATAACAGCACTTGAAATAATAGATAACATAAAACTGTATGTCGAAGATAAAGAAACAAAATTACCTACAAACATTTCAATAAAAAATGTAAAGATAAGTTTAGGTGATAAGCTTATTAAAGCAAAGCTTGGGATTTTTTCAGCTGATTGCATCATTGTTAGAACCTTTTTTTAAAAAATATCAAACAAATCAACCCATGCTGCCCTTTCTTTTTGATGACTTAGAAAGTTTATTACGAAGTTTACTTGTTAGGTTTTTAAAACCTGAAGTAATGAAGTACTCATTCAACAAATTATTGAAACTGGATTATAATGACAAGTTTCATAAAAAAATTAACGAAGTTGAAGTGGGTTTTTGCACCAAGAAAATGTTAGAGAAAACTGTAAATGAAAAAGAAAAATTTTTATTTTTAAAAAACTGCCAAATATTTTTTAAAGCATGTGTAACAAAACTGATAGACAGGTGTTCTTTAAAACATAATTTAGTTCAAGCGGCTACAGCATTAAACCCCAAAAAAATGGTAATCTCACAGGTTAAAAGCATTAGCTCATTTAGTAATAGAGTTTCTGATTTCCCGACTTTTTTTCATTCCCGGGAATCGGGAACTAGAATTTGCCGTCCCCGGGAATCCCGGGATTCCCGGGAATTAATAAATTTTTCATATATTTCTTGAAAAACACATTTTTTTTGTTTCAAAATGTCACATCATTCAAATATTCATTTTTTAAATGTTTGTTTTCTTTTTTCCTTTGTTGAAAAAATAAATCCGTCAGTTTTGTTTTGCTTTATTTATAATTAAAAAGACACAACAACACTAACTACAGGATTTTCTTACTTTTACTTCCACATCCACGTAGTGGATTGGAAGTATAGTAATCGCAAAAAAATTTTCAAAAATTTTTATTCGTGAAATAGGTTTAGAATGTCATGAAACGTCGAGATTTTAAATTTGAGCGAAAAAAAAATTCTGTCTGTCGGTCTGTCTGTCGGTCTGTCTGTAACTTTTTTTGTCCGCACGTTTTCTCCGGAACGGTTTGAGATATTGACTTGAAATTTTGTACACGTATATATTATGACGAGATCTGGAACTGGATTGTTTTTTGAGGAAATCCGGTGGAGGGTTGGGGGTTAAATAGGGGAAAATAGGGAAAAATAAGTAAAGCAAGCTTGTAAGAGAACAGACACTTGAAATTTGGTGTATGTACTAGAAGTTAAGGCCTAAGATTTTTTTATAACATCTTTCAACCCCCCACCACCCCTACCCCATTAATGGGGTTGATAAAATAAAGTTGAGATTTTCATTTGAAATTTCGTACATGTATTATAACGACGTCTGAAATTAGATTATATTTTGAGATGATTCCGTTGAAGGGTTGGGGGTTAATTTGGGGTAAATAGGGGAATATAAGTAAAACAAGTTGGTAAGAGTACAGAAACTTGAAATTCGGTATACGTACTAGAAGCCAAGGAGTCAGATTTTTTTATAATATTTTTCAACCCCCACCACCCCTACTCCAATATGAAAAGGGTTGATTAAATAAAATTGAGATATTCATTTGAAGTTTGGTACACGTATGTATTATGACGACATTTGGAACTAGATTATAATTTGAGATGATTCCGTTGAAGAGTTGGGGGTTAAATAGGGGTAAATAGGGGAAAATAAGTAAAGCAAGCTGGTAAGACCACAGAAACTTGAAATTCAGTGTATGTACTAGAAGCCAAAGGGTCAGATTTTTTTATAATATTTTTCAACCCCCACCACCCCTACTACAATATGAAAAGGGTTGATTAAATAAAATTGAGATATTCATTTGAAATTTGGTACACGTATGTATTATAACGACATCTGGAACTAGATTATAATTTGAGATGATTCCGTTGAAGGGTTGGGGGTTAAATAGGGGTAAATAGGGGAAAATAAGTAAAGCAAGCTGGTAAGACTACAGAAACTTTAAATTCGGTGTATATACTAGTCTTACTAGAAGTCAAGGTCTCAGATTATTTATAATATTTTTCAACCCCCACCACCCCTACTTCATTATTACAAGGGTTGATAAAATAAAATTGAGATATTCATTTGAAATTTGATACACGTATGAATTATAACGACATCTGGAACTAGATTATTCTTTGAGATGATTCCTTTGAAGGGTTCGGGGTTATTTAGGGGTAAATAGGGGGAAATAAGTAAAGCAAGCAGGTATGACTACAGAAACTTGAAATTCGGTGTATGTACAAGAGGCAAATGCCCCAGATTTTTTGATAATTTATTTCAGCCCCCACCACCCCTACTCCATTATTCAAGGGGTTGATAAAATAAAATTGAGATATTCACATGAAATTTAGTACGCATATGTATCCTAACGACATCTGGAACTAGATTATATTTTAAGATGATTCCGTTGAAGGGTTGGAGGGTAAATAGGGGTAAATAGGGGAAAATAAGTAAAGCAAGCTGGTAAGACTACAGAAACTTGAAATTCGGTGCATGTACTAGAAGCGAAGGTCTCAGGTTTTTTTATTAGTATTTTCTATTTCTCCCCACCACCCCCACTCCCTTATTAAGAGTTGATAAAATTAAATTTAAATTTTCACTTAAAATTTGGTACATTTATATATTATAATTATATCTGAAACTGGATTATATTTTGACATGATTGCGTTGAAGGAGTGGGGGTAAGTAGAGGTAAATAGGGAAAAATAAGTAAAGCAAGCTGGTAAGAGTATTGCAACTTGAAATTCGGTGTATGTCCTAGAAGCCAAGACCTCAAATTTTTTAACAATATGTTTCAACCCTTCCACTACCCTTACTACATTATTAAAGGTGTTGATAAAATAAAATTGAGATATTCACTTGTAATTTGGTAGACATATGTATTATAACGACATCTGGAACTAGATTATATTTTGGGATGATTCCGTAGAAGGGTTAGGGTTAATAGGAGTGACTAGGGGAAAATAAGTAAATCAAGGTGATAAGAGTACAGAAATTTAGGATTCGGTGTATATACTAGAAACCAAGGCCTCAGATTTCTTTCTAATATTTTTCAAACTCCACCACCTCCGCTTCATTATTAATGGGATTGATAACATCAAATTGAGATATTCACTTGAGATTAGTACACGTATGTATTGTAGTGACATCTGATTGAGATGCCTCCATTGAAGGGGTGGGAGGTGAATAGTAGAAAATAAGTAGGGTGAACTAAAAACTTAATTTTTAACGTATATGGTAGAAACCAACTCCTCAAACTTTTCTATGACATCTTCCCCAAATATTATTAAAATTCTATGACCAATAATTTCCACATACTAGAGTGCAAATATAGTCAAGATGTTTCCTTTAAAACGACTTGGATGAAGAATCTGGATGTGGAAGTAGTGATTCCTTAGGCAGCGGTTTTATTGGGTATTTTGCCACTGAAAAATATTCTAAAATTTTTAATGAAAAAACCTCTACGCCAAACGAATCAGATAGAGGTTGGTTCTTGAACACTTGACTGTTTCAAAAAGTCTCACACCTAGAAATATATAAACTAGAACAATGTAATAAACTAAAAACTGAAAATGAAAGCTATAGGTAGCTAACGTTTCGGAAGAGAATCTACTTCCGTTCTCAAAACTTTTTTGGCCGTCAACCATGATAGTTCTTTGTTTATGTATTTCCATAGGCACGTGAGACATTAAATTATATTTATCTTATTTTTACTTACTTCGTCTCTAAGGATGGGCAACCAACTAGTACCAAAATCTATTGAATAATTCGAAACGCATCTATCCTCGTTTAACAAAATAATCTTCAAGTTTTCTTTTTGTTCCAATAACAAGTAAGAAAATCTGAATATGTCACAAATAAACAATTACAGAGAATAACTAACTACATGAAATAACACAATAACGAAATAAAACATAAATGCCGTCCGACGCGCACGCTCGGTAAAATTTCGGAGCATGAAATTTAATATTTTTAAAACTTATTTTTATATCCACGGGTCCGGGAAATCCCGACTGTTATTTCCCGGGAACGGGAACGATAAAAAGTGACATAATTCCCGGGAAATCTTATGCAGAATTGCCAAAGTCAGAGTATTCTAAGTTTATCATACAGTTCAATGAAGTATTAGTTAAATATTCAGATGAAAGGTTAGACACATTTTTTTCTAATTTATTAAACAAAAGTCCTGATTTTAAAAGTTTGTGGGTTGTTTGCAAGTTGATTTTAATTATATCCCATGGTAATGCCGATGTAGAAAGTGGATTTTCTATAAATAAATATTTGTTATTGGAAAATCTACATGAGGAAACTCTAATTAATCAAAGAATTGTATAAGACCATATAATAAATTGTAGTGGAATACATAATATCGTAATTACAGACACGTTACGAAAATCTGTAAAAAACTCGTATTCCAAATATAAAACGTCGTTGGAAAGTAAAGGAAATCAGAATCAAGTTATGAGTGAAAAGAAAAATTAAAAAGACAAGCTCAAATGGAGATTCTAAATCTAGAAACAAAGAAGAAAAAACTGGAATTAAATGTAGAAAAAGAGGCAGACCAAATAAATAAAGAAATTGAGGATTTAAGAAAGTACGTGTAGGTAGATAGGTGCATGTTATATTTTGGTAAAAATGTTAACAATATTTTAGTTTTTCATAATATGATTTGATCTCTCAAAATGTGATTTATTTTAAGTTACAAAACTAACTTTTTACCAGTGTCATTTTAATAGTAGGTACCTAAATAAAATATTTAAAAACACTTTGCTGGATTTTACTTGAAATAATCCTGGAAAACCTGTAAAAGTCGGGGAATTTGAAAATTGAAATGTGCTGGGTACCCTGTATAAGTATATATATATATAGATTTCTTTATGTGGAATTGTTTTAAAATGAGTCACGTATATTGAACACCCCATAAGTGATGCTGTAAATGTTTTGCAAAATTTTCATTTTCAAGTGATAAAAAGTTAATTATACCTCGAACAGGTAATAACCGAGCCGTCATATATAGGTACACTACATAAGCTGTTATAAATTCTTAAAACAAGCCCTTTGGTTGTATAAAAGTGATATAATAGTATTCTTCGAAGATTATAATAATTGAATTCATCATATCATTTTGATTTTAAGGGATGTCATTTTGTTACTTTTGTTTCAATTTCAGACCTATATATATATATTTTTATTGATTTTGATAGATTTGTGTAGTTTGTAATGATAAAATGATTGCATAAAAATGTTTGCTATATAACAAGATAAATTCGAAAGCAAATGAAATGACATTGGAGCATTATCACTTTTATTGGCACTAATATTGTATATATAAAAATATTACCAATGGTATTAGATACATTATATCAAATAAAATTGAGCTGTCGAGGCATAGGGTCCAGTAAGCTAACCGAAAATGCAACAACCAAGCAGCGATCAACCAGGCCTTCAGTTTCATTTCCATACATTTGTGGCGAGCATTCCGTTAAGACGTTTGTTTCTTGTGTTTTTTTTAATATCTTATTTATTTTACCGCCCTGGCGCAGTTAGCCATATAATTCCATTACTTACCCAGAACATAAGTACACAACATACAAGTACACAACAATCATTCCTTGCGACATTCCCATATGCCGCAGCTGAGAGCTAGAATATTTTTAAGTGTTAATTTAACTTTCCTTCTGAAATTACCACTTCGCTTTGTCTTTCTCCAATATTTATCCATATTGTAATGTAACACGTCACAACAAACTGCACATAAAAATATACGGAGCTTCAATGAAACTATAAGCGATTTTTTTAAAGGATATGAAACGGAGTAAGTTTAGCTGTATAAAGAGTTCTCTAAAGACGGAAGATTGTAACTACATAGCTCCAAAGCAAAATTTCAGTTGAATAAACGCTTTATAAAATACTCCTACTATACGTAAAATGCATTTATAAATAATCTATATTAGGGCTGATGTAAATGGCATTTGGCTTACACAACTATATTGCTGTAAAATTTTGCTTTAAAAACCTTTAAAATTCAATGTTATAAAGCCATTATAGAGACAATGCTAAACTGTAAAACAGATGTATAAATGTTATATAGAGGTTTATGCATCTGTTATAAATATACATGGTGTGTGTCTATACAATAGCCCTTACTAAGCCTTTATAGATTAAAAAAAAACTATATAAGATGCTTTCATAAAGAAGATTTATATTTATGCTGTGAACGCATTTTATCAGCAATCTTATTCCGCCGAGTTACTTTATAAGCAATTTAGTGCTGAATAAAGCTTTAATATAACTTATTATCTGTACAAGTTGCAATATTAAATTATTTATAAAGCTTTAAGCGTAATAAGAGACTTGTGTTACTTCGGAACGTCAATGGGAAGCTCGAGGATTACTTTCGGAGTAAGACTAACCGACAGATTAGAAGCAAGCTGTCGGATCTGCAGCGATACGCTGCCAAACGGAATATAAGCGGGCTGAAGCGGATGCTTGTAGCGTCTAACCATCAAAGAGGGAATTAAAACAATAGAGGGCATCTTCAACCCAGATTGTGATGTCAATTTTGGAAAGAAGCAAACGTCTTGTGGCTTCGAACATTTCTTAAGTATAAGGACAAGCTAAATGGAGGACACCTCAGCGTCGAATGCGGCTGGACTCCGCCCCTGACATCGGTGATCGCTAAACAGAAACTTGAAAAGGAACCTGCAACCAAGCGGAAAGAGGGTATGAAAAACAACCGCAATGACAAATGAAAGCGTAATAATGCGCGTGCGCAATTTCTGGCGCGGAGCACAGTATGCGAGCTTTGCATGATATTTTTGCTCAGGAAAGCTCAATGAACTCATTGAACAGCCATGTCATCTACCAGGGGATAAGGTTGTGCGAGCACTGTACGGCTCTCTATGTATTTTGTCAAATTTAACTTAAACGTCAAGTACTTTTAGAGGATATAATGCTGAACAAATCTTTTAAAATGTTTTACAATCATGCGAAAATGTCACGATTTAAGTGTCAATTATATAATTGCTCGTAACAATGAACTTATTTCTCACACAGTAGCATTTAAAAATAAAAGATAAATATTTTTCTAAAATAATGTACTCTCAAAAGGTTTCACCCAGATTCAAAAGGAAGATCACGCAAATTCCTTCAAAATATATTCCCTTGTGAATTCTGTCTCAATGTATTTCTCACGAAAGAAAATGCTCAGAGCAACTAAACAATCATACTGTCACTGATCAGATACACGACCAGTTTCAAGTTACACACGTTGTTGTCCCAAATTTGTTTAGTCGCAACAAAATCAACTTAATAGGAGGCCCTTCCCACAATATTTTTATTATAGGATCAATGAAAAACTATTATATTGAACCTAGTACAATATTGGCACCCAACTTGCAGGCGAGAGAACCAAAATACACAATAAAATCGAAATAATTCAAATATACAGATGATATAAACGATAACCTTACCAAATATTTTGAATTGTTTAAAAAATTTAGAAATAATCTGGGTCGGTTTAAAATTATTGATAAACAAATTGTTTAAAAAACAATGCCGATCTATCAGAAGAATATTTGTAATTCTTGAATTTATTACATCAAAGTTTTAATTCATGGGTACAGAACAAAACAAAAATAAACACATCATTAATCTACTGCAGTTTAACGCAAAAAAACAGAAATAGAATTGCTGCTAAGCACGGAGCATTGAGATCTGTAGTCTCTGTGAAATTAACATTAAATCATATCATTCCCTTTTCACTCCTGACTACGACGCGACGTTTATGGCTTCGATAGGCTTGGATGGCCTGGGGCGTCACCGCGGTTCTAGTCAGAAGGTCACTGAGTTATAAGAAAAGAAGAACCACTCGCGGTCAAAAGTGGCATCACTTCGCCATCTTGTTACTGCACTTCCATCAAATAGTATGGTTCCATGCGATTTATCGAGCTTATTTCCGCAGTTTGTTAAATTTTAGACAATGGACACTAAATTGACAATGGTGTAATGTGCTATAATTTTTTAGGTAGGGTGTTAGGCTTTAACTTTCTATATACACAGTTAGCACTATTGTCTGCTAGATTACCTCAGTATAAAGTTAATTTTGAAACTATAGTTTTTAACCGAAATTATTATCATATAAATAAAAATGATGAAAGTGGACAAGATTACGCGCACCAAAAGCGGCTAACAGTGCGAATTCGTCATCTTACCTTCAAGAAATATATCTTACATTTTCTTATATTGTTTTAGCTTAGATAATGAGTAGAAAACATGTCCGAAAATATACTACACAATCCTGAAGTAAATAGAATATGAGAATAGCCAATAAGATATATGACCAGAACAAGTGTAACTTTTATTACAGAAAGATATCACATGTACCGTCCTGAAGTTCCAGGACGCTACAGAATAAATATAATTTAATTATGGGGTTCTTAAAACCACTATAATAGCAGATGCTTTAAATTTATTTACATTTTGTTCACAGAAAGTCCTAAAGCTGCCGAGCGTCTCCCGTTTCCACTCGAAGATTTGTCTATCGCCAGTATAAATATCAATAAACTTGAATTAACTTTAGAACATACACCGAGCGCCATCTGTTATTTTACAAGCAAACCACCGACTCAAGCTCATTAGAAATCTATATAATATTGGCAAATATTTAAGAACAAGCTTTAATTAATTATTTAAATGAATAGAAATTTAGTAACAAATAAATAACTATTAATGGGAAGTAAAATAGTGCAATATTTAAGTAGATTTTATAATAAAAACAGAATTTCAAGTAAACACTTTTTATCGTTTTGCGGTTGGCAACAATTATTGAAAACTATTTTAACGGAGAAAAGAAATTAGGCATTTCCTATTCTTGAAGCGAAGAACAAAGACGTTCTAGAGCTGTACTTGCCGCAGATTTAAAGCCTCAAATTCCTGGAGATAGGTATGAGGTGTTAATGACCAGCCAATGTTAAGCACCAGTTAGACGTCAATGTCAAGTATCGGTTAATGGTCAATGTTAAGGACCGGTTGGATGTCAATTTTGGTGACCAGCTTAATGGTGATGGTCCTGTTAGGATAAACCTGATTAGCCCAAGAGGGAATTTGTATTGTCCATATCCACGCATGTCACTGGATATGGGAGCTTGAATAGCGACGATAGAAGTAATCGAAGTCTAGGTTTCAATAAGTATCGGTAATCGAAGCAGAACAGAGGAAGGGGAAGAGAAGATTTGAGTGGGACGAGGCGCTCCGGCAGTTTAAGAAAAGAATATCTGTGGTGAGAGTATCATTCTCAGTTGAAAATCAACACGCTCAACTTCTAGTGAATTTTTTTAGTAACAGTATATAATTTATAGCCTTCAGCACATGTAACATTTTATTATCTTTAACTTTTCATCGGCCGTCAGCCTTACAAAATTCTTATTCCTACATATAATTTATGTAAGGAAGGTAGCTACCCTCTAAATTTCCATTTTTGTCAATCAAATATCTAAATTTCTATACAAATCAAATATTTACAATTTCTAGTTTTTGTCATTAAAATTTAATATACAACTTATTTTTTACATTGTGTTTATATAATAAATTTTCAATTAATTCATGATACCTATGTAATCCATAAGGCCACTGAATAGCCACAGTTTTACATATTGATAACCAGTAAAGCATAGGTATTGAGCAATTGGCTATTGGCGCCTAACAAAATACAACATTTTCAATAATTTTCGAACCACCACCTAGCCTCCACAACATAAACGAGAACCGGGTAGTTTCATCATTCCTAAACCACTCAGGGGCAGGAATTGATGTTACACACATACCTGAACCAACTTAAAGAATATGTGAAACTGGTCGACAAACAACTCTGCCTGATATTGCCTCACTATTAGGATTAAAATGAATCTCAACAAGTGCCGAGCAATATACAATTACAGTCAACTCCCAATAAAGAAAACTCCAACATTTCAGACCTTTACTTCAATTACTAATAGTTAATAGTTAAATGCTCCAGAAAAAATTAACTTTTCTAGCAATTTCGAGCACTCCAGTAACACTAATGCGTTAGAACAAAAATTATTGGAAAAACTTGAAAGAGAAAATGAAAAATTTTAAAGAAAAAACCAATGAACGAATTGGACAATCATCGTCGTTTTATATAATATTTACAGTGGCCATCCATACCCCTACAGACCACAGAAACACGACATGTTTATGCCCCGACGATATTGTCGACTTTCTAACAATTTCTGGCAACTCAGTCTATTACAGATACAAACAATATTGTAGAATTTTACAAAAACTTTGGCTTAAACGGTAACAACACCAAAACACAAGTGGTATTTTCCACCCATAAAAAGGAAAAAAATTAAAATTACTAATAAAAAAATAGATTGATCTCCAACCATTGATTACCTGGGATTAAGTATTGACAAATGGATATATTTGATTGAACATGTAGGCTCTCCTCACCTCAAACTTCATGCTATAATGCAAAATTTAAGAAATACTGAAATATTTGAAGCAGTTTTACAATATACATTTTTTAATTGTTGTCAATAGCAGGGAAAGGTGCACTGTCACACCCTTGTTCTCTTGTTAATCCTATTGCTCGTAAATTTTTGACATATGTGTCACAAGATGCGACAGTTTTCCTTATAATTTGTCAGAATATACAAATTTACCTCTCTAGCATGAATAATTTTGAGTCAAGTTTATACAACTTTATTAAACTCTCTATTACATGCTATATTTTTCAAAATACAAAGTGTTAGATAATATACGAGAGGGTTCATTCTCTGAACCATTAAAATCTTATCACAGAAGAAGTGAAGTATCTTCTGCTGCAGGACGATTGAAGAAAATTTACAAAACGTGTATGATTTTCATATCATCATATCTCTCGCTAAAAACTACATCTGTACCCGCTACATTACAGTCAACACGAATAACACAAACTCTTCCCACCGTTGTTAGCGGAAGTCCCACAGGGGGTTATTCTCCCCCCCCTTGTTATGTAACCTTCACACTGCAGACATCCCTACCCATCCGACTACCAACTTCCTATATACAGATGATACTGCATTATACGGACAATCTTTTTATGCACAAACTGCAACTCAAAAGATACGGATCATCTGCATAAGCCAATTTCCTTTTTCCACAAGTGGAAAATTAACAATAGCAACAAACCGCAGACCATTATTACTTTTAACAGAAAGTCTACAAACATACGACTATCAGTAAAGTATAAATCGACGGACGGACCATTAAGGATCGCAACTCGGTTAAATATCTAGGCGTAATCCGAGATAAAGGAGTTTCACTCTCCATATTACGCAATCGATAAATCGCACTTATGCCACATTAAATGAGCTCTACCCTCTGGTCCGCAGAAGCAAATTAGCTATAGACTTAACCTATTTACACATTCCAACTTCTACTACAGAAAAGTATTATGCAGAAATTTTTAAGTATATATCTATTAGCCATTAATCAAAGCAGTTTCCATTCATTACCCGCTAATATAAGTCGAGACAATTTTTGAAACAAAACATATTACCTACCTATATTTTTATGAGTAATATATCCACATCACAGAAATTGCTCAGACTATTATACTAATATGTATTATTTCATATATTGTAACGGTTCAGTACCTTAAAAAAAAGAAGGAATGTTGAAACGACAGCCGTCTGCCAGGATGAAAAGCTTCCATTACAAATGGACTAATTTGATAAAATTCCACATTTACATATTCCTACTTCTACTTGACAAAAGTATTATGGAGAAATGTTTAAGTATATATCTATTAGCCATTAATCAAAGTAGTTTCCATTCATTACCCGCTAATATAATTCGAGACAATTCTTGAAACAAAACATATTACCTACTTATATATTTTTATGAGTAATATATCCACATCACAGAAATTGCTCAGACTATTATACTATTATCTATTATTTCATATATTATAACGGTTCAGTACCTTAAAAAAAAAAAGAAAGAATGCTGAAACGACAGCCGTCTGCCAGGATGAGAAGCTTCCATTACAAATGGACTAATTTGTGATAAATTCCCTCATTTACATATTCCAACTTCTACTATAAAAAAGTATTATGGAGAAATTTTTAAGTATATATCTATTCGCCATTAATCAAAGCAGTTTCCATTCACTACCCGCTAATATAATTCGAGACAATTTTGGAAACAAAACATATTACCTACCTATATTTTTATGAGTAATATATCCACATCACAAAAATTGCTCAGACTATTATACTAGTATCTATTATTTAATATATTGTAACGGTTCAGTACCTTTAAAAAAAAAGAATAAATGTTGAAACGACAGCCGTCTGCCAGGATGAGAAGCTTCTAAGGACAGCTCAACCCTCAGGATCCACTTCGTAAGGGGTGGCTTCTGGAACTGGCGCACCTGGGGTAATCCGAGCCACTCACTCGTTGATACCGTAATCTCAGCCCACGCTTCAACGACCTTTGCGGAAAAGAAAAATATGGCACCGCAGGCGAACGTCGCGTGGTAACTGAGACCGGGGAGCTTGCCTTAACCGGCCGGCCCGCGAGGAGGCAACCTCTATAAAACAACCGACAGCGAAGTCGTAAAAACCTGTGGGGTACCTGACGCACCTCACAGTATAAATGCCTTGCTCCCGGAATGGGCGTCACCCGGGAGTTGACCGATTTTCGTCCTGACTCGTGGAATATAGTATGGAGTTTACAAAAGATCTAAAAGGAACGGACGGGAAAGCAGGGAAAAGGCAAGCGAAATGGACATGGCGAGGATGGGCGAAGAGGAGGTTTTCAGCAGGAGAAGCTCCCTTTCGCGTAGCCCGCCGAGGGGCAGAAGCTCCTCGATAACAGCAGGGTGGGTAGAGGCAGAGCAGGAGAAAAAAAGACGGAGGAGGGAATGCTCACCGGACTCGGAGGAACAATTCGCGAAAATGATGGCCGATATGAAGGCAATCGTTATGAGGATAGGCGCAGGGTTTAGCGGTCTGACTGAATTAGTCAAGAATAACGTCAGCACCAAGGCGGAGATAAAAGATGGCATTGGGCAAGTGAGTCGGCGGGCGGGAATGCTTGACGACACGGGAAAGAAGTGGATAGAGATGGTGGAAGCTAGAGGGACCAAGCACATGGGGGGCACAGGAGGCACCGTAACCCCAGTAAATGTGCGGGCAAAAACAACGCGGGACGCCTGCACGCAGACGGAGCCGCATGCAAAGGCGAGAAAACAAGAAGAGGAGGCGAGGAAGACCGCAGAAATCAGAGGGGTGATAGAGAGCCACCCCGATTTCAAGAGACTTCAGGAATGTGTGAAGGAAGTGTGGCCGGAACAGGCCTTCAAGAAAGTAAAGAAAGTACAGGGGCCCCCGAGGTGGGACGCCGGGGACACGGATATGGCCCTTGTCGTCAACGTGAAAGAAGTCGACAAGGGGTCCGCGAAGAAGGCCAGGGAGACATGCCCGGTGGCAAAAGAGTTGTTCGCGGCAGGTCTGGAGGTAGGGAGGATGGTTCATGGGATGAAAAGCACCACCATATCCCTCCCGAACCACGAGAGGGCAGAGACAAGGGCCACCTTCGTCCTACCCAAAGAGTTAACCGGAGACCTCGACAAACCGGAGGACAAGAGTTTGCATGAACGACGAATATTTGAGATGTTGAAGGAGTGTAGGAGGAAAACCGAGGAAGGTGTCAGGAAGAGATTCAGTCTGATAGTGCTGGAGGGTTTAGAGTGGGAGGTCGTTAGGAAACTGGCGGAGGCGGCAATTATCAGGTCGGAGGTGGAGACGATGATCTCCCCCCCCCCCAGCGAAAACCAACAAGGGGACGCAGAGACCCGCGAGGCCGGTCGATACAGGAATAGTGGTGAGGACGGAGGGAAAAACCTACGCGGACCACCTAAAGGAGGTTAAGAACAAAGTGGACGTGAAGAACTTGCAGGTGCAGGTGAGAGGCGTCCGAAAGACCAAAGGGGGGGATTTAGTGGTGACGGTGGAGGGAGGCGAAGAAAAAGCGGAGATACTGAAGAAAGCTGTGCAGGAGAAGATGGTGCACGCGAAGGTATCGGAAAGTAAAGCGATGACAGCCATGATTGTATACGACATGGAGGCCACAACCACCGAAGAGGAACTCAGAGCGGCACTTGTGGCGGCGGTGGGAGCTGGAAACGGGGAGGGCGTGATAGTCCAGTCAATAAGAGAGAACGACAGCGGGCGTGAAGTCTGCGGTGGTCAGAATAGAAAAGTCCAAGACAGCTACCCTGGCGAACGCAGGAAGAATAAGAATAGGCTGGGCAAGATGTCGGGTCAGGATAAGAACAGACGTAAAGCGCTGTTATAGATGTCTAGCGTTCGGACACGACGCAATAGGATGTTAGGGGGAGGACAGAAAGTCGGAATGCCTGAAGTGTGGAGAGAAGGGGCATAAGGCGGCCGGATGCCCCAATCAGGAATTCAGCACAACGTGCAAAGTGGGTGACCACAGGGCCGATTCGACGAGGTGCCCAAAGTTCAGGCAACTGGTGGAAGACAAGAGAGCAACGGAAAGAGGGGGAAAAAGAAAGAACCGGAAGGAAGATAGAGGGTGGGTGGAGGACCCGTAAACAGTGGAAATGGAGGGAAGTGACATCCCCCGCACTGTAACGCAGGGGAGGGAAACCCCTGCACCGGTCGGCGAGGAGGGTGGTAGAGCAGGCCCCCACCGACCATCTGCCAGAGACTGCTTAAAAGGACGTATACGCATTAGGCAGGTTAACCTGAATAGATGCCGAGCTGAGCAGGACCTTGTATGGGCGGTAGCTAAGAAGAAGGCAGATGACATCCTTGTCATCAGCAAGCCCAATAAGAATATGATAGGCGTAAACCGTCTACCCTGGTATGCGGATTCAAATAAGGACGCGGCTATAGGCCTAATAAACAGGGATCTGGAGGTATTTGGAAGTGGAAGAGGCAACGGATTCGCGTGGCTCGAGTTGAGAGAGTTAGCGGTATTCAGCTGCTACTTCTCCCCCAACAGAGAGTTTGGGGAATTTGAAGAAGCCCTGGAGCAACTGGGGAGAATGGTCAGAGAATGGACTTCAACGCCAGGGCCCCTGAGTGAGGCATCAACGACACGGACAGAAGGGGAAGACTGGTGCTGGAGTGGACAGCTCGGCTGGACCTCCAAGTCATGGATGAGGGAGGGGTGTACACGTTCACAAGAGGGGAGAGCGGCTCCATCCCAGACCTACCGCTGGCGTCCAGGGGGGCAGCAGCGAGGGTCGTAGGTTGGATGGTACTGGAGAAGGAAGAATCCATGAGCGACCATAGATACATATGGTACGAGGTTGGACAGCGGCGGGAACCTCCCACAAGAAAAGGGAGAGCCTGGAAAGTGGGGAGGCTAGACAGGGCCGCCTTCAATCAGTCAATGAGGCAGAGCCTGGAAAATGGGGCAGACAGGACAGAGGAGACCCTGATGGGGGCAATAATCAGGGCGTGCGATAGATCTATGCCGAGAAAGCGAGGAGGCAGACGGTTAGAGGTGGACGGATGAGATATCCGAACTTAGGAGGGAATGTATGGAGGCCAGAAGGTGCTACACCAGGGGAAACCGGAGGCAGGAGATGGAGGACGGAAACATCGCCACCCAGGAATATAGAGAGGCAAGGAGAAGATTGAGGGAAGAGATAAAAAAAGCCAAACGAGAGAGTTGGAGGAAGCTGTGTGAGAATATAGATGAGAACCCTTGGGGAGATGGATATAGGATCGCGACCAGAAGCATGAGGGTCTCCGCCCCTCCCGCAATACCGGCTGAGAGGATTACGGACATTGTAGAAGCCTTATTCCCTACCAGAGAAGAAATCCAATGGGGGGACATGGAGGTGGGGGAGGCACCTCCCTTCACGGAGGAGGAACTGAAAAAGACAAGCAATAAGTTAAAAAACGGAAAAGCTCCTGGACCGGACGAAGTGCCGCCGGAGGTTGTAAAGCTGATCGCAGTGGAACATCCTGAAGCGGTACTAGCTGTCATGAATAGGGCACTCGCGAGAGGGGACTTCCCAGGAAGGTGGAAGCGAGCCAGGCTGGTGCTACTGATGAAGGGGGACAAACCGATCGAGGAACCCACCTCGTATAGGCCGGTTTGCCTCCTGGACGCCATGGGCAAGCTTTTGGAATACTTGATTCAGGGCAGACTGGAGGTGGAGCTGGAGGAAAAAAATGGAGTGGCCCAAAACCAGTTTGGGTTTAGGAAGGGAAAATCCACAGTGGACGCGCAAAAAGGGTTAGCGGGAAGATCAAGGAAGCGATTGAAGCGAAAAAGATTTGCGTGGTAGTAACGCTTGATGTCAGGAACGCGTTCAATTCGGCGGGATGGGGGGAGATAGCAGTACCTGATTGGGATAATCAAGAGCTATCTGCATGACAGGATGACTGGAATGGAAGTGGAGGAGGGTGACTTGCGGCGTTCCGCAGGGATCGGTGTTGGGGCCGACACTGTGGAACGTGATGTTCAATGACATCCTCCTACTTCCAACGGCGGGGGGGATCACCACAACGGGATATGCGGACGATCTGGCCCTAACGGCGACAGGAGAATGGACGGTGGGTATCGAAATGAATGTAAATTCAACTATAATGAAAATGGAACGATGGCTCGGAAGGATGCATCTTGAGCTAGCCCCAGAGAAGACGGAATTTATCGTGGCGACCAGAAAGAGGAACGTGGCACCGATAGTGGTGAGGGTGAGGGGTATGAACATTAGACCAAGCAAAAGTCTAAAGCATCTGGGCATCTGGTTGGATAATAAATTAACATTTGAGGAACACGTGACAAGGACGTCAGAAAAAGCGGGAAAGACCGCTACCGCACTGGCCAGATTAATGCGTAATGTGGGAGGACCGAAGGCCAGTAAAAGAAGGGTGCTGTGCAGTGTCGTGCACTCGACACTGCTGTACGCGGCCCCAGTTTGGGGAGGGCGCATGACGGTACAAAGAATAAGAAGGCGGCTGGAAAGGGTACAGCGGTGCGCAGCGCTGAGAATATGCAGCGCGTACAGAACAGTATCGTATGAGGCGGCGACGGTGATAGCGGGAACCCCCCCTCTGGACCTAATGGTCAGGGAGAGAGAAGAAGTATATGCGGGGGTAGAAAGAAAGGAGGCAAGACGTCTGCTGTATCAGAGATGGCAGGACAGATGGGAGGGGACGACGAAGGGGAGGTGGACTAGGCGCCTTATCCCAGATGTGCGGGTGTGGGTAGATAGCAGACACGGGGAGGTGGACTATTACCTCACCCAAGCTCTGACGGGGCATGGCAGCTTTGCCGAATACCTACTCGACATAGGGAGAACGACGACTTGGGACTGCGTCTATTGCGGGGAGGTTGACGACGCGCTACATACGCTCTTTCACTGTCCCCAATGGAGAATAGAGAGGTCGGGGATGGAACGCGTCACACCGGATAACTTCTTGAGGGAAATCGGTCAGTCGGAGGAGAGGTGGAACAAGGTGACAAATGCGTGGAGGAATATAATAAAGAAGAAGGAGGAAGAGGATGAGCTCTATCAAAGACCGGAGGACTTAATTTAAACCAACACCACAACGGAATGACCACCGCCCTGAAGTCAAGCGAAAGCAGTTCCGGGGCGGCTGGAAACACTGATAAGGGAGGGTTTTAGTTGGTAGGAGTCCGATACTACCCAGCGCGTTGGACACTCAGCGCTGGGTGTCCATGAAGGTGTCCCCCCCCCCAAAAAAAGGATGAGAAGCTTCCATTACAAATGGACTAATTTGATAAATTCCCTCATTTACATATTCCAACTTCTACTTGCATGAGAAAATTATTATCGAGAACAAAACATATTACCTACTTATATATTTTTATGAGTAATATATCCACATCACAGAAATTGCTCAGACTATTATACTATTATCTATTATTTCATATAATATTATAACGATTCAGTAGCTTAAAAAAAGAAACAATGTTGAAACGACAGCCATCTGCCAGGATGGGAAGCTTCGATTACAAATGGACTAATTTGATAAATTCCCTCATTTACATATTCCAACTTCTACTTGAGAAAAGTATTATGAAGAGATTTTTAAGTATATATCTATTCGCCATTAATCAAAGCAGTTTCCATTCATTACCCGCTAATATAATTCGAGACAATTTTTGAAACAAAACATATTACCTACTTATATCTTTTTATGAGTAATATATCCACATCACAGAAATTGCTCAGACTATTATACTATTATCTATTATTATTTCGTATAATATTATAACAATTCTGTACCTTTCAAAAAAAATGTATACTTCTAACACTGCGCTTTACAAAAATTAAATTAGTAAGTTCATCAAAATATCTCGAACGATTTTAAAATTAAGATCAGACAGACCAAACTGATGCTTTTAACTTTCTACATTCAAACAAACCCTGTCAGCTTAGACGATTATGTTCCATAAAGTGTAGGTACTTAGGTACTTACATCAATGTAAACCGATGGACAAATTAAGTAAGCGGAATAACTTTTCACTTTTACGTTGTTTTGGCGTGTAAATTTTAGCTACTCATGAATGAAGTAAAATATAAAACAATGATTATTTGACAATTAACCTTACGGTAGGTTAAAGAAATCCTATTACGCATGGAAGTACCATCAACAGGTAATATCAAGGTTTACATGAAATATAAGAAACTCGGCGAGAGTAACGTTGTTACAAAAAGCTGCAAACGCAGCACAACGCATAAAGCTATCGAAATGTCTTTGCACTTTTCTCATAGCTAATAAATCTGTAAAAATATAGACAATTAAACAGCAAAGATATCCACTTCTATGCTGGTTGGTATAGAACTAACCTAAAACGAAAATGTAAAAAAATCTTTGCTTAACCTTAACACCGCGCCTGCTTTTTACTTGCTACCTACTGAGCTTTAATTAGGTCACATATTATGTAAATAGATACAGTTCTAACTCAATGGTTCAGTTATTATCGTGGCTATACCCAAAATGACAGAACGTTCGCGAACGGCCGCCTCTTTTCGGGAGTATCGTTTCGCTGAACGAATCGTCAAATTGGATCCTTCAAAGCTACCAACATACACTCGCAAATAAATGTAAAATATTTGGTTGGTTCCTTCGAGCGAATGAAGTAAGGATATTGGGATATGAATTAATTAACACTTTATATGAAACGACACATTCGTTTAGTCTCGGGCAAGTCAGAACCCCAGAAATTTTTGAAATTGTAGAAGTGCTGTGACATGCAGTAATTAAAAACTGCTTTATGACTGATAATTTCATTAAAATGTGGATTATTATTTTCGTGAATTAATTTACCTAGAAATAGCTGGAGGTAAGAAGAAAACAGAAATTTGGACATTTTTAACCAGTGGCATAGCACGATTGTGCAATGCACACAGCGATGGATTTAGCCTAGGCCCACGAGGACCGGACCTCGGGCCCGAAAATTTGAGGGGCGCCAAAATTTGAGAGGCGTTAAAATTTGCAGTGCGCCTAAAAATTAAAATCAATTGCTTTCTCTTTTCTCCTGTGAGTGTATGAACAGATCTTTTAGTTTTTCCTCTCGTTTCCATGTATGCAAGATTATTAAGAGTATGTTATTTTGTTTAAATAATTGAGTCCATAAAAATCTAATAAGAAGTTTATTAATAAAACTTTTTTCATGTATATATTTGTATATTTTTTAATATTTTGGAATATTCTCAAAAGCTTTTAAGTAATTAACCTGTTTGTTATTTATTCATGATCCACCCGAGTTTATCAATCACGAAGATTATTATTTATGTATGCAAATGATACATCTATAAGCATTTCAGTCAAAACTCGAAGAACTAGAGAATGTAACTAATTTTACTTTTGATAAATTCAATCCAGGGTGCTACAATAACAGGTTGATCATCAATCATGAGAAACCCGTCCCACTAAACACGAAATGTGTATGAAGCGTTTCCAAAAAATAGTAATGAGTAGTAAATGAAACGTTTCCTAGAAACGTACCCGTTATGTTTCTAACATATTTCACTAAACACGAAATATATATGAAACGTTTCTAAAACGTTGTAATGAGTAATAAATGAAACATTTCCTAGAACACATTTTAGAAATTCATAATTTTTGCCACGTTCCAGAAACATTTCATATAGGTATATTGTTTTAAAGGTAAATATATTTTTACGATTATGAACGTTTCCCAAAAATAGTAATGAGTAATCAATGAAACATTTCCTAGAAACGAATCTGTTATGTTTCTAACACCTTTTAGAAATTCATAATTTTTGTCACGTTCCAGAAACATTTCATATAGGTATATTGTTTGAATGGTAAATATATTTTTACGATTATGAACGTTTCTAAAAAATAGTAATGAGTAATAAATGAAACATTTCCTAGAAACGAATCTGTTATGTTTCTAACACATTTTAGAAATTCATAATTTTTGTCACGTTCCAGAAACATTTCATATAGGTATATTGTTTTAATGGTAAATATATTTTTACGATTATGAACGTTTCTAAAAAATAGTAATGAGTAATAAATGAAACATTTCCTAGAAACAAATCTGTTATGTTTCTAACACATTTTAGAAATTCATAATTTTTGCCACGTTCCAGAAACATTTCATATAGGTATATTGTTTTAATGGTAAATATATTTTTACGATTATGAACGTTTCCAAAAAATAGTAATGAGTAATAAATGAAACATTTCCTAGAAACGAATCTGTTATGTTTCTAACACATTTTAGAAATTCATAATTTTGGTCACGTTCCAGAAACATTTCATTTAGGTATGTTGTTTTAGTGGTAAATATATTTTTACGATTATGAACGTTTCCAAAAAATTGTAATGAGTAATAAATAAAACATATCCTAGAAACGTACCTGTTATGTTTCTAACATATCCCGCCAAACAAGAAATATATATGAAACATTTCCAAAAAATTCTAATCATGGCTAAATTAAACATTTTCGAGAATCGTACCTGTTATGTTTCTAACACATTTTAAAAATTCATAATTTTTGTCACGTTCCAGAAACATTTCATATAGGTATATTGTTTGAATGGTAAATATATTTTTACGATTATGAACGTTTCTAAAAAATAGCAATGAGTAATAAATGAAACATTTCCTAGAAACGAATCTGTTATGTTTCTAACACATTTTAGAAATTCATAATTTTTGTCACGTTCCAGAAACATTTCATATAGGTATATTGTTTTAATGGTAAATATATTTTTACGATTATGAACGTTTCTAAAAAATAGTAATGAGTAATAAATGAAACATTTCCTAGAAACGAATCTGTTATGTTTCTAACACATT
Organism: Stenurella melanura; assembly: GCA_963583905.1. Taxonomy (NCBI): domain Eukaryota; kingdom Metazoa; phylum Arthropoda; class Insecta; order Coleoptera; family Cerambycidae; genus Stenurella; species Stenurella melanura. Next base: position 68,936,497 of record OY757318.1, read on the forward strand.
TTAGAAATTCATAATTTTTGCCACGTTCCAGAAACATTTCATATAGGTATATTGTATTAATGGTAAATATATTTTTACGATTATGAACGTTTCCAAAAAATAGTAATGAGTAATAAATGAAACATTTCCTAGAAACGAATCTGTTATGTTTCTAACACATTTTAGAAATTCATAATTTTTGTCACGTTCCAGAAACATTTCATTTAGGTATGTTGTTTTAGTGGTAAATATATTTTTACGATTATGAACGTTTCCAAAAAATTGTAATGAGTAATGAATAAAACATATCCTAGAAACGTACCTGTTATGTTTCTAACATATCCCGCCAAACAAGAAATATATATGAAACATTTCCAAAAAATTCTAATCATGGCTAAATTAAACATTTTCGAGAATCGTACCTGTTATGTTTCTAACACATTTTAGAAATTCATAATTTTTGTCACGTTCCAGAAACATTTCATATAGGTATATTGTTTGAATGGTAAATATATTTTTACGATTATGAACGTTTCTAAAAAATAGCAATGAGTAATAAATGAAACATTTCCTAGAAACGAATCTGTTATGTTTCTAACACATTTTAGAAATTCATAATTTTTGTCACGTTCCAGAAACATTTCATATAGGTATATTGTTTTAATGGTAAATATATTTTTACGATTATGAACGTTTCTAAAAAATAGTAATGAGTAATAAATGAAACATTTCCTAGAAACGAATCTGTTATGTTTCTAACACATTTTAGAAATTCATAATTTTTGCCACGTTCCAGAAACATTTCATATAGGTATATTGTTTTAATGGTAAATATATTTTTACGATTATGAACGTTTCCAAAAAATAGTAATGAGTAATAAATGAAACATTTCCTAGAAACGAATCTGTTATGTTTCTAACACATTTTAGAAATTCATAATTTTTGTCACGTTCCAGAAACATTTCATTTAGGTATGTTGTTTTAGTGGTAAATATATTTTTACGATTATGAACGTTTCCAAAAAATTGTAATGAGTAATAAATAAAACATATCCTAGAAACGTACCTGTTATGTTTTTAACATATCCCGCCAAACAAGAAATATATATGAAACATTTCCAAAAAATTCTAATCATGGCTAAATTAAACATTTTCGAGAATCGTACCTGTTATGTTTCTAACACATTTTAGAAATTCATAATTTTTGACACGGTCCAGAAACATTTCATATAGGTATGTTGTTTTATTGGTAAATATATTATAATTATTTTTCAATATATGTCTCAGAACTAGAGAGTTGTAGAATCCGTTTATTTGTATGAGAGACGAAACGGAAACATAACTCTCATCCATGACCATTCTAATAAGTATATTTCAAGTTAATTTTGCGTTATTTTGTGGGAAAAAAGCGGGAGGAGGCTTCCCCTGCACCCCATATATATCTTTGTCTGCGACGCCAATACTGTCTACGGCGCTAACAATTTTTAATATAACAATTAGATAGCAAAATAAAAATCAACATATATAACTATAACACATAACCGCACCTATAACCATCACTTAAAAGAATGGAATCAATAATTATGAACAATTAGATAGGAAAATAAAAATCAACCATACTTAATCTAACCACCTAACCATCACTTGAAAGACGCAAAATAAAAAAAATTCAGCGTGTCCAGGAGTTGAACCTGGGTCTTCTCGCATGCTAGACGGCAACATTACCCTATGCGTCAACCGTATACTTCGAAATTGTTTATTCGTTTATTGATGCCTAGTAATATTATACAGTGTCGTAATTACATCCTACATCACCAGACGGCGCTACAGAAGCAACACGCTGATGGGAGTGGGGATCATGGTAGAAATATATACAGGTATGCTGTTGCGCAGCTTTTGCAGTAACCAATCATATGCTTTGGAACCAACGGGAACCATATTGATAATCGGACCAATAGCGTTTCGTGTGCATATTTCAAATAATGTAGTGTATTCTTTTGTACAAAAGGAGATGATTCTACATACCATTTAAAAACAGATGCCTCAAATAAGGTTAAAATTTGACGAAATATTAATCATTTCAAAAAATTTTAGAATGGTTTTGAATAATAATGTAAGATTGTACCTACATACATTTCAACATTGATGTAGCAAATAATCATTGTAATTTTAGTGCTTTTTTACTACCATGTAGTTATGGATATGCAAGACATTCTTTGTAAAAAATATGGTAAAAAGGTACTTCTTTCATGCAGTATATAGGTATATATTATATGATTTAGTTCGGCGATTTAAAGAGTTTGTAGGTTAAGTTATCAATACTAAAAAAATTGACGTATACATATAGTTCTATATAATCAATATTTATCAAAGGGCTCATGAATACTACGAGTTTTTAGTACGATTTTATGATGTCAATTTTTTAGTATAAAGAATATATTATATGTAATATATAAGTTATTTGTACAACAATATTAATCTTTTTAGTTACAAATGCTATCGTCATAGTAAATTTTAACCAATATTTACGAAAAATACATACACCACAGGTAATATAACTTCTAATTGTATTGACACCTTGTGAGGGTATACCGGACAGTGACACAAGAAATCATACTCGTCTTATTTTATACTTTTATTCTATAACAAAATAGACATACTATACTTAATAAATAAAATAAGTATTATACTGAGACTTTTTACAACATATAGAGTATATTATAGAGTATCTTGACAAGAGATGTAAGCGTCATTAATCAAATTTTACAGAATAAAATCTAAATACTACAGTTTTAGATATCCTAGATTTACATATCATACTAACTTTTCTTTTAAATTAAACGATATGCATGAATATGTTTACTTGTTCTCAGTTTTTGCTTTATACGTTATATCTTGGAGAATGATTCTTGCCAAATGTTCTATAGGTACTGCATGAGGCAGAAGGACACGGATATTCGTTGGAGAATAGTTTTCAACATTTTTGAGATACCTACTCTGGAGTCGCTTTAAAATCTGCCCTCTTAAAATGCACTGAACAAATGCGAGCTGTAAAAAAACAATTTTTATTTCTGACCACATTTGTGTTAAATAACAAATGCAAACTTTTATATCGTAAATTGGTACATCTTTTACTAATACATATTTTGTAATTGTAAATAAGCCAATGTATTAAATAATTATTGTTTTTATAATTACCGTTTTTGAAATGATCAGGTTTTACACTGGACAAATTTCTAACCATTTTATCGATATTCTTCATTTTTTGGGAACCGAAAGAGACATTTCCTTCAGTTGAAGTTCCACTCCTATTTTTGCAACTGTTTATACTGCACCCAACCATGTCTTAAGTTTATTATAAATAATCGTTTCTTTTTTAACCTCAAAAATATCACACCATAGAGAAACCAAACACAAAAATGATATTACGCAGTTACGCACCCCAACACGGCTACCCCCTGGTTGCAGGGGTACAATATGTTGAGGGATAATATTATAAAAACTTGAAATGTGTAATATCACAGAATATTACGATTCTCTGTCAATATACTGTGATATATCCAATATGGTTCCCGTTGGTTCCATGCGCAGAAAAGTCAAATTCTGGTAGCCCGGACGAGCATACCTTATATATGTTTCTACCATGGTGGCGATAGGGAGAGAAGTGCCAGAGGATGAGAAGCGTCTAGAGAGACCGAAATGCGAAAGCTTCGACACGCCCAACACGTGATATCATTAGTTTGACTATTTTTTCTTTGCTCTAGCGTTTGCTTCCAGCGAGGTGGTTAGCGGATAGGTTACGCTTTAGCTTATGGCGCTAAGGGTCCCGGGTTCAAATTCATATGTCCGCACATATTTTTTTAAATTCTGTAACGATTAATATATTTTTTTACAAATTCTTTTCTGATTTCTTTAGGTTTTCCTTCTTTTTATATAATAATTTCATTCTTTCGTGTGATTTCTTTGTGTTAGGTTAGTAGGTTTTTATTTTGATCTCTAATTGTTAATAATTATTAACGCCGCAGGCAGTATTAGCGTCGCAGACAAAAAAACGGGGGGTGCAGGGGGTGTCCCCCTGCCTTTTTTCCACAAAATAACAGGAAATATTTCAATTTCTCCACTTGCACGAATTTATTACACATTTACAAGGTAATGCGCATGCTCGAAGCTTTCGCATTTCGGTCTCTCTAGACTCTTGTCCAGAGGATGTACCCGCCATTTCCCATTTCTGTTTCTGATCGTGTAATGTGTGGTTATTATAGTTGCCATCAAGTTCATTTTATGGTGTGGTTTTTGATATTTATCGGTTTTCTGGTAATAATAATGGACGATACTTATTCAATGAAGGTTAGTGATATTTTATTATTTCCAATTAATAAAGATCTAAGTATGCGGCACGTGTCGCCACGCGAGCTATTTGACGTTAGTCCGTGAAAATTTAATATTATTTACAGTTTTTCCTTCACTTTTTTGAACTTTTATATACTTTAAACTATTAAAATAAACGGTTAATAAAATTAATAAAGGTCTACCACCATTGCCATAGAGGTGACTTGTTCAAGAAATCAAATCCAACGATATATGTATGCTGTATATATATTTTATAGCTTTTAGTGAAGTAAATAAAATTTGCATTTTATTTATTTTCTCGTGATCTTTACATTTCGTCGAGTTATCGTCAAAAATACCTAAAATTAATGGTTTTTTCAAACTGTTTTTTGTCTTGAGCTATAATAGGTAGATAGTTATACCTATAAGAGTGACCACTTTCGGATTACTCTCAAATAAGAGCTATAGTATATGAATACTTCTTCCTCAAAATTAGATTTCAACCAAACTGGTGGAACATAAACTTATACTTGGTAGTATATTTTACATTACCATTACAACTATATCATTATTTGTTTCAATATACTTATATGATAAGATAAAATAAGATAACCCTAATACGGTTCTCTGTGACTGCATGTGGCATGCAACAGGATCTAACATGCATGTTCGCCGCGCACAGTGGGATAAGAACATAAAAATGGACAAAAGTATTTCTTCGGCTCAATTTTTAGGATATTTAAATACATTTTCTTAAATACTCAGGACACATTAGGGTTTCACGTATGCCTCCGAGCTTTTTCAATATTAATTTTTTGAGGTTAGCAAATCTGTTAAAATAAGTATGAAAAATATATATAAAAAAAAATGAATATTTTTATTTTATGATCACCAAAATGTAATCTAAATATTTTTTTAAAGTATTATATAGGTTTCTGCAGTCGCAGATTCCGAAAATGGTTGTTCAGAACCCCTAAATACAACCCCCGAAATATGGGAATAAGAAACACCCCTCGTGGGGTTATTTGCAATAATTTGAATGTTAATCTTAAACAATCAAATTTAATTAATTTACATTAAATTGAGCGAAATTTCATTAAATTGGGTTAATTATAGAGGGAGAAAATTACCCCTAAAATGATGTAACATGAAAAGTGCTTGTTTAATTTTTTTTTTTTTTACTATTTGATATCGATTCAATCAATGGCCATTTTTAAACAATAACAATTTTTTTTAACCCACTCTTGGTGAAACTATACTTTAAAACCCCAAAATTCAAGTGCGCAATAAAAAAAATTAAGTTTCAGTTAATAGTTTTTTGCCTTTTTGTGGTAGGTATTTTAAATGTATTAATAACTGAATTTACTAAACATTTTCAGCCTTTTGGACTTGAAATAAAAATATGACAATTTCTTTTTTACTATACTTGTTATCAATTCGAAACATTGGCCGTTTTAAACAAAAATAAATAAAAAAAAATTCATTTTATAAAAACAAAAATGTCTTCTAAATATATTGTTAAGTAATTTTATTTAATATGAAATTAGGTTATTCTCTATTATAGTAACTCATTGGATCTAGTTTACCAAAACCAACATAAAAAAAACAATAAAAAGACTTAAAACAGTAATTTTTTTTAGTAAAATCACCCTATGGTTTACTTTGATGCCCTTGATATATTTTATGTTCAATTGTCACCATAAAATGTAAAACTTAATTTATTTTTTTTACAAAATAGCCATGCATTGATTCGAATTGATAGCAAATAGTAAAAAAAAAGCATATGTTTTTTTCTCAAGTCCGATATCTTTAGTAAAAGGCGAAAGATTTTTTCGCTTTGAAGAGAAACCAGCGTAAGGGTTGGTTTCACCCCCTAATAGACTGAAAATATTTATAGTATTTTTTTTATTATTAATACATTTAAAATAGGTACCATAAAAACTAAGGGGTTTTAAATGGTTGTTAAGGGTAGATTTACCCCCAAGAGTGGGTTAAAATATGTTTTATTATTTAAAAGTGACAATTGATTCGAAAACATATGTACTTATATACTTAGGTACTTGGTAAAAAAATTAAAAAATTAATACATTTAAAATACCATAAAAATGCAAAAAACTAATATTTGAAACTTAATTTTCTTATTGCACTTGAATTTAGTGGTTTTAAAGGGTAGTTAAGGGTAGTTTGTTTTACCCTCAAGATTGGGTAAAAAAAATTTTATTGTTTAAAAATGGTCATTGATTCGAATCAAAAGCAAATAGTAAAAAACATTTTTTTCATTTTACATCATTTTAGGGGTAGTTTTGACCCTCTCTAATTAACCCCTTTTAATAAAATTTCGCTCCATTTAATATAAATTAATTAAATTAGATTGTTTAAGAGGGGTGTTTCTTCCATATTTTATAGATTCAGAACCATGATTTTCGGATTCTGCGACCCAATAAACCTATATACAGGGTGATTCACGTAGGCCATTCATTAGAAGTTTTTCAACTTGCAGTTGGATTAGAAACTTGAAATTTGGCATGCAGCCATAATCGATCATGCCCGTTCTATCTAAAATATTTTCAGTCCTCCAACTATACAGGGTGTGCCAAAAATTGGTGCCAACTTTCTTATTTTAAATGGAAATCTATATTTTTCTTTACATGGTTCGATTGGTCTTCTAATTCTGAGTTTAGAGAACCTAAGTTATGTTAACTTATCTATTACAATTTTTGACATATGTCCAATTTTTTGAAAAAAATTGCCGCTGTAGTAGTTTACGAACAAATTTGTATCTCGCAAACCTTTCAAAATTATGAAACCAAATTTGTGAAGCAGTTAGCTGGAAGTCCAGGCTAACTTTTGATGTTCCATCGGTGGTCCCATTTTGTACCATATGGGCGCAGTCGAGTTTCAAATGTCGCAATCAAAAATTGTCAAAAAGTCAATTTTTTCAAATGGCACCTACTATTTTTTTTCACACCATTCGAAAGAAAATTGAATTTTAGGGTGAGTTACTTAAGCATTCCCTATACCTAACTTCACCCCATATCGAGTTATTCAATAAAAATCAAGAAATACCTTATCTTGCCGAGAGATTCCTTACTTCATCAAGTATGCCATGGAAACAAAAGACAGCTGTAATAATTTTTAAAGAAAAATATGGATTCTTATTTAATTACACACAACACCAACAAATTATTGTTAACGAACAAGAACAATGTTGACGAAATTCTGTCAGTGAAAACGGTGCACACATTGAGCATTTGTATTGAAATAATTATTTTGTTAATCTGTTTATTTGTTGTTATTTTGTTGTTATTATTTATTATTGCAATACGATTTTCGAATAAAAATTAAAATTAAATGATTGTTTCCAAAGCCTATTACCCTTGAGAAAAAAAAAACAATATTTTTTTCAAAAAATGCCAATAACTCAAAAACGACTGTAGATAGACGTACACAATGTTAATAAAAGTGGCCCTAAAATTCAATTTTGCATTGATTTCTGGCGCCAGAAATGGTAGGCGCAAAGATGTGCTACGCAATCTGTTGAAAGTAGAATAATAGAATATTTGAACAAAAATATGGTGGTCACATTTAACATTTACGTCAGAATTTCGTCAACATTGTTCTTGTTCGTTAATAATAATTTGTTAGTGTTGTGTGTAATTAAATAAGAATCCATATTTTTCTTTAAAAATTATTACAACTGTCTTTTGTTTCCATGGCATACTTGATGAAGTAAGGAATCTCTCGGCAAGATAAGGTATTTCTTGATTTTTATTGAATAACTCGATATGGGGTGAAGTTAGGTATAGGGAATGCTTAAGTAACTCACCCTAAAATTCAATTTTCTTTCGAATGGTGTGAAAAAAAATAGTAGGTGCCATTTGAAAAAATTGACTTTTTGACAATTTTTGATTGCGACATTTGAAAATCGACTGCGCCCATATGGTACAAAATGGGACCACCGATGGGACATCAAAAGTTAGCCTGGACTTCCAGCTAACTGCTTCACGAATTTGGTTTCATAATTTTGAAAAGTTTGCGAGATACAAATTTGTTCGTAAACTACTACAGCGGCAATTTTTTTCAAAAAACTGGACATATGTCAAAAATTGTAATAGATAAGTTAACATAACTTAGGTTCCTAAACTCAGAATTAGAAGACCAATCGAACCATGTAAAGAAAAATATAGGTTTCCATTTAAAATAAGAAAGTTGGTACCAATTTTTGGCACACCCTGTATAGTTGGAGGACTGAAAATATTTTAGATAGAACGGGCATGATCGATTATGGCTGCATACCAAATTTCATGTTTCTAATCCAACTGCAAGTTGAAAAACTTCTAATGAATGGCCTACGTGAATCACCCTGTATACTACCTAACTTTAAAAAAAATTACGATACAATATTTTTCATATTTTAACAGATTTCTTAACCTCAAGAAATGAATAATCAAAAAGACGGGAGGTATATGTGAAACCCTGATGTTTCCTGATGAGTATATTAAAAAAAATTACGTATTTAAATATCTTAAAAATTGAGCGAGAGAACGATTTTTGTCCCTTTCTACATGTTTCTAGCCCACTGCCGCGTGACTATTTGGGGACATAAAGCTTGAATCTTGTGCGTGTTATAACCTGTTCTCGGTTAAGAGCCACGAAACGTATCGGTGTGAAGATGGAGAGGGAGGCTGTCAAATGGTGCACGGGCTCCTATATTGTGTATATATATATATATAATATGCATATTTTTTTATTTAAACAGCACAATGGAGAGAAGTAGATTATTTAAGACTAAAAGACATTTACGTAGAATTATTAGTCTGGAAATAAATAAAGAAAAGTTATTAGTGCAGAATAAATTTAAAAACGGTGATAATGCAAGAACCGACAAAGAAGTCTCTTCACCTGTACTTGATACAAAAAAGAATCATATGTCGATCAAGGCGATAGTATTAATGCTGATGTAAATGCTTTTTATCCCCCTAATTATAATATACCTGTACCTAAAGAGAACCGTTTCGAATTTAATGATTCAAACAAAAGTAATACGAATACAAAACAAACACCTTTTGTAGAAAATCTAAAGAATTAGATAATTAAATATAGAAACTTGTTGTCTCAAGAAGCGATCAATGATTATGATATTCCAAAAGATTGCAGAACTCTTCTGAGGACGCCTAAACAATGTGACATTATTAATATGGATGGGGGGTATTATTCTCATATAGGAATTGAGAGGGGCTTAAGGGCAATTTTAAATAATGCAAACGTTACCTTAAAAAATAACCAAAAAATTCCTATTTTAGTAAATATAGATGGCTTGCCATTAACTAAAAGCTCTAATAGCCAATTGTGGCCTATTCTGTTAAGTATTGATTCTGAAAATAAAAATATCTCTAAACCGTACATAGCAGGAGTCTATCATGGATATCAAAAACCAGATAATGTTTTTAATTTTTTACAAAAGTTTATTGAAGAATTTCAATTATTACAACAATGTAACATAATTCTTAATGACAATGTTAGCGTTACCCCAGTTATAACTAAAATCATTTGTGATACACCTGCCAAATCCTATTTGTTGTGTGTAAAAGGGCACACGGGATATAGTAGTTGCACAAAGTGTACTGAAGAAGGTAATTTTATAAATGGTCCCATGACATTTCAAGGATTGCATGCTACTCTACGAACTGATGAAAGTTTTCGGCAAAGAATCGATGAAGAATTTCACAATAAGCCCAAAAGCCCCTTCGAAGAATTGAATGTAGGACTGGTTTCGCAAGTTCTTTTAGACTACATGCATTTAGTGTGTTTAGGCGTCATGAAACGGCTTTTAATTTTTTGGGTTAAGTTAAGTTAAGTGTTTTACTAGAAATGAAATATTACTTTCGAATTTGCCCGATTACCTAGAAGTTTAAATGATGTTGACCGTTTTAAGGCAACTGAGTTTCGCCAATTATTATTGTATACCGGACCAATTATTTTCAAAAATACTTTATCTAATGAAAAGTATATTCACTTTATGTCTCTTCATTGTGCTATAAGAATACTATGTTCACCAGAACTATATTTAAAATATAATGAATATGCTCATAAATTGTTAGTTTATTTCGTAAAATCCTTTGGATCATTATATGGTTACGAATATCTATCTCATAATGTGCATAACCTGATACATTTGGCACATGACAGTAAAACACATGGTCCGCTCGACAACTTTAGTGCTTTTAGATTTGAAAATTATCTGTATCAAATTAATAAATCTATAAAATTTGCAAGCTTAGAGAAAAATACAGTGATGTGTGTATGATCAAAAAAGTTTTATAAATAAAAGCCGAGATGATGTGTAATGAGTCATAAGACACTGTTGTCGACATGTCCAACATACCTTCTCGTAAGCGTTGTAATGTACCCAACACCCTGTATATTGTTTTTCATATATTTTAAATGTGATGTAAATAATTAACCTTAGTCAGAATCAATATTGTGTAGTTCTTAAGAATAATGTTGTCAACAAACAATTAATTATATCTAAGACAAAGTTGCTCCACCGTTATCATTGTATACAAACAAACATTCTAACAAAGAAAATCTAAAAGTTCCTATTTATAGTACATTAAGATTATTTGATACTCTAAGAATTATGTCTCACATTGTTTACTGTTTCTTTCCTATTTTTGTAGACATGTCAAATAATCATTATTCTAATATTGTCGCTTACGTCAAACCCCTCACATATAAAGTACAGTATAGTATTGTATCATTCAGAATCCATAGAAAATAGATAGAGAGTAGATCCATAAAAAGTCAGTCAGTCATTCTAGATCAGACTAGTCAACTATTGTAAACATTTATCAAGTATTCTTCAAGTTCAGCAACAGTTAGTTAGTACTAGTATTTTAAGTTATATTATTATAACCATCGATTTAATAACCTTACAAAATAAATCTTCGTTAAAAGTTGTGCCAGTGTTTTCCTCTGAAGCAGTCCATTACAAGAAAATTGGTGTCAGAAGTGAAGGGATTTATTTGGAAAATCTAAGTAACGTCCGTCCGTCCGTCGTCCCAGGGTACCTGTACGAAGAAGCTTCCAGCTTTACAGAAACCTACGACAACAGCCTGCAGAAGAGGAAGTGATGAACCTAGGAACATTTTTAATTATTTTGTAAGTCATTTCAATCCATGTCTATATATCCTGATCTAAATACTCTTAAGTTAGAAGAAAAGCAAAATATAAAACAAGGAAAAATGTCGATATCATTAGAATTGGCCGAAAAAATGCTTATAAAATTTGATGGTACAAAGTCAAAACTTTTTGAATTTATTGATAATTGTGATAAAGCGTACAACTCATTTTCCAACAAAGTAGAAAACTGTTACATTAAATTAATTAATGCATTAGACACAAAATTAACTAAGGAAGCTAGGTTAGCATGTGTAGATTTACTTAAAAATGAAGCTATGAATGTATTTACAACAGGTTTACAAAAAGATATTTCAATCTTAGTCAAATCACAAAAGCCTGATTCTTTAGAAAAAGCTATTGCACTTGCATTAAACGAAGAACAAGAACTAAAATCAAAACAAGAAATTTTTAAGTACCAACATATTAATAATTCCTCTGCCAAACACTACTGTAATAAACCAGGTCATAAAATTTTTAATTGTAGATATAACAGAAATTTAAATTTCAAAAATTACAAAACAAATGAAAATAATATTAGACACTTTCAAAATTATAAAACTTACAATTTTTCTCCTAATTAGAGCAACAATATAGCTAATAAATCAAGTAATTCTTTTCAAAATAACTCATCGTTTTACAAAACCAATTTACCTTCTCAAAATAATAATAATAATAATAATACAAAGTTTTGCAACTATTGTAAAAAACATGGTCACTTTATTTCTGAATGTAGGAAACGAGAATATAATAATAATCGAAATCATAATAGTTCTAGCAACAATCGTAATTCTAACTCTAATTCTAATACTGGAAATAATTCAAATATTCATTTTAACCAGTCCCAAATCGAAAGTAACAGAACACAAAATTTAAACTCCCAGACTTCTCTGCCAACACCGGCCGGGCCGAGAAATGCTCACCTACAGGCCGAATTTCAATCTTAGATAATGCTGTTACCACATACACTTCTTTTTTCGTAGAACAAGCTAGAGAAAATCCAAATAAATTTTTATTAGATACAGGCGCAGATATTTCATTAATTAAAATTTCAAAATTAAAAAACATACCATATCATGAAGATCAAATAATAACCTTAAAGGGCATTGATTCAAACATAGTTCAACCAACAAAAACAATCGGATATATTAATTTAAATTTTAAAATAGGTTATTTTAACTTTGACCATATATTCCATATAGTCCATGACAACTTCCCAATTCCATTTGATGGATTAATCGGTAATGATCTACTAGCCAAGTATACATGTCTCATTGATTACAAAACTGATACTCTCCATTTTAAAAATAACTGTCAAATTCCTCTATTTCATATAAAAAATCCTTTAATAAATACACCAGATCACATATCCAGTAATCTTAATAATTCAACGAATACAAGTTTAAACTCGAATTTCAATTCAAACTCAGACGAAACCGTCAAAACTACTCTTAAACCTCGCTGTGAAACAATGGTAAAAATTAAAATAATTAATAGCGAAATTCAAGAAGGTATTTGTCCAGATTTATCTATTCTCGAAGGCGTATATCTACGTCCAAGTTTAGTAAAAGTTCAGAATAATTTTGCTATCACTTCAATCTTAAATACCACTGAAAAACACGTAGAAATAAAAAATATAGAAATAACATTGGAACCTATTAATTTAAATCTAAATGCTAATATCAATCAAATCTCAAATTCTAACCAAGATTTCAAATCCGAAAGACTTCAAAATATTTCAAACTTGCTCAGAACCTCTCATTTAAATAAGGAAGAAAAAGATTCACTCATTAAATTATGTCACGAATATAATCAAATATTTTATCTAGAAGGCGATAATTTAAGCTGTACCTCCGCGGTAATGCATGAAATACCTACAAACTCCTTAATTCCTATAAACACTAAATCCTATCGTTATCCCCAAATCCACAAGGAAGAAGTAGAGAGACAAATAAATAAAATGCTTGATCAAAAAATCATAGAACCTTCAATGTCACCTTGGAACAGTCCAGTTTGGGTGGTTCCCAAAAAGGAGGACGCGTCTGGTAAGAAAAAATGGCGAATAGTCATCGACTATAGAAAATTAAACGACATTACCATAGGCGACTCGTATCCTCTACCTAATATTTCTGATATATTAGATCAACTAGGTCACTCTAAATATTTCACGACTCTCGATCTCGCATCAGGTTTTCACCAGATTAAGATGTCTCCCAAAGATGCTAATAAAACTGCATTTTCAACCCCTTCTGGTCATTTTCAGTATACCAGAATGCCTTTTGGTTTAAAAAATGCCCCTGCCACATTTCAAAGGCTAATGGACAACGTGTTGGCTGGCATAAAGAACTATAGGTGTTTTGTATATTTAGATGACGTGGTAATTCACGCAGATACATTAGAAAATCACAACAAACAACTCGCAGAAGTTTTTCAAAGATTATCAGATTTTAATCTCAAAATCCAACCAGACAAATGCGAATTCCTCAGACGCGAAGTCATGTATTTAGGTCATCTCATTACAAATGAAGGTGTAAAACCAGATCCAAATAAAGTTAAATCAGTTCTCGAATATCCAGTTCCTAAATGTCCGAAAGACATTAAATCTTTTCTAGGCTTAGCAGGATACTACCGCAGATTTATAAAAAACTTTAGTTCTCTATCTCAACCTCTCACAAAACTCTTAAGAAAAGATTCTACCTTCAATTGGACCAGTCTACAGCAAGAAGCATTTGAAAAATTAAAAACTGAACTTTGTTCAGACCCAATTCTTCAATACCCTGATTTTTCTAAGACATTTTACCTCACTACCGATGCTAGCAATTTTTCTATAGGATCTGTTTTATCTCAAGGCGATCCGCCAAACGATCTCCCAATTGCTTACGCAAGTCGAACACTGAACCGTGCAGAATCTAATTATTCTACCTCAGAAAGGGAGATGCTCTCTATTATATGAAGCGTAAGACACTTCCGTCCCTATCTATATGGTCGCAAATTTATTATCATTACTGATCACAGACCACTAACTTGGTTATTCAATGTGAAAGATCCCGGATCACGATTAGTCCGATGGCGACTACTTTTGGAAGAATATGAATATGAAATTAGGTACAAACCAGGTAAATTGAATAAAAACGCTGACGCTCTTAGTAGAATACCTATAACTACTCCTAATCCTGAACCTTTAACCTCTAAAAATCCAGAGTATGTTACTCAAATAAACAAAATTTCGAAAGAAGAAAGTTACTCCGAATTTCTTACAAAGTTCCAAAATACTCTTATAACTAATACAAATATAGAAGAAATTGGTGAAAATATAATAAACTCCTCAGATCATGTTTGCATTCCCATTTCAATTGATTTAGAAATCGGTGATAATATTCAAAATGAATTTAAGACAAAATTTAACCATTTCCAAATATTAAAAGACCAAAATCCAAAAGTTTCAGATATTATTAAAATTCCGGAAAATAATAAATTTTTCTATTATTTGTTTTTAAAAGAAAATTATTGGGATTCAATTAGGTACGAAGAACTATTTAACATATTAATTAAATTAAAACATCTTTTAATATCAGACAATATCAAGACTATTAACTTACCTCGCTTAGGCAACCATTATGACAAATTAAGTTGGAATAAAAGTCGTTGTATTATCAGATACATCTTCAGGAATACCAATATCAAAATAAAAATCTATCATGATACTTTAGCCACTCCTACACCTGAAAATATTCCTAACATCCTAAAAGAAAATCACTCTAACCCTACATCTGGTCACTCAGGATTTCACAGAACTTACAAAAGAATTAAACAATTTTATAAATGGAAAAATATGAAAAACGACATAAAAAACTTTATTAAACATTGTGAATCTTGTCAAAAAAATAAACTAGTTAGGAAAAAGAATATCATGCCAATGGAAATCACAACAACAAGTTCCACTCCATTTGAAAAATTATTTCTTGATATAGTAGGACCTTTACCACTAACTGAAAACGGTAATAAATTCATACTTACTTTACAAGATGATTTAACCAAATATTCACAAGCATATGCAGTTCCAAATCATGAAGCCATTACTATAGCTCAAAAATTCGTTGAAATTTTTATTTGTAAATTTGGCATTCCAACATACATTGTTTCAGATCAAGGTAAAGATTTCACTTCAAAATTATTGAATCAAATCGCAAAGTTATTTAAAATTAAGCAAATTAATTGCACAGCATATCATCCTCAAAGCAACGGTGCTTTAGAAAGAAGTCATTCCACTCTTGCAAATTATTTAAAACACTATATTAACGTTGACCAAACCGATTGGGATCAATGGATAGACTTTGCAATGTTTTCTTATAATACAACAGTTCACACATCTACAAAATTCACTCCATTTGAATTAATTTTCGGCACTAAAGCAAACATACCTTCAAGCCTAACGAAAAATCCAGAATTTCACTATACTTATGACGACTATGTTGACGAACTAAAATTAAAACTTCAAAAATCGCATGAAATAGCAAAAAAATCAATTATTACATTCCAAAGAAATAAATAAAAAATATTACGATCAAAAAGCTACAAATAATATCAAATACAAAATAGGCGACATGGTATATCTTAAAAATGAACAAGGCAAATTAGGTAAAAGTAAAAAGCTAACTCCAGATTACAAAGGACCATATAAAATTGTTGACATAAACTCGCCAGTTAATTGTACAATATTAATAAATAAAAGAAAAGTAAAAGTCCATACAAATAGACTCAAGCATGCCTTTGTTTCAGATGCTTAGTACTTCGATTTGTCTTAAGCGACGATCCGTACTCGATAACACCTTTAAGAAAACCTTCCGGCATCTTCTATGAACACATAAAATCCGTAAGATTTCTTAGTTCAAAATGGAATCTAGTAACTTATTTAGATTTAGAACCTTTTGATAAAAAGATAAAATTTGTTGAAAACTATTACCAAAAAACGATAAAAATCTGCCATAGAGATACAATATTTTCAGAACTATCCTTATGCCAAACCTCACTAAAAGTTTTAGGTCAAATAATTCCGAAACTCTTTGTAAAAGAACAAACACTTAAAAGTTTAATCGGTCGCTCAAGAGTAAAAAGAGCTTGGTTTAATATCGTAGGCACTGCATTTAAAACAGTATTTGGAACTCTAGACGAAAATGATGCAGAATATTATAATAACGCGATCAATAGCGCAAACGAAAATGAAAAACATACTTTAGAACTATTAAAACAACAAACCCAAGTAATTAAATCCACTATAACAAATTTTAACAATACCATTACAGATCTAAATAGAAATAATATACTTTTTGCTAAAAACTTTGAAAAACTTGAAAATTATACGATAAATAATTCAAAAAAATATTTTAACTTAGAATTAAAGCAAGAAATAGAAGAACATTTTGCTCTACTCACATTGATAGTTAATGAAATAGAAAATGAATATTCAAATTTAATACAAGCCGTTCTATACGCAAAACAAAATTCCTTGCACCCTTTTATAATTACGCCACAGCAATTAATCACAGAATTAGTTAAAACCTTGCCGCATTTAAAAAGTTCCATTTCATATCCTTTACCTTTAGTACAAACTAATGCTTATAAATATTTCGACTTAATAAGCATCAAATATCACTTATCAAATGAGAGAATTGTATTTGTTATATCCATACCTTTAGTAAGCCAAGATAATTATTTTTTGTATAACTTAATTCCATTACCAATTAAAAATCCAAATCAAACTAGCTATATCTTTATATTACCCTCTATTAATTATTTAATACTTTCTGAAAATAGAAATATGTATACCACATTTAAAGATTTAAACCACTGTAAGTCATTAGAAGGTAACAATTTAATATGCGAAAATGATGAACCCATTTTTCTTTCTAATTCAAGACAAATTTGTGAAATTTTACTTTTAACGAATCCTAAAGAAATTCCAAAAAATTGTGACATAAGAATTACAAATTCGATTAACGAAATATGGCATAAACTCTCCAATTCCAGCAGTTGGATATATGTTACTCCTAAAGAAATAGACGTAACTTTAAGTTGTACTAATTATCCTTTGACAAGTTTTCTTCTAAATCACGTTGGTATAATAACTCTAAAAGAAAATTGCAAACTTTATACAAGTTCCATAATTATCTCATCAGACCCAATAATTCAGTTGTCTAATTTTCAATCAGTAATTCCAGATATAGATTTAGTAAATGATTGTTGTGAGAACAAAACATTGAAAAATATAAGTGTACCAAATTTTATACCAATCAAACCATTAAGTTTAGACAGAGAATCGCTAGACGTAGCTAGCCATAAATTAAATCAAATAGAGAAATTGGCAGATGAATTATACACTTCACCTTATTCACAGATAACAAACAGCTCTTACTTCGTTTATATTATTTGTACAATATTTAAATGTATTATAATTTATCTCATATATAGATTGTTTAGGTATATAAGAAATAAATGTAAAAATAGACATGAACACAATAATTCTTCATCTTGTCAACAAATCACGAACTGTCTCACATTAAATATTTGTAGTAAAAAGGAAAAATTTGATTCCGAAGTAACTTTTGACTGTAAGCAAGAAAGTTCACCAGATGATGAATTATCTTCCATAAACCCAAGACGTAGCCTAAGAATCGCTAAGTTAAAAGATAAAATGTAAATCATTATAATGTAAGATGTAAATTTAATTGTTTAACGAAAAATATGTAACCATATTTTCTTTTTAAGGAGGGAGGTGTAATGTACCCAACACCCTGTATATTGTTTTTCATATATTTTAAATGTGATGTAAATAATTAACCTTAGTCAGAATCAATATTGTGTAGTTCTTAAGAATAATGTTGTCAACAAACAATTAATTATATCTAAGACAAAGTTGCTCCACCGTTATCATTGTATACAAACAAACATTCTAACAAAGAAAATCTAAAAGTTCCTATTTATAGTACATTAAGATTATTTGATACTCTAAGAATTATGTCTCACATTGTTTACTGTTTCTTTCCTATTTTTGTAGACATGTCAAATAATCATTATTCTAATATTGTCGCTTACGTCAAACCCCTCACATATAAAGTACAGTATAGTATTGTATCATTCAGAATCCATAGAAAATAGATAGAGAGTAGATCCATAAAAAGTCAGTCAGTCATTCTAGATCAGACTAGTCAACTATTGTAAACATTTATCAAGTATTCTTCAAGTTCAGCAACAGTTAGTTAGTACTAGTATTTTAAGTTATATTATTATAACCATCGATTTAATAACCTTACAAAATAAATCTTCGTTAAAAGTTGTGCCAGTGTTTTCCTCTGAAGCAGTCCATTACAGCGTTTCTAAGATACAATAGTGCCTATACTACTTATCTTTTTTGTAGCCACTCTCTGTCCGTAGTGTGAGGGTAGTACAGACCTATATGGGCTTTAGTAATTTAACTGCTGTGTTTTAACTAACCTAACCTCAAAACTATTTTCGTGTTTTATAAGTTTAAACAACTATTCTTATTGAATCATAAAAATGTTGAAGAAATGTGTTATTTGTTGTAAAATTCTGGATAAAAATAGCCTGTTGTCTTACATTTAATTGGCATGCCGAAATATATTTGGCTGTAAAAAAGATGGAGCTATGACAATTTCGGCATAGAGATAAAGATTGTTATGAAAGTAATGTCTGAAATTGAGCACGAGTAACACATTTATAAATGGGAGCAACAGTTACAAATACATATCCACTTCTATGTATATAATTTCTTTGTGTATAAGATGAATTACTTCCACATCCACGTAGTGGATTGGAAGTATAGTAATCGTAAAAAAAACCAATTTTTTTTATAATAGGTTTAGAATGTCATGAAACGTCGAGATTTTAAATTTGAACGAAAAAAGAAATTCGGTCTGTCGGTGTAATTATTTTTGTTCGCACATTTTCTCCGGAACGGTTTAAGATATTGACTTGAAATTTTGTACACATATATATTAAGACATGATCTGGAACTGGATTGTTTTTGGAGATATCAAGTAAAGGGTTGGGGGGCAAATAGGGGTAAATATGTAAAGCAAGCCGGTAAGAGTATTGAAACAAAAATTTGATGTATGTACTACAAGCCAAGACCTCAAAATTTTATAATATATTTTTTTAACCCCCACCCCCCCCCCACTCCATTATTAAAGGGGTTGATATAATAAAATTGAGATATTCGCTTGAAATTTGGTATACGTATATATTATAATGACATCAGGAACTAGATTATATTTTGGGATTATTCTCATGAAAGGTTGGGGGTTAAATAGGGGTAAATAGGGGAAAATAAGTAGAGCAAGCTGGTAAGAGTACAGAAACTTGAAATTGTATGTACTAGAAGCCAAGGCCTCAGATTTTTATATAATATTTTTCAACCCCCAACCACCCCTGCTCCATTATTGAAGGGGTTGGTAAAATTAAATTGATATATTTACTTGAAATTTGGTACACGTGTGTATTATAACGACATCTGGAAGTACATTATATTTTGAGACGATTCCGTTGAATGGTTGGCGGTGAAATAGGGGTAAATAAGAGAAAATAAGTAAAGCAAGTTGGTAAGAGTACAGTAACTTGAAATTCGGTGTATGGATTAGAAACCAAAGCTTCAGATTTTTTATAATATTTTCTATCCCCTCACCACCAATACTCCATTATTAAAGGGGTTAATAAAATAAATTTGAAATAATCATTTGAAATTTAGTACACGTATGTATTATAACGACATCTGGAACTAGATTATATTTTGAGATGATTCCGTTCAAGGGTTGGGGGTTAATTAGGGGTAAATGGGGGAAAATAAGTAAATCAAGCTGGTAAGGGTACAGAAATTTGGGATCTGGGTTATATACAAGAAACCAAGGCCTCAGACTTCTTTCTAATATTTCTCAAACCCCACCACTTCCGCTCCATTATTAATGGGATTGATAGCATAAAATTGAGATATTCACTTGAAAGTTAGTACACATATATATTGTAATGACATCTGATTGAAATGATTCCATTGACGGGGTGGGAGGTGGTAGGTTGAGAATAGGGGAAATAAGTAGGATAAACTAGATACTTCATTTTTAACGTATATGGTAAAAACCAACGCCTCAAACTTTTCTATGACATCTGCCCCAAATATTATTAACATTCTATGACCAATAATTTCCACATACTAGAGTGCAAATCTAGTCAAAATGTTTCCTTTAAAGTGACTTGGATGAAAAATCTGGAAGAAGCGATTCCTTGTGCAGCGGTTTTTAAGTTTAGATCAGCCACTTTGAAATTTGCAGTTATAATATCAAAATCATTACCAGCGATTTCGAAAACCCCTTGTTCGACTTTTTTCATAATTTTACTCGAAATGTTGTCACTATTCACCGTCTGTCGGCACTTATTTAGGAATAGAGAGCAATTAACATTTTTTTCCAAACGCCGTATTATGAAAAGTCGTGATCACATCACATTTTTAATTCACTGATATCAGAAAATCACAGTAACGATTCACGTTGTGATTGAAAAATCACGATATCGCCCAACACCATTCTTCTCCTCCTGAAGGTCACAATAAACTATTCAATGCTGATTGGTCGAATAATTATGTGTCATGATTGCTTATACGTATAAGTTTTTGTACCTGAAATGTATTGTTTGCTTACGTTTGGAGCAGGAAGAATGGATTAAACAAAAGGGCCTTTTGTGTCTCTTCAAAATGGCGTAGTATCGATCCCGAGCATACTGGAAATTTACCTGAAATGTCCGGTGGAAGGAGTAATAGACTGCTTAGCCTGTCGCGGCCAACGGGGAGTTTCGACTTTCCAAGTCAAAGATATGGTAAAGCACGCGACCTCTGCCCATCCGAAAACACGATTGGCAGTCATCTGCAGAGGTTGTGAACGACAGTTTGCCGATCTAAACAACATGCACAGCCACAAGAATGACTAAGAGATCAGTGCACGGCCCAGACAGCACGCAATGTCTTAAAGACATCTTTTTTATGTGCATATTATGTCTGAACGTCTGAAGACCTTAAAGAGACGTCTTATAGACATCTTTTTATGATTTTCTAAAGACATCTAAAATGGATATCTTTAAGACATCTCTTTAAGGTCTTCGGACCTGCATCTGAAAATTAAACTTAGCTACATAAAATTGTCGGATGTATTGAATATCTGACTGTATATTTACTTATTTATTTTATAAAATGCTGATGCGGACCTATAATTTTGAAATAACTGTTGCTGTAATTTTTAAAATGACTATAATACTTATATATCTAATATATAATTACCTAATTTTCAAGTTCAACAAAATTTTTGGAAATGCGAATTTTAAACTAATAAGGTAAAAACATTCATCATTATATAAATATTACACAGTTTAGGTAAAAACAATTTCAGCTTCATCCAACTTATTAAATTAGATTTAATATAAGCGCCGTGCATGATCTTTCTTTCCTGTTTCCTTCGCTTATTTTTAATTAGGGAAAGATAAACAAGGACAACGAATTATCGTGTGCGTGCCACACACACCCATAGCCGTTACGGTTATATAGGTAACAGTACGAAGTCGAGTAGAGACCTTACGTCGCTCTGTCCTTGTCTATATCTTTGTCTTTTGCTGTTAAAAAGAGGCGTATTTGTGCAATCCGGTTCAGTCGTCAGTCCTTAAATAAAAACGCTGAAGTTAATTATTATAGCATGCGTCTCCTTAATCGAAAATAAAATATGTCTATCAAAGTATCAAACTTTTAACATAACTCTATGAAACTAGCATTCTTATTCTTGTCCAGTGCTGCCAATTTTTTCGACGCTTATGAATGTATGAAAAAAAATTGAACAATTTATATTTTGAATAACAAAATACATCGAAATAAAACTACTAAAATTTTATATATAAATGTATTAAACATTAATCTTGTATTATTCATTAATTAATAATGAGTAATATCATACAAACCCGACTTTTGTGCCGGGAAAAAGCGAGAATTCTTAAAGTTCGGTGAGGGAAATGTCAGTCATTAGGATTGGCAGCACCGTAATTTTGTCACTTGTCAGCAGTGCTGCCGATTGGCGGATAATTATCCGATTTGCTGATAATTTAGGAAGGTGGAGGATAATTTTCTCACCCTGTTAAAAATCGGGTAAAAAAAGGATAATTTCAATCCAGTTATATAAATTCGGACTTTGTTGGGCTATTTTAATATTAAATGTGGAAATGAAGATTTGTTTCGTGTAACAGTGAATAATCGTCGAAAATTCCACCGCTCTTAAAAAAGTTAAAGAATTTCGAGAGAGGGGCGCCCCCCCCCCGCTCTCCAAATTTTCGACCGAGGGGAAAAAATGTGCACCAGAGAAATCTCCCCCCGCTCTTCAAAATTTGCAAGTAAACGTCTGGCTATATCTATCGATATAGCCAGAAAGGCTGCGGCACCACCGAATCGGACATTCTTGGACATTTTCGGATATTTTCATGTCAGTCGGCGGATAATCACAGCTAGTATCATCGGCAACACTGCTTGTCAGTAATCTATGATTCTTGCACGAGGTGAAAAATTCAACAAATTTGTTAACTTTTAAATACAGGTAAGTAAAAAGCATGAAACGTACAAAAATAAATAAATATTATATGCGGGCCAAGAGGGCTAATGTAGGAAATGATCGACCGCCCTCTGACAATCCTGTTGAAGGGGGCATAGATTCGGAGCCAGGGAGCAGCTCAGGCTTAACTGGTAGTGCGCTATTATTGTCTCCTCCTATTCATGATGAAGCCAGGACAGCCAATGTCGATTTCCAAAATATCTCGGATAGTAATAATCTTACCTTTGATTTTACAGAGGACATTGAAGCGCAACTTAATTGTAATTTTTTATTCTGTGATTCCGATTCCAATCTTTTTGTTAGTAACAAGTCGTTTAAAACTAATTTGGCAGAGTGGGCAGTAAAACACAATATATCGCTGTAAACAATTTATTGAAATTATTGCAGCCGGCTGTCGACGAAGATCAGAACTGCCTTTTGATGCAAGAACTTTGCTTCAAACTGTCAGATCAGTTGAAGTAAAGTCAGTGGCGCCAGGGTTCTATTTTCATTTTGGACTAATTAATTGTATAAAAAATATATTTAATAGTTCGAGTCAAAAAGCAATTGATAAGATGAATGGTACATTAGGTCTTCAAATAAATATCGATGGATTGCCACTTTGTAAAAGCGCGTCTAGTCAGGTGTATCCAATATTGGCATGTATTGTTGGCAATAGGAACATTGTAGAAATGGTTGGAATTTACCATGGCAGTGAAAAGTAACAAGACGCGAATGAATTTATGTCTGACTTTATCCAGGACGCAATTAAAACTATAGAAAATGGTTTTAATTATAAGAATCAACATTTTGCAGTACAAATCAAAGCAATTATTTGTGATGTCCCCGCTAAATCGTATATAAAATATATAAAAGGTCACAGTGGCTATTCATCTTGCAGCAAATGTCACATCGAAGGGGAGTACTCAGATAGAGTTTATTTTCCTGACATTAATAAACTTCGTCTCAGAACAGACAGCGAATTCAGAGAACAAGGAGACAAAGTAAGTAAAAATAAGATAAATATAATTTAATGTCTCACGTGACTATGGAAATACATAAACAAAGAACTGTCATGGTTGACGGCCAAAAAGGTTTAGAGAAAGGAAGTAGATTCTCTTCCGAAACGTTAACTACCTATAGCTTTGACTTTCAGTTTTTAGTTTATAACATTGTTCTAGTTTATATATTTTTAGGTGTGAGACTTTTTGAAACAGTCAAGTACTCAAGAACCAACCTCTGTCTGATCCGTTTGGCGCAGAGGTTTTTTTCATTAAAATTTTTAAGTGTTTTTCAGTGGCAAAATACCCAATAAAAAGTAATAAAATCTGACTATGCCACAAATAAACAATTACAGACAATATCTGCGTTGTTATGTCACAATAAACAACCGCACTGATATAAGAAAATTTAAACAAAACATATTTCAACTTGTTAAATTAACTACAAAAGGGATATTATTATAGAACAATATTTTTACATCTTTCCATCAAGTCTACAAGATAATTCTTAAAATATATTTCACACCACCAGTCATTAACAAAAACTCCAACGGGTACCCATAAATTAAATTGTACCAATAGTGACATAACCAAACCTCTAAGTACAATACACGACCAAAAAACAGGCAATAGATTTTTTAGCATTTAGTTGCATTAAAACTCTTAACAGAAACAGACACAAAATTGTATAATAGTGTATAAACAATTTTTAAATTCACAATAATTGTAAGTAATGAAATTCAAGTTGTAAAATTGTATAAAACAATCGTACTTTATTATAAATGTTCTAGTTTCTTATTCTTATGATAGTTTAGTAAACCGAAACGTAAGGAAATATGAGAATTTTAATTTAAAACTGACCGAAAAATCCCAGGATATACACCAAGCTAATGTTATATTTTGTAAAATAAAATTATACTTACTGGTGAGGTGAATTATTTTATTTCATATACCTACCTAGCAGTATCAAAAATTCAGGAAACTAGAAGAAGGAAACGCGGAGAGAAGTCAAATAGAACCAATACAAGAAATGGACCACTGGCCACTGGGAAAGCCACCGTCAAAAGACGAACTACTAGAAATAATGGCCAGAGCTAAAAGAAACACGGCCCCGGGAATATATAAAATAAATAACGAACTAGTATACTATGGACCGGACAACATAAAACAGCTAACCCTAGAACCACCAACGCATGGGCGGAAACCACACCCCTGCCTGAGGAGTGGAACACAACCATACAGATACCGCTCCCTAAAATCAAATCACCACAAAACGTGGACGATTACAGAAGAATAACATTCTGCAGTGTAGGGTACAAATACTACACACAATTCCTCCTCAGAGAAATGGAAAAATACATCGGCGAACTACCAGATTATCAAACAGCATTTATCAAGGGTAGATCAACAGACGACCATATGTACACCACCAGACGGATCCTGGAAGAAAAGTGGAAAGAAGGAACAAAACTATATATAGTCTCAATTGACCTCCAAAAGGCATTTGATACCATAAGGCATGAGGCTATAGTCAACACTTTGCTCAACAGGGGAGTACCGCACTACTTAATAAACAGAATAATAAAAGCATGCCTACACGAAAACACTGCAATACAATGGTTTGGACAGACGACGGAATCAAAAATGAAGAATATAGGAGTCAAACAAGGATGTCCCCTATCCCCCCGACTATTCACCACAGTCCTGGACCAAGTGATAGAAAGCACAATAAAGGAGAATCAGAATTTCAATGGAAACGATGGAACGATAAAGCCCCCCATCGTACTTGCATACGCCGACGATATACTCATCATCACCGAGGAAGAACAAGACATCGTTAAATTTCTAAGAAACATGACACCACATCTGGATTCCTCTGGAATGAAAATAAACTTCAAGAAGAGCCTTATAATGGTCCGAGAACCATTGACAAAAACAAGTCCAACAAGTGGGGAAGAATACAAAATAGGAGACTACACCCTGAGAACCACGAATAGAATGAAATACCTAGGAACATACCTAACGAATCAACTAAAAAGGAGGGAAACAGTAAGGGAAAGAATCAAAACAGCCTACAGAGTCACAAGAGCTCTACTACCCTTCATTGAGGACAACAAACCACCATGGTGCCTAACCAAAAAGATATACACGACCATCATAATGCCTACGATGATATATGGAGTCAAAAACGCAGCAACGACAAAGGCCAACAGAAGAAGCCTGAGAAGAGCTGAAAGGGACATTATCCAACTGCTAGCAAAAACAGGAAAACCACAAAAACGACAGAAAACGTCAACATTACTAGAGGGAAGAACAATAATCAAAAGAATAGAATCATACGCAATGAAATACTGGGGACACGTCCAAAGATGGGACTCGACACACCTACTAAAGAAAGCGCTGCGAATGAACAGCAACAAACTGAAAATAGGGAGGCCATGCTACACATGGATAACAACAATCGAGAGGATTATGAATAAGCTAGGAAAGGATTATACACACTGGGAAAAGCTGGCACAACAAAAAATGGAATACAATAAAGAAATATCAAGGATATACACACTGCCAGACTCAGAAACAGAAGAAACAGAAAACTCAGAAGTAGAATAGGAGAGAAGATGATCACAGACAGAAACTAAGAAGAAGCATATCACAAAAACCTGAAAGTGAAAAGAAGCACGAAAACCTAAAAGAAGCATCTCACAAACGCCTACACTTTCCATCCGATGAAGACAGAAGGAAAACAAGAAGAAACATCTCACAAACACCTACACGCTCCATCCTATACTCCTACCCCATGCGTCATGCGGCTCTCGCTGCTGACAACAAGCATGTCCAATGTCCAATCCAGCGTATGCAGCTGGTCCGGCGGTATATAAAAGCACTGGGGGTTTGTTCTGGCACACGGTGGGATGATCGGTGGGCGATCGGGCTGCGTGGTGGAACAAATCTCCCTGCACCGGAATTGGCAGCAATGCCCACCTTACGCTGGCAAATCAATCAATCAACAGATGTCTTAAAGACATCTTAAAGACGACGAAAGGCGTAATGAGACATCTTTAAGATGTCTTGAATATCTCAACCCGACATCTCTTGGGCGCCTTTAAGATGTCTTTGTGCTGTTTGGGGGTAGAACGGGTTATCATTCTTGCGGAGAATGAGACCACATATACCAAACTCAAAGAGTATCTTGGTGCGATATGAAAGCGCATGCAGTTTGAGAAATCAGGCAAGACTGGACACATGCGCTCCCTTTAAAAGAACCAGCTTCCCGCAGTGGCGTGGCAAAGGCTTAAAGTGAAGAAGTGGAGTTGCTCGAGAAGCTTGAGATGAAGTGAACCCCAAGTAGCACAGAATACTTAAAGTAACATCACAGCAACCTCTTTGTTTCATCTTACCAGCTATTATAAACCATGTTATATGACTGCTAAGAAGTTGTTATATAATTGCTAAAGGTTTTATGCAGTAAAAATTGCTCTGAAAGTGGGTTTCTGTTTGCAATTATAAAGCATGAATATTACGGTGTTTTTAGCAGCTTCACACACACACACACACACACCATCACACACACACGCACGCACACACACACACACACACACACGCACATACATGTACATTATAGTTGATATAGTCTACTGGGATGATGACGCAAATTGTTGTGGCAACTTATTAGGAAGCTGAATGAATATTGCCTGCGAATTAATGTATGCTGTCATTTGTAGAAAACTAAATTTGTCATGCGAAGAAAATTTTTCTGTAGAAATATGCTATTCTACTTCGAAATAAATAAACGCGCCTCCAAAATTCTTTGAATTTGATGATGTTGAAAACTATTAAAAAAATATAACAGGGTTCCCAGCAACCTGGAAAACCGGGAGAACCGGGAAATGTCAGGGAAAATTAAGGGGAATCACAAATTCTTAGTAATTGTCAGGGAATTTTAACAAAACCACTGGAAATTGATTACACACAGAATCAACAGTTAATGAAATATATTTTTAATTAATTGAGTTTTACTAAAATAATTCGACTTCATCAAAATCCAATTTCATGTTCACCGGTTTTAATCCTCGACCGCCGCGCGTTGGTCGACACAGCTAACCGAAGTAAATTCGCCAACAAACGCTTTTCGGTTGAGCTAATAAATGACAGAAGTCACATACTACCATCTTCGGCATCTTCATACTAGAGTTGTAAAATGGGTATTTTTATGTCTATGTGAAAGTGAATAAATACATCATTTTAGTTGTTTGTAGGTAAATAAGGTAGGTACTCATGAAATATAATTAGAAGTATTGACGGTTCCATCATTATTTTTACAGAATAATGCATAGAAAAAAATGTGTGTTTAACCCGGATTGGGTCAACGAAAAAATTAATCCCGAGAGGTATAAAGTGTTTAGTAATGTACAAAATGTTGTTTTTAAGGCACGGTGTAAATTATGCAATAAGTGCATTGATTTAAGCAACATGGGAAAGCAAGCTCTCATTAATCACGAAAGGAGTGGAAGTCACAAAAAAAAAATTGAAATTGCCTTTCAAAACAACAAAATTAACTTCAATACCAAGCAAAATAATAAAATACAAGTAGATGGAAGGATACAGTTGAATGTTGCGTCAACTTCTACAGCAACAGTACAATAAACACAATATACTATTTCTAATTTTGTTTTGAGCTCACAGGTAAATAATAAAATATACTATAAAAATAATCAATCAAATTATTTTAAAAAATAATTATGTTATTAGGTAACAGATGCAGAAATATTATGGTGCTTAAATATAATTGCTACAAATATGAGTTACAATCAATACCTGGTTATAAAAACCACGTTTCCAGACAGCAAAATGGCCAAAAAAATGTGTTTGGAGTACACTAAGGCTTCCTACGTAATAAGTTATGGACTGGCTCCATATTTTAGACAAACTTTAGATGACACTCTTAGCCAGTGCGATCACTATGTTGTGTTCTTCGATAAAGCGTTGAACAAAATAGCGCAGTCTGAACAAATGGATATTTACATAAGATTTTATGATACAAATAAAAACAAGGTAGAGACAAGATTTTTTACTTCAGTTCTTATGAAGTAGGTATACAACAGCGGAGGATATTCTGAAATTATTACATTGAAATCGAATTTTACAAGTAAAGTATCAATTATTTAATTTTTTTGTTTGTTATTTACTGTATTATTTTAGATATCCACGGATGGACCCCATGTTAATTGTAAATTTTTTTCTTTGATAAAAGAGCGACAAACTTAAGTTACAGACAAGAAAATTTTAGATATTGGATCTTGCGGTCTTCATATTGTCCATGGAGCTTTGCAATATGATCACAAGGCTTGCCATTGGCAAATTAATGAGTTTATTAGAGGCATTTACTACCTGTTTAAAGACTCCCCCAAGAGACGGACTGACTTTAAAGTTCTTACCAAGTGTGAAAAATTCCCAAAAAAATGTTGCATTACTAGATGGGTTGAGAATGCAAGTGCAGCCAAAACAGCAGAAATAATAGATAACATAAAACTGTACGTCGAAGATAAAAAAACAAAATTACCTACAAACATTTCAATAAAAAATGTAAAGATAAGTTTAGGTGATAAGCTTATTAAAGCAAAGCTTGGCATTTTTTCAGCTGATTGCATCATTGTTAGAACCTTTTTTTAAAAATACCAAACAAATCAACCCATGCTGCCCCTTCTTTTTGATGACTTAGAAAGTTTATTACGAAGTTTACTTGTTAGGTTTTTAAAACCTGAAGTAATGAAGTACTCATTGAAGAAATTATTGAAACTGGATTATAATAACAAGTTTCATAAAAAAATTAACGAAGTTGAAGTGGGTTTTTGCACCAAGAAAATGTTAGAGAAAACTGTAAATGAAAAAGAAACATTTTCATTTTTAAAAAACTGCCAAATATTTTTTAAAGCATGTGTAACAAAACTGATAGACAGGTGTTCTTTAAAACATAATTCAGTTCAAGCGGCTACAGCATTAAACCCCAAAAAAATGGTAATCTCACAGGTTAAAAGCATTAGCTCATTTAGTAACCTCTTAGAAATATTCTATAATAATAACATAATATCATCATCTTGTGCAGAATTGGCAAAGTCAGAGTATTCTAAATTTATCATACAGTTCAATGAAGTATTAGTTAAATATTCAGATGAAAGGTTAGACACATTTTTTTCTAATTTATTAAACAAAAGTCCTGATTCTAAAAGTTTGTGGGTTGTTTGCAAGTTGATTTTAATTATATCCCATGGTAATGCCGATGTAGAAAGTGGATTTTCTATAAATAAATATTTGTTATTGGAAAATCTACATGAGGAAACTCTAATTAATCAAAGAAGACCATATAATAAATTGTAGTGGAATACATAACATCGTAATTACAGACACGTTACGAAAATCTGTAAAAAACTCGTATTCCAAATATAAAACGTCGTTGGAAAGTAAAGGAAATCAGAATCAAGTTATAAGTGAAAAGAAAAATTAAAAAGACAAGCTCAAATGGAGATTCTAAATCTAGAAACAAAGAAGAAAAAACTGGAATTAAATGTAGAAACAGAGGCAGACCAAATAAATAAAGAAACTGAGGATTTAAGAAAGTACGTGTAGGTAGATGGGTGCATGTTATATTTTGGTAAAAATGCTAACAATATTTTAGTTTTTCATAATATGATTTGATCTCTCAAAATGTGATTTATTTTAAGTTACAAAACTAACTTTTTGCCAGTGTGATTTTAATAGTAGGTACCTAAATAAAATATTTAAAAACACTTTGCTGGATTTTACTTGAAATAATCCTAGAAAACCTGGAAAAGTCAGGGAATTTGAAAATTGAAATGTGCTGGGTACCCTGTATAAGTATATACATAGATTTCTTTCTGTGGAATTGTTTTAAAATGCACACCCCATAAATGATTGCTGTAAATGTTTTGTAAAATTTTCATTTTCAAGTGATAAAAAGTTAATTATACCTCGAACCGGTAATAACCGCCCCGTCATATATAGGTACGCTACAGAAGCTGTTATAAATTCTTAAAACAAGCCCTTTGGTTGTATAAAAGTGATATAATAGTATTTTTCGAAGATTATAATAATTGAATTCATCATAATATCATTTTGATTTTAAGGGATGTGATTTTATTACTTTTATTTCAATTTCAGACCTATATATTTTTATTGATTTTGATAGATTTGTGTAGTTTGTAATGATAAAATGATTGCATAAAAATGTTTGCTATATAACAAGATAAATTCGAAGGCAAATGAAATGACATTGGAGCATTATCACTTTTATTGGCACTAATATTGTATATATAAAAATATTACCAATGGTATTAGATACATTATATCAAATAAAATCGAGCTGTCGAGGCATAGGGTCCAGTAAGCTGACCGAAAACGCAACAACCAAGCAGCGATCAACCAGACCTTCAGTTTAATTTCCATACATTTGTGGCGAGCATTCCGTTAAGACGTTTGTTTCTTGTGTTTTTTTAATATCTTATTTATTTTACCGCCCTGGCGCAGTTAGCCATATAATTCCATTACTTACCCAGAACATAAGTACACAACATACAAGTACACAACAATCATTCCTTGCGACATTCCCATATGCCGCAGCTGAGAGCTAGAATATTTTTAAGTGTTAATTTAACTTTCCTTCTGAAATTACCACTTCGCTTTGTCTTTCTCCAATATTTATCCATATTGTAATGTAACACGTCACAACAAACTGCACATAAAAATATACGGAGCTTCAATGAAACTATAAGCGATTTTTTTAAAGGATATGAAACGGAGTAAGTTTAGCTGTATAAAGAGTTCTCTAAAGACGGAAGATTGTAACTACATAGCTCCAAAGCAGAATTTCAGTTGAATAAACGCTTTATAAAATACTCCTACTATACGTAAAATGCATTTATAAATAATCTATATTAGGGCTGATGTAAATGGCATTTGACTTACACAACTATGTTGCTGTAAAATTTTGCTTTAAAAACCTTTAAAATTCAATGTTATAAAGCCATTATAGAGACAATGCTAAACTGTAAAACAGATGTATAAATGTTATATAGAGGTTTATGCATCTGTTATAAATATACATGGTGTGTGTCTATACAATAGCCCTTACTAAGCCTTTATAGATTAAAAAAAAACTATATAAGATGCTTTCATAAAGAAGATTTATATTTTTGCTGTGAACGCATTTTATCAGCAATCTTATTCCGCCGAGTTACTTTATAAGCAATTTAGTCCTGAATAAAGCTTCAATATAACTTATTATCTGTACAAGTTGCAATATTAAATTATTTATAAAGCTTTAAGCGTAATAAGAGACTTGTGTTACTTCGGAACGTCAATGGGAAGCTCGAGGATTACTTTCGGAGTAAGACTAACCGACAGATTAGAAGCAAGCTGTCGGATCTGCAGCGATACGCTGCCAAACGGAATATAAGCGGGCTGAAGCGCATGCTTGTAGCGTCTAACCATCAAAGAGGGAATTAAAACAATAGAGGGCATCTTCAACCCAGATTGTGATGTCAATTTTGGAAAGAAGCAAACGTCTTGTGGCTTCGAACATTTCTTAAGTATAAGGACAAGCTAAATGGAGGACACCTCGGCGTCGAATGCGGCTGGACTCCGCCCCTGACATCGGTGATCGCTAAACAGAAACTTGAAAGGGAACCTGCAACCAAGCGGAAAGAGGGTATGAAAAACAACCGCAATGACAAATGAAAGCGTAATAATGCGCGTGCGCAATTTCTGGCGCGGAGCACAGTATGCGAGCTTTGCATGATATTTTTGCTCAGGATAGCTCAATGAACTCATTGAACAGTCATGTCATCTACCAGGGGATAAGGTTGTGCGAGCACTGTACGGCTCTCTATGTATTTTGTCAAATTTAACTTAAACGTCAAGTACTTTTAGAGGATATAATGCTGAACAAATCTTTTAAAATGTTTTACAATCATGCGAAAATGTCACGATTTAAGTGTCAATTATATAATTGCTCGTAACAATGAACCTATTTCTCACACAGTAGCATTTAAAAATAAAAGATAAATATTTTTCTAAAATAATGTACTCTCAAAAGGTTTCACCCAGATTCAAAAGGAAGATCACGCAAATTCCTTCAAAATATATTCCCTTGTGAATTCTGTCTCAATGTATTTCTCACGAAAGAAAATGCTCAGAGCAACTAAACAATCATACTGTCACTGATCAGATACACGACCAGTTTCAAGTTACACACGTTGTTGTCCCAAATTTGTTTAGTCGCAACAAAATCAACTTAATAGGAGGCCCTTCCCACAATATTTTTATTATAGGATCAATGAAAAACTATTATATTGAACCTAGTACAATATTGGCACCCAACTTGCAGGCGAGAGAACCAAAATACACAATAAAATCGAAATAATTCAAATATACAGATGATATAAACGATAACCTTACCAAATATTTTGAATTGTTTAAAAAATTTAGAAATAATCTGGGTCGGTTTAAAATTATTGATAAACAAATTGTTTAAAAAACAATGCCGATCTATCAGAAGAATATTTGTAATTCTTGAATTTATTACATCAAAGTTTTAATTCATGGGTACAGAACAAAACAAAAATAAACACATCATTAATCTACTGCAGTTTAACGCAAAAAAAACAGAAATAGAATTGCTGCTAAGCACGGAGCATTGAGACCTGTAGTCTCTGTGAAATTAACATTAAATCATATCATTCCCTTTTCACTCCTGACTACGACGCGACGTTTATGGCTTCGATAGGCTTGGATGGCCTGGGGCGTCACCGCGGTTCTAGTCAGAAGGTCACTGAGTTATAACAAAAGAAGAACCACTCGCGGTCAAAAGTGGCATCACTTCGCCATCTTGTTACTGCACTTCCATCAAATAGTATGGTTCCATGCGATTTATCGAGCTTATTTCCGCAGTTTGTTAAATTTTAGACAATGGACACTAAATTGACAATGGTGTAATGTGCTATAATTTTTTAGGTAGGGTGTTAGGCTTTAACTTTCTATATACACAGTTAGCACTATTGTCTGCTAGATTACCTCAGTATAAAGTTAATTTTGAAACTATAGTTTTTAACCGAAATTATTATCATATGAATAAAAATGATGAAAGTGGACAAGATTACGCGCACCAAAAGCGGCTAACAGTGCGAATTCGTCATCTTACCTTCAAGAAATATATCTTACATTTTCTTATATGGTTTTAGCTTAGATAATGAGTAGAAAACATGTCCGAAAATATACTACACAATCCTGAAGTAAATAGAATATGAGAATAGCCAATAAGATATATGACCAGAACAAGTGTAACTTTTATTACAGAAAGATATCACATGTACCGTCCTAAAGTTCCAGGACGCTACAGAATAAATATAATTTAATTATGGGGTTCTTAAAACCACTATAATAGCAGATGCTTTAAATTTATTTACATTTTGTTCACAGAAAGTCCTAAAGCTGCCGAGCGTCTCCCGTTTCCACTCGAAGATTTGTCTATCGCCAGTATAAATATCAATAAACTTGAATTAACTTTAGAACATACACCGAGCGCCATCTGTTATTTTACAAGCAAACCACCGACTCAAGCTCATTAGAAATCTATATAATATTGGCAAATATTTAAGAACAAGCTTTAATTAATTATTTAAATGAATAGAAATTTAGTAACAAATAAATAACTATTAATGGGAAGTAAAATAGAGCAATATTTAAGTAGATTTTATAATAAAAACAGAATTTCAAGTAAACACTTTTTATCGTTTTGCGGTTGGCAACAATTATTGAAAACTATTTTAACGGAGAAAAGAAATTAGGCATTTCCTATTCTTGAAGCGAAGAACAAAGACGTTCTAGAGCTGTACTTGCCGCAGATTTAAAGCCTCAAATTCCTGGAGATAGGTATGAGGTGTTAATGACCAGCCAATGTTAAGCACCAGTTAGACGTCAATGTCAAGTATCGGTTAATGGTCAATGTTAAGGACCGGTTGGATGTCAATTTTGGTGACCAGCATAATGGTGATGGTCCTGTTAGGATAAACCTGATTAGCCCAAGAGGGAATTTGTATTGTCCATATCCACGCATGTCACTGGATATGGGAGCTTGAATAGCGACGATAGAAGTAATCGAAGTCTAGGTTTCAATAAGTATCGGTAATCGAAGCAGAACAGAGGAAGGGGAAGAGAAGATTTGAATGGGACGAGGCGCTCCGGCAGTTTAAGAAAAGAATATCTGTGGTGAGAGTATCATTCTCAGTTGAAAATCAACACGCTCAACTTCTAGTGAATTTTTTTAGTAACAGTATATAATTTATAGCCTTCAGCACATGTAACATTTTATTATCTTTAACTTTTCATCGGCCGTCAGCCTTACAAAATTCTTATTCCTACATATAATTTATGTAAGGAAGGTAGCTACCCTCTAAATTTCCATTTTTGTCAATCAAATATCTAAATTTCTATACAAATCAAATATTTACAATTTCTAGTTTTTGTCATTCAAATTTAATATACAACTTATTTTTTACATTGTGTTTATATAATAAATTTTCAATTAATTCATGATACCTATGTAATCCATAAGGCCACTGAATAGCCACAGTTTTACATATTGATAACCAGTAAAGCATAGGTATTGAGCAATTGGCTATTGGCGCCTAACAAAATACAAAATTTTCAATAATTTTCGAACCACCACCTAGCCTCCACAACATAAACGAGAAGCGGGTAGTTTCATCATTCCTAAACCACTCAGGGGCAGGAATTGATGTTACACACATACCTGAACCAACTTAAAGAATATGTGAAACTGGTCGACAAACAACTCTGCCTGATATTGCCACACTATTAGGATTAAAATGAATCTCAACAAGTGCCGAGCAATATACAATTACAGTCAACTCCCAATAAAGAAAACTCCAACATTTCAGACCTTTACTTCAATTACTAATAGTTAATAGTTAAATGTTCCAGAAAAAATTAACTTTTCTAGCAATTTCGAGCACTCCAGTAACACTAATGCGTTAGAACAAAAATTATTGGAAAAACTTGAAAGAGAAAATGAAAAATTTTAAAGAAAAAACCAATGAACGAATTGGACAATCATCGTCGTTTTATATAATATTTACAGTGGCCATCCATACCCCTACAGACCACAGAAACACGACATGTTTATGCCCCGACGATATTGTCGACTTTCTAACAATTTCTGGCAACTCAGTCTATTACAGATACAAACAATATTGTAGAATTTTACAAAAACTTTGGCTTAAACGGTAACAACACCAAAACACAAGTGGTATTTTCCACCCATAAAAAGGAAAAAAATTAAAATTTCTAATAAAAAAATAGATTGATCTCCAACCATTGATTACCTGGGATTAAGTATTGACAAATGGATATATTTGATTGAACGTGTAGGCTCTCCTCACCTCAAACTTCATGCTATAATGCAAAATTTAAGAAATACTGAAATATTTGAAGCAGTTTTACAATATACATTTTTTAATTGTTGTCAATAGCAGGGAAAGGTGCACTGTCACACCCTTGTTCTCTTGTTAATCCTATTGCTCGTAAATTTTTGACATATGTGTCACAAGATGCGACAGTTTTCCTTATAATTTGTCAGAATATACAAATTTACCTCTCTAGCATGAATAATTTTGAGTCAAGTTTATGCAACTTTATTAAACTCTCTATTACATGCTATATTTTTCAAAATACAAAGTGTTAGATAATATACGAGAGGGTTCATTCTCTGAACCATTAAAATCATATCACAGAAGAAGTGAA
Organism: Stenurella melanura; assembly: GCA_963583905.1. Classification (NCBI taxonomy): domain Eukaryota; kingdom Metazoa; phylum Arthropoda; class Insecta; order Coleoptera; family Cerambycidae; genus Stenurella; species Stenurella melanura. The sequence goes on from OY757318.1 coordinate 68,973,443, forward strand.
GTATCTTCTGCTGCAGGACGATTGAAGAAAATTTACAAAACGTGTATGATTTTCTAGTTCAATATCATAAGTATTGTTCTTTTAGAGAAGCTGCCGTCTTAGGTTGTGCAGAAATAATTGCTTCACATATCTCTCGCTAAAAACTACATCTGTACCCGCTACATTACAGTCAACACGAATAACACAAACTCTTCCCACCGTTGTTAGCGGAAGTCCCACAGGGGGTTATTCTCCCCCCCCTTGTTATGTAACCTTCACACTGCAGACATCCCTACCCATCCGACTACCAACTTCCTATATACAGATGATACTGCATTATACGGACAATCTTTTTATGCACAAACTGCAACTCAAAAGATACGGATCATCTGCATAAACCAATTTCCTTTTTCCACAAGTGGAAAATTAACAATAGCAACAAACCGCAGACCATTATTACTTTTAACAGAAAGTCTACAAACATACGACTATCAGTAAAGTATAAATCGACGGACGGACCATTAAGGATCGCAACTCGGTTAAATATCTAGGCGTAATCCGAGATAAAGGAGTTTCACTCTCCATATTACGCAATCGATAAATCGCACTTATGCCACATTAAATGAGCTCTACCCTCTGGTCCGCAGAAGCAAATTAGCTATAGACTTAACCTATTTACACATTCCAACTTCTACTACAGAAAAGTATTATGCAGAAATTTTTAAGTATATATCTATTCGCCATTAATCAAAGCAGTTTCCATTCATTACCCGCTAATATAAGTCGAGACAATTTTTGAAACAAAACATATTACCTACCTATATTTTTATGAGTAATATATCCACATCACAGAAATTGCTCAGACTATTATACTATTATGTATTATTTCATATATTGTAACGGTTCAGTACCTTAAAAAAAAGAAGGAATGTTGAAACGACAGCCGTCTGCCAGGATGAGAAGCTTCCATTACAAATGGACTAATTTGATAAATTTCCACATTTACATATTCCAACTTCTACTTGAGAAAATTATTATGGAGAACCAAACATATTACCTACTTATATATTTTTATGAGTAACATATCCACATCACAGAAATTGCTCAGACTATTATACTATTATCTATTATTTCATATATTATACCGGTTCAGTACCTTTAAAAAAAAGAAAGAATGCTGAAACTTCTACTTGAGAAAATTATAATGGAGAAATCTTTAAATATATATATCTATTGGCCATTAATCAAAGCAGTTTCCATTCATTACCCGCTAATATAATTCGAGACAATTCTTGAAACAAAACATATTACCTACTTATATATTTTTATGAGTAATATATCCACATCACAGAAATTTCTCAGACTACTATACTATTATATTATTATCTATTATTTCATATAACATTATAACGATTCAGTACCTTAAAAAAAAAGAAAAATGTAGAAACGACAGCCGTCTGCCAGGATGAGAAGCTTCCATTACAAATGGACTAGTTCGATAAATTCCCTCATTTACATATTCCTACTTCTACTTGACAAAAGTATTATGGAGAAATTTTTAAGTATATATCTATTCGCCATTAATCAAAGCAGTTTCCATTCATTACCCGCTAATATAATTCGAGACAATTCTTGAAACAAAACATATTACCTACTTATATATTTTTATGAGTAATATATCCACATCACAGAAATTGCTCAGACTATTATACTATTATCTATTATTTCATATATTATAACGGTTCAGTACCTTAAAAAAAAAGAAAGAATGCTGAAACGACAGCCGTCTGCCAGGATGAGAAGCTTCCATTACAAATGGACTAATTTGTGATAAATTCCCTCATTTACATATTCCAACTTCTACTATAAAAAAGTATTATGGAGAAATTTTTAAGTATATATCTATTCGCCATTAATCAAAGCAGTTTCCATTCACTACCCGCCAATATAATTCGAGACAATTTTGGAAACAAAACATATTACCTACCTATATTTTTATGAGTAATATATCCACATCACAAAAATTGCTCAGACTATTATACTAGTATCTATTATTTAATATATTGTAACGGTTCAGTACCTTTAAAAAAAAAAGAATAAATGTTGAAACGACAGCCGTCTGCCAGGATGAGAAGCTTCTAAGAACAGCTCAACCCTCAGGATCCACTTCGTAAGGGGTGGCTTCTGGAACTGGCGCACCTGGGGTAATCCGAGCCACGGGCGAGCCGTGCCACTCACTCGTTGATACCGTAATCTCAGCCCACGCTTCAACGACCTTTGCGGAAAAGAAAAATATGGCACCGCAGGCGAACGTCGCGTGGTAACTGAGACCGGGGAGCTTGCCTTAACCGGCCGGCCCGCGAGGAGGCAACCTCTATAAAACAACCGACAGCGAAGTCGTAAAAACCTGTGGGGTACCTGACGCACCTCACAGTATAAATTCCTTGCTCCCGGAATGGGCGTCACCCGGGAGTTGACCGATTTTCGTCCTGACTCGTGGAATATAGTATGGAGTTTACAAAAGATATAAAAGGAACGGACGGGAAAGCAGGGAAAAGGCAAGCGAAATGGACATGGCGAGGATGGGCGAAGAGGAGGTTTTCAGCAGGAGAAGCTCCCTTTCGCGTAGCCCGCCGAGGGGCAGAAGCTCCTCGAAAACAGCAGGGTGGGTAGAGGCAGAGCAGGAGAAAAAAAGACGGAGGAGGGAATGCTCACCGGACTCGGAGGAACAATTCGCGAAAATGATGGCCGATATGAAGGCAATCGTTATGAGGATAGGCGCAGGGTTTAGCGGTCTGACTGAATTAGTCAAGAATAACGTCAGCACCAAGGCGGAGATAAAAGATGGCATTGGGCAAGTGAGTCGGCGGGCGAGAATGCTTGACGACACGGGAAAGAAGTGGATAGAGATGGTGGAAGCTAGAGGGACCAAGCACATGGGGGGCACAGGAGGCACCGTAACCCCAGTAAATGTGCGGGCAAAAACAACGCGGGACGCCTGCACGCAGACGGAGCCGCATGCAAAGGCGAGAAAACAGAAGAGGAGGCGAGGAAGACCGCAGAAATCAGAGGGGTGATAGAGAGCCACCCCGATTTCAAGAGACTTCAGGAATGTGTGAAGGAAGTGTGGCCGGAACAGGCCTTCAAGAAAGTAAAGAAAGTACAGGGGCCCCCGAGGTGGGACGCCGGGACACGGATATGGCCCTTGTCGTCAACGTGAAAGAAGTCGACAAGGGGTCCGCGAAGAAGGCCAGGGAGACATGCCCGGTGGCAAAAGAGTTGTTCGCGGCAGGTCTGGAGGTAGGGAGGATGGTTCATGGGATGAAAAGCACCACCATATCCCTCCCGAACCACGAGAGGGCAGAGACAAGGGCCACCTTCGTCCTACCCGAGGAGTTAACCGGAGACCTCGACAAACCGGAGGACAAGAGTTTGCATGAACGACGAATATTTGAGATGTTGAAGGAGTGTAGGAGGAAAACCGAGGAAGGTGTCAGGAAGAGATTCAGTCTGATAGTGCTGGAGGGTTTAGTAGAGTGGGAGGTCGTTAGGAAACTGGCGGAGGCGGCAATTATCAGGTCGGAGGTGGAGACGATGATCTCCTAGCGAAAACCAACAAGGGGACGCAGAGACCCGCGAGGCCGGTCGATACAGGAATAGTGGTGAGGACGGAGGGAAAAACCTACGCGGACCACCTAAAGGAGGTTAAGAACAAAGTGGACGTGAAGAACTTGCAGGTGCAGGTGAGAGGCGTCCGAAAGACCAAAGGGGTGATTTAGTGGTGACGGTGGAGGGAGGCGCAGAAAAAGCGGAGATACTGAAGAAAGCTGTGCAGGAGAAGATGGTGCACGCGAAGGTATCGGAAAGTAAAGCGATGACAGCCATGATTGTATACGACATGGAGGCCACAACCACCGAAGAGGAACTCAGAGCGGCACTTGTGGCGGCGGTGGGAGCTGGAAACGGGGAGGGCGTGATAGTCCAGTCAATAAGAGAGAACGACAGCGGGCGTGAAGTCTGCGGTGGTCAGAATAGAAAAGTCCAAGACAGCTACCCTGGCGAACGCAGGAAGAATAAGAATAGGCTGGGCAAGATGTCGGGTCAGGATAAGAACAGACGTAAAGCGCTGTTATAGATGTCTAGCGTTCGGACACGACGCAATAGGATGATAGGGGGAGGACAGAAAGTCGGAATGCCTGAAGTGCGGAGAGAAGGGGCATAAGGCGGCCGGATGCCCCAATCAGGAATTCAGCACAACGTGCAAAGTGGGTGACCACAGGGCCGATTCGACGAGGTGCCCAAAGTTCAGGCAACTGGTGGAAGACAAGAGAGCAACGGAAAGAGGGGGAAAAAGAAAGAAGCGGAAGGAAGACAGAGGGTGGGTGGAGGACCCGTAAACAGTGGAAATGGAGGGAAGTGACATCCCCGCACTGTAACGCAGGGGAGGGAAACCCCTGCACCGGTCGGCGAGGAGGGTGGTAGAGCAGGCCCCCACCGACCATCTGCCAGAGACTGCTTAAAAGGACGTATACGCATTAGGCAGGTTAACCTGAATAGATGCCGAGCTGAGCAGGACCTTGTATGGGCGGTAGCTAAGAAGAAGGCAGATGACATCCTTGTCATCAGCAAGCCCAATAAGAATATGATAGGCGTAAACCCTGGTATGCGGATTCAAATAAGGACGCGGCTATAGGCCTAATAAACAGGGATCTGGAGGTATTTGGAAGTGGAAGAGGCAACGGATTCGCGTGGCTCGAGTTGAGAGAGTTAGCGGTATTCAGCTGCTACTTCTCCCCCAACAGAGAGTTTGGGGAATTTGAAGAAGCCCTGGAGCAACTGGGGAGAATGGTCAGAGAATGGACTTCAACGCCAGGGCCCCTGAGTGAGGCATCAACGACACGGACAGAAGGGGGAGACTGGTGCTGGAGTGGACAGCTCGGCTGGACCTCCAAGTCATGAATGAGGGAGGGGTGTACACGTTCACAAGAGGGGAGAGCGGCTCCATCCCAGACCTAACGCTGGCGTCCAGGGGGGCAGCAGCGAGGGTCGTAGGTTGGATGGTACTGGAGAAGGAAGAATCCCTGAGCGACCATAGATACATATGGTACGAGGTTGGACAGCGGCGGGAACCTCCCACAAGAAAAGGGAGAGGCTGGAAAGTGGGGAGGCTAGACAGGGCCGCCTTCAATCAGTCAATGAGGCAGAGCCTGGAAAATGGGGCAGACAGGACAGAGGAGACCCTGATGGGGGCAATAATCAGGGCGTGCGATAGATCTATGCCGAGAAAGCGAGGAGGCAGACGGTTAGAGGTGGACGGATGAGATATCCAAACTTAGGAGGGAATGTATGGAGGCCAGAAGGTGCTACACCAGGGGAAACCGGAGGCAGGAGATGGAGGACGGAAACATCGCCACCCAGGAATATAGAGAGGCAAGGAGAAGATTGAGGGAAGAGATAAAAAAAGCCAAACGAGAGAGTTGGAGGAAGCTGTGTGAGAATATAGATGAGAACCCTTGGGGAGACGGATATAGGATCGCGACCAGAAGCATGAGGGTCTCCGCCCCTCCCGCAATACCGGCTGAGAGGATTACGGACATTGTAGAAGCCTTATTCCCTACCAGAGAAGAAATCCAATGGGGGGACATGGAGGTGGGGGAGGCACCTCCCTTCACGGAGGAGGAACTGAAAAAGACAAGCAATAAGTTAAAAAACGGAAAAGCTCCTGGACCGGACGAAGTGCCGCCGGAGCTTGTAAAGCTGATCGCAGTGGAACATCCTGAAGCGGTACTAGATGTCATGAATAGGGCACTCGCGAGAGGGGACTTCCCAGGAAGGTGGAAGCGAGCCAGGCTGGTGCTACTGATGAAGGGGGACAAACCGATCGAGGAACCCACCTCGTATAGGCCGGTTTGCCTCCTGGACGCCATGGGCAAGCTTTTGGAATACTTGATTCAGGGCAGACTGGAGGTGGAGCTGGAGGAAAAAAATGGAGTGGCCCAAAACCAGTTTGGGTTTAGGAAGGGAAAATCCACAGTGGACGCGGCAAAAAGGGTTAGCGGGAAGATCAAGGAAGCGATTGAAGCGAAAAAGATTTGCGTGGTAGTAACGCTTGATGTCAGGAACGCGTTCAATTCAGCGGGATGGGGGGAGATAGCAGTACCTGATTAGCATAATCAAGAGCTATCTGCATGACAGGATGACTGGAATGGAAGTGGAGGAGGGTGACTTGCGGCGTTCCGCAGGGATCGGTGTTGGGGCCGACACTGTGGAACGTGATGTTCAATGACATCCTCCTACTTCCAACGGCGGGGGGGATCACCACAACGGGATATGCGGACGATCTGGCTCTAACGGCGACAGGAGAATGGACGGTGGGTATCGAAATGAATGTAAATTCAACTATAATGAAAATGGAACGATGGCTCGGAAGGATGCATCTTGAGCTAGCCCCAGAGAAGACGGAATTTATCGTGGCGACCAGAAAGAGGAACGTGGCACCGATAGTGGTGAGGGTGAGGGGTATGAACATTAGACCAAGCAAAAGTCTAAAGCATCTGGGCATCTGGTTGGATAATAAATTAACATTTGAGGAACACGTGACAAGGACGTCAGAAAAAGCGGGAAAGACCGCTACCGCACTGGCCAGATTAATGCGTAATGTGGGAGGACCGAAGGCCAGTAAAAGAAGGGTGCTGTGCAGTGTCGTGCACTCGACACTGCTGTACGCGGCCCCAGTTTGGGGAGGGCACATGACGGTACAAAGAATAAGAAGGCGGCTGGAAAGGGTACAGCGGTGCGCAGCGCTGAGAATATGCAGCGCGTACAGAACAGTATCGTATGAGGCGGCGACGGTGATAGCGGGAACCCCCCCTCTGGACCTAATGGTCAGGGAGAGAGAAGAAGTATATGCGGGGGTAGAAAGAAAGGAGGCAAGACGTCTGCTGTATCAGAGATGGCAGGACAGATGGGAGGGGACGACGAAGGGGAGGTGGACTAGGCGCCTTATCCCAGATGTGCGGGTGTGGGTAGATAGGAGACACGGGGAGGTGGACTATTACCTCACCCAAGCTCTGACGGGGCATGGCAGCTTTGCCGAATACCTACTCGACATAGGGAGAACGACGACTTGGGACTGCGTCTATTGCGGGGAGGTTGACGACGCGCTACATACGCTCTTTCACTGTCCCCAATGGAGAATAGAGAGGTCGGGGATGGAACGCGTCACACCGGATAACTTCTTGAGGGAAATCGGTCAGTCGGAGGAGAGGTGGAACAAGGTGACAAATGCGTGGAGGAATATAATAAAGAAGAAGGAGGAGGAAGAGGATGAGCTCTATCAAAGACCGGAGGACTTAATTTAAACCAACACCACAACGGAATGACCACCGCCCTGAAGTCAAGCGAAAGCAGTTCCGGGGCGGCTGGAAACACTGAGAAGGGAGGGTTTTAGTTGGTTGGAGTCCGATACTACCCAGCGCCTTGGACACTCAGCGCTGGGTGTCCATGAAGGTGTGTCCCCCCCCCCCCCAAAAAAAGGATGAGAAGCTTCCATTACAAATGGACTAATTTAATAAATTCCCTCATTTACATATTCCAACTTCTACTTGCATGAGAAAATTATTATCGAGAACAAAACATATTACCTACTTATATATTTTTATGAGTAATATATCCACATCACAGAAATTGCTCAGACTATTATACTATTATCTATTATTTCATATAATATTATAACGATTCAGTAGCTTAAAAAAAGAAACAATGTTGAAACGACAGCCATCTGCCAGGATGGGAAGCTTCCATTACAAATGGACTAATTTGATAAATTCCCTCATTTACATATTCCAACTTCTACTTGAGAAAAGTATTATGAAGAGATTTTTAAGTATATATCTATTCGCCATTAATCAAAGCAGTTTCCATTCATTACCCGCGAATATATTTCGAGACAATTTTTGAAACAAAACATATTACCCACTTATATATTTTTATGAGTAATATATCCACATCACAGAAATTGCTCAGACTATTATACTATTATCTATTATTTTATATAATATTACAACGATTCAGTACCTTAAAAAAAAAGAATGTTGAAACGACAGCCGCCTGCCAGGATGAGAAGCTTCCATTACAAATGGACTAATTTGATAAATTCCCTCATTTACATATTCCAACTTCTACTTGAGAAATGTATTATGGAGAAATTCTTAAGTATATATGTATTCGCCATTAATCAAAGCAGTTTCCATTCGTTACCCGCGAATATAATTCGAGAAAATTTTTGAAACAAAACATATTACCTACTTATATATTTTTATGAGTAAAATATCCACATCACAGAAATTGCTCAGAGTATTATACTATTATCTATTATTTCATATAATATTATAACGATACAGTACCTTTAAAAAAAGAAAGAATGTCGAAACGGCAGCCGTCTGCCAGGATGAGAAGCTTCCATTTCAAGTGGACTAATTTGATAAATTCCATCATTTACATATTCCAACTTCTACTTGAGAAAAGCATTATGGAGAAATTTTTAAGTATACATCTATTCGCCATTAATCAAAGCAGTTTCCATTCATTACCCGCTAATATAATTCGAGACAATTTTTGAAACAAAACATATTACCTACTTATATCTTTTTATGAGTAATATATCCACATCACAGAAATTGCTCAGACTATTATACTATTATCTATTATTATTTCGTATAATATTATAACAATTCTGTACCTTTCAAAAAAAATGTATACTTCTAACACTGCGCTTTACAAAAATTAAATTAGTAAGTTCATCAAAATATCTCGAACGATTTTAAAATTAAGATCAGACAGACCAAACTGATGCTTTTAACTTTCTACATTCAAACAAACCCTGTCAGCTTAGACAATTATGCTCCATAAAGTGTAGGTACTTAGGTACTTACATCAATGTAAACCGATTGACAAATTAAGTAAGCGGAATAACTTTTCGCTTTTACGTTGTTTTGGCATGTAAATTTTAGCTACTCATGAATGAAGTAAAATATAAAACAATGATTATTTGACAATTAACCTTACGGTAGGTTAAAGAAATCCTATTACGCATGGAAGTACCATCAACAGGTAATATCAAGGTTTACATGAAATATAAGAAACTCGGCGAGAGTAACGTTGTTACAAAAAGCTGCAAACGCAGCACAACGCATAAAGCTATCGAAATGTCTTTGCACTTTTCTCATAGCTAATAAATCTGTAAAAATATAGACAATTAAACAGCAAAGATATCCACTTCTATGCTGGTTGGTATAGAACTAACCTAAAACGAAAATGTAAAAAAATCTTTGCTTAACCTTAACACCGCGCCTGCTTTTTACTTGCTACCTTCTGAGCTTTAATTAGGTCACATATTATGTAAATAGATACAGTTCTAACTCAATGGTTCAGTCATTATCGTGGCTATACCCAAAATGACAGAACGTTCGCGAACGGCCGCCTCTTTTCGGGAGTATCGTTTCGCTGAACGAATCGTCAAATTGGATCCTTCAAAGCTACCAACATACACTCGCAAATAAATGTAAAATATTTGGTTGGTTCCTTCGAGCGAATGAAGTAAGGATATTGGGATATGAATTAATTAACACTTTATATGAAACGACACATTCGTTTAGTCTCGGGTAAGTCAGAACCCCAGAAATTTTTGAATTTGTAGAAGTGCTGTGACATGCAGTAATTAAAAACTGCTTTATGACTGATAATTTCATTAAAATGTGGGTTATTATTTTCGTGAATTAATTTACCTAGAAATAGCTGGAGGCAAGAAGAAAACAGAAATTTCGACATTTTTAACCAGTGGCATAGCACGATTGTGCAATGCACACAGCGATGGATTTAGCCTAGGCCCACGAGGACTGGAACTCGGGCCCGAAAATTTGAGGGGCGCCAAAATTTGAGAGGCGTTAAAATTTGCAGGGCGCCTAAAAATTAAAATCAATTGCTTTCTCTTTTCTCCGGTGAGTGTATGAACAGATCTTTTAGTTTTTCCTCTCGTTTCCATGTATGCAAGATTATTCCAAGAGTATGTTATTTTGTTTAAATAATTGAGTCCATAAAAATCTAATAAAAAGTGTATTAAAACTTTTTTCATGTAAGATAGTATATATTTGTATATTTTGTAATATTTTGGAATATTCTCAAAAGCTTTTAAGTAATTAACCTGTTTGTTATTTATGCATGATCTACCCAAGTTTATCAATCACTGAAGATTATTTATGTATGCAAATGAAAGATCTATAAGCATTTCAGCCAAAACTCGAAGAACTAGAGATTGTAAGTAACTTTTGATAAATTCAATCCAGTGTGCTACAATAACAGGTTGATAATCAATCATGAGAAACCCGTATGTGTCTCATCCAAAACACGGACAAAAAATGTTTACAAAAATAATAATCCTTCTTTTAAATGGTAATCAGTTAAGCTTAGAGACAAATACAGTGATGTGTGCATGATCAAAAAAGTTTTATAAATAAAAGCCGAGATGAAGTGTAATGAGTCATAAGACACTGTTGTCGACATGTCCAACATACCTTCTCGTAAGCGTTTCTAAGATACAATAGTGCCTATACTACTTATCTTTTTTGTAGCCACTCTTTGTCCGTAGTGTGAGTGTAGCACAGACCTATATGGGCTTTTGTACTTTAACTGCTGTGTGTTTTAACTAACCTAACCTCAAAACTATTTTCGTGTTTTATAAGTTTAAACAACTATTCTTATTGAGTCATAAAAATGTTGAAGAAATGTGTTATTTGTTGTAAAATTCTGGATAAAAATAGCCTGTTGTCTTACATTTAGTTGGCATGCCGAAATGTATTTGGCTGTAAAAAAGATGGAGCTATGACAATTTCGTCATAGAGATAAAGATTGTTATGAAAGTAATGGTTGAAATTGAGCATGAGTAACACAGTTATAAATGGGAGCAACAGTTACAAATACATATCCACTTCTATGTATATAATTTCTTTGTGTATAAGATGAATTACTTTCACATCCACGTAGTGGATTGGAAGTATAGCAATCGTAAAAAAAATTTCAATTTTTTTAAATAAGTTAGAACTAGACTATATTTTGGGATTATTCTCATGAAAGGTTGGGGGTTAAATAGGGGAAAATAAGTAGAGCCAGCTGGTAAGAGTACAGAAACTTGAAATTAGATTTATGTACTAGAAGCTAAGGCCTCAGATTTTTATATAATATTTTTCAACCCCCCACCACCCCTGCTCCATTATTGAAGGGGTTGGTAAATTAAAATTGATATATTCACTTGAAATTTGGTAGACGTGTGTATTATAACGACATCTGGAAGCAGATTATATTTTGAGACGATTCCGTTGAATGGTTGGCGGTTAAATAGGGGTAAATAGTAGAAAAGTTGCTATACATGGTGGTGTTGTCATATATGCCCGCAGAAAATATAACTTCTCCCCATTAAATCAAATTAGCAGTCTATCTGAAGAAATCAATTGCGAACTTTGTGCTGCGGAATCCCCTGACGTAATCGTCATGACGGTCTATAGATCGCCAAATGGAGACTTAGATATTTTTCTAGGAAAACTAACATGCGCTCTAGATATCCTAAGGAGGAAAAATAAAATGATAATTGTAACCGGTGATTTTAACGTCCAATTCAATACCGATAAGAAAGACGTGCATCTTGTGACTAATACTTTTAGTTCATTTGGAATGACAGCCCTAAACTCGGAAAAAACTAGAAAAGATAACTGCCTTGACAATATATTCGTTGACGTAGAGCTAGGCACGTGTAATGTAGGAATAGTTAACACTAGGTTATCAGATCACCTCGGTATCAAATTAGAGCATAGACAAGTGAGTGTTAAAAAGGCCAAGACAAGAATAAACTTTAAACCTATAACCGAGACAGGTCTACTTTCCTTACACAACTACTTGAGTAATGTTTGCTGGTAGTTTGTTAAAAATCCAAATCTGTGCGTAAATCAAAAATTTAAATACTTTCTGGAAATAATAACAGAATCTATAGAAGCGTCATTTCCAGAAAAATCTAAATTAATAAATAAAAATTCACTCTTTAAATTAAACTGGTTCACCGATGAACTTAAAGAAAAAAGAAATATGCTACATTTGTTGCAAGATTGTTACAATAGAAACCCCACGGAATATTTGCGTGCTACTGTAAAGCAACTAAAATACAGCTACCATAAGGATTTGACGAATGCAAAGAAAACGGCTCATGATAATTTTATCCTAAATTCAAATAACCAACAAAATGCGATGTGGAGAATAATACAAAATAATAACTTTAAGAACCAAAACTCTGAAATCAATTTACATCCTAATGAATTAAATGAATATTTTACTAATATTGCTGATAATTTAGTAGGTAATCTCCCTTCATGTCAATTAAAATATAATGACTACTTAAATAATGTAAATTCGAAAATTCCTATACAAAATTTCAATTTTTCAGAGGTAACTTATAATGAAGTTTCTGATATAATCAGCAATCTTAAGAAAATCAACAGTAGTGATCCCTACAATATTAACATGAAAATTTTAACAACAATGAAATACATAATAATAGTTCCCCTAACAAATCTCATTAATCTGTGTATTAGAGAAAATATTTTTCCAGACGTATTAAAAATTTCGAAAGTAATACCTATCTACAAAAAAGATTCTAAGGACAATCCCTCAAATTATCGTCCAATTGTTATCATACCTTTCTTCGCAAAGGTCTTGGAAATAATATTAAAGAGCCAAATTACTAGTCATTTTGAGAAAAATAATTTATTTGACTCACATCAATTCGGTTTTAGAGCTAAACACTCCACAACCCTGGCTATAAATTCTTTAATTAAAATTATCAACGAAGGTTTTGAAGAGGACCTGTTAACACTATCACAATTTCTAGACCTCACAAAGGCTTTTGATTGTGTGTCACATGAAATATTAGTTGATAAATTAAGCTTTTATGGACTTAGTAAAAATAGCACCAATTTATTAAATTCCTATCTAACCAATCGATATCAGTATGTATCATCGCAAAATATAAACTCAAATCTCCTTCCTATAAAATACGGGGTTCCTCAAGGATCTGTGTTAGGGCCGACATTGTTCTTAATCTTAATATATGTAAATGACTAACCAAGTATTACCTTGGATGCAAGCTTTGTTTTATTCGCTGACGATACAACCATAACCAGATCATTTAAGCATGTCAAGGATTTAATATCTGAAATAAACTCTAAGCAAAATTCGGTACAAGATTGGTTCGTAGCAAATCAGCTGACGCAAAATGATGCCGAAACAGAAAGAGTGGTTTTTACTCTAAAAAATACGAACATAAACGATTTAGGCGCTAGTAATGAGGTAAAATTTTTGGGAGTCCACCTTGATAGTAAGCTAACATGGGAATCACACGCAAATTATATTTGCAAGAAAGTTTCTAAGAAAATATACTTATTACGCAATCTTTCACGCAACGTCTCTCAAAAAACATTACTTACTGCATACCATGGCTTAATACATTCAAGTATCTCTTACGTTATTCTCATTTGGGGGCACTCATGTGCTAGTAGTGCAGTCTTTGGTATCCAAAGAAAAGCAATCAGGATAATTGCTGGTCTTAAGTATAGAGAAGATTGTAAATTGGAATTTATTAACTTAAATATTCTTATATTACCGTGTGCTTTCATCCTGCAGTCATTGTTATATATAAAAGAGAATGAGGACAACTTTACTACCCACAGCCAAAACCATAGTTACTCTACACGAAATCGGGACAAAGTAATATAAATTTTTTAAGGTTAAGGAAAACTCAAAATGGCACAAATTATTATGGCATTTTGTTCTTCAATGTCCTCCCTATACATGTAAAGCAACTTGACATGAACAAATTCAAAATCTCAGTGAAAAATTTCTTACTCAAAAATGCATTTTACTCATTTGAGGAATTCCTAGCGGCTGATAGTAATAACTGGTAATTATTAATATTGTTGTCTTTGTTAAAATCTTAACATCCGTCTTTCAAATTTTAGTGTTCTTTACTACGTATGAACAGCCCTGTTCTATTTAACTGTGGGCTCATTTAATATTTTACTTATCTAGTCATTTTGTTTTACCACTAAATATTACTGTTATATAATGTTATCAAACTGTTGATATTTCGTCCCTCGTCTCCCTAACTTTAGTGATATTTTTTTTTTATTACTTGAACAGCCTTGTATTTAATTGTAGACTTATTGAATATTTTATTTCACCTAGTCATTTTGTTTTACCGTTAAATATCAGTGTTATGTAATCTTATATTCATATTTTCCACTGTACTATTGTTGACTTGTGTAAATACTTCGTGTATAACACACCAATAAAGTTTATTATTATTATTATTATTAAAGAAATAAAGCAAGTTGGTTAAGAGTACAGTAACTTGAAACTCGGTGTATGTACTAGAAACCAAAGCCTCAGATTTTTTATAATATTTTTTAACCCCTCACCACCCCTACTCCATCATTAAAGGAGTTAGTAAAATAAATTTGAAATATTCATTTGAAATTTAGTACACGTATGTATTATAACGACATCTGGAACTAGATTATATTTTGAGATGATTCCGTTGAAGAGGTGGGGGTTAAATAGGGGTAAATGGGGGAAAATAAGTAAATCAAGCTGGTAAGGGTACAGAAATTTGGGATCTGGGGTATATACACTTGAAAGTTAGTACACGTATATATTGTAATGACATCTGATTGAGATGATTCCATTGACGGGGTGGGAGGTGGTAGGTTATGAATAGGGGAAAATAAGTAGGATAAACTAGAAACTTTCATTTTTAACGTATATGGTAAAAACCAACGCCTCAAACTTTTCTGTGACATTTGCCCCAAATATTATTAACTTTCTATGACCAATAACTTTCACATACTAGAGTGCAAATCTAGTCAAAATGTTTCCTTTAAAGTGACTTGGATGAAAAATCTGGAAGTAGCGATTCCTTATGCAGCGGTTTTGAAGTTTAGATCAGCCACTTTGAATTTTGCAGTTATAATATCAAAATCATTATCAGCGATCTCGAAAACCCCTTGTTCGACTTATTTCATAATTTTACTCGAAATGTTGTCACTATTCACCGTCTGTCGGCACTTATTTAGGAATAGAGAGCAATTAAGAATTTTTTCCAAACGCCGTATTATGAAAAGTCGTAATCACATCACGGTTTTAATTTACTGATATCAGAAAATCACAGTAACGATTCACGTTGTAATTGAAAAATCACGATATCGCCCAACACCATTCTTCTCCTCCTGATGGTCACAATAAACTATTTAATGCTGATTGGTCGAATAATTATGTGCCATGATTGCTTATACGTACGTTTTTGTACCTGAAATGTATTGTTTGCTTACGTTTGGAGCAGGAAGAATGGATTAAACAAAAGGGCCTTTTGTGTCTCTTCAAAATGGCGTAGTACCGATCCCGAGCGTACTGGAAATTTACCTGAAATGTCCGGTGGAAGGAGTAATAGACTGCTTAGCCTGTCGCGGCCAACGGGGAGTTTCGACTGGAAGTGGAGTTGCTCGAGAAGCTTGAGATGAAGTGAACCCCAAGTAGCACAGAATACTTAAAGTAACATCACAGCAACCTCTTTGTTTCATCTTACCAGCTATTATAAACCATGTTATATGACTGCTAAGAAGTTGTTATATAATTGCTGCAAGTAAAGTTTTATGCAGTAAAAATTGCTCTAAAAGTGAGTTTCTGTTTGCAATTATAAAGCACGAATATTACGGTGTTTTTAGCAGCTTCACACACACACACACACACACACATGTACATTATAGTTGATATAGTCTACTGGGATGATGACGCAAATTGTTGTGGCAACTTATTAGCAAGCTGAATGAATATTGCCTGCGAATTAATGTATGTTGTCATTTGTAGAAAACTAAATTTGTCATGCGAAGAAAATTTTTCTGTAGAAATATGCTATTCTACTTCGAAATAAATAAACGCGCCTCCGAAATTCTTTGAATTTGATGATGTTGAAAACTATTAAAAAAATATAACAGGGTTCCCAGCAACCTGGAAAACCGAGAGAACCGGGAAATGTCAGGGAAAATTAAGGGAAATCACAAAATCTTAGTAATTGTCAGGGAATTTTAACAAAACCACTGGAAATTGATTACACCCAGAATCAACAGTTAATGAAATATATTTTTAATTAATTGAGTTTTACTAAAATAATTCGACTTCATCAAAATCCAATTTCATGTTCACCGGTTTTAATCCTCGACCGCCGCCGTTGGTCGACACAGCTAACCGAAGTAAATTAGCCAAAAAACGCTTTTCGGTTGAGCTAATAAATGACAGATGTTACATACTACCATCTTCGGCATCTTCATACTAGAGTTGTAAAATGGGTATTTTTATGTCTATGTGAAAGTGAATAAATACATCATTTTAGTTGTTTGTAGGTAAATAAGGTAGGTATGAGTAAAAATTGAATAAACAGACATGAAATATAATTAGATGTTTTGACGGTTGCATCATTTTTTTTACAGAATAATGCATAGAAAAAAATGTGTGTTTAACCCGGATTGGGTCAACTAAAAAATTAATCCTGAGTGGTATAAAGTGTTTAGTAATGTACAAAAGGTTGTTTTTAAGGCACGGTGTAAATTATGCAATAAGTGCATTGATTTAAGCAACATGGGAAAGCAAGCTCTCATTAATCACGAAAGGAGTGGAAGTCACAAAACAAAATTTAAATGGCCTTTCAAAACAACAAAATTGACTTCAATACAAATCAAAATAATAAAATACAAGTAGATGGAAGGATACAGTTGAATGTTGCGTCAACTTCTACAGCAACAGTACAATAAACACAATATACTATTTCTAATTTTGTTTTGAGCTCACAGGTAAATAATAAAATATACTATAAAAATAATCAATCAAATTATTAAAAAAATATAATTATGTTATTAGGTAACAGATGCAGTCTCGCTCGAGTTATACCAGTGCCAGAGTTTTCTTAGTTTAATTGTGCTGAAAATTTGACTTATTTGGTTGCTGTTTATTATCTGTGCATGAAACAGTGAAAATTGCATATTATGACTTCCCCCCCTAAAGGGGTGGGCTATGCGAAAGGGACGCAATTGAGTGATAATAATATTATAATTGCATCAGATGAGAATGTTTTAAATAGTGAACGCCGTAGTAACGTAGCGGCACATACTAATATGGAAGTGACAGAAGAGTTGACTAGTGAAGCCCAGAATATTGACCGCTCTACAGCGATGCCAGCCGGCGATAATCAATCACAAAAAATTAAATTCTTCAATATAAATAATTCAGATAAGTATTATTGTGATTCTATTTACGTGTATATCGAGAAAACAAATAATCAAAATATAGGCAGGTTGCACCCCATGTATGTGGGGCATATATTGCATAAGAAATTGAAAATTGGTAATATAGTTGCAATTAAAAGTGTGGGTTCAAATAGTATAAAAGTACAGTTGAAATCCATTTTGGATGCGAACAATCTAGTAAATAACAAACTTTTAGCAACTGAAAACATGAGAGCTTTTATACCTAATCGTTTACTTGAGAAAAAAGGCATTGTTAGAGGAGTTGATACTTTTTTTGACATAGAATATCTTAAATCAAATATAGAATCTCCTGCTTATATAACTGATATTAAAAGAAAGAAAAATTGACAAAGACAACAAAACGGAGTATATTCCTAAGCAGACGGTTATTATTACGTTTGAAGGCAATATTTTGCCTGATTATGTAATTATTAATAGTGTAAGATGTCCAGTAGAACCATTTTTGGGGAGGGTCACACAATGTTTTAAATGTTTAAAATATGGGCATGTTGCTAAACAGTGTCGTGGTACTACTCTGTGTATTTTGTGTGGTAAAATTAAGGACGAGAACCATATGTGCAGCGAAGGTGACATATATTGTATTTATTGCAAAACTGGAGATCACAATTCCATTTCAAAAAAGTGTCCTAATTATGAGAATCAAAAAAAAATTAAAAAAATTATGATCGATTATAATATGCCTTTTATAGAGGCAAAAAAATTTTCTGAAACAACTTACGCCAATTTTGCATCCAGGAACAAATTTGACGTACTTTCTACTAGTGATATTGATCATTTTCTTCCCTTACAAAAAGATAGAAATAGGCAGAATCCTACTAAACCCCCAGATAGACAGCAAATTTCCAGAAAGTCCGTAAGTTTTTCTCAACCAATACTCAGCCAATCGGGACCCTCGGGAGAATTTAATAGAAATAAAAAGCGAAAAACCTCTTCGCCATTACCACTTTCCCCACCAGCACCAATGTTCCCATTCAGATTTAGTGCCCCTACACCTCTTCCTGCTAATCTCAACAAACCAGATACTGGAAAAGTAGAAATTCATAAGATCAATCAACTTATGAACTCTCTTACTGAATATTTTTTAACGTTTTTGGGAAAAATCAGCTCAATAGAAGATTTAAAAAAAAATGATAATTAATTTGTTAAAAATGATATTAAATTGGTATTGGAGGATACTTTAAGAAATGCCTAACATTCGATCGAGTAACAAAAACCATTAACATTATGCAGTGGAACTGTCGTTCCGCGATTTCTAATAAAATAAGTTTGGTACAGTTTCTATCTTCACACAAGATAGATGTCGCCTTATTAAGTGAAACTTGGTTTAAACCTGAACTCAAAATTAATTTTAATAATTATAATCTTGTCCGTAAAGATAGAATTGATGGAAAAGCTGGAGTAGCCATTTTAATAAACAAAAATTTACCCTTTACAGAAATACAATTCCTAGACAATTTTAATAGTGATATATTAGTATGCGGTGCAAATATTACATTTAATAAAGCAGTAATTTCATTTTTGTCTGTATACAGACCACCTAGGGTACAATCTTGTAATAATGACTGGATTAATATTTTTAAACACACTAGCCAGCCGACAATAATCGGCGGAGACTTTAACGCTCATAATGGTTTATGGGGCTCTGAAAAAAATGATCAATTTGGAAACCAAATAATCAACTCCTTGGATGAGCTTGACTTAATAGTTCTAAACAATTGTGAAAGCACTCGTATGCAGTACCCAGGTACACAGAAATCAGTTGTTGATATTACACTTGCCTCCCCTGATATTGCAGATAAAATATCTTGGGAAATTTTTAATGATACTCTTGGATCAGATCATTTTCCAACCTACATAGAATTGAAATTAGAATATATATACAAAGACATCGTTTATCCAAAAAGTAAGTGGAATATTAGGAAAGCTAACTGGCCACTGTACTCACAAATAATTGAAAAACACTGCAATACAGTACCATCATTTTCTGACAGTAACGAAAAATGGCATTTCCTCCTTAACTCTATTAATCTAGCCGCAGAGCAATCGATACCCAGATTTAAAGCGTTTAAATTGAAAACCCGCCCACCTCCTCCTTGGTGGGATACAGAATGTGATATTGCTATATCTAAAAGAAAAACGGCCCTTGACACATATAAAAGATTTTCCACCGAGGAAAATTTCCTATTATGTAAAAAAATTAATGCTGAAACTAAAAA
The DNA here is from genome assembly GCA_963583905.1 of Stenurella melanura. Taxonomy (NCBI): domain Eukaryota; kingdom Metazoa; phylum Arthropoda; class Insecta; order Coleoptera; family Cerambycidae; genus Stenurella; species Stenurella melanura. Next base: position 68,993,052 of record OY757318.1, read on the forward strand.
ATTTTTAAAGCAAAAAGCTAAAAAAAGCTGGGTAAATTGGTGTTCGAATTTGAATAAAAATACCCCCCAAACTATGTTATGGCAACAAGCAAAAAAAATGCAAAGGATCTCAAACAATAACAGTAAAGCGTCCAACGGGCAATGGCTAGAGGAATTTTTTAATAAAGTAACACCGCAATCTGCAGAAAACTACCCTGGCTCCTTACCAAAAGAATTAGATACAATACACTTCCTCTCGAAACCTTTTATTCTAAATGAATTAAATGCTGCTATAAAACAAACTTCGGGTACTGCCCCTGGTTATGACGATATTAAATATTCCACGATTTTTTATCTACCAGAAAACGCTAAAATGTTACTGTTACAAATTTTTAACGAGATTTTACTATCAGGTGCAATCGTTACAGATCTTAAAAAATATATTGTCCCCATTCTTAAACCGGGCAAGGACCCAAATTTGGCTGACTCTTATCAACCGATTTCACTGTCATCGTGTATTCTTAAAACTTTGGAAAGGATGATTAAAGTTAGACTTGTGTGGTGGCTTCAAACAGAAAATTTACTTCCAAATAACCAGTTCGGTTTTAGAATGGGGTTTGGAACTGTCGACGCAGTTTCTACCTTGGTAGTGGATATACAAAATAATTTTTCGCCTAATTCTTATTTATCAGCCTTGTTCCTAGATGTTAAGGGTGCATATGATACAGTAAATTTAGATTTATTGAACAAAAAAATGGTTGAAAGATTTCGTATACCATGTCACATTGCAAGGGCAATAATTAATGTGTTCTCTAATAGACAAACTTACATCAGAGGCGAGGACAATAATAAAATTGGTCCTCGTATTAATAGCTTGGGATTACCACAGGGATCTGTACTTAGCCCATTGCTCTTTAATTTATATTCAGCAGATATTCATGACATAAAGGACGCGAACTGTAGTATTGTACAATATGCCGATGATTTTTGTGTTTATATTATGAACAAACAATATGATACATCATTGGAACAGCTGCATCTGGTAACACATAAATTGGGAGACTGGTTCGATAGAAATAGTTTCGAACCTGTTTGTATTTTCACTAGACCCAACACGCCTAATATCGAATCCATTAGACTGGGGAAATACACTTTCCCAGTTCAACAGCACGTAAAGTACTTGGGAATGGTACTAGATAAGAAATTAAGTTGGAAGCCCTTTATAGAGGAAATAGTAAATAGGTGCAACAAAGGTTTAAATTTATTAAAGATGACTACTAGAACGTGGTGGGGTGCTGACGTACAAACGTCACTCCTTTTTTACAAGGCTTACATAAGATCAATAATTGATTATGGCTGTATTCTTTATGGGTCTGCTAGTCAGTCACTCCTTAAGCGTATTGACACGGTACAAAATAATGCCCTTCGGATTTGTCTTGGTGCTATGAAATCGACGCCTATTGATGCCCTACATGTAGAAGCTCTAGAACCACCACTAAAACTCAAAAGAAATTTATTGAGCGAGAAACTTTTATTAAAAGTTAATATTAACAATCCTCCACTTTTTAAAAAAATATCAACACTCAATACCTTCGATCTACAAAATAAATATTGGATTAAAAAAAAACTCTCCACCTCTCGTATCTGCATTCCGTGAATGTTCTTATTTAATCTCAAAAATTCAGAATAATACTATCTACTTCAATAACTTCAATTATTTTTCTCTGTTTACCGATCTGGCAGTATATGTACCACAATATAGTGAAAATCTGAGAATGAGTATAAACTCTCTAAATATAACACTCGGAAAATTTCCAGATTGCGAGCTAATATACACAGATGCTTCCAAATCTTCTAGTGGAACAGGGTGTGCATATTATATACCTTCTAAAAATATTGAGATCAAAATCAAAGTTATGCACGAGTGCTCTATTTTTACAGCCGAAGCGACAGCCATCTGTGAAGCCATCAAGTTTATACAAACCTCAGAATTTCCGAAAACTGTTATCATTTCCGATTCATTATCGGTTCTACAGGCATTACAAAACACCACTACCTTTAGAATTAATGATAATCCCCTTATTATACACATTAAGAACTTGGTTCAAAATGTCTTTGACGAAGGAAGAGAGGTATATTTTGTGTGGGTAAAAGCGCACATAGGATTGAAGGACAACGAACATGTTGATTATCTAGCCAAGAACAGCATATATGTAGGAATTACTTCCAATTATAAATTATGTTTTCTGGATGCAACGAATATACTTAGATCTAAATTAAGAAATCATTGGGATTATATGTGGAAGGAATCAACCTTTATGAAACCAACTAAATATTCGTTAATTCACTCTGAACTGCCTCATGACTTTTGGCACAAAAAATATAAGTGTTCAAGAAAGTATGTTACAACGATTATACGTTTAAAATTTGGTCATGCTACCCTGCACATTTGTTTAGAATAAACATTTACAATTCTGATGTTTGTGAATATTGCAACATTACGGGCGACCTAGATCATATATTTTTTGAGTGTAAAAAGCACACAGAAGCATCTGATAAGCTGTATAATAACATAATAAAAAATGGTAAAATCTCGACACCCTTTAATATACTTCATCTGTTATCCTTAAATAAGAAACATATTTTTGATTGTCTAATTGATTTTTTGGAAGAGACGAAAATTAAGTTATAGGTCAGTAGGTTAGCTTTGTTCCTTATGTTCTACATCCTCGTGTTATATATACCTTCCTAACCGCGGTCTTGTGTTGTGCGTCAGAAAAATGTCCTGATAGACCCCTGGACGAGAAGCTTGTGACCCATGTACATCCTTTGTTTTGTGACTGTGTGGCTGACACACATGTCATGGTTGTTATTGGTTAGGTTAGTATTTTAGTTATTAATTTTTATTTATTAAATTTTAGCTGGCTGTATGGCTATAAGCCTTTATGCCAAGGAAAAAAAGGTAACAGAGGTAACAGATGCAGAAATATTATGGTGCTTAAATATAATTGCTACAAATATGAGTTACAAAAACCACGTTGCCAGACAGCAAAATTGCCAAAAAAATATGTTTGGAGTACACTAAGGCTTCCTACGTAATAAGTTATGGACTGGCTCCATATTTTAGACAAACTTTAGATGACACTCTTAGCCAGTGCGATCACTATGTTGTGTGCTTCGATAAAGCGTTGAACAAAATAGCGCAGTCTGGACAAATGGATATTTACATAAGATTTTATGATACAAATAAAAACAAGGTAGAGACAAGATTTTTTACTTCAGTTCTTAGTAGTATACAACAGCGGAGGATATTCTGAAATTATTACATTGAAATCGAATTTTACAAGTAAAGTATCAATTATTTAATTTTTTCGTTTGTTATTTACTATATTATTTTAGATATCCACGGATGGACCTAATGTTAATTGGAAATTTTTTTATTTGCTAAAAGAGCGACAAACTCAAGTTACAGACAAGAAAATTTTAGATATTGGATCTTGCGGTCTTCATATTGTCCATGGAGCTTTGCAATATGATCACAAGGCTTGCCATTGGCAAATTAATGAGTTTATTAGAGGCATTTACTACCTGTTTAAAGACTCCCCCAAGAGACGGACTGACTTTAAAGCTCTTAACAACTGTGAAAAATTCCCAAAAAAATGTTGCATTACTAGATGGGTTGAGAATGCAAGTGCAGCCATAACAGCACTTGAAATAATAGATAACATAAAACTGTATGTCGAAGATAAAGAAACAAAATTACCTACAAACATTTCAATAAAAAATGTAAAGATAAGTTTAGGTGATAAGCTTATTAAAGCAAAGCTTGGGATTTTTTCAGCTGATTGCATCATTGTTAGAACCTTTTTTTTAAAAATACCAAACAAATCAACCCATGCTGTCCTTTCTTTTTGATGACTTAGAAAGTTTATTACGAAGTTTACTTGTTAGGTTTTTAAAACCTGAAGTAATGAAGTACTCATTCAACAAATTATTGAAACTGGATTATAATGACAAGTTTCATAAAAAAATTAACGAAGTTGAAGTGGGTTTTTGCACCAAGAAAATGTTAGAGAAAACTGTAAATGAAAAAGAAAAATTTTTATTTTTAAAAAACTGCCAAATATTTTTTAAAGCATGTGTAACAAAACTGATAGACAGGTGTTCTTTAAAACATAATTTAGTTCAAGCGGCTACAGCATTAAACCCCAAAAAAATGGTAATCTCACAGGTTAAAAGCATTAGCTCATTTAGTAATAGAGTTTCTGATTTCCCGACTTTTTTTCATTCCCGGGAATCGGGAACTAGAATTTGCCGTCCCCGGGAATCCCGGGATTCCCGGGAATTAATAAATTTTTCATATATTTCTTGAAAAACACATTTTTTTTGTTTCAAAATGTCACATCATTCAAATATTCATTTTTTAAATGTTTGTTTTCTTTTTTCCTTTGTTGAAAAAATAAATCCGTCAGTTTTGTTTTGCTTTATTTATAATTAAAAAGACACAACAACACTAACTACAGGATTTTCTTACTTTTACTTCCACATCCACGTAGTGGATTGGAAGTATAGTAATCGCAAAAAAATTTTCAAAAATGTTTATTCGTGAAATAGGTTTAGAATGTCATGAAACGTCGAGATTTTAAATTTGAGCGAAAAAATAATAATTTTTGTCTGTCGGTCTGTCTGTCGGTCTGTCTGTAACTTTTTTTGTCCGCACGTTTTCTCCGGAACGGTTTGAGATATTGACTTGAAATTTTGTACACGTATATATTATGACGAGATCTGGAACTGGATTGTTTTTTGAGGAAATCCGGTGGAGGGTTGGGGGTTAAATAGGGGAAAATAGGGAAAAATAAGTAAAGCAAGCTTGTAAGAGAACAGACACTTGAAATTTGGTGTATGTACTAGAAGTTAAGGCCTAAGATTTTTTTATAACATCTTTCACCCCCCCACCACCCCTACCCCATTAATGGGGTTGATAAAATAAAGTTGAGATTTTCATTTGAAATTTCGTACATGTATTATAACGACGTCTGAAATTAGATTATATTTTGAGATGATTCCGTTGAAGGGTTGGGGGTTAATTTGGGGTAAATAGGGGAATATAAGTAAAACAAGTTGGTAAGAGTACAGAAACTTGAAATTCGGTATACGTACTAGAAGCCAAGGAGTCAGATTTTTTTATAATATTTTTCAACCCCCACCACCCCTACTCCAATATGAAAAGGGTTGATTAAATAAAATTGAGATATTCATTTGAAGTTTGGTACACGTATGTATTATGACGACATTTGGAACTAGATTATAATTTGAGATGATTCCGTTGAAGAGTTGGGGATTAAATAGGGGTAAATAGGGGAAAATAAGTAAAGCAAGCTGGTAAGACCACAGAAACTTGAAATTCAGTGTATGTACTAGAAGCCAAAGGGTCAGATTTTTTTATAATATTTTTCAACCCCCACCACCCCTACTACAATATGAAAAGGGTTGATTAAATAAAATTGAGATATTCATTTGAAATTTGGTACACGTATGTATTATAACGACATCTGGAACTAGATTATAATTTGAGATGATTCCGTTGAAGGGTTGGGGGTTAAATAGGGGTAAATAGGGGAAAATAAGTAAAGCAAGCTGGTAAGACTACAGAAACTTTAAATTCGGTGTATATACTAGTCTTACTAGAAGCCAAGGTCTCAGATTATTTATAATATTTTTCAACCCCCACCACCCCTACTTCATTATTACAAGGGTTGATAAAATAAAATTGAGATATTCATTTGAAATTTGATACACGTATGAATTATAACGACATCTGGAACTAGATTATTCTTTGAGATGATTCCTTTGAAGGGTTCGGGGTTATTTAGGGGTAAATAGGGGGAAATAAGTAAAGCAAGCAGGTATGACTACAGAAACTTGAAATTCGGTGTATGTACAAGAGGCAAATGCCCCAGATTTTTTGATAATTTATTTCAGCCCCCACCACCCCTACTCCATTATTCAAGGGGTTGATAAAATAAAATTGAGATATTCACATGAAATTTAGTACGCATATGTATCCTAACGACATCTGGAACTAGATTATATTTTGAGATGATTCCGTTGAAGGGTTGGAGGTTAAATAGGGGTAAATAGGGGAAAATAAGTAAAGCAAGCTGGTAAGACTACAGAAACTTGAAATTCGGTGTATGTACTAGAAGCGAAGGTCTCAGGTTTTTTTATTAGTATTTTCTATTTCTCCCCACCACCCCCACTCCCTTATTAAGAGTTGATAAAATTAAATTTAAATTTTCACTTGAAATTTGGTACATTTATATATTATAATTATATCTGAAACTGGATTATATTTTGACATGATTGCGTTGAAGGAGTGGGGGTAAGTAGAGGTAAATAGGGAAAAATAAATAAAGCAAGCTGGTAAGAGTATTGCAACTTGAAATTCGGTGTATGTCCTAGAAGCCAAGACCTCAAATTTTTTAACAATATGTTTCAACCCTTCCACTACCCTTACTACATTATTAAAGGGGTTGATAAAATAAAATTGAGATATTCACTTGTAATTTGGTAGACATATGTATTATAACGACATCTGGAACTAGATTATATTTTGGGATGATTCCGTAGAAGGGTTAGGGTTAATAGGAGTGACTAGGGGAAAATAAGTAAATCAAGGTGATAAGAGTACAGAAATTTAGGATTCGGTGTATATACTAGAAACCAAGGCCTCAGATTTCTTTCTAATATTTTTCAAACTCCACCACCTCCGCTTCATTATTAATGGGATTGATAACATCAAATTGAGATATTCACTTGAGATTAGTACAAGTATGTATTGTAGTGACATCTGATTGAGATGCCTCCATTGAAGGGGTGGGAGGTGAATAGTAGAAAATAAGTAGGGTAAACTTCATTTTTAACGTATATGGTAGAAACCAACTCCTCAAACTTTTCTATGACATCTGCCCCAAATATTATTAAAATTCTATGACCAATAATTTCCACATACTAGAGTGCAAATATAGTCAAGATGTTTCCTTTAAAACGACTTGGATGAAGAATCTGGATGTGGAAGTAGTGATTCCTTAGGCAGCGGTTTTTATTGGGTATTTTGCCACTGAAAAATATTCTAAAATTTTTAATGAAAAAACCTCTACGCCAAACGAATCAGATAGAGGTTGGTTCTTGAACACTTGACTGTTTCAAAAAGTCTCACACCTAGAAATATATAAACTAGAACAATGTAATAAACTAAAAACTGAAAATGAAAGCTATAGGTAGCTAACGTTTCGGAAGAGAATCTACTTCCGTTCTCAAAACTTTTTTGGCCGTCAACCATGATAGTTCTTTGTTTATGTATTTCCATAGTCACGTGAGACATTAAATTATATTTATCTTATTTTTACTTACTTCGTCTCTAAGGATGGGCAACCAACTAGTACCAAAATCTATTGAATAATTCGAAACGCATCTATCCTCGTTTAACAAAATAATCGCGGATTCTTCAAGTTTTCTTTTTGTTCCAATAAAAAGTAAGAAAATCTGAATATGTCACAAATAAACAATTACAGAGAATAACTAACTACATGAAATAACACAATAACGAAATAAAACATAAATGCCGTCCGACGCGCACGCTCGGTAAAATTTCGGAGCATGAAATTTAATATTTTTAAAACTTATTTTTATATCCACGGGTCCGGGAAATCCCGACTGTTATTTCCCGGGAACGGGAACGATAAAAAGTGACATAATTCCCGGGAAATCTTATGCAGAATTGGCAAAGTCAGAGTATTCTAAGTTTATCATACAGTTCAATGAAGTATTAGATAAATATTCAGATGAACGGTTAGACACAATTTATTAAACAAAAGTCCTGATTTTAAAAGTTTGTGGGTTGTTTGCAAGTTGATTTTAATTATATCCCATGGTAATGCCGATGTAGAAAGTGGATTTTCTATAAATAAATATTTGTTATTGGAAAATCTACATGAGGAAACTCTAATTAATCAAAGAATTGTATAAGACCATATAATAAATTGTAGTGGAACACATAATATCGTAATTACAGACACGTTACGAAAATCTGTAAAAAACTCGTATTCCAAATATAAAACGTCGTTGGAAAGTAAAGGAAATCAGAATCAAGTTATGAGTGAAAAGAAAAATTAAAAAGACAAGCTCAAATGGAGATTCTAAATCTAGAAACAAAGAAGAAAAACTGGAATTAAATGTAGAAAAAGAGGCAGACCAAATAAATAAAGAAATTGAGGATTTAAGAAAGTACGTGTAGGTAGATAGGTGCATGTTATATTTTGGTAAAAATATAGGTTTGTTCCAACAGACAGAAAAACCAGTTCCGGAACTGTCGGGAGTATGCGCAATAAGAAATTAACGTTCCAACAAACTTCTGAACGTAAATACGAACTGATTAGCCGATGTTCCAACTTACTGCGGACTTGTACGTAACTGGTTTAAGAACAGTCAAATGAGTCCTTGGTTGAAAGCAAGTAGCAATTGTCCCAATATTGAAAGACATGCGCAGTAATAATTGATCTGTCAAGAAAGAGGAGTTCGTATTTAGGGTTATCTGTTTATAAGAAATTGTAAATAGGTAATTGTTTATGACAACTTTGTTATAATGAGTAATATAGAAGATGAAAGCGATTTTGCAGCTTCCGAGTCGAGCGAAGAAGATGATTTAGAGATGCAAATGAATGCGCAACGTAATAAAAATGAAAATTATTTAGGTAAGTTGTAGTACTTTTAAATCAAACTGAAATGATTTGTTTCACCTCGAGGTTTACAATGAATAACACTTTTTCAGAGGAAACAGTGCCTCATTACGACGATCAAGCATTTTTTGAACATTTTAGAATAAGTAGGGCAGTTGTTAATGATATTGTCACTCGGTTTGAAGGAAGTGACCAGTATAAACCTCATTCTGGGCAATATGGAAAAACTTCACCTTTAAATCAGGTAAGTCTCAACAGAATAGGCATATAATTTGTAGATGACTTGTTAATTCCTAATAGGTACAATAACTTATTTGTCTTTGTCGTAGGTTTTAATTTTTTTATGGTTTATTGGTCACCAGACCTCCAGCTTTCGTGATGTTGCAGATCGATTTAATATTACCATAAGCTCCTTGCATCGAATTATTCGAAGAATGGTTATTTTTCTTAGTAATTTATCACCATAAATTATCACGTGGCCATCTGCTGATGAAAAGAGAATAATCGAGCAGCATTTTAGAGACAATGGATTTCCTAATGTAACAGGTGTCATCGATGGAAGCCATATAAAAATAGATAAACCCAAAGACGATCCCGATTCATATATTAACCGAAAAACTATTCAATACAGGTAAATAAATTTATGTACAATGCCTTGCTTATTACATATATACATATAAAATTTAGTAGATTATTAAAGTCTCGACATTTCGGCTCTCACCTTCCCATTCTCAAACAGAAGCTCCACATCAATCTATATGTAAAAAAACATTTTTTAACATTGTATAGGTATATTGATCTATACTTTTTCTCATGTGTATGCTTTCACTTTTAATTAAGTAAAAAATACACGTCCAGAATTATATTTAAATAGTCTTTGTCAAATCATTTTAGGGTTATGTGTAAGAATAGATATTATCTAAACTTCGTCCTATATTGTAGATATTTTTCGTTTCAGGTTCAACTAGTTTGCGATGATGAAAGGAAAATTAGGGACATATTTGTTGGGTATCCAAGGTCTGTACATGATAGCAGAGTATTTAGGAATTCTCCACTTTGTAACAACTTAGCAGAAAAATGTGGTCCTTACTTTTTACTAGGGGATAAAGGATACCCCCTAAAAACAAATTTATTGACCCCATTTAAAGATAGAGGTCAACTTACTCGAAGACAAATTAATTATAATACCAAATTGTCAAAAAATCGGTGTATTGTTGAGCATTGCATGTATATTAAAACAAAAGTTTAGACAAATGTTTCATGTCAAATTAAGAAATATTTCATATATTGTCCACCTAATTCGAGCAGCCTGTGTTTTACACAATTTATCAATAAATGATGAATTTGTGTTAGATGACAATATTCAATTGGTAAATGAAGTTCCACCTGTGCAAGATGTAGACCTTGAAGAGGATGAAGACGAAGAGGATGACATTGAAGCAAGAGTGATCAGGGATCATATTGTAAATAATTTAGCAATGTAGTTTATTTTTAAATAAAATTTCCGCTTTTTAACTTAACAGTTTTATTCCTACTTTTTACAATAAATTATTATTTATAAAATTAACAGAATAAAAAAACAAAACTTTTTCTAGTTTATAGAACAAAAACAAAACCTGTTTTCTAGCTTATAGAGTAAAAAAATATATAATACATTATACATGGAGTCCCACGAGTAAGTACCTATATGGCAATATTAGTTTGGATTAAAATAACAATAAAAGTACCACAAATTTTTTTCTTAGTAAGCTCCCCTTCTGAGCTATTCATAAAAGGTTAAATCTTAAAAGGTAAATATGCCTTATAGCCTATAAAAAAGAATCTATATGTACTTTTAGTGTTATCTTTACCCAAACTATACGTTCCCAATATATTGCCATATACTCCTAGCTGGGACACCCTATATATCGAAAAAGTAAGTGGCATCTTCTAAACCCATTATAAGAACTCCTGTGGTATAGGTATCTTCTCTTTTAAAATATTATTCCGATCCTTTATCAGTTCGTTTCTTTTTCTTAATTCGTCCAACTTTGCTTCTTCAATTTCTAATCGTTTTTGTTGATAATTTAGTCTATCTTTTCTAATTATTTCTAACATTGTGGTTTTTCGTTTTAAAATCCTTTTTTTGTTAATACCTTTAGGAAAATTTTTAGGACTTCTAGCACTTTCCGCTGTTAGCGAATGATTTTCATTTTCTTCGTTTTCTTCCGACATATCTGGTATCATTTCGGATGCTGGTACATTAACAGTTTCACTTGATAATAATATTACTGGTGTAATATTTTTTTTCCACCAAGTATGTTTTGCATTTCCTCGCCAAACTCAAAATACTTTCTGCCTCTACCTGTTGATTTTTGATTTTCTATGTATTTCTTATATGCCCTATCCAATACTTTCCATTTGTTTTCACACTGACTTGGAGTATAGCTCATTCCTGTAGCTTCATTTAATTGATTCGATATTAGTTGCCACATTTTCTTTATAGTTTTAACTTTCAATGTTCCAACTTTAGTCCTATAAGTACCATACATATCGATCAACATCTTTGTGTTGTTAATATTCCATCTAGCAATATTATTATTGTCATAAGATGAGTTTTCAGCCGATTCTGTTTCCAGGATAATAAATTCAGCAAGTTCATCTAAAAACATATTATTATGTACCTACCTACTTATTAAATAATATGTAATCTTACAGAACATTTTTATAATAGGATTATGTTACTTTACCTTCCATTTTTCTTTTGTTTTAAGGAACAACGAACAAACAAAACTGAAAAACTTCTGAAAATCTGTGGTTATGTTCGTTCGTATGTTGTTGCCAGAGACAGAGACAACCATATTGCGTCGTCTCGGATTAAAAAGAAGATTGTTCGTTCCAAGTTCCAACATCCCACTATTTGCATTCTGAACTAGTTACGAACAAATCCTATATTAGCGCCTGCGTATTAGTGAATTCATGAACTGATACGGAATCGGTGCAATAAAACCTTGTTGGAACAAACCTAATATTTTAGTTTTTCACAATATGATTTGATCTCTCAAAATTTGATTTATTTTAAGTTACAAAACTAACTTTTTACCAGTGTGATTTTAATAGTAGCTACCTAAATAAAATATTTGAAAACACTTTGCTGGATTTTACTTGAAATAATCCTGGAAAACCTGGAAAAGTCAGGGAATTTGAAAATTGAAATGTGCTGGGTACCCTGTATAAGTATATATATAGATTTCTTTCTGTGGAATTGTTTTAAAATGAGTCACGTATATTGAACACCCCACAAGTCATTGCTGTAAATGTTTTGTAAAATTTTCATTTTCAAGTGATAAAAAGTAATTATACCTCGAACCGGTAATAACCGCCCCGTCATATATAGCTACACTACAGAAGCTGTTATAAATTCTTAAAACAAGCCCTTTGGTTGTATAAAACTGATATAATAGTATTTTTCGAAGATTATAGTAATTGAATTCATCATAACATCATTTTGGTTTTAAGGGATGTGATTTTATTACTTTTGTTTCAATTTCAGACCTATATATTTTTATTGATTTTGATAGATTTGTGTAGTTTGTAATGATAAAATGATTGCATAAAAATGTTTGCTATATAACAAGATAAATTCGAAAGCAAATGAAATGACATTGGAACATTATCACTTTTATTGGCACTAATATTGTATATATAAAAATATTACCAATGGTATTAGATACATTATATCAAATAAAATTGAGCTGTCGAGGCATAGGGTCCAGTAAGCTGACCGAAAACGCAACAACCAAGCAGCGATCAACCAGACTTTCAGTTTCATTTCCATACATTTGTGGCGAGCATTCCGTTAAGACGTTTGTTTCTTGTGTTTTTTTTTAATATCTTATTTATTTTACCGCCCTGGCGCAGTTAGCCATATAATTCCATCACTTACCCAGAACATAAGTACACAACATACAAGTACACAACAATCATTCCTTGCGACATTCAAATATGCCGCAGCTGAGAACTAGAATATTTTTAAGTGTTAATTTAACTTTCCTTCTGAAATTACCACTTCGCTTTGTCTTTCTCCAATACTTATCCATATTGTAATGTAACACGTCACAACAAACTGCACATAAAAATGTACGGAGCTTCAATGAAACTATAAGCGATTTTTTTAAAGGATATGAAACGGAGTAAGTTTAGCTGTATAAAGAGTTCTCTAAAGACGGAAGATTGTAACTACATAGCTCCAAAGCAGAATTTCAGTAGAATAAACGCTTTATAAAATACTCCTACTATACGTAAAATGCATTTATAAATAATCTATATTAGGGCTGATGTAACACAACTATATTGCTGTAAAATTTTGCTTTAAAAACCTTTAAAATTCAATGTTATAAAGCCATTATAGAGACAATGCTAAACTGTAAAACAGATGTATAAATGTTATATAGAGGTTTATGCATCTCTTATAAATATACATGGTGTGTGTCTATATAATAGACCTTACTAAGCCTTTATATATTAAAAAAAAACTATATAAGATGCTTTCATAAAGAAGATTTATATTTATGCTGTGAACGCATTTTATCAGCAATCTTATTCCGCCGAGTTAATTTATAAGAAATTTAGTGCTGAATAAAGCTTCAATATAACTTATCTTCTGTACAAGTTGCCATACTATATTATTTATAAAGCTTTAAGCGTAATAAGAGACTTGTATTACTTCGGAACGTCAATGGGAAGCTCGAGGATTACTTTCGGAGTAAGACTAACCGACAGATTAGAAGCAAGCTGTCGGATCTGCAGCGATAAGCTGCCAAACGAAATATAAGCGGGCTGAAGCGGATGCTTGTAGCGTCTAACCGTCAAAGAAGGAATTAAAACAATAGAGGGCATCTTCAACCCAGATTGTGGTGTCAATTTTGGAAAGAAGCAAACGTCTTGTGGCTTCGAACACTCCTTAAGTATAACGACAAGCTAAATGGAGGACACCTCGACGTCGAATGCGGCTGGACTCCGCCCCTGACATCGGTGATCGCTAAACAGTAACTTGAAAAGGAACCTGCAACCAAGTGGAAAGAGGGTATGAAAAACAACCGCAATGACAAATGAAAGAGTAATAATGCGCGTGCGCAATTTCTGGCGCGGAGCACAGTATGCGAGCTTTGCATGATATTTTTGCTCAGGAAAGCTCAATGAACTCATTGAACAGCCATGTCATCTACCAGGGGATAAGGTTGTGCAAGCACTGTACGGCTCTCTATGTATTTTGTCAAATTTAACTTAAACGTAAAGTACTTTTAGAAGATATAATGCTGAACAAATCTTTTAAAATGTTTAACAATCATGCCAAAATGTCACGATTTAAGTGTAAATTATATATTTGCTCGTAACAATGAACTTATTTCTCACACAGTAGCATTTAAAAATAAAAAATATTTTGCTAAAATAATGTACTCTCAAAAGGTTTCACCCAGATTCAAAAGGAAGATCACGCAAATCCCTTCAAAATATATTCCCTTGTGAATTCTGTCTCAATGTGTTTCTCACGAAAGAAAATGTTCAGAGCAACTAAACAATCATACTGTCACTGATCAGATACACGATCAGTTTCAAGTTACACACGTTGTTGTCCCAAATTTGTTTAGTCGCAACAAAATCAACTTAATAGGAGGCCCTTCCCAAAATATTTTTATTATAGGATCAATGAAAAACTATTATATTGAACCTAGTATAATATTGGCACCCAATTTGCAGGCGAGAGAACCAAAATACACAATAAAATCGAAATAATTCAAATATACAGATGATCTAAACGATAACCTTACCAAATATTTTGAATTTTTAAAAAAATTTAAAAATAATCTGGGTCGGTTTAAAATTAGTAAAAAACAAATTGAAAAAAACAATGCCGATCTATCAGAAGAATATTTGCAATTCTTGAATTGATTGCATCAAAGTTTTAATTCATAGGTACATAACAAAACAAAAATAAACACATCATTAATCTACTGCAGTTTAACGCAAAAAAACAGAAATAGAATTGCTGCTAAGCACGGAGCATTGAGACCTGTAGTCTCTGTGAAATTAACATTAAATCATATCATTCCCTTGCCACTCCTGACTACGACGCGACATGTGACAGGTTTGTTTTGGTCTTGAAAAATACCAGTCGTCGGATGTCAGGAACATGCGCAGTTAGTAAGTTCAGGACGCGTTTTACTAACTGCGCATATGCCTGACGTCCTTGGACAGGCTATTTCTCAAAACCAGAACAAACCTGACGTTTATGGCTTCGATAAGCTTGGATGGCCTGGGGACGTCACCGCGGTTCTAGTCAGAAGGTCACTGAGTTATAAGAAAAGAAGAATCACTCACGCGGTCAAAAGTGGCATCACTTCGCCATCTTGTTACTGCACTTCCATCAAATAGTTTGGTTCCGTGCGATTTATCGAGCTTATTTCCGCAGTTTGTTAAATTTTAGACAATGGACACTAAATTGACAATGGTGTAATGTGCTACAATTTTTTAGGTAGGGTGTTGGGCTTTAACTTTCTATATACACAAGTTAGCACTATTGCCCGCTAGATTACCTCAGTATAAAGTTAATTTTGAAACTATAGTTTTTAACCGAAATTATTATATAAATAAAAATGATGAAAGTGGACAAGATTACGCGCACCAAAGGCGGCTAACAGTGCGAATTCGTCATCTTACCGTCAAGAAATATATCTTACATTTTTTTATATTGTTTTAGCTTAGATAATGAGTAGAAAACATGTTCGAAAATATACTACACAATCCTGAAGTAAATAGAATATGAGAATAGCCAATAAGATATATGACCAGGACAAGTGTAACTTTTACTACAGAAAGATATCACATGTACCGTCCTAAAGTTCCAGGACGCTACAGAATAAATATAATTTAATTATGGGGTTCTTAAAACCACTATAATAGCAGATGCTTTAAATTTATTTACATTTTGTTCACAGAAAGTCCTAAAGCTGCCGAGCGTCCCCCGTTTCCACTCGAAGATTTGTCTATCGCCAGTATAAATATCAATAAACTTGAATTAACTTTAGAACATACACCGAGCGCATCTGTTATTTTACAAGCAAACCAACCGATTATTAACGAAGAAATTCTAATTAAATTTAGAACATACACCGAGCGCCATCTGTTATTTTACAAGCAAACCGCCGACTCAAGCTCATTAGAAATCTATATAATATTGGCAAATATTTAAGAACAAGCTTTAATTAATTATTTAAATGAATAGAAATTTAGTAACAAATAAATAACTATTAATGGGAAGTAAAATAGTGCAATAATTAAGTAGATTTTATAATAAAAACAGAATTTCAAGTAAACACTTTTTATCATTTTGCGGTTGGCAACAATTGAAAACTATTTTAACGGAGAAAAGAAATTAGGCATTTCCTATTCTTGAAGCGAAGAACAAAGACGTTCTAGAGCTGTACTTGCCGCAGATTTAAAGCCTCAAATTCCTGGAGATAGGTATGAGGTGTTAATGACCAGCCAATGTTAAGCACCAGTTAGACGTCAATGTCAAGTATCGGTTAATGGTCAATGTTAAGGACCGGTTGGATGTCAATTTTGGTGACCAGCTTAATGGTGATGGTCCTGTTAGGATAAACCTGATTAGCCCAAGAGGGAATTTCTATTGTCCATATCCACGCATGTCACTGGATATGGGAGCTTGAATAGCGACGATAGAAGTAATCGAAGTCTAGGTTTCAATAAGTATCGGTAATCGAAGCAGAACAGAGGAAGGGGAAGAGAAGATTTGAGTGGGACGAGGCGCTCCGGCAGTTTAAGAAAAGAATATCTGTGGTGAGAGTATCATTCTCAGTTGAAAATCAACACGCTCAACTTCTAGTGAATTTTTTTAGTAACAGTATATAATTTATAGCCTTCAGCACATGTAACATTTTATTATCTTTAACTTTTCATCGGCCGTCAGCCTTACAAAATTCTTATTCCTACATATAATTTATGTAAGGAAGGTAGCTACCCTCTAAATTTCCATTTTTGTCAATCAAATATCTAAATTTCTATACAAATCAAATATTTGCAATTTCTAGTTTTTGTCATTCAAATTTAATATACAACTTATTTTTTACATTGTGTTTATATAATAAATTTTCAATTAATTCATGATAACTATGTAATCCATAAGGCCACTGAATAGCCACAGTTTTACATATTGATAACCAGTAAAGCATAGGTATTGAGCAATTGGCTATTGGCGCCTAACAAAATACAAAATTTTCAATAATTTTCGAACCACCACCTAGCCTCCACAACATAAACGAGAACCGGGTAGTTTCATCATTCCTAAACCACTCAGGGGCAGGAATTGATGTTACACACATACCTGAACCAACTTAAAGAATATGTGAAACTGGTCGACAAACAACTCTGCCTGATATTGCCTCACTATTAGGATTAAAATGAATCTCAACAAGTGCCGAGCAATATACAATTACAGTCAACTCCCAATAAAGAAAACTCCAACACTTCAATTACTAATAGTTAATAGTCAAATGCTCTAGAAAAAAATAACTTTTCTAGCAATTTCGAGCACTCCAGTAACACTAACGCGTTAGAACAAAAATTATTGGAAAAACTTGAAAGAGAAAATGAAAATATTTAAAGAAAAACCCAATGAACGAATTGGACAATCATTGTCGTTTTACATAATATTTACAGTGGCCATCCATGCCCCTACAGAACACAGAAATACGACATGTTTATTCCCCGACGATACTGTCGACTTTCTAACAATTTCTGGCAACCCAGCCTATTACAGATACAAACAATATTGTAGAATTTTACAAAAACTCTGGCTTAAACGGTAACAACACCAAAACACAAGTGGTATTTTCCACCCATAAAAAAGAAAAAAAATTAAAATTTCTAATAAAAAAATAGATTGATCTCCAACCATTGATTACCTGGGATTAAGAATTGACAAATGGATATATTTTATTAAACATGTAGGCTCTCCTCACCTCAAACTTCATGCTATAATGCAAAATTTAAGAAATACTGAAATATTTGAAGCAGTTTTACAATATACATTTTTAAATTATTGTCAATAGCAGGGAAAGGTGCACTGTCACACCCTTGTTCTCTTGTTAATACTATTGCTCGTAAATTTTTGACATATGTGTCACAAGATGCGACAGTTTTCATTATAATTTGTCAGAATATACAAATTTACCTCTCTAGCATGAATAATTTTGAGTCAAGTTTACGCAACTTTATTAAACTCTCTATTACATGCTATATTTTTCAAAATACAAAGTGTTAGATAATATACGAGAGGGTTCATTCTCTGAACCATTAAAATCTTATGACAGGAGAAGTGAAGTATCTTATGCAGCAAGACGATTGAAGAAAATTTACAAAACGTGTATGATTTTCTAGTTCAATATCATAAGTATTGTTCTTTTAGAGAAGCTGCCGTCTTAGGTTGTGCAGAAATAATTGCTTCACATATCTCTCACTAAAAACTACATCTGTACCCGCTACATTACAGTCAACACGAATAACACAAACTATTCCCACCGTTGTCAGCGGTGGGGCTATCCCCCCCCCCCCTTGTTATATAACCTTCACACAGCAGACATCCCTACCCATCCGACTACCAACCTCCTATATACAGATGATACGGTATTATACGGACAATCTTTTTATGCACAAACTGCAACTCAAAAGATACGGTATCATCTGCATAAGCTAATTTCCTTTTTCCACAACTGGAAAATTAACAATAGCAACAAACCGCAGACTATTATTACTTTTAACAGAAAGTCTACAAACATACGACTATCACTAAAGTATAAATCTACGGACGGACTATTAAGGATCGCAACTCGGTTAAATATCTAGGCGTAATCCTAGATAAAGGAGTTTCACTCTCCATATTACGCAATCGATAAATCGCACTTATGTCACATTAAATGAGCTCTACCCTCTGGTACGCAGAAGCAAATTAGCTATAGACTTAACCTATTAGCTATAAGTTGACCTTTACTAAACGATATTCAGACCCATATTGACATACGCCTGTGTGTCATGGAACGTAATTTCTGACAAGCAGTGCAAAATACTGCAGATCACACAAAGCAAAATACTGCGAACTACGATTACTAACTAACGCGGACAGATACTTACATGCCGATAGCTGAATCGAGCCACTTAGAGGAGCGAATTCGAGACTCTATCGTGCCGTTTTTTTTTCTAGCGTAGAACCAGGTCAAACATGGTAGGTTTTGTTAAGCATGTGACTGGGCATATGAAATCGTATTTCACGACATTTTTTCGTAGTTTGGACCTTTTTAAATTAAAAAAAAAGGAAAATATTGTATTTTAAATAAAATGTGTTTTTTTTTTGTTTCCACCGCCATATCTTCAAAACGAATGTTGCTATCGACGTTGTTTTTTTTTTCAATTAAAGTACACACAATAGCGCTTTTATAATAATAATAATAATAATAATAATAATAATATTTATTGGTCCAGAAGATTATGTTACAGATAATATAGGACAAGTCAAAATAAGCATAAGGTACATAGAAAAAAAAAACAAATAAATATACATACGTGCACACACATACACATACACACATATATATATAATAATAATGGTAACAATGGCAAGAGCAGCAACAAGCAACAGCAATACTATTGACCGAATACACGTAGTATATATGGCGTGTCAAGAAAAATAAAAGAATAATATACTTGAAAGCTATTCATTAGCTTGTTCCATATATTCGCGAGTACTATAAAATGCTCCACTTAACAATAAGTTTTTTATTTTATTTTTGAACACAGGAATACTTTTTGTGTTCCTAATATCTTCTGACAAGTTATTGTAGAATGTGGTGCAATTATAAATGGGTGATTTCTTGAAGGTTGATGTTGTGTGGTGTGGGATACGTAATAAATGACCATGTCTAGTATCGTGGTCATGCGTATATGAATTAGGTACAAATAGGTGTTTATTTTGTTTAACAAAAAGAACACATTTAAAAATGTAAATACAGGGTACAGTGAGAATTTTATGATCTGTAAACACTTGTCTGCAACTTTCCCTGCTATCGAGATTAAAAATGAGCCTAATTAACCGTTTTTGGAAAATGAACACCCTCTGCATTTCTCGAGCGCTACCCCAACTGGTTATGTTTAGAGAGATATGAGAGTACGCCATCGCATAGTAAATGTTTAGCAGCCCTGACACATTGAGAGAATCTTTCAGTTGTCTGATAGCATAATATGCCTTACTTAATTTTGCACAAACGCTTTCGACATGAGCGTCCCAGGTGAGTCTATTGTCTATATAAGTGCCTAAGAATTTTACCTTCTCGCTGAAGTTAATATGTTGAGCTAGATTTACGTTATTTGGTATGCCTTTTCTTATAAAGTAATTGATAGCCATACTTTTAGAGACATTTAGTATAAGCCGATTGCGTTGGCACCAGGCGCTAAATTCATTCATGATACTACTCACTATGGATTCCATTTCTTGTGGAGTATCAGCTGCTACAGTGATAGTGGTGTCATCCGCAAACATTGTGACTAATCCGCTAGTAATATGATCAGGTAAGTCATTTATATACATTAGAAAGAGTAGGGGGCCCAGAACAGAGCCTTGGGGAACCCCTAGTTTGACATCGTGCTCCCTAGACCTGATTCCATTAACATCAATAATCATATTTCGCCCCTCCATATACGACTTAATCCAGTTCAGAATGTTTCCTGGAAGTTCTATATTGGACAGTTTATCAATTATAAATTCTGTGCATATTGTGTCAAATGCCTTTGATAAGTCGAAAAGTAATGAAACGACTAGTTTACCATTGTCCAAACTCTCAAAAATAAAATTTAGCATTTGACATGTTGCTGTTTCGGTAGATCTATTTGCCCTAAATCCGTGTTGAGTTGTACACAATATGTTGTTGGACTCAAGGTAGGTTGTCAAGCGATTGCAAACAATTTTTTCTAATAATTTGGATAGTGCGTTTAGCAATGATATTTGTCTGTAGTTTTCAATGTCATCAGTATTGCCCTTTTTATGTAGTGGTACAATTAGAGCAGTCTTAAATAGGTTTGTAAATTGGCCCTGAAATATTGATTGGTTTATCAGATAAACAAATGGTTGAATAATGATATCAATTATATGTAGTATAGATAAAACAGACAGTTCATCGATCCCAGATGTTTTTTTATTTTTTACTTGCGTTAAGGTTTCTAAGACTCCCTGTGCCGTAACAGGGTATGAATTAAACGGGGTTTGAAAGTTTTTTTAATCACTTTCGTGCACGGCAATGACAGATTTTCCCCAAAATGATTTAAGATGCTGTCTGTGGCTGCACAGGAAAAGTGGTGTGCAAATGCGGTAGCGACTTCACTAGCATTTTTTATTTCTTGTGAGTTATGAGTTAAACATATGTCTTTTTTACAAGTAGTTCTGCCTAGTTTAGAATTGATAATATTCCAGGTCTCTTTTGTTTTATTGGAAGCGCAATTAATCTTGTTATTATAAAATTTTGCTTTGGTTAGTTTAATATTAAATTTGTGTTCTCTCTTTTTAATATTGTACATATTTCTTAATTCTACACTGTTGGAATTTGACAATAACCAAAACATATTTTTTAGGTTTTCTCCTTCTTCTCTGATATCGTTGGTGATCCAAACTCGATACTGGCTCTGTGTCTTTACTCTACTAACATAAGGGCACGATAGGTTAAAGCACCAGGAGACATTTTCGGCAAAATAAGAAAATGCATTATTGATGTTTAAATAAAATAAATTGGACCAGTTTACTTGAAGCAGCCTGGTACGAAATTCGTTCATATTGTTTTTACTTAATGATCTTTTACTTATTGATTTCTTGATAACATTGTCTTGCTGTATTTTTAACTTCTTCAGCCTTAAAATATGTGCGAAATGGTCGGCAATGTTTGGATCCATTAATTCGCAAGTAAAAAAAGGATTAGGGATAGTTGTAGCCATGTAGTCTATACAGGAGGAGCTTGTTTAATTGTACTAATGGTTTTTACACAGTTAGATAAACTTTTTTATTTTTGAAAATTTTTATACACATACGGTGAAGCAAATGTAGCCCAAGCATTAGAAAAGTTTTTGATATAATTATTTTTTTCCCAATGTGTATCGTTTGGCAACAGCGATTTTTTTAAAGCGCGCTAAATTAGTCATATGTATTATTGCGGCTCACAATCTAGGCACGTACACCGCGTATGGAAGGTAGGATAAGATGCGTCTAACTAGTATCCTATTCAAATGTATTGACCCCTCACCTTAACCGCGAATATTTCAAAAACGGAGGAACGGAAAAATTCAAACAATTATGTGTCTATTGTAAATCATTCACTGAAATTTGAATAATGTACATTGGACAATTTTGAAGTGCTGCTAAGTTATATTGAAAAATGTCCTACTTTTTAAGGAAGTATTGACAATACCAGTTTTAAATCCATTATATATTTGAAAACATGCCTACTATATAAATAATATTTTAGATGCCGATAAGGCATGGTATTTTTTGTACGTGGAAATTTTTTCATAATTTTTTATTATAAAATGTTGCAGTTATTCTAAAAAACGTGACATCATGTTTATTCGGTTATTTATCAAGGTATTTACAAACATTTTGATAAAATAGATAAATATATAAAATGTAAGCATTTTCAGAGAAAAGAATTGGTATATATCAAATATTAATTTAGTTATCAAGTGCAATAGATAACATTATTGCCCGCGTTCTGCAATATCATCTATTGCGCTTGATAACTAAATTAATATTTGATATATACCAATTCTTTTTTTCTGAAAATCCTTAAATTTTATATGATTAACTATTTTATTAAAAATCTTTTAAATACCTTGATAAATAGCCGAATAAACAGGAGGTCACGTTTTTGACAATAACTGCCAAATTTTAGAATAAAGAATTATGAAAGAATTTCTTCGTAAAAAAAATGCCGTGCTTTATCGGTATCTAAAATATTATTCATATAGTAGGCATATTTTTCAAGATATAATTAATTTAAAACTGGTATGGTCAAAATTTCCTTAAAAAGTAGGGCATTTTTCAATATAACTTAGCAGAACCTCAAAACCGTCCAATGTACATTATTCAATCTTCAGTGAATAATTTACAATAGACACATAATGAACACATATTTTTCAACTTTTCTCTGGTCCGCCATTTTTGAGATATTCGCGGTTAAAATGAGGGGTCAATACATTTGAATCGTATATTAGTAGTTTGCGGGATTTAGAGTATAAGTATAAATACTTTTAAATAAATGCGATGCTGTAGAATATTCGCAATTAAGTTTTCTAAAATAATGGAGTGCATTATTTGTAAGAAAATTGCGCGGGATGATGACAGATCTGTGGTACCAAGACCTAGGATACAAGGCTTGTTGTCACTAATATCTAGTGCTGAAAAAAAGACGACATCGCGGAAATATTGTGTCAGAAAAGATAATATTTTAAATGACGAAATTTAATTAAAATATCATCTAGACTGTCGTATAGGTAGACAAGTTTTGAAAACATGAACGTTTTTTGCAATCATACAGTGCCGCCGCCCCGCGCCGATTTGCAACAGATGATGCTGCACAGTACTTAATCGAATATGAAATATTAATAATAGATGAAGGATTTAAATTAACAGAAAAAGTAGTTTCACTACATAAACGTCATTCAGAAATGACCAAAAATCTATTTAGCAAACAGGAAGATACCACGATGGTTTTGCATGCAATGTACGAAACTAATTTTAGCAAACAAATATTGGTGAAGTCAGTTGATATAGATGTATTAATTTTACTTACTCTGATTTAAATGGAACTAATTTATTTATGCAACTTGGACACGGCACTAGCAGACAATTTTTGTCAATATAGAAGATAGTGCAAAGTTTATGAACTACAGTTTGTTCTTGTCTTCATTGTTTTACTGGTTGCGACACCACTAACGGTTTTTTTAAAATATTTTAAAAATCTGCGTTTGATGTTCTTAAAGAATATTGCTGTTTTTCAAAAATTATCGGAACTGACATTGCTGTCTAAAGACGAAGCTTTAAAAATCTTTACAAAATTGATTCTAGTACTGTACAAAAACAAAAATAAACAAATTCAGATATTAAGCGACCTAAGGATCAAATTAACAACAACAACAACAAACGGAGCTTCCTTCAACTGAAGGCACCTTTTACCACCCCTTCTTAAGGTAAACATATATATTTAAATAATAGATTTCCTATCTAATACAGTTAGTTAATAATCGTCTGATTTTGATGCGGTTTGCACCAGTTTTCTTAGAAAAAAATGTAGTTTTACGGAATCCTAAAATCACATTTTTGGTAAAAAATAAATTATATTGTATAGAAAGGGAAATAGGGAAATAAAACATTAAGGACATTTCGTAAAACAATTAATTATTATAGAAATTTTGATGCGGTTTTTGTTTAAAATAATGTAATAAGGTATTTATTTGAAAAGAACAATGTGCATTCTAAATCATCCGTATAATGGCGCCCTCTAGTCAAACTATTCAGTACAAGTACACGTGCATAATTGTGCATCCTACCGATCAGGAGCGCCGCTCAATCTTTTTTATACCTGCTTGTTTTAACAAAATATTTTATTCACTTGAAATTTGGTATACCCATATATTATAATGACATCTGGAACTAGATTATATTTTTGGATAATTCCGTTGAAGGGTTGGGGGTTAAATAGGGGTAAATAGGGGAAAATAAGTCAAGCAAGCTGGTAAGAGTACAGAAATTTGAAATTCGGTGTATGTACTAGAATATGTATGTATGTACTTAAAATGAGAATGGCAAATAAGAATTTTTACTTGTTAGCATAACCAGAAGTCAGGTTATCGAAAGAGTGCAAAGATTTCATTAATATTTGTATATATAGTTTTTCCTTTAGTTCTCATAGATAGCTTTTCTTTCCGTTGTTTGCAAAATCCTATAAAGAAAATGTTTCATTACTATACCTACTGTAAGCAAACAAATAATAAATAATTCACTTTTAAACATGCATATAGTATATAGGCTCCAATACTAGTTAGCTAATAGATAGGTGACGATCTGTTTTTTTTTATCAATCAATGTCAAATATAAATATTTTATACTTATTCATGGATATTGTCTTAGTTTTGCATAGAACATCGTTATGAGTTGCTTTAGGCTTTTCTGATGAGTCCACAATAAGGACGAAAAACGTTTCAAAGGCTAAGCATTTCCAAGAAACTGAATGAGATTTTATGAAATGTAATTCATTAGAATGAAAATTTTTTTAAAGTCAAGGTACGTCAATAAATTAATCTCAGGCCTTTGTTCTCATTTTTAACTGAATTTACATATCGTAGGGGATCATGTAGATACTAGTTTAGCCTGCCTAGCCGTAGGGGACTATGTGGGATGCTAGTGTTAAAATGACAATGGCAAATAAGAATTTTTACTTGTTAGCATAACCAGAAGTCAGGTTATTGAAAGAATGCAAAGATTTCATTAATATTTTTATATATAGTTCTTCCTTTAGTTCTCATAGATAGCTTTTCTTTCCGCTGTTTGCAAAATACTATAAAGAATATGTTTCATTACTATAAGCAAACAAATAATAAATAATTCACTTTTAAATATGTACTAGAAGCCAAGGCTTCAGATTTTTTATAATAAATTTGAACCCCCCCACCACCCCTACTTCATTTTAAAGGCGTTGATAAAATAAAATTTAGATATTCACTTGAAATTTGGTACACGTATGTATTATAACATCTGGAACTAGATTATATTTTGAGATGATTCCGTTGAAGGGATGGGGGTGTAATTATAGGTAAAGAGGGGAAAATGACTAAAGCAAACTGTGTAGAGTACAAAAAATTGAGTTTTGGTGCGTATACTATATAGAAGCCAAGCCCTCAGATTTCTTTATATTTTTTAACCCCCCCACCACCACCACTCCAATAATAAAGGGGTTGATAAAATAAACTTGATATTCACTTGAAATTTGTTACACGTACGTATTTTTTGCTGAGGGGGTGGAGAGGAGTTTGTAATTGGGAAAAATCAGTAGAGCAAGCTAGTAAGACTCCAGAAACATTGTGAATGTTTAAATCAAAGATGTAACGGTAATACGGGGGCCCAGTAGCGATTTGAGTAACGCTTGAAAATTCGGCTGTTCATTGAACACGAGAGCGTTCGGTGCTGTTACATCGCATACTTTTTGAAAGATCCAAATTTGATTTTGTATTTAATATATTTTGATACGTAGAATCGTATTCTTGCATGTTTGTAAAATTTGTGTATTTGATAAATTTTGATATCCAAATTTATGTTCTTGCATTTTTACGTCTCGGCGCCGACCGACGCCTAGCGTCTTTTTTGTAAAACTTGTGAATTTGACCAACTTTGATACCTAAATTCATATTTTTGCGTTTTTACGCCTCGACTCATCCGACCAACGCCTAGCATCGTTTTTGTAAAACTCGTGTATTTGATCAACTTTTGGTGAGGATATTTCCTGCGTATGGATGGACTGTAAGACTTTATTTTTTGTTCTAAATAAAAGCCCAAATTGCTTTTGTATTCTGTTTACTTTAATAATAAATCTGTACTGGTTTCACAGACATGATCTCTATCACTGTAAAACAAAGACTACTTAATAACTACGAACAACAACCCTATTCACAGGTGAACGGCGTTGCCAGTTTTCCATTAAGATATAACTTTTAAAGAATTATTTAAGTACTCAACAACTTTGATGTTTTAAAAATGTTTCTTAAAATGTTTTCTTAACCGCTTCTCAAGTCACCGAGGTAACTCCTTGAAAATCCAGAATGATTTTGTGTAAGGTAAAGAGAAACGAGGCCCTACAGTTTATAGTGGAGTCCGAACCACATCTTGGGGATAATTTTGTAATTAATGTAAGGAGCCACTTGGGACTGGGAAAATTTTGAAGACCGTGGGAACTTTTGTCGGCATATCTCAAAGGCGGCGTCCTTTGTCGGCTTACATCAAAGGATTTACCGCCGGCGCCTGCGGGGCCATTGACCTTCGCGGTCATTAACCTTCGCTCAATGTAGACAACAGCGCGTTTGGAATTAATATACCTATGCTAATATATAATTTAACAAATGAGGATCGAGATAGCGGGAAGCGGTGTATATATTAATTATAACCCTGTTGACGCTCCCTACCCCAATGCATGATACTACGATACTGACACCCCAATGCATCGCTGTAGGCCCGGGCCGGTGCAAGAATGTATACGTGTAAACTCAAATCCAAAATATAAGCAGCATTTGCGGCTTCCTTTATTCTTATTTTGAAATAGGTGTTCGTTTGCAAGCACGTGGCTTTTATAGATTAATGTTCTTGCATCTTTACGAAACCCATTTTTTGTGGAATATTAATGTAAAGCCTATTATAATTACTCCGAGTTGTGCAACTTTTTAAATTTTTTATCCTCAGCTTAATAATAGTTGAAAATTTCTAAAATGTTTCTTTATTTCTATCCCCTGTATATTTTGCAGATTTTGTAAATGTCATGTCGGGCTTGAAAGTTAGCCAAGTTCATTTTCAATGTCTAAACGAAGCTTGCTAAGTTTCAACTTCTGTAATTTTTTTTATGACATCTGCTCCAAATATTAAAATTCCATGACCAATTATTTCCGCATACTAAAGTGCAAATATAGTCAAGAAGTTTACCTTTAAAGAGACTTGGAAGAAAATCTGGATGTGGAAGAAATGATTACTTAGGCAGCGGTTTTTTTATTATGTGAAAATTTTGACTTCATTGCCTATCCTAACGAGAGATTATTTGACTTTCGTCAGAAGTTACTGCAGGTTTATATTTAAGAAAAATTGAAATACACGAAATGTTGACAAAATTCTATGGTAGTATGTTGGTCTCTTGACTAAATGTTTTGTTTATCCTACTTTATATATTTTATCGTCAAATAAATATACAAAATAACTACTTTTTTAAGCATAAATAAAAGCACATTTAATATCTTTTCAAAATATGGGGAAAAATAAAAATTATTGTAATAAGCAACACAAAATTACGCTGTATTGATTTCTTCTCCTCAAGCGACTCCATTCAACTAATAATCAACCTAAATTGCTTATAAGCACACTTCATATTCTCTCTATAATACATACTTCATTAGTTTTCTAAATGCAAAAAATATTGGTAACTTTCGGCATAATAATAATTAGATACTACACATATTTTATTTATATAATATATCGTAACTCTCAGCAGAATTTTTAAATATTTCAAAGTTAAAATTCGAACGGGCGCCTATGAATATCATGGAACTTCTAAGTAAAAAGGGATAAAATGAATGCGCCGCTTACGTACTACACCAATAGTAGCTGAGACGGTAGTGATAGACGAAGTATTCGGAGGGAGCGTATGTTGTTGCTCTTACATCGTTCGGTTGATACGTCTGGCGATGCGCGGGGTAGGGAAAGGGTACTGGCGATCTTTGCTTGCATATAGCTTAATAGCATTACCTCTTAACAATTGCAAGTTTATGTATCAACTTAGAATATCGTACAGAACTCAGAAGCAATATGCCAGCTACACTTATAAATGCACATGGTTCAGAACCGAATATAAGTGACGATGTTTGGACAATATTTTCTTTAAGTATTTATTGTTCAGATAAAAATTGTGAAAATCGAAAATATGAATGTGTTAAAGAAGGCCTAAAATGTTGTAACGAGTGTAAATGTCGTAGTTGAAATACTGTTATTTAAAAATTTCGATGAATGTACAGACGAACTAGAATGCTTTTAACGCAGGGCCTACGTAACTAAATACTCATTTGTCAATAGCAAAATAGTTGCAAAAAAATAAAGTTGTTTTATTCCTGCGTCTTGGTTTATCAATCAAAAATGTGTAATATTAATAACCTACTTTACTTATTAGGTAGGTACTTACTTTATAACAATGATTTATATTTACCTGCTGTTAAATATTTTTTACCTTAAAACAACAAAAGGTAGGTTTATACCTTAGGTTCGTACCTATTTTGGAGCTGTTAATAAAAGCCCGATTAGTACACATGAACCTAACAACCGTAGTCCGCAGGCAGTAAGCAGCAAAATGAGTGCCGGGCGCGCAAGAATATGTTTTAGCCCGTTTTAAAAAAATCGCTGACTACATACTATAACCTGCACATCAAAAATTAAGATTCTAAAAACTTTTTTCATATATTAGCCTCAATTTGTTCACAGCATGTATATACATATTTTCATAAATAAAAATTTTTCTCGATTGCTGAAAAATACATTCACGAAAATAACTTTAAGTTTGCTATTATTTTAACAATTAAAAAAAAAAATTATAATCACATTGTACATAGTTAGAAGTGTTATTATTAAAGAATCACACCAAGTCTGGTTTGGTTCTACGCCAGTTTTTTTCTCTCGGAAACTAAGCGACTTTGCTTCCCAATTTTACTCGTCTAACTGAGATTCAAATGATCCGGGGCTATATCTTCCCAAAAGTTTGTGTGCCCAGCTTGCATTTTGAATTAATTAATCTAAATTAAGCTATCGAAACTTAAATTTACAGTATGTAAAAACTTGGTAATAAATTACCTCAACTATCTGGCTTAGTGATCTGATAAGTTTCTTTCCAGGACTATTACCCATGCCCTAGATAAAGGTCTCAGAGTCAGGGTGTCAGGGTATATCTTTTAGTGTGTTATGTAAAATAGTAACAAAAATCCGAACGTTACCAATGTTGTTAAAACCTACAGTATCAACAGAGGCGCCTTTAGGACTAGGCGCACTAGGCGCGCGCCTAGGGCCCCACTTTTCCAGGGGCCCCCATTTCCCGATATATTGAGGTAAAAAAGCGATGTAAACATTTTATTTCTTTGTTATGTCGTTATTTATTTTCGCTTTACTGATAGCAATAATGATATTTACAACTATCATGAAATACATTTCTTCCCTTTTCCATATCATCCTCAACAGATCTCAATTGCAACAAAAATGACAAAATAAGAATGGTTCACGAACATTTGTCGTTTATTTACATTTTATATCATTTGAACTTGAAATCATTTTATAGTTCTTTCTTTGCATTTCAATTTTTTTCATATTTCAATGTAGAAGTCTATAGGAATTTATTGTTTGTGTTTATCGTGTTTGAATATTCTTGAATATTCATTTTTTTAAATCTTTATTCACTGTATCACACTGAAAAAAATATGTTCGTAATATTAATGAATCGATTCATCGACTGAAAAGTGATGAATCCGTTTATTAATATAATGTACGTTTACATAGTAACAATAAATGTGTACATTGTATTAATGAACATATACATTATATCAATAAATAGATTCATAAATTCTCAATGAACTTTCATTCACTGAACATATTGTTTCAGTGTATTAAAAAAAGATGCAATCAATTAACAGACCAATTTGGCAATTCCTCAGACGTTACTATTTAAGTTTCGGCAGTCAGCACGTGCCAGATGACGAATCAGCTTTTCGGTATATTTTACATTAATGAAAATAAATCTACTGATAATGATTATGCGAAAATTCAAGAACCTGAGACAAACAATCTAGAGAACCCGAGAAAATAACTGAGAATATTTTGATTTTGAAACCAGTCTTAAGGACTGCGAACAGGAAGAACCATTAGGAAACGATTCTAGTGAATCTGGTGATGATGAACAAATAGAAAAAGAATCTGAAAATAAAGAAAATTTGGAAAAAGAGTATGAGGATGCAAAACAAGCTAATAATCAGTGCACTGCAATGATCAATGCATTAGTATCAACCTATAGAGTCGACATAGATTCCGAGCTATCTCCAGATAAATTGCATCAGTTTTTGATATATGTCGGCTTAAATCGCCTGCTGAAATATATAAAGGACCAGTCGATAGTTCTGAAACTTGGAGAGAATGTTATCCTGGGCCCCCTGATTAAAATTTCCTTTGACCGAATTCGATTTTTGACCTAGAGACGATTGAAACTGTGAGCATCTGCGAAGGTCTGCTTAAATGTTCCATAAAAATTCTGAAAATATTCAGACTCATTTTTTAGAGAAAATAAACATCTTTTGTTTCTTGGTGTTTTTTTTCAAAGTGCTTCCTTCTCCTGGAAAAAAATAAAACAGAAAAAAATATTTTTATGCAATTTTTTTACGGGAAAAGGGAGCACTTTGAAGAAAAAGTTGAAGGGGCATAAGCTGATTATTTTTACCTAAAGAACTTGCCTGAATATTTTGAGATTTTTCTGAAGTAGAAAAAAATAAAATTTTAGGGAAATTCTTGGTCAAAATTATTTTTGTCTAAGAAATTCTGAAAACCGGTAGGCGTGTTCTTTGAACAAAAATAAGCATTTTTTGTCTCTTGGTGTTTATCTTCAAAGTGCTTCCTTTTCCCGTAAAAATACAAAAAATATTTTTGTTTGTTTGTTATTTTTTTCTGGGAGAAGGAAGCACTTTGAAAAAAATACCAAGAGACAAAAGATGCTTACTTTTCTTCAAGAAATGAGCATGAATATTTTCAAAATTTTTATGGAACATTTACGCAGACCTTCGAAGATGTTCACAGTTTCAGTCGCCTCTAGATAAAAAAATCGAATTCGGTCGGACTGGTGGTCAGAGAGAATTTTAATCAGGGGATCCAGGAGAATATTTTCCCCAAGTTTCAGAACAATCGACTGAAACCTATTCTTACTATAAAAAAACTGCAGAGTCCTTTATTCTCAATGTGTTGCAGGCGACATTTTTTAATGTTGAAACCCTTTTGTGTATATACTTGACCATTCCTGTCAGTAATCCCTCATGTAAACGCACTTTTTCGGCGCTCAAAATAATTAATAACTACCTACGAAGTACTTCGGGGTAACAGCGACTTCAAAATTTGTCTCTTCTGGATACTGTATCAGAGGAAACACAAAACTGTGATGATATCAAACGTTCAAATTGACAAGTTTTCTAACATATGAAGCCGGAAAAAAATAATATGATAATATGTATATGTAAAAATATACTTGCCTTCAAATCTTGCATAATATTTTTTTAATCGAGGGGCCCTCAAATCTCACAGCGCCTAGGGCCCCAATTTACCTAAACGCGCCCCTGAGTATCAAGGCATAAGGAAGAAGTGTATTTTATATTTTTATATAATGGAAGAAAACCGTCTGAGGACGACATTCTATATACCGAGGACCCCGAGATCGCCAAACATAAACTGGACCGGTACTTAAAATATTGGATGAACTGATAAACAAATCCTTAGTTACCAAACACATCTCCTGGCTTAGATACTTCGTTTTATTGTTTTAATTTTTTTACTATTTGTGTACTTATTCTGCAAATGTAGAACCCGTCGAAGAAGTCTAGATAATTAGATTATGTAAGTCATGACGTTATTAGAGTGCCTATTGTTTTTTTTTGAAATAAAATGTTTCGACATTGGCCCCCAAAGAATTTTATAGTTTCTTAAAGACAAAGAATTAATCAAATAGCTACTAACAAACCACGCGATGGGTCCACGAAGTGGCGAAGCTATGGCATAGCACGGTTGTGCAATGAACAAAGGCCCAAACCTCAAACTGGGACAATTTCATTCACAAACTATAAACTGACAAACTTAACTTAAAGTAAAAGTTAAGGATGTGTTGTTTTAGTGTTCTTTTTGGTTTTGACTGGACTTTTACCCACTAAACAATACGTCAGTCATAGATATCATATTGAACAAAAATTTCCCACACCCCATATCTCCTATTTCACTCCCCCTCTTATCCTCTGACCATAACCCTGTACACTTTACGATTCCCGACAACGACAGAAATGTAATGGTGAGACGCACATATAACTATAAATCCACAAACTGAAAACTTGTTAGGCAAATCATAAACCAAATTTAAAAATTAATAATAAAATTTCCTCTCCTAGAGAAATCGACGAGGAAGTGGCTAGTATAAAGGAAATTATTAACATGCAAGGGATCGCACCACAAAAACAACAATTTTAAAACCGCGAAATGAAATCATCCCTGACGAAATTCTAAGATTAATTACATTTAAAAATAAAATTCACCGACTATGGCAGCGTAATAGACAGACGCCGGATGTTGGACCTCAATCCAACATCCGGGACAAACTAGCAAAGCACAGGGAGGAGTCCTGGAACGACAGAATCGAGGCTCTGTCGAGAAAGGACAACTCCCTTTGGAAGATGTCCCGATTATTTAAAAGGCCATTTTCTGCCATCCCAACATTATTACACAATAATGTAACTTATTACCGTGACAATGATAAAGCTTAAATACTAGCCACCTTCCTACAATAAAACAACGTAGCCTCAGAAAACGTCTCACCATTTCACGACGAAGTAACCCACGACTCCAGACATGACACAAATCCCTCAAAATAAATTTTCCAAAATAATTACAAATCCGGTAGAATTAAAAAAAATCATTAAAACATTCCCAAATAATAAAGACCCCGGTATCGACTCAATCCCAAATATTGTACTTAAAAATTTAACCGATAAGATGATGTGCCAAATTATGTATATAATTAACGCAATAATCAGATTGCAATATTTTCCTAAAAATTGGAAGGTGGGCATCATAATCCCCATTCTTAAGCCAAACAAGCCACCTCATAGTCCCTCTAGTTATCGCCCAATTTGTCTGTTGAACACTCTCTCGAAATTAACCGAGAGGGTGTTTCACAGAATATTGACTAAAATAATCGACAAAAAAAGGTTAATTCCGGTTTTTCAGTTTGGTTTTCGAAGGGGACACAGCATCACCTATTCACTATACAGGGTGATGTAGGATGTCTACCATTCATATAATCGCAAGCAGTGTACAGTTTTGTTGCTCCTGGACATCGAGAAAGCCTACGACACTATCTGGCACAATGGCTTAATATACAAACTACAAAATATATGCAAACTACCGGAATATTTAGTCACTTTATAAAAAGCTACATTAGAATGCGTTATGTTACGGTAAACGTAAACAATTGTTATTCAACAGAAAAAATTATGTCAGTAGGAGTCCCTCAGGGGGCTATACTTTCTCCCCTCTTATACAACTTATATACTTCTGATATACCTACTATACCTACCTCTAAAATGTTACTATACGCAGATGACACCGTACTCTACGGGCAATCCTTCTACGCGCAGACCGCAACCCAAAAAGTGCGGCGTCATCTCGCTGAAATTCTTAAATTTTACCACAAATGGAAAATAAAAATAAATCACTCCAAGACACAAGACAATTACGTTTAACCGCAAATTCACTAATATCGGACATTTTCAAAATTAAAAATAGACGGACAGGAAATCGAGGAGCACAACAGAGTTAAATATTTTGGGGGTAACCCTAGATAAAAGACTCTGTTTTGCTCCCCACATTACACAGACAATTAACAGAACATACGCTAACCTCGGTAGACTGTATCCTCTTGTCAACAGGCGGAGCAAGTTATCCATAAACGACAAACTAATGTTATACAAAGTCATATTCCGGCCACTCATGACTTATGCGTGTCCGGCATGGAACTTGATCTCCGCTACTCAGTGCAAGAGACTGCAAGTTACACAAAACAAACTTTTACGATTACTTACGAACGCCGA
This sequence comes from Stenurella melanura, assembly GCA_963583905.1. Classification (NCBI taxonomy): domain Eukaryota; kingdom Metazoa; phylum Arthropoda; class Insecta; order Coleoptera; family Cerambycidae; genus Stenurella; species Stenurella melanura. The sequence goes on from OY757318.1 coordinate 69,027,476, forward strand.
CAGATACACACCGATAACTGAACTACACAGAGCCACAAACATCTCCCTAATTAGGGACTTCATAGACGAGACGGCCCAGGCTTTTTTTTCCAACAAATTCAGTTATCGGAAATTACAGCCGACATTACAGACGTATGAATACACGACCACCCAACACATACACACACCCACACACACACACACACACCCAGATAGCAAAAACATAAACTTATGTTATTCCTAAGATATTCCTACAGAATATTTCATTATTCTTAGAATAACACGAAAATAATTATTATCTTTTAAGGATATTCCTAGAAGTAACAAACGGTACAACTATATGTCTCTTTAGAATAATTTCGGAATAATTCGCACAGTATTCTCTGGAGAATCTAGAATAGTTTGAGAATATATTTTTATGGTTAATCATAGATTATATTTTCAAGTTATCTTTATACTAACCCCAAACTATATGTGCATAATATTAAATTATTCTTAGGATATTTTTATGTTTAATCTTGGATCATATTTTCAGGTTATCTTTATATTAATGCAGAATAATATGTAATATTTTTGACCATTACTTTTTTCCTTAACACGTACATTTAAAAAACTATAAGACTACCTAAGTAAAACTATAACAAGACTATTACTAGAGTTTCCACTCAATAATTCCATTCGTTTCCAAAATTGCTAGATTAAAAACTACGAAATAGGAAGATTAGCATACCTAATCTTTAAATTTAAATCTAACTATTTTGCAAACTGAAATTATTGAGTGAAAATTCATAGCAATAGTCTTGTTATGGTTCAACTTGGGTAGTCTAATAGTTTTTAAAATACACGTGCTAAGAAAAAAAGGTTATGGCCAAAAATAATAAAAATTTCCCTATCGCATGTTTCTTTTTAGGAAATGACCTACAAGAGTAACTACAAATATTTTCATTTTGGAATAATTTGTTATACAGAAGGTCAAATACGGACATTTTTAACTTATTCTTTAAAAAATACAATAATTACATTTCAGGCAGTTTATAAATATTTTAGATAAGGAATATATAGATTACATAAAAGCAAAATAAGACACTCCTAATAATTGGGTTAAAGATTTATTTGTTAAATATTTACTCTCGTAACATTTTCTAAAATTCCAATAACGGAACAAAACTTAAATATTAAATTCAGTCGTTGGAAGAAGAATGATATAATAAATATACACTTCAGTCCATGTAGGTCTCTGCTAGCTTATTTGAAGAATGCAAAGGCTACTACTTACTAGCGGTTCTGGTTTTTCTTTAGTTAGCCATAAACTTCAATTTGTTTTGAAGTGACCTCAATATTATTTTTTTAAACTGCATCTGAAATTGAACATATACCATATACCCATACATTTTATAGCATTAGACAATTAAGCAGTGTAATATGGAGAAATTGGATATGTCAACTTTTGTTTCATAATGCCTCACACACATTCACACTAAATAGAACAGAAAAAAATATGTGCATGTATAAAACCGTAGCCTTACCAATAATCACATTGCATAAAATAGAATCTCCAAAGGTTTTCTTCAGTCTCTATGCCCATGTAAAGTAAATAATATTAAAACATCCCCTGAGATAAGTTTTGTCAAAAATCTTCTCCACCCTCAATACGTTCCACCACCCAATCTCGCCAGATTATTCACCTGTTAATAAAAAAACAGAATTGTTTACTACTTTACTATAACTTTCATTTATAGACATGTGCTAATGGTACTTTATAAACCACGAGCAAATCTTTAAAAACAGAACAATATACGCATCTGAATTTAAGATTCCAGCACGGGACAGATAACGTCCAAACTGATTAGTAGGTCATTCTTCGTATTTGTTGGTTTTTTTAAATAATAATGCGTAAGCGAAGAATAAATTAGGTACCTAAAATATGTAAACATTAAAAGTGACACTGACCTAGTAATAAGTTTAGCCAAAGATCAATCGGAAGCGTACTGCTTATTTTCAGTTAAATATAATATTGCCTACCATATAATACTTATTTAACAGACACATATTTAAAAAAAGGATTGTTGTGTAAAGAAGTGAAGTTTAATACCTATTTTCTTCCTAATAACGGAAACAAATATTCATTTTAAAACCAGCTAAAATAGCTTTATAAAGTTAGGTTAGGTTAATTGATGTTGATGGCGTGACAAAAATGATTTGTCTATATCCAAGATACATATATATTTAAATAGACAAAAAATTTATCGATTCACTTACCTTCTTTAATTGTTTTTTTTATTGCACATAATCGCAAACATAACGAACAATGAAATAAAACAAGTAAACCCCAAATTGTCAAGCACGAAGCACTCCATATAAACCTACGATTTCACGAGTAATCTGTGTACGATTTACACGCCTGAGCAACATTTCGCGGTATTTTTTAATAAAAAGTTCCCTTGTGTTGGTGTGTAACTACAAAAAGTGATATTTTATTTTTTTACTTTTATTTGAATAATACTTTCCTGTAATAATTCAGATAATAACAAAAAAATCGAATTTATGCGGAACACTCATGAATATAATAAATTAAACCTGCTGTATGGGTACATCAGAAAATTTATGAAACAGCCTTATTTAAAAAACGTACATATAAAAATGTATAATAGGTATATACTTACAATACCTACTTGTTACATAAGTCATCGAAAGTAAAATAATGGATATAAGACGACATAAACATTTTACCATACTTTCTATATACCTACATTATTTTCAAAATTAATAGTCAAAAGCTAACCTATTAAATTATTTATAAAATATATTTCAAACATATTCTATACTTCTCTTATTAAAATATTTTTATCATATTATTTTATGAAGTATTTTTAAAATAATAATCCAAAGATAAGTTTTGCAATTATTCATAAAATATATTCAAAATATATTCCATACTTACGTATTTCAATTATTCTAATGTTATTTATTAGAAGATATTCTAAAAATAATAATAAATTATTTGGTTATTCAGAGTATAATTTAAAGATATTTTTTATAATTAATCGAATAAAATTTTTTGGGAGGATTTTCAGGTTATTCTTAGAATATCTTGTGCTATCTGGGCACACACACACACATGTACATTATAGTTGATATAGTCTACTGGGATGATGACGCAAATTGTTGTGGCAACTTATTAGGAAGCTGAATGAATATTGCCTGCGAATTAATGTATGCTGTCATTTGTAGAAAACTAAATTTGTCATGCGAAGAAAATTTTTCTGTAGAAATATGCTGTTCTACTTCGAAATAAATAAACGCGACTCCGAAATTCTTTGAATTTGATAATGTTGAAAACTATTAAAAAAATATAACAGGGTTCCCAGCAACATAGAAAACCGGGAGAACCGGGAAATGTCAAGGAAAATTAAGGGAAATCACAAAATCTTAGTAATTGTCATTTTAATAAAACCACTGGAAATTGATTAGACCCAGAATCAAAAGTTAATGAAATATATTTTTAATTAATTGAGTTTTACTAAAATAATTCGACTTCATCAAAATCCAATTTCATGTTCACCGGTTTTAATCCTCGACCGCCGCGTTGGTCGACACAGCTAACCGAAGTAAATTCGCCAAAAAACGCTTTTCGGTTGAGCTAATAAATGACAGATGTCACATACTACCATCTTCGGCATCTTCATACTAGAGTTGTAAAATGGATATTTTTATGTCTATGTGAAAGTGAATAAATACATCATTTTAGTTGTTTGTAAAATAAGGTAGGTATGAGTAAAAATTGAATAAACAGACATGAAATATAATTAGATGTATTGACGGTTGCATCATTTTTTTTACAGAATAATGCATAGAAAAAAATGTGTGTTTAACCCGGATTGGGTCAACGAAAAAATTAATCCTGAGTGGTATAAAGTGTTTAGTAATGTACAAAAGGTTGTTTTTAAGGCACGGTGTAAATTATGCAATAAGTGCATTGATTTAAGCAACATGGGAAAGCAAGCTCTCATTAATCACGAAAGGAGTGGAAGCCGCAAAAAAAAATTGAAATGGCCTTTCAAAACAACAAAATTAACTTCAATACAAATCAAAATAATAAAATACAAGTAGATGGAAGGATACAGTTGAATGTTGCGTCAACTTCTACAGCAACAGTACAATAAACACAATATACTATTTTTAATTTTGTTTTGAGCTCACAGGTAAATAATAAAATATACTATAAAAATAATCAATCAAATTATTAAAAAAAATAATTATATTATTAGGTAACAGATGCAGAAATATTATGGTGCTTAGGTAAATATAATTGCTACAAATATGAGTTACAACTCGTGTTGTACATCAATACCTGTTAAAAAACCGCGTTTCCAGACAGCAAAATTGCCAAGAAAATGTATTTGGAGTACACTAAGTCTTCCTACGTAATAAGTTATGTACTGGCTCCATATTTTAGACAGAGTTTAGATGACACTCTTAGCCAGTGCGATCACTATGTTGTGTGCTTCGATAAAGCGTTGAACAAAATAGCGCAGTCTGGACAAATGGATATTTACATAAGATTTTATGATACAAATAAAAACAAGGTAGAGACAAGATTTTTTACTTCAGTTCTTATGAAGTATACAACAGCGGAGGATATTCTGAAATTATTACATTGAAATCGAATTTTACAAGTAGAGTATCAATTATTTAATTTTTTTGTTTGTTATTTACTGTATTATTTTAGATATCCACGGATGGACCCAATGTTAATTGGAAATTTTTTTCTTTGATAAAGGAGCGACAAACTCAAGTTACAGACAAGAACATTTTAGATATTGGATCTTGCGGTCTTCATATTGTCCATGGAGCTTTGCAATATGATCACAAGGCTTGCCATTGGCAAATGAATGAGTTTATTAGAGGCATTTACTACCTGTTTAAAGACTCCTCCAAGAGACGGACTGACTTTAAAGTTCTTACCAAGTGTGAAAAATTCCCAAAAAAATGTTGCATTACTAGATGGGTTGAGAATGCAAGTGCAGCCAAAACAGCACTTGAAATAATAGATAACATAAAACTGTATGTCGAAGATAAAAAAACAAAATTACCTACAAACATTTCAATAAAAAATGTAAAGATAGGTGATAAGCTTATTAGAGCAAAGCTTGACATTTTTTTAGCTGATTGCATCATTGTTAGAACCTTTTTTTAAAAAATACCAAACAAATCAACCCATGCTGCCCTTTCTTTATGATGACTTAGAAAGTTTATTACGAAGTTTACTTGTTAGGTTTTTAAAACCTGAAGTAATGAAGTACTCATTGAACAAATTATTGAAACTGGATTATAATGACAACAAGTTTCATAAAAAAATTAACGAAGTTGAAGTGGGTGTTTGCACCAAGAAAATGTTAGAGAAAACTGTAAATGAAAAAGAAAAATTTTTATTTTTAAAAAAGTGCCAAATATTTTTTAAAGCATGTGTAACAAAACTGATAGACAGGTGTGTGACAAGTCAGAGTATTCTAAGTTTATCATACAGTTCAATGAAGTATTAGTTAAATATTCAGATGAAAGATTAGACACATTTTTTTCTAATTTATTAAACAAAAGTCCTGATTTTAAAAGTTTGTGGGTTGTTTGCAAGTTGATTTTAATTATATCCCATGGTAATGCCGATGTAGAAAGTGGATTTTCTATAATTAAATATTTGTTATTGGAAAATCTACATGAGGAAACTCTAATTAATCAAAGAATTATATAAGACCATATAATAAATTGTAGTGGAATACATAATATCGTAATTACAGACACGTTACGAAAATCTGTGAAAAACTCGTATTCCAAATATAAAACGTCGTTGGAAAGTAAAGGAAATCAGAATCAAGTTATGAGTGAAAAGAAAAATTAAAAAGACAAGCTCAAATGGAGATTCTAAATCTAGAAACAAAGAAGAAAAAACTGGAATTAAATGTAGAAAAAAAAAGCAGACTAAATAAATAAAGAAATTGAGGATTTAAGAAGGTACGTGTAGGTATATAGGTGCATGTTATATTTTGGTAAAAATGTTAACAATATTTTAGTTTTTCATAATATGATTTGATCTCTCAAAATGTGATTTATTTTAAGTTACAAAACTAACTTTTCACCACTGTGATTTTAATAGTAGGTACCTAAATAAAATATTTAAAAACACTTTGCTGGATTTTACTTGAAATAGTCCTGGAAAACCTGGAAAAGTCAGGGAATTTGAAAATTGAAATGTGCTGGGTACCCTGTATAAGTATATATATTGCTGTATATCCACACTGTGGAACACTACCCAAGTATCGTGTTTGAAATCATAAATAAAATTCACAAATTTGTATGTATTTTAGAAAATAATCATAACAGTTTTACTTTAACGAATCATACAGAAGCAGGAGTATCTATGGTTTATTTAATTGATTCAAGTTCACTTATTCTCAGCGAGTAAGATGCAGAGAATGAAACTTGATATTGAATACGAACAAAATATTTAAATAAACATAAAATGAAGTTATTTTAGTTTAACAAGGTTATTCTAAATAGTATATAATAAAACATGAACTTATAGAGAATCACAATCTCATTTAAAATGATTTAGAATGAAATTGGAAAACAAAAAAGTAAATTTTATAAAATCTGACATGCATGTCAAAACCTCAGGGCTGAAAATCATATTTTGTGTAGAAACACTGTAAATCTACATAAAATGAATATTGAATGAAAGACTATCAACAGTAGTTGCAGTGCAGCGTAATTATTTTAGAAATAGTAAGTCCATATATTACAAAACACTGAATGACATTTTAAGTTTTCAGATATTTTCAAATATCATTGCAGAAAGGTGTTTTGTAAATGATATTTCACATCATGCAGAAAGAAAGGACTAATAGTATGATGTTAAATGTTTGTTGGCGTATCAATTTCTTGTTTTAGTTTATAATATAAGTATTCTGTCAGTATGGAAACTGCAGTACATTTTTAACTACTAGCATTTTGTGTTTATCATTGCTATTCATCTAAATGTATGAATTAGTATTTATTTGAGATTGGAATTGTTAATTGTAGTTATAAGTAGATTTTAAGAAAGTGTATGTAATATGTCAATATATTTCGAGTAATTATAATTATTCACTTAATCCTGAAAAGTAGAATAAGAAACTTATCAGGAAAAATAAAGAATTAAAAACAGTATTCACTTAAGGTAAAGAACAAACAAAACTGAATAGTTTAAATTTTATTTATAATTAAAATTAAATTTTGAAATATTAGATCAAAATAGAAAAAAACAATTGAAATATTGGAAATTAACCCATTGAAACGACTAAAAATAACAAATCAGTTGATCAGACACCGCTGAACAGCGAGCTGCGAGAAATATTCATCCTCGAATAATTAATAAATTGAAAAGAGAAGAAAAGTGGTGAATAATTTAAAGGTTAGAAAATTACAATCCAGATATATTGATATCAAGAATAAATTGTAAAAGTTGATTAAATATAAGAAGTGAGTATACTTTGAAAGTATTACGAAGTAGATTATCCGGAAAGCAGATTTAGAACAGGGAAGTATTTGTTAATCCAGTTAGCAAATTTATATGGTGAAGAAATTTCAAACGTCAAGCAAGTGATAGAAATATTTCAAGGAAATCTTGAAAATAAATTGGAGGTTAGAAACAAACGTCAATCCAGTAAAGAAGAAGAAGAAGAAGCCTTGAGAGGTTAAAAAGTCAGTCAAGTGACATAATATTTCAAGGATCATAATAACCAGTTAGAGGTTATAATATAACATTACTCGAGTCGAAAGAAAGACAAGGTAAAGCTTTACTATATCAGAAATCCATCGTACATATTTATTTTAAATAAAGGCCATATTTATCATTTTAGTTAAGTTAGATTTTGTTATTTAAATTTGTTAATTACATTCCAAGTTCAAATTTGTTAATAAATTAATACTTTGTTCGTTCAATACTGAGTTTGATTTATTTAGATTGTTATCTTGATCAATGAGCATTTATTGAACCGACTTCGTTGGACCCTGAGTAAGAGTCATTCTATAGATTGTAGATGGTCATGCTAATGGTGTTCTATAGTCTATAATATTAACAGCTTTTAAGAAACTGTTTGGCGCTCAATAAAATCATTTCAATTTACTTTCAAAAAGTAATTTCGAACGTATAAAAAATAAAATAGATATCAGAATATAGAACATTTATGGCTTGTTAACGTGGAGCGATCAGGAAAGCGATTGAATAAATACAACTTGAGAATAGTTTATCATTTCAAGCATACATTTGAAAGATAATAGATCAAATAACTTATTTTGATAGTTTTGACAACAAGGCATTGTCAAATTAAAAACAAATATAATTTATATGAGGTTAAAGTCAGGTAAGACAACAATGAATCAAGAAGAAACTACACCAGGTACATCCACAGTTCCACAAACACAAGTTGGTGACACAAACACACAACCAGACACAAACATGTTCCAGAAACTCATGGAAATGATGGGTGGAATGAAGGTACAGATGAATCAAAATAACCAAACTTTAAAAGAAGACATTAGTCAAAATAACCAGCGACTGGAAGAAAAAATGGGCAACATAAATACACAAATGGTACAGAATAACCAAACTTTGGAAGCGAACATGAATCAAAATAACCAGCGACTAGAAGAAAATATGGACAAAAATAACCAGCGACTAGAAGAAAATATTAACAAAAATATGCAAAAGCTGGAAGAAAGCAATATAGAAGTAAGAAATAAGATTGAAAATCTAGAGAATAAATGGGAGAGAATGGGAGAATCAATCAATGAAGAAATAAGTGTTAAGGTGAATGAGGCAGCAAAAGAAATAAGAGAGGAAGTAGTAACTATGTTTGAAGATGGAATGACTGCAGTAGATAGCAGAATGAAGAAACAGGAGGATAAATACGATAGCAAAATAAAAGAACAGGATAGCAAGATAGAACAGAACACGAAGTTGTTGAAGGATACCACACGTACACAATTAACACAATTACCCACACATACTTACACATGCAACAAAACACCATTTTATTTTTACGGAGATAACCGTATACACCCTAAAATTTTCATTTCACGTTTGAAACAACACATGGAAACACAACACGTAAATGCAAACCTAAAAGCAAACATACAAGACATGTTAAAGGGAGAAGCGGAAATCTGGTACTCAGTTATAATGGACAGGTTTGAGACTATAGAGGAATTTGAAGCTCTAGTCTTAAAACAATATTGGAGTGATTACACTCAGTTGAAAATAAGACAAGACCTATTTAATGGTAACTATGTAGAAAATAAAGGTATTTCTAGGGAAAATTATGTACTTAGAAAAGTATACAATATTAGACATCTAGAACCAAAATTCACAGAAAGTGAAATGGTCAGATATTTAGCTAGGCATTTTTCAGGGGATATCCAGAATGTTATTATTACGCAAAGAATTGCTAAGTTAGATGATTTGATTGATTATTTAAGAGAATTAGATGATTATCATCAGAGTTTTGATAAAAAGGCTGGTCAGAATAGGGAAAATAATAGTAGATATTATAACAAGTGGGGTTATGATCAGAATAAGAATGAAAGTGATAGAAGAGAAAGAGGTTATGTTCGTCAATATGACAATGATAGAAAGGAACGAGGGGGTTATGAGAAACGTCAATATGACAATGATAGGTATGAAAAGCAGGGTTATGAGAAACGTCAATATGACAATGATAGGAATGAAAAGCAGGGTTATGAGAAACGTCAATATGACAATGATAGAAAGGAACGAGGAGGTTATGGTCAATATAAATATGACAATTATAGAAATGAAAAGCAGGGTTTTGAGAAACGTCATTATGATAATGATTGCAGAGAGAGAGGGGGTTATGTTAAAAATAATGAGTCATATGCACAAGTGGCTAATATCAATATTCAAAGGGGAAATAGAGTAGATGAAAATACGCACTCTAATATAAATAAAATAGAAACAGCACAAGTAAATGATAGAAATAGAAATCAGGATTTTTAGATAAACTTGTTTTAAATGTAGGTAATAATTGTAAAAAAATAGGCGACTGTATAGAAAATGATGTTATATTGGGAGACGACATCTTATCAGGAAAAATGGCAAATATTGTATTAGGAGAAAGAATCCTAAAAATGGAAGGTGAAAGAATACCTCTCTGTAGTGTTAATGAATTGAATGGCAAAGGTGCCGAAATAGTTAATGAATTAAATGGCAAATGTGCCGAAATAGTTAATGAATTGAATGGCAATGATGTCGAAATAATTAATGTATCAAATGGCATAGAGTCCAATAATGATAATGAATTTTGCGGTGAGCATATAGTGGGTACCACATGTGTTCAAATAAATAATGATAAGAAGCCTGAAACCTTTCTGATAAGTCGTTACTCCAAATATGATAGAATTTTTAAAAATTTGTCTCAAAAATACAAAAATTCAATTGATTATGAACCTACAATAGCAAAGGGCTATGCGCAACAACTTGAAGTAGGTAATATTTTAAATGAAAACGAAAATGTTTTAAAATATAATGAAGAATCATTACCGGGAAGTTGTCACATGGGGATAAATTATCCATATGATCCAGGATAGATTACTCTTAAGTTATCCAAATGATCCTGAGTAGATCACTTTTAAATTGTAAATAAACTTTGACAGTGTGAATGTCACATCATGTTGTTAAAACTAACAAAATTTTCACATGTCAAAATTCTATTAGTTTAGGGGGTTTTATGCTGTATATCCACACTGTGGAACACTACCCAAGTATCGTGTTTGAAATCATAAATAAAATTCACAAATTTGTATGTATTTTAGAAAATAATCATAACAGTTTTACTTTAACGAATCATACAGAAGCAGGAGTATCTATGGTTTATTTAATTGATTCAAGTTCACTTATTCTCAGCGAGTAAGATGCAGAGAATGAAACTTGATATTGAATACGAACAAAATATTTAAATAAACATAAAATGAAGTTATTTTAGTTTAACAAGGTTATTCTAAATAGTATATAATAAAACATGAACTTATAGAGAATCACAATCTCATTTAAAATGATTTAGAATGAAATTGGAAAACAAAAAAGTAAATTTTATAAAATCTGACATGCATGTCAAAACCTCAGGGCTGAAAATCATATTTTGTGTAGAAACACTGTAAATCTACATAAAATGAATATTGAATGAAAGACTATCAACAGTAGTTGCAGTGCAGCGTAATTATTTTAGAAATAGTAAGTCCATATATTACAAAACACTGAATGACATTTTAAGTTTTCAGATATTTTCAAATATCATTGCAGAAAGGTGTTTTGTAAATGATATTTCACATCATGCAGAAAGAAAGGACTAATAGTATGATGTTAAATGTTTGTTGGCGTATCAATTTCTTGTTTTAGTTTATAATATAAGTATTCTGTCAGTATGGAAACTGCAGTACATTTTTAACTACTAGCATTTTGTGTTTATCATTGCTATTCATCTAAATGTATGAATTAGTATTTATTTGAGATTGGAATTGTTAATTGTAGTTATAAGTAGATTTTAAGAAAGTGTATGTAATATGTCAATATATTTCGAGTAATTATAATTATTCACTTAATCCTGAAAAGTAGAATAAGAAACTTATCAGGAAAAATAAAGAATTAAAAACAGTATTCACTTAAGGTAAAGAACAAACAAAACTGAATAGTTTAAATTTTAAATTAAAATTAAATTTTGAAATATTAGATCAAAATAGAAAAAAACAATTGAAATATTGGAAATTAACCCATTGAAACGACTAAAAATAACAAATCAGTTGATCAGACACCGCTGAACAGCGAGCTGCGAGAAATATTCATCCTCGAATAATTAATAAATTGAAAAGAGAAGAAAAGTGGTGAATAATTTAAAGGTTAGAAAATTACAATCCAGATATATTGATATCAAGAATAAATTGTAAAAGTTGATTAAATATAAGAAGTGAGTATACTTTGAAAGTATTACGAAGTAGATTATCCGGAAAGCAGATTTAGAACAGGGAAGTATTTGTTAATCCAGTTAGCAAATTTATATGGTGAAGAAATTTCAAACGTCAAGCAAGTGATAGAAATATTTCAAGGAAATCTTGAAAATAAATTGGAGGTTAGAAACAAACGTCAATCCAGTAAAGAAGAAGAAGAAGAAGCCTTGAGAGGTTAAAAAGTCAGTCAAGTGACATAATATTTCAAGGATCATAATAACCAGTTAGAGGTTATAATATAACATTACTCGAGTCGAAAGAAAGACAAGGTAAAGCTTTACTATATCAGAAATCCATCGTACATATTTATTTTAAATAAAGGCCATATTTATCATTTTAGTTAAGTTAGATTTTGTTATTTAAATTTGTTAATTACATTCCAAGTTCAAATTTGTTAATAAATTAATACTTTGTTCGTTCAATACTGAGTTTGATTTATTTAGATTGTTATCTTGATCAATGAGCATTTATTGAACCGACTTCGTTGGACCCTGAGTAAGAGTCATTCTATAGATTGTAGATGGTCATGCTAATGGTGTTCTATAGTCTATAATATTAACAGCTTTTAAGAAACTGTTTGGCGCTCAATAAAATCATTTCAATTTACTTTCAAAAAGTAATTTCGAACGTATAAAAAATAAAATAGATATCAGAATATAGAACAATATATAGATTTCTTTCTGTGGAATTGTTTTAAAATGAGTCACGTATATTGAACACCCCATAAGTGATTGCTGTAAATGTTTTGTAAAATTTTCATTTTCAAGTGATAAAAAGTTAATTATACCTCGAACCGGTAACAACCGCCCCGTCATATATAGGTACACTACAGAAGCTGTTATAAATTCTTTAAAAAAAGCCCTTTGGCTGTGTAAAAGTGATATGATAGTATTTTTTCGAAGATTATAATAATTGAATTCATCATAACATCATTTTGATTTTAAGGGATATGATTTTATTACTTTTGTTTTAATTTCAGACCTATATATTTTTATTTTTATTATTATTTATTGGTTTTGATAGATTTGTGTAGTTTGTAATGATAAAATGATTGCATAAAAATGTTTGCTATATAACAAGATAAATTCGAAAGCAAATGAAATGACATTGGAGCATTATCACTTTTATTGGCACTAATATTGTATATATAAAACTATTACCAATGGTATTAGATACATTATATCAAATAAAATTGAGCTGTCGGGGCATAGGGTCCAGTAAGCTGACCGAAAACGCAACAACCAAGCAGCAATCAACCAGGCCTTCAGTTTCATTTCCATACATTTGTGGCGAGCATTCCGTTAAGACGTTTGTTTCTTGTGTTTTTTTTAATATCTTATTTATTTTACCGCCCTGGCGCAGTTAGCCATATAATTCCATCACTTACCCAGAACATAAGTACACAACATACAAGTACACAACAATCATTCCTTGCGACATTCCCATATGCCGCAGCTGAGAGCTAGAATATTTTTAAGTGTTAATTTAACTTTCCTTCTGAAATTACCACTTCGCTTTGTCTTTCTCCAATATTTATCCATATTGTAATGTAACATGTCACAACAAACTGCACATAAAAATGTACGGAGCTTCAATGAAACTATAAGCGATTTTTTTAAAGGATATGAAACGGAGTAAGTTTAGCTGTATAAAGAGTTCTCTAAAGAAGGAAGATTGTAACTACATAGCTCCAAAGCAGAATTTCAGTTGAATAAACGCTTTATAAAATAGTCCTACTATACGTAAAATGCATTTATAAATAATCTATATTAGGGCTGATGTAACACAACTATATTGCTGTAAAATTTTGCTTTAAAAACCTTTAAAATTCAATGTTATAAAGCCATTATAGAGACAATGCTAAACTGTAAAACAGATGTATAAATGTTATATAGAGGTTTATGCATCTGTTATAAATATACATGGTGTGTGTCTATATAATAGACCTTACTAAGCCTTTATAGATTAAAAAAAAACTATATAAGATGCTTTCATAAAGAAGATTTATATTTATGCTGTGAACGCATTTTCTCAGCAATCTTATTCCGCCGAGTTACTTTATAAGCAATGTAGTGCTGAATAAAACTTCAATATAACTTGTTTTCTGTACAAGTTGACATACTATATTATTTATAAAGCTTTAAGCGTAATAAGAGACTGTATTACTTCGGAACGTCAATGGGAAGCTCGAGGATTACTTTCGGAGTAAGACTAACCGACAGATTAGAAGCAAGCTGTCGGATCTGCAGCAATAAGCTGCCAAACGAAATATAAGCGGGCTGAAGCGGATGCTTGTAGCGCCTAACCGGCAAAGAAGGAATTAAAACAATCGAGGGCATCTTCAACCCAGATTGTGGTGTCAATTTTGGAAAGAAGCAAACGTCTTGTGGCTTCGAACACTCCTTAAGTATAAGGACAAGCTAAATGGAGGACACCTCGACGTCGAATGCGACTGGACTCCGCCCCTGACATCGGTGATCGCTAAACAGAAACTTGAAAAGGAACCTGCAACCAAGCAGAAAGAGGGTATGAAAAACAACCGCAATGACAAATGAAAGCGTAAAAATGCGCGTGCGAAATTTCTGTCGCGGAGCACAGTATGCGAGCTTTGCATGATATTTTTGCTCAGGATAGCTCAATGAACTCATTGAACAGCCATGTCATCTACCAGGGGATAAGGTTGTGCGAGCACTGTACGGCTCTCTATGTATTTTGTCAAATTTAACTTAAACGTAAAGTGCTTTTAGAAGATATAATGCTGAACAAATCTTTTAAAATGTTTAACAATCATGCCAAAATGTCACGATTTAAGTGTAAATTATATATTTGCTCGTAACAATGAACTTATTTCTCACACAGTAGCATTTAAAAATAAAAAATATTTTGCTAAAATAATGTACTCTCAAAAGGTTTCACCCAGATTCAAAAGAAAAGATCACGCAAATCCCTTCAAAATATATTCCCTTGGGAATTCTGTCTCAATGTGTTTCTCACGAAAGAAAATGTTCAGAGCAACATACTGTCACTGATCAGATACACGACCAGTTTCAAGTTACACACGTTGTTGTCCCAAATTTGTTTAGTCGCAATAATATCAAGTCAATATGAGGCCCTTCCCAAAATATTTTTAATATAGGATCAATGAAAAGCTATTATATTGAACCTAGTAAATAATTGGCACCCAACTTGCAGGCGAGAGAACCAAAATACACAATAAAATCGAAATAATTCAGGTATACAGATGATCTAAACGATAACCTTGCCAAATATTTTGAATTTTTAAAAAAATTTAAAAATAATCTGGGTCGGTTTAAAATTAGTAATAAACAAATTGAAAAAAACAATGCCGATCTATCAGAAGAATATTTGCAATTTTTGAATTTATTGCATCAAAGTTTTAATTCATAGGTACATAACAAAACAAAAATAAACACATCATTAATCTACTGCAGTTTAACGCAAAAAAACAGAAATAGAATTGCTGCTAAGCACGGAGCATTGAGACCTGTAGTCTCTGTGAAATTAACATTAAATCATATCATTCCCTTTCCACTCCTGACTACGACGCGACATGCGACAGGTTTGTTTTGGTCTTGAAAAATACCAGTCGTCGGATGTCAGGAACATGCGCAGTTAGTAAGTTCAGGACGCGTTTTACTAACTGCGCATGTGCCTGACGTACTCGGACAGGCTATTTCTCAAAACCAGAACAAACCTGACGTTTATGGCTTCGATAGGCTTGGATGGCCTGGGGACGTCACCGCGGTTCTAGTCAGAAGGTCACTGAGTTATAAGAAAAGAAGAACCACTCACGCGGTCAAAAGTGGCATCACTTCGCCATCTTGTTACTGCACTTCCATCAAATAGTTTGGTTCCGTGCGATTTATCGAGCTTATTTTCGCAGTTTGTTAAATTTTAGACAATGGACACTAAATTGACAATGGTGTAATGTGCTACAATTTTTTAGGTAGGGTGTTGGGCTTTAACTTTCTATATACACAGGTCAGCACTATTGCCTGCTAGATTACCTCAGTATAAAGTTAATTTTGAAACTATAGTTTTTAATCGAAATTATTATATAAATAAAAATGATGAAAGTGGACAAGATTACGCGCACCAAAGGCGGCTAACAGTGCGAATTCGTCATCTTACCTTCAAGAAATATATCTTACATTTTTTTATATTGTTTTAGCTTAGATAATGAGTAGAAAACATGTTCGAAAATATACTACACAATCCTGAAGTAAATAGAATATGAGAATAGCCAATAAGATATATGACCAGGACAAGTGTAACTTTTACTACAGAAAGATATCACATGTACCGTCCTAAAGTTCCAGGACGCTACAGAATAAATATAATTTAATTATGGGGTTCTTAAAACAACTATAATAGCAGATGCTTTAAATTTATTTACATTTTGTTCACAGAAAGTCCTAAAGCTGCCGAGCGTCCCCCGTTTCCACTCGAAGATTTGTCTATCGCCAGTATAAATATCAATAAACTTGAATTAACTTTAGAACATACACCGAGCGCCATCTGTTATTTTACAAGCAAACCAACCGATTATTAAAGAAGACATTCTAATTAAATTTAGAACATACACCGACCGCCATCTGTTATTTTACAAGCAAACCGCCGACTCAAGCTCATTAGAAATCTATATAATATTGGCAAATATTTAAGAACAAACTTTAATTATTTAAATGAATAGAAATTTAGTAACAAATAAATAACTATTAATGGGAAGTAAAATAGTGCAATAATTAAGTAGATTTTATAATAAAAACAGAATTTCAAGTAAACACTTTTTATCATTTTGCGGTTGGCAACAATTGAAAACTATTTTAACGGAGAAAATAAATTAGGCATTTCCTATTCTTGAAGCGAAGAACAGAGACGTTCTAGAGCTGTACTTGCCGCAGATTTAAAGCCTCAAATTCCTGGAGATAGGTATGAGGTGTTAATGACCAGCCAATGTTAAGCACCAGTTAGACGTCAATGTCAAGTATCGGTTGATGGTCAATGTTAAGGACCGGTTGGATGTCAATTTTGGTGATCAGCTTAATGGTGATGGTCCTGTTAGGATAAACCTGATTAGCCCAAAAGGGAATTTGTATTGTCCATATCCACGCATGTCACTGGATATGGGAGCTTGAATAGCGACGATTGAAGTAATCGAAGTCTAGGTTTCAATAAGTATCGGTAATCGAAGCAGAACAGAGGAAGGGGAAGAGAAGATTTGAGTGGGACGAGGCGCTCCGGCAGTTTAAGAAAAGAATATCTGTGGTGAGAGTATCATTCTCAGTTGAAAATCAACACGCTCAACTTCTAGTGAATTTTTTTAGTAACAGTATATAATTTATAGCCTTCAGCACATGTAACATTTTATTATCTTTAACTTTTCATCGGCCGTCAGCCTTACAAAATTCTTATTCCTACATATGATTTATGTAAGGAAGGTAGCTACCCTCTAAATTTCCATTTTTGTCAATCAAATATCTAAATTTCTATACAAATCAAATATTTACAATTTCTAGTTTTTGTCATTCAAATTTAATATACAACTTATTTTTTACATTGTGTTTTTATAATAAATTTTCAATTAATTCATGATACCTATGTAATCCATAAGGCCACTGAATAGCCACAGTTTTACATATTGATAACCAGTAAAGCATAGGTATTGAGCAATTGGCTATTGGCGCCTAACAAAATACAAAATTTTCAATAATTTTCGAACCACGACCTAGCCTCCACAACATAAACGAGAACCGGGTAGTTTCATCATTCCTAAACCACTCAGGGGCAGGAATTGATGTTACACACATACCTGAACTAACTTAAAGAATATGTGAAACTGGTCGACAAACAACTCTGCCTGATATTGCCTCACGATTAGGATTAAAATGAATCTCAACAAGTGCCGAGCAATATACAATTACGGTCAACTCCCAATAAAGAAAACTCCAACATTTCAGACCTTTACTTCAATTACTAATAGTTAATAGTCAAATGCTCTAGAAAAAAATAACTTTTCTAGCAATTTCGAGCACTCCAGTAACACTAACGCGTTAGAACAAAAATTATTGGAAAAACTTGAAAGAGAAAATGAAAACATTTAAAGAAAAAACCAATGAACGAATTGGACAATCTGTAATAACTGGGGTTTTATTCCCCTAATTACATAATTTAATCAGACATTACCATTGGCAGAGTACGGAGTGTCCCAATCACTTTGCAAACTCCGTCGATATCATAATATATCCATCGAAAACAAAACTGTGCTTACCCTTTGCTTTCTAGGTGATTTTATCCTTTTTGGTGTCCATCAACCAGGTTACTTCACCACCAAACTTTACTGAATGTAGAATGAACTTAATTCCATGACAAGCAAATAAAACACGTGATTTCTCAAAACACTTAAACCACTATATTTACATAAGAAAATGAAAGCAAATGAAATTGACAATCACAAACACTTAAACACGATTAAATAAATTGACAAACAGTAATTACACAATATTAAGAAATGAAATGGTCCGCGGCAAGTTCAAATCTTTTAGCTGAATCGCGACCGAATATTCCTAGATCAATAAGTACAACACATTAGTTTTCTACTTATTAAAACCGGCAAATGTACTTAAACATTAGAATTGAAAAGGGTTCGCAAAACGAGAATTTACTATACTACTAATACCCTCCTAGATGATGACCGATCGGACGTTAAGCCAAAAGTGAAGATGTTATCTTAATAAAAAAAAGACGTTTCACAAGTGGGCAGTAAACTTTAAAAGCTCGACCAATTAAAACCTTCTGTAGTTTAAACGGTACCCCCTATTTGAAATTACCTAACGGACCATGGTATTTATCATATGGCCTATCTTTAACATTTTATAATACCAGTCCAGCAGATGGAAAAAAACCCCTTTTGTTCCTTACTTTGCCTTTGTATAGGGGAAAAAATCTGCCTTCTTTGGTCTATCTATCTTAGTCTATTACATATGTTCCTGGAATCCCATTTCAACTGCCTTAGTCTAGAAAATTTTAACTATACCTCCTGGGTATTTCAACAAGTGCCCTTAACTTCAAGTGGGCAAAGCAAATTGGACATAAAATAATTTGGATGCTTATTTATTGTTTACAAGTGGCTAACGTCGACTACCTAATAAAGAGTAAAGTTAACAAAGCACGTTTCCTGGACTCTAAAATAACATAAAACAGATGTATCTATGACCGGTATTTTACGATAGTTTATTAAAGTCTCGACCCTTAAAATATTACTGAAATCAGAAGTAAGAAAATACGGTGGTTCTATGAGACCAGGGCCGGACTTGGCTCCCTTAATTTGACTTTTGTTACAAATCATCGTCGTTTTATATAATATTTACAGTGGCCATCCATGCCCCTACAGACCACAGAAACACGACATGTTTATTCCCCGACGATACTGTCGACTTTCTAACAATTTCTGGCAACCCAGCCTATTACAGATACAAACAATATTGTAGAATTTTACAAAAACTCTGGCTTAAACGGTAACAACACCAAAACACAAGTGGTATTTTCCACCCATAAAAAAGAAAAAAAATTAAAATTTCTAATAAAAAAATAAATTGATCTCCAACCATTGATTACCTGGGATTAAGAATTGACAAATGGATATATTTTATTGAACATGTAGGCTCTCCTCACCTCAAACTTCATGCTATAATGCAAAATTTAAGAAATACTGAAATATTTGAAGCAGTTTTACAATATACATTTTTTAATTGTTGTTAATAGCAGGGAAAGGTGCACTGTCACACCCTTGTTCTCTTGTTAATACTATTGCTCGTAAATTTTTGACATATGTGTCACAAGATGCGACAGTTTTCATTATAATTTTTCAGAATATACAAATTTACCTCTCTAGTATGAATAATTTTGAGTCAAGTTTACGCAACTTTATTAAACTCTCTATTACATGCTATATTTTTCAAAATACAAAGTGTTAGATAATATACGAGAGGGTTCATTCTCTGAACCATTAAAATCTTATGACAGGAGAAGTGAAGTATCTTATGCAGCAAGACGATTGAAGAAAATTTACAAAACGTGTATGATTTTCTAGTTCAATATCATAAGTATTGTTCTTTTAGAGAAGCTGCCGTCTTAGGTTGTGCAGAAATAATTGCTTCACATCTCTCTCACTAAAAACTACATCTGTACCCGCTACATTACAGTCAACACGAATAACACAAACTATTCCCACCGTTGTCAGCGGAAGTCCCACAGGGGGCTATCCCCCCCCCCCCTTGTCATATAACCTTCACACAGCAGACATCCCTACCCATCCGACTACCAACCTCCTATATACAGATGATACGGTATTATACGGACAATCTTTTTATGCACAAACTGCAACTCAAAAGATACGGTATCATCTGCATAAATTAATTTCCTTTTTCCACAACTGGAAAATTAACAATAGCAACAAACCGCAGACTATTATTACTTTTAACAGAAAGTCTACAAACATACGACTATCGCTAAAGTATAAATCGACGGACGGACCATTGAGGATCGCAACTAGATTAAATATCAAGGCGTAATCCTAAATAAAAGAGTTTCACTCTCCATATTACGCAATCGACAAATCGCACTTATGCCACATTAAATGAGCTCTACCCTCTGGTACGCAGACGCAAATTAGCTATAGACTTAACCTATTAGCTATAACTTGACCTTTACTAAACGATATTCAGACCCATATTGACATACGCCTGCATGTCATGGAACGTAATTTCTGACAAGCAGTGCAAAATACTGCAGATCACACAAAGCAAACTACTGCGAACTACGATTACTAACTAACGCGGACAGATACTTACATGCCGATAGCTGAATCACAGAGTAGATTTAAATACAGAGTTTTCACTGATGACGTTTCATGGCTTAATTTTCTGTCTCTCTCTCCTCCACTCTTGGCAGGTACCGATTTAGAAATGATCTGCGTATCATATCAATCAGTATTTGCTTGAACGTCGAACGTCGTGATTAGACATTTCATAATTTCAAAATTTTTCATAATATTTTTCTATTTAGAATTGTTTTTATACGTTTATAACAGTGTTTTTTAATTGCGTGACTGTTTTCTAAAGTAATGAATATCATATTATTCAGGTTCCCTAAGGATAATGAGAGGTAAAAAGAAATTAATAATTAAATAAAAGCATAAGTATACCTAATTATATTTTTTATTAGATGTTTAGCTGGGCAAAGAATTATGGACATGGAAATATAATAAAATCCCCCACTCGTATATGTGCAAAGTGTGCATCAGCTTGCATTTCGGTGGAGAGATGTTTTCAGATCCTTTGAAAAACAAGTTAAATGAACATTATATGGGTATACCATAAATTTTCAAGTCTGTCATAGATTCAGGTAAGACTATCATAAATTAACTTACAAGTCTGTAATCAACTATTAAATACTTACACAGAAGACCATTAATAATTTTAAAAAAGTTTCGAAATTCATTAGGTACCTACTTCATTTTCATTATTATTTAATGTTTAGTAGGGACATAAATGGCTAAAATTTTGTTTAAGTGCATAGATGTAAGTTCAATTTAACTTTATTAAAACAACCAAGTTGTTAGAAATGTATAAACAAACAAATATTTTAGTAAGGTTATAATCGGTTAAGTAGGTATGCTTAAATCAAATGTGTTTTTCTTTGTTTAAATTATTTCTCATATTGCCTGTAAATCGCAGATGTGCTCTAGCAGCATTGATAAAGCATGTCGGAAGCAGCGAGGGGCAAGGGGCGTTTTAGGGCGGATCTATTAGATTTAGGCCACACATTGGTAAACACAATAAAATCACTTAAATAATAGTCGCATAAATAACAAAATAACATGAGGTATGATTTATCTAAACAGGTAAGTGTCTTAGGATTGAAAATACAAACAATACCACCAAAATACTGGAGCTAGCAGTCCACTACTGCCAGTCCCGCGATTTCAACTATTCTCTATCTTAAGACTAGGTACTTATCTGCGGGATCATCAGACATGTTGTCCGCTCGCTGGGAAGAGGGCTGGTTCCCAGCGGCTCCAGACGTCTTCATGGTTTACACGACCACATCTTCGAAATGTTTACTCTTTACATTCCTTAATCGGTACTTGTTGACAACGTTCTTTTGACTCCACTGAATTGAGTTAGTAGGCGTCCACAAGACTGTCGAAAGGCGTCTACCAAAGCATCGGAAGCGTCCGCACGGGGAACGTAAAGGGGACGTCTCCGACACGGCCATCCTGACCTCGTGCACGTCCTCGGGCACTGCAACTTAGTTCTTATCTGAAACGCAAACAACAAGTTACCAATCTCGAAGTCGCTCGATCATCCTGACTATACACCAGGTAAGTATAGTATGACGACTATACTCAGGTTCATAGTACAAGACAATGCTACATCACAGAGCACCGCAGTGCTATTCTCTCAATCTCAGCCAACACTGACTATATCACATCGCAAGAGAGGATCCCCGCAGTCCATCCTCTCAAAATCAATTACTAACTACTACACCATATGGTATCTCCTCAAACTCTACCAACTACAAATCTACTGCCTGCTACAAAGCTCAAATTACACGAAGCATGTTGTAATTCTACTCGACATGCATTCATCTCAACTAAATAGAATTTGCAATTCTATTAAATTACACAAAAATACACATATTTAAGTAAATAAAACAATTAGCCAAATTATTAGCAGACACAAGCCTGCAACATCGGGATCAAAAACAATTTCATATTCTCTTTCTGGCATTTCATGGTCATGAACAAATTTATATAACTGGCCTTTGCCTCTGCGAAAGACTTTCCATTTCATAGCTGTCTTCTCATACAACGATTTTAAATAGACCTCTATACATACTGTCTAATTTTGTCAACATTTTTTTCTTTACTTTAACTGAATACAAATTCGCATTCCTTAAACGGTCGAATAGTGGCTTTTCCATGGCTAAAACGAGTACTGTGTTTCCATGCTCAAACTTTAATATTCTCATTTGCTTGATAGCGAATATCATTTAATGATATAGCATTATCACATTTTCATAGCTTGGCGTGTACTTTTTCTGTAAATCAAGTGAACGAATTTTAGTTCCGAATAGCAAATCGACTGGACTAAATCTGGCTACAGTACATCGTACTATGCAAAGCTAATTTTACTTCTAAACAATTTTGCCTGATTTGACTAATGTCAAAATGTTCTAAAGTGTTTGCATAACACTTTCTACTTGACTATTCGCACAACTTGTATTATGTGCCATGGCTATAAATCAACAGTAGTAAAAATCTAAGAAATTCGCTACTCATGAATCTACTCCTGATCACAAATAACTTGTGTGATTTATGAATAAAACGCGGATAGCATCCTTTTCCCACCAATATTGCCAGCGTCGAAGCTGGGAATCGAACTCAGCACACGATAGGCAGCCTGACTAAGCGCGCTTGCCACTAAGACGCTTAGTTGGCTGAGCTACCGTGCCGGTCTGAATGAATTACCTATTTTAAACAGTCAAAAAATCGTTTAATTTAAGTTTCAATACCACATATTTTGAAAATATTCTATGACAAATAATCATCATTTAATTTCCTTATATCACTTATTTTCACGGACCTGTCTATGTAATTTATGCGGCAGGGCCTCGGTACATCAGTATCGCGCGAATCCGTGCTTGCTTTGCAGCCCTCGTATTTTGTTAATACAAATTTAACCAACTAATAACACATTTCATTATTAATAGATTTTCTGATTATCTGCCTCATTTTAGGCAGTCAATATAACTAACAAATATCAAGGGTACCTACAACTGGTAAATACAAACTTTTATGATAACCCTCGATTTTACAATGTAATAAGTTGTTGCAGACATCATATGTTTTCTTTTATTTAGGCCCGTGTCAAATTTATTTGACTTAGGATTTGCGTTTGTTTCTAAAAAGGTCGTTGTCCTGTTCTTGTTCAATTTAGGGCCAGTCTTTATGCAGGCCTGTAACTAGTACAGATATGGAACTTACATCTGTGTTCACTTCAACCTTTTCAAGTGCTGTTAGAAAATTTGAATGTTTTGTGCCTTTGTGTTTAGTCGATAAATTAGGGTATTTTAAAGATATTTTCAACCATCTCATAGTCACACGTCCAGAAGGGATAAAATTAATAAAACTGTTGCTGCATTTTACTAACAGACTGGGCAGATTTTGTTTTCATTTAACTGTCATTATTAATTAATTATTTAAAAATTTACTGCTGTTTGCTATCGAAGTAGAACGTTTTCCCATTTAATGCTAGAACAAAATAAACCAATTGAACCAAAACATACGCCTATATTTTGTTGTATTAACTCTTTTCTAAAGTAAGTACCATGCTATAAAAGCGTCTGAAAGTATCTATGTGAAATAGAATTTCATATGAATTTTAAACTTTAACTGTGGCTAAAATTTGTGTGAAGCAAAAGGAAAAGCCACTCGCGGCGTCCATTAAGGAAATTGAGTTATTATATTTTTGCCATTAAAATGTCCTGAAATACTTTCACGGACCTGAGAACAAAGTACAGAGAACAGGCTCTGTGTCAAATAAATATGGAAAGATCTCACCAAATTATAAATGTAGCATTCCTTCGGGAAAAGCAGAAATCACGCTGATGTAAACTTGTTTTTCCTGACTCGGCTCTCGACAACGATTTTTGGGGCAGCTTGGTGCAATGTCCTGTTTTTCCAACTGATGAATTTGTCTCCGTGTCCTGATGGGGTCGATTCGCATCTGTAGTCCTAGCAGGTTAAAGTTGTTGTCATTGTGTTCATGTTGGTTGCAGATAAAACATCGTCCTGAAAAAGGTACTTAGCTCCTTACTAAGTTGGCAGATGTCAAAGTCGCACGCTTCGAACTAGTATGGCGACCAGTACGAGATAGCGTTGGACGTTTCCTGAATGTTCTCATCGTTGCATAAAGTGTGCGAACGTTTTTAGACATATTTGTTTGACCTTCGTCGAACTTAGGCAAATCTACTGATAGCAGCAAATTAACACAACACAACACAGAACAGCTTTGCTTTCTTGTTCTCGAATTAGATTTAAATATTATTCAACAGGTTCTCTATTGTCAAATACTCAAGTGCGAGATCTGTTTGTCTAAGAACGGCTTCAACTAATAAATTGTTCAATTATTGTTCATTGGCTTACCCAAGTACAGCTAAAATTTTAGCACGAGGCACTTTTCGATTTTTCTTGGTTGGTTTACCGAAGATAAGCGATTTTCACATTACTGAGATTGCAACTCTCTACACAAGAGTCGACAAATTGACCCCCAGATTCTACGTCAATGACTCTCGGCAACGACTAAACGTTGACAGTTTTATTTTACCCATTTTACCAGATGTGGAGACTAAAGGTTCCAGTTGTTCACTCATTTCTTGTCAGAATAACTAAATTCGCATAACTTTGCAAAGCCATTTTCTGCCACTGTTTATTATTTGTTGATTACACTAATAGCACACAATAATAAAATAATAGATCTGATCCCACGTTCTGATGTCGGAAGCAGCGAGGGGCAAGGGGCGTTTTAGGGCGGATCTATTAGATTTAGGCCACACATTGGTAAACACAATAAAATCACTTAAATAATAGTCGCATAAATAACAAAATAACATGAGGTATGATTTATCTAAACAGGTAAGTGTCTTAGGATTGAAAATACAAACAATACCACCAAAATACTGGAGCTAGCAGTCCACTACTGCCAGTCCCGCGATTTCAACTATTCTCTACCGAGTTTATCTTAAGACTAGGTACTTATCTGCGGGATCATCAGGCATGTTGTTCCGCTCGCTGGGAAGAGGGCTGGTTCCCAGCGGCTCCAGACGTCCTCATGGTTTACACGACCACATCTTCGAAATGTTTACTCTTTACATTCCTTAATCGGTACTTGTTGACAACGTTCTTTTGACTCCACTGAATTATGAGTTAGTAGGCGTCCACAAGACTGTCGAAAGGCGTCTACCAAAGCATCGGAAGCGTCCGCACGGGGAACGTAAAGGGGACGTCTCCGACAAGCATATTTATTACCTCCCACTTAGTGACTACTCCGTTAATTCCTTAATCTTTGCTACTACCGTAGAACAACCGGGATCGAGTTCAAGTACTGATTCTCTTGATGAGTCATTAATTTCCTCCTTTTAGTATATGTTATATTTTCGTTCCTAAAGAGTTCAAAATGTACACTGAAAGTTATTTGGTATTTTATGATTTTGTTTTAATTTGAAATTCATCCTTAAAAATGAAGGGCAATAAATAAATGAATAGATGAATATCGTAAAAAGTCATTTTTAATTTCCTATCAGAAAAGAAAAAGGTATGCCTTATTTGATCCGTACATTTGTTTGTATGTTTCTTTGTTTATGCATATCACTTTAACTTAACTGGTTTCGATACGGTTCATATTTCAACGTTAGATTATGTTATATCCACCATTTTTTATTGTTCTTGTATACATATAACGTATGAAATAAAGTGGGCTATGCAAGGAAAATTAAAATGCTTTATATTTATTTTGTATACGCGTATACAGTGTATCATAATATAAATTCTTTTTTTTTTGTTATTTTAGTTTGTGGACATGATTAAAATTTTTCTCGTGTATATCCAACGTACACCGTTCACTTCAGGATAAATATTAGGAATAAAAAACGATATAGTCATAATATTTTTTTGACCAATTATGTACAACAGAAACTATTTATTTTCAGATACATCTGGTCAGACCCAGACTGTAACGTCTTTTTTACTTCCTATTCCCCATGGAAAACTAAATTTAGGGAAGAAGTCATGAAACTGAAAAGAAAATTATTTCATCAGGAACGTCAGTCGAAAAGGAGAAAAATGGAAAAGGATGGATTTATTCAATTTTGTGAAGATCACTTTTCGAAATAACACGTGATACCATAAAAAAATGGCACCTGTTGTCACACACACACATGAAAATTTGTTCTTCCGAGACATCCGAGACTGTCATCTGTAACTTAGTCTATTTTGCAGTAACACTGGCAAGAATTATAAAAATATCTATGTACTTTACCATTATTTGTGAAAACTATTGTAATAACTTTTATTTTGAATATTTAGTTATCGAGATATCTAAATATTTTTGTTGATCTGTTTTTTTTTAATTTCATTTACAATCAATGTACTCTGTATATACCCACGTTCAGTGTGTTATATTGTTAACAATTGTATGCTCTTTAAGTATTTCTATAAATATATATTTTTCTACTTCTGAGTGCCAATTTTAAAAATCAAACATAGATGGTTTATTCATAGTTAATATTAGAAAGTATTAATATGAAAATGTTGGAAATAAACTATTGCTAGGAAGATTTTCAGAAACTTTACTCACAAAACTTAAATCTAGGCATCTTTTGAACAATTAGAAGCATTTATGTACAAATTTTCAACCATCAATTTTGTGTTAATCTACATTTTTTTCGATAAACTGGAATAAAAAGAAATACAACTTTTAATATTTTGTTATATTTTAGTATGATCGCTTATCCTCGTAAAGAAATGCTCTTTTAATTTTAGGTTGGATAAAAGTTTTTCAATTTCATATATTGTCTTGTGGATTTTCCATGAAGTATTTTTTAAATCCTAAATAATTCAGTAGAGTTCAGTTTATTTTGGTTAGGAATGCATGTAAGTACAATAAAAAGGGAAAGTAATTTGTTAATGTGAATGTTACAAAATTATGATTGAATAGAATTTATTTAACAACATTTATTTATCATATTATAATATGGAAATAAATACTTAATACCACCCCTGCCTAAAGTAGCCCGTGAGCTGAAACCAACCCCGTCTATCGCAAGGAACATTTCTGCGCATAATCTGGGCAGGTATACGTCACACGACAAAAAATGAAACTGTCAATGACTTAAGATTTTCTGAAGTCATTGGAAACTGTGAACACAGGGAATAGCATTGAGTGAAAACTCTGGTAGAGTCGGGTACAATTCAAACTGACGTGTGTCATGGCCGCTAAAACGTCTGAACTAAGATTTTATTTAAAGCATAAGAAATACCAGTAGTTCTCAAACAGTTCTCAGCAATGATATCGCTAAATAATTTTAAAAATATATAAAAGATACTATCATAAAATGTTAAGATTATTAATTTAGTAACTTCATAATTTTAGTGGAATTCTGATTATACAGTGTCCATAAAGTTGGCTACATATGGGAAAAAATTGTATTTTTTACATTTCTAAAAAACTCTATTGGGGGTTTGTTTATGCATGATACATGACACATGTCATGCGACCGCCGGTTTGGCAGGACTGTAAAAAATAGTTGACGGTGGAACCGAAAAATGGGTCAAATTGTTAAGATATCGAAAAATTTTATGAAGAAAAAGTGCATATAGAATACAACAAGGACTCCATATAGTCGCGTCATTTTAGCATGAAAAATCTGAAAACCTCAAAAAAAAGGTACAGGGTCAATTGACTTAATTCTTGTTGCAAAGAGTTCAGAAAGGCATTTAAAAAAACAGTGCCTTTTATATTTTGGCGGAAATGTTTGGTTTCATTTCTTTTCCGATAATTGGCCAATTTAATTAAATTAATTGAAAAATTTGTTATCATACACAATATGCCATATAATTAAACGAAAATGGTTACTCGGGGGTTTCTGGGGTCGCTGCCCAGACAGCACGCCATGTCTTAAAGACATCTTTTTTATGTGCATATTATGTATGAACATCTGAAGACCTTAAAAATACGTCTTAAAGACATCTTTTTATGATTTTCTAAAGACATCTAAAATGGATGTCTTTAAGACGTCTCTTTAAGGTCTTCGGACCTGCATTTTGAAAATTAAATATCTGATTGTATACCTATTTACTTATTTATTTTATAAAATGCTGATGCGGTGATGTACTTTTAAAATAACAACATTTTTGGGAATGCAAATTTTAAATTAAAGATACAGAATATTCATCATTAAATATTACAGTTTAGACAAAAACAATTTTAGTTAAATTATTAAATTTGATTTAAACGCCGTGCATCTTTCTTTCTTGTGTTTCAGTCGTTTATCTTTGTTTAGCGAAAGATAAACAAGGACAACGGATTATCGTGTGCGTGCAATACATAGCCGTTACGTGTAGTCTAGTCGAGACCTGACGTCGCTCTGTCCTTGTGTATATCTTTACCTTTTGCTGTTAAAAAGAGGCGTATTTAGTGCAATAGGGTTCAGTCGTCAGTCCTTAAATAAAAAGCTGAAGTTAATTAGCATTCTTTAAATACGTCTATCAAAGAATTAAACTTTTAATTCTACGAAATATAGTGCATTATAGTGTAAATCTATTAGGCAATCCAACGACCTGTCATTTGTCAAACATAATTCAATATGGCCGACACGTCCACACACAATGTTGATGTTAAAGTACTTCGTTTTGTTATTTTTTACGTGTTTAGAGTTGTTTTTATAGTTTTGTGAGACTGATTTGGGTTATTACAAGCATAATGCCTAAGAATTGCATTGTATCCACTAAACATGAAACATGAGGATAATGTTTTGTAACGTTTTAAACAGGTAATGCTTATAACGTATTTCAATAACCTTATTCATATTATCTCATAAACGTCTTCTAAATAACATTTTGTCGTCGAACATTTAAATTATGTTATGAATTTTTAAAATTTTAACATTGATAAACAACACTTATAAAACATTCTTTCAATATTTATTAAAAGTAAAAATTAAGTAAAGAGTAATCGTTAAACAAACATTTTTTTGATTGTAATTTAAACGTTTCGCAAACATTCCCTATCCGATGTTTTATCTAAACGTTCTTACAATGTGATAAATTTTACGTTGTGCTAACATCATATAATCATCATATCATCATCATCATCAAGTTCCAAGAATATCCATAACCAAACATTTTATGCATGTAATGTTTTACACATTTCCTCATATGCATCATCTAAAACGTTATTATAAGGTGTAACAGATGTCGTACTATAATCATCGTGTATTATCTTTGTATAATAAATAATTATATTTGCCTATAGATTAAAACATACGTATCAAGTCATTGGAAACTGGAACATATTTTTTTATGATTGGGTAGATATATATACATAATTAAGCAAAATAGTAAATGTGTCGGTAAATAAAACATAACAAAACAGCTTTGTGTGCGCTGATAAAGACGTATATCTTAAATTACCCGCCAAATAAAAGTTATTCGCATGGCAGTGGTCCACGCATGCATTTGCGCAGTGCGATGTTTTTATTATGCAACATAATCATATACCTACAACCTACAACTGCCATGTCGTTTTCAGAGACAACCTCTGCTGTCTTGTGTTTTGTGCTTCTGTAGAGTATTGTAAGATCCTGAGTCTGTGTTCTGTGTGCAAGATCATTAGTTAACTAATGATTATTTTCAATTGTAATTTGATCACGTGTTGGAAATTAAAAGTATGATTAGAGTAATATTACACAAGGTGAATTTGAAAGATGAAGTGGGTTATCCAAAATTCCAAGTAAAGAAAATATTTTGAATGATCATAGTATAAAAATTCTATTGCCTGTAGATTCCATAGGGAAATTAATTTCGTTGGAGGAGCTTGTGAAAAGTGACCCCGAACCTGCCCCGAACTGTCAAACCAACTGGTAAGTTTATGAATCCTAACCCAAATATATTACTACAATTGATATATTTTTAGTTTAATAAAGTGTTATTAACGGATGGTAAAGAATTCAAAGACTTCACTAAAAGATGTTTGACTGTCTTGTTTACCAACGAGTTTGCATCATTGTGCTCGTGGACCGGTCAGAAAAACAATTTTCGGATAGGCGATTGATACCTATTGGAGTTATAAAACTTGTCGAAAGTAATAAGTATTTATATTTAGACTTTTTCATAACGTAATTCATGTCATATTTTAGATGCAGTTAAATGAACTTTTCCTCATATGACTGATAAAGACTTTGAAATAGTAGTGATTGAATTGGTTCCAGTTTGCAAACCAGAGGAAGATTAATGAGAAGCAGCCTGGGATGTTTAATGTTTTGTAATGTTTTTTTAGTTTGCATGTTTGTTTTTTTTTGTAAAAAAATACACAACCTTTGTTTTTTTCAGCAATTAGTTTTTTTTTTCATAATTGAAATGAAAAAATTAATTTATATTTCTTCTTCCTCAAATTCTTCGAAACCTGTGTCCTGCACAGAAAATGGGATAAATTGGAGCCACACCCAGAATTAGACGATTCGTCGTCACACTCGTCACTCTTACTGTTCCATTCCATGACTGTGAAAAAAAAACTGCAATTTTTTTTTCATTATACGTCTATTTTCTAGTTTTTTTTTTAGTTAAAAAGAACGGTTGCATATCATTTTATGGGTTTTTGGGGTAGACGATTTCAAATAATATATTATTAAAGTTCCATAAATATTATTTCCATGTAGTTCAGTGCAAATATAGTATTTTTGTTGTGGGAAACTTGGATAGGAAGTCTCGATGTGGAAGTAGTGATTCCTTGGGCAGCGGTTTTATTTAATAATAGGCCATGAGGGTACCATATAAGGATCAGAGGAGGTAGGTACCTGTTTATTTTGATTGTAACAAAAGTCAAATTAAGGGAAGCCAAGTCCGACCCTGTCGCTTAGAGTCACCGTATTTAGGACAATAACATAAGATACTGGCCATAGAAACATCTGTTTTATCTTGCAAACTTTAGAGTCCGGGAAACGTGCTTTGTTAACTTTACTCTTTATTAGGTAGTCGACGTTAGCCACTTGGAAACAATAAATAACCATCCAAATTATTTCATGTCCAATTCTCTTTTCTCTGGTCGAGCTTGTTAAATAAGGCCTCGCCGGGTGGTCTAGTGAGATTTTCAGG
This sequence comes from Stenurella melanura, assembly GCA_963583905.1. Lineage (NCBI taxonomy): Eukaryota > Metazoa > Arthropoda > Insecta > Coleoptera > Cerambycidae > Stenurella > Stenurella melanura. Next base: position 69,059,463 of record OY757318.1, read on the forward strand.
ACTAAAGCAGTTGATAGAGGCTTCCAGGAACCTATGTAATAGACCATAAGATAGATAGACCACTTAAGGCAGATTTTTTCCCCCCATACAAAAGCAAAGTAAGGAACAAAAGGGGTTTTTTTCATCTGTTTGAGTGGAAATAAAAATGTTCAAGTTAGGCCATATGATAAATACCATGGTCCGTTAGGTAATTTCAAATGCGTACGGTTTAAAGTAAAGAAGATCCTAATTGGTCGAGGATTTAAAGTTTACTGCCCACTTTGGAAACGTATTATTTCGATGTAGAGATTATCTTCACTCTTGGTTTAACTTCGGTTCGGTCATCATCTATCTACGGGGTATAGTGAATTCTCATTTTGCGAACCTTTTTCAATTTTAAAGTTTAAGTACATTTGTTTCGTATTTTGCCGGTTTTAATAAGTAGAAAATTAATGTGTTGTAATTATTGATCTAGTATTCGGTCGCGATTTAGCTAAAAGATTTGAAATTGCCGCGGACCATTTTATTTCTTGATATAGAGTAATTATCGTTTGTTAATTTATTTAATCGTCTTTAAGTGTTTGTGATTGTCAATTTCATTTGTTTTCATTTTCTTATGTAAATATAGTGGTTTAAGTGTTTTGAGAAATCACGTGTTTTATTTGCTTGTCAGGAAATTAAGTTCATTTTACATTCAGTAAAGTTTGTTGGTGAAGTAACCTGGTTGATGGACACCAAAAAGGATAAAATCACCTAGAAAGCAAAGGGTAAGCACAGTTTTGTTTTCGATGGATATACTATAATATCGACGGAGTTTGCAAAGTGATTGGGCCACTCCGTACTCTGCCAATGGTAATGTCTAATTAAATCATGTAATTAGGGGTATAAAACCCCAGTTATTACATGATCTTAAATGTCTCGGAAGGCTATAGACCCGAAGAGATAGGGGTAATAAATTTCATACCTCGCTATTCGTATTAGAAAGACTGTTGTCTGATGTAATATTTGGGTAGTCCTATTAATTTCCACTTACATTTTCTAATTAATATATATATATATATATATATATATATATATATATATATATATATATATATATATATATATATGTATATATATATATATATTATATAAGTGGGATAGGTTGGGTAATGTAATCGTAGATGAGCCAAAACGTATTATTTAAGACAGCTTAAGCTGTAAAGGAAAATTATATTTTAAGTGCTTCACTTTTTGTATCGTTTGTAATAACATTGCCTTTTTAAAGGAACACTGAACACATGGACATTTGATTTTTTTAAAGCATTCTTCTATTCCTCTTTTCATATACGTTACGTTACCTACGCTAGCTAATAACTTTTGTAATATCTGTCAATATTTATTGGTATGTAGCAAATAAATTCATTTATCAATTATGTTTGAGACAACGGATATAAATTGTGAGAAGGATGCACAATTATAAAAAATCGCAAAAATAGACCAGGTAAGTTCCAACGTTAAGATAGCTATTTGTATAACAAGTGTTAGAAGTCACTAATGAGAGATTTATTGGATGAGTGAAAAAATCTGCTTTGAAAACAGAAGTTGCATGCACACAATTATTTCTACGACCATTAAAAAAAGTAGGATTAATTTTTTTGATTTCAGTGTGAGAGGTCCCGTTTTCAGTTTTATTGTTTTTAATATTGGTACTGACGATGTTAAGTATATAATAATTAAATTCAACAAACAGAAAAAATTGCAGTTGAGGGCTGTGTTTCATAAAAGATTCTATGATTTTAGCCAAGACAGTGAATATGCATTTTTCGATATTGAACAATTTTTTTTTCTGCCAATCGTTAGGAATTATAAGTAAGTTTGTGGTTATTTTTAATATATCATCGTGTTGTAGAAATGTATGGACATTTGATTTACAGTATGTTGATATATAAAATCAAGCTTTTAATAAAAATAATAATCACAGTTAATGATAAATTCTAATCGTGAAAAAGCTATATATATGTATATTTTCATCAAATACGCATTTACTGTCTTCACTGGATTCATAGCCTTGGTTTTGTGGATTTACTTCGACTATGAAACGCCAGTCACAGCAGAAAATTTTCTACCTTTTTGCCTAATTAAACAAATACTCTCTATAACATTGTCAATAGCAACATTAAAAGAAGTAAAACTGAAAAAGTGACATCCTTCGCACTGCAATCAATAAAAAAAACCTGCTTTTTTTGTGTTCGTAGAAAAACATTTTAAAAACATTAATTAACCTACTTTAAAATAATGTTAACAGCATGTGGAGCCGAAGTACAAAAAATTATTAGCTTCTTGTATATCTGCTGTTAAGACAATAAAACTTTAAAGTAAAAATGTTGTAAGGTTGATGTTGTAAAGTCGTTCAAATATTGTGTATTAAAATTTCACTGAATGTAATTTTTGTGTGCTAACAAAGTAATTTTAATGTTATATGCATGTTCAGTTATTGTATGATAAACATTAATATGGCGTTAAATTTTTAATGTAATATTAGCAACGTTTGTTTGCAGGACATTTGCTATTAGGTAAATGTTATTCTAATGTCGATCAGCTTTTTTGAAGAACGTTCGGTTGTTATGTTAGAACAATAATTAAACATATTTACAATGTTCACATGTTTAGTGGGTAGTTAGTTGTGGGAATCGTGCCGACAGGGTTCAAGTAGGTTATTACTGTATACCCTGCGATTTTCAACCACAGGTTTTCAACGAATAAAAACGAATTATCCAGGCGTAGGGCCCTATGGATAGCTGCAATAAAGCGAGATGATCTCACATCAGAATCAAAACTCAAGTACCAGAGAGTCTGTAGCAAACATTTTATAAGAGGTAAGTGAATTAATCACGCCCCCATTGAAAACTTAAAATTATTTTTCAACGGCCTTTTATGAAACATGGTGTCTACTTCCGCGCTAACGTGTACCTTGTCTGTTCTTTTCAGGAAAACCTGCTTCTTTACTGAACGAAAACCATCCTCACTGGGTTCCCTCACAGAATATGGGACGTGTGTCCCAAAAAGTTCTAAAGCAGCCAAATTATGTTGAAAGAAAAGAGAAACGGGACGAGAAGAGCAAGTTGTATGGTGGCTTCATGTATTGCTGGTGAAAAATTTCTCAAATTTTAATTTTAGTGTGTGGTTTTTCCGTGTTCTTCTCATTAAACACCTCTTGCTTTGTGTGTGATTCTAGTTTATTTCAATCACATCACGTTGTGAACAAGGTTATATCTAACTTTTGACCTATAATATAGTGACAATTTTACTAGCTTTAAAATACGTAAGTAAAGCATGAAAAGGACAGAATTAAATAAATATTATGTGCGGGCTGAGAGCGTAATGTAGGAAATGACTGAAATCCTTTTGAAGAACCTGACAGCATGATCTGTGAAACGTCAAATTCGACAACCACAGCAACACCTGGAAGATACCACTTGCAAGTAGGTTTAAGTAATGTACTAACTTTAACCTTTTAACAAAAGAAATTATTTTTGCAAATTGATTTTCTTATTAAAAACATTCCTATTCACTTAACACTCCAACCTCAAAAAAGAAGAATAGTCATAACTTTTTTACGTTTTTGTAGGTCCATTTTTGCAGTATTTTATTTTTTCATGCAATAATGGTGTACTTACATGATATGCTAAATATTTATTAGTAGTTTTCTGTACCAAAATTGAAATTATTTACTAAACGATAACATAAACTTTTCTTTTCATTTAATAACTTAGTGATTTTGTTTTTAAAATTAAAATGAATATAAATAATCAAATTAAAAATAGCATAATTTTAATATTTTCTTTCCGCAAGTAGGAACAACAAATCAAAATAAGTTACGTTATAGCCATGGTAATCTGCTGTGACACTTTTAACAATTTTAATACCCATGTTCTATTTATAAACTTGTAACAAAATATAACCTAACTGCTCGAATTTCCATGGCTATAATCGTACCTTAGGAAATATACCTGTAATATGATATAAATCAACATAAAATATTTTTGTTTAGATTCAGTAAGTAGAGCAATCAGGACTTGCAAAATCATCAGACACAGAAAACTCCAGGCATGGTTATAAGGAGAGCATCTGACTGCAGGACAAATTTACTTAAAAAATTCTAAGTTAATAATTTGTACCAGCTTGGAAATAATAAAATTATACTTTCTTGCTGATAAGGTGAATTCTTTTCTTTTATGTACCTAGCAATATCAAAAATTTCATGCAAAAAAACATCCTGGCACATACATCTTAAAGATGTTGTGATCAAGACATCTTAAAGACGTTGGGTTTTGTAACATTGGATGTCTTAAAGACATCTTAAAGACGACATAAGGCGTAATGAGACATATATAAGATGTCTTGAATATCTCAACCCGACATCTCTTGAACGTCTCTAAGATGTCTTTGTGCTGTTTGGGTGATCACCAATCTGAAGTCCAATTTGGGAAATTCAAAATGGCGGACCGGAAATCGGGCCATCTTCCAGAAGAAGAATGAGAATGGAAATCTTGGCCTTGAAAATCTGTACTCGGGAGTTATCGGGGTCTCTGATTACGAATGCGAGGCCTGATTTGGTAAATTCAAAATGGCGGACCGGAAGTAGAGTCAATTTATCAGGAAAAATTCATATTTTTTCGTTCTTGGGCTGAAAATGACTACTCAGGGGTTTTTAAGGTTGCTGATTACGGATCAGAGGTCCAATTTACGAAATTCTAAATGGCGGACACGGGAGGAACAGTCAATCTCTTCGGAAAACCTCGTATTATTTACTTTTTCGGGCTGAAAGTATGAAAAATAAAAAAGTATTTCCTGAAAAATATACTACTTTCGGTCCGCCATTTTGAATTCTCCCTAACTGGACATCAGATTCGTTATCAGCGATAACGAGAATCTCCGAGTCCCCCCCCCCCACGTTCAGCCCAAAAAAGAAAGTAATACGAGTTTTCAGGAGAAATAGAGTGTTATTCCGGTCCGACATTTTGTATTTCGTGAATTAGGCCTTTGATTCGTTATCAGAGACCTCAGAAACCCCCGAGTACTCATTTTCAGTCCAATATCGAAAAAGATACGAGTTTCTCTTGATAAATGAACTCTACTTCCGGTCCGCCATTTTGAATTTACCAAATCAGACCTCAGATTCGTAATCAGCAACCTTGAAAACCTCCTAGCACAGATTTTCAAGGCCAAGATATCCATTGTCATTTCTTATGGAAAATGGCCCGATTTCCGGTCCGCCATTTTGAATTCCCCAAATCGGACTTCAGATTGGTGATCAGCGGCTTCAAAAACCCCAGAGTAACCATTTTCGTCTAATTCTATGGCATATTATGTATGATAACAAATTTTTCAATTAATAAAATTAAATTGGCCATTAATATTGGCCAATTATTGGTCCAAAATTTAAACCAAACATTTCCGCTAAAAAATAAAAGGTACTGTTTTTTCTAAATGTCTATTTTGAAGCAGATCTGAGGAAAATAAAAAAGTGCAAATTTTACCCCTACCATTAATTACTATATGAAAAATCATAAACTCTTGTGTCTATTTCACAAATATTTGATTAGTTTCGACAAAATTTTAGTTGAATAAAGGTATTTGCATGTAAAAAAAGAAACGAACCCCCAATATAGTATTTTTTAGAAAACTCAATAATACAAATTTTTCCGATATGTAGCCAACTTTACGACGGACACTGTAGGTATATAGGTTCGGACACAAATGAAACTGATAACAAAAAAGAATTGCCCAATTCAGTCAATAACAATGAGTGATCAGAAAAAGAAATCAAAGACTAATATTGCTACAGTCCAGCAAGAGACACGGGAAGGTTTGGGCATTTCTTGCCAGGAAAGGATAGGATCGTAGTATTAGTAGGGGAAACGATGTCAGTAAAAATAAAATATTTCATATAACAAAACAAAATCTGAAATCTCTATGAGAATAACGAAAATAAATTATTTTTCTTTTAGCGGTAATAAATAAAAATTCTAGTTGACAAAATAAAAAAAGACACATTTTTGGGGAAAATAAAGTTTTAACAAAACTCGAGGCGCAGTTTAAGAAAATAAAAATTATAGAACGAAAATTATTAACTTTTAATAGAGCTTAAATAAAAAAAAAAGTGGAGGAGTGCTGGGATCGATCCCGCACCAACCCCATTTATATTTATTGCATCGAGCATCTTACCGATTGAACTAGGCTAGCTACTTTGTTCTGCTTTAAGACGTGTACTATGTACGTAATAGAAAATTGTAAGATTTAATAGTTTGATATTGTTCGTTTAACGGATGAATATCCACTATTTACCACTAAAAATAACTTACAAGGGAAAATATTGTATTTTAAGTTAAAATGTGTTTTTTTTTTGTTTCCACCTTCATATCTTCAAAACTAATGTTGCTATCGACGTTGTTTTTTTTTTCAATTAAAGTATACACAATAGCGCTTTGAATTGTACTAATGGTTTTTACACAGTTAGATAAACTTTTTTATTTTTGAAAGTTTTTATACACATACGGTGAAGCAAATGTTGCCCAAGCATTAGAAAAGTTTTTGATATAATTATTTTTTCCCAATGTGTATCGTTTGGCAACAGCGATTTTTTTAAAGCGCGCTAAATTAGTCATATGTATTATTGCGGCTCACAATCTAGGCACGTACACCGCGTATGGAAGGTAGGATAAGATGCGTCTAACTACACACAAAAAAAAGTATTTTTGTTTTAAATATATCACTTTGTTCAGGAATTCTAATCGATTATTTGCTCAAAATGAGAGGTTTTTCTTCATTTGATTCAATCGATTTATTTATAAAAAGTAGAGTAAAATATTGATTAATTTATTTGATTTGATATGAGGATAATCAAATCAAAAAATTCATACACTAACTATAAATCTATGCATAATTTCGACTTAAAAATGCACTACTCTTGTAACAAATATTATATACAATTGAAGAAAGAATATAGTTCTTCTTTTGAGTAGATGCATATGTTTAAAAATTTGAGAATATCATATGTTTAACTTAAAAAAATATACTCAAGTAGAGACATCCATATTCTACAATGAAAACTACATATAGTTTCAATTAAAAAATGTATTAGTCTTATAATAAATATTTAATATATTTAAAATAAATAATATAATTCCTTGTTTCATTATATGCATTTGCTCAGAATTCTGAAAAAAGCAACTAATTGATTTGAGAGAAGTATATTCAAGTGGAGACATCAATATTCTAACATAAAACTTTCTATAATTTCAATTTGAAAATGCATTACTCTCGGAAAAATAATTACGTACATTTGAAAGAAGAATATCATTCTCCTTTTGAATATACGCATATGTTTAAAAATTTCAGAATATCATCTATTTAACTTAAAAAGTGTATGCTCAAATAGAAACGTCCACATTCTACATTGAAAACTATATACGGTTTCAAATTAAACATATATCAGTCTTAGAATAAGCATTACATAGGTATATTTGAATTAAATAACGAATTATTTGAATACAGTTTGTCTAAAAATGTGTTAATCTTAGCAGGTATAAATATTACATATATTTAAACCAAATAATAGAATTTTCCATTTGATATATGTATTATTACGAGCTAAGCGTGTACAAGAGAAGTGAGGTTCCTACGCATCCTTATGGTGAGAGAAAACAATAAATAAAAACAATTTACACAAAAAGGCAATTTATTACAACGCATAAAAAGATAACTACAGTATAGCATTGAAAATTAACAAATATGCATGATAATAAACAAAAATTAGTATTTGCATGGAACTTGAGTAATAAAAATATGCTAGGGGAAAGAGAATAATTAGTTAAATAATGCTAAGCTATATATATCACAGTAATAGTACAGTCCTTAAAAAGAAACTAGGTACAAACTTAACTTTAGAGCAAACAGGCTCCAGCCGCCTTGGACTTAAAATGATTACTTCCTGCAGGTCGAGGACGCTTGGTGGCTTCTGTGCGGGTGACGCAAACTTTAAGAACCTTCCTCAAAAGCGTTAAATGTAAAACTCAAATATGACTTAAAAGTACTCAATCGTCACGGTATCTTCGTAACCAAAATCATACACCAAAAATAGCAGCACAATATCAAAAATCTATAAAATCCAATAGTCCGAAAATAATATGTAAGTAAACAAAACCGTTGGTCGGGTTCTTACACCGCATCCAAAACGTTATACACAGTATCCAAAATATAATTTCGACCAGAAAATTCGCTAATAATGGTCTAATAGTTACATAAATTTGAAATTAATACGAAAATTTATCGTTTGAGCATATCTATATTTATTTAAAACAATAGTGAGAATATAATATATTTAAAATAAGACGATATTTTAAGGAAACGTACATTTTGCAAAACGCATGCAAAGCGCACGCGCAACCAAACACCTGTGGCGTGATACAGATCATCCTATAATTCTGTTCTAACCTGCCGCAACTTTCAGGTCGTTTTATTTGTCATCTTATTTTCAATTTTTGTGTGGCACTGTGGTAGTTTAAAAAAATGGAAGCATTACTTATGAATTGGGGAATAACACCCGATGTGATAAAAAACTTTATTGGTAAGTATAGGTCTACATAATTTAGGTACCTAGATTATTATCAATTTTTATTTGCCGAGAAAAAATACATTTTCGGTTAAAGTGTTATAGGTATAAAGAATAATAATGATACTTCCGGCATTCAATTTTTAATTATAAATTGTCATTATATGTAAAAATTATACTTTAAAAACGCATTAATTTTGTTTCGGTGTACCTTCGCGAAAATCAAACAAATGAATAAGATAGTGATTTACCTTGGATACAAACAAATTCACGTGTCGCGAAAACTTCAACCGATCATGACATTTTTGCTCATTTGTCTCCTTATTTGTCAACACTTTTACATATCATTGAATTTTATAGCTTCCCTGTTATTCAACTGTTTGTTTTTCGCGAATAGGCATGTATACTTGCATTCTTCTAGACCCTTGAGGGATAAAGGGGGTTGTACCACAGACCAGATAGACTGAACTATGCAGAGATGCTTGTGAAGGCAGTTGGAGGCCTAACCCGAGGCCCAAGCAGCTCGCAGTAGTGATGGGTCGAACCTGCTAAATGTGGCGAGGCCTCAGTTATAAGAAAGAGGAAAAGAGATTATAAGAAATCAATTCAACTACGCTAGCAGAAACTCGAGTTATTTTTATCATTTTAAAATTAATTTAAAGGCTTAAGGGAAAAGTACCCTTATTTTTAATTTTAGAGAAATATATAAAAATTATTCACAATTAAAAAATAGGCCGAAGTATGAAATTCAATCAAATATATATTTTTTTCTATTTTAAAGTAAACAAAAAGAACACAGGTTAATGCAACAAAGCAGTCCATATTAATTAATTCATATAATTAGTTAAATATCGTCCATTCACGTTTAATCACTGTTTTTTCTTTAAAATAGAAAATAAATATATACGTTTCTCTGAACCCCTCTTCATATATTCTCTTCGTTTTTATCATCCTGTATATCGTATATGCGATTTTTCAACAGCAAAATTGTTTTAAGCAAATCTTTTAATCAGTAATCGATGGAGCCGGACAGAAAAGTGGTTGAAACTAAAGTTGCTTATTTTTTTTAACAGAATATACGAATCTATAAAAAAGTAAGAGTTTCCATTTAAAAACAAAGTTGACCTTGAAATGACCGTGAAATCCTCCATCAAACTAAAAAAATTTAGCTATTAGATTCCGCTTTTGAACTGATGAACTTTTGCATAATACATTTTTCTCGAAAATGTTTTATTTTCAAGTTAATCGTGTTTGCCAACTAAACACCCTCGGAATATACCTATAATACAGAATATATTATTTCCTTTTAGATCCGAAACAAGACGAAGATTACAATTGGCTCAAATTTAATTGTGAACCTTGGGCGACAGTCATCGAAAAATGGAACGAAACGTTTGCAATGAGAAGAAAACAAAACTGCGATTCAGTCGATGAATTTTTAAAAGATTGGCCGGTTTTAAATGATTTGAGAGCTACAGTTTTGATGCATTAAATAAATGATATAATTTTTTCAAAATTATGATATGTATGACATAATTAAAACATACGTTCAATTAAAGATATATAATATTAGTTTAATTTTATTGTAGTTTTCTTTTAAACAAATCAGTATTTCGAGATGATAATATCAAGTAATTCAAATAAAAATAGGTATATATTTGACGTGAAAAAATTGTCTTTTTAAATAAAATTAGCATTTTTTTAAATTCAAATAATAATCATTTTGAGTTGAAACTACAGAATATTTTAATCAAATAAATTATAATCTTAATTTAATAATATCAATATGTTGGCATGATACTGTCAAGTGGTTAAAATTAATATAGATATATATTTAATTTCACAAAAAAATCATTTTAAGATGAAATTATCATACTGTTACATTTAAATAATAATAGTTTTGAGCTGGAACTACGATATATTTTATATAAATATACTATAATCCTAATTTAAAGATACTGTTATTTTAAATAGAGGCTAGCTCTGTTTCAGTTTAAATAAATGAATTTTTATTTTCAAGACTGTAATAATTTATAGCAAACAAAACGTATATTCAATTTAAAGTTATATGTAGTATTATTTTAATTTGATTATTATATTGATTTAAAAAATTATTAATATTGATTTAAATAAAAGTAAAATTTGAATAAAATATATAATTTCTTTACAAAGAATTAAGCCTGGTTTTAAAGGAAATATATTGCATTGTTCATTTTGAAATGTGGAATTATTTTGAAACAAGAATATCAATATTTTTCATTATAAATAAATCGAATCTTTAATTTGATATTATGTAGTTATCTAATTAAGAATAATTTTAAATAAACAATACTATTCATTTGAAATACTGACATTTTTCATTATATACAAACTTATCATTTATTTGGCCTGCAACACATTTATTTATATCAAACATACTTTTTTTTGTGTGTAGTATACTATTCAAATGTATTCACCCCTCACCTTAACCGCGAATATCCCAAAAACGGAGGAACGGAAAAAATTCAAAAAATTATGTGTCTATTGTAAATCATTCACTGAAATTTGAATAATGTAATAATATATATTTGAAAAGATGCCTACTATATAAATAATATTTTAGATGCCGATAAGGCATGGTATTTTTTGTACGAGGAAATTTTTTCATAATTTTTTATTTTAAAATTATGCACTTATTCTAAAAAACGTGACATCATGTTTATTCGGTTATTTCTCAAGGTATTTACAAAAATTTTGATAAAATAGTTAATTATATAAAATGTAAGCATTTTGAGAAAAAAAAAATGGTACATATCAAATATTAATTTAGTTATCAAATGCAATAGATAATATTATTGCCCGCGTTCTGCAATATCATCTATTGCGCTTGATAACTAAATTAATATTTGATATATACCAATTCTTTTTTCTGAAAATCCTCACATTTTATATTATTAACCATTTTAATAAAAATCTTTTAAATACCTTGATAAATAGCCGAATAAACATGAGGTCACGTTAGTAGTGAAAGAATGACAGTTTTGTGACACCCCCCACCACTTTTAGCACCCCCCACCACTTTTCCAAGCCACACCCTCCACTTTCTAAGCCACGCCCCTCCCCCACCTCCACCCCCACCATAACTTAGACCCCCCACCATAATTCAGAACCCCCCACCATAACTTAGACCCCCCACCATAATTCAGAACCCCCCTCCACTTTCTAAGCCACGCCCCTCCCCCACCTCCACCCCCACCATAACTTAGACCCCCCACCATAATTCAGAACCCCCCACCATAACTTAGACCCCCCACCATAATTCAGAACCCCCCACCATAATTCGGGAACCCCCACCATAACTTAGACCCCCCACCATAATTCAGAACCCCCCCACCATAATTCGGGAACCCCCCACCATAATTCGGGAACCCCCCACCATAACTTAGACCCCCACCATAATTCAGAACCCCCCCACCATAACTTAGACCCCCACCATAATTCAGAACCTCCCACCATAATTCGGGAACCCCCACCATAATTTAGACCCCCACCATAATTCAGAACCCCCCACCATAATTCTGGAACCCCCCATCACGTCACAGAACTATCCACCATAATTCGGGAACCCCCACCATAATTCGGGAACCCCCACCATAATTTAGACCCCCACCATAATTCAGAACCCCCCACCATAATTCTGGAACCCCCCACCATAATTCTGGAACCCCCCACCACGTCACAGAATTCTCCACCATAATTCGGGAACCCCCACCATAATTTAGACCCCCCACCATAATTCAGAACCCCCTCTCCTCTCCTCATAGTCACTATGGAAGGGGGAATTGTAATTGTGATACGTTAGGGAGTGCATACTTTACTACTCTTCCAAACACATCATCATTATGCCTATCTGTATATGGGTATGTATCAGATGTAAAAGTGTATTAAAGGAATACAATACCTCCAAAAATTGTGACATGCGACATATTAGGGCCTCTGCTGCATAATTGATTTCAATAAGTGGAAGTAGTGGTGAAAATAAAATGATAACCCCGCCTATCCACCACTCCCATCATAATTCAGAACCCCCCACCATAATTCAGAACCCCCTACTACAATTTAGACGGTGGAGAGGTTATTTTTAGCACATATTCGAAAATAAATCAACACATTATTGACGATTTTAAGAAAGTGAGAAAATGTGTGTAAGAGATGTGTATCAACACTTTGAGGAGCGTTTAATATCATTTAAGAATTGGAGAGGCACTACAAAACCTTTAGATCTTGCACTGGCAGGATTTCATTATATTGGTTGTGAGGATATCGTTCGCTGCTTTCATTGTGGAGTTGAAATTTACAGGTGGAAAGTAGGTGACACACCTATTATTGATCATTTACAGTATTCAGAAGATTGCTCTTATGCAAAATTAATCAAAGAGGGATTGTTGAGAATTATGGATAAGGAGGAGCACGTATCAAGAAGCAGTTTGTCAGCAATCAGCTATAGGAGTGCATTCTGGTGCCTACTTAGTATCACCTTAAGTTTACATGTAATGTACATATTTATGAATGACAATTAATTATGTATTGTGAATCAATGGAGATCGTATTAAAGCTTTATAAACCATTTGTTTTTTTAATGTACCACCCCGTATATTTAGAGCTGTAATAATAAGAGAGAAAGAAAGATAGATAGATAGATAGATAGATAGATAGAAAAACACACATTTCATATAACACATTTATTTTTACAATTACAAATTATGATTGAAATAAAAATACATGTAAATACAGTTAAGACCTTAAATAAAAATAAAAAGTAAGCAGTTGGATTTTACTTAAATGGAAAATTCACCACAAAGTTTTTCACATACTCCATCGCTGAGTCCATTTTACGATCCCTCCTTTTCAAATCGGAATGTAAATCAGCCAGTTTCTGTTGCATTTTTTCAATTTTTCGAATCTCCTTCGCCATATTTCGTTTCTCTGCTTCACAGTGTCCGTTAAACCGACCTGACTCTAAAATGGACACCCTATGCATCTCGTCAATGAACCTCGTACTAGCTTTAGCAATTCCATCATCCTGCATTTCACACTTTCGCTTCACTTGGTCAACAAAATTTGAAAATAATTCGTCTTTCGAGTCGTCAGATTCTTCATTAGAATGATTATTGTTAACAGCCACTTTCGAAATTTTTGGATGAAATGATGATGGGGCTCCTTCAAACATGGGTCGAATAGCCGAAAAACTACCCTCAGTTACAAAAAAATCGGAATCGACGGATGATGCTGCTTGGCGTGAATTTAGCTTTTTGCACACCCTGGCTTCAAACGAGATATCCTCGTAGAGCTCGTCGGGAGTTGCTGAACGTTTATTCGATTTATAGTTGTACTGAGAACTCATTTTAAGACTTTACTTTATTAAACAACAGAAGAAAAAGCGAGACTGAAACTAAATGCATGTACGATAAAATCATCCTTTAAATAAAGAATGAAAGTGCTGAGTGTGTAAGCGTATATTGCTAATATAGAATTGAATGAAATAGATGCTTTATGATAAATAGAATGATAAATAGATGGATAGATTAACAGATGAATAAGTAAACAATTTACTAAATGAAATCATTGTAGTGAAAAATATTAAGGCGTCTTATTAATCAACATTGTTATCTCTCGCAATAATGAAAGCATTGTGCAATGAACGAAACTGCAAACTAATGTGCGTTAGGTCGGCCAGTCATCCCCCCCCCGACCCCCCGAACCCCCGACGCCCCCCCGAACCCCCTCCCCCCCAACCCCCCCCAGGAGTGTACCGTACGTATGTACAGTGCTTATAGTCGATACATAAGGCGTCAGCATTAGTATATCACATTTCTTGATAAATACAGCAAGGCAATTACCGTATTAAATTTATCAAAACAATGCATTAATTCATGAAAGGTTCCATTCAAGATAAGAAGAAGCTATAAATTATCAGTTATAAATTTGCAGCTATAAATTATTTAAGCATATGCATAAAACAGCGATTTCATTCATAATAAATATTACTCATCCAGAGATAATAAAATAAAACCTATCCAGAGATAATAAATAAAATAAAACTTATCCAGGCGATAAAATTTAAAAGATTATTTCATACACTTTATTAAACTGCAATGAATGGGTACAGAGATAACTGTTTAACATAGATAACTATTATTTCAGTGTAGCGAACTACGACAATAAATAATAAGAATTCTTAATACTTTATTTCAGCGTTAACATAAAATAGAAAACACTTTCTCTTACTGCACAATAGACAGAAATTATTTTTAACTACAGAGTGGCTTATACATATTTGCATGCTATACAGATACCCCCACTACTTCTTTCGAGATATATAAAAGGAGTGAGAACATTTCTGGTTTTTATTACTAGATTTGCTTGTGTGATAATAAAGTACATTTCAAAATGCAGTGTCCTCAGTGCTTGAAAACTTTTACTGCAAAAAGAAGTTTACTGCGCCATCAACGGGAAAGTTGTCTCCATAGACTGATTAGTGAAAGCCATACAAGTAAAAAAATGAAAGTAGAAAATATTGAGGCTAACTCAGTAAATCAACCTGGCCCTTCCTCCTCTGGTGTAGGACTTCCTATAAATTCACAAGAGACTCATTGTCCAATATGCGGTAAAAAAGTGAAAAAAAATAAATTAACAGGCCATTTAAGAAGTTCTGCACATAATCACGGAATTGAAATCTCAGGAGGAATTGAAAAGCTGCAGAGTGCGTTTAAGAGTCGTATTGCGAGTTTTCGCTTTTCTTCAAAGGAATGCATTATTGAAATTCCTCAATTTTTGGATGAAATAAAAGAGAAAGTTTTCCAAGTGATTGAGGAACATATTGAAATGCACACCAGCTTAAAAATTAATGTGGAATTATTTGGGCTATATGTTGTTGAAGAAAAGGAATTGTCAGAAATAAAATCATTCAACACAAGAAACAAGATTGTGACACACTCAAGCGATTTATTAAACGTATATGATAGCTTCAAGGAGGAGATAATGGAGAAAGCCTCGACCTTTCAGGAGCGCGATTCCGGTTGGTCGTTGAAATACGTTAGTTTTCTTGAGGTTAACATAAATAAATACAATCCACTGTTTGCTTCATCATACATTAAATTGCCGAAGCAAATAGAAAATAAAAAATCAGTTTTAAATATTCAGAATGCTGATGAAAAGTGCTTCGCTTGGGCAGTCAACGCAGCCATCTTCCCACCCACAGGACAACCACAAAGAGTTTCATCATATCCCCATTACACAACACTATTAAATTTTGAAGGTATAGATTTTCCTGTTAAACTTAAAGACATTCATAAATTCGAAAGTTTAAATAATATATCTATAAATGTATTTGGAGTAAATACTCAATTTAAAGATGGTAAAATGGTCAGTGAGATTGTAGGTCCCTTGCATTTTACAGAGAAACGACAAAATACACATGTAAACTTATTACTTATTACGGATAATGAAGGGAATAGTCACTATACGCTTATTAAAAACCTATCAGGATTAGTTACTTCACAGAGATCAAAACATGATGGTAGAAATTATATTTGTGATGGTTGTCTATATTTTTTTAACACTCCTAAGAAATTAATGAACCACCAAAGCAATGATTGTAATCATTTATGCACTATATTACCAAACCCAGAACCACTAATTAATAAGTGTGGTGAAACAATTGCTGGGAATATTCTGAAATTTACAAATTTTGAAAAACAATTACCTGTACCTTTTGTAATTTATGCTGACTTTGAAAGTTTGTTGAAACCGATTCATCACAATGAACCATGTGATAGTAAATCATTTACTGTTAAAACATACCAGCATGAACCATATTCATTTTGTTTCTATATAAAGTGTAATTTTGATGACAACCTTTCCAAGCTTGAATATTATCGAGGTATTGATGTTGTGGAAGTTTTCGTAAAAAAATTAGAAGAAAATGTTTTAAAATTGTATCAGAATCATTTGAAAAATATTGTCGAAATGGAACCATTGACTGATAGTCAACAAGAATTTTTCGATAACAGTCAAATTTGTTGTATTTGTGATAAGCCGTTTGAGAATGGTAATGCAAAGGTCCGCGACCACTGCCACCTCACCGGTAAATTTAGAGGAGCTGCTCACTCTCCTTGTAATTTAAATTTCAAAATTCCTAAATTTATACCAGTATTTTTCCACAATTTAACTAATTATGATTCTCATTTGTTTATTAAGAAATTAGCTTTAAAGAAAGAAAAAATAGACGTTATTGCACAAAATAAAGAAAAATATATTACATTTTCCAAACACATTCTTGTTGGTAAATCTAATGATGAAAAACCGAAAAACATTTACATTAAATTGAGGTTTGTGGATTCACTTCGCTTTTTACCTGCTTCATTAGATAAATTAAGTCAAACGTTGGAACCACATCAATGCCTCGAAGTGAAAAAATATTACAGCGATGAAAAGCAATTCGACTTACTAAGACGAAAAGGTGTATTTCCATATTCATATATTGAATCCATGGATAAATTGGATGAGACTGAATTACCGTCACTTGGGCAGTTCTTCAATGTTTTGAGTGGTGAATCAATTTCTCAGGAGGATTATGATCGCGCTTGTGATGTGTGGCAAACCTTTAATTGTCAAACACTCGGCTGCTATTCAGATATTTATCTGGTATCGGATGTACTGATTCTTGCTGATATATTTGAAAACTTCAGACAAATTTGCATGCAAACATATAAATTAGATCCTGCACAGTATTTAACGGCTCCGTCACTAAGTTGGGATGCCATGTTACGCAAAACTGGGATTCAACTTCAACTTTTAACTGATATTGATATGTTACATTTTTTTAGAAAGGGAATACGCGGTGGTGTCAGTCAGTGTAGTAATAGAAAAGCTGTGGCAAACAATCCATTAATTTCAAATTTTAATTCATCAGAACCAACATCATATATACTATATTTAGACGCCACTAACATGTACGGCTGTGCAATGAGTCAGTGTCTGCCCACGGGAGACTTTAGATGGCTAAATGATTATGAAATTGAAAACTTTGAATGTACTGTTTTTGGCGATGATTCACCAAAAGGTTATGTATTAGAGGTAGATTTAGAATATCCACATCATTTACATGATAAACATAATGATTTGCCATTCTGCCCTGAAAACATTGTACCTCCGAACTCTAAAAATTCAAAATTATTATTAAATTTACATGATAAACAAAAATATATCATCCATTACAGAAATTTAAAACAATGCTTGGAACATGGCTTAATACTTAGAAAAATTCACAGAGTCATTGAATTTTCACAGTCTGCTTGGTTAAAATCTTATATAGATTTGAACACCAAACTTAGAAATTGTTCTAAAAATGCATTCGAGCGAGATCTTTTTAAATTTTTTATTAATTCGATATTTGGTAAAACTATGGAAAATGTAGACAATAGAACTGATGTGAAGCTAGTGACACATTGGGAGAATAGTATTGGTAGTGTTGGTGCTCAAGGATTAATTGCTAGACCAAATTTCAAGTCATGTACAGTGTTTTCTGAAGATTTAGTAGCGGTGCAAATGTCTTTATTAAAAATCTTATATGACAAGCCCCTCTTCGTAGGATTTACCATTTTAGATATATCTAAAACCATAATTTATAACTTTTTTTATAATTTCATAAAAAAGAAATATGATGACAAAGCTATTCTATGCTACACCGATACCGACTCTTTAATTTTAGAGATTCACACTGATAACGTTTACGATGATATTAAAGAAAATATAGATCTATTCGACACATCAAATTTCCCCATTCCAAATCAGCACAACATTCCAAAAACGAAGTCGGTTGTAGGTAAAATGAAAGACGAATATGCAGGTATGCCAATAGATAGCTTCTTTGGTACTGGGGCAAAAGCTTACTGCGTTCGAGCTAATGGTGACGTCACAAAGAAAGCTAAAGGTGTCTCAAAAAGTATAATAAAAAATCAGTTGCATTTGATCGATTACAAACAGATTGTTGAGGATGGCGGATTGATTTTACGAAAAATGTATGTATTCTCATCACATCTGCATACTGTATACACCGAACTAAAAAATAAGGTTGCGCTCTCGGCTCAAGATGACAAACGATGTGTTGTACCCGGGAGTACAAAAACATTGGCATGGGGGCATTACTCTATCAATAATTTACACAATAACGCTGACCATAATACCACCGACCATAATACCACTGACCATAATACCGCTGAAGATAATCTCACAATTCTTTTAAGGCTAGCCAATGAAATTATTGAACAGGAAAATCTAACAATGGACCTTGATTTTGATTTTTTATAGAGAATGTAACAGTTATCTGGTGTTTTTCTAATAAAAAAACTAATTATAACAATTGCGTGTTTTATTTGATAGTTAAATCCTATCCTATTACAGGTTTCATGTGAATTGAAAGTGAATATAATAAAACAACAGTATTATTTTCATTATGCTTTTATTGGATCTTGTATTTACATTCATAAGCTATTAGAAACAGTGTTTTGGGCTGAGTGATGATGGGTTGTTGAAGACGCTGATTAAATTTTTCTTGTCGGGAGGTAGTTCCAAATTTCACAGGACCAAAATTGCAGTCAACAAACAAAGCACTTTTTAAATGTAAGGCTTTTCTAACCAAGACACAGTCGAAACAGCACAGCAATTGGAAAATTTCATCACTCAGAGACAGCCCCGGTGATATATTTGTAAATTCAACAACTTGTATGTTGTATATATGGTGTTTGAATACATTGGGACTGGTTGAAGATTGATGCCAATCAGATTTGTCGCATTTCTCACTAAACTCCGTATTGAAATAAAATATATCCATATTTCTAGCGGCGTTAGTTAACTTTAATAGCAAACAAATAAAATTGCCAGCTATTACCCAACGCTGACCTGGTAAACTTATCAGTACTTCATATTCAGCGGGGTAGTTTTCTTTAATTGTTTCCACTAATTTATAATTTAGCGTGCAATAACTTACTGCAGGACTCCTGAACATACCACAAATACAGACGTGATTCATTTTAGTAATAAAAAATTAAGTTTGGTTTGGGTTGTATCAGTTTTATTACTCTACTACCATTCGCATGCATATGTTTACTTTTTATAATGCTTGGTTAGGTGGAAGAATAGTTTTGCCGATGTTATAAAATATTTTATTGCTAGATTGGAAAGTGTTAACTATGCGAATGCTGATTTAGTAATCGAAAATAGAGCTGTGGACTGTAGGTAGATAAATAAAATACATGTAATGATAACATTGTTTTGAAAAGTGTCAACTATGCAAATGCTGACTTGCTAATCCAAAGTAGAATAACTGACTTGCTAATCCAAAAATAGAATAGCTGACTGTGTAGAAGTATAAACACTGATAAAATTGTTTTCTTTTAGTAGATAGGTAGGGTATACGGTTAGGTGGGGATTTCATTATAAAACTCAAGCATTAATTTAACACTTTAGCCATTATTAATTTAGTTCGAGGTGAAATAAACAGTAAGTTTCAAAATGTGGATGGCCTACGTGAAAGAAATCGAAATAGTTGACTTAGAAAGTGGTGTGAGTCATTTAAGACAGTTATTCGCAAATTTGAGATTCGATGCGGAACATGAGGCAGTTTATGGAATGGACAGATTCTATACCGAGGGAGAGTGCGACGAACTAGCTAAGAAGTATCATGAAGGATATTTAAAATGTAACGACTTTCTGGATAAAGTGAGCTGTCAGCGCTGCTTTGTACAATCTTTGATAGATTTAAATCTGTGTGGATTTTTAGATCGAATAAAACAATTTTTGGCGCCGGATCTAGCCAGCAAAGTGACTGCTTATAATGGGGATTCTGACAGCGAGGATTCTGACAGTGGTACTGGTGGAGATGTTTAGCTAGATTGCAGTTTATTTGTTAATTGAAGTTGAAGTTATTTTGTTATAACATTTGTTTGAATAAAAACACAGAAATTCATTTATGGTTTTTTATTTTCTTTCCTCATGACATTATAAAATTTTCATACAGATAATATACATTAGAAAGTGCACACATACAATTAATATTTAAATGATAAAAACATTTTGCACTAGATTTTCTTAAAGGTGGCCGCTCCCCAAATTCAATAACGGGTTGTGTGGTAAATTGCCTGATGTAGTTTGCTTTTTCTTCTCCTTTCACATAAACGCAATCATCGGATGTGACCAAATTGTTGATAATCTTTCCAAACAAGTGTAGTGGTGTAAACCCATCACTCCACTTAATGCAGTGATAATTTCCTGTTAACCAGCTAGCCTGTTTTTGTAGGTCTGGTGAAAGCATCTCAAATGGGTAAGGTGGCTTAAATACATAGTGACAAGTTTTGACTCCATCAAATCCTGCCAGTTCTTTAACAATAAACCTATTGTTTTCGATTCGAAATCCTTGAACATCGATGATAATTATCATATTTTTAAACGGTGTAGATCTTTTAACACTTTTTCTTTTAAACAGTACAATTCAATTGCTTTCTTTAAGTCACGAATTTTTTTTCTATGTTCTTTTAACTTCTGAACATAGTATGATCTGACATGCATTCTAATACCTAATATTATTATGGTGTATGTATATATAGGCAAAAATGTGTCATGCGCATTTTACTGCTGACGAACGATTTTTGTTAAAGGATTATAGGTGAAATGCTTCTCGTGGAGAATGAGACAACATGCATTAGTATCTGCTGTAGTAGGGGTGCCAGTTTCAAATTCTATTCTCATAACCACCGATCCTGTTTGTAAGGCTTCTTTTTGACGAGAACAATCAATATGAGCTATTGGTGCAATACCTTTGAATTCACTGGGATTGAAAATGGGTTGATTTATTTGGTGTGGGTAATATGATTCTTGAAAATCAGCGAACATTTGATAGAGAGTTGCAAATTTGTTATTTGTGAAATCGAGATATAAATCATTATATGGATATCTCTCAGAATTCAAGAAAACTCGAATACTTCTAAGATCGCAATCATCAAATTTACTCATATCAGCTTTAATGTTTCCTTTCTTATTTTTTTGGAATGCTATTATTACATGCCTCGGAGTTTCCACTTTAGTAGATGTCTTGACAGGCCACGTATGTCTGCTTGAGGTGGGTAAAGATGGATATTCAATCAATTCCCTGCTTCTAAATGTTATAGGAAGATCCACATTTCGACTTACAATTTTATTTAATCGAAGCTGTTCAGAAATGCCCACGGTGACATGTGGTACTCTCCAAAATAATTTAGAAATAGTGATTTTGGGCTTTTCATTTATTGCATTCACATCATTTACGTCATCGTTGGTGGTTGTAATGCAGTCAATATCATTACTATTACGTACCAGCACTAATTCTTGTCGCATGTTAATGATTATTTTTCGAAAATCTTCAAAGAAACCAACCAGAAATTTTAATGGAATGCAGACGTTGAAATTTCCACTTCCATCTACCAAAATTTTAGGTGTGGCACCTTTTTTATGTTTTGGGAACCACCCAGCATTTTCCATACAAACGCTTTCATTCTGATTCAATGATAGATAATTAAATAGAGTTGAAACTAAGCCAACATTTCTCACGGAATCTATTACTATGCCATTCAACTCATATCTAATTTCTCGAAATAAAAATGCAACACCGTTATTGATGAACTCTAAGTTGGTAGCTAAATTTCCATCCTCTTTTGTTAATTTTCCCTCGATGTATAAATAACTATGGCACGGTGCAGTATATGTATCTAAATCTTGTATGGTAATTCTCGTTTCATCATTGTAATCTAGAGTTCCAGATATATTGGGCTGATACGAATGATACTGATATTCTACCACGGAGTTGTCATTAATAGGTTGCTCGGTTATATTCAGCAATTCCATTATACTAGTACTTCGAATCCAATCGCTTTTAAGAACCGTCGATTTGCTGATGTGATTCCGTTGAGAGTGTTTTTAAAACTGTTGACTTTCCCCCTGCGTTTCCTTTTATAGTGTGTTTGAGGTCTATGAATGGGTGATCTTGAATTAAAAATCAACACCATTTTATTATCGAATTGATTTTCTAAGATGTAGTCGAACAGTTATCGTCTCTTTTTGAAAATTGACAAGATGTCCTTCTTGGTCAATTACTTTAATTGTTATGTTGTTGATGGTTTTAACGCTCACTGGGAAGTAAATAATATTTAGAGGTGACTCCACTATTTTATACCCAATTGGAACTGTTGGATAGAATTGATGAATGATGTGAACAGGTTTTCCATTAAAAAAAGAACCAACAGCGATGTTGCAATCAATGCAGATAGCATTTACTTTGGAAATTTTTACAGGATAATCGGAAATATTAGTATAATTAGCTTTTAACTCTCTTTTCTGGAAGCCTAATACCGGGCCTATCGAATCTTTCACGTTAAAATTAATTTTTCTGTTTGTTTTTATACTGATTTTAGATGTATTGACATCCACATTAATCTTAACAAGTGCTTTATTGTCTTCTTCAACTATTTTATTTGTCATGAATTTTTTAATATCTTCAATTTCATAACACCCCTCAGGAATTTCCACTATATGCTCATTATTTCCCGCCTTTCCATCCCAAGCAAATTTATTGTTACTGCTGTCAATATTTGGGATTATATTATAAGTATCAAAATTTGTTAATCCAATTTCATAATCTGCATTATCATTTAAATATATGGGTGGATTGAAATTGTAATTTAATAGAGAAGATTCTCCACTGAGAGCGAATGTAAAAGACATAGTGATACTTTGACTGTTTATTATAAAATGAAAAAAAAAACTTATATACATTGATTATATAAAAATAATAGACATAAATGTCCACAAACATATGAATCAGAGTTTTGTACGGAATCATAATTATATTTTATTTCATTCATGCTACCATCACTTAAGAAATATTTTCTCAACTCGTCTGGGGGTCTTAAATTTCCATAACTGTCGAAATAAACTATTTCCTTATTTTTCTTTATATATGCAATCCAATGAGTTCCGTCTCCTTCATCGGTATCCAGATTTACTACACCAGATTCTCTTTTCCTGATTTTATTTGGAAGTGTATCTCTCATGAAAACACCACGAAAATTTGGAATTTTTAAAATTTCCGAGTATTTCATTAAATCTATATTAGTTAGTGGTCGGTGAGGTAGCTTAATTAGTTTTTTTGCTTGTTATATGTTTTAAGATATAATCCAGAACCTTTCTTATGAGGGCCTGAGTATAAACCCTTCCCCTTAGAGGTCTGTTCCATCGCCAAATTATGTCTCAATTGTTCAGCTATCATCTTACTGTTTGATTTGGAGTCGTTAACTGCTTTTACAATTCCAGCTACACCCCCTCCAACAGCTCCTAATGCTCCCAGAAGAGGTAATAGAAGTGGGAGAACCCCACCCCTTTTTGGGGTTTTGAGAATTCTTTTCCCGCGCTTCTTTGATTTTGATGCACTTTTTACAGCAACTTTTACGTTTATTTGTCCACCTTTCTTCCTCTTCTTCTGCGTTAAATCACGCTTTATTCGTCTCTTAAGACCCATTCCGAGTTTACTCTTTAGTTTCATTACCCCACCAACTCCTAATGCAGCGAGTTTTTCGCCAAAACCAGAGTCGGGTGCTTTTACACGTTTAAATGCTGCTTGAGCTAATTCCTTATCTGCTTGATTCCTTTGTTCAACCTCCTGAAATTTGGAGTATGCTATATCGTGTTCTCTACACGCTTCATCTAGTGGGTTAACCCCCCTGTCACCCCGTGCTAAGCGTTTTGCGAGTTTAGTTCCTGGCCCACAATAATTATAACCTGGTATATGTAATTCCACCGGAAGTCTATTTATTATGTCGTTGAGCAGACCACGTCCTCTCTTTTTAGAGTTTTTAATGGAAGTGATCTGTGAACACTTGGTTCGACCCATTATATCCCAAATTATGGTATCAACTGATCTTGCATTTGTAGAATACCCTTTTATATAGGCAGGAGAAGGCCCTGCTTGATCAGTTTTTAACAGTTCTCTTTCTAATGAAGTTTGATTTCATCTGATTATTTGAACACAATGCAGATTCAACAGCAAGACACAATTTTACCAATTGTCAATCACGATGAAATTTCCAAGACAAACACTTTTCAAAAGCATGGTATTTTATTTGGTGGACAGTCGAAACGAGGGCTTCTAGTTGGGAGTTCTGGGTCTGGAAAGACAAATGTGATGCTTAGTTTGTTGGAACATCCTAACGGTTTACGTTTTGAAAATATTTATTTATATTCTAAATCCCTATACCAACCGAAATATGAATATTTGAGAATGCTTATGAAACCTATGAATGAAATTGGATATTTCGAATATAATGACGGAGATGTAGTGTTACCCCCCGAAGATATTAAACCGAATTCAGTCATAATTTTCGACGATTTGGTGTCATGTAATCAAAGTATTATCAAAAGTTATTTTTCTTTCGGACGTCATAAAAACACCGATTGTTTTTATTTATGCCAAATCTACGCCGCTGTCCCTAAACACTTGTGTAGAGATAATGCTAATCTTCTTGTGATATTCCCTCAGGATCTTACCAATCTCAAACATATCTATGATGATCATGTAAATGTTGATATGTGCTTCCAAGATTTTAGAGAACTTTGTGCATTTTGTTGGAGGGATAAATATGGATTCGTTGTAATCGATAAAGATTGTCCAATCAACTCTGGAAGATTTCGAAAGGGATTTGATCAATTTTTTCATATATAAAAGTGGGTACATTAAATATTATCAGTCATTAACCATGGATAGAAGAGTGGCAACAGAGCTGTTAAAGGCACGAGATGCCTTAAGGCAAAAGTACAGAAACTTGAAAACTGATATTGCTAAATCTGAGTTAGCGTTGGAGAAAACTTATAAACCGATAACGCAACCTCTCCATGACTTAGTAACTATCGTTAATAATAATAAAAGTGATCCAAGTAAACCTTTTTTGAAAACAGAAATAAAAAATGAAAGTTTAAAAAGACGATCAATTCAGCCAGTTCCTCTTGAATTTTATCACACAACACCCGCTGATTCGGAAGATGAAACATTTGAGTATGACTCTACCCGCGGAGGACCTGATTATGTAGGGAGTTTCTTTGATGAAACTTTCCCACCATCACAGATCGCAGGTGCATCCACCATGACAGAAAATGAAAGATATATGCAACAATTTAAAGCACCGCTACCGAGAGCATATATAGAAGATAAACTTCTCGACTCAAAAAACGAGTTTGATGATACCTTTGGTGTTTACTTCGACCCATATAAGAAGAAATACGCTATTGGCACTGCAACTGTTGATTTTGATGGTGCTAACTTTGTTATTGATAATCAGTTTCAATACCAAGGTACACCAGGATTGTATGAATTAATGTTCAAAAAGAATCCAGCTGGATTTCGAACAACTGATGTGGATCAGTATATTGATATTATTAGAAGGAGTAGTGCTCATTACCTAGGTTACGATCCGGAGAGAGGGCTATCTACATCAAATGCGGCTAAATTTATAGATATTATCAAACCACGTGTTTCTACCTTACATTCGATGAGTCAAGAAAGGGCTAATAAAAGAACCACATCAACAATACCTGCAGTGGTAAGACCAAGAAGAAATACACTTGCTACAAATCCTAAGCCATCTTCTTCAATTCCTAAACCGAGAATGAGTTCACTTTCTTCACCTGAAGAAATGAGAAAAACGAGGGAACAACTAAGAAAAGCTAAAAATCAAAATAAGAAAGGTGGCGCGTTAACACTGATGGAACTTGATAACAAAAAAATTGAATATAAACATTTTGATGACTATAATGAAATTATAGACCGATTAAGACTACTCATAGCTTCACAGTTGGCAGGAAATACGGGGCATAATAACGAAATTATTTCAATTATAGAGGAATTAAGAGAGGCTAAAATAATCAAATAAATAGTGTGTGGGAGAGTTAGTTATTCATTCACCCTATCGATGAGTAAAGATGACTGACATTAAACAGGAAATAGTGAATGAACTTCATAAACCGGCTAGAAAATATTTTAAACGGAGAAGAGTTATTGTTAAAGGCATTAATGATCTTCTTCAAGCAGATCTTGTACAGATGATCCCTTATGCTAAAGTAAACAAAGGTTATCAGTATATTTTAGTGGTCATTGACGTATTCTCAAAATATGTTTGGTGTGAACCTGTAAAAACTAAAGGTGGGAAAAACGTTACGGAAGCAATGAAAAAAATCTTATCAGATATCAAAGTTGCACCGAAAAATTTACAAACAGATTTGGGTAAAGAGTTTTACAATAAAGAGTTTAAAAAATTAATGGATAAGAAAAAAATTAACCATTACAGCTCTTACACAGATCTTAAAGCAAGTGTTGTAGAACGAGTTAATCGAACTTTAAAAAATAAAATGTGGAGGCTATTTACTCTAAACGGAAACTACAAGTGGTTAAATTTGTTGTCGGATATTGTTGTTGAATATAATGACGCTAAACATAGGACAATTGGGATGAAGCCTAAGAATGTTAAAAAAAAAGATGAAAAACGTTTACTAAAAACTGTCTATAACCACCCAAAAACAGTCGACCCAAGTAAAAGAAAATTTAAAAAAAATGATTATGTGAGGATTAGTAAATATCGACAAGCTTTTTCAAAAGGATATACTCCTAACTGGTCCAATGAAATATTTAAAATCAGAAAAGTCCATAAAGGTAATCCTAGAACTTATCTTTTGAAAGACGAGGCGGGAGAGGAAATTTTAGGAGGTTTCTATGAGCATGAAATGCAAAAAGTGAAGTATCCGGGTGTATATCTCGTGGAAAAAGTTTTAAGAAAAAAGAAGAATAAGCTCTATGTTAAATGGTTAGGATTAAGCAATAAACATAATTCATGGATTTCAAATAATAGTATTGTATGAATGTAATCTATATTTTATCACTTTTATGTATCATTATAATCTGTAATATCTTCTTTTCGTCTAATAAAACAAATATTCAAGCATAAAAATGTTTTATTTCTATTTATCTATATCACATACATAAATATAATATACCATGTGGTTACATATCATTTAAATTACCAAATCTGTCGTTATATACATTATATCTATGATTACTATCTAAAATAGGGTTTATGATTTTTGAAATGCCTTCTATTCTTCTGTTAAAGCGAAGTCTATCGAGGGCTACCATTTCCCAATATCTCCTTCTTGATAATTTATATGCAGAATTCCACACCACCATGAGCTGAGTCTTATTGCCTCTTAAATTAAATGTCACTTTCTTCATCTTTACAAGCTCATATATTCAGCTTCCAATACTTCCGGATAAATGTAAATTAACTCCATTAGCATAACAATATTTTCATTAATCTCACTTCTCTTTTCAATTAGTTTTACGGCATTTTCAAACACATTCCCTTCTTGATGTTGTAGTTCTCTCACCACATTCCTCAAATAACTTTGGAATTGTAATCGTTTCAAGGTGTCAATGTTCGCTTTAATGAGTGGTAATGCCTCCCACAACTTGCAGATTGATTCATATCCCAAGCAAATATAAGTGTTATTTTTTATTACTTTTATAAATCTGGTATAGGAAATTTGCTCAAATTGTATAAGAAAACTATTAGCATCTATTGCTTGAACTCTTTCATTGGAGTATAGATAATTAGTTATCACATTTTGGAAGGTAAGAAAATGAAGCCATTCCTTTTCATCAAAAATTATTACATCAAGTTTATTTCCACTTAGTTTCACACATGGGTTATAACACAAGTCATGTGATAATCCCGTTGACGCATATTTACTCCTAGATTTGTTCAATTTGTATCTTCGCTCACCAAGTACTGCTATATCATTTTTATTTTGCGGTGCTTGAAATGTGTTATTAATTACATCGTCAAAAGTTAGTTCAGGTAAACTAAATAAACTTCCACTGTAAGCCATTGTGAACACTTGAATTTCTGGAACTGATCGATACAAGTACTTTTTCTCACACTGTCGTTTTGCACCTTTTTATATAATCAGAATTGTTTGATTTTTGGTGGGGTCTAAATTATAGTGGGGGGTTCTGAATTATGGTGGGGGGTTTCTAAATTATGGTGGAGAGTTCTGTGACGTGGTGGGGGGTTCCAGAATTATGGTGGGGGGTTCTGAATTATGGTGGGGGTCTAAATTATGGTGGGGGGGTCTAAGTTATGGTGGGGGGTTCTGAATTATGGTGGGGGTCTAAATTATGGTGGGGGTTCCCGAATTATGGTGGGGGGTTCTGAATTATGGTGGGGGGTCTAAGTTATGGTGGGGGGGGTTCTGAATTATGGTGGGGGGTCTAAGTTATAGTGGGGGTTCCCGAATTATGGTGGGGGGTTCTGAATTATGGTGGGGGGTCTAAGTTATGGTGGGGGGGTTCCCGAATTATGGTGGGGGGTTCTGAATTATGGTGGGGGGGGTTCCCGAATTATGGTGGGGGGGGGTTCTGAATTATGGTGGGGGGTCTAAGTTATGGTGGGGGTTCCCGAATTATGGTGGGGGGTTCTGAATTATGGTGGGGGGTCTAAGTTATGGTGGGGGGTTCTGAATTATGGTGGGGGTCTAAGTTATGGTGGGGGGTTTCCGAATTATGGTGGGGGGGTTCCCGAATTATGGTGGGGGGGTTCTGAATTATGGTGGGGGGTCTAAGTTATGGTGGGGGTTCCCGAATTATGGTGGGGGGTTCTGAATTGTGGTGGGGGGTCTAAGTTATGGTGGGGGGTTCTGAATTATGGTGGGGGGTCTAAGTTATGGTGGGGGTGGAGGTGGGGGAGGGGCGTGGCTTAGAAAGTGGAGGGGGTGGGGTGTGGCTTGGAAAAGTGGTGGGGGGTGCTAAAAGTGGTGGGGGGTGTCACAAAACTGTCATTCTTTCACTACTCACGTTTCTGACAATAACTGACAAATTTTATTATAAAAAATTATGAAAGAATTTCTTCGTACAAAAAATGCCGTGCTTTATCGGTAACTAAAATATTATTCATATAGTAGGCATATTTTTCAAGATATAATGAAATTAAAACTGGTATGGTCAAAATTTCCTTAAAAAGTAGGGCATTTTTCAACATAACTTAGCAGAACCTCAAAACCATCCAATGTACATTATTCATACTTCAGTGAATAATTTACAATAGACACATAATGAACACATATTTTTTCAACTTTTCTCTGGTCCGATATTTTTGAGATATTCGCGGTTAAAATGAGGGGTCAATACATTTGAATCGTATATTAGTAGTTTGCGGGATTTAGAATATAAGTATAAATACTTTTAAATAAATGCGATGCTGTAGAATATTCGCAATTAAGTTTTCTAAAATAATGGAGTGCATTATTTGTAAGAAAATTGCGCGGGATGATGACAAATCTGTGGTACCAAGACCTAGGATACAAGGTTTGTTGTCACTAATATCTAGTGCTGAAAAAAGACGACATCGCGGAAATATTGTGTCAGAAAAGATAATATTTTAAATGGCGAAATTTAATTAAAATATCATCTAGACTGTCGTATAGGTAGACAAGTTTTGAAAACATGAACGTTTTTTGCAATCATACAGTGCCGCCGCACCGGGCCGATTTGCAAGATGCTGCACAGTTCTTAATCGAATATGAAATATTAATAATAGATGAAGGATTTAAATTAACAGAAAAAGTAGTTTCACTACATAAACGTCATTCAGAAATGACCAAAAGTCTATTTAGCAAACAGGAAGATACCAGGATGGTTTTGCATGCAATGTACGAAACTAATTTTAGCAAACAAATATTGGTGAAGTCAGTTGATATAGATGAATTAATTTTACTTACTCTCCTTTTTTCGGACTCTGACTTAAATGGAATTAATTTATTTATGCAACTTGGACACGGCACTAGCAGACAATTTTTGTCAATATAGAAGATATTGCAAAGTTTATGAACTACAGTTTGTTCTTGTCTTCATTGTTTTACTGGTTACGACACCACTAATGGTTTTTTAAAAATATTTTAAAAATCTGCGTTTGATGTTCTTAAAGAATATTGCTGTTTTTCAAAAATTATCGGAACTGACATTGCTGTCTAAAGACGAAGCTTTAAAAATCTTTACAAAATTGATTCTAGTACTGTACAAAACAAAAATAAACAAATTCAGATATTAAGCGACCTAAGGATCAAATTAACAACAACAACAAACGGAGCTTCCTTCAACTGAAGGCACCTTTTACCACCCCTTCTTAAGGTAAACATATATATTTAAATAATAGATTTCCTATCTAATACAGTTAGTTAATAATCGTCTGATTTTGATGCGGTTTGCATCAGTTTTCTTAGAAAAAAATGTAGTTTTACGGAATCCTAAAATCACATTTTTGTTTAAAAATAAATTATATTGTATAGAAAGGGAAACAGGGAAATAAAACATTAAGGACATTTCGTAAAACAATGAATTATTAAATTTTGATGCGGTTTTTGTTTAAAATAATGTAATAATAAGGTATTTATTTGAAAAGAACAATGTGCATTCTAAATCATCCGTATAATGGCGCCCTCTAGTCAAAGTATTCAGTACAAGTACACGTGCATAATTGTGCATCCTACCGATCAGGAGCGCCGCTCAATCTTTTTTATACCTGCTTGTTTTAACAAAATATTTTATTCACTTGAAATTTGGTATACCCATATATTATAATGACATCTGGAACTAGATTATATTCTTGGATAATTACGTTGAAGGGTTGGGGGTTAAATAGGGGTAAATAGGGGAAAATAAGTCAAGCAAGCTGGTAAGAGTACAGAAATTTGAAATTCGGTGTTGTGACACCTATTTGATTAAAACCAGACAGGTACCTCAATTTGCGGACGGCAGCCTTTGGGTTATGGGAGAGCAGAGTCGTGGGTTGATACTTACCGATTTGCTCAATAATTTTTAAAGAAATTTAAAGATATAAATACAAGTTTTAAACTAATTTGCTAAAAAGATATTCAGGGCGCCACCATAGCTTGCCTAAAAGTTATCCTGCATTGTGAAAGCTACGGAAAACAATACATAGGTTAAAATATAGTTATAGCTCACCAGTACTCTATTGAAATGTCATAAATGGGAGAAAATAAACACAATATTAATTAGTCACAACTTTACTTTAGCGGATATTCCCACTAACAATTTGATAATTACATATTCAAAATAATCGTGTGATAATTATATAAATTTTAATGTTGCCTTAAGATTAGTTGAAATTTTTAAGGATTTAATAACCAATGGTTCACTTTAAAGAATGTTATAAAATTTAGTTATATGTATAGCCAGAAATATATATGAGAAAGTTATAAAATGGATATTCCCATCAATTTGGTAATTACAGATTTAAAATAACCATATGATAATTATACACTATCGTGCTATAAGCGTAGTTGAAATATTTAAGAATTTAATAACCAATGGTTTAATTTAAAGAATGTTATGAAATTTAGTTATATGCATAGTCAGAAATATATAAAAGAAAATTTTATAAAATGGTACCACTTTTTACAATATAAGTTAAAATTTAATATAAGTTTATTTGAGAGGCATTACCGTAGTAACCCTCTAAATACCTGTTGGCATACAACAGCTCGTTACAGTTTCATTTCATAACGGCCTCTACATGTCCATAAGAAAAACTTTGTTCGTCCTTATAACCTGCAACTTCCAGGCCATTCACCATCGAAAAGCGTCCTTTTCTTCAGCAAAAACCCCTAGGTATTAGGGAACTCATAGAAACCATTTCCCAAAATAGGATAGGAAAGCTTGCAACTTCCAGACTTGTTATCTATAGGAAACTCTCAGGAAACATAGTGTTTAATCATGAAGTCCTCGAGTCCATACCAATAAAAAAAAATGTTGAAAAAAAATGGGCCTCTTACGAGGGAGACTTGCAACCCTAAGGAATTAAAAAAATAACCCTTAGCAACTTTAAAGGAAATTTTCATTACAATAACTTACCCCAAAAAACCTCTGGGGGTGCATTCAGCCTCTTAAAAATAAGCCGAAGCTTATGGCTTGACGCCTTAATGCAGCATGGCTGACAAAAAAATTAAGTAACTCGACACACGCCACACGTCTGCTCTGCCAAGCTCTTAAAATTGAAAAGGACGCTTTTGTGGCTTCTCTTTTCCCACTTATCATTTTTAATATATAAAAAATTAAACTTCTTCCTCTCCCAAAAGTTTACTAAACTAAAAGGTGCCAACATACTTGAGTTACTTGGACACAAAGAAGAAGAAGAGATGAAACTTCAAGTTACTACTGAACCTATTTAAATTAAATGTATTTATAAATTTTGTAAACAACATGAGGAGATAGAACTTGAAATTTATTCGAGAAACCTATTGAAGAATTTTAAGTAACTGCCTAATGAAGGACAACGTCATAACCTGTGTAATTTACTGAAAAATGCCAACTTTGCACACTGATTGATTAATATTAGTGTGTTAATTTAGTTCCGCAACTCACTGCACATGTGAAGCATTGCTGGTTGCATAAAGTTAAACATAAAATAACGAATTTTTATAAGTTAATTTACCAAATTATAAAACAAATAACATGGAGTGTTATAGTGTATGTACTAGAATATGTATGTATGTACTTAAAATGACAATGGCAAATAAGAATTTTTACTTGTTAGCATAACCAGAAGTCAGGTTATCGAAAGAATGCAAAGATTTTATTAATATTTTTATATATAGTTTTTCCTTTAGTTCTCATAGATAGCTTTTCTTACCGCTGTTTGCAAAATCCTATAAAGAATATGTTTCATTACTATACATGCTATAAGCAAACAAATAATAAATAATTCACTTTTAAACATGCATAGAGTATATAGGCTCCAATACTAGTTAGCTAATAGATAGGTGAAGATCTGTTTTTTTATCAGTCAATGTCAAATATAAATATTTTATACTTATTCATGGATATTGTCTTAGTTTTGCATGGAACATCGTTATGAGTTGCTTTAGGCTTTTCTGATGAGTCCACAATAAGAACGAAAAACGTTTCAAAGGCTAAGCATTTCCAAGAAACTGAATGAGATTTTATGAAATGTAATTCATTAGAATGAAAAAATTTTTAAAGACAAGGTACGTCAATAAATTAATCTCAGGCCTTTGTTCTCATTTTTAACTGAATTTACATATCGTAGGGGATCATGTAGATACTAGTTTAGCCTGCCTAGCCGTAGGGGACTATGTGGGATGCTAGTGTTAAAATGACAATTGCAAATAAGAATTTTTACTTGTTAGCATAACCAGAAGTCAGGTTATCGAAAGAATGCAAAGATTTCATTAATATTTTTATATATAGTTCTTCCTTTAGTTCTCATAGATAGCTTTTCTTTCCGCTGTTTGCAAAATCCTATAAAGAATATGTTTCATTACTATAAGCAAACAAATAATAAATAATTCACTTTTAAATATGTACTAGAAGCCAAGGCCTCAGATTTTTTATAATAAATTTGAACCCTCCCACCACCCCTACTTCATTTTAAAGGCGTTGATAAAATAAAATTTAGATATTCACTTGAAATTTGGTACACGTATGTATTATAACATCTGGAACTAGATTAAATTTTGAGATGATTCCGTTGAAGGGATGGGGATGTAATTATAGGTAAATAGGGGAAAATGACTAAAGCAAACTGTGTAGAGTACAAAAATTTGAGGTTTGGTGCGTATACTATATAGAAGCCAAGCCCTCAGATTTCTTTATATTTTTTAACCCCCCCACCACCACCACTTCAATAATAAAGGGGTTGATAAAATAAACTTGAGATATTTACTTGAAATTTGTTACACGTATGTATTTTTTGCTGAGGGTATGGAGAGGGGTGTGTAATTGGGAAAAATCAGTAGAGCAAGCTAGTAAGACTCCAGAAACATTGTGAATGTTTAAATCAAAGATGTAACGGTAATACGGGGGCCCAGTAGCGATTTGAGTAACGCTTGAAAATTCGGCTGTTCATTGAACACGAGAGCGTTCGGTGCTGTTACATCGCATACTTTTTGAAAGATCCAAATTTGATTTTGAATTTAATATATTTTGATACGTAGAATCGTATTCTTGCATGTTTGTAAAATTTGTGTATTTGATAAATTTTGATATCCAAATTTATGTTCTTGCATTTTTACGTCTCGACGCCGACCGACGAATAGCGTCTTTTTTGTAAAACTTGTGAATTTGACCAATTTTGATACCTAAATTCATACTTTTGCGTTTTTACGCCTCGACTCATCCGACCAACGCCTAGCATCGTTTTTGTAAAACTCGTGTATTTGATCAACTTTTGGTGAGGATATTTCCTGCGTATGGATGGACTGTAAGACTTTATTTTTTGTTCTAAATAAAAGCCCAAATTGCTCTTGTATTCTGTTTACTTTAATAATAAATCTGTACTGGTATGATCTCTATCGCAGTAAAACAAAGACTACTTAATAACTACGAACAGCAACCCAATTCACAGATGAACGGCGTTGCCGGTTTTCCATTAAGATATAACTTTAAAATAATTATTTAAGTACTCAACAACTTTGATACCTAGATTCATGTTCTTGCATCTTTACGAAACCCATTTTTTGTGAATATTAATGTAAAGCCTATTATAATTACTCCGAGTTGTGCAACTTTTTAAATTTTTTATTAGCAGCTTAATAATAGCTGAAAATTTCTAAAATTTTTCTTTATTTCTATCCCCTGTATATTTTGCAGATTTTGTAAATATCATGCCGGGCTTGAAAGTTAGCCAAGTTCATTTTCAATGTCTAAACGAAGCTTGCTAAATTTCGACTTCTGTAATTTTTTTTATGACATCTGCTCCAAATATTAAAATTCCATGACCAATTATTTCCGCATACTAAAGTGCAAATATAGTCAAGAAGTTTACCTTTAAAGAGAGTTGGAAGAAAATCTGGATGTGGAAGTAATGATTACTTAGACAGCGGTTTTTTTATTATGTGAAAATTTTGACTTCATTGCCTATCCTAACGAGAGATTATTTGACTTTTCGTCAGTTACTGCAGGTTTATATTTAAGAAAAATTGAAATACACGAAATGTTGACAAAATTCTATGGTAGTATGTTGGTCTCTTGACTAAATGTTTTGTTTATCCTACTTTATATATTTTATCGTCAAATAAATATACAAAATAACTACTTTTTTAAGCATAAATAAAAGCACATTTAATATCTTTTAAAAATATGGGGAAAAATAAAAATTATTGTAATAAGCAACACAAAATTACGATGTATTGATTTCTTCTCCTCAAGCGACTCCATTCAACTAATAATCAACCTAAATTGCTTATAAGCACACCTCATATTCTCTCTATAATACATACTTCATTAGTTTTCTAAATGCAAAAAATATTGGTAACTTTCGGCATAATAATAATTACATACTACACATATTTTATTTATATAAAATATCATAACTCTCAGCAGAATTTTTAAATATTTCAAAGTTAAAATTCGAACGAGCGCCTATGAATATCATGGAACTTCTAAGTAAAAAGGGATAAAATGTATGCGCCGCTTACGTACTACACCAACAGTGGCTGAGACGGTAGAGATAGACGAACTATTCGGAGGGAGCGTATGTCGTTGCTCTTACATCGTTCGGTTGATACGTTTGGCGACGCGCGGGGTAGGGAAAGGGTACTGGCGATCTTTGCTTGCATATAGCATAGCATTACCTCTTAACCAGTGTTGGCATTTTTAGTCCTTTGGGACTAAATTTGGTCCTTTTGAATTATATTTAGTACCCTAGTACTCCCCAAGCAAATCTAGTCCTCAATAAACATATTCAATAAAAATGTATTTTTCGACTTAGTCGTAAATAAAATTAAATTACATTCACAGAATAAAAAAGTTGTTTCTTATTTGGCAATTAAAGATTTATTTGTCGCGTTGGCGCATGAGGCATATGGGTTTGGAATTTGAAAAATTCCTTTACCCGTCGCACGTCGTTCATCCTCCCACCCTCGTTATTTTAAAGCCTAGATTACGCCACGGTCGCATCACAACACAGCTGCTTTCCTTCAGCTGTTCAGCAGAGTGATTCGTAATCATAATAAACAGAATTTCAATGAACAGTAATCATACGATACAAAATTGCATGGTAGGGACAGAGACAACACATGAAATAGGTACCTTATGATTACGAATCACTTTTCTGAACGAAAGCAGCTCAGTTAATTGAAAGTACCGGAAAGTGCGCGTTGATTTGCTTGCATTGTATGTTTTAATATTTTAATATAGATATCTAGTTAGCGTGTTAATTTGTTTATTATTAAAGAATGGATAGGTAAATATAAAATAACAAATCTTCTAATTTTAAAATCCCCACAATAATACATTTTTTAAAGATTTTTAATAAAAAAACCTCGATTAGAGGCAATTCAACAACCAGAGAGCTCTAAATCCCCGTGCACAAGTACGCAAGACATGCAAGCAATTAACGATGAGGATGAACAAAATACCGATTCGTCAGGAAGTGATAAAATTGAGAAGACATCGCTAAAGAAAAAATATTTACAAAAATTTAAATGTACTTGGAAAAACGAGTTTCCATGGGTTGAACATAATAGTGCATCTGATACGGTAGCTATTTGTAAAATATGCAAAATAAAAATCTCAGGAAGTATCAGTCATTTAAGGAGGCATGATAATTCTCAAACCCATATTAAAAAATTTAAAGCTATACAGAATACACCTTCTTTGAAAACAGTGTTAAACAATCCTGTTGAAAAACGAAGGGAAAAGCTGGTGAAAGAAGGTGAATTAAAATTAGTTACATTTTTAGCAGAACATAATTTGGCATTTTCCCTAATTGACCACATGGTTCCTCTAATGAAATCGGTTGCACCCGATTCCAAAATACTTAAAGACATTTCTTTGAATAGAAAAAAAGCAACTCAAATAACGACAACTGTGCTTGCGCCTGCGCACGAAAAGGAAGTAGCTAAAGATTTACAGAAAATCAATTTTTCATTATTAGTAGACGAAACTACTGACATTAGTACTAAAAAATGTCTGGCAGTTGTTGCTCGGTATTATAAAGACAATGTTGTTTTAGATAGATTTTTTGGTTTAATAGAATTACAATCTGGAACAGGAAAGGCAATATTTGATGCAATTAAGTGTTTATTAGAAAAGAATGGCATACCTTTAACGAACATGGTTGGTTTAGGTGCTGATAATTGTTCTGTGATGATGGGGGACATAAAAGGAGTTAAGAAATTGTTTCAGGATATTATACCTAGCATAAAGATATTTGGGTGCACATGTCATTCATTCCATTTATGTTCTTCATACGCATGCGAAAAGCTGCCAAAAAATGTAGAACAATTTGCTCGTGATATATATAATTACTTTTCAAATAGTACTAAGAAGCGTATAGAATTAACAGAGTGTCAGATTTTTGCTCAGGAGAAACCACATGTCATGTTAAGACCATCTCAGACAAGATGGCTTTCCTTGCAAGCTGTAATAAATAGAATCTTACAGCACTGGAATTCCCTAATTTTATTTTTTAATAGAGCTTCGTTAGAAGATAACATTCCCATGGCGCAAATGATATCTAATGCCTTAAATAACCCAGTCTATAAATTATACTTTTTCTTCTTGTCATTTATCTTAGAAATCATGAATAAGATGAATTTGGAATATCAGTCGCAAAGTCCGAAAATTCAATCGCTATTAAAAAATATTACCAGTTTATATAAGACCACTTTAAACTGTTTCTTAAATAAAAGTTATCTAGATAAGACTATCTTATCAGATGTTATAGTTAACAACCCTACAAATTTCTTGCCAATTGAAAAGATATACTGTGGAGCAATGACACAAGTTTTTATAAATGAAAATAATATAGATAAGCAAGATTTACATAATTTTAGATTAAGAGTATTAGATTTTTTCATCGAATTATCAAAGCAAATTAAAAAAAGGTTCAACTTTTCAGATTTAACTTTAAAATTTGCTTCTAATTTTGAACCCAAAATTGCCGTATCGGGTGATATATCTACTATTTCTAACGTTACCGATATATTTCCTAATTTGAATGTAGATTTAGAAGCAACAGATTTCGAGTGGAGATTATTAAGTGAAACTGAAGAATGTGTTGCATTTACCAAAAGAAAGGATTGTGATATGACTTCCTTTTGGTCCCATGTAGACTCGCTACAAAACTGTATAAATGAGAAATTATTTGCTAACGTTGTCAAGGTGACAAAATGTGTAATGTGTTTGCCTCACTCATCTGCGGCAGCAGAAAGAATTTTTTCTGAATTAAATTTAATGAAATCCAAAACTAGAAACAAG
The DNA here is from genome assembly GCA_963583905.1 of Stenurella melanura. NCBI lineage: Eukaryota > Metazoa > Arthropoda > Insecta > Coleoptera > Cerambycidae > Stenurella > Stenurella melanura. The sequence continues at coordinate 69,098,444 of OY757318.1, forward strand.
TTACTGGTTAAAACTTGTGATGCGCTATTACACACTAAAGATCTATTAAAAGGGTCCAACTGTGTTTGTTATCAATGGCAGCCAACTGCAGAAATGTTGTCTTATAATGCAAATACATTTATTAATGAGGAAGTTCTTGAAAATGAAGAAATAATCTTTATGAAATAATATTTTTAGTTTTATTTATTACTTATATTTTTTATACTCTGATACGTGTTAGCAGTTATACTGATTTATTTACATATTTATGGTCTGTATGATATATTTTATTTGTGAAATGTTTTAAAATGTTTTGTTTTTTTTTATATATATTTTAATATAAATACAGTTATTACTTTGCCTAATTTTATTTTTTAACCTATACAGTTCTCTACTATATTTGAATTTAGAAAGTGTCTACGCAACCGCCGCGGCGGTTGCTTTAACTATTTACGTAGCAGCAGCTGCGGTTGGTTAAGTTACATATGTAACCGCCGTGGCGGACTATTTATTCTGTGCTATAGCGGTGTTTTCCAGGTGGATCGCTGGCCTATCAAAGAGTTTAATAAATAGAGAAGACAAGCTGGCGATTTGCCGGGAGTCGCGGTTTGGTTGCCTTGGAGTCTGGAGCCGGTAGGCTCTTCCTCCTTGTCGCACACCCGGCACACCTCGTACCCTCTCTCTCCACTGTTTTACGAAGCATCACAGCCTTACCCGGCGCTCTTTGATTTTCAACAAATAACGTCAATTGTCGTCAATCGTCACCACCCCGCATGTACTATGCGACAAAGAGAGAACGAACCGTGTGAGAGGGATGAGCAGCCTACAGCCTCCCGCTGCTTATACATTACGCTTATGGAGCTTGTCTCCTCTATGTGTTAAACTCTTTGTGGCCTATGCGTAAGGTTCTCGCCTTTGCGGTTGATTCCGGATCTCGATCCGGGGAGGCAATGCTTTGTATTTTTAATTTCATATTAAATTTGTTATGATGATGATGATGATGGGAAGCAACAGGTCACGGGTTCAATTGCTGGTAGCTGAACTTTTTCCTTTTTTTTAAATTTTGTAACGATTAATGTTCTTTTTCACAAATTCTGGTTGGGTTTGACGGCAGAAATAATGTTTTCCTTCTTTTTCATATAATAATTTATTTCTTTTATGTGATTGTTTTAGGTTAGGTTAGGTGGTTGGGTTAGTTAGGTTGATTTTTATTTTGCTAAATAATTGTTAATAAATTATCAGCCCCGCAGGCAGTATTAGTGTCGCAGACAAAAAGAAGAGAGTGCGGGGGGTGTCCCCCGTCTTTTTCTCAGAAAATAACATAAAATAATGAATTTTCTCTGTGCGGCGGTTCAATAAGTCGTGAAAAAGATCCGCCGCAGCAGTTGCGTAGACACTCCCTTAAATTTAGTCCTCTAGCTACCAATTTAGTCCTCTTTTGTAATATAATTCAGTACTTAGCAACGAGGGGTCAGGCGCAACGCTGCTCTTAACTATTGCAGGTTGCATCGACTTAGAATATCGTACAGAAGCAGCGTTGGTAACCCTACGGATTTATCCGTATATCTACGGATTTTTTGGGCCAGCTACGATTTTCCGATGAACTGTTTTTATCTACGAATTTTTAAGGATATCTGTATAGCAATATTAATTAATCTCGAAATAAGAATATTAGCGAGTTCGTGACTGCTGAACCGACGTCATCACGGTTTACGGTTTTAATAGCAATGACAGAGACAGAATGCATTCTGTCATCTGTGGTCATTATCAAAGGCTATGAGTTGGGCATCAGTAGTCTTAATAGTCTTGTTCAGAAGAAGAAGACGAGATGAGGCCACCAATCACTATTTTATATTTTATTGCTTATCTTATAACTATGAAAGACATTTGTCATTTTGTCAAATCGATTAATATTAACGAAAGTTTGAACTTGTTTCAAATAGGTAATTATAAATTATAAACATATACTAGGTACAAAGAGAGATGTCAGACAAAGACGGTAAGTAGTAAATACCCTTAAATGTAATTTCGCTAAATGTAAACCAATCTGTTTTAGACACAGACAGCTATGAAACTGATAACAAAAATTCAAATAAAAGGGGGCGAAAAAATCAACATCTGAAGAAAAAACGATATGTTCAAAAATACAATGAAGAATGGGAACAAAAATTTCAATGGATCAGCCATAGTAAAAAAGGGAAACATTTTTTCTATTGTAGATCTTGCCAAAATAGTTATCTAGGTGGTCTCACTGAAATTTCGAGACATGAATTATCGATGAAACATGTAAACAGCTCCAAAGCATTGGCGAAGCAAAGAACTATAAACAGTACGCTTAATGAATCTGACTCGGAAAATTCATTAGTAGTAAAGCAGGCAGATGTTGTTGTATGTTCTGCCACAAATGACGCCAATCGTATTGATTGGCGTCATTTGTGGCAGAACATAACATTTCATTTAATGTCTCCAGTCATCTCCCAGAGCTTATACGATCCATTTGTCCTGATTCAAAAATTGCGAAGAAAATAATTTTGGGTAGACAAAAATGTACCGCATTAATAAGGAATGTAATTGGGGATTATAATTTTACGAATTTAATAACCGATTTGCAACATAATTCATTTTCATTGTTAGTAGATGAATCAACTGATAAGGGGTGCACCAAGCATTTGTGTTTAGTAGTACAACTTTTAGATTCAAGTAAGTTGGAAACACGAGATAGTTTTTTAACTCTAATACCTCTCATAGAAGACGCAACAGCAATCATATTGTACAATTCAAATTTTTTTGTAAATATAAAATAGATTATAAAAGAAATATAATTGGATTCGGAAGTGATGGGACGAACACAATGATGGGCATAAACAATTCATTGGCCCAACTTTTTAAAAATGATATCCCCTCTTTATTTATAATGAAGTGTAGTTGTCACTCATTTGCATTGTGTGCTTCCTATGCTTGTAAAAAATTACCAGATTCCACAGAAATTCTGTTACGGGAGATTTATAAATATTTTAAATATAGTAGCAAAAAATATGGACAGTATAAACAATTTCAAAAGTTTTGCGATACAAAGCCTCATAGACTTCTACATCCTTCACAGACACGTTGGTTGTCTCTTATTTTAGTAGTACGTAGAGTATTAGAGCAGTGGAACCCTCTAAAGCTGTTTTTTCAAAATGAAGTATTGGCTAACCCAGATAAAGGCGTTGATTCGGCTGAAAGCATTTATAATAAATTAAAAAAATATCTTTCAAAAAATGTATTTATTATTTCTAGATTTTGTGTTGCCTTATGTCACAGATTTGAATTTAGAAATGCAGTAAGAAACCAAAAATATATGTGTTACCTATATGAAAAAGTACGCATTATGTATAAAACAATACCTACTAGAAATGTTTATTAAGGCCTCTTCTTTCAAATCTAAAAACAAAAATGAGATTCTAGATTTTACAAAAATAGATTATAAACACCCACATAAAATATTACCTTTAAATGAGATTTATCTTGGAGGTGCGGTAATTGCTTTTATCGCAGAAAGTAATGATATGCCTGAAGTTGAATTAAATAAATTTAGAATGTCTTATCTTGAATTTTATCAAGAACTATTAGATCAAATAAATCTCAGATTTTCCTTTGAAGGAAATGATTTAAAAAATATGAGTTTTGTATCGTCACAAAACATATTGCTGAAAAAAAATGATTCTGTTATACCACTATGCCAACAATTTAAACATATTATTTCTGCCACTGAATATAATGAAATTGACCGAGAATGGAGGTTACTTCCTAATGTTCTGGAGTCTTCTGATTTACCAAACTTACCAAAAATTGAGTTTTATGAATTTTGGAGATTTCTAGGAAATCTGGAAAATGGATTAGGGGAAAAAATATTTCCAAAAATAATGAAGCTGGTGCAATTTATTGAAATATTACCGCATAGTAGTGCATGCGTTGAACGAGTTTTTTCAGCAGTTAATTTGAATAAAATGAAGACCCGTAATAGACTGAGTACACGTTCAATTATAGGACTGTTGCACACTAAAAGGTGCTTTGAGTCACCAAATTCATGTTGTGATTGGACAATAAACCCAGACATGTTGAAAAAGATAAAAGCTAATATACTTTATGGTCATAAAAAATATATAAAACTCGGTCATATCGGACTCTGACGATAATGAAGACTGATTTTATGTTCCTAAATAGTGCCTAAGTATATTGCAATGTATATGAATATTTATTTAAAAGATATTTATTTTCTTTATTTTTTAGGTACCCAGGTACTTAGTGTTAATCTTTTATTTTATGTAAATATCGATTTACAGTATTAATTTATTTGAAACATTTTTTTTGTTCCTAAAATATATTAGAATAATCAGTCACTTTATTTATGTAATATTATTTTAGGCGCTTGGCAAAATGTAATTTTTGTTTTATAAAAATATGTAGGTACTATCGTACTGTTAAAAGAAATAAAATGTTATAGAAGCAATTTCCATTTTTAAAATTCCTGCCTAATGTAGAACGTGTATGATATGTTGCATGAACTGACAGAAAGTCAATTTTCGACCCTTCGTTGTCATCATTCAGTTACTCTCATTATATTATGTTAAAAATTTGCCATATTTTTAAGTAAAATGTAGGCAAAAAAACAAAATAGTCCAAATTCCTTATATTTCAGATATTCGTTACATTGTGTTAGAATTTCTACGGATTTATTATCAAGTGCTACGGATTTAATGTCAGGTTCTATGGATTTTTTTCAGCTTGTCTACGGATACCCAAGACAGAAAAGTTACCAACGCTGCTGTACAGAAGCAATATGCCAACTATACTTATAAATGCACATGGTTCAGAAACGAATTTAAGTGACGATGTTTGGACAATATTTTCATTAAGTGTTCCGTCCACAGTTATTTACTAGTTTTATTTTTAATTATTATAGATATTATATTACTTTAATTTTATCTTTCATTAACTTTATTTAACGCTAGCTTTAAGTAGAAATAAAATGCACTCGTGCGCCTTTCATTTTTGGCTCACCCTGTATCTTTACGCGCTAACAAAAAGAGATTTTTTGTGATGCCTAACAAAACATTCGCTGTCTAACCTCGTGTCACTGAAGACGAGTGTCGTATACCGCAAAAATTATTATTAATCAACTTCGCTTTTGTGTATATATTTCCGCTTGTGGGTGTGTACAAGGGTCATTTTGATCTTTGAAGAGTAACAACATCTTGGGATTCCCTATCTGGAGGCCTCCTGAAGCTGGACCACTGGATTCTGGAAGGAGTAAAGGTAGGATCCATATAAATCTCTTTTTCCGCAACAGTCCACTGTCTCTTTCTTTTTTTAATACATTAAAATTATTTTTAATCACCGCCAGTTAGGGGATTATTCTCAATTCCCTAACATTTTTTTTGGTCCAAAGAGCCAAGGATTGCGTTTTTTTGCTCTTCTAGCATATTTCATTCATATATTGTTTTTTCGCTTTCAATTTTAGTTTTTTTTTCATTTTATTTTAAATTACATTTCATTCAAATCATTTAAATTCATTATCATTATCAGTTTCACGTTATTTACTATATCCTTTCGACCATAAGTTTTTTTTTATTTCTGCTTAAAGTTACTTTATTAAATTAGCATAATTTCCTTAACATCAAATCTCGCCATTTTTATATTCGATATAAGTACGATTTAGAATTATCAAGGTATCGCGTAAATTATAAAATTTATATCGATAGCGGCTCGAACGTGTTCACGGGCTCTTATCAGTTAGCGCAGTTTTTGTGAAGCTAAAAATATTGAATACCTTTTATTTCCTATTTACTTTTACATTTGTTACTGAATTAAGTTTATTGCAATGGAGGACAAATTAAAGAAATTACGCACTTTTCGACAAAACGAAATTACCAAAATGCACGAATTATACAATATTGCACAAATGGCCATTGATAGTCAGGCTTCACGTCGATCTTTTAAGGTTCGCTACTCAGTTATGGAACCGATTAAAAAAGAGTTTGATAGAAATCATAATTCTATTCTCGCCCTGTTAGCTGTTATAGATGGATCTGATTTGGAAGTTGAGGCTCAAGTTCGTGAATCATTTGACAATGAATACTTTGATATTAAAGTAATTTATTCCGATTTATTTGAGAATATGGCCAATTCTGTAAACACGGACGTTCAAGCGCCCGTCATTAACAATTTTTCGCATATTAATTTACCTCGAGTTGAATTGCCTAAATTTAAGGGGGATTTGAAAAATTTTCCATCATTCATAGATATGTATAATTCTAGGGTACATAATAATCAAAATTTAAACGACATTGATAAATTCAACTATTTACTTACTTCTTTAACAGGCCCTCCGCTTAATATCGTAAAATGCGTTCCTATGACCGCAAATAATTATAAAATTGCTTATGACCGTTTAGTGCAACGCTATTCGAATAAACGTTTACTCACTACTGCCCATTGGGTAGAAATTGAAAATACTAAAAAATTACATTCGGAAAATTTTCGGGCTTTGAGATATCTGCTAGACATTTTTCAGGAAAATGTATCCGCTTTGGAAAATTTAGGACTCCCCGTAGAGCACTGGGATTTTATTTTGATGCATATGCTCCTGAGCCGACTTGATACAACGACCATATCACGTTTTGAATTACATTTTAATTCTAATGAAATACCCACTTTTAAGATTTTAATGGATTTTTTAGAAAGTCATTGTAATGCTTTAGAAACCTTAAATTTTTCTGTTTCGCAAAATAAACCAACAAAATCATTAACTCCATCCACTCGGCCATCTAGTTCGTCATTTTTTGCTAATACTAATAATTCGATAGTTTGCCCTCTATGCAAGAAAGGTCACGTACTATATAAATGTCAGGAATTTCATAATAAATCCCCTCAGGATAGATATCATTTTTCAAAACAGAATCGATTGTGTGTAAATTGTTTAAGTTCGTCGCATACTTTTAAAACGTGCAATTCTACATCTACCTGTCGCAAATGTCAGCAGAGACATCATACTCTGTTGCATTTCGAAAAAACCGATACTCATATACCGGCTGTCTCAGCTGATACGCCTACGCAACAAGTAGCTAGTATTTCACCTAATGATGGGACCGCGGTTGTCGCTACTTCGACACATTCTTTCTCAGGTTTCACACCACAAACCACCCCCGTTTTACTTTCAACCGCTTTAATAGAAATATCCGATAAATACGGTAATTTTCATAAATGTAGGGCACTTATAGATTCAGGTTCCCAAACAAGTTTTATTTCGCAAAAGTGTGTTCATAGGTTAGGCCTAACACATTTTAATACATCTCTATCAATCCAAGGTTTGGGTCCCATGCATACTTTTACTAGTTCTAGTGGAGTGTCTCTTAAAATCCGCCCGCTCGGAAAATCAACGCCTTATTTAGATTTGATGGCTATAGTACTTCCGAAAATTTGTAATGATTTGCCAACTATTAGTTTTTCTTCAGAAACTTGGTCTCATATTAAACATTTGCAATTAGCTGATCCTACTTTTAATATACCAGGGGCGATTGATATTTTACTTGGAGCTGACGTCTTTCCTAATATCATCGAAACTGGTCGAATTGTTGGAAATGACGATCATCCTATAGCTTTAAATACAATATTTGGTTATGTTTTAATGGGAAAACTGCCTGTCACAGCTTTGACTGTGATTAAATCTTTTTTTTGTTCTCTTTCCACACCCTCCGTAGAAGACGTTCTAAAAAAATTTTGGGAAGTTGAAACTGTTCCAGAAGTCAATTCTCTGTCTCCTGACGATACACTCTGCGAACAAAAATTTATAACAACCTTTTCTCGCAATGAATCGGGTAGATTCATTGTCTCACTTCCTTTTCGTAGTAATGAACCCATTTTTCCCAACTCTCGTAATTTAGCTCTAAAATATTTTCTTTCTTTGGAGCGTAGATACGTAGAGACCCCGCTTTATATAAACAATATTCAGATTTCATTCAAGAATATTTAGATCTTGGTCACATGGAGCTTCTCATGTCTCCTTCCGATTCTCAAAAAACTTATTATATCCCGCATCATTGTGTTCTTAAACCTTCAAGCAGTACCACGAAACTACGAGTAGTATTTAATGCTTCCACTAAAATTCCGCCTTATTCTTCACTTAATGATACCCTCTTAACCGGTCCCAAGTTACAAAGAGATATCGTCACCATTTTGTTAAATTTTCGGCTTCATAAAATCGCATTTACCGCAGATATCAAACAAATGTACAGACAAATTTTAATTAATTCCGCTCATACAGATTATCAGAGAATATTGTGGCGCTTCACATCTGATGGTCCTGTGCAAGATTTTCGTTTGAAAACCGTTACTTACGGTATTTCTTCGGCCCCCTACCTTGCTATACGTACTTTATTGCAGTTAGCTGAGGAGGGAAAATCTGATTTTCCTTCAGCCGCTAATGTTCTTAATTTTGACACTTATATCGACGATGAAGTGACAGGAAGCCCATCGCTGGAAAATGCTTGTCATTTAAAAAATGAACTAGTTGAACTTCTAAAAAGAGGTGGTTTCGAGCTAAGAAAGTGGGCTAGTAATGACCCCAATTTATTAAGTGATTTACCTGCCTCTCACTTGTCTAGTAGTCCCCTTTCTTTGGACGACGAGTGTATTTTAAAAATATTAGGTTTACATTGGTATCCAGCTTTGGATACATTTTCATACAACGTAGAACCTATAGAAAGATCATGTACTAAACGTCATATCTTATCAGAGTTAGCCAGAATTTTCGATCCACTAGGTTTTTTAGCTCCCATTACATTCTTTACTAAATATATTATTCAATTATTGTGGTCTTTAGGTATAAATTGGGATGAAACACCGCCAGATGATGTGCTCTCTCTTTGGTCACGATTCAAATCTGAATTTCCTCTGTTATCTCGTATTGCCATTCCCCGTCACTTACGCATACTTGACAGTTTATCTTGTGAAGCACATGGTTTTTGTGATGCATCCATGAAAGGCTACAGTGCAGTAGTATATTTTAAAATGCTTAATGAAAACGGCGATATTACTACCCTTTTAGTTTGTGCAAAGTCTAAGATAGCGCCACTGCGCCGCATTTCAATACCGCGCCTTGAACTTTGTGGTGCTGTACTTCTTGCCGATTTGTTTTCTTTTGTTTTACGTACGTACCATGATAAGATACACTTCAGTAAGATTTGTGCCTGGACTGATTCCACTATTACTTTATCATGGATAAAGTCCTCTCCACACAGATGGAAAACATTTGTCAGTAATCGTATTACTTTTATACAAGACAAAATTGCATCCGAAAATTGGTTTCACATTTCTTCTGGTGATAATCCAGCAGATCTAGCCTCTAGAGGTTTATTTCCATCCGAGTTACTTAATAACGCTTTATGGTGGGCGGGACCTATTTTTTTGTCTGACCCACAAGCTTCCTGGCCCTCTCATGTTTCTGACGTTGCGTTATCTTCTGAAGCACTCGCAGAGGAAAGAAAAATTACTTTACATTCTGTAGTTTCTTTAGATATTTTTGATCCTCTTTTAAATAAATACTCTTCCCTTAGCAAACTACAACGCGTGGTCGCGTATATTCAACGCTTTATATTTAATATAAAAAATCCCGCTATTAAAAAAAAATCTTCTTTTTCCTTTCATGAATTACATCAAGCTCTATTAATGTTAGTTAAACGCACCCAACATTTGGTATTTTCTGATATTTTAAATCAACTCAAAGTTGGGAAACCGCTTTCTAAACCTTTTCGAAAACTCAGCGTTTTTCTTGATGATCAAGGTATCATAAGAGTAGGAGGTCGATTACACCACTCTTCATTGTCTTACGATAAAAAACATCCGGTTTTGTTACCACGTTCTGGTCGTCTTACGGAATTAATTATTGAATATTTTCATAAAAAATACTTGCACGCTGGCTTACAATCTGTTCAATTTCTGATTATGCAACAGTTTTGGATAATGTCCTCAAAAAGAGCAATACGTGGCGTCTTATCTAAGTGTCATACCTGTTGGCGACTTCACCCTCTCCCCTGTCAACCTGTAATGGGAAATTTGCCTTCCGCACGCATCTCACAGGTCAAACCATTTTTGCACACTGGCCTGGACTTTGGCGGCCCGTTTCAGATTACTTTGGGTAAACGACGAGGTACTAAGTCCCAGAAGGCATACTTATGTCTATTTGTTTGCTGCGCCACAAAGGCTTTGCACCTAGAGCTTGTGTCCGACCTGACTGCTGATGCATTTCTTGCCGCATTGCGACGTTTTATTGCTCGTCGCGGACGATGCAACCATCTTTATAGTGACTGTGGCACCAATTTCGTTGGCGCTTATAATCAGCTTTCCGCACTCTTAAAATCCGCTGCTGAATCCGAGGCAATTGAATGGCATTTTAACCCTCCTTCCGCTCCGCATTTCGGGGGACTTTGGGAAGCCGGAATTAAGTCGGTTAAGACACACTTAACCCGCGTTATTGGCCAACAAATTCTGACATACGAAGAATTATACACATTATTGGTTCAAATTGAGGCATTTTTAAATTCACGTCCCTTAACTCCAATAAGCACTGATCCTAATGATCTCTCCGTTTTAACACCCGGACATTTTTTAACGCTTGAACCTCTAACTGCCCTCCCGGAAACTGACCTAACTGCGGTGCCCGTGGGACGTCTAACTCGTTGGCAAATGCTACAACGTTTGCACCAGGATTTCTGGTCGCGGTGGCATTCTGAGTATCTACATACTCTGCTGCAAAAAAGTAAGTGGACTTCATCCTCTGATTCTGTTATACCGGGATCCATGGTTTTGATAAAAAATTCACTGGCTCGCCCTTTACAATGGCAACTAGGTCGCATTGAATCTGTACATCCTGGTGCAGACGGCGTTGTTCGCGTTGCTACTGTGTGTACAACTAATGGACTCCTAAAGCGCCCTGTTGTTAAACTATGCTTATTGCCCTATTCTAAATCGTAAAATACGTTGTATTTTAGGTGGGCGGTATGTTCCGTCCACAGTTATTTACTAGTTTTATTTTTAATTATTATAGATATTATATTACTTTAATTTTATCTTTCATTAACTTTATTTAACGCTAGCTTTAAGTAGAAATAAAATGCACTCGTGCGCCTTTCATTTTTGGCTCACCCTGTATCTTTACGCGCTAACAAAAAGAGATTTTTTGTGATGCCTAACAAAACATTCGCTGTCTAACCTCGTGTCACTGAAGACGAGTGTCGTATACCGCAAAAATTATTATTAATCAACTTCGCTTTTGTGTATATATTTCCGCTTGTGGGTGTGTACAAGGGTCATTTTGATCTTTGAAGAGTAACAACATCTTGGGATTCCCTATCTGGAGGCCTCCTGAAGCTGGACCACTGGATTCTGGAAGGAGTAAAGGTAGGATCCATATAAATCTCTTTTTCCGCAACAGTCCACTGTCTCTTTCTTTTTTTAATACATTAAAATTATTTTTAATCACCGCCAGTTAGGGGATTATTCTCAATTCCCTAACATTAAGTATTTGTTGTTCAGATAAAAATTGTGAAAATCGAAAATATGAATGTGTTAAAGAAGGCCTAAAATGTTGTTAATTAAAGAACCTAATTAAAGAATCGCACCAAGTCTGGTTTGGTTCTACGCCAGTTTTTTTTTTTTTCGGAAACTAAGCGACTTTGCTTCCCAATTTTACTCGTCTAACTGATATTCAAATGATCCGGGGCTATATCTTCCCAGAAGTTTGTTTGCCCAGCTTGCATTTTGAATCTAAATCTAAATTAAGCTATCGTAACTTAAATTGACAGTATGTAAAAACTTGGTAATAAATTACTTCAACTATCTGGCTTAGTGATCTGATAAGTTTCTTTCCAGGACTATTACCCATGTCCTAGATAAAGGTCTCAGGTCAGGGTATATCTTTTAGTGTGTTATGTAAAACAGTAACAAAAATCCGAACGTTACCAATGTTGTTAAAACCTACAGTATCAAGGCATAAGGAAGAAGTGTATTTTATATTTTTATATAATGGAAGAAAACCGTCTGAGGACGACATTCTATATACCGAGGACCCCGAGATCGCCAAACATAAACTGGACCAGTACTTAAAAGATTGGATGAACTGATAAACAAATCCTTAGTTACCAAACACATCTCCTGGCTTAGATACTTCGTTTTATTGTTTTAATTTTTTTACTATTTGTGTACTTATTCTGCAAATGTAGAACACGTCGAAGAAGTCTAGATAATTAGATTATGTAAGTCATGACGTTATTAGAGTGCCTATTGTTTATTTTTGAAATACAATGTTTCGACATTGGCCGCCAAAGAATTGTATAGATTCTTAAAGACAAAAAATTAATCAAATAGCTACTAACAAACCACGCGATGGGTCCACGAAGTGGCGAAGCTATGGCATAGCACGGTTGTGCAATGAACAAAGGCCCAAACCTCAAACTGGAACAATTTCATTCACAAACTATAAACTGACAAACTTAACTTAAAGTAAAAGTTCAGGATGTTTTGTTTTAGTGTTCTTTTTTGTTTTGACTGGACTTTTACCCACTAAACAATACGACCCCGTCAGTCATAGATATCATGTTGAACAAAAATTTCCCACACCCCATATCTCCTATTTCACTCCCACTCTTATCCTCTGACCATAACCCTGTACACTTTACGATTCCCGACAACGACAGAAATGTAACGGTGAGACGCACATACAGGGTGTTTGGTTCATCGTGTGCCAAATGGAAATGGCCGACAGAAAGGGTTATCTGCTATCCTTTCAGGCCCCTTAATACTTCTCATGCCCTGCGGGATTTTTCATATCGACCTTTTATCTTTTTAATGAAAAAAATCCCAAATCCTACATTTAAATTCAAATTATAAAAAAAGTATTAGGTGTAGACTGCGAATTTCATTTTTATTTTGATGTGTATTGTTGAAGGGTTCTTTTAAATCCAAAATTACTGGCATTAGTCATCTAGTTGTTTTTTTATTCACTCGCAAACTTTCGGAATAGGTAAAATTTAAATTTAAACTTAGACTTTACATGGCTATAAAAAAAAACTCAGAGCAACCGGGATCTTCCAACTCCCTCAAAAATTCTCTAGTCTATTCTCTTGCTAGTGATGTGCCACATGTCATAAAAATGTTTTAATAACTTCGTGAATTCGCTAAATTAATGAATCGGGTCACATAAGGCTAATATTCAAAATTTCGAATAAAAAATTATATTTGCTTAAATTATGCATGGCAAACAGGTAAAATCTGTTATCTCACTCTTGCGAAGTAAAATCTATCTTCTGTCTCTTTCTGTTTATTGGTTTTCTTAAAATAAAGAAACAGTTACATTTTTGTCATTTATTAAAAAAATTTAAAAATCTTGCTCAGAGTGTTGGTCTCTGTCGCGAATGCAGACCCGACATCTGCTTCGTATTTCGACAGTTGTTGTATGAAGTCGTATTTCCTCCCTAATTGTACCGAAAGCCGTTTCTATGCGTTGGACAAGAGGACAAGTTCCTCCCTAGTCACAACCTCCGCCAAACACCCTGTATAACTATAAATCCACAAGCTGGAAACTTTTTAGGCAAATCATAAACCAAAATTTAAAAATTAACAATAAAATTTCCTCTCCTAGAGAAATCGACGAGGAAGTGGCTAGTATAACGGAAATTATTAAACATGCAAGGGATCGCACCACAAAAACAACAATTTTAAAACCGCGAAATGAAATCATCCCAGACAAAATTCTAAGATTAATTACATTTAAAAATAAAATTCGTCGACTATGGCAGCGTAATAGGCGGGACATCGACAGACGCCGGATGTTGGACCTACAATCCAACATCCGGGACAAACTAGCAATGCACAGGGAGGAGTCCTGGAACGACAGATTCGAGGCTCTGTCGAGAAAAGACAACTCCCTGTGGAAGATGTCCCGATTATTTAAAAGGCCATTTTCTGCCATCGCAACATTATTACACAATAATGTAACTTATAACCGTGACAATGATAAAGCTGAAATACTAGCCACCTTCCTACAACAAAACAACGTAGCCTCAGAAAACGTCTCACCATTTCACGACGAAGTAACCCACTTTACGAGGACGACTCCAGACATGACACAAATCCCTCAAAATAAATTTTCCAAATTAATTGCAAATCCGGTAGAATTAAAAAAAAATCATTAAAACATTCCCAAATAATAAAGCCCCCGGTATCGACTCAATCCCAAATATTGTACTTAAAAATTTAACCGATAGAATGATTTGCCAAATTATGTATTTAATTAACGCAATAATCAGATTGCAATATTTTCCTAAAAATTGGAAGGTGGGCATCATAATCCCCATTCTTAAGCCAAACAAGCCGCCTCATAGTCCCTCTAGTTATCGCCCAATTTGTCTGTTGAACACTCTCTCGAAATTAACCGAGAGGGTGTTTCACAGAATATTGACTAAAATAATCGACAAAAAAAGGTTAATTCCGGCTTTTCAGTTTGGTTTTCGAAGGGGACACAGCACCACCCATGCACTATGCAGGTGATGCAGGATGTCTCCCATTCATATAATCGCAAGCAGTGTACAGTTTTGTTGCTCCTGGACATCGAGAAAGCCTACGACACTGTCTGGCACAATGGCTTAATATACAAACTACAAAATATATGCAAACTACCGGAATATTTAGTCACTTTTATAAAAAGCTACATTAGAATGCGTTATGTTACGGTAAACGTAAACAATTGTTATTCAACAGAAAAAATTATGTCAGCAGGAGTCCCTCAGGGGGCTATACTTTCTCCCCTCTTATACAACGTATATACTTCTGATATACCTACTATACCTACCTCTAAAATGTTACTATACGCAGATGACACCGTATGTTAGAGCCATTCAGCGCACAGGTAGTTGAACGAGTTGATGTGAGTATGCGCGAGGACTTGACACCCGCGGAGGAAGGCGAATCAGGGCCGTAGCAACGTCGATCACTTTGGGGGGGGGGAGACTATTTTAGCGCCCCCTATTTGATTTTTTTGTCTATTCCATATAAGCCGAAATTTGAAAAACAAGGGGCTGTTAGATCTAAGCTATCACACCGCAGATACGAAAAACCAAAATAAATAAATGGAAACTAAGAACACTCAAATTTTTATTATTGGCAAAATAGTACATGGAAATAGTTTTAAAATCTGAACTTAATATAGGTAATCTACAGCTAGAGATTATAAATGGATTGCATTTTTGTATTTTGTGTAGGTACTTAATTAATTTTAGTTCGGCGTTCCTTCAACTTTCCCCACGAATTTATTAGATTTGAATAATCCAAGGAATATGCCAAATCTTTTTCACATTTTAATAATAAAAGATCATTCAGTCTATCATCACTCATAGTGGTTCTAAGTAGGTTTTTTACAATTTTTAGTTGGCTAAATGACTGTTCATTAGATGCAGTTACATAACCAGCTGTAACAACAAATTGAATTATGTAACGTGCTAGCTTTAGCATGTGAAGTTTAGTTATCAATATTTCTATAACATTTTGAAGTGTTGAGGCCTTATCGCAAGCTGCAAACAAAATTTCAAACTCCGAATGCAATGCGTGCGTATCTGGTTTTGGAAGTTTTGGTGGAAGCATTTGCAATAAGGCTTCCACATCTTCAACATATAGCTTTTCAGCTTTCAAAGGAAAATTAAACACATTAAATATTGGAGATAAAGTCATCGAAATATTTTCAACAGAAGAACGAAGTTTAGAAAGCAAGGTATCCATTACTGTTCTAAACTCCTTTCTGTAAAATGTGCACATGTCAAGGTCTACTTCATTGTCATTATTGGGGTCTAATCTTTTTGGGGCTAATCTCCTTCGGTGATATTTTCGAAAATCTGCTTCTGCATCTACTCCTATGTTATTTGCCATTACCTTCGCCGCTAAAATAAGGTTATTAATATCTGAGGAGTCGTTTGTCATATTTTCTAGAAGTTCTGT